>CM057454.1:689807500-691057500 GCA_016271365.2 Neoceratodus forsteri | reverse complement strand
TCTGATCATCTGGTTCCCCACCCCATTTCTCCCAGCTTATCCAACAGGCCCACGTGAGGAACAGAGTCAAATGCCTTGCTGAAGTCTAGAAAGAGGACGTCACTGGTCTACCCAGGTCCAAGGTACTCCACCCAGTCATAGAACTCCACAAGGTTTGTCTGACGACGGTTTCCTGGGACTAATCCATGCTGTCTATCGTCCAGGCACCCTGATCTTTCCAGGTCCCCCAGCCTCCCTTGACAATGCCCTTCATCACCTTGCCCACCACCGATGTCAGGCTGACAGGTCTGTAGTTCCCTGCCACCTCCCTTGATCCCTCCCTTGTGGATAGGCACTATATGCGCCACCTTCCAGTCCTGGGGCACCCACTCTGTCCTCAGAGAGATGGTGGAAAGCTCCGCCAGGGGTTTCACCAGGACATCTGCAAGTTCCTTCAGCGCTCTGGGATATAATTTATCCGGCCCCGGTGCTTTCTCTGTCTTAAGGGAGCTGAGGCTTCCCTCTCTCTGCTGTGATTTCCACTTCAGTACCTCTTCTCCTGCTTAGCCCTCCCCTCCTGCCAGTTGTGCCTCCCCCTCTCCCCAGACCCGCCAATTGGTAAGGGTCCCCCCCTCCTCAGTATCTCTGTCCCTCCCATGTATGATGCAGCACCCCCATTTTCCTTGGTGAAACCTGAGGTGAAGTACTCATTTAGTACCTCAGCCTGCTCCCCCGGGTCTTGTGCCCATCTATCCCCTGATTTAATCCTGCTAATCTGCCTCTTCAATCTTCGTTTTTCCCCAGTGTATGTAAAGAACCCCCTGTTCCCTCTCCTAATTTCCCTGGCCAGGTTCTGCTCCTTCCTTACCTTAGCCACCCTCACCACCCTAGTGGCCCTTCTAGCCATCAGCTCATACTCCCCTTGATCCCTTTCACTCCTTGAGCACTTGATTTGCCTATAAGCTGCCCTCTTTCCCAACCACCTCCTGGACCTCCTTGGTCCACTAGAAGGTTTTTGGGCCTACAGCATTACATCATACTCTTGCACAGGTGCTGGTAGCATCTTGCACCCCTCTCCTGATGATTTCCCACCAACTATCAGCGTCCATGTCTGACCCAATCACATCCAAATGCTCCTTAAGGATCCTTCCCATTTCCTTAAAATCCATTCCCCTGAAGTCAGTTACCTCCGTCTTAGTGCAGCCTTCTAGCCCTCCTAGGTCCAGGCAGAACCAGACTGTGGCATGGTCACTCCCCACCAACGGGTCCCTTACCTTCAGGCCCCTAAGCTGGTCACTATCTGCCAGGACCACATCTAGTACCCGCGCATCCCTAGTCGGTTCCCACCTCGCTGAGTTAGGTATGCGTCTTGAAAGACATCCAACAACCTCTGTTCCCCGGTCACAGAAGATGTCATAGTCTCCCAGTCTGTTCCTGGCATGTTTAAGTCCCCCAACACCACCACCGTTCCTCTGCCCAGTCTGCAGTGTCTCCCAACGTCTGCCACCAGACCCTCTTCCAGCTCCTCCGCCAGGGCAGGGGGTCTATACACCACTCCTATTTTTACTCTCTTGCCCCCCCTTGTTATCAAGGTGACCCAAATCGCTTCCACGGTTCCCTCCACCTCCTCTACTCCCCTATGCCAATGCAGTTTTTGACTATCATTGCTACCCCTCCTCCCTTCCTCCCCTGTCCTTCCTGAACATAGTGTAACCCTCCAGGTTCAGGTCCCAGTCATGTCCTGCAGTGGCCCAGGTCTCAGTGACCGCTGCCACATCCACTGCTCCCTCAGTTAGCATCGCCAGGAGCTCAGGCATTTTATTTCCCAAGCTCCTGGCATTTAGCAGGACTACCTTCCACCCTTTCCCTATACTTCCATTTCCCCTGGTCGTGTTCCCATGGGGATTCTGTTTTCCCCTGGTCTGCACTTTACCAGTCAGCCTTTTCCCACAATCCTCCAGCTCCCCAGGGGGGTGGAGACAGAGTCTCCTTATTGGCACCCCCTTGACAGCCTTTTCTCCTATCCCTCCCCCCTTCACAAGTTTAAACCCCACTTTTCACCAATGAACCCCTCTATTTTCAACTTAAGGATTCCCCTCCCTTCCAAATTGAGATGGAGTCTATCTCTAGCATACAGCTCCTTATCCTCCCTGGTCTCCCCCCAATCCCCCATCAACCCATACCCTCTGGCCTCACACCAGTCCCTGAGCCACTGGTTTATCTCCCTAATCTTCTTCTTGTGCTCCCCACTAGCCCTTGGCACCAGCAGGATTTCTGAGAAGGAAACCGTGCATCCTATGTCATGACAGACCCTGGCAAGCTCCCTGAATCTTGCCTGTATCTCTAGCTCGCTATTTCCCTCAATGTCATTTGTACCCAGGTGGACCAGTATGTCCAGAGAACCCCCACAATCCTTTGCCAGCTGATACACCTCGTGCTTAACCCTGTGCCCCGTTAGTCCAGGGAAGCATTTTTGTTCTAACTGGCCAGGCTTCTCCCTCCCTATCCCATTTGATACCCCTGATCATAGGAATCCCCAACAGGAGCACTCTGACCCTCCTTTCCTCCACTCCCCCTTCCATGTCCCTCATCCTTTCTACCAGCCCCTCCACCCAGCCGGCTCCTTGTTCCTCCCCCTATCTGGGTGCCACATGCCACCCCCTCCTTATTTACCCTTTCCACCCTTCCCCTCCAATCCTATGCCTCTCCTCCTCCTGAGCATCCTTCTGTACCTTGCTAACTCCCCCCTCACTGCTCGCAACTGGTCCTTCTCCCTCATCTGCTAAACTAGCCTGGCTCGTCCTCCCTTCCTTGCTGTCTCCATTTAGTCCCTCCTTGCTTGTTGTGCTCCCCTGGCCTAAACCCTGAGCTCCCTTTACTGAATCCTCCTTGTACTTCTGGTCCTTCTCCTTTACCTTTCCTCCCAACTGGTCCTTCTCCTTGTGCTTTCTCCCTCTTCCCCTACCCCTCCTGCTCTGATTCACTGCTCCCCATTTCCCCATTCCAGGCTCCCCTATTCTTCCTGCTATCTGGCCCCTGCTGCTCCCCACTCCTTTCCATCTCTAACCACCCCTGTCATGGCTACATCGCCCCTCATCTTCAAGCAGAAGAAGAGAATTGAAGCGGTTACTGAGTGTAAGGTCTGATCCACCTCCCCGCCTTGCTTCCTTCTGTCCAGCCCTAGCCATCTGCCTACTTCCTTGAGAATGTTGTCCCTCTGTCTCTCCTTTGTGAGGGTCCCCAGTTACCTACCTGCTTCCTTGGTAGTGTCCTTTTGGACCCCCTCTGCCAGGGTCCCTATGTGACCCCTGAGTATTCTCCTGCACTCCTTTCCCTATGCCGCTGCCCCCAGTGCTTGGTGCAACCCTGTGGGAGATCCCCTGCCCCCTTCCCCCAGCTGTCTCCTAATCCCCGCAACCTCCTCCCTAAGCTGTGCCAGCTGGTAGCACACTGGGCAACCACCAAACTTCCAAGCCCAGTACAGTATCATGGCTGCTCCACACCCTGTGCACCCCACCACTCTCCCAAAGACGCCGGCCCTAGTGCCATGTGGTTCCATCCCCTTCCAAGTAGGTTTCCTTGGGTGAGCCACCAGATTCCCCCCAGTCCAAGATACACCCCTACTGCCTAATCAGGTCACCCACTAATCTTAGATACAGTCCCACAGTACACCGGTAACCCTGTTACTAGGTGCAGTACAACACAGTAATCTTATAAGGGAAATGAACAACTCCCTAAGCTCCTCTCTCCCAGCCTTTAAATCCAACCCCCAGCAGCTAGAACTACATGAGCTGCACCTGCAGTCTTTTCCTCCAATTGCAGGGCAGGTGTTCCCCTATAAATTAGCAGAACTCTGGGGAGGGAGGGTGGGGAGGGTGGGTCTTGGGCAGATACCCGACTCTAGAGAGAGTGTATCAGCCCTGTGTCTCCCCCCCAAGCCCAGCAGCCAAATACCCAGGCCCAAGCAAATCCCACTAAATAGGTTTTAAATCAGAAGAAACAGGCCTCCACCAGCACAGCCTGTTACACAGTGAAACATCCAACAAATGAGCCCACTTACAGCCACCAAATCAGTTTTCAAACTTCCAACAGCCCTCAAAACAATACCCTGCTAGCCCCTTAGAAGTTAGAAAGAAAAGAAATAACCTTCTACCAAGTAAAATCCACAAGAACCCTGTGAAAACAACACGAAGCAGCTACTGTCCTGGAACACAACTGATCCTGTCCCCTTCCAGTTCCTTCTGAGAAGACAAAGCAGCCAACACCACAAACCTGATTCAGCTCTGCCTCCAGTCAATTAGTTGAGTGAGACCTGGCCAGACCATTAACACCCTTCCCCCACTATGCAGTAATCTTTGCAGCTACTGAAGTCAGCAACAATGAATCAAAATTCAACTCAAAGCCCCCAAAATATGTTTGCTGCCAAAGGAAACAGGTCTCCAATTCAATCAGCTTCACTAACAAACACATCAAAATAGGCTTGAAATTAACAGATATAGGTCTCCAATTCAAATACCCAGGCCCAAGCAAATCCCACCAAATAGGTTTTAAATCAGAAGAAATAGGCCTCCAATCAGTGCAGCCTGTTACACAGTGAAACATCCAACAAATGAGCCCACTTACAGCCACCTAATCAGTTTTCAAACTTCCAACAGCCCCCAAAACAATACCCTGCTAGCCCCTTAGAAGTTAGAAAGAAAAGAAATAACCTTCTACCAAGTAAAATCCACAAGAACCCTGTGAAAACAACACGAAGCAGCTACTGTCCTGGAACACAACTGATCCTGTCCCCTTCCAGTTCCTTCTGAGCTCAGGAATTAAAACACCAGGGAGTAGATTCACAAACAATTGTGGCTGCACAAAGATTGTGCTGTGTGCTAGATTGTGATTGCACAACAGTATGGCAGCCCTATTCACAAAGGTTTAGTGCTGGCGCTAACACATGGTGAATAGGGCACTAAGCAATGTGTGTACTGGGGCAGTATTGCACACCGTAAACACTTGCATAGGTCTGAGAATAGCACTGCACAGTACAATTGCGCAATGTGCAATGCTGCAGGAAATTGGAGCACAATGGTGGGCAACAGCAATGACTGCCCACATATGACTAGACATGCGTGACACTGCCACATGTTTGCCCACTGGGCATGGCTGGCAAGCCACCAAGACACAAGTACTGGGAAAGGCAGCACATAGCTCAACCATGTGGGCACCACAGTGTCGTGGCACATCTGACAGTCCTGACCTGCCAAAAAGGTCAGGGCGGAGGGTGTTCCACATGTTGCAGTGCAGAGACTGTAAGGATGAGGCCTGTGTCACCCAAGGGAACAGCTAGGATGTCAGTCCCTTGGGCTCATACAACAGCCTGTTCCAGTAGATGCACAGTGACACATAGATAAGTTTTGTTACAGTTTTTTTTTAAATCTGTAAATAGAAAAGAGAATACTTTATGGTTAATACCTGAACCTAGTGGTACACACTGGTGTGACAAGTGTAAAAGTTGCCTTTATGTTAAAAACACAAAACATTGTACCAATCATAACCGGTGGTAAAGGTAATTTGAGCAAATATTTCATTTGTTTTTTTTTAGGCACTGCACACAAAAAGTTGTATAAAATTAAATGAAAGTGTTCAAAGGAAGGTAACACAAACTATTAATTCCCTTGCAAATAAAACATATGAAAATAGAATGAAAGATCTGGGCCTTTACTCCTTGGAGTATAGAAAATAATACTGGTGATATGTGCTTAGTTTATAATGCATTTCAGAAAAATGATCTGTTTAAATGTGTTGTATTGGTAAAAAGGTGCCTAATAGAGGAACAAGGCTGCATAGTTTTCAGTTAAGAAGAGAAACATAGAAACATAGACTTTAACTGCAGATAAGGACTGCTTGGCCCACCCAGTCTGCCCATTTTCCTACCTATTGGATAAGCTGCAGATCCTACTTAACCAACAGCCTACTCCCCCCCCCCAGAATTGCCTTATGTCTGTCCCATGCATTCTTAAATTCCCTCACTGTTTTTGACCCCACAACCTCCTCAGGAAGGCCGTTCCCTGCATCCCCTACCCTCTGTGTGAAAAAATACTTCCTCACGTTGCCCCTGAGCCATCCTCCTTGATTTTCAAATTGCACTCCCTTGTTCTTGCATATCTCTTTTTCTGAAAGATGCTACCCTCTTGGACTTTGTTGATTCCCTTGAGGTACTTGAATGTTTCTGTCATGTTCCCCTCTCCCTTCTTTTCCTCTAGAGTATACATATTAAGCTCCTTTAGTCTCCTTCATATGGCATCTAGTGCAGACCCTGCACCATTTTAGTTGCCTCCTCTGGACTGCCTCCTTCCTGTCTCACGTCCTTCTGGAGATTGGGTCTCCAGAACTGCACATAGTACTCCAGGTGGGGCCTCACCAACTGTCTGTACAGAGGGATAACAACTTCCTGTTTTCTACTGGTGATGCCTCTCTCTATTCATCCCAGTATCCACCCAGCCCTCCTTCTCACATTGCTTGCCTACATTTAGGTCATCTAATATGACTACCCCCAGATCCCTTTCCATTTTTGTTGTTACTACCTCCTCCCCCCCATTGTATACTCTTCCCCTGGGTTTTTGTTTCCTAGGTGCATTACATTGCACTTCTTTGCATTAAATCTAAGCTGCCATACTTTTGACCATTCCTCCAACCTTGCCAAGTCCCTTTTCATCCTTTCCACCTCATCTTGTTTATCAACCCAGTTGCAGATATTTGTTTCATCTGCAACGAGGCATGCTTTTCCTTCCAGCCCCTCCACAATGTCACCTATAAAGACATTAAAGTCCCAGTACTGAACCCTGTGTTACCCTGCTAGTAACCCCTCTTTCTTCAGAGTGGACTCCATTTACTATACGCTCTGCGTCCTGTTGTCCAGTCAGTTTTTTACCCAGGCTACCACCCTGGGATCCACTTCCAGGCCGGTTAACTTGTTTATTAATCTTTTGTGTGGGACAGTGTCAAATGCCTTGCTAAAGTCTTGGAAGGCCATATCCACAGCCCTTCCTGGTTTACTACTGTACTTTGGTCACCCAGTCATAGAAATCTATTAGATTTCTCTACATGACCTTCCTGCTGTGAATCCATTCTGCCTTGGGTTCTGTGCTCCACTGGCCTCTAGGTACTCAACAATTCTTTCTTTCTTTCAGAAGTGATTCAGTCATTTCTCCTACCACTAAGGTCAAACTAACAGGTCTGTAGTTTTCTGCCTCTGCCTTGTCCCACTTTTGTGAAGGGGAATCTCATCTGCTCTCCTCCAGTCCTCAGGAGACCACACCAATCCCATGATTTGTTAAAGGGTAGTCAGTGGTGTCACTAGTTCTCCCCTTAGTTCTTTTAGAATTCTGGAGTGAATCCCATCAGGTCCTATTGCTTTGTCCACCTTGAGTTTTAGGAGTTCTTTCAGGACCCTTTCTTCTGTGAATGGACTAACACCAAACGCCCTATCCAGAGTGCTTCTATTGTTTGGTTTAGGTTCCTCCCCCTCCTCTTCTTTTGTGAATACTGAGCAAAAGTATTCATTCAGTATCTCTACCTTTTCACTGTCACCCTCTGCCCACCTCCCCTCCCCTATATTAAGCATCACTATCCCTCACTTGATCTTTCTTCACTCCCTAATGTACCTATAAAAGGTTTTATCCCTCTTCTTAACTGAGTTGGCTATCTTTTCCTTAGTGTTTTGGCCTTTGCTATTCTAACTGCCTTCCCCCACTTCCTTCTGCTTTAACTGATACAGTTCCCTGTCCTGCTCCTTCTGTGATTCCTAATACTTCCTGAATGCTGTTTCTCCTAACCTCCCACCACTCTTGAGAGTCATAGTGTTTTTTTTCCTTCATTTAGTTTTATTTGCTTCACACAAAGGCTTGTTGCCTCTGTGATGGCAGTTTTGATTTTTCCCCATTGTTCCTCCACCCCTCCTTCCTGCCCATTTGCTAGTGCATTCCTTAGGCACTCTTCCATTTTGGTTAGCTGAGTTTATTTCAAAGTCAGCCCTCCTAAAGTCCAGTAGCCTCACTTTTGTATGGCTTAATTCTACAGTTGTGTTTATCGTGAACCACACTGTTTGATGGTCACTTGTTCCCAGATGACTATCCACTTCTAAATCTGCGATCCTCTTGCCATCCCCACTTCAGAGTACCAGGTCTAAGACTGCTCCCTCTCTAGTGGGTTTGAGCACTAGTTGTCTGAGTCATGCCCACTGTAGGTCATCAAGAATGACCCTGCTCTTGGATGTGACTGCAGCAAATGTGTTCCAGTTAACGTCTGCGTGATTTAGGTCCCCCATCAACAATATTCCCTTTTCTGCCATTCTAAAGATGCCTTCTATCATTTCCTTGTCCATGTCCTCCATCTGGGATGGGGATCTGTACAACCCCATAAGGATTGTGGTGCCATTTCCTGTCTCCAAGGTGACCAACAGTGCCTCCTCTCCTCCCTGTTCACCCTTTAGTTTCATTGTTTTGATCTCTTCCCTTATGTATAGAGCTATACCTCCTCCTCTTTTACCCTCCCTGTCCCTCCTGTAGATTGTGTACCCTGGTATGTTGACATCCCAGTCCTAGTTTTCCATGTACCTTGTTTCTGTGGCTGCCACAATATCCAGGCATCCCTCTTCCATCAAGACCACTAATTCAGGAAGCTTATTACCCAGACTACAGGCTTCGGTACTCATCACCCTCCATTTTTTGATGGTCTTACCCCTTTTAGCCCCATCCCTGCCCTTACTGTCTTTGCCTTTTTCTCTATTTACCCCTGTCCTTCTCCCTATCAACCTCACTACCTTGGTGTTTAGCTTGCTAACTACCCCATTTTGTGGAGGGAGGCTGGGAATTCCCTGCTCCTTTTCAGTGCCTTTTCAGGAGAACTGTTTAGAACAAATAAAAGAAGAGCCTGGTTCAGCCAAAGAGTGGTTGGCTCATGGAATAGTTTGCCAGCAGAAGTAATGCGCAGCAGTTCCCTAACAACTCATAAAGTAACCTTAGATAAGTACGTGGGTAACAGAACAATCCAAAATTCACTTATAACATGGTCGCCAGGCTGGGTGTGCCATTGCCAGCTCTGTAGTTGCAGTCACAGTTTTTGTTTTTTAGTTTCGGTCTTTAGTTGTATTTTTTAACTTTCTACCATTCTGCCACCTTTTCCGTTTTGCTCTTACCTGCCTCATCCCATGGTTTGTCTGAATTGTTTGAATTTGGAACGAATTTGGAATGCATGAACTGTGTGTCTTTTTTCTGCCTGTCTCACCATTGCTGAGGAGCGTGGTGAGCTTGTGTGTGTGGTGAGCTTGTCATATTACTGGGGTGCAATTAAGGCACTCTTGAGGTGAACGCTGGGGTTGTTTTAGCTGGCCCCACTACCATTTGCACTTATGGTGGTTCACTGTGGATTGGATGCAGTTTGTACTTTGATGGTGAATGCCTCTACTCTGAGTGCCTATGGCTGTACATTTCGTATGGACTGGGGGAGGTGGAATTGTACGAGGACTCTATACCAGGAAGGGCTTTGGATTTTTGGAACTTGAAAGGGTGCTGGATTTTTGGAGCCTGGCATTGGAGTGTGGTGGAATTTGTTGCTGGACTTGTGGTAGTAGATTTGAGGACAACAGCAGTTCAATTTGGAGCTTGGTGGAGTAGGCCCAATCTGGCGGGTGGGCTGTGCATTGGTCTGTGGCAGCATGGGGGATCTGTGCTCTTATCCACTGGGGAGTAGGTGTTTGGAGCTCTGATCCCTAGGGATCCCTGGGGGACCTACTGGTTGTTGGACTCTGGCGGGGGTCTTGTGGTAGGTGGTTGGGGCCAATGCTGGCCGCTGGATCAGGTTTTTCAGGGCTTTCCCCAGCTTCAGAGCTGACTGGTTCTGAAGAAGATCACTGGGACTCCTTCCCCTATCCTGGGCCATGGTCAGATTTTTTATTCTTATTATCCTGCCGGCAGTGAGAGTGCCGTAACAGTATTTCCCTAGGCTCTGGCAGTGAGAGTACCTGAGGACTGGGGAACGATTGGTTTTATTCTTGGAGAAAATTTTTAAAAGACCTTTTGCATCTATCTGCTCAGGGACTGTGAGCTCCTGAGGGGATTCTTTAGTCTTGCTGGTGGTGAGAGGACCACTGGGACTTGAACCATCTCTATTTCTACCTAAATACTTTTTAGCTACTGCATTATCAGCCAGTTCTGCCTGTTTATGCCGATTGGTTTTATGATTTTGATGTTTTTATTGTTTTATTTATTTTAGTGTAATATTGTTTTGTTCACCTCCCGAGGATGTGAGAGGGTCCTGGGGTGGTGAAAATTTGTTGTTTGGTTTATTTACGTTATATTTGTAATTCTGTTAGTTATTATTATTTTGATTTATTTTTAGGAATTTGATATTACAGAGATTTGTATAAGGGGAATTTATTTTTTAGAGGTTGGGATTAGAGGGTATTTATTTGGTCTCAGTAAGATTGCATATTTTATTTTATTTTTTTATATTTTGTGTTTTGTTCTTTTGGTATATAACTGGATAGTTGAAGAGTGCTGATTGGGTCACGAGAATGTGTTGGAGGCCTGCCCCTATGGTCGTGCGCTATTCACCCTCTGCTCTCCATGCCCTCGCCCCTTCCCCCTTCAGTTTACAACTTACCAGCACTGTAGGGCATTGGGTATTGTGCAGAAGGGAGGGAGGGGAGTAGGGGGAGTGGGAACAGTGGAGGGTGAATGAGGGGGGGTCACCACATTGGGGTGGTAAAATCCAGAAGATGCCCTGTGGCAAAATGGAACCTAGAACGTTGTTCACCATTTCTGGTTTCCATACCCATGGGCACTACCAATTGTGGTAGGCAGGTGGTCCAGGCTGCCCAAGAGGTTCATCCAATGGAGCAGTGTTATGCAATGCCTGGTCCATTAAAAACAAGACTGCTGTTATTGCAGATCTCGTTGAGACGGTGCACCTGGCTTGCATCACTGAGACCTAGCTGGATGAAAACTCTGGCCCCATTTTGGCGGCTGTAATTCTTTTCGGGTATTCGGTGATACACTGCCCAAGATTGGATTGCAAGGGGGGGTTTGTGGTCTGTTTCAAGTCCAAATTTAACCTCACGAGTGTGCCAGTTGAGGAGACTGAGTCATTTGAGTGTACCGTAGTAGCAGGTGTAGGTTGTCGAATCGCCCTCATCGATGAACTCTTGCAGTTTGGTCAGCACTTCCTCCAGTTGATGACATCGCTGGGCCTCACACAGATAGTTACTACTGCTACTCACAAATGCGGCCACCCTCTTGACTTTATCTTCCTCCTGGGGAACGAAGCCTCTGACTTGGGGGTGGAACCAGTTGGATGGTCCGATCATTACACTGTGGGTTCAGTTTTAGCACCTCCCCCCTTTGTAGGCTTACCCCTGTGGAGATGGTCAGGTACCATCCTTTATGAGATATAAGTTCTCAAGGCCGAGAGGCAGTGCTTGACCTCTCATCCCTCTCAGCGGCAAACAATGACCCAGAGACCCTCGTGAAGGCTTATAATTTGGCCATTTCAGTGGCACTGGATGTCATTGATCTTGTCCAAGTTCATCCTCTCTCCCTTCACCCTTGATCCCCATGGTTTGATGGGACTTTGAGGAGTTGCGGTGACTAGGATGAAGGTTAAAGCATTGCTGGCAGAAATCCGCCCTTGATGATGACCACATTAGATTAATGGACTATTATCAAGTCTATCAATCTGCAATCACTTGTAAAAAGGCAGAGTTCCTGTCTGTGGAGATTGCAGCTGCTCAGAATCGACCAGCTCAGCTGTTCCAAACTATGGATTGACTGTGTAACCCAGCCTATCTACAAGTTCAGAAAAGTTTTTCGGAAGTAGAATGTGATGAACTTGCTCGATTCTTTGCGAATAAGGTGGCTGACATCAGGGTGGTACTCCAACCAGCACACTCTATGGGCGTTGTTTTTGATCAGCGTGAAGCCACTGCTCCTCGGTTTTCCTGGAGTACCTTTGACTGACTGGCGTTCATGGATGTCATGCGGATTGTCCAGAGTGTGCACCCTACATGCTGTAGTTTGGACCCAGGACCTACTTCCCTCATTCTGGGTTGTATTGATTCCATTGGTCCAGTTCTAGTTCAGATAGTCTGGTGCTCCTTGGAAGCAGGTGAGTTTCCTAGCTCCCTGAAAGAAGCAGTGGTGACACCACTCTTGAAGAAAGCTTCTTTGGACCCAGACTGCCTTGCAAATTACAGACCAATCTCTAACTTCCCCTTTTTAGGGAAGGTGATTGAGAAAGTAGTGGCTGCACAGCTGGAGGACCATTTGACCATCCATGACATCTATGAACCCCTCCAGTCTGGATTTTAAAAAAGAGACATAGTACTGAGACACCACTGGTTCAGGTGCTCAATGGTCTCCTGATGGCTAGAGATCGGAAGCACCATTCCATCTTGGTTCTTCTAGATCTCTCATCAGTGTTTGACACTGTGGACCGTGGGGTCCTGCTTGACCATCTGAGGTTCATCTGTGGACAGTCAGGTATAGTCCTCGGGTGGCTTACATTGTTCCTCAGGGGAAGAACTCAGAGAGTGATGTCCAGGGTTTATTCCTCGGATCCAGTTTCTCTGTCATGTTGGGTGCCTCAGGGGTCAGTGTTGTCCCCCATGTTGCTCGCAGTGTATATGCTGCCCCTCGGAGACATTGTAAGGAGATATGGGCTGAGGTTTCACTGTTATGCTGATGATATCCAGCTCTTCCTTTCTTTTGCACCCGACCAGAATGGAGCTCTCTCAGTCTTTAATAGCTGCCTCGCAGAACTCTAGGAGTGGATGGTTTCCAGTTGGTTGAGGTTGAACTCGGGTAAGACTGAGGTGCTGGTTGTGGATCCGGGTCACCGGATAGGGAGATTTGGGTTTGGTTTGCCCTCCGGACTTTTTCTTGGTGTCATATCTCTCCCAACCTTTGAACAGGTGCAAAACCTGGGGGTAATTTTTGACGAAGGGCTGACCCTGCATTCTTAGGTGTCGGCTGTCATTAAATCTTCCTTTTACCATCTAAGGAATATCTTCAGGATTAAGCACCTTGTTCCATCCAGCAACCTTCCTTCTTGATCCACGCCTTTGTGTCCTCGCACCTAGATTATTGCAACCCTCTGTACCTAGGGCTAGCGGTGAAATCTGTCACCTGCAGATAGTGCAGAGCATTGGCGGCCCGACTTT
Source organism: Neoceratodus forsteri (assembly GCA_016271365.2). Classification (NCBI taxonomy): domain Eukaryota; kingdom Metazoa; phylum Chordata; order Ceratodontiformes; family Ceratodontidae; genus Neoceratodus; species Neoceratodus forsteri. The sequence goes on along the minus strand of CM057454.1, from coordinate 691,044,317 downwards.
TGATGGGATCGTCTTGGTCCTGTCATATTTGCTGGTACTACATGGACTGCACTGTCTGCCAGTACAGTGGTGGATCACCTTTAAGTTGGTCTTCTGACTTTTAAAGAGCGACACGGACAGGGCGCAGACTACCTGAAATAACTCCTGGTTCCTTACTACCCTGGACGATCGCTCCGCTCAGCCAAAGAGGGGTTGCTAGAAATTCCAAGGGTGTGTTTGAACTCTTCTGTGGCCAGAGCTTTTATGCATGCAGCCCCAACCCTTTGGAATTCTCTACCCCGTTGGTTAAGGGAGTGCACAACCGTGGAGGGATTTAAGCAAGCTTTTAAAACATTTTTATGGCACCAAGCATTCAGTGAGTAATTGTTTGATGATATTAATGATTTTAGATATAATATATGTTGTTGAGATATTTGTTCTGTGATTTTAAAGTTGTTAGGTGCCTTGGCATTTGAAAGGTACCATAAAAATAAAGTTTACTATTATTATTATTATTAAAATACACTTTAAATTGGGCGAGTCACAAAGGCCTATGGCTAAAAGACTCATATCTTTCTATGATTCTGTGATTGTTGTTATACCATGAGGGTGGTATTTAAGAGTGCTCTTTTGGCTCTTTCTATGTAGGGAGAACAGCCAGGGAGTCCTGCATGAAAATTGGAGAATGTGTTAGAGCTTTAGGAAAGTGTGACATGTCATTTGCTGTTGTACAACATGTCATTAAAACTGCTGTACAGCTCAAAAATTTAATTTGTGGGTCTGGAGAGAGAGTAGTTGTTCGGGGGTAATTTAGAAAGAAAGATTGACCAAAAGGAAATCTTCTGGATTTTGAGTATTAGCAACAGAAGGCAAGGGGCTTAATAATAACATAGATCTGGCAGGTGTTTGCACAAATTAGGTGTCAGTATTAATCTTATGCCAGTATGTAGAACTTAACTAGTACATTGTGCTTACTGTGTGTTTAACAGTCTCTGCCAGTTTAAGTATGTGCCTGGTCACTGACCTTGAAGGTTGATAAGTAGCCAGATATGTATAAATGTTTCTTGTCACTTTAAATACAGTGGTACTTATCAGTGACCACTAAGGTTTAATTGTTCACCACTGTTTTTAATCACTTCATTAATGGTAGTGTGTTTTCACTGGTTTATGACCTGTATTTAAGATACCTGCTTAATTCAAACTAATATCTCTGATGTAGCAAGGCAGTTGCTCATGCAAAATGTAAATGTTTTACCTGACATTACAAACCACTATATGTGTTTTTATTTTAGCCAGATGATTATGAACACTTGAGTTTTTCTTTCTGCGAATAAAAGTTATGTTTGAAACCCAGTCCTTGGTTTGGGTGCTTGTATCCAAGTCATCCACATAAAGTAATGTTTTTCCTGCATTGCTGTTTATAACTGGTGCCAAAGTATTCATTTTATTCAAACTGCACACTAAAGATTCAGTATAAAATTAAACAATAAAGGAACCAAGAGGAAACCATGTTTAACTCGGGCCGCATGGACAGTATTCAAAGGATCTGCAAGAGCTCCATCTGTTGCATAATGTGTTTTGTCAATGTCAAGTCAAGTTCATTAATTCTGCATGTATAAAATATATAATTTGTCACATACAATGTTTAAAACACTTCAATAAAATTTCCAAATGTAGCACCCTAGACATTTAAATTACACATCCTAACATACATACAATATATACAATAATTTCCCATTTTTCCATCTTTTATCTGACAGTATTATAAAGTGCCTAGCTAATCAGATTTTCCCAGTTCCATTTCTTAGCAATTTTATATGCAAAGCTGGCCAGTGTGAGAATTTGTATCTCATTTTCTGAATTACACATCTTTTCCATTTGTTCCCTCTTTGACATGCCAGTTAAATTATCATATACAGTATAAATAATCTCCTGTCTGTCTTTCTGGAATACAGGTCATTCCAGGATTAAATGCATTTATTTATCCTGGCATTATTGCACACATTATATACTTGTGGTGTATTTCCATTAAATTCTGTCTTTCCCCACCGAGTGTATTGACTGAATCGTAAATTGATCAAGGCTTTTCTATATTTCCCATTCTCACAGGAGGTCAAATACTTTTCAATTTTAAAATACTTGTTTTATATACCTCAAGTTTTCACAGTACCATGAATACACTATGGAATCTAGATCTTTCTGCTTTATGTTGTCATATACTCTTTCAGTTGCTTCCTTTACATATCTATTTGGGTTTGTTGTTATATCAAAAATAGCATTATATTGCAATCCAAATTTATTTAATTCTTCATTTAATCTCCCAAACCATTCTATCTTTATATACTCCTGTTTTTGAATTATTTCCACCAACAGTTGTGTATCAAGCTGTCTCTAGGTGCTGTTCTGATTTTTTTCCAATATAATAAACATTTTTTTAATATTGTTGCATATATTGACATGGTGCCTGTTTCAGCCCGGACTGCTGTCCTTGTGTTTGAGAAACCCCTAAAATCTTTTTTAAGTATTGATTTTGTATTACTTTGACCTCTTTTAAACTACAGAACAGCCCCCATACTTCAGCTCCATACATTAATTGTGAGTGCACTTTTGCCATCAGGCATCGGTATTGCACCAAATATGAAATTTTGGCCACTGTACAAGCAAAATGTGTAATACCATTTAGAGATTTGGACACATTCTCTTTCATTTTCTGTATCTGTCTTTTCCAACTAGAGTTCTTATTAAAAATATTACCCAAGTATTGAAACTCACTTACTGTCACTATCCTTTCTCCCTCTATTTCCCAATATGGTTTGCTTTTTTCCTTTTCTCAAAACTCCATTACTTTTGTTTTCTCCAAGTTAAGTTCCATTCCCAGTGATTTCACCACTTTCATTGTTTCTCTTATAACCCTTTTTAGGCCTAATGGAGTTTGTGAAAGTAAAACCATATCGTCTGAGTACAATAATATTTTTATTGGGATTTTATTTATTCTTGGTGGAAAAGCCTCTATATTTTCCAATCCTTCCACCATCTCCTCTATGTACACATTAAAGAGACTAGGGGTGAGTAAGCAGCCTTGATTTACTCCATTATTTGCCTCAGTCTCCTCTGTCTTTGCTCCATTTTTTATTTTAGTCTTTGGTAACTGGGTAAGGCACACTAGGCACAAGTGCCTGTTTTCAGGGGTGACCTGGGAACACTGGACAGGTAAGTGACTTGCTCAGAGTCACACAGTATGCAAGTGGAGGTTGTGAGAATCAAACCCTGGTCTGGTCTGCTGGATCTACCAAGCTTGTTCACAGCTCAATACTCAAACCTCTAGGCTATTATGCCAGCCCATCTAACAACTAGCTTATTGTTCTTATGTATTAACTTTATAATTTCTAGCAAACTTTTCCATACCCTTTTTTTCCAGGATCTGCCAGAGAATTGCCCTATTTACCGTATCAAAAGTGGATTTTATATCTAAAAAAGCTGCATAAATTTTTCCTTTCCTATTCTGAGTGTATTTGTCAATGATATTTTTCAAGACAAATATTTGATCAATCATTGATCTTGCTTTTCGGAATCCTGTCTGGTATCTAGATATTATTTCATTTTCCTCCATCCAACATTGCATTTTATTAAATATTATTCGGGAAAACATCTTCAAACTTATAGTTAACAAAGTAACAGGTCTATAATTTCCAGGAAGTAACACCAATTGTTTCTTATGCAATGGAACTATTACCCCCATCTTCCATTTTTCCAGTATCTCTTCGTGCTTTACTATATTTTGAAAGACCATTAACAATATTTCTGCCCACCATGCTGGATTTACTGTAATTGATACAATTCTGCACCTATATCATCAATGCCAGGTGCTTTGTTCTTCTTTTGTGCCAGAATTGCCATTTTGATTTCATCCTTTGTAATTTATATCCCCTTTTCGGGTTGTTCCTTTAGTTGTTTTCCTTCCAGCATTTCCCTAATGTTTTTTAAGGGTTTGTTAAATTTATTTTGCAAAAAATCTCTCCATTCACTGGCTGAGATCACTGCTGTCACATTATACCTCTTTTTATCTGTCTCCAACGCCACCAAGTTCCAAAAGGCAATATTGTCCTTTTACTTTATTGTATTCTGTAATAAACTCCATTGGTCATTGTTGTATTGTTCCTTCTTAGCTGTTATTAAATTTCTATATTCTTGTCTTAGATATCTTATAGCTTTCCTGTCCTCCACATTATTATATTTACATATTCTTTTCCCAATCTTCTTCATTAATTTTCTTTTCTCTGCACATTCTTTATCAAACCATTTGGCCTTATAACTGTCTACAAACTTCTGCTTAGCTTATCTATCTTCAACTTCCTTCACCATATCTTGCTCTGGTTGCTGATATTCTTTAAACAATTCCCTCATATCACTTATATTAATCTTCTAAAGTAGATTTAACTTAAGTTTTTCCACAACTTGTTCTTTTAGTTCTTCTATTCTGTCAAATCTAAGTATATTTCTTACAAAGATTGGGTCAGTCCTTGTCCATTTTATTTTCCTTTCATTCACAATTTGCATATTTCTATCTGCTTGCCTTTTTTTACTTTGATTTTCAGAACAGACCCCTACCCTTGTATCCAGTTTCACTTTCAAGGGGAGATGGTCGCTATTCCAATTATTCAATATTTCAAATTTTATTGCATTTCTAAATGAGTATACATCAACCATAATATAATCTAGTACACTATTTCCTTTGTTATGCACATATGTAGAGTTTCTGCTTCTATCAACATTACATCTTTCATTAAACACTCTAAGGTTCAACTTAATCATGATCTCTATAAGGGACAGCTCTTGTCTGTTGACTTTCTTATCAGTTGAAACTCTAACAGAGATTTTTAGCACATCATCCACATTCCAACTGTTACTACGATCTTCAATTTTTTCTCCAATCTTGGCATTAAAATCACCACCAATTATTAAAATGTTTCCTGCATATTCCAGTTGTATGTTTTGGATGATATTCTCAAAAGCTTTAATACATCCCAAAATTGGGCTTCCCACAGTATCAGGTGGAAAACGTACATTTCCCAATGCACATTTCGCACAGTTCTCAAATAATAATTCCATTGCCATAATATAATACTTGTCATCATTCCATATACGTTTTGCAGCATATATCAGTTGAAACTCTAATAGGGATTCCTAGCACATCATCCAAATTCCAACTGTTACTACAATCTTCAATTTTTTCTCCAATCTTGGTATTAAAATCATTGCCAATTATTAACATTTTTCCTGGATATTCCAGTTGTATGTTCTGGGTGATATTCTCAAAAGCTTTCATACATCCAAAAATTGGGGCAATAGTGCTAGTCTGTAATAATTTTAATGTTACTAGTCAAGTCAAGTTTATTATCCAATACATAAAGTTTTTGGACATTACAATTTTTACAGAATAAAATAGAAGTATAAAATAACATTGATTTAAAGAAATTCAGGCTACTAGTATGAATGTAGTTCCTGTCTATCTCTAAAAACAGCATGGTACATATATCTCAGTGCATCAGTACATCAGAGGATTTCACTATAACAGATGTGTATCACTAGGAGTCTAGATTCTATTCCACAATCTTGTGACATCTGCCATAACATTGTCCTATACAAACTATCAAAAGCAAATTTTATATTCAAGAAGCTGGCAATATTTAAATGTTTTTGTGAACCACAAACCTCTCAAGAATATCATTTAGCATAAAGATAAAACCTACAGTACTACATTGTTTTTTGAAACCACATTGAATGTGGAAAAGAAGCCTCTCCACTAGCACCCAAGATTCAAGTTTATTTAGAATGTCTGGTATAAATTTTCAACCTAATTGAAAGTAATTGGCCAGTAACACTTAGTTTCCTGGCGTTGACCTTTTTTAAACAGCGGAACTATAATCTCTGTATAATTACTGGTGACCTCTTTTATCACATGGTAACAGACCCCTGTCAAATGCCATAATAACCTGAAAACCAATTATTAAGGCATTCTCAAAGATTACTTCTACTACCAGCATCCTTGAGCAGGATGCAGTGGCTCGAGACAACTCAAGCATCTACTTACAGTTACTCTTCACTCTGCTATGTGAGTCTCTGTCAGTAGTGTTCTGTCACTTGTCACAACATTAGTGTCAGTGTTACCTGTAAGAAAAAATCTTTGGTGTTTCACAGAAATAAAATACCTTATCATCAACTGGAAGCAATTTTCCTGCTGTCTTACAGTACTAGCCGTGGAAAGTCCCTGCACCGGTAATTATAAAAAAAATAAAGGATAGGCAAGTGCATGTTTATGGATTTTGTTTTACACATCATCGGTGAGTGATAACCTCATAAACCTCTCAAGCTTTGCTCTCAAGATTCATGAGTCATCACACACCTTGGGTGTGTAAATAAAAACCATAACACACACTTGCCTATCCATTATTCTCTATATTTCAACTGTTCATAAGCACAATTAATTTACTTATGATTGTAAAAGTTGGAGATAATAACTCTGCCCACCAATCTGTATTACACTGATAGTGTTCAGAAGATATCACATCCAAGTCAGGGACTTCATTGATTTTCTGTTGGAGAATGGCATGTTTAAGTTTTGCAGTACTATATGAAGACTATGAAGCTAACTCTAAACCTACTGGCCCAATACCCTTAGACAAACATTTCATTATAATTATGACAGTAGATGCCTGTACCTTATATACACAGTTAATGTGTTTTAACCAAGCAGCAGCAGTAATATTAGAATCCATATTAAGTTTTGTATTATCCAGATCTGTACCTTGAGCAACTAATGACCAGAAAGTTTTGTTGTCTTCTGTTCAGATGGATTCTTGCAGCTTTTCTCACAAGAGATTGTTTCGTTTATTCTTTTCCTTTTTTACTTTGAGTCACTACTTAAATTCTCTTTCTGAACTTATAAGGACTCTCCTATATATTTCCATTACTTCTAATTAAGCTGCCCCATGCTGTTCAATGTTTTCCTACATAGAAACATAGAACATAGAATTTGACGGCAGATAAGGACTGCTTGGCCCACCCAGTCTGCCCATTTCACTACCTGATGGATAAGCTGCAGATTCTAGTTAATCAACAGGTTACTTCCTCCTGCCCCCACTAGAATTGCCTTATGCCTGTCCCATGCATTCTTGAATTCTCCCACTGTTCCTGACTCCACAACCCCCTCAGGAAGGCTGTTTAAAACATTCACATTCAAAGCACTCCTTAGGGTCAATAAGACAACATCCATTTTGTTTTATTGGGACATCAATCATATTTTCAACAAGATTATAGCAATTACACATTCTGATATGATGGTGTAGAAGAATCACAATTCTCATAGCAAGGCATAGCAAGAACTTTCTGTTTAAAATTCTACATTTGAAAGGATTCCATTAACTGGAGAATATTCAATATATCCAGACAAGATAATTCTCTTTTTATTAATGATACTCATATGTTCATTTGATTTTTTAGCCAATGCCACATTACATCTCTGAATTTCAATGTTCAAGTTCATGTTCAAACAAATAGGGAAATGATCACTGTCTAACTTCTCAATAATCTCAAATCTACTCACCCTCTGTTATGAATATATATCTACAAGACATTAAATCTAACACAGAACCTCCTCCAGCAGTTGAAAAGTGATATTTCCTTGGCAGACACCAGTGATTCTGCCATTTGCAAATCTCAACATAAGGTCAGCTGCATTTGTTTAATAAAAAAGTCTCCACTTACTAATCTTTTTATCCCTTCAAATATGCATTGGAATTACTAGATATGGGGATGAAAAAAAATAGTACAGTAATAGACAAAATGTGGCAGTTTCACAAATGCCAGTATCCAAGACTCCTCCCAAAGAAATAATGGTGATAGGGGACTCGATCATCAAGTACACAGATAAAGTGATTACCAAGGGTAGAATGGAAACAACAACTGTTAGTTCCATATTTGGAGCTAAAATTAAGGACATAAGGAATAATATTGAAGGATTCTTGAACTGTAATAAAACTCCTTAATTGTAATGCATATTGGAGCAAATGATATAAGTAGAAGACAAATGACTGATATCCAGAAGGATTTTGATCACGTTGGTAATATCATTTAAAGCAAAGGAGCACAACTTATCATATCAGAAATATTACCAGTTCCCAGATCAGGAAATTATATAAAAAAAAGCAGATAATGCATTTAAATAGCTTGCTTAGAAGATGGTGCATACAGGAAGGTTTCAACTTCTTAGTGAATTGGGACACATTTAGTATAGATCCAGGATTGTTTGGAAGGGATGGACTTCACTTGAGTAGATAGGTGCTTGGGTATTGGGAAATATAATAAATTAAGAAATGATGGCTTGTTTAAAACTAGTTGGTGAAGGGATGGGAGATGCACTAAAAATGCATATAGTCCATGATACATCCAATAAAGTCACGAATAAACATGATAATAAAGAGTGGAAAGTTATGACAAATGCCAGAAATTTGGCAAGGAAAACAGAGGTGCTGGAGCATATTATGGTCAAAGTAAAAGTACAACTATGCACAGTGACTGAGACATGTTGGAGGGAGGGTGATAACTGGGATAGGGAGATTGCAGGTTTTACATTATACTGCAAGGAAAGGAGGGAGAGAAGAGGAGGCATCATACTATTGCACTCTTTATATCAAACAGCATAGTCACAGAGAACACAGATTTTGATACAGAGAAAGAAAGTGAACTAGACAGTATATAGGTCAAAAATAATACCAAAAAAGGAAATAAACTGATCTTGGATGTATTTTACAGACCACCTGCTTGTGAATCAGAGCTAAACAAAAAGCTGATTGAAAGAATAGATGGTTTAAATCAGGATGACAGGATACTGATGATGGGAAATTTAAACATGCCAGGCATTTGTTGGGACACTATGTTGGGTAAATCATTGGTTGAAAGGGAGTTTTTGAAAGCTGTGAACAGACTTAATTTATGGTAGCATGGTACATCCTGCACTAGAGGCTATGCTTTATTAGATGTTGTACTAAGTAATTTTGAAGAGCAACTAACAAATTTCAGAATACAGGAACCTCTGCCTGGGAGCAAACACATTATAGTGATATTTCAATTAAACACAACAGCATGTAGATTAAAGGGTAGTACAGAAATCTGATGTTCTAATCAAGCTAACTTACAGGGAATGAAGAATGAATTAAAAACATGGGATTGGGAGACAGATTTAGGAAATAAACACCTAAATGAAATGTGGAAGACACTTATGATCAGACTGTCACACCTGATGGAGAAATACACAGAAGAAAAAGATGAACATAATAGAAATGGGAGGATGCCAGGATGGCTGAATAAAGCAATGAAAACCAAGATTACATCAAGGAAAAAGTCCTATAGAAAGGCTATAAGATTAAATACAAATGATGCTTGAGAAGGTTACAAGAAAATCACTAATGAATGTAAGTGAGAGATAAGGAGGGCAAAAATGAGACATGAGATTTATTTAGCCACTAAAGTCAGAAACAATTATAAAGTATTTTATAACAATGTTAACTACAAAACTGGCAGAACAACCCACATTGGACCATTAGCTAATGATAGTGGAAAATGTGTTGTCAAGGATAAAAAAATGGTTAATATATTAAATGAGTATTTTGGCTGCATATTTAACAAGAAGGATAACATCATCATTGCTCCCCAGCAAGTTGAAGGTACAGCTAGTATCAATATAGAGGAGAATAGTGTATATTATCCAGATTAACATAGAAACATAGAACATAGAAACATAGAAACATAGAAGTTGATGGCAGATAAGGACCGCAAGGCCCATCCAGTCTGCCCATTTCTTTTTCTAGCTTATAAATGTGCCATCGGCCTTTGCTCTGTCAGTGGCCTATCTATTCATAGTCATTTGTATTGCTCCCTTATGCCTATCCCATGCCTGTTTGAAGCCCTGCACTGTATTCATAGCCACCACTTCTTGTGGTAAGCCATTCCATGCATCCACCACCCTTTCTGTGAAAAAGAATTTCCTCACATTCCCCCTTAATCGGCCTCCCTCTAATCTCATGCTGTGTCCTCTTGTCCTGCTATTTTTCTTCTATTTAAACATGTTAGACTCTTTCACCTTGTTTATGCCCTTAAGGTGTTTGAATGCCTCGATCATATCACCTCTCTCCCTCCTTTGCTCAAGGGTATACATATTGAGCTCCGTTAATCTGTCCTCATATGTCTTCTGATGCAGTCCCTGCACCATTTGGTGGCCCTTCTCTGGACTGCCTCAATTTGGTTAATGTCCTTGTGAAGGTGTGGCCTCCAATACTGCACGCAGTACTCCAGATGGGGCCTAACCAGTGTCTTGTACAGAGGGATTATTACCTCCCTCTTACGACTTGTGATACCCCTACTAATACACCCTAACAGCCCCCTAGCCTTACCTACTGCTTTAGAGGTCTGCTTGGATGATTTTAGGTCATCAGTGATGATGATGCCCAAGTCTCTTTACTCAAAATTTACTCATATAATGCTCCAGAACCAGATTGGTTACACCCAAGGATCATTAGGGAGCTTGCACATGAGTTGACAGAATCCATGACTCGAATTTTCCAGACATCAACATATATTGGGCAAGTAGTACAGTGCTGGAGGAAGGTGACAGTTGTCCCCATATATAAGAAGGGGATAGAAAACATTGTATGAACTGCAGGCCAGTTAGTCTTACCTTCTTATTGGGTAAGGTCTTGGAGGGAATAGTAAAAGAGGAGATGGAGAAGTTTATTACTACAAAAAACCTTAAAGACCAAGTACAGTATGGTTTTATGAGGGACCGGTCCTGTCAAACTAACCCTGTTATCTTTTTCTGGCAGGGTTAGCAAGGTCATTGAACAGGCAGAAGCTGTTGATGTGGTGTTTTTGGATTACAGCAAGGCCTTTGATAAGGTCCCACATAAAGGTCTTGTTGACAGCATATGTAGTTTAGGAATTAATTCCAGAATAGTAGGATGGATCAAGTCTTAGTTGCCTAAGAGGGAATAGCAAGTCATCATAAGGAGTGAGAGGTCAGAATGGGTACCTGTTACAAGTGGAGTGCCTCAGGGATTGGTGCTGGGGTCATTCCTTTTTAACATATACATATCATCCATGGTATGTAGTGAGGGTGTATGGTTAGCAAAATTTGCCAATGATACCAAGCTGGGATCGGTGGTAAATGAAGCTTCTGAAATTGAAAAATAGCAAACCAAGCTAACAAGACTAGATACATGGGCACAGCATCATAAATTAGAATTTAACATTGACAAGTGTTCAGTGACACACTTTGGACATAGTAACCTGTTAGCAACATATGTGCTAAGCAGAAAGGTACTAAAAGAGATATCAGAAGAGAGACCTGGGGATTCTTGTAGAAAATGACCTGAGTTTTAAGAAGCATACTTACTCAGTAGTCAAAAAGGCAAATGGCATGCTAGCCTGCATACGTAGGCACATAAATAGCAGGGATCGTAGAATGATCATGGTCCTGTACACTGCATTGGTGAGGCCTAACATGGCACACTGTGTGCAATTCTGGGCACCTTACAAAAAGACGGAGATCAGATTGTTGGGGGGTGCAGCAGAGGGTGACGAAAATGATTTTAGATGTAAGTGGGATGCAATATCAAGAAAGGTTGAACAAGCTAGGTCTATACACTCTTGCATTCCATAGATTTACAAGGGACATTTGTCTAGTATTTGGGGCATATAACAATCATGCGTTGTGGGACTGCTTGGGCCTTGAAATGAGTGACAACCAAAAGGCTGTAAGGTCACACTTGTCATGACTCAAAGGGAAAATAAGCAAAACCAAAAAAAGAGCAAGCTGGTTTTCACTATGGGTTGTGTCCATTTGGAACAGCCTGCCAGAAGATGTGGTGGGAAGGAAGAATATCAATGAGTTCAAAACCAAATTGGATACATACTGTTTTAATAGTAATGTGGGTGGTTACATCCTTTGAGTAAAAGGATGAGCATTTAATATGGGCACTATTGCCTCTCTAAGCTCGTAACATACCTGCGATGCTTATGATACCCATGATACTAATTCAGCATCTAGATTCCACTCTTGGGCCTTCTCCTCAGTTTCATCTCCAGTTCAGGCATTTACAACTTCCATGGCTAAAAGCACAACACAGTGATATTTATTTCTGATATTAGATATTACCTCCTCAATCTTCTTAACAGATGTCTGCAAAATGACTTAATGAGAGGTTGGGAGGAAAATAAAGGTTAACTATTGCATAGAAAACTGTCCTTGCTGGACACGCTGTTATATATAAACATGAGTATCAAAACTTTCTTCCCTATTCACTTATAATTCAAACTTCTATAGTATTCAATAAAATAGCCAGACCTTCACAAGACCTGTCAAACTATGTCTACTTGCTGGGACTACCCGTGATCGAAAATCTTCTAAAAAAGTTGAGTTATTTTTTGTTTCTCAGGTTTCCTGAAATAATACAATATGAAAGTCACTAATAAAGTCCACCCAGCCTTTATCCTCAAGTTTTTGGGGAAATACCTTTAATATTCCAACTTGCAATATTAAGATCAGTAGACTGAAACATGTCTACTTCTTGGATAATCAGTTTTTTAATGCAATAATTCAATGGTAGAATCAAAGTCTGAAGGTTTGATGTTTGAGCCATAAGAAATGCAATATATGATAAACCACAAGCATCTGATACCTTTTCCAAGATTGTACTATTGTTAATTCTCATGCCCTTTTGGGTCCATCCATGATGTATTTTTTACTTTTACCATTTTGTTGTTCATCATCACCTTTAAAAACCTATACCCTGTCCTCTGGTTTCATGAATTTTGTTATCCTATGTTGTTTTACTGTATTTTGCCACAATTTCTTACTTACTGTTTTATTACTTAACAAATGTGTCCCATGCTTTTCTTTAATAGGCTCATACTTAATGGAGCTTGCTAACCTAATACAAACCTCCTGAAAAATATATTGCTTCCAATAAAAAGTCTTTTTCTCCAACATTGGAAACTAACGAACACACCTACCCTTTTGTCAGAATGAGCCTTATATGGATAAGTAGACTTTATATCAGACCAGTTAAATCTTTTCTTGACAATACCCTTCCAAATCTTATACATTGACAGTTTCAAAGTAAATGGATTTTAATTTTTTACCTTGGGTAGGCCATTAAAATATAATGCAAAACAAAATGGTTATATTAAATACACGCTGAAAATAGAAAATAGAGTTAAAAATCTACGTTTCGACCTTAGGTCTTCTTCAGGAAATATCTAAAAGAGGAAATATCTAAAAGAGGAAAAAAAACAAGTTAGTGTTAGTAGTTAGTAGTAGTATTAAAATATAATGTTTATAACAGGCCATTTTTATTTTTGTATTCTTTCAAATTTTAACTGGGCCTTGGCTATTATATGAAAAATCTTTATGAATGATAGTTAAAACAGAATCCCTGTTATTAGAAACACTATCTGTATTATTTATTTCAAACTGCACTTTTTTTCTGAGACTCCACATGGTTTATTGTATCATTGACTGTACATTTTTTAACAACAAGTTCCTTTAGCTGCTAGACTAATTTTTTTCTTCTGTTTTTGTTTACAGTTTTTCCTTTTATAGAAACATAGAAACATAGAATTTGACGGCAGATAAGGACCGCTTGGCCCACCCAGTCTGCCCATTTCCCTACCTAATGGATAAGCTGCAGATCCTAGTTAACCAGCAGCCTACTTCTTCCTACCTCCATGCCCTAGAATTGCCTTATGACTGTCCCATGCATGCTTGAATTCCACCACTGTTTTTGACTCCACAACCTCCTCGAAGGCCGTTCCATGCATCCACAACCCTCTCTGTGAAAAAATACTTCCTTAAATTACCTCTGAGCCGCCCCCCAACTTCAAATTGTGCCCCCTTGTTCTTGCACACCTCTTTTTTTGAAAGATGCTACCCTCTTGGACTTTGTTGATTCCCTTGAGGTACTTGAAAGTTTCTATCATGTCCCCCCTCTCCCTCCTTTCCTCGAGGCTATACATATTAAGCTCCTTATGTCTCTCTTCATATGTCTTCCAGTGTAGACCCTGCACCATTTTAGTTGCCCTCCTCTGGACAGCTTCCATCCTGTCTATGTCTTTGTGGAGATTGGGTCTCCAGAACTGCACGCAGTACTCCAGATGGGGTCTCACCAGCTGTCTGTACAGAGGGATAACAACTTCCTGTTTTCTACTGGTGATGCCTCTCCCTATGCATCCCAGTATCCCCCCAGCCCTCCTTGCTGCTCTCTCACATTGCTTGCCCACCGTCAGGTCATCTGATATGACTACCCCCAGGTCCCTTTCCATTTTTGTTGTTGTTAGTATCTCACCCCCCATTGTGTACTCTTCCCCTGGGTTTTTGTTTCCCAGGTGCATTACCTTACACTTCTTAGCAGTGAATCTAAGCTGCCATTCATTTGACCATTCCTCTAATCTTGCCAAGTCCCTTCTCATCCTTTCCATCCCACCTTGTGCATCAACTCTGTTGCAGATCTTTGTGTCATCTGTAAAGAGACATACTTTTCCTTCAGTCCTCTGCAATGTCACTTATAAAGACATTGAAGAGGACCGGTCTAATACTGAACCCTGCGGTACCCCACTAGTAACCCTCCTTTCTTCAGAGTGGACTCCATTTACTATTACTCTCTGTGTCCTATTCTCCAGCCAATTCTTTACCCAGGCTGTCATCTTGGGACCCACTCCCAGGCTGGCTAACTTGTATATTAATCTTTTGTGTGGGACTGTGTCAAATGCCTTGCTAAAGTCTAGGTAGGCCATGTCCACGGCCCCTCCCTGATCTACTACTTGGGTCACCCAGTCAAAGAAATCTATCAGATTTGTCTGGCATGACCTTCCCACTGTGAATCCATGCTGCCTTGGGTCCTTTGCCCCTCTGACCTCTAGATATTCAACAATTCTTTCCTTCAGAAGTGATTCCATCATTTTCCCTACCACTGAGGTTAAACTAACAGGTCTGTAGTTTCCTGCTTCTGTCTTGCTCCCACTTTTGTGAAGAGGAATCACATCTGCCCTCATCCAGTCCTCGGGTACCACCCCATCCTCTCATGATTTGTTAAAGAGGGTAGTCAGTGGTGTCACTAGTTCTACCCTTAGTTCTGATAGAATTCTGGGATGAATCCCATCAGGCCCCATTGCTTTGTCCACCTTCAGTTTTAATAGTTCTTTCAGAATCCTTTCTTCTGTAAATGGGCTGGTATCAACTTCTGTATCCAGAGTGTTTCTACTGTTTGTTTTAGGTACCTCCCTCTTCCTTTGTAAATACTGAGCAAAATATTTGTTTAGTATCCATGCCTTTCACAGTCACCTCTGCCCACCCTCCTCCCCCTTTATCAAGCCTCACTATCCTCCCTTGATCTTCCTTCACTCCCTGATGTACCTATAAAAGGTTTTATCCCCTTCTTAACCGAGTTGGCTATCTTTTCCTCGGTTTGGGCCTTTGCTGTTCTGACTGCCTTCCCAGCTTCCTTTTGCTTTAACTGATACAGTTCTCTGTCCTGCTCCTTCTGTGAGTCCTTGTACTTCCTGAATGCTTTCTTTTCTCTTGAACCCTCACTGCCACTTCCTTTGAGAACCATAGTGGTTTCTTACATAGTTTCATTTTGTTTATTTGCTTCACACAAAGGCTTGTTACCTCTGCGATGGCAGTTTTTATTATTCCCCATTGTTCTTCCACCCCTCCTTCCTGCCCATTTGCTAGTGCATTCCTTAGGCACTCACCCATTTTGGTAAAGTCAGCCCTTCTAAAGTCCAGTACTTTTGCCTTTGTATGGCTTGACTCTATTGCTGTGTTTATTGTGACCCATACTGTTCGATGGTCGCTAGTTCCCAGATGGCTACCCACCTCTACATCTGTGATCATCTCTTCATCTCCATTTGAGAGAACCAGGTCTAAGATTGCTCCCTCTTGAGTGGGCTCTGATACTAGTTGTCTAAGGCATGCCCCCTGTAGGGCATCTAGAATAACCCCACTCTTCGAAGTGGCTACTGCAACTGCACTCCAGTTAACATCTGGCATATTCAGATCACCCATCAGCAATATTTCCCCTTTTTCTGCCATTCTAAGTATACTTTCTATCATTTCCTTGTCCATTTCCTCCCTCTGAGAAGGGGGTCTGTATACAACCCCTGTGCAGATTGTGGTGCCATTTCCGGTCTCCAAATTTACCCACAGTGCTTCTTCTCCTCCTCCCTGTTTTCCCTTTTGTTCTGTTGCTTTGATTCCTTCCCTTATGTAAAGAGCTACTCCTCCTCCTCTTTTACCCTTCCTGTCCCCCCTGTAGATAGTGTATCCTGGTATGTTTATGTCCCAGTCATGGTTTTGTGTGTACCATGTTTCTGTGACTGCCATGATATCCAGATGTTCCTCCTCCATCAAGGCCACTAATTCAGGAGCTTGTTACTCAGACTACGGGCATTGGTACTCATTGCTCTCCATTTCTTGATGGCTTTACCTTCTTTGCAGCATCCCCACTGACCTTTCTACCTCGGTCTTTTTCTCATTTAGTACCCTGTTTTGTAGGAGAGGCTGGGATTTTCCTGCTGCTTATCAGTGCTCTCCTCTTGACTAGTTTAAAAGCTTGCCAATGAAGCATTTAAACTGATTGCTCAAAAGACTTGTTCCCTTCCTGGACAGATGCAGACCATCCTGCCAGTATAGGCTGGTGTCCTCCAGGTGGAACCCCAGTCCCAGTGAAGCCAACCCTGTGCTCCACACCATTTTTCAACCATTCATTAAACTGCGGTGCAAAGTGCCCTCGCCTCCTCATGCCATTGACAGGCAGCACCTCAGAAAGGATACTGTGTGTGCTACTTGTCTTAGGCCCCTCCAATTCTACAGTGTCCTTCTGCACTCTAATCTCATGATGAGCCAAGTCATTTGTCTCTAGGTGGACAATGATGTCCAACTCGAGACTCCTGCAGCTGTTCTCGTGATCCTGAGGATCGCTTCCTGTCCCTCAAGCCATGGCACCAGGCAGGCACCTTACTTCAGTTTTCCCTGTTCCCCCCAGTTCTATCCCCCTAGTAATTGAGTCCCCCACCAGGAGCTGCTTCCCTTCCTTGTGGTGTCCTCTGCCTCCTTCCTGTTGGCTCCCCTTGTGACAGTTGTCCTCAGCCTCCTTAGTCTCCTCTGCAGGTGCATCCATAGGGGAGCTATGCTCCCCCAGAATGGTGTATGGATTGTGGAGTGGAACAACTGACTGGGTATGCCTCTCTTCCACCATCCTCACCCTCCCTGAGCCCACTGTGGTCCAACTGCTGTGCTTCCTTCGCAACCTCTGAGGTAGTGGTGGCTCTGGTGCTCCCTGGATGGGGGAGGTTCCCTTCCTACCTTCCAGTGTGGCCTGGGGAAGGTTTGCCTACTACTGTCCAGTATGGCCTGAAGACAGGCAACTTCCTCCCTCAGGGCAGAGAGTTGTCTGCAAATAGGGCAGCATCTCAGCCTCCAGAAAGACTCCCAGAAGACTGCTGCCCCACAGCCGTTACATTGTACTACTCCCCAAATGTTTATCTACTTTTTTTTGTGTGTGTGTTTGTGTGTGTGTGTGATTGGTTTGTTATACAGAAATACATATATTATACAATGTGTATGCTTCTATTGTCAGTGCAGTGTGCTAGAGAGGATATGACAGTGATATGCACCTTGCACTCTTGAGGAAATGATGTCAGAACCCCAGGTATAAAGGAACTATTTCCAGGGGTGGGTGGGGTGAGGGGTGGGAAGGGGTTGGGCCTAAACTGTGCCGTCACAAAACAATCAGCTAAAACTCCTGACCCACGACTGCGATGAGTGCCTTCCTGTCAGCAAGATGCCCTACACAACAATTTGACAGAGAAAATACCCTGCTAATCAAACAGAAAAATCCAGACATCCAAGTCAGACACAGGTAAACCTCCCCAGACCCAAAACAGTTCGTGGTTTGTGCTCTGAAAGCAGTCAGCCCCAAAATAAGTCAGCTGTGCTTTAAACTCTTCTTGCACTGAAAATCTTAAGAATTGTAACAAACGTAAAGCTAGATCCACCTCCCTCTGTTGCTTGAAAGACTGTCTTTTCCTGATAATTCTAAGTTCTTTGTTTCACCTTTCAGTTAGAAGTAGCCACCACCTGCAGAATATCTGCTACAAATCAAAGACAATTGTAAGGTTCACCTCCCCCTGTTGTGAGCACAACTCGCTTTCTTGCAAATCATATGTTCAGTATTGCAGCTTCCAGCCAGAGGTAATTTCACTTGAAAAATATTAGCTGTTAGCTTTTCTTTTTTAATCCTTCCATTTATTATCATTTAATTCTTTCTCCAACTCCTTTTTCCTCCCTTATAGTTCAATTAAAAGTGCTTCAAGTTTCAATGCCTTTCTTTGTGCTATATTATTAGTTGTTTCTTTTATTACATTAGTAATGGTACATGGATTGCATCACAAGTCCTATGAGGACAGGTTGTAGGAACTGAATATGTACTCCCTGGAGGAGAGGAGGGAGAGAGGGGACATGATAGAGACATACAAGTATCTTACAGGGAAGAACAGGGTGCAAGAATACACTATTTTTAAGCGAAAAAGATGTTCTAGGACTAAAGGGCATGGGATGAAGTTGGAGGGAGGACGATTCAGAGGAAATGTGAGGAAGAATTTCTTCACTGAACGGGTGGTGGACAAGTGGAACACCCTGCCTGAGGAAGTGGTGGGGGCTGAAACAATCATGGGATTTAAGAATGCATGGGATAGACATAAAGGAATTCTGGAGGTCAGGGGTAAGGGGCAACAGAGTTCTAGAAAAACATAAACTGAAGTTACAAACTCAAATGGGTGGACTAGGTGGGCCATAGGCCCTTATCTGCCGACACTGTCTATGTATCTGTGTATTAGGTTCCTTAGGGTTTGTCCCTAGTACACTACCTGCATCAGTTGCAATGTTTGCATCACCTTTTATGTCTTCATAGACCTCCTCAGCTACAATGACCTGGTTAAAGTTGCCCAGGTTCATCATTAAGACCACCATCTCCCTCAGACAAAAATTACTTATTTGTACTTCTTTTTTTTAATTCATCTGAAATAGTCAACACACTACCAAAAGTTATCTGGGCCCCCATATTATGAAATAAATATATCACACCCTTAGCTCACAGATAAATGAGTACGATAGTTATAAATGATGCATGGCTAAGTTTATTAATGTGCAGAAAAAAGAAGTGCTAATATCAGAGCACACTCACAGAGAGAAATATGAAATATAGAAACATAGAATTTGATGGGAGAAAAGGACCACTTTGCCAATGTAGTCTTCCCATTTTCCCCTACCTACTGTATTACTGCAGATCCTACTTGATCTCTCACTCAACCCCCCCTTGCCTTACTACTAAGGTTTCCTTATACCTATCCCATACCTTCTTGAACCCTACTACAGTCTTTTCCCCCACCTCCTCTACTGGGAGGCTGTTCCAGGCATTTACCACTCTTTCTGTAAAGAAGTAATTCCTCACATCTCCCCTGAGTCTACCCCCCTCTAAGTTTCATAGCATGACCCTTTGTTCTTGAACATCTTTCTTTTCTGAAAAATGCTTCCCTCTTGTACCTTATTGATACCTGTGAGATATTTGAAAGTCTCTGTCATATCCCACCTCTCCCTCCTTTCTTCCAGAGTGTACATATTGCAATCTTTCAGTCTCTCCTCATAGGGCTTTTAATGCAGACCCCAAACCATTTTAGTTGCCTCCTCTGGACAACCTCCACTCTGTCTATGTCCTTCCAGAGATGAGGTCTCCAGAACTGGACACAGTACTCTAGGTGAGGTATCACCAGTGATCTATGCAAAGGTAACACCACCTCTCTCTTTCTGCTGATGATACATCTTCCTATGCACCACAGCATCCCACTTGTTCTCCCAACTGTCTTGCCACACTGCCTGACTACCTTTAGAACATTAGACAGGATTACCCCCAGGTCTCTTTCCTGTTTGATGGTCTTTAATACCACTAGTTGTACTCTGCCTCTGGGCTTCTGTGCCCAAAGTGCATGATTTTGCACTTTTTCACATTGAAACTCAGCTGCCATCCTTTGACCACTCCTCTAACTTTCTCAGATCAGTGCTAATTTTTTCTTCCCCTCCTGGAGTGTCTACCTTATTGCAGATTTCAGTCTCATCTACAAAAAGGCAAACTGTCACTAATAAAAACATTAAAGAGGACCGGTCCCAGTACTGATCCTTGTGGCACCCTGCTGGTCACCCATCCCTTCCTCAGCATGAACTCCATTTACCACACCCTCCTCTGCCTATCCCTTAATCAATTTTTTACCCAGTTTACCACCTTTGGACCAACTCATACGCTACACAACTTCCTTATGAGTCTCCTATTTGGAATGGTATTAAAGGCCTTACTGAAATCTAGGTAGGCCACATCCACCACTCCACCCTGATCCAATTCATTGGTCACCCAGTCAAAGAAATCTATAAGATATAAGATGCAGAATAAGGGGTGTTAGCTGCACATTCAAGCAGACTTGATAGACCTCTAGGCCTTTATCTGCTGGCAACTTTTGTATCTTCGTATGTTCGTAAGATTAATTTGGTGTGACCTCCTCCTTGTGAATCCATGCTGCCTCGGATCTTGTAAGCCACTGCATTCAATATATTCCACAGTCCTTTTCTTCAATAGTGGTTCCATTAATTTTCCCACCACTGAAGTCAGGCTGACTGGCCTGTAGTTGCCAGCTTCCTCCCTGCTACCACTTTTGTGAGGTGGGAATACATGTGCCCTCTTCCAGTCCTCCAGAACCACCTCTGTCTCCAGGGAGTGATTCAACAGGACTGTCAGAGGTGCAACAAGTACCTCCCTCAGTTCCCTCAGTATCCTTGGACCCATCTGGCCACATTGCCTTGTCCACTTTCAGATTTGCGAGTTCCTTCAGGACTCTCTCCTCTGAAAATGGGCAAGTGTCCACCTCCCTCCCTTCAATGCTCCTGTTACTTTTTTGTGGCCCCTCACCTGTCCTTTCTTCTTTGAACACCGAAAAAAAGTATTTGTACAGGATGTCTGCTTTTTTCCTGTTCCCCCTCTACCCAATCCTCCCTTCCCTTCTTAGCCTTACAATCCCTCCCCATGGTCTTCCTTTTTTTCACTTACATACCTGAACAAAATGTCTTGTCCCCTTTTGTCACTGCCTGAGCTATTGTCTCCTCCATTTGTGCCTTTGTGCTCCCTACTGCTTTCCCTTCCTCCCTCTTTTTCTCCTGATACACCTCCCTATCCTCTTCCCTCTGTGTCTTCTTATACTTCCTGAATGCTAATTGTTTGCCCTTACCTTTCCAATTACTTCTTTTGAGAACCCCAGCAGCCTCTTTTTCCTCTTGCTTTTGCTCACTTACTTGATGCAGAGGTTTGTTGCCTTCACTATGGCCCCTTTTAGGTTTGTCCACTGTTAATCCACTTCACCCAAGTCCTCCCCCCATATGAGGGCATCCCTGAGGCATGCACCCATTTTTTAAAAATGGGCCTACTGAAGTCTAGGACCCTCGACTTTATGTGGTTTGATTCTGATGCAGTTCTTATATTTAACCACACTGTTCAGTGATTGCTGGTACCTAGCTAGCCTCCTACCATGACATCTGTAACTCTGCCTCCATTTGGGATTACAAGGTCCAGTATTGCCCCATCTCTATTGGGTTCCCTTACTAGTTGCATGTGGAATGCCCACTGCAGGGGGTCCAGGATGTCCCTGCTCCTAGCTGAAGCTGCAGCTGGGAGGCTCCAACCTACCTCTGGAAGACTGAAGTCCCCCACCAGCAGCACCTCACCCTTATTTGCCATCTTTTGAATGGTTTCCACTAGAACCTTATCCAATTCCTCCCTGTGCTGGAGGTCAGTAGATCATGCCAGTGCAAATAGCGCCGCCGTTCCTTGTCTCTAGGTTGGCCCACAGTACCTCTGCCCAACCCTATATTTCCTGTATCTCTGTAGCTTTTGTGCTTTCCCTCACATAAAGCACCACTCCTCCTCATTTCTTTCCCACCCTGTCCTTCCTGAACAGAATATAGCCTGGTATGGCTGTGTCCCAGACATGGTTCTCAGTGCACCATGACTTGGTAATGGTGACAATATCTAGGTCAGCCTCTACCATAATGTCATCTACAGTAGGTCCAGAATTTTATTTCCCAGACTTTGAGCATTTGCACACATGGCCTTCCAGATTTTGCTAGTATCCTTCTTGTCTATCTCCTTTTCCCATTTTTCCTCTTTACTTACTACCTATGTTCTAATTCCCACTTTTCTTCATTACTACAATTTTGTTTTTCTTATTATTAGGTATTCTTGGGGATTGCTCTCCCTTATGGTACTCCCTACTGACTACTTCAGCCTGTGAGGGGGACAGTTTATGCCTTCCTACTTGCTTCAGCCACCCCCTTCAGCTAGTTTAAATGTTCACTAATGTAACACTTAAACCATTCACTGAGGACTTTGGTTCCCCTCCCAGATGGATGCAGGTCATCTCATCTCTATAGGCTCTTATCACTCCAGGTGGGACCCCAATCCCAAATGTAGCCAAACCCCTCCTCTGCACCACTCCTTCAACCATGAGTTGAAGCTCTGGGTATGGAGTACCCTAGCCTCCTTCCTGTCATAGATGGGCAGCACCTCAGAAAATGTCACTGAGCATGTTACCTGCCTCAGACCCCTCCCCAGCTTCTTGAACTCCTCTTGCACTCTCACAACCTTGTCCCTAGCCCAGTCATTTGTCCCTTGGTGTACTATGACATCTAGTTCTCCCTCCCTCCCTTCCTGCTGCCCTAATGATCATCAGAATCTGCTTTCCATCCCTGCAAGCCATGGCACCTGGTAAGCACCTAACCTCCCTCTCCCCCTCCCTTCCTGAGCCCAACTCTATCCCTCTCACAATTGAGTCCCCCACCAAAAGTTGCTTCCTCTTCCTCTGTAGTTGTCTGCCACCTTCCTTGGTATCTACACTATGGAGGACTCCCACATTCTCCCTTGTCAGTACCTTGGGTGCCTCCAAGGGACAGTCCCCCCCCAGCCAGAGCAGCATAAGAATTATGCAGTTGAACTGGATGGGGAATGTGCATCTGACTCACCACCCTCACACTCCCAGAGTCCACAGTCTAGCCACTCCTATGCACACAACAGCAGAATGTGACATAACAATGTCACACTTGCTTAACATTTCATCTGGGCAATTGCCAGGCTACATCAGAGACAAAGTGTAAGCATCTGGTGTCCCTCTTAAGTAGTGCACATATTCAAGTGAACAACACACATATTTAAATTACAAGAAATGCAATGTATTAAAAATACATAATAAACAAGGGATCAGATTTTCAGAGTCCTTGTAACTCCACAGCTGCAGGAAAACTGGTGAAAGTGGGTCTCTACCAGTGGAGCTGCAGTTTTTCCCACAACTATGGTATATTCAAAAGTGGAACTGCAGGAAAATGGTACACTCAGTGGGACAAGGTGTAACATTCCCTGCAGCTGTGCTGGTTGAAAATAAAGGAATAATGCATTACAGGGTGTGTGTCATGCTGAGATAATGCCATACCTGAGGTGGTTGGGTTTGAGGCCGAGTGTGTCCAATACTCCAGGTGTGGTGTTATCTCAGCATGACACAAACTCTGGAGTGCATTATTCCTATTATACAATGGCTGATCTCTTAGAAAAATAAAATAAAAATAATAATAAATATGTTTTAAAACAGTTTTTTTTACTTGATTTTGTGTGTGGAAGTATACTTATTTAAAAAGAAGATACTTTATCTAGTTTGTCCTCTAGGTGGAGCTATGTGGCCAGTAGCTGGATTTTTTGCTGTTTTGTATCTGCTTGGCAGTGTGGCATATGGCTTCTTTCATTTCCTGTTCCCCATCCATGTGTTCTGCTTAGAGACTTGTGGTAAACTTTTCTGAAGTGTTAAAATATTGTATGGGTGACATTTTTAAAGTGGGACATTTCCTATTACCAATTACAGTTTGAAGCTCTGGCCCCATCCTCGCTGTTGCCACCCACCTGCTGCCACTGCTATGAAATCCCCAATGGAAGAGGAGACGACCTATGGAGGCAGTAGGGAGAATTATTTTTCAGTCATTTTTAAAAATGGTACAGAAAACTGAAGTTACCGAGGTGAAGTGAGTGAGCATTATGAAAAGAGCCGCGCCATTATGAAAGGAGCCGCATGCTGCTGTTTTCATTAATCAGTCACTCTCTGCTTTTTTATACCGCAGGAAACAAAAAAGGGAATGGCTAGAAGTATGTTTGTAGATTGTTTTATGACTTTTGGGGAAGGGGGCACATTATTATTTGGTGGGAGGGAGTTTGTTTTTTTATTTATATATGACTGTTTGCTTGGGTGAAATGAGGAGTGGGGCACAGTGAAGCAGGCTGGTGAGTGGTCAGTGAAGCTGACTGCACTGATGGCTGCGTGATTTGTTTTACATTATTATTGTGGTCATTTGTGTGGTGGGACTAGATCCGTGGTGTTATGCCAGGATAACACCACGGGTCCAGGCCCACACTGACCAATCAGAGCCCAAGATTCTTTCCTGCCATTGTATAATACAGTACAAATCTCTGCAAGTGGAGATTTAATCTTATAGTGATGACTGCAGGGTGGAATTTAGTCCTTGACTGGCTGAAAATCCAGTCCAATGTGTTTAGCTCTAAAAAAAATTACAACAAAAAGGGTACACTTATTTGATCTTAAAATTCAAAAAGTATGTAAAATGGAATCACCATGTTAGTATTACATAAAAATAAAATAAAATAGACTAACAGGTGCATCTTATGTTTGAACTAAAAATATGATGGGAATATCATCATGGCACCTATCAAGGTCTGCAATACCAAATCATAGCCCAAGCATTTTAGGGAACAGATACTGTATATCTGCTTATGACAGAGATAATAAACTTGAAAAGTCAATGGATACTTTTTACAAGAGATTATTGGAACTCCCTATAACCTTCCAAGGTTATAGACATGCTAGATATTGGTAACACGGGGGATGTGGAAGACTGCTGGGAGAAGTTGAAGAATGCCATAACTACAGTTACTGAACAGTGCACAAGACAAATCAACAAATCCAAAAGAAGAAAGAACCCTCTCTGGTTCTCCAAAAAGGTAGAAACCAAAATCAAAGAAAAGAAGAGGCCTTTTGAGCAATATAAGGAGATGAAAAAAGAAGCAGGCAGGGAGGAATACAGGAACAATCTCAAGGAGGCAGGAAAAGCAATTTGGATTGCTTAAGCACAGACAGAGGTAAACACAGTGCAGGGGCAAAGAAGGGAGATAAACCTTTTTATAGATAAATACGAGAAAAAAGAAAGAGCAAGGTAGCAACATAGGAGGGCCAGCTATTGGAGAAAGACGAAGACAAAGCTTAATTGTTAAATGAATTATTC
Organism: Neoceratodus forsteri; assembly: GCA_016271365.2. Lineage (NCBI taxonomy): Eukaryota > Metazoa > Chordata > Ceratodontiformes > Ceratodontidae > Neoceratodus > Neoceratodus forsteri. The sequence goes on along the minus strand of CM057454.1, from coordinate 691,018,855 downwards.
TGCTCAGTCTTCACAATAGAAGATAGTGGTAAAGGACCTCCACTAGGTGAGACAGAGCACAATAGTAGAGGGGTGGGCACAAGCCCCCTCCAAAAAAATGTATTTTGATTTTTGTGAGCCATGGTAATTGTCCTTAGTGTGTGTTTGGACTGCTACCATTGACGATGTTGTGTTCCACGTTGTTTTTACTGGACACTATTTTGGCAGGCACTGTTATTCCTATGCCACTGTTTATGGCGCTGTTCTGACATTCGGCATTCTGACCTAGTGCCCGTGAGAACTACAGTCAAAATTTGCAAAAACATATGTCATGCAGAGAGTTTTGATTTGGGTGTGTAATCATAGTGTGTCCTTCCTTTTGTTTGCTGTTAGGATTTTTTTTCTAAATTTGTCTACTAGTTTTATATTCCCTGAGACTTCATTGTTTTGAATGTTTCTATTGCTCTTCTTTTCCTTACAGTGATTCATATTTTATGTGTCAGCAATGTGTTCATGACCATTGATTCAAAGATATATAGCTGCTGCTGCAGCAATTTGCTGTTAGGAGCCTGATATTCTGAACTCAACTAAAGAGTGTTTCTAATCCAATCCTTTTGCTTTCTAGTTATGTGTCTAGGTCTACCTAGCAGGAAAGGACAATTATGTAAGAAGTTACCATAACAATAGATCTTCAAGGAGGTCTGAGTCATTAAGTCACGCCATAAGAACTTCATCGTTGGTGAAGCAGGATCCACATGGAATATTTTCCAGCAGTACAACTTGGGCCGCCAATGCTGACGTCACCTGCCAGTGTCATCAACCCTGTAAAGGCATGAGTGGTCCCACTCCCACCTCACTTCTTTCCCTCAGAGACAAAGGAGCATACCCGTATGAACATGTGAAAATCTGACTGCTAGAGTCCCTCCCCTTAGCACTCGCCCTCTGACTTCAATCAGATAGATAACAAGAAAATCATGAGAAAGCACTAGAACAAATTCCCAGACTAGCCAGTCTGGATATTAGTATTTTATGATCCACAGTGTTCAAAGCTTCAGACAGTTCTATATACTGTAGATTGCTCCAGTCATCCTCCTGTTTTATATATCAGAGATGACATGATCTGAAGTTGTGACATACCCATTACTCCATGGTGCCTGTTCTTACCTTAAGGGCAGCTCGGTGATGTAGTAGATCTGTCAGTTTCCTATGAATACAAGACCAGGGTCCCAGCATAGCAGACACTAAATGATTCTGTACATTTAAAAAGAGAAGTGACATCTGATTAAAAAAACAGCCAAGTTAGAAAACTTGTCACCTTTACAACAATGTGATATTTAAAAGAGAAGAAGTGTCCGATTCAATGAATGGACATCCATGGACATTATGGGCCAGCTTTTCAAATGCTGCTGCTGAAGGGCTTGCATCAAGTCCTGCATCAAACCCTTTCCATGTGCTATACCCCTTTGCCAAAACTGCACCTGTTTCCAAAGCTCAGGCACACTTGTGACAGCTTATCTGCTTTATGGCAGCCTGTGCCGAATCTCAGGTGCAAGCTCCATGAGAATGGTCCCTGGGATTGATGCAAGCTTGAAAAGATGGTCTAGTTTGCATTCATTGTCACACTGGATAGAAAATACCATTAGCTTGTCACAAGCCCAGTGCACCTTATCTTTGCTGCACCCAAGGCTTTTGGTAATCTTGGGGTTATGAAAATCCAGCCCTATATGTTCACTGGAACATAAAAGAATTTGTGATGAGAGAATCCTGAACAAAACAAAATGACTTGTCCCTTTTGCAAATCTAAAGCTGATTTCCACTTTTTTCTGTATAAGTACAATAAATGGCTACTGAATGTGTCCTCCAGTTCTATAAAATACTCAAGTTGCAAAGGAAAAGTCAAACTGACCATGTTAAACAAGAAACAGCTGGTGATTGCTAGGCTCCACAATGTGTGGTTTTTAGGAATTGCTGGGAACTAAGTAATCACCAGCTGTGTCTTATTTACTCTGGCAATAGGGGAGAGGCATTTTCAAGACAGAGACATGGGGCCCAATTCAAGAATGGTGACGCGGGGCTTGTGGCAAGCCCTGCATCATCCACTTTGTTTAATGCAGCTGCACCAAAGCCCTTCGGTACAATGCAGCCCAATTCTGCAAGGGCTTGCATGGTTACAACATTATCCTCGCTTTACAGCAGCTTGCTCCAAAGCTTTGGCGCAAGTCCCGTACTATGGGTCCCCCAATGGCACAAAGTTAAACTAGGGGAAGCTGGTCTAACTTGTTACATTCAGCACAAGGAACATACAGTTGGGGGGTTTGTGGCAAGCATCCTTGCTGAACCTCACTTGCGGCAAAGTTTGACACAAGTCATCCCTCGCTCAAACTCTCTGCCGCAAGTCCCTTGCACAGATCCAACATGCTTTGTGAATCAGGCCCATAGTATCTCTGAGTCCTGAAGGATACATATGCTAACATCCAGAATATGTGTTTTACTTTCACCATGTTTGCAAATTGTTTTCTGTATATGGGATATTCTGAGTTTTACTGTAGTGCACTGCATGAGAAGTATAGACAGTCTTGAGCTGAAGAAGTACTAAGTGGGAAACAAGGTCAAATGCCATGCATAGGTCAATGAAGATGACCCATGTAAGGCATCCCTGATCAATGGCAAACTGATATAGTCTGTAATCACTGGGTTCAAAGAGGGTCATGGCAGTGGGGTGTCCAGGTCCAAAACATGATTGGGAGGGGATGAGCAAATTTAGCTTACAAACATGGTCACCATGATTTGTTTATGGATTAGTGCTTCAAGAATGTTATAAGAGGTGAGAAGCATTGCAAATCATTATCTAATGTTTAACTCTACCTTTCTGAACAGGAATTCCATATGTCTTCTTCAAGATATTCAGCATCTTGCAAGTTTGGAAGGAGATGTTTAAGACACAGGTAATGTGGCAGGGTGACTAAGGGCCCAGCTCCTATTTTTACAAGGAGGGGTTCACAGAGATAAAGCACTCCTCTTGATTGGTTATTAGTCCCTTGACATTCCAGCTGACTATGTTAAGTTATATTTTAAACACCAATGTGTACTGTACTTCATGTTGCATGTGTCCATTTAATTATAACCAGGGTTTCGCCTGCTAGTGTAGTTATTCCTTCCCCCAAGTCTCTTGTAGCCACTATATAAATACCATGTGCACCATAAAACAGTGCAAAACATATTAAAACAGTTATCAACCGCAACAGCTCCGCTGCCCCCCACTTCCCCACTTCCCCCCAGAATAACCCTTCTCACAAAGTTGAGTCAAAACCATGTAATCCAATGGCTTGCCATGAGCCAAAGTGGCCACTCGTTTCTCATGGGGAAAGATACTGACATTAGTCAGGTGTTTCTATTCTTCCCCAGAGAGACTGAGTCTTCTAAATCATATAAAACTGAAGGCTGTGACTCTCTCATCCTAATGAGAGTGTCCTCCCAGAGACCAGCATCCATGGTCCATTGCAGATGCAATGGGGACCTCTGACCAAGGTGTTACAAATGCTAGGGTGTCTAGGCCCTTGCCTTCTTTATGTGTAAGGGTTTATTGTAGGGAGCTGTTCCTATGGCTACCCATATAAGAGCTTCTGGATACAGTGTGTCCATGCTCCTTTCATTTCAGTGACTGCAGTCTGAGAGGTAGGACTATGCAGCTATACAGACCCAAGCAGAACCAGCATTGCTGCATGAGGGGGCCTAGCACCCAGGAAACCCTTGCAATTACACATTGCCCCCTTCAGAGTGCCCCCCCCCAGAGTAAATTATTACCTGTTTTAGCTGCATCAGAGCACAGTGTAGCAGAGGTCATAACAACATCAGGCAAGAGCCTTGTTTGGTTGCATTATTTTTTAACAATTCGTATCACAGGCATTAGTAAGGAAATAAAAAAGCAGCTGCAGTTCTCCAGGTCCTCCACTTGGACCCACAGAAGCTGAATTGTATGGTCTTGCTCCCTGATATAGGCCATTCCTTTGTTTCTGTGATCCTCAGTGTCTGCTATCCTTTGCTCAGAGATGATGATCCAGCTGGATATTTCTATGATGTCAGCATTAGTCCGCTGTGTCACTGTCACTAAGTTTCCAGTCTGTACGATTAACTGAGTGAACATGTTCTTTATTTCCTCTAAGCTTGAGTCTACTGAGGTGCCAGTCACTGTAGCCATATTGAGTCAGTTTCCTGAGTGGCCCAATGGATTTCTCACGCAGGAGAATGTAGCAATTGTGAATAGCAGAGCAGAGAATGCACAGAACTGGGCAAAAGATAAACTGGGAGAGTTAGCAGGTTAGTAGCTATCTTATATTGTCCTTGGCAATGTCTTGGGCTTAGAATAAACATAGGATGCTACTGAACTTTGCTGAGGAATCACAGGGAAAAGGTTTAGGCTGCCATCTTGTGTGTAGCAAAGCCACACCACCCCATCCAGGGACATAGGATCTAGTGGACAGGGTTTGTTGACTGTCTCTGCTTGGTTGTAGTCCGTGGGTGACTGGGTTTTTTTCAGTTGCAGTTGCTACATTATGGAATTTGCTGCCGAGGAGATTCGCTCTGCCAAATCTGTATCATTTATAAAAACAAAACTAAAATGTCAACTGCTCCTGAGAGCTTTTAATTAGATTTAGCTGCTCAGCAAAACTGTGGTAGTGTTTATCCACGCTTGTTAGTATTGTTCAAGAGGATGATGTTTATATGATTGGATCAGAGTTGCATTTTGATCTTATGTTGTATGTTATTTTATGTTATTTATAACAGATATATTTATTGCATTTATTTTACAGTGTTCCAAACCCTGGAGTGGCACTTTGAATGAACTTATATAAACAAACAAGTCAAGCATACTATCATGGAGGGGTGTCATTTGTCCCCACCTATTCTACAGTCTGTCTCAGTAAATAGGAAAATGAGCATGTCAGGTTTCCTGAGAGGAACCCATTTCATTTATGCATTGAACTTTGCCATCATTGTATCAACAACTTGCTCATTTTTGTAAAGGTATGGAAAAACAGTTACAGAATTTTATAATTTATTTAGAGTACAAATCCTCACCTAAAACTTTCTGTTACTGGTGATTTGTATAAAATACACTTTTTGGATTTAACTCTTGAATATGATGGCAAAGGCAGGATTTGAACAGATCTATCCAGAAAAGATGTGGATCAGAATTCTATTCACTACTGTATGAGCTTTGATCTATACCATATAGTGGAGAATATTTCCACCAGTCAATGCTATCATATCAAATGGAACTGTAGTACTGAGACAGACTTTTTAAAAGAGAAAGATGAACAGACCCAGTGGTTTTTGCAATGGGAGCATACAGAGTGAGTCCAAGAAGAAAGTTTATCCAAAATGAAGAACAAGTCATGGGAAAATCTGCTACATGCTAATAGCAGACATAATGAAACTGATACAGATAAAAGGCTGACTTTGGATCTAATTCCTGATATATATTCCTGTTTCATTTGTATGTATGCTATTTTGGATCTTCTCTCTGTAACTGTGTAAAAACGAATAAAGTTTGAATTGAAAAAAAAAAAAGGCTGAATTTGGTTACCACTTACAATACTGAGTCAAAGCAAGTAGAGAACATTATCTGCTGCCACTAGCATATTTGACAGTCTGATGGAAGACTGGAAAATTGCCTGGCGGGACCCCCCCCCCCACTACAGATTTGTATACTGTTGAGTGCAAATCCTCAATCCTCATCTCCCTTGCTCTACCAGCTCTAGGTTCCAATAGCACTTCTGAGAAGGTTATCAATCTAGCCACCCTTCTACAGATCCTCACCACTGCCTTCAACATGTCCACTCCTGCACTGCAGCACCACCTCCACTCCAGCTAAGACACCCAGGACATGTTCTGTTACTAAATGCTAGTGAAAAATACCTGCTTTAGGGGTTCCAAGATGTTACAGAGCACATCAAAAGAAGTGAAATGAAATCATTGGTGTCTCAACCTCTATCTACACAAAAATGATGATCCAGATCACTGGTAACGGCACATGTAGAGTACTGCTCCTCATTCTGGTGGGGATGTGTGTGTTCTCTGAGCAGCCACCTGGGATTCTGTCTGTTGTAGTCATCTCTCTATAATGTCAAACACCATGCCTGGTATTTGATCAGCATATTCAAGGCATAAAACACATAGTCATGACACATCCATGCCATGTAAAAGAGTCTGAAAATGAATAAACATATTTGTAACCAATTGCCATTGTAAATGTAAAACAGCATTTTTTACCCTTAAAGTTTCTTTCTTGCCTCAATGAGAAAAGCCATTTAGTGAATAATAATCAGTTTGCAACTGTGGCACCATCTGTAAAACAGAAGAATTTTCCACAGTAAAATCAAGGTTAGTATCATCTTCCACTCCAGAGGAAGATGACAAAGACTGTGGAAGATGTAAAAATGATATGTCATAAGAATAGTGTTTAATAAAGATGTCCACTTAACTTCTAATACTCACTTGTGAAAGAGTGGATACTCTTGGCAGACTATTTCGACCATAGGTCTTTTTCTTTTCTTTTTTCCATAAAGCTTTTTCTCCAGGGGGCCAAAACTGGAAGGCTCTTAGCCTTGTCCCTGCCTCCTTCACCTGGCACCCACCTTCCCTTGACTTACCGTGCCTGAAGTCCCCCGCAGATTATGCCGTGTGGTGGGCCTGGGAAGGGTAGGGCCATCCTCTCCCCACCTGACCACTCACATCCAGAACTGGGCCAGAGATCTAGGAAGCTGCACAAGGATGGGGTAGGCAGGCATGGCTTAATGGAGCCTGTGCTGATGCTTTTCTGTTTTCTCCTCTTAGGTCCTGTGCTGTGGCAGAACATAGGCATATACACATGGAGGTGCACAAACACTATGGAACTGTGACCCCTCCCTTCAATGCTGCTCAAGTGTGGGCTTTACCAACAGGTCTCCACCTGGTGGCAGCCAAGGACAGAATTGACATGCCTCACCACCCTGTGAGAGGAGAGCTGCGGACACTCGATCCTCTCCCCCATCAGCTGACCTCCCCCAAACCCAGGCTTGTTCCCAGACCTGGTCACTGGCATGGTAGGAGGTAAAGCTCACAATGCCTCAGCTCTCTGAACTACTGGACTAGCTATATTTGGTCTTTTTCTGATACCATTGTCTATGTTTCTGTGTAGGGACTGTGAATAGTGTTTGACTGCAAGTAAATGCTCTCAGATATTTATTCTATATTCCATGTAAAATATGTGTGTTTCATATCTGCAGTCCAATAGCCAGATACTGAGGTTCATACTTTGCATTTATCAAGGTTGAAACACATATTCCATTTGACAACCCATGATAAAACACTACCTAGATCTTGTTGTATGTATTTTATTTCTTCCTGAGTACTACAAAGGCCACTGATTTTTGTATCATCGGCATATTTTGTTGTCCAACATTTTGTTTTTTTGTTAGATCTGAAATAAAAATCTGAAACAGGACAGGTCCCAATATTGACCCCTGGGGTACTCCACTCATGACCTCACCAATATCTGACAAGTGTTCATTAATAAGGACTCTTTGTTTGCGATTTGATAACCATTCTGTAATACATTTTATAATGACAGTATCAGTTTGGATTGAATGTTGCTCTTCAATCATGCTCAAAGTGGTATTAAATCAAAGGCTTTACTAAAGTCTATTATATCACATGGTTTCCCTTCATCTAATGTTTTACTAATGTTTTCATAAAAATAAAGCAAATTCAGCATACAGCACCGACCGTTTTTAAAGCCATGTTGATCTGGATCATTAAATACATTAAATATTGTTAGTTTATCTTTTACTAAGCCTTCCAAGATTTTACATACAACACTGGACAGGCTAATTAGGTGATAATTATTGATGTTGGCTTTGTCCCCCTTCTTATGTATTGGAACTACATATGCCAATTTCCATTCAGCAGGGATTTTTCCTACGTTTATTGATAATTCAAATAATGTTTTGAATGGATATAATATCTGATCTATCATTATCTGAAGCATCCGAGCAGAGATCCTTACAGGACCAGGAGATGAGTTTGGTTTAAGGTTCTGGATACATTGTCTAATGTCTTCCAGTTTAAATGTAACTACTATCTAAGATAGGGCAACTATAATTTCTTACTACTGTGCAGTAATACCTATGGTCTTTAGTGCAGCAGCAGCGCTCCTTACAGGAACAAAGTATGGAAAAGTTGTGATGGTTCTGTGAGTGTCTTTGATGACTGAAGCTTATTCCAGTCCTTCCCCGAATACCTCCACCTCATGAAATACAAGTTAAAGCCCTGCAGGGCTATTGCTGTCCCTCCCCCATGTCCCTCCCCAACAAATCAGCGAAAGCCCTGCAGAGCTATTACTGTTCCTCCTTCCAAATGCCCCAACTCCTGAAAATGCCAGGTAAAGCACCACAGGGCTATTCATGGCCCCCCAATGCCCCGATCCCTGATTGACCACTTCCTGCAAACTGCATCTCCTGTAAGTGTTAGACAGATACTCCTTATCCCTGGCAGTCTAGTTGCCCTCCCACCTGGCAGTGGCAGACTACCCTTCTCTCCCCCACCCCTACCCAGCCAGCAACTGGCACAGCCCACCTCTCACTACGGCTGCCAGCCACCGACTGAGCTCCACTGGAGCACATACTATTGTACATAGTATGTGCTCAATGAATAGTCATGGTTTACAGGAGATGTGGTTTGTAGGAGGTGGCCAATCAGGGATTGGGGCATTGGTAGGGCACGAATAGCCCTGTGGGGCTTTTACTCTGGCATTTGCAAGGCCATTCAAGGGGAAGGATATAACAACTTCTGCAGGGCTTTCACTTGATTTGTTGGGGTCAGGGCATGGGGATAGCAACAGCCCTGTAGGGCTTTAACTTGCATTCCATGGGGTGGGGGTACTGGAGGGATGGGAATAGCCCTGTGGGCTTACTTGAATTGTCATGGCCAGAGCATTGGGAGGGTGGAGATATATTGCCCTGCAGGGCTTTAACTTGGATTTTTGTTGGTTAGGGCATTCAGGGGATGGGGCATTACATGTGCCATAATGGGGAGCGGAGTAGTGGTTGGGGGAAAGGTGACATGGCATCGGGTGTTGGGCTGGCGGCACATACACGCAATCCCTGGAGGGTGGAAGTACAGTTACACCAGCTAAAAGCTGGTGTATCTGTACTTTGGTGGATGTCCCCTGGGGGTTGTTTGATAATAGCATCCTGGGGGACTTTGTTGCTTCCCTTCCAGAATAGGGCATAACTGCTGCCATAAACCCCCTAGCACCATGTCACCAGGGGTTTAGGGCATAACTGGTGGTGTAAGTTCACTTTGTCACAAGCAGTCTGGCATGTCGTAGGCTGCTTTGCAGATATAATTGCCTGAACTTTGCTACTTGCACCATTTTTTTTGGTGTAAGTCAAGTTATGCCAGGCATAGCCTTTTGAGAATCAGGCCCATTGTGTGTATCTACAAATAAATGACACAATTTCCTGGATGTAGGAAAAGTAGTAGAGGACTGGAGGATGGCACATATTACACCCACATACAAGAAAGGGGACAGAGCAAAACATGGGAATTATCATCCAGTGAGTATAACCTCAGTATTGGGGAAGATATTAGAAACTATCATCAAAGAAAGCCTAGAATGCACTTGGTAGAATCAGGTCAAAATGATCCTCTGCAACATGGATTCAGGAAAAACACTGACTAACTTAATGCACTTTTTTGAGCCTGTGAGTTCGTCGATGGACCAAAATGTTTCAGTTGATGCAGTATACTTGGATTTTTCCAAGGCTTTCGATTCAGTCTCCCACTCTGAGCTATTGCTCACTTTATCTCAATTTGATATCAACAAAAATGTGATATGTTGAATCTGCTCCTGGTTGGAAAATAGAAAACAGAGAGTAAACTTCAGAGGCTATCTTTCAAATTTTGCTGAAGTGACTAATGGGGTGCCTCAGGGTTCAGTGTTGGGGCCCATACTATTCAATATTTTTGTCTCATCAATGTATTGTACAAATAATGCATGGATATGCAGATTTGCCGATGAAGTCAAAATGGGTGCCATTGTAAATAATAAAGAAGAGGTGTCAAAATTTCAAAAAGAAATAAACATGGTATCCAGTTGTGGGTCAAGTAAAACATTCAGATTTAATGTAGACAAATATAAAATAATGCATTTTTGTCTGAAAAATATTAGGGTTAAGTACTTCTGGAATGGTAGAGAATTACAATCCTCAGATGAAGAAAAATACCTGGGAGTGTTGATTAGCAACAAAATAAAGTTTGACCAACACTGTAAAGACAGAGTTTGTAAAGGGAATGGAAATATGGAGGAATAACTCAAATGCCCCCAACAGGTTAAGGTAGTCAGAAAAGAGGATACTAAGATTGGGAAAACACGACAAACTGAAACAGGAGGTAATCTCAGGGGAGGCACGGGGGAAAGGATAGGAGGGGAACAAGTAGGGGCAAACCCATCAAAACATGAAGGGACATGCATACAAATGCCTGCAGCCTGGGTTACAAGATCCCTGACCTGGTGGCTTTCATGGCAGAGGGAGACCTGGATATTGTGGTAGTCACTGAAACACGGCATACAGAAAGCCATGACGGGGCTATTAATATACCTGGGTACACAGTATACAGGTAAGAAAGAGAGGGCAAAAAGGGAGGAGGGATAGAGATCTACATCAAAGGAGGAGATCAAAGCAACTGAAATAAAGGGAAAGCAGGGAGGAGAGGAGGTACTGTGAGTCACCCTGGAGTCAGGAAATGGCAACACTATCTGCATGAAGGTTATCTAAAGACCCAAAGTGCAAGGGGAGGAAACAGATAGGCAAATGGTAGATAACATCCATAAAATGTCAGAAAATGAGGAAGTGTTGTTGGTAGGGGACCTAAATATGCCTGATATTAACTGGAACACCTATGCTGTGGCCACATCCAGGAGCAGGGTCCTCCTGGATGCTATGCAGGGGGCATGCCTCATGCAGCTAGTAGTGGAACCACCTGGGGGGGCACAACATTGGACATGGCACTCACAAATGGAGACAGAATAACAGATGTATCAGTGGTCAGCAATCTGGGCTTCAGCAATCACCATACAGTTTAGTTCAAGGTAAAGACAGTAGAAGAGTCAAGCCACACAAAAGCAAGAGTCCTAGGCTTCAAAAGGGCTGACTTTGCTAAAATGGGAGAATGTCTCAAGAAAACACTGTCAAAGGGTGAGGGAGGGGTAGTAGAGATACAGTGGGAAAACCTTAAGAGAGCCATAAAAGAGGCAACATGCCTTTATGCGAAGCAAGTTAACAACTCAAGAAGACAAAGAAAGCAATTATGGTTTTCAAAAGAAGTGGCAGGAACATAAGAGAGGAAAAACTGGCATTCAGAAAATACAAGGAAATGCAGAAGGAGGGAGACAGGAAACTGTATCAGACTAAGCAGTGGGAGGCAGGAAAAGCAGTCAGACATGCAAAGACACAGAGGAAAGGATAGCCCAGTCAGTGAAGGAGGGGAACAAAACCTTCTTCAGGTACATAAGGGAAAGAAGAAAGGCCACGAGAGGGATAGTAAGGTTAAGTAAAGGACGGGGGGAGGCAGTGGGCTGAGGGGGGCATGGAAAAAACTGAGATACTGAACAAATACTTTTGCTCAGGATTCACAAAAGAAGGGGAGGGAGAGGGACCAGAATTATCCAGCAGACACACAGGGAAGAGGGGTGGACACCAGACCATTCACAGAAGAGAGAGTCCTAAAGGAACTCTTGAAACTGAAGGTGGACAAGGCAATGTGGCTGGATGAGATATGTCCCATAATCCTAAAAGAACTCAGAGAGGTACTACTGACACCACTGACAGCCCCATTCAACAAATCATTGGAGGTGGGCATAGTACCAAAGGACTGGAGGAGGGTGAACATGATACCAATTCACAAAGTGGAAGCAAGGTAGAAGCCAGAAACTGTAGACCTGTCACTTTGACCTCAGTAAGATGATGGAATCACTGTTAAAGGAAAAGATTGTGGAATATCTAGAAGCCAGTGGGGCACTGGACCAAAGGCAACATGGATTCACAACACGAAGATCTTGTCAAACAAATCTGATAGATTTTTTTGACTGGGTGACCAGGGTAGTAGATCAGGGAGGGGCGCTGGACAAGGCCTAATTAGATTTTAGCAAGGCATTTGACACAGGAGGGATGCTGGAGTGCATAGGGAGAGGCATCACCAGTAGAAAACAGGAAGTGGTGATGCCACTGCACAGGCAGTTGCGAGGTCTTATCTTGAGTACTACATGCAGTTCTGAAGACCTCGTCTCTGAAAGGACATTGACAGAGTGGAGGCAGTCCAGAGAAGAGCAACAAAAATGATGCAGGGGCTACACCAGAAACTATACAAAGAGAGATTGAGGGAACTCAGTATGTATACACTGAAAGAAAGGAGAGAGAGGGGGATATGATAGACATTCAAATACCTCAAGGGGATCAATAGAGTTCAAGAGGGCAGCATCTTTCGGAAAAGAAGCTGTGCAAGAACAAGGGGTCACAATATGAGGCTGGAGTGGGGAAGACTCAGGGGCAATGTGAGGAAGTAGTTTTTCACAGAAAGGGTGGCGGGTGCATGGAACAGCCTCCCTGAGGAGGTTGTGGAGGCAACAATGGTAAGTGAATTCAAGAATGCATGGGACCGGCAAAAGGCAACACTAGGGGTGTGAAGAAGGAGGTAGGGTGCAGGTCAAGTAGGATCTGGAGTTTATACAGAAGGTAGGGAAATGGGCAGACTACTTGGGCAAGGCAGACCTTATCTGTCGTCAAATTCTATGTTTCTGTGTTTCTACTTGGATGTATAAAAAGAAACATAAAAAGTAGGGAAATGGAGGTGCTGATGCCCCTGTATAGTGCCCTGGTGAGACCCCAAATTGAGTACTGCATCTAGTTTTGGCACCACAGGGAAAAGGGACACATCAGAAGACTTGATGGAGTGCAGAGAAAGGTGACCAAACTGGTAAGAAATGTTAAGAATCTGAGTTATGATGAGAGACTGGGGGAATTTGGCATGTATTCCCTGCAATACAGAAGACTAAGAAGGGATCTTTGCTTAGTTTACAAGGAACAGGAAAATATTGGTTTGAGGGAGTTTATGGGACTGGAGGCTAAAAAGAATGGGATGGATGTAAGGGGACATGATTTACAACTAAAATGGGAAAACTACAAGAACAATGTAAGAGATCATTGGTTTAACCAGAGAGTGGTCTCAGAATGGAACAACTTATCAAGAAACGTTGTCCAGAGTACAAATACTGTATGTCTCAGTTCAAAAGAGCACTAGATAAGCTTATGGAGGAGAGGGGGAGGGTGGGATATATCCCTTGATGAAAACACATAAGGAGCCAGAACTACACATAAGGAGCCAGAAGAACTGTGGGTCACCCTGGAAACAAGAAATGGGATAGTCATACGAACTGGGGTTGTGTACAGGCCTCCAGACTAGGGGAAGGACATAGGCACATTACTGTTAGAAGATATACAAAACATGACAGCTAAAGGGGAGGTTCTGATAAAGGAAGACTTCAACATGCCAGATACAGATTGGTCAATACCAGCAGGGACATCTGCCAGAACGAGACACATGGTGGATTCCCTGCAGGGGAAGGGCCTCAAACAACTGGTACAACAACCCACTAGAGACAGGGCTATCCTAGATCTAGTAGTGACTAACAGGGAAAGGATCACAGATCTTCAGGTAGAAGGTCACCTGGAGGCCAATGACCATCACATGGTATGGTTCAATTTGGCCACTTGAACAAAATCATCCCATTCCAAGGCAAAAATATGGGACTTCAGAGGAGCTGACTTTGATAAGATGTCCAACAAAGTTAAGATAGCCCTGGCAAAAAGAAATACAGGTGAGGGGGTACAGGCAAAGTGGGCAAGCATTAAAGATGCAATACTTGAAGCAACATCCCATTGTGCTAGTGAGAAAAGGAAGTGCAGAAGAAGAAGGAAACCACTTTGGTTCTCAAACACAGTAGTAGAAAAGATCAGAGCCAAAAGTCTGGCCTTCAGGAAATATAAGGGAACGCAGCAGGATGAAGATAGAGAGGCATACCAAACTTCCCTAAGGGAAGCAGGGAAGGCAGTAAGGCAGGCAAAGGCCCAAACTGAGGAACCACTAGCAAGAACAGTAAAAGAAGGTGACAAGACTTTCTATAGATACATTAGTGAAAGGAGAAAGTCCAGAGGGGGTATTGCTAAGATCAAAGGGGATAAGGGGCATGGAGAGGAGGATCATGTAAAGCATCTATTCTAAATAGATACTTCTGCTCAATATTTACTGAAGAGAAGGTAGGGCAGGTCCCACAACTCTGCACCATGGACACAGGGGGGAGGGAGGTGTGCACTAGTCCCCTCACAAAAGAAAGGGTCCTACAAGAGCTCGATAAGCTCAGGGTGGACAAGGCAATGGGACCTGATGGCATACATCCCAGGGTACTAAAGGAGCCAAGGGTAAAACTAGCAGAGCCATTATCAGAACTGTTTAGTGAGTCCTGAGCACAGGAGAGGTCCCAGAAGACTGGAGAAGGGCTCATGTGATCCCGCTCCACAAGAGTGGTAGCAGGGAGGAGGCAGAGAACTACAGAACAGTCAGTCTTACCTCAGTAGTGGGCAAGATTATGGAGACACTCCTTAAGGAAAGGATAATGCAACACCTGGAATGCACAGGAGCACAGGATCCAAGACAGCATGGGTTTACAAAAGGATGGTCCTGTTAATCTAATCTCATAGATTTCTTTGACTGGGTAACCAGAGTGGTGGACCAAAGAGGAGCAGTTGATGTTGCCTACCTTGACTTCAGCAAAGCTTTTGATACTGTTCCACATAGATTAATAAGCTGGGTAGGCTCGGGGTGGGTCACACGTTGGTCAACTTGGTGGCAAACTGGTTGAAGGGCAGAAAACAGAGAGTGGTGGTAAATGGTATACAGTCAGAAGAGATGCAAGTCACAAGTGGGGTATCTCAGGGATCAGTCCTGGGGCCAGTCCTCTTCAATATCTTCATCAGTGACATTGCAGATGGACTGGAGGGTAAGATTTGTCTGTTTGCAGATGACACCAAGATCTGCAACAGGGTAGATGATCCAGATGGTGTGGGCAGAATGAAAAGAGATCTAGATAAACTAGCAAAATGGTCAGAAGAGTGGCAACTGGGGTTTAATGCAAAGAAGTTCAAGATCATGCACATAGGGAAGAGAAACCCTGAAGCTACCTATAGGCTGGGAGGGGAGTTGCTGGCAGTCACAAGCGAAGAAAGAGACTTGGGCATCATCATCACCGATGACCTGAAATCATCCAAGCAGACCTCTAAAGCTGTAGGTAAGGCTAGAGGTAGTCTCTTTACAAGACACTGGTTAGGTCCTATCTGGAGTACTTCGTGCAGTACTGGAGGCCACACCTTCACAAGGAAATTAACCAAATTGAGGCAGTCTAGAGAAGGGCAACCAAAATGGTGCAGGGACTGCATCAGAAAACATATGAGGACAGATTAACTGAACTCAATATGTATACCCTATAGCAAAGGAGGGAGAGAGATGATATGATTGAAACATTCAAACACCTTAAGGGCATTAACAAGGTGAAAGAGTTTAACATGTTTCAATATAAAAAAAATAGCAGGACAAGAGGACACAGCATAAGATTAGAGGGCGGCTGATTAAGGGGTAATATGAGGAAGTTCTTTTTCACAGACAGGGTGGTGGATGCATGGAACAGCCTACCTCAGGAAGTGGTGGATATGAATACAGTGCAGGGCTTCAAACAGGCATGGGATAGGCATAAGGGAGCAATACAGATGAGTATGAATAGATAGGCCATTGACAGAGCAAAGGCCTAAGGTACATTCATAAGGTAGAAAAAGAAATGGGCAGACTGGATGGGCCTTGCAGTCCTTATCTGCCATCAGCTTCTATGTTTCTATGTAAAACAAGTCAATATGATTAACACTACTATACTTGAAGCATCCTATGAATCCTATGAAAGCCAGCAGCACATGTCACCATTGCAAACAGTTAGTGATCCTGTGAGGTACACAAACTTCTTATGCAATTCTTCTAAAGCGCCACATGTAATCCCCTGCTATACCATGCTTTTGCTGTACAAATGGAAACCAGTGTCAATATTATCACACACACACACACACACACACACACACACACACACACACCTTGCACTACTAAAGAGTGCAACTGGGCACACATGCCCAAACATGACAAAGAACTGTATTAGTAAAGAAACTGCATAATGTTATCATAGAATACTCCTTTGAGCACTGTGAATTATCAATTGCGTATGTTTGCACATAATCAGATATGATAGTGCAATACTACACTAGTTTCTGGCAGAAGGTAGGATAACAAAAGATATCATTAATGATTCCTGCACTCCATTAAACACACAACAACTCACTTACTATATTACTGCTATGCTAGACATGCATTTAATTGTTATTTTCTAGTAACAGGAGACAGTTTTGTTGGCTCAAGGGAGGCCATGATACTGAATTATATAGCTTGTATGACTCAAGGGTACTAATTATAAAGGACCCAAATAAGGCAGTGTCCTAGAGGCATAGGTTAAGAAGCATAGGCAGATGAAGAGAGGTTATACAATTCACAAGACGTGTTTTATTATTATCAATAACAATAAAATAAATACCATTGTACAGGATAGCTCTTCATACAGGCAGTACAAACAAAGAAAGTCATACAGCTGAGGGTCTCTCTCTCTCTCTCTCTCTAAATGAAACATTGCTCTCTTTTTACAAGAAGTCTTTTCCTGGCAGTTTGAGCTCTGTATCCTGATTGTTGTAAGTTGCAACGCTGTTTCTCACAAAATGTATCAGAACTTTGTCAGTTTCTTTTCCGAGGCCAGCTCGAAGAGCACATCCAGTTCCAACAGGTGCAAAAAGAAAAAAAACATTGTGTTCCAGAGCTGGTTTTCTGTTGACAATTTCATAAACAGGCTTGCAGAGGTCAAAATATGTCTTAAGATCAACCCCCTATATTACAGACTGTTATTCTTTTTAAATCCAAGGAATTACAGTGTCTCATAAATATTCACATTGTTTTTTAATCACAGAGAAGCAAGGGGAGAAAGAAATAATAGAAACAAGTGAAGGATGGGAGATAACGAGGAATTTGTGGGACCATCAGGGTGACCAATTTCTTGGTGCTAGAAGAAAATCGACTGCATAATCAGACAGGCAAAAGACAACCAAGTGGCAGAATAGAAGAGGACAAAACAGATCATTGCTTTTAATATTCTCTGCATAACAAATGGGATAGGGTCTCACCCAATCCTGCCACAATCAGTAACATAAATTCTGTTAGGAACATAGATTTATTATGTGGGCATTCCCACTATGCATTCACTGCACTAATTCTATATGTCAGGAACAGTTTATTTAATCTGTTCTTGTAATTTTGCAATTCCCCCCAACTAGACATCTCAACAGAGGGAAAACCCATCATATCAGCATAAGACAGTACTGTCTGGTGACACAGACTTTTTTGTCCTCTTTCAGGAAATGTATTTGTCATGTTCATAGTAAAGCCCATGAATAAAAAGTTAAAAAAAACTCAGCATGTGATCTGAAGACTTGATACACAAAGGGGTACGCTGGTTTAGAAGGTGACCCAATTAGTATTTTTCAAGTCACAGAAAATCATGTTTTCAGTGTGACTGTGCAACACACAAACTAAAATAAAGAGAAGTACTGTGACCAATTCAAAAAAGCATAGAGAAAGACAGATAGATGACAGCAATAGGTAACATATGTAAATGAGTCATAGAGTATCAATACAATTCAAAACTCTATGAACAAATAAAAATCATGCATGAAAGTATAAAAACAGCACACTGTTTTCCCTTCCATTGTATGAACAAGATATTTAATTTCAAATATGACAGCCACGGTACTGGATGACACTGGCAATCAATACACCACACAGCAGATGCCAGGAGTGGGTGGAGTTGTGGTTTGGGCAACGTTGTTGGCTGTAATAAGAATGTAGTTTGGCCAATTACTCCCAATCACTCTGGACAGGGGAATTTCAATCCCAGTGACAATGGTGAGATGGATCGTGAGTCATCAACAAGGTCTGGTGTAGTGCTGGGCTGTGGAGCATGCTATTATATTGGTGGTGATCTGAAGTTGAGCCACAGGAGCATGGAGTTATGCATGAAGGGAAACCTGAACTGTAGTCAGGACCTGCGCATGGTGTGGAGCTAAGGACATGGCTATGGAGGTTCTTGAAACCTGCAGCCAGGGCTATGATGGTGGAGCTGTGGAGTATGCCATCAGTGCTGTGGGATCACAGCCCCACTAAAGCTGGACAAGACAGTAACTTATAATCTAGAGGAAAGCCAGAGCACAAAACAGGATCTTATTTGACTCTATGAGGCAAATCACTAGCCATGCCATGCCTTCTACAGGATTTTCTCATCAGTTGCACAACAGGACTTTAAGCTTGATGAGTGTGCATACATACACAATCTTTTGTTAAGTTTGAACAGCTTAGAGTGGCTCGCTACTAGAGATGGGTGAAGTCTATAGATTTCATTCTGCAAAAATATTTTGTGAATTTCACACATTCATAAAATATTTCTGGGGTGGGAAATGCGAAATTCCAGGCTTGAAATGTGGATTTTCACCCACGAAGTGCAGAATTTCGCCCACAAATGGCAAAATTCCACCATTAACTGGTGAAATTCTGCATTTTGCTCCAGCAAATTATTTCATGAAATGCACGAAATTCGCAAAAGATTTCATGGGGTGAAATTCCCGATTTCACCGGAACTTCGCCCGGTGAAATTAAATTTCGCTGCATCTCCACTCACTACAAACTCATATGCAAATGAGGTTCAAGATCAGTGTTCTTTGGACATGAGAGCATGTCAAATTTGATGTGCTGATAACCCCATGGAATCACAACAACAGATGTTGACAGCTGATAACTGGAGGGAGAGATGACTCAGAGGAATTAAAACAACTACCCTAAATTCACACACAGAAAAAAAAAGCTTTTAAAAACACATCTACCCTGTTCTAATGTGATGGAAGCAAAGGTAGATGAAGATATTGGGAATGGTGTCCAATGGATAGTGGGCAAAGGGGGTAAATGGCTGATCTGAAATCTGTTTGGTCAGTTAGTGAATGTGTGGCTTTGCCAATCACACTGTAATCTGAGAATAAACTAGGGAACTGAACCAACTGCCCCCAATCATCAGCCCACTCACACTATCATTAACAGTACATCAAAGCAGCATTTCCCCAATTACCCATCCTGCCTGCAGACATCATAGACATTTGAGCAGTATGCTCATCAGGTTCATATCCTTCATTTGAGAGAGGGACAGGGCTGGAAAGTCCATGAGGATTCTAACCACTTATGGAAGATGTTCTGGTACTCTTCTGTGGGTGCTTACTGGCAATGATGTTCAGTACAAGGAAGACCAGACATGGTGATAATGGGGAAACTGGAACAGGACCAGAATATACTGATGGAGAAGGTCTAGTATGTCAGATACAGTGATGAAATTTTCCCAGACTGAAACTAGTCAAGTGGCTATGGCCAGAAAGACCATAGCAGCATTCACCAATCAAGTGTGGATAGTGTCAGGCACTCCAGTTATCACCAAGTATCATCACAACTTCATACTGTAGTTTCAAGAAATACTGCTGACTAATGGCAACACTTTGGAGGCAGCACATTTTTCAATCAACGTAGAAGCATAGAATTTAACAGCAGTTAAGGACCGCTTGGACAACCATGTCTGCCCATTTTTTCCCTGATCATACTATTACAGCAGACCCGACGTGATCTCCTTCTACTTCTGCCCAACCCAATACCCGGATTTCCTACCAAGTTTCCTTTGAGTCTAGCCCATGCATGCTTTAAGCTCACCACTATTTTTTACCCCCCCCCACCTCTGCTGGAAGACTGGTGTCCACCACTCTTTCAGTGATGAAGTACTTCATCACATACCTCTGTTAGTCAACTTTAAATTAGAACTAATGTATGTCCTTCTGACAGTTAGTTGATATTATCATTAACACAGAGAGCCTGGCCTGGTGTTGAAGTTAATATCACTAAATACAAGAATCACAAACATTTTAAAAAAGTAATAGCTAACCTTACCATTTTGGAAAGTGTTACATAGCACTGGAGCTGAATTTCTTTTCTATCCCAAATGTAGTTACTACGTAGTTATGTAGTGATGCTGGACTACACCTCTCCACAAAACACACATATAAACTCTGGAACCATCTGCCTAAAACCTAGCACGTATTATATAAAACCAGTCACTTTCCTGCTGTCCTGTCACCAGACCTGCCACCAACCACAACAAAACCATGATTACTGCTTATCAGTGCTGTTCCAGTGCCGCAAGTGCCCCCTGGCACATAATGACAGTACAAAGAAGCATGGACAGGGCTACTGGAAATTGACATGGCTAAATTGGTAAACCAGGCAGATGTTGCGATTTAGTGGCCAGGTAAGGACATTTTTTCAATCAAGCTGTTTCTGACATCCCTGGTGTCAATCGCTATCCATCTCTATCCACACTCTACCAGTGTCAGCCTCTCCAAGGACTCACCTCCATGTTTCCCCTTGGATTTCTTATGTGGCTGGGCCAGGATGGTAAGGTCTGTACTCCTCCTCTCCAGAGCACAATCCAGATAGGAGGCTCCCCAGGTGACAGTGTGGGCTGGGCAATGGGTCAAGCATCATACTCAGACTTGCCAGGAATTTCTTTGTTCATAGATCCCCCCACCCTGGCGTTGTGCCGTGATGCAGGTGTGTATGCATGTGGAGGCATGCATGCACCATGCATCTGACAACAGCTGTCCCCCTACTGAATTGCGCCAACTTCCCTGCCACCATGCCTCCACATGGTGGCAGTCTAGGAGTAGCAAGGCTGAACCCACCTTCCTGAAAGAGGAGAGTAGTCCTCTGAATGATCAGTCCTCTCCCAGCTGGACGACCCCCACTGACCCTAGCTTATTCCCAAACTCAGACAGCCAGCATGGCAGAAGCTAAGGTATCCAGTGTCTCAGCCTTCCACACCATTGGGCTGGCAGGCATGTAAAATGTACCCAACATGTAACATTTCTAGATTGCGTGGACTAACAAGGCAAGGTTAACATTTACCACTTTTGTGCAGTGTCCTACTTTACACAATAACTACAACACTGAATGGTGACTAGCCAACCATTAGCTGGAGATTTGATACACGTACTGGTAGTGTTGGAGTTGTTATTCCACAGAACTTTTTTGGGGGGGGAGAGGGATTGATTTTAAGCAGGCAAAGAGAGCTGAGGTTATATCCACATCAGTGGAGGTCATACAGTAGGTCACAGCATTTTGGGATGACTGCAGAGATCAGGCCAGAGGGGAGAGAAACCCCATATGTACAACAGGTCCCAATGCAGATAGGGAACTCTGGGAAGACTAGGTGGACCTTTCATCTCTTTCTGTAATCATTGTTTATGTTGCTATTTGATGCAGTCTTACTCAGCCTAAGGGGGTCTAAAGGCAACCTCCCACAACCAAAATTCTCAGTGTGACTAACTTCTGTGAGTGCTGACGCATATGCCATATGGCATTGACACACTTATTAGGGGCAACAACATGCCATGGTGGTACATAGATGCATGAGGCAAGATGCAAAATTTCACAAGGTTCAGAAATACAACTGGGGGGCAGCACAGCAACAAAATACATCAAAGCACCAACAAGTGGTCATTTCAGAAGCTAAGATAACAGACTGTAAATAAGGACCACCGCAGGTGGAGTCTGGAAATCAGTTGCATGAAAAATTTAGAATGTGTTGCTCGGAAGCTGATTTGGAAATAAATATGGAAAAGACTAAGTACATGATCTGTAACATGATATTGATCAAAAGAGGGAAAGATATCAAAATGAGGGGGGTTAAATATGAAATAGAGACCATAAGACATTTTTGTTATTTGGGCATAAATTTCTCTTATAATTTAAAATTTGAATCAGCATAAGAAAATGTTAATCAAAAAATTAATAACCCACCCACCGCTCTCTAAGCACAGGCTTGCTGCTCACTCTGGCAAGCACCTCATCCTCACAGCTGCTTTTAAGCCTGAGCTGCCCTTCGACTACTGCCGAAGCCAGATCTCCAGACCTCAGCTGCTTGCTGCCCATGTGGGCAATCACCTCATCCTCGCAGATGCCTTTAGCTTGAGCTGCCCGCTGACTACCACATTGAGACTGGGAGCCTGCCTGCTGCCACCCACCCACTGCTCTCCAAACACAGCTTGCTGCCCACTTGGGCAAGCACCTCTTCCCTGCAGCTGCCTTGAAGCTTGAGCTGCCTGCCGACTATTGCGGCGAGACCAGGAGCCTGCCTGCTGCCACCTGCCCACTGCTCTCCAAGCACAGGCTTGCTGTCCACTCAGGCAAGCACCTCATCCTCACAGCTGCCTTTAAGTTTGAGCTGCCCGCCGACTACTGCGGCGAGACCGGGAGCCTGCCTGCTGCCACCCACCCACCACTCTCCAAGCACAGGTAATTGCCAAAGCCAGATCTCCAGACCTCAGCTGCTGTTGCAGCGAAGATCCTGGATTGTTTTTTTTCCAAATTCCTGGTGCCATCTGACTGCAGTGCCCCCATTGGCCGCTCACCATTTTGGTTAACTCCCTGAGTGGCTAGCTCTGGAATCCAGCGTGGCTGCTTTCCCAGGACTGTGCCGCCAAGTTTGAAATGATTTTCCCTTGCTCCAGTACAGAGACACACAGTTCTTGTCTAATTGCATGTCTGTGCACAAATTTTGTAGTCTGTGCTGCCTGGCCCTCGCTACTTGTGTGTGTACATAATGCCAATTACAGCTTAACTGAAAACCGGGATTCCTACTGGTGATTTTTGTTTGTTTAAGGACTGTTACTAGCCTGTATTTGCTCATCCTACTAGGAAAAAAAAAGAGTAAAATACTGTTTGTTTGCTTTGCTAGTTTCCCACTGTTTTAGCCTAGCCAGACCCCTTAATCTTCCCATTCTCTCCTTTGTGTGTCTACCTGCCCCAGCAGTCCTCGGCTGGCACCTGCCCGAGGTCTGTGACCCACCCCCTGATTTAGCTTAATGTTGTTTCTGTGCATTACCCCTTTGTTTTATTGCTAATTTCCTAACCCTCCCACCGAATCCACAGACCATCTATATCTGACCTCTGTCCCTTTCTCTGCAGATTTGCTGCTCACTCGGGCAAGCACCTCAACCTCGCAGCTGCCTTTGAGCTTGAGCTGCCCGCCGACTACCTCGGCGAGACCAGAAGCCTGCCTGCCTCCACCCACCCACCGCTCTCCAAGCACAGGTAATTGCCGAAGCCAGATCTCCAGACCTCAGCTGCTGTTGCAGTAAAGATCCTGGATTTTTTTTTTTTAATTCCTGGTGCCATCTGACTGCAGTGCCCCCATTGGCTGCTCACCATTTTGGTGAACTCCCTGAGTGGCTAGCTCTGGAATCCAGCATGGCTGCTTTCCCAGGACTGTGCTGCCAAGTTTGAAATGACTTTCTCTTGCTCCGGTACAGAGACACGCAGTTCTTGCCTAATTGCATGCCAGTGCACAAATTTTGTAGTCTGTGCTGCCTGGCCCTCGCTACTTGTGTGTGTACATAATACCAATTACAGCTAAACTGAAAACTGGGATTCCTACTGCTGATTTTTTCACCCTCCTCCACAACTTATTAAATACACCTAAACCACTCCCCCTTCTGTGCACCTCCTTCCATTGGCCATCTTGCTCTACACAAATTTAAAGCTGCAGAACACTTCCTAGAGTGCGGTCCTGCTCCACAGAACTACATTTCTTACAGCCCCTTGCCTCACCACTCCCTCCTCTCCCCCTTCATAAGGCTGACCACACTAATTCTCTCCTACTACTTCCCCTTGTTCCACCACTCTCCCTCGGAAAGATGAAGCTGGCACTACTTATATTATGGGCCATCTCCCTAACTACTGCACTGGTATTGACCAACTTCTGCGCTTTGGTGTTGGTCTGCGATTAACAGCACCTCTTCTTCCTCTCATTCACCCCTTCTCCCCTGTCTCAACCCTCTTCACTCACTACTAGGGATAAGTCCACCCTGAGGTACATCTCTCTCATTCTACTCACCAAAGGAGAACGCCGCCTCCTTGGCCACTCCCTGGCTAACCTCTCCTGGTCTCCTACTATTCCCTCCTGCCATACATTCTCCTACTTTCACTACTCTCCCTTGCTGGGGACATTGAGTGCAACCCTGGCCCAAAAAACTCCCATATCACCCCCACCTCCAGCATCTGGACAAACTCCTCTGGTCTTAATATTGCACATATCAATGTCTGCAGCCTTCCATCCAAATTCACTGACCTTGAGGCTTGGATTGGGCTACACAAGCCCCATATTCTGGGACTCACTGAAACATGGCTAAAGCCACACCACACCGAAAACACCTTCATAATACCTGGCTACTCCTACTTACACCTCGGCAGGCCAGGCAGGAAATAAGGTGGCTGTGTGGCCCTGCTCCTAGTGAATGGCTACTCTCTGAATTGACCCTGGGATCCTGCAAGAAACTCTATATTTGCTGCTGCTACAACCCCCGTGACCGGAACCACTGGACTCACCAGCTTCCTCCAAGCCTTGAGCTCCCTAACTCCCCATAGGGAATCTATCCTTCTCGGCGACTTTTATCTAAACTCTCTGAGCTGCCACCAACCTGACTATGTATCCCTGTTAAAGCAGCACAACCTGGTGCAGGGTGCTCACTCTCCCCACAAGACTTAATCCACGCTTGGCCACCCAGACTCTACTAGACTGGATCCTCATAAACAGGGAGGACCGAGCATTACACGCTGGCACCATGGCTGACTCTATAAGCGAACTCTCACCGACCTATCTCCTCTGGTCTTCCAAACTAAAGTGCCCCCCGCACAAATACCTATCTCTCAGAAATTTCAGCTGCCCAGTCTCCACAAATCTCCTCAAGGAGGCCCAGTCCTTGGACTGGTCTATGCTTTTTTCCCTTTCCAATGCAGCCATGGTGGTTTCCACATTTACCTGGCTCTACTAACTCTCCAGGACCGCTTTTTCCCTGTCACTACCAGATGGGTTAGAGGCAGGTGCTCATGCTTGGTCTCTAAAGATCTCCTAGCCCTTATGAAGGCCAGAAACCGCACCTGGTCCACTTTCAAAGCAACCCCCTATCCTGCCCACTGGGATGCTAACAGGCGCATGAGGAACAAATGTAAACAACAGGCCAAATTTTTGAAACAGACCCACTTCTGTAATCTGCTAAAGGCCAACCTTGGAGACTCTATAAAATTCTGGGACTCAATCAGCTCCCTCCTAAACCCCCACTCCAGCTACGCTGCACCACATCTCAACTCCCAGGATGGGCTGCTGACTGACCCTCATGATGTGGCCAGTGTCTTCAACTGTAAGTTCACCAACTTATCCATGTACCTAAATAAGCTGCCAACTGCCCAACCTCAAAGCTCAGCCCTAATACCTGACACACTGCCATCCTCCTTCAGCTGTGCCACTCACCTGAAAATACCCCCATTCTATTTTAAAGCCCTCTCCATACACGACACAGTGAAGCTACTCAAAAGTCTACCTAACCATGGCTCCTCCAGATCTGATGGGCTATCTCCAGTCTTCCTTAAGCTGATCTCTCTGGCGATTGCCAAGTCACTCAACTTCGTCTTTAACCTTGCCCTTTCCACCTCCTCCATACCTGACCCATGGGAGATAGCTAAGGTTATCCTCATTCTTAAATCTGGTGACCCCAAATCCTCCGACAATTACCGCCCAATATCTATCCTCCATCATCTCAGTAAACTACTCGAGAGAGAGCAGTCCACAATCAGCTCACTGAGTACATAGGCAAATACATCCTCCTATGCAATCAACAGCATGGCTTTTGCAAGAATCATTCCACTGCCACTGCCCTCGCCCTTCTGACCGACCACATCCTCTCTAACATGGATAATGGTAAAGCCACCGGGGCTGTTTTCGTCATCCTCTCAAAGGCTTTTGACATCGTTAATCATGCTCTCCTTACCTCCAAGCTTAGCCTCCTTGGTTGTTCTCAGAAAGTCACAAACTGGTTCACTAACTACCTTACTGATCGCTCACAATTTGTGTGTACTGGTGAAACCTGCTCCCCCACCCTACCTGTTTGTGTGGGGTTCCCTCAAAGCTCAATCCTGGGTCCCCTCCTTTTCTCCTTATTCGTTAATGCACTTCCCTTTGGCTGCCTCAGCTGTCACTCTCTCCTGTACGCCGATGACCTTGTCCTCTTCCACAGTGACAAATCCATGGCCGCAATCTCCTCAGTTCTCTCGCACAACTATGCTGCGGCCCACAGTTGGTTCTCAAAATATCTCCTCTTAGTAAATGCCAAAAAAACTAAATCCATGCTGTTCGGATCTAAGCCCTTCCTGGCCAGAAATAAAAACCATGCCCCCTTACGCATTCTTACACCAGACGGCCCAGCCCTGGAAGACATCAGCACCTACAAATACATAGGAGTACAGCTCGATCCCTCCCTCACCTTCACTGAGCATGCAAATTCCCTTGTCAGAAGGTTCCATCAAAAGTTAGGTGCTGCCTATAGATTCAGGCAATACCTTACCCCTGAAGCCAGACCAGCCATTGTCCAGGATAATCTTCTCCATATTCTTGACTACTGCTCCCCCTATTTATGCCAGGACCTCAGCTACTGCCATGGCTAAACTGTCCACTGCATATAACTGCGCCTGTCACTTTGCTTTATTGGCCCCGTTCTCCACCCACCACTGTACCCTCTATAATACCCTTGGATGGCCACCGCTGTAAGGTCACTTTGACCTAGTCCTCTGCTGCATGGTGGACAATGTCATCCTCATGGCTCCAGAATCCCCCCTAACTTCCCTTCTGAAAACCTAAACGCTCTTCCACAACCTCCGCTCTAATGGTATTCCCCCTCTAGCTGTTCCTAGGGTATCCACCAACATGGGTAGCAGAGCTTGGTCTGCAGCTGCCCCTTGGCAGTGGAACAAACTACCGGGCTGAACTCCATTCCATTGACACACACTCCAGTTTCAAGTCCCGCCTTAAAGTCTGGTTCCTGGCAAACTCATCCTGCCACTGCTCCCAGGGGTCTGACACCAACCCACACTAGTCAACTCCCCAGCCTACGGGTTACCCACCTACCTACACTAGTCAACTCCCCTGCCTACAACTGTTATATTGTATTTTTCACAGTAATATTTGACTTCCTTGCCTATACATATTGTATATATATTTTTTACTGAGTATTCTGTGTATTACTTGGTCACTGGATGATGCAGTCACACATTTTACACTGTGCCTATGATTTGTTGGTTTTGTATCAGATCTCATGTACAATATTGAAACCTTGTATTCACTGTTCTCAAATGGACCTATGCATCAAATCTGTATATTGTGCTTACTATTGTTGCTTGTATCAAATCTGTTTCATGTGTATTACTGTTACCTTGTACTATACTGTCACCCTGCGCCATGTGTTATGGCCCGGGTCGTGCCTGAAAACGGTCCCTAGGATCAGTGCACTCACCCAGTTATCAAAGTCATAAATAAATAAATAATAGATTTATCCCAGCCATTGAAAGATTTGCACATAGATATGGAGGGTATTCGACTAGAGGTATTATGAGGGCTGTAAATGCAAAAACTAAGAGTAGAATAACTAATGGGGCTGAAATCTGGGGATGTGGGGAACTTGCAAAATTAGAAATCCCACTAAATACATTTTATAAAAAGTGTCTGGCCTTACCTAAGGGAGCACCTTCAACTTTAGTAAGAAGAGAACTGGGATAAACTTCTGTTATTCGCCAGATTGCACAGAAAATGGTTTTGCAATGGTTTAAAGTTTACAATATGAATAAAATGAGGTTACCAATAATGTGTCTAGAAGAAGCTATAGCATATAAAGATAATGGATTTTTATGTCCTAGTATGGACATTTTAGAAAAGGTAGTTAAACCATTGGGCTTGTTGGATAATGTGATACTCATGAATATAAAACCTATAGAGGAAATAAATGGGGAAATTAAACACAGAATAAAAAAAATATCTACATACAAAGAGATATTGATTTGAGTAAGGGGTGTAAAATTAGTAACTGGTTAGTAGAAAATAAAAGAAGAGAATTTGGAATGGAACCATATCTAAATATAATTAAAGAGATTAATAGCCGGCCCGTCGGCGCAGTGATTGGATTTCCATCTGCGACGCTGGCGACCTGGGTTCGGGAACGGACTCGGGTCGCCGGAGGGCTGGCCAGGGGGAGAAGGATGGAGCATCCGGGGACAGCTCTCCTTCTCTGGGGGATGGTAGGGAGGCACACCGGCGCATGCTGACTCCTGGCGGAGGCTGGGAGCACAGCTGTAGCATCCGGGTTCATTGCTCAAGGGGGAGTGACAGGCTTCGGCGTATGCCTTGACGACAGGACGTCACTCCCCACAGAAAACCAGGGAAATGCCTCCTGGCTGGCCAGATGACAGTTTCTCTGCCCTCCACTGCCGCCGATCCCAGGACCGACACACCTCAGCAGTATCCTGGGCCAAAATTGAAGTAGTGTGTGCTGGCCGCCCCACCGGTGCCTTCCCCCTCGGAGGAGGGGGACCCGCCTGGCAAAGGGATACGCTGGGCTACCCGGGGGGACTGCCATATGAGGTTGGCAGCCGGTGTGGGAGTCGGGGCAGGCAGTTGGGAGAGGCAATAGAGACCCGAAGGAGAGGGCAGCCAGGAGGAAGGAGAGGCGCAAAAAAAAAAGAGATTAATAAAAGGAAAAGCTTTACTAGCCTATGATTTGAGTATCACAATTCCCAATGCTTGAATGGAATATATGAAAAATCAAAGTACAATAAATTGTAAATGTGGTCATGGTATAGATAATAACTTGCATTTAATAATATAATGTCCCTTGTATGAGAATTTTAGACAACAATTATTGGGAAATGTATTATCCCAGTTAAATATGGAGACTAGATGCCAATTTCATTATTTGTTGAAGACTGATAATTTGGAGATTTTAAAAAGGTGCCAAAGTTCCGTAATATCATAGAACAAAAGAAATATCATTTAAGATGATAAATGCTAACCACTTAAGAAACTGCTTGATTTTTGGAAACAAAGATTTTTAGTAATTAGTATAGCCAACATTTTACAATAGTCATATTGTATATAAAAGTGTATTTTATTTGTATGAAATATTTGTAATTCTTGCATGTTTTGTAATGTTCCTCGAGACTAAACAAATAAATGAATCTGAATCATTTATAGCACTATCATCATCAGCTACCGTTGCAAAGGTAGTGGTGGAATAGAGAGGAAATTGATTGGAAGCAGAAGGATGTGGAGGTGGAAGGGAGAGATAGGAAGGAGGGTTTAGATAGGAATGAGAGCCTGCTGCAGCTGAGCAAGCCCTGTGGTGTGATGGGGAGGGTGGTTGGCTACGGTGCAGTATGCACTGGGTTCGGGAAGGACCGGGGCGAGCATTTTGCTGCTGCTTGTGGCTGCTCTTTTCCCAACAGTTTTGCTCTTCCAACGTGCACCCCCAGAGCTGACAATCTAAAGCAGGGGGTTGCAGGAGGGGGCAATGAGGTACAGCCCCCACTCAGACACAATAAGTGGTACCAGAAGTGGGTTGTTGAGAATTATATATGGCAATGCTTTTCCAGATATAACACGCCATAATAGCAATTGCTGTTTTGCGATCGTTATTATGACATGGAACCAGGTCCTATATTTTTCAAAAATCTTTAATGGCAAATCAGAACAAACAGGTGAGCCCTATGTAAGTACTTCCAGTAATATCTTGATAACCAGGCAAAAGGACTACATTGCCCTTACAAATATGAAGAAAAATAAAGCCCCTGGTCCAGATAATACACCAGCTGAGGTCTTTTTGGCTAGCCCTGCCCTATGGACAGATCTATTTGTAATTCTTTCAACAAAATAATTAAGAGCTCATATATCCCATCTTCATGGAAAGGGGCCATTATCATCCCTATACACAAGAAACATAGAAACATAGAAGTTGACTGCAGAAGGAGACCTTTAGGTCCATCTAGTCTGCCCATTTGTTTTAGACCTATTTTGACACTCTAGTTGCCCTTTGGAGTAAGGACTCCCTTGTGTCTATCCCATGCATTCTTGAATCCCACCACAGTGTTTACCCCCACAACCTCTGGGGGCAGGCTCTTCCAGGCGTCCACCACTCTTTCTGCAAAGAAAAACATCCTGGTGTTGGTGGAGAACCTCCCTTCTTGCAGCCTGAGGTCATGTCCCCTGGTCCTGGAGCCCTTCTTGAAGTGAAAAAGTTCCTGTGCCTGTACCTTGTTAATGCCTTTTATGTACTTGAATGTTTTGATCATGCCCCCCTCTCTCTCTTCTCTGCTCCAGGGAGTACATATCCAGTTCCCTCAGTCTTTCCTTGTAGGACATGCCCTGTAGGCCCTGAATCAGTGTTGTTGCCTTTCTCTGTACTGTTTCCACCTGGTGAATGTCTTTTCTGAGGTGAAGCCTCCAGAACTGGACTCCATATTCCAGGTGAGGCCTGCCCAGTGATATGTACATTGGTAGAACCACCTCTCTCCTCCTGCTTGTGATTCCCCTCCCAATGCAGCCCAGCATTTTATTGGCTTTTAATGTTGCCTTCTTGCACTGCTTACCAACTTTCAAGTCATCTGAGATTATGATTCCTAGATCATGATCCTGGATTGAGGTCGCCAGCCTATCGCCTCCTAAGTAATACTCCTTTCTTGGATTTCTTTTTCCTATGTGCATGACCTTTCACTTTTTAATGTTAAATCTCAGCTGCCACTCTCTAGACCATTCTTCTAGTTTCTTGAGGTCAGCTTCCATCTTGCCCACTCCTTCTGGGGTGTTCACCATGTTACATATCCTGGTGTCATCTGAGAACAGACACACCTTTCCTTCCAGTCCATCAGTGATGTCTGCTATAAAAACACTGAAGAGCAGAGACCCCAATACTGAGCCCTGGGAACCCCGCTGGTCACCTTGCCTTCCATTGATTGTGTTCCATTAACTTGTACCCTCTGGGTTCTGCCATGTAACCAGTTTTGTACAAATCTGACTACTTCCAGACCAATCCCTCTGTGGTCAAGCTCCTTTACCAGCCTTCTTTGAGGAACCAAGTCGAAGACCTTACTAATGTCTAGGTAGACCACATCTACCATCCCACTGTCATCCAATATATTTGTAGCATAGTCAAAAAACTAGAGCAGATTTGTCTGGCATGACCTTCCCGCTGTGAAACCATGCTGTTTAGGGTCTTGTTGGCTGCTAGCATCAAGGAATACTATGATCCTCTGTTTGAGTAGTGTCTCCATTAGCTTTCCTACTATAGACGTGAGGCTTACTGGCCTGTGATTACCAGCATCTTCACAACTGCCTGATTTGTGAAGTGGAACCACTATTACCTTTTTCCAGTCTTCAGGTACCACTTCGAACTTCAAGGATTTTGTGAATGGAAGTGCAAGAGGGGCTGCTAATTCTGTCCCCAATTCCTTAAGGATTCTGGGGTGCATCTTGTTTGGTCCCATAGCTTTGTCCGCTTTTAGTTTATTTAGTGCCTCCTGCACTTCGGTTTCTGTAAAAGGAGTAGTGTCTACCCCGGTCCTGGGGTATTGTGTGTTTTCAGGGCTGGGCCATCCCCTTGGTCCTTTTTAGTAAACACCCAACAGAAGTATTTGTTGAGGATTTCAGCTTTCTCTGGGTCATGATGGTGCCTTTCCCTTCTTTAGTAGCAATCTTTACTATACCCCCTTTTGCCTTCCTACATTCCCTAATGTATCTAAAAAAATATTTGTCTCCTCTCTTCGCCTCTTTTGCTATCTTTTTCTCTGTCCTGGCTTTTGTCTTTCTAATTTGTTTGTTAGACTCTCTCTAAGTTTTTTTCCTTGTATGACTCCCAGTCTTTCTCAGTTTTGGTTTCCTGGTATATGCTGTTTGCCTTCTTTTTTTCTTTGACTGTGGTAACCACTTCCTTGGAAAATCATAGAGGATTTATTTTTCTTTTTGCTTTGCTGACCCATCTGGCACATTGATCTGTGGCAGTCTTTGTTGCTGTCTTGAGTCTCCCCCACATGACCTCCACCTCCTCAGCCTCTATTTCCATTAACTGGTTTCTTATATGGTTTCTCATTTTTTAGAAATTGGCCTTTTTGAAATTTAACACCTTTCTCTTTGAGTGGCTTTTGTCCTGTGTTTACCTTAAAGCTTACCATGTGATGGTTGTTGTTGCCCATATGGCATCCCACTTCAATGTCCTTGACCCTTTTAGAATTTGTAAGGGCCAGATCGAGAATGGCATCTCCCCTTGTTGGGGTTTTAAGAAGTTGGCACAGTCTCGTGCCTTGCAGTGACAGTAAGAAGTCCCTACTTCTTGTTGTTACTGCTGCTCATGTGCTACAGTTAATATCTGATAGGTTGAAGTCCCCCACCAGTATTACTTCACCTTTATCAGACATTTTGTGGATTTCCTCTATTAGGTATTTATCTCATTGATTTGGGGGCCTGTACACAATGCCAATTCTGAAGGGCATTAACTACTGTTAGCCACAGTGACTCAAAGTTCCCAGGGTGCCCTTTTACTTCTGTGGCTTTTATTTCTTCCCGAATGTAAATGGCCCCCCCCTTTTTTGCCCTACCTATCCTTCCTGAACAGGTTGTAACCGGGAATGGCCGTATCCCATCCATGGTTTTCCATGATTTCCAGCATGAGAAACATTACTTTCTACCTATGTACAGTACACCTCCACAGCCAACACATAGCCGCACCCTCTCTGCCACAACCATGTTAGACTGCTTCTTTTCCAGCTGCCGTGTGCAACAACCAAAATACTGCACATCCTCCCAACACAATTACAAATCTGACTGAAGATGCTGGCCACAAATGCATGCTCACCCTGCTGCTTCTCTACAAAACCCCATTAACCATGTCCTCTCACATCTCCCAAAAACATATGAAATCATCCATAATGGTAGTCACTAACCACATTCTCCAATGCCACCCTGTGTCTGCACTACCAGCAGCTGATCTGACCAATGCTGTCACCACAACAGCAAAAACTAAGTGGATCCCATGAACAGTTGATAACTGATATTGAAGACAGAGTCAGCAGGATAGAAAAAAAACAATGAATAAATGAAAGAATGGAAGTATAGGACACATTTATCTTACCGAAGGCAAATGTGGAACACTTGTGCACAAGCAGGCAGCCCCTAAAAATACTCTCCCACATGCACCAGTAATGTATTGTGCTCTCCACATGGAGTAATGAGTATAGTGAACATTTGACTAGCCTAAGGAACAGGTAGAAAAGTAGTGCACTGTCAGCCAGCCCTTGTAATATTCCACCTCAGCCAGCTATAATCTATTGTGCTTTCCACAGGAAGAAAGGAAGTGTGGGGCTCATGTGTGTTACAGTATATATGGAAAAGCATGACCATTTTAGTCATAAACAGCCTTTATAATACAGGCCTCACACGAGTCAATTACAGCAACTGCTTAAAGGGGCTCTCCTTTCTGTAACTTATTAAAGGGGTGATCCTCTCTTGAGCTCACTTGTCTCCTCTAAGCAATCCCCCGCTATTCTTCATGAAGCATAATCGGTAGGATACCGCTGCCTGTTGAAGATAAATCCTTAAGACATCTGTGCCGTCAGGCTGTTTTCATGTATCTTTGCGTACCATCAATCCCTGTCTCTTTTAGCTAGTCTAACATGGAGCAGTGATCCTTGAGACTTATAGAACCTAGCTAGTGAGTCTTGGTGCAACTCGCACCCTGTTAACACATTGGGCAATCATGGCAGTCCTTGTGTCGTTTCAGTTACTTACCTGCTTATGTATGGTACCCCACGTGACAGACCATTCGAGCAGAATTGACTCCAACATAGAGTCATGCCTACCACTGCTAGACTGCCTTTATATTAATACTACGTATAACTTATGCTGCCACCACATGACTCCACACCCTTCTCACTTTGTGGAATCTCCTTGAGGTGGGACCACTACCTTGTTATCAATATGTGGCCCCTCACCCCACCCACCTAAGACCTACACGTCTTGGTGCTATACTGGATGGACCATAGGCTACACATCCCTAGGTCAGCAGAAGGGGAAACTTTGGACTCCGGACCCCAGCCCTCAAACTTATACTAGATGCAAAAAGATTTGTGCTTTCAAACTACTCCTCGCTGCCCTAAGGAAAATTGTGTTCCTACTACTTTTGTGTTCAGATAATGTTGAACTCAACCCTGGTCCCACAAAAGCTCTTTCATCTCCATCTGACCTTACAAGACTGAAAGGAGTCAGCTTTATGCATGCAAATGTTTGCAGTCTTTTAAAGAAATTTACATCAGTCCAGGCATGGATTACTCATACTGCACCAGACGTACTTGTGCTCTCTGAATCCTGGCTTCAGGCATCCACCCCAGATAGAGAGGTTAACATCCCTAACTACTTCCTATTTAGAGCTGATAGGCAGACCAGGGGAGGCGGAGTAGTCATCTACGCCAAAAACAAATTTTCAGTATCCATCCTAGACTCTGCCTCTATTGCAGGTGGATTCAAATGTTGGTCCCTTAAAGTTGAACTTTCCCCATCAATGGCTTTCCATGTCATAGGCTGTTACAGACCACCAGCTGTGGGGCCTCAGTTCCTGGCCCATCTGTCATCTATTATGGGCTCTGTCCCCATTGAAACAATTATTCTAGGAGACCTTAATTATGATTGGTTGACTAAGGTCTCGTTACCCCTGAAGCAATTCTGTGACTCCCATGGGTTCACACAACTTATTACTGAGCCAACTCGCATTAACAAGAAAACCCCAATGAACAGCAACCTATTTTGGATGTCCTTCTCGTAA
Source organism: Neoceratodus forsteri (assembly GCA_016271365.2). NCBI lineage: Eukaryota > Metazoa > Chordata > Ceratodontiformes > Ceratodontidae > Neoceratodus > Neoceratodus forsteri. The sequence continues at coordinate 690,983,876 of CM057454.1, read as the reverse complement.
GCAAACCATATTCCTTTTCCCATGCCGGAATTTTTTCAGCTGATGTTAGTGACCACTGCTTTATTGCTGGTAAAAGAACTGATGCTAAACCCTCACCAACATCTAAATTTTCCACCAAAAGGTCCAGACAGAGCTTCGATCCTCTCGCATACTTCAATGAATTAAAAATCTCTTTGCACTGGCAGAGTTTTTACCTTGTTAAATCGGTGAGTAATGCCTATGACATCTTCCATGAAATTATAACCAGTACCCTAAATAACCATGCTCCTCTGGTAAAAGCACATATAAAAGCTAGAACATGTCATTGGTTCTCAGCAGACCTCAAGGCTGCCTTACTAAAAAGAGATCAACTGGAAAAAGGCTCGCAAATCACACACAGACGAAGACTGGCATTTCTTCAGGACAGCTATAAATGCCTGCACTAAGATGGTCAGAGAGGTCAAGGCCAATTTTTACCAATCTGAGCTAGATTCTGGTCAAAATGCCCTACCAAGTTCTGGTCCGCACTAAAAGAACTGACTAGTCATTCTCCAGGAAATGTGCTTCCCTTCAAAATTACCACTGACAATGCTATAATCAATGACAGAAACGAGATCCTGCAGGCCTTCAACAATCATTTTGCCACTGCAGACCTTGCATTCAATAACGCACCGACCGGCATGCAGACTACATCCACTGATCAACACTAAGCTCCCGGAACCGAGTAACAATATTGTAACCTTCTCATTCTTACCCACCTCCGTTAAGGAAGTTGAAGATCTTCTCTTAAAATTGGACACTAAAAAAGGTGCTGGGGCTGACTTCTTTGACCCATATTACTTGAAAATTGCTTATCACATCCTTGCTGCACCTATCTCTCACTTATTCAACCTGTCCCTATCACAAGGTTCCCTCCCTCAGTTATGGAAAGTTGCTCACATCATCCCCCTGTTTAAATCAGGGGATCCCTGTGACCTAAATAACTATAGGCCAACCTCCCTCCTCCCCATACTCTCCAAGCTCCTAGAAAAAATTGTGGATACCCAGCTGAGATCTTTCATAGACAACTCAAACTTACTAAACCCTATGCAGTCAGGCTTCAGAGCAAAGCACATTACCATTATGGCCCTGTCAAAAGTAGCCAATGACTGGCAACGGGACTTAGACAACAAAAAATTAATCTGTGCAGTTTTCCTGGATCTCAGTAAGGCCTTCAGTACCGTTGACCACTGTTTGCTCCACTCCACTTTACAAACAGTAGGCCTAGACTGAACCTCCTTGTGTTGGTTCCATGACTACCTCACTGGTAGGCAACAACAAATCAAAGCTGAAGGGGAGCTTTCTTCACTTAAACTGATAAAAAGAGGTGTCCCCAAGGGGTCCATATTGGGACCGTTTCTGTTTGCTATCTATATCAACAGCCTGGATGTAGGCATTAAGGAAGCAAGCATTCACCTGTTTGCTGATGACACTGTGTTCTACATAAGCTGTGAATCTCCTGAAGCTGCCTGTGGTGACCTGCAAACCGACTTTAACATCCTGCAGCACCAGCTCCTCAGTAAAAGACTGCTTAATGCCAAGAAAACCAAGGCAATGCTATTCTCACCAACTGGCCAGGGGGCATATTCTGCCACTTTTGGTCCATTATCTTCTATCTCCACCTTACTAGGTGAACATCTTGAATACGTACTGAAATTCAAGTATTTGGGTGTCTGAATAGACAATAAACTCTCCTTTGTGGAACATATAGAAGAACTGCTGAAAAAGCTGAGGCAGAGGCTTGGACTCTTCTTCAGAATAAATAGCCTCCTGACCACAGACGCCAAAAGACAGCTTGTCCAATCTGCGCTCCACTCACTAATTGACTATGCTGACTTCATATATGGCCAGTGCCCAGTCTCACACCTTGCTAAATTGGACATACTGTATCATAGAGCTTGGAGATTTATAACAGGCCTCCCCTCTTTTCCGCCCACCACTGTTCATTATATGCAGCTGTGGGTTGGCCCTCCCTTCAACACAGGCGGTATAGAAATGCAGCCCTCTGGACGCTCCAATCCATCACCAACAAACTCCCATGATACATTGCTGACTGTCTCCCACTAAGCCTGATTGGGCATTATGCCTTGAGAAGTCACTCGCTGGTTTCCCTGAAAGTACCTAGGGTCAGTACCCGATTTGGAAGACCAGCGATAAGCTTTGTCCTGCCCACGTTTTGGAATAGGATATAGAAATTGCTGAGACTTGGCTCCCCTGTTAGTCTTGCTATGTTCAAGACCCTGCATGCCAAAACATTTGTGGAGCTCTGTAACTGTTTCCACCATTCCTAGTTGTCCAGCTGATGTTTCCACTCAATCTAAGTCCTTCCCATTCAAACTAAGTGTTCCCTTACCAAGATTACTCCACCCTCCCTCAGTCCATTCTAGTCTCACCGGTACTATCGGTTCACCTCAGTCCATTCCAGTCCCACCGGTAGTATGTACTCACTGCAACACACACCCCATCACCCACTCTTATGCCCTGATACCACCTGCTTAGTATCCCAGAATCTTTCTGCCAGCATCCTGCCTCCTACGCTTTGCTTTTCCATATCCCAGGGACTCCTTTTCAGGCTATGAACATGTTATTGATGGATAGGATTATAAAGGCATCTCTGTATATATTATTTACCTTGATTTCTACACTGTGTATATTTTGTTGTATACGTCTTGCTACTGTTGTTTTATGTATATTTTACTTGTACTCTGTTATGTACCCTTGTCCTTGCTAACTGCAGGTCCAACTTGTAAATGAGCTTGCTCAATGGTGATCACCTGGGTAAATAAAGATTTTGATTGATTGATTGATTGAGTATTTTCACTCACTGTGAGCATAATGTTTTGAGCTTTGCACATATTTTGAGCACAGCAAAATTACAGTATGTCAGTGTAATACACTAAGTAATCAATAACTCACGACAGGCTGTGTGATTACTGAGGATTAATCAACACCCTGGGTGCATTGTGAGGCACATGGGATTAATGAAGTGTGAAAAATAATACATTATTTGTTATAAAACTGTTTAAATATTTTTTTGTAGCAATGTATCCTGCCACCTAATAAAGTAGTACCTTTGTAAAAACTTGTCTCTGTGTGTTTATTCTTCACTTCTCATATAATTATGGTGTGCTTCTGATTTACTATGCAATAATGAGTCATGAACATTTCTGAGAAGTAAAGTAAAATTTATATTTAAAGTCATACCTCCATATCAACTGGTAACTTTGCTTCATAGGGAAGCATGGAACATACCTCCATATGTGATAGGGCAGCGTGCAGTTAATAATCTAAACGTTATTTTCATAGTCTGGTACAGTAATAGTAAGCTGTGCAGTAATACAACGTTATGAAAATTAAGACTGTCCATTAATTTACATCGGGGAGAAACGTGCATTTCCACTTCAAACGGACACAGTTGCTGTAGGATGGATGTGCTTCTTATAAACGTCAGCTCCGCAAACAGCATATGAACATACGAACATACAAAATTGCCAGCAGATACAGCCCATTCTGTCTCTATAGTTTGCTCAGGTGTGCAGCACTTTAGTCCATTAGACTGCAGTTGCCCCCCATATGCCCTCCCCATCTCCCCTCCTGATTTGTACCTTCCCTTGAATCTGTCCCACCCTCTCTTGAAGCCCCCAATACTCTGCAATGATACAACTTCCTCTGGCAGAGCGTTCCACCCTGCCACTACCCTTTTTATGAAATTGTGCCTACTCAGTTCCCTCTTGAACCTGCCCCCTTCCAGCTTCATAGAGTGTCCCCTGGTTTCCCTTCCACCTTTCAGACTGAACATACACCTGGTGTCTACTTTCTTCAAATCCTTCAGGTACTTGAAGGTCGCAATCATATCCCCTCTCTCCTTTTTTTCCTCTAGGGTATACAGTGCATGTTGAGCTCTGTCAGTCTCTTCTCATATGGTCTGTCCCCCAACCCCAGGATTATTTTTGTTGCCCTGCACTGTACCCCCTCCAGTAGTTTGATGTCCCTTTTCAAGTAGGGGCACCAGAATTGTACGCAGCACTCTAGGTGATGTCTCACCAGGGACCTGTACTGGGGCAAGATGACCTCCCCACTCCAAGAAGTAATCCCCCTTGCTATGCATCCTAGCATCCTGTTTTCCTTCTCTGCTGCCTTCCTGCACTGAGCAGAGTGGTTCATCTCCCCAGTTACCAGCACTCCCAGATCCTTCTCCTCCTTGGATTTTGTTAATGGGACACCCTCCAACCAGTAATTGTATCCTGGGTTCTTGCCTCCTAAATGCATCACTTTGCACTTCTTGGCATTGAAACCAAGCTGCCAAGTGTGAGACCATTCCTCCAGTTTTACCAAATCCAATCTCCCCCCCATCTACCCTCATCTACCTCGGCACAAATCTTTGTGTGATCTGCAAAGAGACTGATCTTGCTCTTAATCCCCAGTGTCGGCTATGCAAATGTTAAACAGAACCAGTCCCAGCACTGAGTCCTGTGGTACACCACTTGTTACTGCCCTGGGTTCAGATGCCTCTCCTCCCACTACTACCTTCTGCTGTCTACCCTGCAGCCAGTTCTCAACCCATCTGACCAGTTTTCTCCCTGCTCCCAGACTCTTCAACTTGCAGGCCAGCCTACCATGTGGCACCGAATCAAAGGCCTTCCTGAAATCCTGGTAGAGGACATCGACTGCTTGTCCCCTGTCCAGTGCCCTTGTAACCCAGTCATAAAAATCAACCAAGTTCATCTGGCAGGATCTGCCTGAGACAAACCCATGCTGCCTGCTGTCCTGGAGATTGTTATCCTCAAGAAATTGCACCAGTCTTTCTGTGAGGATTGTCTCCATCAGTGTTCCCACAATTGCAGTAAGGCTTACCGGTCTGTAATTCCGCAGTTCATCTGGCCCACTCTTATGGAAGGGTACCACATGTGCTTCCCTCCAGTCCCTGGGCATGCACCCAGAGTTCAGAGAGGTATTCAACAGGTCCACCAATGACCATGCCAGGACCTCTGCCAACTCTCTCAGCACCCATGGGTGGACTCCATCTGGGCCAGGTGCCTTGTCCACCTTCAGGGACTTTAGGCCCTCCCTCACCTTTCCACTATGATTTCCTCATCTGTGGTTGCTTCTCCCCAACCCTCTCCCACCTCACCTTTCTTCTCAGGTATGAGCCCATCCCTCTCCTTGGTGAAGACAGAACAGAAGTATTCATAAGTACTTCTGCCTGCTCAGCCCCCTTTTCTACCCACCCATTTCCCCTCCTGATCCTAACAATTTGATCCTTGCTTTTCTTCTTCTTTCTGATATATCTGAAGAAATCCTTTTCTCCTTCTTCGATCCCCTGTGCTAACCTCCTTTCCCTAGCCACCTTGCAGTTGCATGCAACATTCCTTTTGTGAAAAAATAAAAATATGCCACAGCCGTGCAAGTTAGAATAGCTTATAAGTTAACATGGACTTTTCCTGGAGCCTGGAGAACAGAAACATGTGGACTTATTACACTACCAATGCATGCCATCATTGTAACGGTATGTAAAGTATGCAAGCTGCATTTTTTATGCAGCACATAACAATAACAAAAGCAGCATTTCTTTACCAGCTAATCTGCAACTGATGTCGTGCACATAATAAAAATAACCTCTGCTCATGGGCTGACTTTGCATGGAGTGACTCTTGTGTGCTTAGATGGCCAAAAATCTTGCAACCGTATGTCATGTTATGGTGACTGTTCTGCAACTGTGTAGTTGATTGTGGCGTGTAAATATATCAATAATGCTGGGTGGCACTTTTAATGTGACTTACACTTTTGGCACTGATTGCGGTGAGTAGCAGGAACTTCAGCTGGGTGGGAAATAATGACTCTGCACCCGACGGTTCATTGTAGAAAGTAAGCGCCAGTGTGAAGAAGTTCCACCTCACTCAGACATAGGAGTAACGATTTACTTAACAGACTGGTCACCCTCAGCGAGCGTGTAACAGAGATTAATGAATTCACATGTGACACGCCATATTCAATCATACTTGTGCATTTATTTTCCCATGTTATATGGGAAGTGAGTGACCCCCCCCACAAAAGTCAGTGAAAAAGTATCATACACTGCCACTTCTCTGAGACTTTGTTTAGAAAGTTTCAGATGGTTACATACGTGAAAAAAAGGTGCAGAGCATATCCTTTAATAAGGGTTAGAGCCGATACAGCTGAAAGAATGCCCAAGGACAACATGGGTCCATAAAAAGAAAATTCATGCTACAAAGAACAAAGTCAGCATCATTTATAGAAAACTCAATGACCAATGAGATCACTATGATTTACTCTGCATCTTTTATGTATATGGTGGTTGGTACCAGTTTGCCATTAGTATGCAGCCTTGAAGTAATGCATTATACAAATGTACAGATTATGGCAATATCATTCACATTTTTGTCTAAGACAAAACCTTTTTTGAAATGACAGATTTACATTTGTGGATTGTCTTTGTTGCCCCCAATGAAATTTTTGCCAACTTTTTCATCTTTGTATTCTATCTGCTTTTATAAAGCAGTTCAGGCATGTTTACAATTAGATGCAACTGAGAGCCAAAAGTGTATACAAAATAAAAAGGGCATAATACAGTTGTTACCATCCACCCACTCAGAATTGTATTGCATGGCATGAATCAGCTCCTTTGCCCATCCACGAAGGACAGCTGGTAAAAAAATTATTTGCATTTGCATTGACACAGGTATAGCCTTATAGGGCTTTTGCCTATGTTTGGCAGGGTAAGGTCCAAAATAATTATTGTATCGTCTAGAAATCTGTAAAGCACACACAGAATCATACTACTAATTTGCCACTTACTGATAGGACATAAATGATTTGTACAGTTAAAAAAAGACATAAAAATACTCATAAAAAGGCACTTTTACACCCATCACTGAAATACTTGTTTCTGTAATGTGTAACTAGATCTGGGCAAAAGTTATGAATTCCACTTTAACGAAACTTCTACGAAATTTCTCAACTTTAGTGGAATTTTCTGAACTTTAGCCTTTGGCGAAATCAGAAATCTTTCAAAAGTGTTTGGTATATTTTTGCCCTGTTTTGTGACACTTTTTCACTGAACTGTGGAATAACACCTATGAACTGTGGAACTACTATCTGTACATTCATCTGCAATTCATGTAACTATTCCTTAGTTCAGTAGTTCAGTGAATGATCAGTTATGCGCAGTCCCTGGTAAATTGAAAAAAACTTGCCCTGGCGTCTAGTGGCACCCCCACCCTCTGATCACCATCCCGCTATTGTTAAATGTTTCCCTTGTGTCTAGTGGCACCTCCCATCTTCTGATTGCCCTCCCCTATCAAATAAATGTTTCCCTGGTGTCTAGTGGAACCCCCACCCTCCAGTCACTGTCACCATATCATTAAATATTTCCCTGATGTCTAGTGGCACCCTCTCACCCTCCGAACGTCATCCCCCTATGAAATAAATTTTTCCCTGGTGTCTAGTGTTAACCCCACACTCTGATTGCTGTTCCCCTGTCATTAAATGTTTCCTGGTGTCTAGTGGCCCCCCATACCAGGATGATTACAGCAACCTGCCACCTCACCTTTCCATAGTCTATTCAAGCCACTGCCACACTACCATGGGGAGTCCATAGGGTGACTGGCACAACCCTCCTCTCACCACCTTGGCCAGCTGCCATCTGCAATGACAGGAAGCATGTACTCTGTCATTGCATATGGCAGTCGGCCAAGGTTGTGAGAGGAGGGCTGTGCTGGTCACCCTATGTCTCCCTGTGGCAGTGTGGCTGCATCCTAAAAAGACTGTGGAAAGGGTGGATTGGCAGGTTGCTGTAATCAGCCCAGTGTGGGCAGTGTGGGGGGCTGCTAGACCTAGGGAAACATTTAATAACAGGGGGATGGTAATTGGACAGTGAGGGGTGCCACTGGATACCATGGAAACATTTATTTCATACAGGGATGGTGATTAGAGGGTGGGGGTTGCCACTAGACACCATGGAAACATTATTTCATAGAGGAATGGCAATCAACAGGTGGGAGTGACACAAGACACCAGTAAAACATGATCAGAGGGTACGGGTACCACTAGACACCAGGGAAACATTTAATGATAGGGGAATGATTATTAGAGGGTGGAGGTGCCACCAGATACCAGAGAAACATTTATTTGGTAGGAAGCCAGTGATTGGAGGGTGCCACTAGATACCAGGGAAACATTTATTTCATAGGGGGATGGGGAATGGAAGGGTAGTGCCACTAGACACCAAGGAAACATTTTATGATAGGGGGACCATGAATCGAAGGTGGGGGGGGGTGCCACTAGACACCAGAGAGGAAAACATTACATTAATATGGGCCAGTGAAGGTCTTCACAATTCATACATTCATTCCACAGATCAGTGACTCACTGAACTGTGGAATGAATGCATGAATTGTGGATTCATGTTTTAAACTGCCAAAAGAATTTATGCAGAACTGACTTCTGACCATGATAGATTCTGCAGAATTTTCTTCAGTAGTTTAATACATGAATCTGCAGGTAGTACATTTATCCCACTGTTCTAAGTTGGCATTTCCATGAAAGGTGCCAAAATTATTTCCGAACTTTGGCGGAAGCGAAACTCTGACTTTCATGCAAATTCCACCTGTGGAAGATTTTTTTCGCTCAGCACTATATGTAATCAACACTGGTATGTATATTTTTCATAGCTAAAAACTATCAACATTTCAGAAATGCTGTGCATACTTCCATTTTAACTAATGACGTGAAGTAGATGTATTGTAAGTAAACTTTTGTTCCCTGACAAGTGATGCCTGTCTAATTTTGATAGTGAGCCCTGAACAGCTGGCTGCAGCAAATTTGAGAGAACCCTTGTAAGAGCCACTTAATCTCAGAGCCAGGAGAGCACTGTGGGAGTGCATTCCAGGAGGCTGACTAAGGAGTGCATGTGCAAGCCCCTACTCAAGTCAGGAATTCAGGTGAACCACATGGCTCAGATAAGTTGCAGGAAGATAAAGATTATGGCTGTAAAATAAAAGAAAAAAAAGAAATTTAAGTTGAGCAAAGGATGCATGGGGCATTCCAGAAGACCTGCAGAGGCAACAATGAGTTTATCAAATGTAGGCTCAAATTTACAGGGTTATAGTCTGACAGTGTCACTTTAAGTATAAGGTCATACATATGGTGGTAGCCAGCCACCGACACTTACGACAGTGGCATGTAATGGTGTACTGTGGCAAATTCCAATACCAGAAATGCAACATTCTTTTTATTTCTTTGGTAACAGTGTAAGGCCCACTAGTCACAAGTGCATGTTGTCAGGGGTGACCCAGGAGCACTGGGGTGATTAAGTGACTTGCTCAGAGTCACACAATATACAAGTGGAGGTTGTGGAAATCAGTCCCAGGTCTGCTGGATGCACTACACTTGTTAACAGCTCATTACTCTAACCTCTAGGCTATCCTGCCAGCCATACACCCTGAATGTAGCTTTGAACAGAGATACCTGGCTGTGACGCACCATAACTTATGATGGCATTGAAGGTGGCTGTGGCTAGCACAGTAGCTTTCATAGATCCAAAGAAAATCCATAGAGACTAGCTTAGTTACCAGCTCCCTCTTGAGGGGTGATTTTTGTTGTGGCCACTGTCATTTTCGTCCATCGATTTTAAAAAGTAATGATTTTGGACAAGACATTACTGGGGAAGATTGGAAGTGAGAAGTTTTTTTTAATTGTAATTCTACCTATTTAATTTATCTGGCACTTTGTACTTGTTAATGTTACTGCAGTATGTGAGAAAAATGGAACACAATTAAAAAAACACAGACAGGGGAACCTTTAAGCTGTATCAACCACAGACATGAATCAAATGTTTCAGCTGGGTATGTTTTGAATAATGCAACAGAACATCAGTTTGAATTTATGGGAATAGAAAAAATCAGAGTTGGACCTAGAGGTGGAGAGCTGAGTACTAAAATTTGGCAACAAGAAGCATTTTGAGTCCGCAGGCTTAAGACCATTAAAGAGAAAGGCTGAAATGAATGACTTGATTGGGAGCTGTTCCTGTAGAACTTAACATGATGTGATGATTCTTCTCTATATTTTTTTGAATGTTAAGAAAGGGTCTGCTAATTGCATGATTTTTTGATCCTGTTTGACGGACATAACTCTCTGTTTTTATTTTTCAAATTTCTGTTTCTTTTTGACATATTAGTAGGATCAGATTCTAATAATTAGGATGTCTACCAGCAGTGTGTAATGAAGTTATAAGAAGCAGCTCCAAGACTGAACACAGATCGGGGCTCTTGATTTACTTCAAGTATGCTTAATGTTATTAGCTGTCTGTGAACAAACTGTTTAATTAGATTTGATTATAAGCAAGTTTGCTGCCAGCCTGGTGGTGCTGAGGGTTGAAGTGCTAGATGTTACACCTCACTCTACATCGGTGACCTGTTTTCAGAAATGAGCCTGGGATGTCAGCGGCTGGAGGGAGAGGATCGGGCATCCAGAGGACTACTATCCTCTCATGGGGAAGGAAGACTGCATGCTTTTCCGAATGTCTTCTGCCAGGTAGAGGGGTAGTGGTAGTTCAGGATGGGAGTGGGAGAAGAAGGGAGGTGTTGCGGGACTCTACAGCATGCGTGTTCCTCCACACATGTACATTAATAAGTGTGCCCTGGCATGAAAATGGGAGCAACATGCAGAAAAATGGGTGGCAGGACAGGTGTATATGAAGCCTGCACACCGATCCCTCACCCACCACTTCACCAGGACCCAGAGGTAGAAGACTGAATTTGTGCTTCGGGGAGGGGGAGGAATGGCCCTCCCACTCCTGTGCCCCCCATGGGGGGGAAATCAGGGAGGTATTCTGGCCCATAGGTCAGTCCTAGGAAGATTCAGGATGGTGGGGATTGGTGGGGCACAGCTGAAGGGAGATCAGCCTGTCCTGGCCCCAGGAGGATAAACAGATTTTTTGGGGAAAAAAACAAGTAAATTTCCAGATATATGAGTGAACAAATTAGTGCTTTTCTAATAGAAGCTTGTTTTTCTCCTAACAATTTGATACTGTTTTAAATAGTCTATTGTATGTGTTAATACACTAATCACACGGTTTGCACATGGAACAGTATTGTCTTGCACTGTAATTGTTTTGATGTTTTCTTATTCTAGTACTGCTCTAGATAAAGTTTCACATTTGGGTGCAAAACATTGAGCTTTTTCAATCTCACTATTTTGGCTGGCTCTCTGACTGTGTTATGTATTAAATAAAATATGGTTACTTTTTGTACATGCAATAATGAGTATGGCCCCCATATTCAAAAGTCCCCTGCAAACTTACGCAAATGCCTTCGGCGCGGCGCATCTGGGATGCACCAGTACAAAATAATGAGATAGTCAGAAGATGCACCATGAGATGCACTCGAGCATGTCTGGCTGAATATCCCAAAGATGCGCAATCATGCAGTGGGAGATGCGCAGTGCAGGAAGTGATCTGAGCCCCATGCAGATCATGGGGAAATGTGTGATGCAAAGCCACTTGTGTGGTGTGCAGGTTTGCAATATTCAGCCTAGATATGCAAATGACCTCATTGCACATTCCAAGCCCATCTCTCACATGTACAGCTCATTACTGGAATGTATTCAGGCCATTTGCATACCCTAGGAATGCTCATTTCAAGTTGTGCAGGGCTGTCCCACCACCACACAAAGTGAACAGGAGGTACTGCAGCCTATCAGGCAGGTGTGATGGACTGTTTGCATGATGGTGGGTGGACTGCATTGGCCTGGGTACAGCACTATTACCCATAGCCATGTACAGGGTCAGACTGGGGTACAGGAGGCCCACCTGGACAGTAGCCACAGGGGCCCACCTGGACAAGCAACAGGGGAGGGCACAGGGTGACACAGTCTGATTGGTATACCACATGCATGTGATACACCAGCTCCATCTGCAGTGTACATTCACCTGCAGTGCCCCCCCATATGAATGGAACATGGTATTGACTGCAATGAATGGCAGTGTGCAGAGGGTAACCAGGTACACTAGTGGGTGGGTCCCACTTGTGTGCACCTATGGTGTACCACCATGGGTGTGTACCACAGTTCAGTCCCTGGCCTGTGCTAGGCTGTCACCTGTCCACCAAGCTTCCTGGGCACCATTGCCCCAGACAACACTCTGGGTGTATGCCAACACCAGGTGGCACCATGCAAGCTGCATGGGTGAAGGCCAAGGCCCCCCCAGTACATTTGCTGCATTGTGCTGTCCACTCCTCTGGTGTGTCCAGTGGGCACCCAACAGCACTGGCATGCAGCTGCTGGGTGTCTCCATCCAGGGTGCAGTGAGGGGGGTTGCTCCCTGGATGATGCCGGTGGTGACATGGTACCTGTGGCTCAGGGTTCATTCGTCCTGGCATGACTGCTGTGCATGGGTGCCTGGAGCATGCCCTGGTGCACCTCCAAGGGCTGTCTTTGGATGGCTTGCCTGCAGTTCTGTGGCCTTCCTGTAAGTGGCTGGCCATTTAGGCATGCTTTTTCCATGCCTAACTTTGGGCGGTTCATCTCTGAGATGGGCAGCAGATGCACTGCACATTTTGGCTGAATATAGCGATGCATGGCACATTCATATGAACACCCCTGTATGTGTGTCGCATACATTATAGATGCACGATGGCACATCTGGAGATGCACAACTCATCTCTCCCTTTTGAATATCGCAGTTCTGCTCATTTTCTGAGATGCGCAGCACATCTCCACTTTGTTCCACACATCTCCTTTGAAAATGTGGGCCCATGTGCCTTTTCACTAGATTGATGCAGTGTTTTTTTTTTTTTAGTCTCAATTACTCTTGGGTCTACCCTTGCACCACCCTTACTTATTGGAGCAGTTTTTTGTGTTGGGCACAATGGTGCAGAAGGCCTGACAACACCAGGAATGCCATTGACTAAAGCATTTTCAGCCCCAGCTGTAAAACCCAGAACACCGGCATCACTTATACTAATCAACCTGCAGTTCAACCTACCTCTGCTGCTTCACTCATCACTGGTGGAATGCCGCCAGCACTCAGAACATATGGTAGAATCTTTGGGGAAAGTGCTTGACAAATGGATCTTCTTGATGGACTAGCGCAACTGTCGCTTTAAAGCACTTGTTCAAAAAATGAGTTATATGCAAGCAGAGATCCAGCAAATTAAAGAAAAAGAGTCTATGAGGTAGAACGTTGTCATAGATCACTCTATTCAGCTAACAAAACATAAAAATAAATCACTGACTCTGGAAGCAATGAGACAGGGGATTGCAAAGGAAAACTACAATATGGCAAGAAAATTTGAGCAGAGGGAGAACCAACTAAGGTTCAGGAATATAAGGCTTATGGGATTACTTGATGTATGCAACTGCCAATTTCCTGATACCCATGATTTTCAACCTACCAGCAGGCAGTCCACCCCTGCTAGTCCCTGCTTTCTGAGTGCCTAAAAAAAGCCAAAACACTGATAAAATGATTAAATCTACTATCCTTGTGTGACATTTTCATTTCGGTCAGATCAAGAATTTATCTTTAGACTTTCAAAATTAAGAGGTGAACTGGAGTATAAAAATCACAGATATTACTACATCTTTCCAGACTTCTGTTTCCAGACTTAGCAGAGGAGGACAAAGTTCTTGGTATACAGGCCAGAGGCCCTGGAGATTGGAGGACAGTTCTCCATACTCCCTCCCACGAATGTTTAAGTGACTAAATACAACAAAACTAATGTATTTTTTTAAAAGGACTAGCTGGTCGCCTTTCTGAGAGATCAATAGGAAGGATCCATCAGTTCTCCTTAGACCCCGGAGCCGTCGTCGGCCGTTGGAATCGCCAGCTGCAATTCAATGCAGTTGCAATTAGTTGCAATTGCTTTGAATTGCAGTTATATCCTGCTGGAGTCTTATAATTAGTGAGTCGGCGATTCCAACTAACATGTCATTACAAGTTTACAACACTGACAGTGAATGCTTTGCCGCCCCGTGCAGTTTCTTTTGTGATGAGCGGCAAAGCCGGCAAGCTGCAAGCGCACTAACACAGAAGACGGGGGAACATGACTCTTAGACATCTCATGATCTCGACAGTCAGTTATTTTTAACAAAGTCTGCCTCGCAACGTGGCGTGACCACTTAAATGGCCCAATAATGCTCCTCCAGGGTGCTGTGGCGCGAATTATATGGACCAATGATTGAGTCGGAGCGGAGGAGGAGGAGTCCAGTCAGGAGGCGCGAAGTGCTGTCAGATGGCGTATGGGGAGTTTGGTGGTTGGCGGCGCCTTTGGCGGGAGGAGTGTGCGAGGCCCTGCGGCGCGACTGCTAGCAGTGAGTCAGTCTCTTGACGAGGACAAGAGAGCGGCGAGCAAGAAGAACTTGAAGTCACACTGTCACAGTGATTATTAGTGTGAGGTGAGGTGAGAGAAGTAGAACCGACCGAAGTCTAAGTAGTCCTGGATCCAGACAACCGCTGACATATTGTAGTGAAACTAAGAAAGTCGTGTGGTCTGGTTCGTACTCAGATCAATCAAAAGTAAGTTTTTCAGAGCATGATCTGTGTACTGTGTACTGTGTGTGCACTATTGTAATATGTTTGAAGGATTGTGTGGACCCAACTGCAAAATGACTAGCGGGATGGCAGCAAAACCTCATAGCTCATGAGAGCCGAGGAAAACACACTGCCAGTTGCCAGAGGCCAAGAAATAAAAGCCCATCATCACTCCTCACAACTGTGGTGGAAACACTGCCCTTCGCAGAGCAAAGACCTGTTTAGTAGTACTCCTCCACAGCTAACTGCAGAGCTAGCCAAATAAATAAAGTTAAGCTGCTGAGGAGAATCTTAAAAGGAAATGCTCCCCAACCCCCAAAATGGCAGTACCCCTGAAACACTAACAAACTGCACATATTAAAAGTAAAACCTAAGACGGTTATGTTTGTCAGCAGCACATAAAAACGCATGCACTGGCATCTCAATTAGTTGTGATTGAAAGGATATTCTTCATTTCTTCTGGTGAGCTCACTTGGTGTTGTGTGGAACTCTATGTGTTTCATATCCATATCAGCTATTTGGTCACTGTGGAGGGTGTAAAAGCCTTTGTTGCTGTCTTCTGCATGTATAGAGCCACTTGCCTTGTGAAGATTCAGAAGAGTGGTTCACATGAAGTTTTTTCAAACTTATCTGATTCAGTTTTGAACACTTCTGTGAAGGCAACAGCATGTAAAACAAAGAATTTCTACCAATTTTTAAAAATACTATGGGGACATGTTTTATTTATGTATCTCAGGTTATTCATGTATATCTTTTCTATATCTTTATATATCTGTATATCTTTTCTGCTGGGTGTTTCTTTTTTTTTGAGGGGGGTGGCTTTGAATGTTTTAAAGCCCAAAGCTTTGAGTCTGTCACTTGTCACCTAATATCTGTACTGCCTGCCATGCTCCCCCACCCAGGGCCAATGGTGTTGTGCAGCCCCCGTCTAAGGATCTAGCTCCTGGCTGGTGAGCCCAGCTAGTCAGGTGTGGGGCCACTGGTGTTATTTTTTCTTCCTGTAGTGCCCCTGAGGAGTGTGCCATGCAGTGAAGCAATAGTGTGTGCTGGCCGCTGGCCACCGCACATCAGTGTCTTCCATGCCACCACCCGAGGCCACTATGCAGTTCTGGGTGCCTAAGTTTCCCCCAGCTTCAGCTAGGTACCAGGCGAGGACCAGGAGAGCTCTGAGGAAGACATACTATGCACTAAGTTGGTGCAAGTTTTAATTGATTAATTCTTTGTCTAGTTAGTCGCCGCCGCACTTCTAGTGTTGCTGTGTTTGAAACAGTTGTGACCAGAATAAAAATCAAAGACACGGTAAGCTGTGCTGCATATGATTTATTTGGATGAACTGACGTGGGTCTGTGCATTTGGGTTGCTTTTGGTTCAAAAGCGAATGTTTTTTAAAAGAGGACCAGGATGTGCAAGCTGTTCCCCACTGACTAGCAGCAGTCCGTCGGATGCTCGCCTCGAGCCTCGCCTCGGCCTCCTCCCCCACGGGTGTCCCTCTGCCCCGACTTCACTTGTGAACCCAGGTCATTGGCACCGCAAGCGGTAGTGCTCTACTGCTGCATCAGTGGGCTGGCTGTCTGATTAATTATTTAACAAATTCTGATTTCTTTTTGATAAACTCATGATTAGTTCTGTGGTAGAGCAACCTGCTTGAGGTGATGGGACTAAATAAAACATACCAGTATTATAGAAAAGACATAAGGGTTATATTTACAGTTGCAAGGGCTGCTCTTGTGTGTGTGTGTGTGTGTGTGTGTGTCTCTCTCTCTCTCTCTCTCTCTCTCTCTCTATACCTACACAGTGTGCTATCTGTTCCTAGTGGAAGCTTGAGTAGTTGGGGTCATTGATTTCTTTAAGGCCCTGATTAGGCAGTAGGGTAAATAGCTCATCAGAGGAAGAAAATTCTGTGCATGCACTGAAAACTGGAACTGTGTTATTTCTGTTCTTGCATGGTAAGCTTACTGCGCTGCAGTGACTCTGCAGCCGGGCTGTGCTCTGCCAGTCTCGGACTCTGACTGCAGCACAGTAATCGCACCTATTAGTTTTCAAACACTTCATCTCATTATTTACACTTTTTAAATATACAGTGTCATTTGTGCAGAGATCAGGTTGTGCGATTAGTGTAAATGCCTTTGTTCGGCAGCTGTTATACATCGGATCTCTGTTGGGTACAAGCTTTGGTAGAAAAATTCCCTTCAGCCAGCTTAAAAGCAAAAACCAAAGCAGAATCATTTTATTTTGCAAATTTGCATCGTGTGAGGCAGCGGATTCGCTGGGGCAAGTAGCTAGGGCTAGCCAGTGGTCACCTTATGGAGAGAGCATGTCATGGCACAAGTTACCAAAAGAAAATCTCCTTTGAGTGCAAGACTTGCAATTTATAATTTTGTTTTCATTCAGTTGGACTATAGCATTACTATTTCAGGTCTTGACTTGTACAGTATGGCCCAGATATTCAAAGGGTTGCGCCATGCTTGAAGTCAAATCGCCATTCTGCGATATTCAGCAGGAAAGCGATTCGCCACTGGCAACAGGTTGTGCAAGAGAGCAATGCAAATGAATGCATGCTCAACAGGAGGAGGATCCATGCATAACCCGCGCAACCTGATATTCAGTCGGGTTACGCAGAGTTGTGCATCGCAACCCCAACCTGCGCCGGCAACTTGAGCCAAAAAGGCTTAAGTTGAGGGCCACCCACAGGTGAGCTGCTGCATTGCAGGCGCAACACAGCAGCTGCCACCCTGGCTGGCCCCCAACTCGATCCCTAGCTATGTAAAAGTTGTTTGTAAAGCTGTCGGACCCAGGGGCTTTGTCAGGTGGGAGTTGCTGGATGGCCTTACTGACTTCTAAGACTGAAATTGAGCCCTTAAGCATCTCTTGCTGTTGTGGGGTAAGAGTTCAGAGGGAAGTTAATCAAGGTAGGAATAAATTTGTTCCATAAGGGAAGAATTGAGGAGGCACTTCTTATAACGAGAACAGTAATAAGACCAGAAGGCTTCTGCACAACACGTGGTGAGTGGACTATAACATCACCTCGGCTGGGTTGAAGACTGGGAATAACTTTAGAGGACTCAAGCTGATGAAGACACAAAGCTAATAGTTTTCCAGCACTCACCCCAGACTCTAAATATCGTGTCTTGATTCTTAATAAGGCCAGCTCCGCTTTTTCAGCCATAAAATTGGGGTATTGAGCACTTAAGGAATTTAATTGGAGTCAGGTATAGGCCGTGGTATCAGAGTTCAGTTGCTGCTTAAGTTGCTGGGTTTCCCTAAGCAGCAGATCCAGCTTCGCATTATGGGCCTTAGTGCACTTAGATGGTAGCCTAATGCATTCCCCTCAAACTGCACATTTTGCAGCCCTAAAGAATATCAAGAGAGGCTACTGAACCATCATTTTGTGAAAAAAGACCTTAAGAAAATCTTGTATAGCTTTCAGAGTATTAGGATCTTGGAGTAATTGAGAATTAAGGCACCAGAATCTGTCCCGTTCCTCCAAACCACGGACAGAATATACCATGTGTACAGGAGCATCTTCTAAGATAACCAGTGACTGAATTTCACAAGAGTATAGGCCAGGAAGACTTTCCTGGCTAATAAGAAAGTAATCAATCCTGGATAAGGCACCATGGGGGGAAGAATAAGATGCATATGGTCTGTCCAAGGGGTGAAGGATGTGCTAATGGTCAAGTAGGCCTAAAGTATCCAGTAGCTCTCGTAAACTCCCTGAGCCAGGAGAAGCCTCTCTGGTTCAGACTGAGCCTGTCCAAGTTGGGTTGATATGCAAGGTTTGAATCTCCACTAAGCAATATGGGTAAGTGAACAAATGGGGCTAGAAAAGTGGCCAAATCTGAAAAAAAAATTCAGGGAATCCATATTAGGGTCATAAACAGTACCTAATAAAACATTAGTTACACCAGGTCTACCATGCAAAAAAGGGCAATGCCCATTGGGATCCCAGTATTCATTAATCAACTGGAAACAATCACACGGGCTATCAGTATAGCTGCACCACCTTTCTTATTACTAATGCTCACCCCATAAACTTGTCCAATCCATTCCCTACTAAAATAGTGGACATCCTCCTGCTTTAAATGAGTCTCTTGCAAACAGGCTAACCCCACCTGAAGCTTCTTTAAATGTAGTAAGACAATGGGAGGTAGTATAGCACAGTGGGTTAAGGCTCTGAGCTGCAGATCTGGAGATCTGGGTTTGAATCCAACAGCCACCTAGGTACATACTGTGTGATCCTGAGCAAGTCACTTAACTTCCTTGTGCTCCCAGGTCACATCTGGAAATAAGCTTCAGCTTAGTGTGCTACTCCTGGTTAAACAATGTTCCCATATGGCACTTTCACTTCTCCTAGGCTCCTGTGTTATTCCAAGTTATAAAATTAGAATGTTATAAAATTAGAATTTCTTCCCATTGCCAGACAATAAAATTGAAGAAGGAACCACTCCTAGTGAGATTAGAATGTTTAAAGAATCCTAATAGGAATGACGAGCTCTGGGACCCTCCCCACAAACAAGCATATTGAATAGAAAACAAAAACTAACAATCCGCCAACATTAACCTACACCCCATGGGACTCAGAAACTGAGTACAATGTAAAATGGATGCCCACTGCCCAGAAATACCCACCCTAAAAACCCACATTATATAAATCAAACTCCATCACCCAGAAAGGACAAAAACCCAACTTACCCCCAGTCAAAACGAATGCATCCCCAAAGTTCCACAGTCCATGATGTAAAAACAAAACTACCATCATGGGACCTCCCTGTCCCCCTATGCCCAATGCAATAGTAACAATTGAATCAAAGGGGGAGATCCCCCAGCCATAGTACTCAGTAATCCAATAAGCTAATATAATAACCAAATCGAAGAACAGCTATGACGTCAAACAAACCCTTAATACCCAGATACACAACCCAACTTTAGAACAAGAACTTTGAATTGCATAATTATAGAGATACTCCAGAAAACATCTGCCAGCATACTGCCAGATATTGAAGAACACCACACAACCAGTCCATAGTTATACATGCGGCTTGGAGGCTCGAAATGTTAATAAGTCAGCAGTGGCTGGTAGAAAAATCACCAGCAGAGATGGAGAAGATAATCATCTGTTTGTAAGCCAACTCAATAGTCTGGACATCCAGGAGAATAGGAAAACAAAGGGTCAAATGTCATAGTATTTTCACCATACAGCACAGTGGTCCAATGTAAAAGATCTGGGCAATTGATCTACTAAAGTAAAAAAGGGAAGTCCAGAGGAGGCCACCCCTGTGACATCACTGCGTCAGCAGTATTGAAAACACAACTCAATTCAGCCCATAGTTGAGACAATGAAGCCTGTAGATTTCTTCAAATTGAAGAGGAAAAACTAAGGTACAATCCACAAACAGTTGAAAAGGCCATTCACATACATATAGGGGTTTATACAATGGACAGTGGTGTTCAGAGATCTCACTCCACATCTGCAGAGACTTCCACTTGTCCACAGTCTTAGGTGTGAACCCCTACTATGCCCATTCCCAAGCTGTGCATGTATGTACATAGGTGGCTGGATCAGGGACTTGCACAGGGTGAGATTGGTGCAAGTGTGTGATTCTTGACTTGGTGCACCTATGTCTGGTGGCACAGAGGGGCTGGCAGCAGTATGTACAGGTAGCCTAACAAGTGGCCTTACTGATGCCAAAAACACTGGGGTAGTGTGGCCTGCTTGGCACCTATAAGATAAATCAAACTACCAGGACAGATCTTGCTCCAAGAACCTCAGTAATAACTACTCCAGACATGGAGACAATAGACCTCACTCACCAGTAAAGTATTAGGATTGATTCACAATATACAATACTAAATTGTATGCCCACCAAAATATCGACATTCCATAGAGCACCCACTACTTCTTTGGGATCTAAGAACATACATAACATAGACAATTGCTTCAGCCTTGAATCAATGGGCCCAATTCACAAAGCTTCCAGGGTGGTGCAAGGGCCTTGTGTCCACATGATTGGTGCAAAGTGCCCCTTATGCCAAAAGATGCCCCAGGAGCAATTCACAAAGGCAGGCTGTGCCAGCACACACATCCTGCACCTAGCTGTGCTTGGCTTGCACCACCCTTGCACCAAACACAGTGCTACGGCATGGCGCCAGGGGCTTGCAGCAGACACAGGCTGCTGAATCCCCAAAATCGCAATTCATGAAACTCCCCTGGTGGTGACATTTCTAAGTACCCTTAGACCAGCACTGGCAGGTCTAAGGGTAATTAGAAATGTCACCAACCGGGGAGTTGACCAGGTAGTGGCAATGTGCCCCAGTCCCCCTTCCCTGAAGCCATCATTGTTGAATAAAATAAACATTATCCCCATGTCCCTGGTAATCTAGTGCCCACCCCGATCATTGTAAAATAAATAAATATCACCCCTTTCCCTGGTAGTCTAGTGGCAGCCCTCCCTTATCCATGATCTTTGTAAAATAAATATATAACCACCTTTTCCCTGGTAGTCTAGTGGACCCCCACCACTCCATGAACCCTGATCATTGTTACAATAAAAGATAGAGACTCTTTTCCTTGGTAGTCTAGTGCCCCCGTCCTGATGACCCTGAAATTACTGTAATAATTACCACCTGGTGGTAAGAGGTGGGCTGTGCCAGTCGCTGGCTCCCTTATGGGTTGGAGGGGAATGGAGTGGTCAGGCACTGCCAGGTGGGGGCCCATTAGACCACCAGGTGGTAATTATTACATTAATTATGGGGTCTTCAGGATGGAAGGGGCACTAGATTATCAGGGAAAAGGGTCTCTTTATTTATTTTAACAACAATCGGGATTTGAGGAGGGGTGTGAGGCCATTAGACTACCAGGGAAAAGGGGGTTATATATTTATATTACTATGATTGTGGATCAGAGAGGGGGTGTCACTAGACTACTACAGAAACAGGGTCTACTGTTTATTTATTTCACAATGAGAGGGGATGGGATGGTGTGCTTCTGTACATTGCTACATACTGCGGCAGGCTTGTGGCACCCTGTCCAGGTGCACCTGCTGTGAAATACACTGCTAGGGTTGCCAAAAGCTGTGGGACTTTGCCACCAGGATGTCACCTGATACAGAATCGGGCACAGGGTCCGTGGTGCATGGGCGATTGGCATAAGCCACCTTTGGCGCTGCTTGCACAGAGTTTTGAGAATCCAGCCCTATATGCATATATCGCTCTGAACAATATTAGTCCACAAGTCTGTGGCAAACCAAATATTTAAAGTACATTATATATTTTAAACAGCCTGTCAAACTCAATTTCCCTTAAATTGGTCCATATTTATAGCAAATGTATAAAATATCAGTGATCAAAGTAATCAAATATGTATTAAAAAGTGTATACCTTTTGCAGAGCTGTTATTTAGTATAACTTTCAATGCCACATTCAAGAACATCCCACCTTTTGGTAGAACTAGATGCCTCAAGTATTCTGTTAAGCAATATTCCTTATGTTCAATATCACCGATTTAGGCACGAAAACATTTTTTTTAAATATGTAATTTTAATTTCATAGCTATACTGTTAAGCTCCATGGTAATGTTTATAAGGTGCTCACTTGTACAAACCCATATATCACTATGTGTTTTACTTAAAGTTTTCATTGTGGTAATTCCAATAGTTACTGTATGATAAGTATACAGACCACACATTAATAGGTAATAAATCACTATGTAGTGTCTTCTTGACTGTTCAAAGGAGTTCAAACGCTTACAATGAGAAGCCTCCATCTTCTTCTTTTCTTGGTCAACACCTTTTTAAAATAAAAGGTAAAGCCCCGGTCCTGACTCACCCAGCTCCACTGAACTGTGGAACTGTTAATGGTGGATACCTTCAAACTACGAGCCCAAATGAGCCAGTTGACTAACAGTAGAGATGCAACTAAGTTTAACTTCACTAGCATAGCAGAGTTGAAGTAGCCCACTCTGCCTTGACATACAGCTACACGAAGTGCCCATTGAAATGCAGTACTTCACCACTTCTTGTCATAATGACTTCACGTTATGATGACTCTGCATTACTTCACTTTATTTTCTTTTAAAGGCAGAGTGAGTGAGCATTGTAACAGCCCACAGATCACATTGCTCACAGTCTGCAGGTCACATACTTCAGGCAGGAAGTTATTCATCCAAGAGAGTGAAAGACTTTCACTTTCACCTTACCTAGTGTGGGAGAAAGCTGTGTTTGAGACGAGACAGAGAGATAGCAAAAAATATAAACCCCTATTTGAGAGGAGAAAGAGAGATAGCAAAATACATAAACCCCGCATCTGAACCAGAGCACCTTCTGGGTTAGTGGTCCCCTCCCTGAAGCAGGAGGTAGTGATGCCATGGAATACCACCTCCGTGGCACCTACCAGCACCCCACCAGTGCCACCACCTGCCATGGCCTTGCACAAGCAGCTCAGCAGGAAGTGAGGGAGGAGCCACAGCAGTTGCAGCAGCAGGTTTCCCCACCCCTGCCCCAACTGAGCACCAGCAGCAGCCTGCAACAACATCTGGGTCCCCCCCACCTGTGCCCGGCCTTACATGCAGCTCATTAGTGTGGGAGGTCTTCACTAGACTGCCTATGGACACCAATGTAGTGAAATGCAATCTGTGTGTTTAGGTGGTGTGCCATGGCCCCAAGGGAAGTCTTCTGGGCACAGGTGGTCAATGCACCCACCTATACAACCACCACTGTGCAGACTGGCCAAGCTTGCTGAACAGGGCAGGAATGTGCCTGCTGGCCCTGCTGGGCAACAGGTGGCAGCACGGCCTCCATCTGCATGTGGTGTCAAGCAGGAGTGGGCCATAGAGCAAGTGGCTGCCCCACAACCTGCAGGTGATGGTGGCAACCCTGTATGAATACCTGCCACACTTGCCGATTTGGGCCTGATGTGGAGTGAGTTGGACTATGTGAACCACCAGACTGACAACGTGGAGCAGCGGTTGGAGCACATGGTGGTGCACCAGCTCCAAATAATGGCCATGCTTCAACTGCTGCTGTCACACCATAACATTGATCATTAGTTTTTGTTTGTCCTCTACCACCCTCTCCAAGAAAAAATAGTTCCTGACATTGCCCCTGATCCATCCCCCCTCTATCTTCAAATTTTTCCCACTTGTTCGTGCACATCTCTTTTTTCTGAAAGATGCTACCCTCTTGTATGTTGTTGATTCCCTCTCTGTACTTGATAGTTTCTGTCATGCCTCCCCCTCCTTTCCTTGCAGTTACTGTATACATATTAAACTTTAGAATCCACAATATTTAGGAAACTGGTTAACTTGTTGTCATGGGTTGAACTTGGGGCAATACTTAAGCCATCAGCAACTTCAATACCACCAGTGGGGAAACAGCAACTCCAACCATGATTGAAGCTACTGATTGCGCCGTGAAAAACTTAGAGAAATCCCTATACTGGCATCAGCTATGCACTTCTGCTGCATTATTACCATGCCCACGACCATTCTTGCCACTGGCAGCAGTGCCATGGCCAGAAGCTTTGTTGCATGCATGTCTCTTTGCAGACATTTTTTGGGATTACACAGAAAATTCACAACAAATTCATATTTCTGAAATTTGGGGTGGATGGGAAGCCAAAAAACAACAACTGTGGCTTAAAGATGCAGATTGGGCACTACACAGATGCAAACGCACAGACATAGATTGCACACTGTAAAGAGATGCAGCCATACGGGCATAAAAACACCTTAACCAGTGATCACGCAAATGCAAAACTGGAAAAATAAATATCTTTTGCAGGTTGGGGGCACTGCAGTAGCAGTCCACTAGCTAGATAGAAGGAAGCAGAAAAGAATACCACAGACAGAAAACCAATTCAGAATGCAACGATTACTGTGTGGCACAATAAAATATGTATGACTTGATGGCACACACAAAACACACAGACACTCACACACTACAGGTAACTGGCAGAACATTTAACAGTGCAGTACACTATACAGTATAAACAAATCTTTTAAACAAAATGAAAATATACACTGCACCACAACAAACAGAAAATAATTATTAAAATTACTTCAAGTATTACTGTGGGTACATAAACACACAAATACTAACACACTACTAGTACAAAACAATTAGAAAGACTGCCTTTCTCATGTGAATCTCACTTCACCACAGATACGCCCATCCCCTGAAGCACACTTCAACAGTGTCTGTCAGTACACAAGCTGAATGTCCTAAATTAACATTCAAAAGCACACAAAAACAATCAACACTTGATGATCTAAGCACAGAAGGGTTTCCTACAGTCGAGGTACTAAATTTGGAACAAAATAACTGAATCAAAGTGATTTTTAAAGCTTTTCGATGGTTTGAGTCTCAGAACTCTGACAGCAAACTGTCTCAGCTTCCACTACCCACACTACACAGAACTGAAGCTGTGCAAGACAATATAGAGCCCATGTGACCTGCCATTCCATGAATCAATGCAAAATTCACCTCAAATAGCAATAAACAGGCGAAGCAAAGTGAAGTCCATTAAAATCAATGTCACTTTCCGTTAAAATTAAGGGGAAGGCTGTAATGCAAGGCAAAGTAGCGCAAAGTCCATTGGAAACAATACACTTTGCATTCAAATTTATAGGCAGAGTAATTCACTTCATGTTGTGGAGCACTACACGGATTGGGGGATAATACGTGAAGTGCTCCGCGTAGCGAAGTGGGAACACTTTGCCTGCCTCTGACTAAGAGGTGGTCAGTCCAAACTGGAAAGCCTGCCATAACCACATCTGATAGTCTAAACTTAAAACATGCGGTAAAAGAAAAATATCAAGCAAAAAGGGGAGAGAAATGAACTGAAGGCTGTGTGTACAAAATCAAAACTTAATAAACATACAGTGAAGCCCGCTAGGATCAAGGGCAGTGTCACAGTTTCCCTGCAAGACAAAAGGATTAACTCCCATTGAAATTGCATCATTCCCTGCAGTAACTCTACTGTAGAAGTCTGCAGACTTGGGCTTGATCCTGCTGAGTTTTTTTGTACCTTGCGGATATCTGTCATGAAATAGCATGAAAACTTATTAAATAACTAGAAACTTCTATCTCCATGAACTCTGTCCATGCTATTTCTTCATTTAACCCATACCTAGGGTCCAATGCTTCAAGTCTGTCTATCCAATAGTCTTCCTTTAATAGAAGCCTCTTGTCAATGTCTCCTCCTCTAATTGGATTTTCAACTTTTTCAAGTCCTACAAATCAGAGAGAAGATGCAATGTTTAGCTACTGCTGATGTTTCACCCCCCCCCCCAATATCACTCCGATGTTTATTAAGTCTGGTTTTTAAAGAAAATGATGTTTTTCCAATACAATATGAATCACATGGAAATTTTGGTTTTTGTACTTTCTCTTTATTCATCTTTCCCCGCCCTTGTCCTCCACTCAGTCAGGAACCCTCAACCTTCACATTGCCCCTTTGTCACCCCAGAAGTCTGCTCCTGGAGTGACCCCTACTCAGAGACCCCAAGGTAAGTTCCCAGTATACCCCACCAGGAGAGGCAAGGGAAGGACTCCCCTTACCTTCCCCCGAACAATGGTGGAGCGGGTGGTACGCAATAGAATCTGCCCCAGTGGTGGCTGGTGACATTTTCTGGCACTGGAGGGGCCATCACATAGGAGTGATGGGGCCATTTTCCGTGTTTCTGTTAAGCCCTTACCCTGCAGTTGCCGGCTCTCTAGGAGAGCCAATTGGGAGACATGCATCAAGACGCAACTTTTGTGAAACATTACCTAACCTGCCTGTGATTGTACTATATGTCCTGATTGTAATGTCTGTATTTGCACACTTTCCCTTGTATTGTTCCTACTTCTTATTGTACTGTTGACTATAATTAACCCCGGGTCACCCCTGAAAAAGGGACCATTACGGTCTCAGTGGGCCTACCCGGTCATCAAAATTTAAATAAAATAAATAAATGAAATAAATTGCGTGTCCCGACTGCATCGCCAACCCCAGGTTCACCTGGTAGAGGGCGCTATAGCAGCGGGACAGATGCACCACCCTCCCCAGAGAGGGAGAGCTGCCACTGGTCACTCAATCCCTCGCTCCCCCTGCCAACCCCAGGCGGCCCGAGTCTATCACCAAACCCAGGTCGCTGGTGTGGAGCGAGGTGTGGTGCCCAGTGCCTTAACACTCAGTGCCACTGGGCTGGCATCACATGAACATTTAAATAGATAGAATACTTGTTCCATCTGACATGTAATTGTTTAATCTGTATATGTTCTTCTTTGTATGGGTTATACACCATCTTGTTTTTTCTTGTGCTGTTACAATTTTGGCTATTGCCACATGGGTAGTTGCCAATATTAGGAGTCCTAATTTGGAATCCTTTGTATTGCTTTTTTTTTGCATCTTATGAGCTGCATCACATAGCCTGTCCCCTAAAGATTAATCTTTTTTAGCTATAACTGAAGGTTTTTCCTTAAAGACCCTTTCTCCCACTGGATTTACCTGCAAAGTGTCCCAGTGTTTAAATATGATCAATTTAATAGTTCCAAAATGGTCAGAGTAATCAGTAGGGACAGTGATTATTTCTTCTATAATTGTCTGTCATCTAGTTTCTTGTACAATGTTCTCTCTTGAGACTGCATTGCTCCCTGTTCTGTGCTGCTTCCAATACTCCAGAACGATAGCCTCTCACTCTGAAACATTCCTCCAGTTCATCAACAGCCAAATGATAATCCTCTTCTTTGGTGCAGTTTTGGTTAATGTGTACCATTTGTCCATCAGGAATGTTGTTAATTTTAATAGGTTTCTGAAAACTGTATGCATGCAACAAGACATTGCGGTCCATAGGTTTTCTAAATAAATTAGTTCCTAGATGGGTCCCCTCTTTGTAAATTTGTAAATCCAAAAAATTAATAGAGCATTGACTATAATTTATCACAAATTTTAAGTAATCAGTGCAAGAATTCAAATATGCATGAAATTTTAACAATTCTTTCTCAGTTACATTCCAAATGCACAGCCAATCATCAATTAACTGTTTCCATATAACTGCATTATGTTGCTCTTATTTTCAGCACTGTACACAAATTGTCTTTCAGATTGATCTAAAAAATTATTAGCATAGCTATGGGCCACTGAAGACCCTATAGCTGTGCCTTTTGTTGGCTAGTAATCTTAAATGATTTTTTTCTAGCACAACCTCTGTCACCTTATGCAAAAAGCAATTTGGAGATTTATATGTTGGATTCCGTTCCATAAGTTTCTCATCTAATGCAGCTAAACCGTCTCTATGGTTTACACTACTGTAAACATCTCTAACATCCATAATGACAAGGAAACAATGTTTATGAATTAGATGTTGATCATTCAAAGTGTCTAAAAGTCTAATAACAACTCTAGTATCCTTTAAAAATTCCAATTTGTTAGTCACTAAAGGTTGAAGGTGGTAGTTAACATAAACCAAAAGAGCTTCTAAAGTTGATCCTATACTTGCTACGACTGGTCTTCTTGGAGGATGTTGTAAATCTTTTTGTATTTTTGGAAGAATTACAGAGTTTTAAAAAACTGTCATTATTGGATGTGGCCTAGTCATTGCATTAGCTTCCCAGTCAGTAATGACATTTTTTCAACTCCTTCCTCTAAAAGCTGTTGAACTAAACTCACCTCATCTGTTGGATTAGAGGTACATTTTTGGTAGTTATCTGACTCGTTCAAATGTCTTAAACACTTGGCTGTATAGTCAGCTTGGGCCATAATCATTACCCTACCACACCTTTATCAGCTTTTTAATAACTATAGAATCGTCATTCTCCAAATTCCTCAAAGCTTCAAATTCTTGTGCAGAGAGGTTACATTTATTTCTATTTAGCTGATTTTTTCAAGTCATGTAAGATCTTTCTTAGCTAATTCCATATACATTGTAATATTAGGTGGCATAGGCCCTGATGGAAGAAACTTGGATTTATAATCCAAATCTTTTGTTATAATTCTCCTTTTTTCTTTTTCAGCAACATCAGTCATATCCTTTATAGTACTAAACAATAACATATCCTCAATTTTCTATAAAATTTTTGCATATCTAATTTTAAATGAAACATATTCAATTTCTCATGTGGACAAAATTAAAGTCCTGAATTTAATACCCTTTCCTCAATAGCAGTTAGTTCACATTTTGAAACCATTAAAAACTATGGATTTATTCTCCTTTGACGTCTTTCTGCTAGCTGGTCTCCTATGATATGTGCATCTTTTTTGGTTCCTTGTTTATTTCCTGATTCTTATCCTCCTCCTGTCGCCCCTTGTTCTAGATCATCTTTTTGTATACCTGCTGTCTGCCACCTCCCTCTACTGTGACCTTTGTCTGTCCTTGGACTTCTCCATCTGTAGCATCCCCTTCTGGAAAAGTGTTTAGGTCCATAATGTCTATTATCTTGTTCTGTGCTGCTGTCTGAGCTATACAGGTTACTATCAGAGTCAGGATTGTATCTACATTGCTATTTGTATGGTGAATATCTGTTTCATGTGCATACTCCCCTCATTGTAGTCATTCAAATCTCTTTTAAACTGTTTTGTTTTTGGTCTGTTAGGTCATTTTCATAATCATCAAGACCCTTCTGTATTTTGTACACGTACCCTTCAGCACATTTTTCTCCCCTCTTTGCTTCATATTTTCTTTTGTGACATAACACAGTATGTTATAGGTTTAAACTATTAGATGTGGTTATGGCAGGCTCCACGAGTTGGAATGACCACCTCTTAGTCAGCTGGCCCATTTGGGACAGTAGTTTGGAAGTGGACACCTTTAATAGTTCCTCAGTCAGGTGGAGCTGGAAGGGTTTGAACCCAAGGCTTTACCTTGCTGGTGTAGCCCTTGGTCCTAATTTAGTCTTCAGGTCCTATTAACTTTCATTGGTTTTCAAACAATAATAAAAACCAAAAAACAAAGAAAGACATTACATTTTATTTTATTAATAAATTGATAAGTTTTCACAGTTAAAACTCAGAAGCCCCATTATTGATGCACTTCATTGGTTTGTCTAACATATTGTTTGCTGTCACACATTTAGTCCATTCTTAAATATGGAGAATTTTCACTATGATTTTTTTTAAGTGGGAGATGACAGGTCCATTTCTTAAAAAGTTTAAGTGTTAGCTTTAAACCCATACAGTTATGCAATATGTTGGCATGCTTTTGGGGCATTTCCATAGTTACCAGGTCCCTATTTTAGGGAGAAGTGAGTGGCAGCTGGCATCTACACCTAAAAGAAAAAGGTCACAAATAGAGGTAATGCTATGGATTTGCCTATGCAAATTTGGGATTCAGCATTACACGGGGCAAGAGCAATACAGTACAGAAAGTTCAAAACTGTTAAATCTAGCATATTTTAGAAATATGATATTTAGTAAATTAAAGTGAA
Source organism: Neoceratodus forsteri (assembly GCA_016271365.2). Taxonomy (NCBI): domain Eukaryota; kingdom Metazoa; phylum Chordata; order Ceratodontiformes; family Ceratodontidae; genus Neoceratodus; species Neoceratodus forsteri. Next base: position 690,953,912 of record CM057454.1, on the reverse strand, counting down.
TTAAGCTCATTGGAATCAACATCTCGGTGGAAGCTACAGACTAAACCAGACTCATAAGGGTTTGACTCCCTTCACAACTTAATATTTACAATGGTAACACAGTGTAAGTTACTTTATAACTTTGACTTATTAATTTTAAATAAGAGAGCAATATGAGACAACCATAGCTAGTTTTCAATTTTTAAAACAAGAATCTATATTTTTCTTATTTTTCAAAAAAATGTGTGGACCAGGAAGAAGTTGGAGGCTTCTCTTTGTAAGTGTCTTAAACTCCTTTGGACATTCAAGATAATTTCCCAAAGACACTACATAGTGATTTATTACCTTTTACTGCGTGGTCTGTATAGTTATCATACAGCAATTATTGGAATTATCATTACGAAGACTTTTAGTAAAAAACATAATGACATATGGATTTGGAGAGGTAAACACCTTATAAACATTAACATAGAGCTTAACAATGTGGTTGTGAAATTAAAATTAAATATTTAAAAAATATGTTTCATCACTAAATTGGTGACATTGAACACAATGAATATTGCTTAACAGAATATTTCAGGCATCTAGTTCTACCAAAAGGTGGGATGTTCTTGAATTTGGCATTGACAGTTATACTAAATAGCAGTTCTACCAAAAAATTCTTGTTCTGCACAAGTGACCTAAAGATCACTAGTAAATGAATCAGAATGCAATCATGTGCTCACAGTACTGCAAGGTTTACATTAAAGCATTACCGAACACCCAGTCTGTTTTTATTGTTTATATTTCAAACACCATGTAAGGTTTTAATGCACTTCTATAGGCAACATAGTCAGAATTAATTAAATCCAATTATTTGCTGAACCTGTATGTACAGTGGTGTCCCCCAGGATGAAACCCACTTTTAAAGCACTCTGCAGTATGCTGCAGCAGACCTACTGAATAAAGCAATGTAATTTCAATGGCAATTAGTCCCCTTTGTCATGCAGGAAAATGTAGCATTCATTTCATCCTGGCAGTGTCACATTTTCTTGAATGAAAATAGGGACTAATTGCCATTTAAATTACATTGCTTTATTCAGTAGGTCTGCTGCAGCATTCTGCAGAGTGCTGCAAAATGCTGCAGAATTGGGTTTCATCCTGGGGGATGCCACTGTATGTTCAGCCATTAAGGGCATTGTGTTTGCTGGTGGCATGCTTGTAATTCTTAGTTACATGTGTTTCAGATTGTCTTTAGCAATCACTTACTTGCTTGAAACTTTGACTGTGTTGGATACATGTGGTGAAAATCATTCTCATTGTCTCAATGATGTACTGTTAAGAGTATTCTTTTTTGACTGTTTTGGAACTATTATTAGTGGTCCTGATTTCTTATTGAGTATTCACCAGTATCTAAATATTGTATAATATACAACAATAAGAAAAAAATAATAGATATGTCAGTTCTCAGACCCCTGTCCTTTAAAAATATTTGTTTAGCATGCTGGACAAATCACTTAAGCTCCAATCTCAAACACCTCTTTCCACCCATTAAAAACACATATATCATTTTAGACATCTTATCTAGTTGGCACTGCATTTTTAACAACACTTCTGATTAAAAGTAATTAATTACAATCATGTTGCACATTTATTTGCAATCTGCGTAGTGAAAGCAGCATCCAATAGTTAATAAATTGGCCAACTGACAGATGTGTATCTCAGGGTAAGTGAGAGATATTTACCAAATGATATCAAATGAGGAATGGAGGGACCAACAAGTAGCAAGTAGTGGTGGGTGAAGTACCCAAACTTCGCCACATGGAGTATTTTGTGTATAACACGGAATTCGTGAAATACTCTGCAACATGAAGCGAATAACTTCGCCTTTACCCAATAATGTGAAGTTCCATTGATTTCAATGGACTTCACATTAACGTTGCCTTTTTTATTACTCCTTCTTTAATTTTAACGTGGAGTTTCATTGATTTCAAGGGACTTTGCGTAAACGTCTCAGTTTTATTTTTCTTTGAGGTGAATTTTGCAGTGATTCATGAGGTGGCAGATCACATGGGCTCTAGATTGTCTTGCACATCCTCAATTCAGTGTAGTGTGTGTAGTGGAAAGCTGGGGACAGTTTTCTCTCAGAGCTCTGCGAATCAAATCATTGAAAAACCTTTAAAAAATCATTTTTGCAACAAACTTTTGTGTCAAAATTTAATACGTCGATTGTAGGAAACATTCATGTGCTTATATCATTGATCATGTATTGATTTTGTGTGCATATTGAATGTTAATTTAGTGCATTCCATCTTTGTACTGACAGACACTACAGAAGTATGCTTCAGGGAAGGGGCATATCTGTGGTGATTGTGAACGGATATTCACTGTGAGAAAGGCAGTCTTTCCAACTGTTGTATTGGGTACTGTCTTAGTATTTGTGTGTTCATATACAAATATTAATACTTCTAGTAAGTTTTGATCATTTGTTGGGGTTTGCTGTGGTGCTTTACATTTTTTCAGTCTGTTTAAAAGATTGGGTTGTAGACAGTGTATTGAACTGTTAACTTTTCTGCCTATTACCTTTAGTGTGTGTGTGTGCATGCTGTCAAGTCAAATGCATTTTATTGTGGCACCGTAATCATAGTACTCTTAATTTCTTTGCCCATCTGCATTATTTTTACTGCTTCTGTCTAAGCACTGCTGTACCTCCCCCCCACCCAGAAAAAGAAGATATTATTTTCCAGTTTTGAATTGCTGATCACTGGTTAAGGTGTTGTTGTGCCTGTGTGGTTTCATCTCTTTAGTGCACAACCTCCATCTGTCCGTGCCGCTGCATCTCTTTAGGGCCCAGTCTCCATCTGTAAGTCACAATTGTCTTTTTTTTGGCTTCCCATCCTTCCAAAAGTGCCTTAATTTAAATGTGTTAAGTGTCTGTGTAATCCAAAAAAAAAATTACTATGAAAAGACGTACATGCAAAGATATTTCTGGCTGTGGCACTGCTGCCAGTGCCAAGAGTGGCTGTGGTCATGGTAGTACGTAGCAGAAGGGCATAGTTGATGCAAGTAAAAGGATTTCTCTGGCTATGTTTTTCACAGTGCAATCAGTCACTTCAGTGATGGTTGGAGATGCTGTTGTCCCAGCTGGTGGTGGTGGTAGTGAAGTTAGTGATGGCATGAGTATTGCTCCAAGTTCAACCCATGCAAACTTATCATTTTGCCAAAATGTTGTGGAGTCCAAAGACGTGATACAGAGTGTAGCTGATGTCACACACACTCCCCACCCCCACAGTAGTTGAACATGATTCTGCTCATGAGTCTGATGATTACTCACAAATGACATCCAGAACTGGAGGAGCAAAGGCCACCACACGCTAATGACCTGAGGAGTAGCGACTGTAGCAGTAACTGCATAAGGCTCTTTTTTCATTTAGAAAAGGTATGCCACCTTTAATGTTTACCATATCTGTATAATTTGCAGTTCCTTCCAGGCTGACTTGTGCAGCCTGCTTTGTGTGGCCCTTCTGCTGTCCATCTTGTTCTTTCTCCGTAGGCTTTGAGTGCTGTGGAGGAGTAGCCCGCCTTGGAGAGTTAAGGAGTAAGTGCTGCGGAGCATAAATGACTGCAGAGTTGCCACAGCAGAGGAGTTTACTGAAGATCAAAGCCTGAGACACCTACATTCACATTAACACTACTGACAGAAAAGTCAAAGAGCTGATGAGCTGATAGCCTGCAAATCGGTGAACATACGTAGGCTAAGGAAGAGACAATTGAATGACATAAATAAGATAAACACCTAATCATAGACTTAATCACTTTCTCAGTGTTTCAAGTGTCTTTAGAGCTCCTAACTAAATTAGACTACTGGTTTTGGATCTGTAAATTTTTTTTGCTCCTCTCACATCAAAAAGAAAGCTGTTGGAGTGGGTGTTAAGAGGTTATATGAGGATACTAGAGGTACTAGTCAGATACTTTGGGTTTTGTTTTGATATTTTTTTCTCTAGGGTTTTCTTTTAGACCCTTGTATTCAAAGTTTTAAAAACACCCAAAATGCATACCGATTGGCTACTGATTGTCTAATTCAGCTACATGATCACCTGGATACCTGGTCACGAGATGAAGAGTTTAAAAATCGCATGCGTGGCATTCACTGTGATGCAGTTCATTCGGGCACATCATCCGTTATGGTTGTCAAGCTTTTTGTTAGTTGATATTGATTTGGCCTATAATATAATGCACAACAGAAGGCTCTGAAAGTCTGGAATTTTCATAATTAGATAAAATAGCTTCAACTGAATTGAAGTGAGAAGCACAGCTAGGTGATTTTCCACATGCAATTTTTTTTTACTGCTATATATATAAAGATTGGGGTAATTGATGCAGCTGACACAGCGGTAAGCTTGTTATTGAGCTGTTATTGAGTTTTACCCTTGTTTTTACCTTGCATCTCTATTAATCTTTATTAACCTCTAATTTTTAGAAATTTTAGAACTGTTCTTTAGTTTATATTATTATATTTAAAAGTTTTTGTATTCTTCCATTGTGGACACTGGATGCAGAGGTATTGAAGTGTAGTCCATGATAGCACGTGGTACTAACGCACGGGAAGACTAGAAGGGATTTATTTATCAGATAAAATATTGAGAATTATTGCCTGATTGAAAGAGCCCTGTTAGAGATTTTAAAGTCATTTTTATTTTATTTTTAGATGACAGATACTACAACATTTAGAACTGAAGTTTTTATAGTAGTTGTTACTGAATGGGAGTGCTATGCTGAAGTCTACTTTTCCAGTCCAAGGGAGCTAGGTGCGACATGCTACCTCAGCACAGGAAAAAAACGTGGCTGTTGGTACCTTGATCTATTTCTTAGAAATTGGACTAGTTAATGTATTTTTCATGATTTGTATATATACCAAGGGGACATCTGCACTAGAAGTCTGTTTTCCTGTATATTTTGAGTAATCTTCTCAAAACAGTTATCTGTTTGCTGAAGGACATTGAACTGACATCATAAGTGATATTATTCGACCTCATACAAATTTATTGGTGTATGAAGACGAACTACTGACTGACATCAAAATATATAAATTCTGTTTTGAACTGTGGAAACTGGAACTGTGAAATACTGCACTACTTTGCATTATTAAGATCTAAGGAATAGTGGAAGTCTGCATTATTTAGATTCCTCTCTCTCTCTCTCTGCTATTGATATTTGTGTATTTATTTCAATATAATTTTGGTACTATAGGCTTATTAAGTACAGTAGGCTTATATAATAAGTCTTTTAAATGGAGGATAAGAATGGTTAATACTAGGCAACAAAGGAAAAAAGATCCTCAAATCTCACCTTTAACAGCTGAAAGCAGTCTAATTAATAAAGGATGTATTAGGCATTTAGAATCTACAGAACACTCATTAAGCAATAAAATGTCTGTCAATGACTTGCACAAAGCAGACCAAAATTACAGAACACTTAAACAAACCTAAGGAAGTCTTATGTAATAGTAAAACTTTTACCCCTTCCAGTAAATCTAATTTATTAGATAAATTAACACAGAAAATCTCATTAAGAACTGCTGTTAAAACTTTTGAGACTTTTGAAACAGTAGACACCTTGAGGGGAATTGAAGTAGTAGATGAAATCTCTGCGTCTGGTTGCCCAAACTTGAATAACATCAAAGAAATTAGTAATCAGGGTCTATTGGGAGAACAGGAAGCCTCTGATTCCTTTAATGCAAGTGATTCTTGACATGAATGCTACAGTGAAAACAAGCTCACATCAGTTAAAGGGAGAAATGAGCGCTATCTGGACAAGGAAAAGATAATCCTAGAGAAAGCATCCAGGGACCTGCAAGGAATTATTACTGGTTTAAAAAAGTTTGATAATCAAGGTGCTAATGATTTATGTTAAAAATGTAAGGAAAAAATGGGGATAGAATCAAAATTGGAAGATGAACAATTAAGTGTTTATCAGACCAGCATACTGAGTGAAAAATTAGTTAATCTTCTATCAAAACAACAAAATGCTAATATCCTTTTGATGGAACAATTATTATTAAATAGGGATTTGATGGATATATTGAGAAATTAAATAATACACAATAGAATATCCATCATAGCAGAAATGAATGATACTGTGGAGAGTATTAAAGAAGAATTAAAATGTGGAAAGAAAAGGATAAGAATGGAATTTGATAGTATTCATATCCCAGAAAGTCCAATAGAGAGAAAGAAATCACATACGAATAGTGAATCAACAAAGACTACAAAGGAAAAAAAAGAAGAAAAAGGAAAAAGAATCAAAAACAGCATGGAAAAATGATAAGTCAGTTAATAGAGGTCTCATCTACTGTCATCAATAAGAATCAATGAAAACCACCAATTATCACTAATAAAAATTAAAGACAACTCAACAGAATTCATTAGCATGCAAGGATCTTCTTAAGTGGGAGGAACAGATAGAGCTAGAAAAAGGAAAAAGTGGTAAATTAGGCAAACAATTGAACCATTTACAGAAAGAGGTTGTAATGCTAAATAAAGAGCTGAAACATTTTAATCAAATAAATGGGGAAATTAAAGAGGAAAATTATATTGAATCTCTGGTATCTAGAGATCTGGGTAGCCTGCCATTTATTGAAACTTGCCCATCCAATACTGACTCAATTAGAAAGGAGATCAACACTAGTACCTCCAAGAAAGTGGAGATTACAGATAGCACTCCACTAGTTAGAATCCTGGGCCCTACAGGATGGTTCTTAACTGAGGAAGAGGATCAGACAGTTAGATTAGCAGAAAAATTGAAGGAAGTACTAGATGTATCCATCAATCCTGCTGAAATCATTGATATTAAGAATATAGGAAACCACTCAGCCACCCTATTAGACATTTATATTGGATCATCTAGGACAGCCAATTATATATGGCTAAATGCTCCCCTAATTAGAGATCAAGAAACTGTTGTTACCTTTCCCAATAGGCATCTGTATAATACTGCTCAAATGCAAATGTAGAAGTTAGAGCAGGAACCAGTTGGACTCACTCTATTTGGGCTTAACTATCTATATAAAGAAACAAACTGGAAACTGAATAGGGAAATATGTAGTCTTTTAAGAAATTTCTTGCAGATACAGATAGGTGGGGATGGTATCACCAATATAGAATGTGTTGGAACAGATACTCAAATTGATATTGTAGTAAAAAATGAAAGCGTAATGAATCAAAATTTGGAGAAGGTTCCTATATTGGACTCTGTGGGGTTGAATCTAATAGAAACTAAATTGTTGGACTATAGATCTGACAAACAAAGAATAATGTGTCATAGAACAAGGATAACTAGGAGGAATAAATTACATTCTCTAGGAGGGTATGAGGATTGACAAATAGAAGAAGCTATGAAAGTTCAATCCCTACTAGAGTCCACAATAGCTTCCACTTTAGCAACAACTATTAGAGATGATGAATATATTCAGTTTATTACATGGAATATTGCATGAATTAAGGAAAAGCTCCAGGATATGAATTGGATCGATTATATATCAACATTCGATGTAATCTGCCTCCAGGAAACATGGCACGATACTTCAGACTCATATGAGATAAATGGTTTCCAATTAAAACATGTCCCTGGTAGTAAAAATTTAAAAAAAGGCAGGAACTCTAGAGGAGTAGCATTGTATGTAAATTTAAGTAACATTACATTAGTCAAATGTATTACTTTAAGTAAATATTTCATAATCATTTTATTGTATTATGAGAGTCAAAGTTTCTTGGTTATGACAGGATATATTCCACCGGAGAGGTCTCCAATGTTTAATATGCATATATGGGAAGAATTAAGGAATCTATTAATTGATACCAAAACTAGATATCCGGATGCTGAAATTTTATTAGCTGGTGACTTAAATGCTCACATAGGTACATATGATGGTTTGGGAGACAATACATATTTCCAGTCGGCGGTTCCCCCATATGACTGGAATAAAAGAATCACTAAGGACAAATTAGTTAATAAATCAGGTTTGGAACTGATCAAAATTCTGAAGGAATGTAATCTATATCCCCTTATTGGTAGACTCAATGGAGATCTTGAGGGGGAATGTACCTATATTTCTCCCAGGGGAACATCCCTAATTGATTTCATATTTTGGACAGGTACTCCTGACATATGGAAAAGTTTAACTATAACTCCTAAAGCAGAGAGTGACCATCTTCCAGTTGTTCTGACTAGTAATTCTCAGGAAAAGAATCTGGTTTCAATAGCACAACAACCTTTCAGTATAGAAATTAGAACCAACAGAAAAATTATGTGGAAAGCAGATTCCCCCTTGAATATCTCACATATAGTTGAGAAGTTGTTCTTAATAGAAAGTGTAGAATCTTTAAGTAAATACAGCTTAGTTCAACTAATCACAAAACTATATCTACTCTTTGGAGAAATAAGGATCAGTTTGGAATATATAGTTAATATTAAAAAAAGAAGGAAAATGGGATGGTACGACGAAGAATGTGTCAAATATTAAAAAAAATTAAGAAAGCGAAAAAAACAATATATGGGAAACAAAAGCAAGAATCTTCTGAGTTTAATAAATCAAACAAAAAAGAATATAAACTTTTATTAAAAAGGAAAAAAGAAGAGTTCTTTAAAAATCTCGGGAATTACTGTATATGTTGACAGTAATTACAAATAAAGATCAGTAAGGATTTTGGTGATTAGTAGCTAGAGGTACAATTAATTACAAAGAAGATATGGATGTTTATATAACAGAAGAAGAATGGCTAACCTATTACACGCAGCTGTTTAAGGATTCAGACGATAATGATGATATTGTCCTGCATAGCAGTGTAACACAATCTATAAAAATAACTAATACTGAAACTTATCTTGCCATAAACTCACTTAAAAGTAAAAAAGCTCCAGGGCCAGATAATATACTAGTTGAAGTTTATCAGTGTAATGCTGGTTTATGGAGCAAAATATTAGCCATACTATAAAATAAAAGTAAACAAGACAATAAATATCCTCATACATGGAAAGGAACACAGATAATTCCAATACACAAAAAAGGATGAAAGGACGACCCAACCATGTATCGACCAATCAGTCTATTAGATAATAGCTTAAATATAGTTTCTAAAATAATACTTAATACACTCAGAGAAGCAGTCTATGAAGCCAGAGATCTATTACCTTTCCAGTCTGGATTTCAAAGTGATTATTCTACAATGGCTAATATCTATATCCTGATACATTTCTTGGAGAAATATGTCCTTTTAAGAAAACAAACATTGTATGCAGTTTTCATAGATTAGTCTATGGCTTTCAGTACTGTATGTAGAAAGGTGTTATAGGAAAATTTAATAAAATATGGCATCAATATAGATTTGATAAGTATAATCAAAACTTTATTTAGTAACACTTGGGCACAAGTAAGAATAGGAATAACAGGACAACTGTCAGCCAAATTTGAAATTAATAGAGGTATTAGGGCTGCATGCTATCTCCACTGCTTTTTGCTCCATATATTAATGATTTGTTAAATGATTTAACAATTCAAAACTCAGAGCCACCAAAAATATTAAATCAACACTGTGCAGCTCTCGCTTACACAGATTACCTCGTACTTTTTTCCTAACCAAGAAAGGACTTAGGGACAAACTCAAACTGTTAGAAGACAAATCCAGAGAATTAAAGCTGACAATAAATCTAACTAAAACCAAAATTTTTATATTTAGCCCAAACAGCAAGAAGAAGATGGGTGTATGGACATTAGCAGGAGAAAAAGTTGAAATTGTAAAAACATATATGTATCTTGGTGTTGTTTTTAGTGAAAACTGTCAATGGTACTGCCATTACCAGAAATGTTTAGAAGTACTAAAAAAAACAATGATAGCTCTTACATGTTTTAATGAAAGATATGGGGGACTGAGTATTAAACAGTTAATAACAGCAATACAATCAAAATATGAAGCACAGCTATTATATGGGCTGGAGGTGTGGGAAGTTACACACATGGGAAAACTTGCAGTGCCACTTTTTAAGCAATTAAGAAATATATTGAATGTAAGATGTTCTTGTCCAGCCCCATATATCAGATCGGAATTGGGATTAATAGACATCAGAGCACTATGGTAAAACAGATTAATTTTTGGATTAGATTAACAAGATTACCATCACATAGAATATCAGTCATGTGCCTGAAAGAAAAGCAGATTGTGGCTGCAGATGGGATACACCAATGGATACTGGCTACCTAAAATTGCACAACTACTAAAAATATATAAATTAGAGATATTAGCACAGTATGTGAAAAAGGGAATACTAAAAAGTGATACATTTAAAAAGTATGTGACCAAGAAAATAGCAAATTATTGGAAAAAGGAGGATCTGGAATTAATTAAAAACTCATCATATTCCAAATTGTTTGCTAAGAACAACTTTGAATTTGGATATAAAATATATATAGACATACTTACTGACCCTCCTATGCAGAGAATCTGTACAATATATAAATTAGAACAATTTGATAGTAGCATCTTAAGATGTAGATATAAAAAAATTGACAATGAAAATTGTAGTGCAATTGGAGGAAGGGAAGATCTGATCCATGTAATGTGGTATTGTGCTTGGTATGACAAAGCTAGCCAGTATTGGTTAGGTTCCTTTATTAATAACGGATATTATATGGATATAGAAACCTTGATTCTCATTTTACTGCATACCCGTGATAAAAGGACTATAATTAGACTTGATAAATTTTTCTCAACAATAGATAAAGTCAAAAAAATAATCAGCCCTACATTAAGTGTGATGGGTTTTTAAAGATGCAGGGAAAAGCCTCTAAACTTACTAGAAATATTAAACTGGATTTTATATATATATGTAGAAATTTGAAAGCTTAGATATCGGGCAATCAGATCTTCTTTTTAGTACTCTGTATTAAAAGTGTCTAAATGATCTTTTTTTTACTAAAATAAGATGTAATTTAAGATGATATTTATGTATAATTATTTTGTATGAAATTGTGTCTGTTTTTGAATATTTGTTGACGACTTTTCTAAGCCAAACAATACAGCATTTTGATTTGATTAATTGACTCACAAATTAATCTAATTTTTCCAGCAATGTTGCGGTTATGCCTGACATGCCATCCAAAGATTCAAATGTTGATGAAAAAATTGTGGATGATCATACTGCAGCTGTGGTTGGAACATGTTCACCACAGGACAGCATCCAAACTGAATTTGTGGATGCAGATGATGATTATTATGATGATGCTAGTGACCTCAGTTATAAACTGAAAACCTGGAAAGCAGACAAAAACATTAATGAAACTTGTTTTGAAATAATGCCCCATCCCTCCACAAAAAAATATGTACCTTTCAGGGTTTGATCATTTAGCAAGTAGCTAGCTAGTAGTGAGTCAACACACTGTATTGCAGCAGTAGCAGTAAACAACAGGACAACAGCAGCAGCAGGTGCCAGCATGTAATTTTCTCACTTGGTACACTTATGGAGAGTTGCAGCTAAAGGTGCATGCTAGAGTTGTGCTGAATGGGAAAATTCAAAATCCATGGAATTTTAGTGAAAATTCACAAAATTCTGTGAAATTCTGTGGCATTTCACCTTTTTGTGGCATTTCAAAACTTTAGTAATTTAGTTATAACTCAATAACTGTTCAAGCTAGAGGTCCGCAATGTGGAATATATACTCTTTGGGAAAACAGCCATACACATGCCAAATATCATGTAATTTGGCAGGACAGTTTCAAAATTATAGGGGCTCAGATATTGCCATTTTATTGTTTGTGTGAAATTTCATGAAACTTTGTATCTGCATATACCTTAACCGTCTATTGGGTCATGTATCTTAAATTTGGCATGATTTCTTGATGATAGTTTTTCTAACAATGTGCCAGATTTCATGACAATATGATGCATCGTCTCGAAATTATATGTGCTCAAAATCTGTCATTTTATTTTTGTCAGGAAATTTCATAAACAAATTTCATCTACATATAACTTAGGCACCTTTGGAGCTAGACATGTGTAAATTAGTATGAATAACCATTTTGTAATGCTTATAGAATGATCAAAATATGGAGTGAATTAGATAAAAGAGTTTTAATTACAGGGGTTCAAAACTTTACTATGTAAATATTTGCAAAACTTTCTGAAAACTATCAAAAATTTTAATGTTTGTAACTTCTCTGCTCTTGCATGCATATAGTTAACATTTGGCATGCATATCCATAGTCTGTGTATCCTGGGGTCTAACACAATTGGATAAATAAGTTAAGAAGTTTTAATTTTGCAGAAGAAAAAAATGATTAGTAACATTTTATTACATATTTATGATAGCATTTTCTGTAGATGAAGTATCCAGAAATTTGTTTTGTGAAATTTAGCATTAACGATGTATATATCACTACTTCATTTGATAAACTGGACTGCACTTTTTGTCATCTTGCTGTTCCTCACTCAGTGACTAGCCCCCTTTTTCTTTTGTCATAGCCAGATTGACTCAGTACAACTACTGATACCATGGATAGCCACCTTGTTCTTTACAGTGACAAACTTCTTAAAAATATAAGTCACCTACTCCCTTTCCTATCAACCTACCCTGTTGGAATAGCCAGAATTCTTTCTTCCTACTGCCCAAGACATTGTTTTCCCCTACTAAATGTTTTTGAGTACTTCTAAGTCCTAGACTTGCATGTATACCAGGCTTCCTGGATCATACATTTACTGGATGTGATCCTTAAATATCCTTCATTCAGGTTGGAATTGTTGACACTCTGTGTTTTCTTGCTCCAACACAGGGGTCTACCACTGTTGTGCTACCCAGTTCAGCTGTCCTTTTTGGTGAAACTGTGCATCTAACTCCTGAAACTGGTAAACCCCTGTGCTGCCTGCCTCTTATACCCCTATCCTTTAATTAGAACCATCCAGATAAGGCTGAGTGAAATTAGAAAATTCCACTTTTATGGATTTTTTCATGAAATGCTGCAATTTTCACAAAGACTCATGGGATTTGACTTTAAGCAGAGATGTTATTTTGCAATTAATGAAATGGGCACACATAGTCCTCTTGTAAGGTCTTTGAACCTGCCAGATTTAATGGTATTGCATTCTCTAGTTTTAAAGTGGTAGGGGTTTATAAATTTGTAGTTTACATTCTTGCAAAATAAAATTTTTAAATGTTGTGAAAGTTTGACTACTTTTCAGTTAATCTCATTTAAAGCTGAAAGATTAACTTTTTCAGAAATGACCATGTGGTATAATGGTTTAAGTGTTTCAACTCTGGTTAAATTTGGATATGTAGTTTTAAAATTAGAGGGAACTAACTGAAATTTAAGTTTTGGCAACATGTTTTGCAGGCTATAACACAGTCCCATTTAAAGCTAGAAATCTGAAACTAAGTGCATATACAAATGTCATGCAAACCCGTATACCTGGTAATTTTCTATTTCAATGAATACTATCAACGGTATACTAAAATTACAGAAATCCAAATTTTGGCAAAAAAATTGACTACCTATAACTCAGCTACCATTAAAGATTGAGACTTACAACATGGTGCATATATGCATTTTATGTGCTTTTCTAAATCCTGATATTGTGGAGAAATTTGGAGAAGAAAGTTTACAATTATCTCAAAATAACTGAAAATTACATTTTGATGAAATGTTTGGCAACCCATAACTCCACCCTCTTTTGATATAAAACTCTGAAATTTGGTACACATTTGTAAGCCATAGGTTGCTACTTATATTCCAAATATGATGTTATTTGGACATGTACATTTAAAATTTTGCGAAATTCTGCTGAATTTTTGTGAATATTCTGAAGAATTCCATGGAACTGGAATGGTCATTCCATGGGCATTCCACAGGTGGAATGTTATATTCTGCACAGCTCTAGTACATGCTTTAATCAGTGCATTCTGAAATACTTGTGACTTTTATGAACAGTTTCTTTTGTGATTATTCTTCCTCTGGATTCAAGACTTTTCATGACATTTAAACAGCAGGCATTTTCTCTCCTGGAATCTTCTGGAATTCTCTTCTTACTTGCACACTAGTGCAGCAGCAGCTTTACTTCATAGCATGTAAGCATTTCTATAATGGGGCTACTACTTGGCATTAGTGGCTAGCAGGAGGAGACATCAGCATGAACAGACTTATGTTTCAATGCTCACACAAAAGATATTCATTTTTAATTATTCTGGAATTCTCTTCTTACTTGCACACCACCAGTGCATCAGCACAGCAGCAGCAGCAGCAGTATGAGTGGCATGTAAGCCTTTCTGTAATGGGACCAGTATTTAACATTTGTGGATAGAAGGATATATCAATACCAACAGGTTTATGTTTCAATGCTCACACAAAAGATGTTCATTTTCTATTATTCTGGAATTCTCTTCTTACTTGCACACCGCCAGTGCATCAGCAGTGCACAGCAGCAGCAACAGCATGAGCAGCATGTAAGTCTTTCTATAATGGGACCAGTACTTGACATTTGTGGATAGAAGAAGGAACGTAGGAAAAGAAGCATACAGCAGGATGAAACAGATAAGATAAGGAAAGCGCAAGGAAGGATAGCATAGATCTTTTTGTATCAACATTTTTATACACTTTTATATATATTTTTTTGTGTTTTTTGAGGGGGGGGGCCATAGGTGTTAAAGATAGACAAGATGAAAGGAAAGATGATAAAGGGGTACAGATACAGAATTGAGTATAATGTTCGAACTGTGCACCATATTTTACTCAATGGCACCTCTATCGCCACCAGAAAAACAGTCCCGGATCACTGTCAAAATTGCAGTCTCATGGTCCTGATTGTCACGGACCTATGCAACAGTCTGCTGGAGCTCCATCATTATGCATCGCAGCTCGACAATTTCCAATGCATTGACTCCTCCTGCTCATTGCCTGCTGCAAGTGGTGGTGCTGTTGCTGCTACTGGTGGTGGTGGTGCTTCTGCTTCTGCTACTAGCAGTGGTGCCATTGAAGCAACTACTGGTGGTGGTATTTCTACAGCAGGAGGGGGGCAACTGCCAATTGCAGTTTTGTTTTCTGCTTGATGCTGCTGTTTTTGCTTCCTGCAATTCTGCACAGTGGTGCAGGACTAGGTGTGTCCACTGCCCCCTGTTGCCAATATACCTGTCACTCCACCCCCTGCAGACAACCTGGTGGCATATAGTGCACTTAGCCACACTTCAGTCAATGGAGTCACATGGAAAATATGCCCACATAGAGGAGGTCTTCTTCCCAGGGCCCTGAGGCTGGCATTGCTTTCGCCTGGTGAGGGGGCTCCTGTGTGTTGGTGCTCCTGCTGTTGCTGCTCCACTGGCTGCAGCTGCTCCTGTTCATGTTCCTGCTGCACTTCCACTTCCATCTTTGGTTGTTGGTGGACCTGCATCCCCAAAACTGACCTATTTAAGATTATCATGCATGAACTACCACAGGTCCTTGGGCCACATCGTCCATTCGGATGATCCATAACAGCCAGAGAAGAGAGGATCTGACTGACAAAGAAAAAAAAAAACAGAAAAAGAGAGACAGAGAGATCAAGTAAAGTACACAAGTTTAAAAAAATCAGAGGTAGTACAGTTAGCAAAATTCATTAGGAAAAAGTAAAAGATAGATTGGTACTACGTTACTTAAAGAAAAAAGTATCAAAGTATGAGAACTATTCAATGAATGAATTGATTTGATCTGTATAAGTAGCTGCCTGCAGTCTTCCACACACCACAACCTGACTTAGACTGAATCAACAAGTGGAAACAATCATTTCCTGTAGAGGAAAGTAGTAATGTAACCTGCAGAGAGGCACACATGTGACCAAACTGCTTGTTTCCTGGCAACTTCTCCTGTGCACCAAAGTAAGGTGAAGTGAGAATGTGAAGTCAATGTGAAGTCAGGTCACCAGAGGGAAAATTACACAAAGTGTAGACAAACGCAAAGTGCATGACTTTGCATTCACTTCGCGTTCAAATTCAAACTTCGCTGCATCTCTTCCAACAAGTTAATTTTAAAGAAAAAAATATCTTTAGGAATGTACTGAAAGCATAGGTTGTTGGATTGCCAGGTATGAGATCTAGATGTGATTTTATGTATGCAGTATGTGAAATTATAGGTCAAGCACTGCACGCCTTTCAAGTGTTTTGTTAGGCATGAGGTGCTTGGACAGAGTACCTTTAAACACATGTAAGTGAAGTGCTATTACTGACCATAATTATACATTCCTCAAGTGTCTTATGGCACTTACGAAATGCACCCTGCACAAGAAATGCCAAACAAAAAAATGAAAAGGCATCAGTCCCCCCCAAAAAAGAGTTTTATTTGTTAAATGATTGGATGAGTTGATTTGTGGGGCCGTGGATTAAGTTAGCATTAATCTGCGGTTCCGTGGAGTGACTATGGAGACTCTGGAGATCCGCTGTTGGATCATTTCTTTTTTCAGTCAGAAGAAAAGTTGAATGACAGCCATTAAAACTTGTCACTTATCGATTTGGACTGTGGTGTGTGTTTTAACATATTGTAGCTGCTACCACAGAATGTCTAGAAGCTGGCTACTGCTGCAAGTAAGCACAGTGCAGCTACTGGCCACACAGGCTGCTTCATTCCCCCATTGTAGTGTTTGGCTCCCCACTCACCCACCCCATGGATCTCTGGGTACCCAGCTATTCAAGTACTGTTTGGCTCCCTACCCACCTGCCCTGTGGATCTCCGGCTACCAATCCACAGTGCTGTGTGGGGTGATAGTGAAAACAGCTGCCTATCATGTCATCCTGCCCGATCTGTCCTTGGATCGCAATCTGCTGCTGTATTCTAGTCTCTGTACTGACAGTGCATGTGGGAGAGACATAGTCACATGGAACAGGTAAAAGCATGCACTCCCACTCACTGTCACTGTCTTTTCCAGGACAGCGATCTCCTGCTGTCTCTCCCCTGCTTGCAGTGCACAGTAGTGAGTGACCTGTGCATACTTCTGGCAGCGTAGTTTTTTGCTGTTCCGTGTTCCAGGAAGCTTCCCCCTCCATGTTGGCAAGACAGTGAGAGCTGAGCAAGAGAGAGAGAGAAAGAGAGAGAAAGGGAGCAGCTGCCTGCTGTTCTGGCACATGGAGGGAGACACACAGCAACAGACAGAGAGAGAGAGAGAGAGAGAGAGAGATGGCATTTCATTTGTGACAGCATGGGTGTCACGGCTGTCTCAGATGTCTCCTCGTACTCCTTGTATGTCGAGTGAGGTGCCCGTGTTTCTGTTCCTCCTGGCATCCTCTGGCAAAGCATGCACTCTTTGCTAGCTCTCACTGTCTCTCCCTGGATTGTGATCTGCTGCTGTCTCTCCCCTGCTTGCAGCACACAGTAATGAGTGACCTGTGCATACTTGTGCCAGCTTAGTTTTCTGCTGCTCTGTGTCCCAGGAAGCTCCCCCACATGTCAGTGAATGACAGAGAGAGACAGCTAAGGTACACATCACAGAGGGTGACAGAGAGACACACAGAGACACAGTGACAGCGATCCAGACACCGGGAGCTTACACTGTAAAATCTTCCAGTGTCCTGTATGTGTGTGCAGTCATCTTGTTGCAAACCCATGGCCAGTAAACAGTGACAGCAAACGTGAAATAGCATGCAGCATCGCTTTTCTGTGATTGGCCAGTACTGTGCATGTGGATCTGAGGGGGTGTGTTTGTCTGTCACTTTCTTGCTGTCAGCATCTTGAATCTGCATTTGGACAGTGCCTGTGTTAGCTTGCCGTGTGTGTGTGGATCTCAGGATGTGTTTGGGGGGGTGGGCTGAAGTAAACATGGTAGGCAGTGTAGCATGCAGTATTATGCACCAGAAATGTCACACATCCTCATAACAGTGTATGTGTGAGACATTTCTATGTGCATAATACCAATGCAGGATGCCTTATTTATTAGGGACTATTTGGCCAAGTGGCAGGATACAGTACCTTTGTCGCTATTTAGACAACAAAAAAACACCTTTTTTGATACTTTTTGTTGTTTAAAGATATCCCATGTTATAAGTGCAATATCCCACTTCAGGGTGTGCAGTTATTGGAGAGTAATCAACACCCCGGGTGATGTCAGAGCACTCAGCCTGAGGCCTTGTGCATCACAATGCACCCGTGGTGTTGATTAATCCCCACTAACCGCACACCCTGCCATGGGTTATTGCTTACACAAAATGCGCCCTGTGCAAGAAATGCAAAAACTGAAAAGGCAACAGTCCAAAAACAAATGAGTTTTATTTGTTAATCATGTTCAAAATGATATAGCAGTCCCCATGTCTACATTGTCTGTCTCTGCCTCTGGCCCCCCCCCCCCCATCACTGACATTCATGGTATGGTAGTTTGGGCAAGGAAGCACTTGGGCAGAACTGTAGCTTTCATCACAATCTTTGTATGAGAATCTTTATTGTTTAGGAGCTTGCTTGATCTGATGCTATAGCAGAGTAGGAGTGTAATCAAACACCATAGTGTTCTTGCTGCAAACCTCTCCCACTGTGGAACTCTCCCATCAAGTTCAAGTTTATGTTTATTTTGATATTAGCCATTGAGCCTAGGCTCATTTCTAATAGCATCTCAGATAACTTAAAACAGTGTACATACAAGCAATAAGACATGATGAGGTGTGGGTTATGGCCTAATATCAGCACTCCCGAGGTGTGTTATGAGGCAAAAGGCACTTGTGCCAAGTGTCTTTAGCACCTGGGAAGTGCTCTTATCAAGCCATAACCCAAACCTAAGAGTGTCTTATTGCGCTAATAAAATGGGCCCCCAAGTAGAAATAAAAAAAGCTGTAAAAATAGAAAAAGTTAGGAATAAAATAGTTTTATTTACTTGCAATAGTAAAAATAGTTCCTCTATGTACTGTCCTGTTTACTAGACTGTATTTAGATTGTTTGCCAGTACTGCCCACTGCCCCCCTCACCCCCATGTACTGCTCATGTTAGGTACCTGCAGTCCCTCAATCACACACAGACTGTGTTTTTTCTTCTGCACACCTTGAAATTCTGTGTTTCTTTAACTGACAGCGGTAGTATTATAGGGATCGAGTGTGTCCCTCTTGAGCCGCCATACAGTAAAGCGCCTTTCAAAGTGTCTTTCCCTTACAGCACACCTCACTAACTGAGTGTGTCTTTCAAAGGGAAAAAGATGTGCACTGATTCTTCTTTTCTTTAAATTACATTATGTTTAAAAGACATAACAGATGAGTGGTTCTCCAGTGTGATTATGCACCTTTCGTGGCAGCACCCTTTACTGTTCATTCATCAGAGTTTGTGTTCTGGTGTTCAGTATGTAAAGATATGCACAGTACAGGTTAGACTTTCATTTCTTTAATGTTTTATCAGCATCCTAGGAGAGTTTGTGTGTGGGGAGGTTGGGAAGTGGAAGTGTGACAGGGTGTCCCTTGCCTCCTGTTTACCCCCAACTCCATGGTTGAGAAAAGTATATTAAAAGCTGACCTGTATGCCCTACGAATGTCAGATGATTACAAAAAGAGCATAGGTGGTGGTAATATCTGCAACATGGCTAATGTGCCAGGTTTATATGCTGGCTGTAATTCCTTACTGGGAAATGAAGTGGCACTTAGGGACTGGAGTAATGTCCATTAGGGAGGTTCCTGGTGGCATGTACAAAATAGCTGTGCTAAGAAAGGTGACGGGGAGAGTCCCTACCATGATAGATGGACCACACCTTTCTCAAAAAAAACAACTTACTGTTGCAACAGTTCTTTTCTTTGCTATGTACTGTCCTTTCTCCTACACCCTAGTCTGGAAGGTTGGCCACCTCCGGGTGAACCCCCCCCCCTCCCCTCCTCTGTTCTATATCCCACTAATTTTCTTATTTTTTCTTTTCAGTAAAGGTCCAGTACAGGGAGGTCAATGTATAGTGACCCCGAGTCTGGCAGCATGTTAGCTGAAAAAGATATGTTAGAATAAAAAGGAGAACTAAGTAAGTAGAGAGAAGGGAGAGAGAGGTTGTGTTAAAATGGGAGCACGTTTGCTCCTTAAGCTCTCTCTCCCTCTCTTTCACTGTTCTGTCTGATGGGCAGAGCTGGCAGCTGACAGGATGCTAGTAAATTAGGTCAGCCACCCAAGGTAAAAGAAAATAAGTATTAATCGGAGCAGGGCCAAATCCTGCTTCGATTCAGGATTCCCACCTGGAGCTCCGGTGTTCTAAAGCAAGTGGCAGACTGTCATTAGGTAAGGACAGCTGCCTGCTTTTAAAATAGAAAAAAGAAGTCCTGTAAGAAAGGGAGAAGAGAGAGAGCTGATGTAAAAGTAAAATATTTATTTATTTATTGCATAATCAGATTTACAGCCTTTGAGCCAGTGGCTTGTTTACAAAGGTACCTCGTCACAGAGAGGACACACATGATTAACATAATTTACAGAGTACAGTCAAGACAGATTAACAGATTTTTTACATATTTACAGAATACAGACATACAGAACAGAATCACATAGTTTTACATAGGTTGCATGAACAGAAATACATAGTATTACATACAATTGCTTGAACACATGTATAATTAATAAACATTTCAAGTAGTACCAGCAGGTACTGGCAGAGGAGAGAGGGCCCAGGGGGGAGTGGGTGGGTGGGGTGGTGGGTGTTCAGCCCAGTGAGCCATGTCAATAGTGCCAGAAGAGCAGCAGAGTATCTTTTAGTGACAGGTGCAGAAGCGGGTGTTGAACAGCAGGTCTCGTAAGGCAGCTTTGAAGGGGGCAGTTTTGGCAGTGTTGGAAATGGCTGCGGGGAGTGAGCTGAACCAGGTAGGAGCTCTGTAGCTGAATGACCTCTGAGCCTGGGTGGT
The DNA here is from genome assembly GCA_016271365.2 of Neoceratodus forsteri. NCBI lineage: Eukaryota > Metazoa > Chordata > Ceratodontiformes > Ceratodontidae > Neoceratodus > Neoceratodus forsteri. The sequence continues at coordinate 690,933,113 of CM057454.1, read as the reverse complement.
CCTAGTTCTGGGCACTAGTAGAGTGACCTTGTCTGAAGTTTGGGTGGTGGCTCTGGGGGGTGTAAATTGGATGGAGGCAGACACCTCGGGGGGGGAGAACCCAAGTAGAATCTTCTTGGTTAGCAGGCTGATTTGGTAGCGGATGCGTTCATCGAGGTTTATGAGTTTGGCCATGTCATAGAGTTGACAGATGTGGGTGAGTCTAGGGGCACAGGTGAGTAGCCTGCAAGCCTTATTTAGCATGAGTCTAATCTTGCTGAGGGCAGTGGCGTCAGCAGCACCATATAATGGGAGGCCGTAGTCAATAAGGGACATTACTGTGGATGTGATAGCAAGCCTGAGGGCATCAGGTGGGAGGCAGTCCTTGTGCTGGTAGAGGATGCCAAGGCAGGTGTTTGCAGTGGAAGCAATGGCAGTAATGTGGGCATGAAAGGTGAGTGCTGAGTCAAATGTGATTCCAAGGTATTTGTATGAGTAAACTTGTTCGAGTGGTTGAAAAGTGCTGGGGAAGATTTGGAGGAGATGTTTGCTGGCTTTTTTCTGGTGGTGGGTGAAGAGCATTTATTTATTGAATTTTGATGACCTGGTTGACCCACTGGGCCCATGAAGGTCCCTTTTTCAGGGGCAACCCGGGGAACAGAAGAAATACAATACATACAATCAGGTGATCCAGAAGCAATACAATACATACAGTCAGGTGATACAGGGTTACGGGAAGCAGACAAGATAATGAGGATAACAGTACAAGCAATTATTCAAATTGTAGACTATAAGTGCAACACTTGAAAGATTTAAGGATTTAAGGCATGATTTAATGTAGTTTAAGGTGAGAAGAGAGGGGGGATGGGTGTTGTGATTAGGATCGGGGGTGATTATCCTATACCCTCACAGTGGCATGAGCTTGTCCTGAGCAAATGGGACTTAAGCCTAGTGTGAAAGATTGGTAGCGAGGGGCCTTCCTGTACTAGAGGTGGGAGAGTGTTCAACAGTTTAGGGGCTGTGAGAGCAAAAGAATTGCCTCCCTTGTGAGTCTTGATTCTGGGGATTGCCAGTAGGGACCTACCCAAGGTTCTGATCATTTGAAGGTTAGGTTTAGCCATGATTATTAGGCTTGGTGGGGCTGCCGGGCTCTGCAAATTGTATGCATGGCAGAGCAGGGGATACTGTAGACGAGCCTCGAAAGAAGGCCATTGCAGCTGGGCTAGTGAGATGCAGGGGGTGGCTTCTTGGTTGATACATTGTCGCAAACATCATGACCTTGTTGTACAGGACCTGAAGCCTGCTAACCTTGCTCTTTGCCATGCCCTTGATTACCGGGACAGCATAGGTTAATGTGGGTAGGAGGACACTGGAGGCAATTGCTCATCTAGCCTCTGGGATAAGTTGTTTTTTTAGCCTGTACATGGTGCCAAGATTGATGTGGATAGACTTTGTTACCTGGTCAACGTGGGGCTTAAAGGTGAGACCCTGGTCAATAGTTAGTCCTAGGTATTTTATGTTGTCAACTACGTCTACTCGTTTATCCCCAATGGTAGTAAGTTTTAAGGAATTGTTCCGATCCTGGCCAAGGGATCTAGGACCAAACAGCATGGCTTTCATTTTTGCTGTGTTGAGGATCATTCTGTTTGATGTAAGCCAGGCCTCGAGTGTGTTTAAGTTCCCTTGTAGGAGAGGGCCCAGATCATGTGGTGTGGACCTGGCTCAGAAGATGACAGAATCGTCTGCATATTAAACTACTGAGCTATCCCCACAGTGCTGGTTTAGGTCATTTGTGAAGAGGGAGAACCGGAGAGTGCCAAGAAATCAGCCCTGAGGCACACCCTCCTTGATGGGTAAAGGGCCGGAAAGCTCTCCCTTCCAAATGACCCTCTGGGAGCGGCCTGAGAGGTAGCTCTTGAACCAGTTTAGAGCCTGGTCATCAAGTCCAATGCCTTGAAGCTTAGTAAGAAGAAGGTTGTGGTCCACAAGGTCAAATGCCTTGGACAGGTCTATGAAGATAGCACCCATCAACATGCCCTCATCCTTTGCCCTGAATAGGTCCACTGTGAGTTTGAAGAGTGCTGTGTCTGTTCCATGGTTTGCCCGAAAGCCATGCTGTGAAGGGGCTAGGATTTGGTGGAGCTCCAGGTAGTTTCTCAGTTACCCATAAACTAGTCTTTCTTGCAATTTGGCCAGGGTACACAGCAGGGAGATGGGCCTGTAATTGACAATTTGTTCATGAGAGCCACCCTTGTAAATGGGAAACATCGTTGGCAGCCTTCCACTGATAGGGAATGTACCCTTCAAGTAAAGACCTGTTGATGATCTGGGTCAGAGGTTTGGCCAGGTACAGTGCACCTTCCTGGAGTAGCCTCAGGCTGATTCCATCTGGGCCACCAGAGCCTTTGTGTTTGAGGGTTATCAGAAGTTTATGGACCTCACTCACCTTGACCATTCTCAGGTGAAATTGGGGTCTGTTCAGACCGGAGGAATAATCAAAGGTTTGTACAGGCATGGGTGTTGATAGCCCTACCTTGTATGCATCAAGGTTGGTGAAGTGGTGGTTGATTGCTGAGGCTATAAGCTGGCAATCACTGATACACTGTCCTTGTACCTCAATTTGACCTTCTGCCTCCTTGGAGTTGCCCTTAAGCAGTTCATTGATTTGTGCCCAGAAACCCTTAGGGTTTCCCAGTGTGGACCATTGGAGGCGGGTTATGTACTCCTTTTTGGCAAGCTTGATGTCTAGCTCACATTTATTTCTTAGGGTTTTGTAAGTAACCAGCTCTGCAGGGAGGTGGGAGAGCTGGAATTTCTTCCAAGCTTTGTCCCTTCTTCTCATCTGAGATCTCACAGAGTGAGAGATCCATTTATGGCAGCCTCCTTTTGTACAAAGTTTTTTGAAAGGGGCAAATAGAGATGCCGCATTGAGGAGTAAATTCTGGAAGTAGGCAAGGGCCTCGTCCAATGTCGAGAGGAGCCTAATCAGGCTCCAGTCCAGGCTACTTAGGTAGTCATTAAATTTTGCTGGCATGAAATTGGAGAAGTCATGTACTGTGAGTATCCTGTGGGGAATCTTTGTTGCTCTGTTCTTCCAAATACAGAATATTGGAGAGTGATCACTAATGGTGTCAGCCAGTATACCTGCTTTCTGTATGTTGAGGGAGTTAGATACCAGAGCCCAGTCAAGAGTAGTATGGTTCCCCATTTTATAATTAAGCCTGGTAGGTAGAGAGATGACCTGTTCCAGGTTTGTGTCTTGGATCGCACCCTTGACAACCTTGTTGGGGCCAGTGGCCCAATTCAGGTTGAAATCTCCCATTATTAGGAGTTCACTGTTTAATTCGCTGCCAACCAATTTGGTGATGCCCTCAAGAGCAAGTTGGGCATTCTTAGGAGGGTTATAGACACAGCCGATGGTGAGATGCTTAGCTTTACCTAGGGTTAGACGGATGAAGATAGACTCCCCATCCTGGCAGCTACCAAGGTTGGGCTTTAGTAGACTCACATTTAGTGTCTTTCATATAGATTAGGACTCTTCCCCTCTCCTTCCTGCCCTGTCCTGTCTGAAGGTATTGTACCCAAGGATCATGATCTCGTGGTCATGAATATGGGCCTTGAGCCAGGTCTCTGAGATTGCAAGGATGTCAGACTTGTAGAGGTTAAGCCAGGCTTGGACCTCGTGGATTTTAGGTCTAAGACTGCATACGTTCATGTGCACTATCCTTAAGCCTTCTGATAATGCCCAGGGAGGATCCTGGGGGGCAGATACAAGGAAATTGTCTAGAGAGGGCCCCAGGTTAAGCCGAACTTCTCCTCCACGAAGCAGAAGAAGAGCAAGCAGTTGAGCTAACACTTGCCTAATTGAAGGTTTTGAGAGGCTGTGGAGCCTTTTGCGTGCATCATGGATTACCACATAATAGGAGCCACGCATTGCCTTAGTTTTTTTGAGGTTCATTACTAGTCTGCTCTTCTTAAACCAATTCTCAGCATCATTGAAAGAGTGCTGGAGGGAGTCTTGGAGGGAGGTGAGATTTTTGTGAGCTGCATAAATCACAGCGTCATCAGCATATTGTAGAATATTGCCAGAACAGGCACTAGGCAGGGCGTTTAGGTACAGGCTAAAGAGTAGTGGGCCCAGGTTAGAGCCCTGGGGAATACCTGAGTGGATGGGACAGGTTTCTGACAGCACCCCATTGTTTTTGGCAGTCTGGGAGCGGGTTGATAGGTAGCTCGCACACCAGGAGAGGAGGCCAACAGAGAAACCTGTATGGTTGAGGGCATTTAGTAGGAGTGGGTGGGAGACAGTGTCAAAGGCCTTAGAGAGGTCAATGAATACTGCCCCAACTAGGGAGCTGAGGTCCAGGGAGGCATGTAGGAAATTAGAGAACTCCATTAAAGCTGTGCCTGTACTGTGACCAGCGTGGAAGCCATGCTGTTCTGGACACAGGATGTTATATTTTGCCAGATATTCGGTGAGTTGGGTGGCCACCACTTTTTCTAAGGCTTTGGAGAAGGGGGGGAGAATGGAAATTGGCTGATAGTTGCTGGGGGCAGACCGGTCGCCACCTTTGTGAATAGGTATGACTGTCGCAGTTTTCTATGCTGTGGGAATTTTCCCCAGACAGAGGGATTGGTTCAGTAGATCTGTAAGTGGGACCAGGACTTCATCCAAGACCAGCCGGAGTATTTTTGGATCCAGGGAGTCACTGCTAGGACTGGTGCCTTTTAGTGCATTAAGCAGGAGTGGTTTGACTTCCTGAATGGCTACCTTGCATAGGCAGAACCGGGGGCGCTGCGGATCTGAAGGCGGCGGGTTGTGAGTAGGGTAGAAAAAGTTACTCTGGAGGACAGGACTAAGATCAGTAAAGGAGGAGTTAAAGCAGTTGGCAATGTCGGTGGGGTCAGTGATGGTGGTGCCATTGACTGTAAGATGTGCTGGAGGGCGGAGCATGATTTCCCAGTTATTTATTTTATATTGTCCCAGAAGTTCCCGGTGTAGCCCCATGAGGAGGTGAGGGTGGCCTGGTAGTGTTTAGCCTTGGCTTTGCAGATGGCCCATGTGCACCTGTTCTGGGCAATGTTATATGCCTGTCTATCGGCAGCCCAACCAGTCTCAGTGGCAATATGCCAAAGGTTATCCCTGTCCCTGAGTAGCTGGAGTAGGTCAGAGGTGACCCAGGGTGCATTTGGTTTTTGGGAGCTGATCATGGTCAAGGATGCAAAAAGATCACAGGCCTTGGTAAAAGCTTGTGAGAACAGGTCGAGGGCAGTGTCAACGCTCGTTGCATGGTGGATGGGAGACCAATCAATGTGAGTGAGGAACTGCCTAAGTTTTAACAGTCCTCCTGGGTGAAGGTGCCTATGGTGAGTGGTTTGGGCTATGGGTTTGGGGGTGGGGGTAGACCAGAGGAATAGGAGAGGGGAGTGGTTGCTTAAGGAATCTGGGAGGACTTGAATATCTTGAATCTTTTGGGGGCGGTTTGAGACAATGACATCTAGGACGGTGCTTGTCCCTGAATTTTGGTTATATCTGGTGGGTTGTGAGACAGGTTGGGTCAGGTCCAATGCAGTGAATGTGTCTCTTATCGGTGAGGCAATGGAACTGAGCCAGTTTACATTGAGATCTCCTACTAGGACTTGTTGAGCCTTATGGGGGAGGGAGGAGAGATATTCAGTGAGAGATGATATTGCAGGGGTCTGGTTCCTTGGGGGAATATAGGAGACTGTGAGATAGAGGGGATCTTGGATGGGTCTGGGGTGAGTTTGAGGGTAAGGGCCTAGGCACCATCTACAAGCTTGGGGGCAGGGAGGGCATAGCCTATGATGGTGTCAAGAGCATAGAACACACAACCACCTCCACGTTTATCTGCTCGATCCTCGCGATATAGGGTGAAGCCTGGGAGGGAGACAAAGGAGTCTGGGGTGGACTTATTTAGCCAGGTTTCTACTAGGGCTAAGATGTCTGGTTGGTGTGATATAACCCAGCACTAAACAGCAGCAAATTTTTTAAGCAGGCTGCATACGTTCATGGAGGCAATGTGGAGTCCGTTGGACTTAGTTGGTGGATTGGTGGATATTACCAGAGAGGAGTAATAATATGACTAAGGATCTAGCCCTGGGATGGCAGTTTGTTAGTTTCCTGTGGGTACATTGAGGGGCCGGACAGGCAGTGGGTGAACAGGGAATGGGCAGGGTTGGGAGGGTCTTGAAGATACAGAGGTGGTGGAGCCAGGGGGAGCCAGGGTCGGAGGTTGGGTTGGGGGGCAGCAAGGGGGTGGATGCAGGGGTCTGGGGTGCATAGACATGGTGTTGGGAGGGTGGGCTACAGTGGTAAGGTATGTGGGTGCAATTGACCATGGACAAGGGCTGAGGCCTGGCTGGTGGGAGGTAGGTTCCAGGAAATGTAAGAAGATGATACATATAAGGTGGCGATTAGCACTCATGATGCCAGGTACAGTAGCAGCCACAGACATTGCCAGCTATTTCCTGAAATATCTGTGATATTTTCAGAAATATCTCATGCTTTCTCCATTTCCACAGTAGGGGCAGCAGAGAGAAACTCTTTAGAAATTTTGCGGAATATCTGGAAATAGCTGGCAATGTCTGTGGCTACTACTGTAGCCTTGGAGTTAGAGCACAGTGGCTGGGAGAGGAGGGCCAAAGCTTTAAGAGCTGTAGGAACCAAGTCAAGAGTATCTTGACTTGCTGGATTAGTGAATAGAACCGCTGACTTCAGTCTCAAGGGTGCTGGCTTTGAGACCTGGGGATGGACAGTGGAGTGCATTTTTTTTTTTTTTTTTTTTTTGGATTAAGAAGCAAAAGCTTTAAGAGCTTTAAGATCCTGCAGAATTATGTCTTGGCTTGGTGGCCCGGTGGTAGAGCTGTAGATTTCAATCCCAAAGGAACTGGGTTTGAGACTTGTGGTAGGACAGTTGAGTATTTTAGTAGATTTAAGGAGCAAAAGCTTTAAGAGCTTTAACATCCAATAGAATTATATCTTTGCTTGGTGACTTAAAGGCACAGCTGCCAACTTTGGGGCTAGGTGACCAGGATTTGAGAACCACAGTGGGCCAGCAGAGAGTATTTTTCTAGCTAAATTATGGTGCCAAGATACTTTAAGAGCTTTAAGGATCCAGTGTAGTTTGTACCAGCTTGTTAGCCCAGTGGTAGAGCTGCTGACTCAGGTGTCAAATGTACAGGGTTTGGGACAGCTGAAGGTATTTTTTAGCTGAGTCTGAGGCCAAAAGATATAAGAGTTATGGATCAGAGGGAGTCAATAGCCTGACTCGTTGGCTTAGTGGTAAAGGGTTTGAGACCCACAAGGGGCAATAGTAGATAAGGTGGGAGTAGAGATTAGGAGGGTGCAGAGTAGTGTAGGTGAGGAAGAAATAGTAGTTAGGAGGGTGCTATAGCGACTCCTGGTGGCCAGTGTCAATAGTAGCTGTAGGGAGTGGAGATGAGGAGAGAGATGGAGTGGTGCCTGGGGGTGCACAGCAGCAACCCCTAGTGGTCAGCGAGTATAAGCTGCAAATGGCAAAGTGGACACTTGGTGAGGAGGGGTCACGTGATATGTCATGTGACCAGTAAGCAGCAATAAATGGAGAGTCGACCCTGGGCAGGTGGGGCAGTCGGTGCACAGTGCCGATGGGGTAACACCTCTCCACAAGCTAGCTGGAAGGAAGGTAGCTTTACCTCTTAAGGCTCTCTGCAGTCCCCTGTTACAGGCTCCTCAGCTGGGCAGTGTACAGCATGCCCCTAGCTCTCTCTTGTGCCCCTGAATGCCAAATTGTCTCACTTATGCACGCGCATCTTAGCGCCGGATCCACTGCTGCAGAATACAGCTGTTTTTAAAAAAGTCCCATTCCCCTAGTCACAAGGTGTGACTCAGAAATGAAAGCTTGATCAGATCAGGATGCTCCATCTTCGATAAAACGCTCCTAATGCGGAGCAAGAATTGAGAATGGTACTTCAGAGCAAAAAGGGACATGGTCCGAAGTGCTCGACACTGCCACGCAGGGCAGCACAAATTGAAAGTATTAACGGACTAGAGGGACACTAGGGGCATGAGGCAATAAGCCTCATAGTGTTCCATAAATGCAGAAAATAATTTCATTTAAAGGTGGTTTTGGCAGCCCAGAGATGTTGGAACTGGGTCTGCCTTAAACATAAAAGGGCAATGTATATAAAGGGCCAGAATTAGGCCCATATGAAATATAACCCAACGGCTACATTTTCAGCTGGAGGCTGCTTTGTATTTAGTTGAGATTGGCAGGGGCTCAAATAAATACTGTAAGAGCTCCTGCACATAAACAAAGTATACAGCTAAAGGAGGGCTAAAGATTTAAAAGCTCTTTTGAATGTTTCTTGAAAGCAATTTAAGAAAATACAAGAAGTTAACAAAGTAATGGAAGTCAGGTCTCATGAACTGGCAGGATAAGGGAGATAAGGAGTGCACACTTAATCTACCCTTCCCCTTGCCAAGTCAGAGATGCCTGAGGAACAAAACTATGCAGAATAAAAATTGTTGTACCTGTTACTGTGGAGCTGCATCAGAGGGACTACTATAGGGATGGCAGCCCACAATCAGAATGTTTTTATACATAATGGTGACTGATTGGGGTCAGCAAAGTAAGAGTGGCCTTACCCTTTAATGTGCTGTCTCATGATAAAAAGGTGTTTAAGCTTAGCAAACTATTATGTATAATGTGATATGTTGAATACAAAGGTCAGTCATTCTTGCTGTACTATAAATGCTATCTGATATCAAGGATATTTATTTACTGAAGGTGATTATTAGGGATAAAGATTTAATTGTCCAGTCACATGACATCTGATGTCATTGGAAGAGGGTATATAAACCCAGCATCAGGATTCAGAGGTTAGATAGGGAGTCATTCTTGAACTGACAGAGGTAGGAGAAAGACCTCCACGTGGTATGAGCTCACACTAGAGATTATTTGCTAGGCTGTGGAAAAAAAGCCATGCAGCCCTGCTGAGACAAAGCAGTGGTTTTCTCTAAGTTGATTTATTTGAATTTACTAACTTTATTTTTGTACATATTTCCTTCCTTATTTCTGATAAGAAAATAAAATGATAAATGCCTCTGGGTGTTTTTTATGCACTATATCCTGACTCTGCCTTGTTGTGTTATCTTGAAATCCCAACCCCATGACAGGAAGGCTTTGAATATCATGATCATTTTCTTGTACTCTGGCACTGCTGACTGGGGTAGGTTTCTGACAGCTGACTGGCGATTCTACACTGTCACATCTTTTTTCTGATGATGGAACACTGATGCCTTAGTGCTGTGTGGCACAGGGTGGCACATGTAGTGCAGGTCGTAAGGTTATGTCCTGATAAGGAAACGGCTGGAAAAGCCTTTCAGCCAGTGACAGTTTAGGATTTTTTGGCCCATTTTATAAAAAAAATAATAATACACAGTAAATATAACACATCAGTTGCAATGTTACAGTTTCATACTGACAATAACAATTTCAACTATGTAACAGTTGAAAAAAAGCAACATTTAACAATACTACCATGAAGTGCCATTTGTCACAAAGTGCTCTTTTAACTGTTTGGTTGATTGTGGTGTGCCAGGTAAGAATCTTAAAGCAATAGGCAATCTATTACTACATATGGGATCACAAATGGCAAATAATTGGCTCCCCTTAATAGAGAGCACACAAGATACTTTAAGGCTAAGGCTATTTGAAGAATTTGTGACCATACGGGAGTCCCTCACAGAAACCAAATTTATTAAATAAACAGGGGCTTTCCCTTTAATACATATTTTATTAATAACAATAGATGAAGCTCCCTTCGTTGTACTAATGGGAGCCATTTTAGTGAGTTAAGCAACGCACAATGGTGAGTAGTACAAGTTACTGCTAATATAAAATGTGCCAGACAATTTCTTAAACATCCAATTTGATTGTCTGACCAATACCAGCCCCCATTATATCACCATTGTCTGTAAGTAGTATAACCATTAGCTCTATAATCCTCTTTCTTACATCCAATGGTAATAAATCATGGTTCTGCAGAGGTATCCTAACTTTGAGCTGATTATTTTGAAAGTACTTTCAATATGATGTTGCCAGGGGAGATATGAGTCCAGCCTTACCCCCCCCCCCCAGGTAATTATATACAGGGAGCTTCTGGCATTTAAAAAAATGTCAAAAAAGAAATTATTGCACGCAGGTGTATTCAGCATAAATCTACCATGTAACAAGGGTGGGGTTATAGTTTGCACAAAAACAGGATTGCCAGTTAATTTGTGAGGGGGTGAACATATGAATATTTTCATGTGCAATTTCATTGTGAGATGGCTGGCCTAGTGGCTGTGACTACAAGCCATGCAATTACAGATAAATAATTACACTGGCTGGAGATTTTCTCAACAACAAGAACCCAACAATTTTTTGGATCTTTTTCATAAACTACTATAAGTTATGACATCTTTATTAGTCATTCAGGATTGAGTAGTCATAAATATTGCAGATGCTATTATCACCATAAGAGGTGCTCATTGACAAACAATGTAACATTTATGAAGTACAGTCAACACAGTTTATTTTCCATACATTAGTTTATCTTATATTAAACAAAGTAAAATGTTTTGATTTTCTATCATGTTCACTGTTTTTAAAACTTAGAATTCTTTGACATGATCTCTTTTTAGAATTAAGGAATGACCAGAGGGTGGGTTACCATCAGTTAATCTAACCGTACGGTGTCATGCAAAGCACAAGATGCAGACAAGGGCCTTATACTTTTATGGTTAGATCAGCAAAGGTAACCAAATCCATGAAGTGTCTTAATTTTGTTTTTAAACTAAAATGATTTCATTTTTTTTTATCTGGAGCTAAATATAATACATAACATGAAAATACATATCTTAACACAAAGGTTATAGTTGCATCGTTTTTATATTGGAGAGTGGCTATCGAGTTGGTTTGCCATGTAACCAGACTCCAAGGTTGAAGAATATAGACATTCATCAAAGTGTCCTATTTTTCATTTTATATAATAGGTTGATTTTCATGTTTTGTTTGTTTTTTTTTTTTGTTGACCAGGTGAGATACACTGGTGCCAAAGGTACCCTTTACAGGTACAACCCTGTGTGCAATAGTACAACATACAATAGTGCAGTATACAGTACATATAGATAAGTTACTACAGTATATGAATATAGACTACAATGCATATGTAAGACATAATTGTTTAACATAACAGAATTCAGGCAGAGACATACTTAGTACATTAACCAAAATAATAATCTTTAGCACATAGATGAAGAGGTGATTATAAAATACTATGGAATTCAGACAAAACGTGCAGTCATTCAGTGTTAAGACATGATTTTTCAGTTCTTAGGAAAATGAGGCAAAACTAGTTAGTGCTCTGATTGGCATCAGAATAATGTTCCACATAGAGGGAGCCTGGAAGCTAAATGATTTTGCTTTGACTGTACTGGTAGCCCTGCCCCTAGCACACGTGAAGTTATCATTTAGCTGTATTGTTATTTAAATTTCAAATTAGAAAAAAAAAATTAATTCCAAGCTGCTTGTAAACAAACCCACTGATGTCAGATCTTGTTAACAATAATTGTAATTATTTTGGCATTACTTGTCAAAATGGTCAAATGAAGAACAATAATTATCTGACCATTTGATCTTAATGGATCATGTAGTCCTGTCAGACTAATCATCTATTGCAAACATACCGAGTTTGGATAACAAAAGATAGTCAGACAGGCATTTGTTTACAAATTCATGACATCAAGTTCTAGTCACATCTGTTTACCAGTTTTGTTATGTAAATATAATCTTCCTTCTTTATTGTTTGGTCATTTCTAGAGCAGTACACATTGTAAGAATTAGGAGTACCACATAGCAACATACCTTAAAATATCCAAGATGAAGGAGTACGCACATGGAAAGGTGGTGCTTAAGGAACTACTAATAAAACCTATTTTGAAGGTTCCAAGCACACACCGAACCCATAGGAAGGATGCCACAGCAAGTTAAACTTAGTTAAAAAATATATTTATTACCATAAACATCAGACAAAAGCATCCCAGCCTGACATGTTTCAGAATTACTTCCTTCTTCAAAGGCCGGGGGACAACAAAAACACCAGCTTATATATAGGTCCAATATTACCAAAATTAATTCAGTACATCAAATACTACACATTCTTATAAAATTGTCTTATACACTGTCATAATCAGGCTGGGTAAATAAGCAAGGCTACATATGAATAAAATGGTAAATACCTTTCAGTTAATAGTGCCTATTAAAGCTCTATAGACCCAATGTGTTACTGCAAGAGATCAGGGATCAAGGTTCAAGGGAACATACAGGTGATGTAAATAGACTTCCAAATTTTCCTATTTCCTTTCGGGTTTTCTCTACAGGTAGAGTGGGACATCTAGTTGTACATTAAGGCCTGGGGACAAACTTGATTTTAGTGTCAGAATCCAATAGTTCTCCTTAATCAACATGACGTTTATTATTAGGATTACAATGTAATATATATATATATATATATATATATATATATAGCACTAGCACTTACACTGTGGGGTTTTTAGAGATGTAGATAGTTTATTAGTCTTTTCAAATATGAATTAAATATTATTTTTTAAAGATGAGAGATTTTAACTACACAGTGTGACTCACAGGGTGTAATAGATCGCATGGTAATATTGGACCTATATATGAGCTGGTGTTTTTGTTGTCCCCCAGCCTTTGAAGAAGGAAGCAATTCTGAAACATGTCAGGCTGGGATGCTTTTGTCCAATGTTTGTGGTAATATATTTTTTAACTAAGTTTATCTTGCTGTGGTGTCCTTCCTATGGGTTTGGTGCGTGCTTGGGACTTTTGAAATAGGTATACCTTAAAATACAGTATATTGTTGAAATTATTCCATGTCTGATGAACTTCAAATGAATAGCAGTCTGAAAAAAAATGTAATTTCTAAGCAAATCAGCAATGGATGAGACATGCACACAGTTCACCAATAATTATATTAATTTACTAAATGACTGAAATAAATCATTTGAACTGGTGTCTACCAAGGTGCTTAGAAGGACTGGTATGGGTGCTGGGGTAATATTATGCTCACTGTGACACCCATGGCATCAGAATAGCCATAATACAGCTTGTGTACAATGTACCCTACCTGTAAATAGACTACTTGGTGAAGTGCAAAAAAAAAACTCCCAGTAACAGGCGTTCACAGTCAGCTGATGCTGAGCCAAAGCAACATAAGACAAAACACACAAATGGCAGCACTCGAGTAAAAAGTAGGAATGTGCACATAAAATGTGGGTAGGACCTGGAACTCACATGGCTTAATCACACATAGAAAAACATAGTACTAAGTCCCAGCACTCGGGGTCTAGCTTGACCCTTTGTCAGGGGGTGTGGCTATGTGTGTGGCTACACTTAAATTGTTTTTTAATTTAATATGCTTTATTAATTTTTTTTATTTAGTATACTTTATTGTATTTTGGCAAACAAACATTTTGACAGAAATCAAGGCAGAACATAAATGTTAAATTTCAATTAAATACAAAGTATACGTTTTTAACAGAAAAAAGGAAAAACCAATTCCAATACCTTAGTGATCCAATTCTAACATAAAGAATTAGATAGAAAACATTAACTGTTTGATTGTTTGCTTGCTCTTTTCTCCCTTCCCCACCCCCCATCACCCACCCACCTTAGTCTGCCACCAGTTGTTATTTATTATAGTTACAGTTGCCTCAAGAACATAAAAAAAAAAGCCAAGATGGGGATAAGAATAAGGGTACTACAGAGTGAGAAGATAAATGAAACAAAAAGTACTAGGGGGCCAAATTCCTGGAGTTCTCCCTAGGACAAATCTTAAAAAAAAGGGGGGGGGGACTGGATTTGGGAGACCAGAAACTAACTAATTGAAAGAAGGGTGTAAAGAGGTTCCCATCTTTTTTGTATTTGCCCATACAATTTGACATTCTAGCTATAGTAGACTCAGCTTGTAGGGCAAACATAATTTCTTTGAACCATTCCAGATGGTTAGGGGTGGTCGAATCTAAATAATGTCTCAGTATAACTTTTTTAGCACATGCTGAGATTAAAGCCATGTGGGCTCTCCGATTGCCCCCTGGTATTGATGTATAATCACCTATAAGACAGGTTTCCATGTTAAAACTGTTTGTTAATGCTAGTAATGGGTCCAACCTGTTTGCATTGCTACGCCAAAAGAGAGCAATCATTTCACAGGACCATAGCATATGGGTTAGATCTGCAGGAGCCTGGTGACATTTAGAGCATTGATTTGTAGATACAATACCTATTTGGTGTAATTTAGAGGGGGTATAATATAGATTATGAATAATGCAAAACTGCATATATCTATATCTGTCCCATTTAATATATTTATATAGGTGAGCCCAAATTGAAGATCAGTCTCTAGCAATAGAGGATAAAGGAGTAGCATTATCCCATTGGTAAAATCTTCGACTATCTGAGATGGTTACTGTCGTTAGAATAAAGTCATAGGAGTAGGATATTAAATGGGAAGTTCGGATGGCCTTCAGATATGGGATTAAAGCAGTTATAAAAGAACTGGACCAAGTCCCTGTTCCAAAATAATGTGTCAGCATGTGGGATAACTGGAGATATTTGAAAATGGAGGTATTTTTCCATTTAAAAAGAGAGCAACCTTCCTTAAAGGAGATCATTTTTTGTTCTCGTACTAGCTGCTCCACCTGCTCTATAACTATTTGTGGCCAGAAGGACTGAACATTAATTGGTTTACCCGAAATTAGCAAATTAGGATTATGGAACAGGGGCTGTGTTATATCCCTATACATATCCAGTTTGAGAAGGACACTTAGCCGGTGTTGCACTTGGATTAAAGAATTTAGGGGAGTGGTCTGCAGAGGTTTTGGGAGGTTTTTTTTTGGAGATAGACGGTAGAGCCTTGGGATCCAAGCTGTGTGCTTCACAGAGATCTTGCTCAATCCTGGCCAAGGGTGGTAACCAGCACATTGTAAAGGCTGTAACCAATGGCGAATTCTAACCAGGTGAATTGCTAAGTAGTGTATATAGAAGTTTGGGGCTTGGAGACCACCATCTAATTTCCATCTGGTAAGTTTAAGATAACTTCTTCTGACTTTGTTGCCCTGCCATATGAATTTACTAAGAACACCATGAACCTGAGAAAACCATGAGTGCGGGAGGGCTTGATTGAGCATTTGTGAAGGGTATAGTAAGCATGGTAGAGCATTCATTTTAATAATGCTCATATGCCCCCACAAGGTTAACGGCAATTTTGACCAGCGTTTAAAATCTTCTGCTAAAGTATTAATGAGATAATCTAAATTAAGTTTTTTCATAATTTTTGAAGAGGGGTGGAGATAGATCCCGAGATATTTCAATTTAGCAGGGTTCCATTGTAAACCCATGTGGGCCACATCAGCCTTCATGGTATATTTATTAAGGGGAAGAAGTTCTGTTTTCATCAGGTTCAGTTTGTAATTTGAGAAGGACTCAAATTGTGAAATAATTTGGAATACAGCAGGAAGGGATCGGGCAGCATTGGAAATATGCAACAGTAAATTGTCTGCATATGCAGATATTTTATATTCCTGGTGACCTATTTTTATGCCCGTTACAAGTGAGGAGGAGTTAATTTTCCTAATAAGAGGTTCTAAGTAGAGATTAAAAAGATAAGGAGAAAGAGGACATCCCTGACAGGTACCTTGTGACAGGGCAAAGGGAGTAGAAAGAATGCCATTACATTGGATTTGAGCTGTCGGTGCTGTGTAAAGAATTTTAATCCATTGGATAATTTCCTTAGATATATGGTATTTAGAAAGCAACAGGAAAAGATACTACCACGACACCCTATCAAAAGCTTTTTCTGCATCCAGGGATGCAAGGGCCACCGGTATATCTGAATCCCTGGATGCAGAAAAAAGATAGGCTAGTTTCCTGAGATGGTCTGAGGAAAGTCTGTTTTTGATAAACCCGACTTGTTATGTGCTAATAAGATGCTCCCATACCTGGCTGAGTCCAGAGGAGAGAATTTTAGCAAGGATTTTAAGATCTACATTGGTGAGAGAAATAGGTCTATAGTTACCAATCTGTAGAGGGTCCTTGTTTCGGGAGTATCACAATGGTGGCAAGGGACAAGGAGGTATCTAATATACCCTTCTCAAATATGTAATGGAATGTTTCCAGAAGTATAGGAGCTAGAGTTTCTTTAAGCGTTTTATAAAAATTGGTTTTAAATCCATCAGGCCTGGGAGATTTATCTGCGGGGAATGATTCTATAGCATCACAAATTTCTGATAAATTAATAGGTCCTTTTAATTTATCAATTTGAGAGTCAGTTAACACTGGAAGATTGATATCCTGAAGAAACAATTCTAATTGTTGGGAGAGATGTGCGAGTGTCGGGGCTGAATATAGTTGCTGATAGTACTCACGAAAGACATTCACAATATCTGGGGGGGGGAGTGAGAAGTGCACCTGAGGGTGAGTAAATAGAAGAAATTATTCTATCGGCCAACTGAGTGCGCAGTCGTAAAGCTAACAGTTTCCCGGCCCTTTCTCCTTGATCAAAGTAGGACATTTTTGAACGAAGCAGCATAAACTCTGCTTTTTACGCTAATAAACTATTGTATTGAGCTCGGAGAGATTCAACTTTAATCCAGTCCTCTACTGAAGAAGAAGGGGAGAGAAACTTCTCTAAATCTGTTATCTGAACTAATATTGAGGCGAGAGCGGTGGTCTTTTGTCTATTACGTTCAGTTGCTAGGTGGATTAGTTCTCCCCTTAATGCACATTTCAGGGATCCCCATAGAAAATCCTTTTTAAGTATGGATGGGGCGTTGAGCTCCACATAAGTTTTAATGAAATTTTGAATTAAATGGACATACTCAACCAGCTTTAAAAGCTGATTATTAAGTTTCCAAATTCTGTCTCTATGTACGTTTGGTAGAAGATTCAATTGGAGATTGGCAACCCGATGATTCGAGATAACCTTAGATGAATAGTATGCTAGGGAGACCCCTGGAATGTGATCTACTGTCAGAAGAAAAAAATCTATATGGGAAAGGGTATTGTGTGGAAGGGAGTGAAACAAATATTCCCTATCATCGGGGTACATAAGCCTCCAAGGGTCAACAAGACCCGGGAAAAGCATTAGCTCATGGATAGCTTTTTGACCAGGAGAAAACTTTTATCTAATCCTACCAGACTTATCCAATGTGTTTGAAAGGACCAGGTTCCAGTCTCCACCTAGAAGTATTGGGAGCTTGGCCCAGGGAGCAAGCGTAACCATTAGGGAAGCAAAAAATTCGGGATCATCTTAATTGGGTCCATATATGGAGCCCAATATAACTTCCGAATGCACCAAAAGGCCCCTCACAATAATGAATCTGCCTTCAGGATCAGCAACTTCTTGTAGAAGCCGGAAGGGAACTCTACAGGCAATTAGAATGGCAACTCCTCTTCTCTTTGTATCTTTACCGGTCCCATATACCTGACCCACCCAGTTTCTATGGAAATAATGAACACATGTTCACTTAAGATGCGTCTCTTGTAGAAAAGTGACATCAATTTGTAAAGTTTTGAGAGGAAGTAGAACTTTAGTCCATTTGGCTGGAGTTTGTGCCCCTTTTATGTTCCAGGAACAGTATCTAATCCCCGTCATATGTACTGATATAATGTAAGAGAAAGACATAACCTTCATAGTTAGGCAACCAATAACAACTATGCAAATAAAATTTAACTCAACTTTTCTTGGTGGCAGACAACCCTATTAACACAATCCCATACCCCCCTCCCCATTTTTCTACTAATTCCATGTAAACATAGTGCTCTAACCTTATTTTAAATACCCCTGTCCAAAACTTTATAATCTTTAAAGTGAAAATGTAAATGAAACATTGTCCAAACCTAAACCTTACCTTGCCCCTTGTTAAATCTTCTACCCCTTTAACCACAGCGCTAATAAAAAGAAACAACTTGAATACTTGAAATATGAAAAGCCTACACATGACTATGTACTTTAATATTAATACTATCAGAAAATAGCAACTATGCGCAGCTGTGGTTACCCCCCATCTTCTTTTATAGCACATAACGTCCTGTTAACCTGTTATCACTGCTAATTTCCCCCACCCCTGAACAACCAACTCTGTTTTACTAAAATATATATAAAGAAGGAGAAAAAGAAAGAAAAACTCCCCGAGGGAGAGTTAAATCTTCTCTCAGCTAACCCAGCTGATTGTATCCTAAGAAACACGTAGTAGATCTCATTATGTATAAAATATTATAAAATCAAATAACATTTTGAATCCTCATAACTTGAGAGTCCAGTAAATGACCTGTTAACCAGTACATTAAAGAGCATGACCAGTAAAGCCCATAAGCTAAACTAAATCAACCGAGAGAGGCATATATTCATGGATCTTTGCTGCCCTCTTGTGTCCATACATTGTAATAGCCAATGCACTGAAAACTATCTTGCGCACATTCGTGGAGCTCTTTCAGAGAAGAACTGACTGAACCTCCTTAGCAGGAAGGAGCCTTCAGCAAGCTGTGAATAGGTTGGGGAGTAGAGATTGTAGAGCCGGGAATGCTTTTTGAGCCAACTCAAAATTGTGCCAGGATCCCGCGATGAGAACCGCAAAGCGTGAGGGATACTGGACCCTGTATTTTATCCCAGCGGCAATCAATTTTGTCACCATGGGATGGTATTCAGCACTCCGCTGCCTGATGACACATAAAAGTAGAGACAAAAAGAGGAAAGAGAATGTGAGCCAGTTACCATCACCACACCTGCCACAGGGAGAGAGGTCTATCCTCACCACCCAGATGTGCCAACCCTTTCTACTGAGCCTGAGAGGCAGAAGGCCACCAATGGACCCCATATTTCCATAAACTGCTCCTGACATGCCTGCTGGCAGGTAATGTGTTTCTTCATTTCAAGAGCCTAGAGTATTTCCGAGTGCCATTCCCTGAAGGAGGGAGACTGAGTCATTCAACCAGTGTCTGACAATAATTAACTTAGCAACACACGAGATCAAGGACCTACAGGAGTTGCGGCAACCAATCATGTCCTCCAGGAAATGGCCCACTAGGCAAATCTGTGGTTTAAAATATTGGTTCAGGCACAAAAGCAGATCTAAGGAGTTCCGGATTGCCATCAGAAGGGAGCTACCAAGGAACAGTCCCAGAGAATGTGTTTTGGTATACCCTCCAAACCAACGCAACAAATACAAGATGGGGATGCGGACCTACCCATCCTGTTGAGTCTAGAGGACATAAAATGTAAATTGTAGAGAATTCAAAATTGAAGGACACAAAGGTGGTCCTGCTTGATATATTTATACAGTTACCACCAAATCTTCCACCAGCTTCCCTCCTTCAATGCAAGCCCTAGGTCATTTTGCCAGTAAAAGCAGCACCCATTAGAGCTATTCGGGTCCCACTGCTGAAGCAAATCATAAAACCTGGAAATAGAGTGAGGGCGAGAAGCAATATCTATGAAAGTTTGCAACAAGGGACTGGTATTCACTCTACAAGAAGGCAGTCCCAAAGAGGAGGAAAGGGTCTTGACCATCTGTAGATGTTTGAAAGGGTGAAACAAGGGGATTTCAAAATGAGCTTGGAGTTTACTGACTGGGAGTGGCCTGCCATCCTGAAGTAGGGAGGCCACCAAGACCTGCTGGAGTGGCAGGCAGAAAGTTAGGAGGGATGAGACAATTTCCAAAACAAAAGTGCAGGTTACCTATAAGCGGCTGAGTAAGCTCTTTGCATGGATCTAAGGCCAGGTGAGACTAGATCTGGTGAAGGGCTTTGAGAGACCAGAAAATAGAAGAAATTCAGAGTGGCTTAGGGAGCTCAGAAGGCTTGGCATACAGCAAACTACCTAAAGAAATATCATGCAACTCATAGAGCCGCTGATCTAATGAGAGCCACAAAGGAATATACGGGCACCCAGGGGAGGCTGAAAGAGTGGAACCCCATTGAAAAAGTTTACTACAATGTATAGCACAGTAGTAAAGAAAAATGTTGTGCACATGCAAGTTCCTGAGTTCCTTCACACTGATAAGCTTATAGTAGGCCCTGTGGATGGCCTTCCCATTCCAGACAACATCAGAGAGGGAGTTCTGGAGGTGCAAGAACCAAGCCTTTGGAAGATAGGGACCAATCATTCCTTGGGGGTATAAAATCCTTGGCAACAAATTAATTTTAATTACATTTACATGACCCCACAGGGAAAGGGGCAGGGATCTCCATCGTAGAAGGTTCTGCTTGATCACTTGACATAGTGAAGAAAGATTAGATCTGGCCAACCCAGTTATGGATCTAGAAATCCTGATACCTAAATAGGTGAGGGCCTTAGGTTCCTAGGAAAGGCCAAGTTCATTGATCCAGAGTTGATGTACCCATAAATTCAGTGGCATAACCTTGGATTTGTCTAAGTCCAGTTTGTAGCCTGCTACCCAGGAAAACCTGTTGATCTCCTCCAGAGCAGGGATTGAAGACAGTGGGTCTACCAGATGCAGAAGAAGGTCATCTGCATACGCAGAAAGTTTATATCCCACTCCCCCCACCTGAATACCCCTGATGGCCAGATTAAGTTGAATAGAATGAAGGAAGGGCTCAAGATAAAGGTTAAACAAAAATGGAGAAAGGGGACAACCCTGTCTTGTACCACGCAGGAGCAGGAAAGGGGAGGAGAAGACCCCATTACAATGAATCCTGGCTGAGGGATGGTGATAAATGACCTAGAGCCATTCACAGAAGGAGGCAGGGAAGCTGAATCTGTGAAGTGTGGTGAATAAAAAAGGCCAGGACACCCAATCAAAGGCTTTTTGCACATTTAAGAAGACCAGGACTGCAGGAATCTTCCTCTCCCCAGATGTGGAAATCAGATGCATCACCTTCTGAAGATGATCAGAGGATAGATCGCCAGCAACAAAGCCCACATGCATGGGACTAAGAAGGCTCTCCCAGGTCACAAGTAAATGATTCACCAACACTTTGGCCAAGATTTTGATATTTGAGTTTAGTAGAGATACAGTATAGGATGATAACTCCCATAGAGAAGTTCTGATTTATTGGGTTTAAGTATTAAAGTGATCCAGGCCTGCATGAACGAGCTGTCCGAAAGTCTGGAGGAGTGGAGATAATTAAATAACCTAGTTAAGAAGTGGGTCAGGATATCTATAAATGTGGCATAGAAAGAGTTGTTAAAGCCATCTGGCTTAGGAATCTTTTTCTTTGGTAATTGTTCAATAACCTGGCAGACCTAAGACAGGAAAATAGGAGCCCGCCTCACCTCCTGGTGGCTATCAGAAATGTGGGGAAGAGGTACTGAATCCAGATATGCCTCAATCGAGTCATCGTCCAATTGGACACTCACCTCCGAAGTATATAGGGACTTTCAGAAGGCCTGAAATGCAGATGTGATGGCACAGGGGTGAGTAAGAATTGGCCCACCCAGGGATGACTGAAGACTGGGAATCACCTGCCTGCCCTCCAGTTAATGTAGCTAAAGAGCCAGGAGTTGGCTGGCTCACTGTCCTCATTCTAAATATCTGATCTTGATGCGCTGAAGGGCTAGATCTGCCTGTTTGGCTAGGAGCCCATAATATTGTGCCTGAAGAAAGTGGAGCCAGCCCCATTTCTCAAGGTCCAAATTAGATGACAAGAGACATTCCAGATCATGAATCTGAGACAGTAGAGCAGAGGTCTTTTCAGCATGCTGTTTTTTGGCTTTAGAGGTGAGGCAAATACACTCACCCCATATGGCGCATTTTGCAGCGCTCCACAGGATGTCCATGCTTTGGACTGACCCCTCGTTTTCCCTACAAAACGTGTAAAAAATCAGTGATGGTCGAAACAAATCCCAGGTCCCGCAGTAGAGTAGAGCAGAATAGAGTAAAGATGCCACACCCTAGCCTGCTCCTCAAGCCCTTTCAAGGAATGTTCAGAATTAACCGGCGAATGATCAGAAAGAACCGAATGCAAAATCTCGCAGGAAGAGAGGGCAGATAGACCAGCAATACTAATCAGGAAATAATCAATTCAGGAATACATCTCATGAGGAGTGGAGAAGAAGGTGTATTGTTTTTCTCTGGGGTGCAAGATCTGCCAAGGGTCTCCCACACCTAGCATGTCCATGAGGCCCTACAGAGCTCTTTGTGCCAATGAAAGCCCTTTCTGCTGGGTGCCAGATCTGTCCAAATCCTAATGGACCACCAGATTCCAGTCACCACTGAGCACCATGGGGAGGCAGGAGAATGGGACTAGCTGGGCTAAAAGATGGGGAAAGAAAAGAGGCAAATCTGAGTTAGGGTCATAAACCACATGAAAGAGAAGTTCAGTAAGGCCCAGGCTTCCATGTACAAAGAAAAAGTGACCCTCCAGATCCCACCATTCATTCAATAGGTGAACAGGTGCCCCCTATGAATCAGGATGACCACTCCCCCCTGGCTAGGCTTACATTTATTTCATAGTATTAAAGGTACAGACAATATAATTTGCAAATGCTACCATAACATAGCCTCTGTAAACAATTTATTAACTGCAATACAATCTGAAGTACAGCTACCAGGGCTGGGGCTTAGTGTTGTATTTTTCTATGTGTGATTCAACCGTAGGAGTTCCTGGCTCCTACCCACATTTTAGGAGTATGTTCCTTTTTTCCTTGAGTGTTGCCATTTGTGTGTTTCATCCTTGGTGAAACTCAAGCTGGGTTAGGTCCCGTGTGTGGACAGGATATACCAGTGTCAAATTTGAACCACGAAACCAATCAACAGGGTTGCCTACAGTGAGCTGTAAAAAATCTTGATGGACTGAATGTTGACCAATTTGATACCCAACTACAAAAAAAAAAGAGGGATTTAATGTCAGATTAAGGTAACTGGGATGGCTGAATGTAAAAGCTTGTAATTCACAGGTATTTCTCTGAGAGAATGTGATGCACAGCTGAGTCATCTGGAGGTACTGCATGTATTAGGGATGCCACAGATTCTTACTGGGATCATCAACTGGGAGGATGAAAGCTCCCTTAAAGAGTGAGGCAGTGATCTTGATCAAGCAAAACTGTTTTGTCCCATGTCCATGTGACAATCTCATTCTGTAAAGTGCATTTTACATGCAGGTGTCTGGGAAACAAAGGTGGTCTGCAGTGATTCTAAATTGTTCAATATTGATTTGCTGCTGCTATTTATTTTTTATTACAGAACAATTCACTTTATTTTATACAGCCTCTTTCATCTCTGTCTCTAACTACTAGATATGTACCAACCAGGAACAAATATAAGGGGTCTACAAGTCTAACTGCGCCCTGGATAACCCATTCTATAAAGGGATTAATTAAAAACAAAAATAAAGCATACCATCTAGCAAGACATAATAATACGGAAGAAGGCTGGGAATATTATAGGATTAATCTTAAAATAGCAAAAAGAGCTATAGCCCAGGCTAAAAGAGAATATGAGTATACAATAGCAACTAAGGTCCAAGATAATTACAAAACCTTTTATTCATATGTAAATAATAAAAAAGGGAAAAGTAAAGTCATAGGACCCTTAAAAACGTATGATGGAAATATTATAACAGAAAATAAGGTTCTTGAGGAGGAATATAATATATACTTTTCATCGGTCTTTGGTAAAAGTCTTCAAACTTCGTGGGATAATAAGAAAATTAGACATAGAGAACAGAGCCCAAAGATAGACCCAGCTGAAGTACTTATTAGATTGCAGAAGGCTAACCAAAATAAAGCACAGGGGCAAGATGGGATTCACCAAAGGGTGATTAAGAAAATGGCAACACTATTAGTGGAGCCAGTAACCTACCTTTTTCAGGAAAGTATTAACATTGGTGAGGTTCCTGAGGCATGGAGGCAAGCTGTGATTGTACCCATATACAAAAAAGGTTGTAGGCAGACCATCTCAAATTATAGACCTATTAGTCTAACCTCCGTTCTTGGTAAGATTCTGGAGGGTATAATCAAGGATTGTATTATGGAACATATTGAGGAGACAGGCAGGATAGACATGACTCAGCACGGATTCACCAAGGGAAGATCATGCCAAACTAACTTATTAGAATTCTACGATAAGGTTAGCAAGGCTATGGATATGGGTAATGCAGTGGATGTGATCTTTCTGGACTTTGCAAAAGCCTTTGATAAAGTGCCCCATGGGGAGCTTGTTAAAGCACTTTATGAGCTGGAGATACCAATATGGATACAACGTGTGGAAGGCTTGGCTTATGGATAGAGTCCAGAAAGTCTGCGTAAAAGGTGAATACTCTGATTATGTCGGAGTGACTAGTGGTGTCCCGCAGGGCTCGGTCTTGGGACCATGTTTGTTTAATATGTATATTTCATCCATGCAGGTGCATACAGATGTGTGGCTATCTAAATTTGCAGACGACACTAGGGTTGGGAGTCCAGTAAATAACTGGGAAGAACATCTAGTCCTACAAACAGCTCTGGATAGGCTAGACACATGGGTCTCCCAGAAACAATCTATTTTCAACATCGGAAAGTGTAATGTTATGCACTTTGGAAAGAAAAATAACAAATTCCAGTATAATTTAGGAGGATCTGTACTAAAAGTAGTGGATGAAGAGAAAGACTTGGGGATTATGGTTAATAAAGATCTTGGCTTCAGCTTACACTGTAATACAGCTATTAAAAAGGCGGTAGCATAACACACTGTATATTGAGACACATAAAAGTAGAGATAGGCAGGTTGTGATGCCTCTGTATAATGCATTAGTACGTCCCTACTGTGAGTACTGTGTCCAGTTTTGGGCCCCGTATAACAGGAGGGATGTTGCATGGATGGAGGGGGTACAGAGGAGACTTACAAAGAGAATCAAGGGATTGGATGGATTGAGTTATGAGCAGAGACTGCAGGATTTGGAGCTGTATTCCCTGGAATATCGTAGAATGAGAGGCGATATGTGTTTGATATATAGGGCATGGACCTATACTAACTTATGGGACTTACTGGGCTTGGTTAAAAGGGCTCAAATATATGACACTAGAGCACATTGTTACCAACTGGTTAAGGATAGATATAAAACAAATAGAAGGAAATACTGGTTAAGTAATAGGGTAACAAAAATTTGGAATATGCTACCAGGAGAGGTTGTGGAAAGCAGTACAATGCAGGAATTTAAAACACAGCTAGATAAATTCTTGGAAAGAAAGAATATAAAAGGATATAACTAGGTGTTACTTGCGAGCTCACAGACGAATGTCTTTATGCTCAGTATTGTCTATGTCTATGTAATCTCTGGTGGACGATTGAGGATGATTCTTTTTTAAAATATCCTGGGGTTTGGCTAGACCATCACCTTAACTTCTCTGTGCATGTACAGCATCCACCACAAGCTTGTCCTCCAATCTTCAGGCTGTTTACAGGACAAAAACATGCATTCCACCTCCTGCACAAAGAGGAATCCTCTTGAAAATGACTCCCAATTTTAGACTATGGTGACATTGTCTATAGTACTGCTCCCAAGACCATTTTTGCCAGACTGGGCCCCTCTTTTACTCTTTCTGTCACTTTGCCCTTGACTCTCCTCTGTCCCACCTGCTGTTGTTCCCTCTATTCCTCTCTCTCCCTCCTTCTTCTGCTTAGAAGCCAGGTAGCTCTCTCACTGTGCTTCCTTCAAATTCTAGCTTAGTTCCCTTCCCTACCTTACCTCCCTCCATATTCACACTAACTTCCTCCTCCCATAACTTTGACCCTCAATCCCTCAGCCTCCCTTTCGTGAAATCATCTGAATTACAAGCTGGTTTCTCCTTATAGTGTATAGTGGAACGTCGTTGTTCACTGAAATCTAGCACTCTCAAAATGTTGTTCTGTTGCACTAGTGACGTCTGTAGTGCTGCAGAACCAAAAAGTGATGCCCGCAGGTTCTGCTGCAGTGCGGATGTCACACATGGTGTCCTCGAGCAGCAATCTGACAGTTAGTCTTATTTTAAAAAGAAAGATGTAGTATTTTTTTTTTGAGGCAACGACGTTCCACTATACACTATACAGAACAGTGCATGCATACCATTTAACAGCAGGGCTGTTCTTTCATCTCGTTGGTACTATGACGACTGATTACCTCTTGAGCTGTGCTCTCAAGGTAATCTGTCATCATAGTACCAACTTGGTGAAAGAATAGGCCTGTTGTTAACTGGTACTCATGCACTATCCTATATTTTGTTCCCAAAGCTCTGATCTTCCCTTTCCCCTGTTATCCACTCTTCCTCATCACTTTTCTCCCTCATATCCCTCCTTTGTAACTACACTGTTCACTCCTGTCATTGTCTTTGATTGCACTGTGATCTGGCATCCATACCACCCAGCCATCTCCTTTCTTAGGAACAATCTTACCTGGGTTTTTTGCTCTTGGTCTGTGACAAATCTATAGTCTATACACTTGTCGATTGGTTATAGATCATATATGTTTAGTCTATGTGTATGGTGACCCTTTTCTATTCAACTGTAACTTTCTATTTTTATGTTTAAGTTATATTATGGTATCTTATTTTTTGCATGTTGTTCTCAGGTTTTTAATGTACCCCATGTCCCCTTCCCACCCACACCTCTCCCCCCCAGAAAGAATCTGGAACTGAGCTGTTACCTGCTCAGTTCACATTTCCTGGTAAAACAATTTAAATCAATCAATCAAGTCAAATTTATCCCACTGTTTTTTGAAGTGTTAGAACTTACCTAAGATTTAAAAAAAATTTGATTTGACTTTAAGAATTTTCTGCCATTAATTACGTTTCAGTATTGTAACTCCATATGAACTCTAGATCTCTGCACCATCACTGTTTATCTTCCACTCTTTCAGTTGCACCATGGCTGTACCTGGCAACACCACTTTCATGATGGCTAAGCACCCACTTCTTCATAGTACAGTATGCTGATCATGAGTAAAAGTACACTAGTCCACAATTCCTAATTACTGGACAAGACAAAAAACATAAACACTGTTTCATGTGATTTTGCCAGTATTCATGTAAAATGATAACATTACTTACAGAAATTGTTCATAGGAGTCCAAGACTTGATAATTCCAGAAGTGATCGCACCACCCTCAAGCCCATCCTGGAAGTACCATGATGCGACATGCCACAGCTTCTGTGGGTAGGCCGTGAGCCTGCCCACACACATACCATGCCCTCCTGCTCCATTGGCTGCAGCCATGGTCTGTGTAGGTACAGCTGATGGCACACCACGCTCGAATGCAGGTCACGCCCATAGGGTATGGTGTGTGGGTGATGAACATCCGCCCCAGTGGCATCCACGTGAGAGTGAGGTACAAAGAGTGGTGCATGGCCCTGGGGCAGCATTCAGGACTGCATGAGCATGATCGCAGATGAACACACCTGTGGTCACTGTGATGTGCCCCAGGATGTTCCTTAACATTGCACTACTGGACACCACCATCACTGAGTGACATGAAAGGCATGCTAGGAACAGGCCCAGGACATAACGGCCATGCCTTCTGGCCTCAGACCTAAGGAAGTAGCAGTGCATAGACCAGTTCTGTGTTGACCATGGCACCTTAGCACACCTGTGTACCATTGTCAGGGAGAGGGTGCAGCCACAGACATGGCACTCATGTGCCATGTCTGTGGAGACCAAGGTCCTCTGCACTCTGTCCTATTGTGCCACCGGATCATTCCAGCAGGTGTGCGGGGATGTCACAAGTGTCAGTCAGTCCTCGGTGTCCAGGGCCCTACATCAGGTCACCAACACACTACTGCGGGTGGTGGGTGCCCATATACAATTCTTCACAATGCCACAGGAACAGCATGCTGTGAAGGAAGCATTCTTCACCATGCATGGCATGCCCAACACACTTGGCATCTTGGATGGCACACCTGTGCCAATCATCACACCATCCATGGATGAGGCAGCCTATCAGAATAGTAAGAGCTACCATAGCCTTAACTGTCAGGTGGTGTGTGATGCCCACTGCTGCATCACGGACATGTGCATGAGATATCCAGGCTCCTGCCATGACACCTATGTGTTTGACAACTATGGGCTTGATGCGCTGTTGGCTGCAGGTGCTGGTGGGGATGGCTGACTCCTAGGTGAGTGCCCCAGATTGTTGTGCACGGGAGTGCATGGGAGTGCATGGGCTTGGATGGGTGTGTGTGTGTGTGTGTGTGTATATGTCAGCATTATGGTGTAGGCCCCCATGGCAGTGGCACCATCATTCATGCATATGCTTTCCCCCCACAGGTGACAGCGGATATCCCCTGAGGCATTACCTGATAACACCATACCTCGTGCCACAGGACAGGGCTGAGGTGGCCTTCAACTAGGTGCATCAGAGGACATTTAGGTGCATGGAGAGCACTATTGGCATCCTGAAGATAAGATTCTGGTGTCTGCACCACACTGGTGGCACTATGATGCATGCACTGGGGTTTGCCTGCAGAGTGTTCACTGTGTGTGCTGTGCTGCACAGCATCTGTGTACATCGTGGGGTACCATTTCTTCCCCTGCCCCCATGTGACATGCAGCCCCCTGATGTTCCACCGGCACCAGTCAGGGACCAGGATGCACCAACTGGCTATGCTGTCTGCCACACTGTGGTGCATAGTACCTTCGGTTGACTGGTCTGTGTGCCATGGGCACAGTGATGATCCTGTGGACTGAGAGCCCTTGGCCATATCTGGGACTGTGACCATTGCTGTGTGCCATGATTGCTGCAGGCCCGCACTGTATGCATTGCACTATGCAGCGTGTGTGCCACAGGGTGTGCAGTGGACACTGCTCATGTGACCTCAGTGTGTGCAGTGTGTGTGTGTGTGTGTGCCCCATCCATGCCATCTGCCCATCCAACTGCCTGTCTTATGCTGGCATGTGGTGTACTGGTGCTTCTGTCACTTCCTCTTGCCTGCGCCCCACCAGCATGGCTGAGGTGGTCCAGGATGTGGCACAAGGGCATCAGTCGGCACCAGTTCCCTGGTGTCATATCTCCGAGCCATGGGTCCAAGTGTCACATGTTGCCCCTGGGCTAGTCCCATGTGTGGGGGGCATAGCAGGGCGGGTGGGGGGCCGCCAGGTTCATTGGGGCCTTGTTCCTGTTGTCCACCAGTGGTGGGTGGTTGGCAGGGGCATCTGCTGCTGAGACCTCTGCAGCATGGTCGTGGGATGCCGGTGTACTCTGCGGCTGTGGGTCAGCAGGTGTTGAGCATGGAGGTGCTATCTGTGTAGCTCTTGTTGAGTGTGCCAGGGCAGTGGCATGTGTGTGTACACTCATTGTTTCATGCTGTCTGTTCACTACAGTGTCCAGCACATCCCTGATGTGGTCTATGCCCCATGCCATGCCCTCAACCACACAGGTTAGCACATGGATGGCCTCCGTCTGTTCTCTCTGTGCTGTGAGCCTCACCTCCTACAACTGCCGCAGCTTGGTGTAGTGTGTGGCCAGCATCCCTGCACTTGTGGGCTACCTGTCACACCATTGCACATCGTGGCCCTGACTGCCCTCCTCTGCATATGCTGACATGGTGGCATGCACGTTTACATATGGGCACTGCTGCTGGGTGGGTCTGTGGATGGCTGTGGTGTGTGTATGGGCATGTCTGCCATGGTGGCACATGGGGGTTCAGGGTGTACTGCACCTCCTGTTCCCATTAGGGATTTCTGACTCATGCCACTGGTCTGTTGCATCTGTGTGGTGTCCTCATTGTCGGTGTCTGTGATCAGCTGATGCACATCCCTCATGTCGGCGCTGCGTGGGCTATCCGGGTTGACATCTGCCTGTGCCTCTGGCTTCACCTCCACATGTGAATCCTGCTGTCAGTTCCCTGTAGTGGTACAGAAATGTCATTGTCAGTTTGGTGTTGTCTGCTGTATGCCCAGTGTGTGAGTGGGCTGGCATTCAGGTGGTGGCATACATACCCTGTTTCTGTGGGCCTTCCCCGTTTCACCTGTGCTGCTGCTTGATGCACCACTGAGCCTCCAAGAGAGCCCTGTGTGAGTGAGATGTGGGACAGTCAGTGATCTGTGAGTTCAGACATGTCCCCGCCCCTTGCTACCCACACCCTGCCTACCTGCTGATGTGTCGCAGCCATCCGGCATGCCCTGCCAGGTGAACTTTGTCTATTGTCTGTGCCACTATCCTCTCTAGGGGTGACAGCTTTGTTCCGAGTGACGGCGGGCCACCCCCGTTCCTGTCTGTGCCCTTTGTGCCACTCCAAGCTTCTGTTTTATGGTGGATCAGAGGTCCCTCCACTTATGCTTAATCATGATGAGGGTACGTGCCTCCAGCCCAGTAGTGCTGATGGCCGCCTGGATGTCCAGCTATAGCCACTGCTTGGTCTTGGCGGGTGCTGTCAGTGACTGTTCCCCATATAGCACAGCGTAGTTGTCCTGCAGGCCTGTGACCAGGGCTGTCACCTGGGCGGTGGTGAAGTTGCTGGACCTGCCCTTCTTGCCAGCACCTCTCATGCCCCCACTGCCTGTGCCAGCCCAGTCCTCTGCACTGGGAACCCTGCTTGTGTCATCGGCGTTGTCCGCCTGCGATGCCATTGAGCCCTCACTTCCACGTTTGTGCATACATGCTACTACTGTGCATGCCCTTATTTGATGGGGTCAAGGGGCATGTCAGTGGGACTGCAAACCTAGGACCTGCCCTTTACACTGTTCAGCACATGGTTGCGTGCTGACCATGGGGATGCCCTGTTGTGTGGCCTTGTGCTGAAAGGTATATGCACACCATGTACAGCGCCGCGACATGCATGGTGCTTATGCACTTTACATGGCGGCTGGCACCATGGAGAATAACCGTCAATATTTTTGGAGCTTCCAGGGCTTGTGGCCAATGGAGGCTTTGAAAATCAAGCCATATAGATATACATAGATATATATATATATATATATATATATATAAATTTGAACTATAGCGATTGATTAGAAGAACTGGCCCATGGTATTAGACAGCCACCTGATCCAAACTGAAAAAATATATGGCAGATCAGCTAAATAACCATTTCTGCTCAGTTTGTAATCCACAATAAGATAATTTTCTTAATCAAATACCAACAACCAGTAATAACTCTTGGGTTGATGTGATGGTTAACAGGACTTTTGTGGAAGCTACAGTAAATTAAAAACTTTAGTCAAAATAATGCTCAAGGCTCAGACATGTGTGGTGTGTTTAATGAAATTTTACAACCCCCCCCCGAGGTGTTTAATGCTGCATAAACCCTGAGAGTAAAGCTCTAAGGGTTTATTTCAGCATCTAACTTTGAGGGGTATAAATCTCTAGTTAAACACACCACCCCACATTTATTTTATATAATTGCTGGGGAGCGTTTTCTCACCACAGCAATTATATAAAATAAAACAGCTGTGGTCCGATCGGGATAAAGCGCTGTCAGAGGTCGGCGGCTGAGCATCTGCTCATTTTTTTTTTTTTCTTGATTTAACCGAGGATTATTTGTTACCAGGAGGACATCTATCTGATGTGAGGCAAATTTTCTTTTTAAAATTCACTTGCTGTCGACACGGAGTGATGGTGGGTGCCCGGCAAGTGTCCGGTGCTGTATGAGGGGAGAGCAGAGGCAGGCACATGCATGACGCAAGGAAAACCCTGCGCATGTTCACCATTATAACAAGTGGGTTATAATGGCAAATTTTAACCAGGTTCCCAATGGGAGAAAACGCTCCACTGTTATTATTGTATGATAAACTCAGCAGGATGTTGCCTGCAAAGCAGCTTCATTTCAGTTCTATAGATCATGAAGGATTCTATTGATTTGCATTAAGCAGGTTGATCACACCTGGCAAAAATATTTTTGCATCAGAGCAGAGATCATGTTTAGGAAGGGAGAAGAATTGAATACAGAGGTAAAAAATTAAATGTGACCAGGACTGTAGCTGCATGAAAGCAGTGTCTTATAATCATACGTTGTAGGCATACTAGGCCGTCTTTTTTTGTTAGAAATTTTGGCTGGGAAAGGCATGCTGAGCAAAATCTCATTTGCCGGTGTTGCCTGGGAACACAGAGAGGTTAAGTGACTTACTCAGGGGCACATATCATGCATGTGGCAGTTGTGGGACACAGACCCAAGTCTGATGGGTCTCCAAGTTCACAATTTGTTGCTCAAACCACAAGGCTATACTGCCTCCTAGTGAGCGTGGAGCTATGAGGTTTAGTATACACCAGCTCTCTTGAATCATTGAATAGCCACTGGCAAGTATATTTTTGTAAGCTGAGTAAGCTGGGGGTGAGCAAGGAACCCTTGATCCAGCCAGTGACATCCTAAAACCTGATTCTTTAAGTAAAAAAAAATATATAAATCCCCTTCCCCCAACCTCTCAGAGTACCATTTCTCACACTCTTTCCCCCTGCCCTGACCAATTAATAAAACATTCACCCTTCCTCCAACCCTTTTGTAGCATCCAGTGCCACCCTCCTCCTCTCCCTAGCCCCAGCAAACTAAATAATGATACACTTCCCCCACCCTTCCAGTATCCTAACCAACCCTCTACCACTCACATGCCATCCAAGAATTGTTAAATTCAAACAGAAAGAGAGAGAGAGTCATTGAGTGGCACAGATCCTCCTCTCACCACCTTGAATGGTTTCCATCTGAATGAATGAGAGCACGTGCACAAAGTGTAATCAGCGGTTCACTTTTACAGTTCACATGTGCGCTTTCAATCATTTAGATGGCAGCTGGGTGAGGGGGTGAGAGGAGGATCTCTGCTGGTCATGGTTACTTTCCTTCTCTCTGCATTTGATCTAAATAATTCTTAGGTGACATGGGGTGAAACGTGGGTTAGGGTTCTGAGAGTGAGGCAGAAGGGGGTGTGATTATTTATTTATAGGGGGTAAGGAGGGTGTGATTGGGTACTGAGCAGATGACATGACAAAGGTGTTATTCCATTATTTATTTCACTGGGGATGGGTGGGTGAATGTGGATTGGGTGCTGCAACTGGAGTGGGAGTTTTATTTACTGATTGGAACTGGGGAAGAAGGAGTTGATGGGAACATTATTTATTTATATGTCAAAGAACTTCACAAAGTGGCACTTTGCCAGTGCCATGTCACTTCACTAAGTCTTCACCAGGTGAAATTCTGTGTAAAGTGGCAATTTGCTGGTTAAGTGCTAGTTCGCAGCCTTCACTTGTTTAAGTGCCCACTTTGCTATCTGGAGTAAAACAACTAGTTGTAGTTCACATAGTTTTTACATTCACTTATTTTGTGGAAACTGTATCCTAAAGTGAGCAAGCCTTGACTGGGAGGGAGAACTGTTAAATATCCATTCCTACAGGGGCAGGGGGACAGCAAAAGTAAAGGAGGAATTTGGTATTATATAGCTCCTATTTTATAAACTGTATCCTTGAGCACTTTGCAACACAGGAGAAGAAGAAAAGCAAATGTTGCTATGTTTAGGTAGACCTGACTGACACATGGAACCCTCTACAGTATCAACATACAACGAGAAGCCTTATGCATGAGTCATGATCTGTTCCCACTGTTACTGTTTGTTGCTAACATTTTATTACTTTATTTTTCTCTGATTGAAATTGTTGTTGCTAGGTATACCTTCTGCTGCATTATTACAAGGTGTGCCTACAGGTGAGTGCTAACAGATTACTGCTGTAATCTTCTGATTCAAATTGTCTTTTGCAAGGTATATCTTCTGTTACTGCTTTATTTTTCTCTGTAGCAAAGTGTTTCTTACAGGGTATATCTTCTGTGAAATTATTACAGATGGTGCTTACATTTTTGTGACTTTTTATCATTAGGCTAAGCAAAGTTACTGTTTGCCCCTATTTTATTTACTTCTTTTTTGCTGAAAAGGTTTTTTTGTCTCAGATGTGTTGCAGTCTCCTTCTCACATTGAAGACCGGGAGAGTGAGAAAGCAGCCCCAGCTTCCTTGAATCAAGGAGGTTATTTTCTAGACTACACTGAACTGAATTATTACTTTTTGGACCTGTGTTAGTAACTAGTATTTATTCTGTTTTTGGGGTGAACTTTTCTTAGTTTTAACTTTAATTTGCCTGGGAGGAACTGTAGCTGGGAGATATTTGCATTCAGTTGTGACTAGACCAGTTACTTAGCCTTTGTGAAATAGGTGTCTGAAAGGAAGGAAGGCACTCCCCAGGTTGGAGGGTAAGAGTTGTAGGTGATTGTTTCTGGACAGCATAGTTTTACTCCCACCCACCCTTCTCCTCACCCCACCCGCCCCAAGCGCATAACTTCCTTTATAGCAGGGGTTCTGACATCACTTCCTCAAAACTGCTAACAACATACACCTGTTCCTATCCTTAAAGGCACAGCACACTGAATAGGGGGTAGATACACTCTCAAGCTTGTACATACGAAAACAAGAAAAAAACCAAAAAAGCATTTGTAACTGGAAGGAACACAGACGTGGGGATTGGTGCAATGCACTGGCTATGGAGCAGCAGTCTTCCGGGAGACATTCTGGAAACTGCATTGCTTGCCCTATTTACAGGCACCTCTCTGGTATGAGGGAGGAAGTTGTTCGTCTCCATGCTGACCTGGCAAGGATTCAGGAAACCTGCTCCTACACCCAGAGACCACCCAGGCCACTGCCACTACCTCAGAGATTGCCAAGAAAGAGGAGTGGTTGGACCACGGTGGGCTCAGGGAGGGTGAGGGTGGTAGAACAGAGGTGCACCCTCCAGTTGTGCCTCTCCACAGTTCATTCACCACTCTGGCAAAGCATGGTTCCTCTATGGAGGCACCTGCAGTGGAGACCAAGGAGGATGCTGGGAACCTCCATAATGGAGACCCACAGGAGGGTGGCCCAGGACCCTACAAGGGAAGGAAACAACTCCTGGTGGGAGACTCAATTGCTAGGGGGTAGAACTGGAGGAGGGAGGGGAAAGGGAGGTAAGGTGCCTGCCCGGTGCCAAGGCTTGGAGGGACAGGAAACAAATCCTCAGAATCATGGGAGCAGCGGCAAGGGGGAGGGAGCTGGATGTCATTATCCACCTAGGATGAATGACCTGGCTGAGAATGGGATCAGAGCAGTGCAACAGGAGTTTGTGGAGCTGGGGAGGGGCCTTAGACAAGTAGCACACATGGTAACTTTCTTGGAAGTGCTACCTGTCTATGGCATGGATGAGGCTAGGGCACTCCACACTATGGGATTCAATGATTGGTTGAAAAGCTGGTGCAGAGCTCAGGGATTTGGCTTCATTGGGGACTGGGACTCCACCTGGAGGGATGCAGGCCTATACAGGCACGATGGTCTGCATCTATCCTGGAGGGGAACCAGGATCCTAGGTGATAGGTTTAAATGCCTCAGTGGCAAGCATTTAAACTAGCCATGGGGGGAGGCACTGAAGAGGAGAAGGGAAATCCTAGCCCCTCAAAAAAATCAGGGTAATTAGTGAGGTAAACACCAAGATAGAGCAGTCGATAGGAGAAGTGCAGGGGTAAATGGAGAAAAAGACAAAGGCAGTAGGGACAGGGATGGGGCAAAAAGAAATAAAGCCATAAAAAAATGGAGGGTAATGGGTACCAATGCCCATAGTCTAGGTAAAAAACTCCCTGAAATGGTGGCCTTGATGGAAGAGGGATGCCTGGATATTGTGGCAGTCACAGAAACATGGTACACAGAGAATCATGACTGGTATGTCAACATACCAGGGTCCACAATCTACAGGAGGGACGGGGAGGGAAGAAGAGGAGGAGGAGGAGCTCTCTATGTAAGGGAAGGGATCAAAGCAACAGAACTAAAGGGTAAACAGGGAGGAGAGAGGAGGCACTGGGTCACCCTGGAGACTGGAAATGGCTCAATCTGCACAGGGGTTGTATACAGCCCCATCTCAGGGGAGGAAATAGACAAGGAAATGATAGAAGGCATCCTTGGGATGGCAGAGAAAGGGGAGATATTGCTGATGGGGACCTGAATATGCCAGATGTTGACTGGAGCACCTTTTCTGCAGCCACATCCAAGAGCAGGGCCATTCTCAATGCCCTACATGGGGGCATGCCTCAGACAGCTAGTTTTGGAACCCACTC
This sequence comes from Neoceratodus forsteri, assembly GCA_016271365.2. Classification (NCBI taxonomy): domain Eukaryota; kingdom Metazoa; phylum Chordata; order Ceratodontiformes; family Ceratodontidae; genus Neoceratodus; species Neoceratodus forsteri. The sequence continues at coordinate 690,897,055 of CM057454.1, read as the reverse complement.
GGGAGAGAGCAATCTTAGACCTGGTGCTTTCAAATGGGAATGGAGAGAGGATCTCTGATCTTGAAGTGGGTAGCCATCTGGGAACAAGCGACCACCAAACAGTGTGGTTCACGATTAATTTAGCTGTAGAGTCAAACCACACAAAAGTGAAGGTACTGGACCTCAGGAGGGCTGATTTTGTCAAAATGGGAGAGTGCCTCAGAAAAGCACTAGCACACAGGCAAGAAGGTGGGGTGGAGCAACAATGGGGAAACATCAAAACCGCAATCACAGAGGCAACAAGTCTTTGTGTGAAGCAAATAAACAAATCAAAATAAAGGAAAAAAACACTATGGTTCTCAAAAGAAGTGGTGGGGAAGGTAAGGGAAAAAAGATAGCATTCAGGAAATATAAGGAAACACAGAAGGAGCAAGACAGAGAACTGTACCAGTTAAAGCAGAAGGAAGCAGGTAAGGCAGTTAGAATAGCAAAGGCCCAAACCAAGGAAAAGATAGCCAACTTGGTTATGAAGGGGGATAAAACCTTTTATAGGTACATTAGGGAGCAAAGAAAGACTAAGGCAGGGATACTGAGGCTGAACAAAGAGGAAGGTGGTTGGGCAGAGAGTGACAGTGAAAAAGCAGGGATACTGAAGGAATACTTCTGCTCAGTATTCACAGTGGAAAAGCAGGTGGAAATACCTAGTCTGGTCAATAGAAGCACTCTAGATAGGGGGTTGATATTAGTCATTTCACAGAAGAAAGGGTTCTGAAAGAACTCTTAAAACTGAAGGTGGATAAAGGAATGGGGCCTGATGGGATTCACCCCAGGATTTTAAAAGAACTAAAGGAAGAACTAATAGCACCACTGACTACCCTTTTTAATAAATCATGGGAGGATGGGGTGGTACCTGAGGACTGGAGAAGGGTGGATGTGATTCCCCTTCACAAAAGCAGGAGCAAGACAGAGGCAGGAAACTACAGACCTGTCAGTTTGACCTCAGTTGTAGGGAAAATCAGCGGGGCACAGGACCCAAGGCAGCATGGTTTCACAGCAGGAAGGTCATGTCAGACAAATCTAATTGATTTCTTTGACTGGGCGACCAAAGCAGTAGACCAGGGAGGGGCTGTGGACATGGCCTACCTAGACTTTAGCAAGGCATTTGACACAGTCCCACACAAAAGATTAATAAACAAATTAACCAGCCTGGGAGTGGGTCCTAGGGTGGTAGCCTGGGTAAAACACTGGTTGGACAACAGGACACAGCAGGTAATAGTAAATGGAGTCCACAGTGAAGAAAGGAGGGTTACTAGTGGGGTACTGCGGGGTTCAGTACTGGGGCCAGTTCTTTGTAATGTCTTTATACAGTAAGTGACATTGCAGAGGGACTGGAAGGGAAAGCATGTCTCTTTGCAGATGATACAAAGATCTGCAACAGGGTTTATACACAAGGTGGGGTGGAAAGGATGAAAAGGAACTTGGCAAGGTTGGAGGAATGGTCAAATGTATGGCAGCTTAGATTCAATGCAAAGAAGTGCAAAGTAATGCACCTAGGAAACAAAAACCAGAAGAGTACACAATGGGGGGGTGAGATACTGACAGCAACAAAAATGGAAAGGGACCTGGGGGTAGTCATATCAGATGACCTAAAGGTGGACCAGCATTATGAGAAGGCAGTAAGGAGGGCTGGGGGATACTGGGATGCATAGGGAGAGGCATCACCAGTAGAAAACAGGAAGTTGTTGGCCCTCTGTACAGACAGTTGGTAAAACCACATCTGGAGTACTGTGTACAGTTCTGGAGACCCCATCTCCGCAAAGACATAGACAGGGTGGAGTCTGTCCAGAGGAGGGCAACCAAAATGATGCAGGGTCTGCATCAGAAGACATATGAAGAAAGACTAAAGGAACTAAAGATGTATAGAGGCGAGGAAAGGAGGGAGAGGGGGGACATGATAGAAACTTTCAAATACCTCAAGGGAATCAACAAAGTCCAAGAGGGTAGCATCTTTCAGAAAAAGAGATGTGCAAAAACAAGGGGGCACAATTTGAAGATAGAGGGGGAGGCTCAGAGGTAATGTGAGGAAGTATTTCTTCACAGAGAGGGTTGTGGATACATGGAACAGCCTTCCTGAGGAGGTTGTAGAGTCAAAAACAGTGGGGGAGTTCAAGAATGCATGGGACAGACATAAGGCAATTCTAGTGGGGGTAGGAGGAAGTAGGCAGTTGGTTAACTTGAATCTGCAGCTTATCCATTAGGTAGGGAAATGGGAAGACTTGGTGGGCCAAGTGGTCCGTATCTGCCATCAAATTCTATGTTTCTTTGTTTCTGTGTTTCACTATAACTAGCATGAAAGTGCACATCCAGTCATGAACCAACAATTTATATCATACAGTGTATTCTGACAAGTAAACACCATTAGCAGCAAAGGACTACTTTTTAATTATTTTAATTTTAAAAATTAAAGCTAAGATATCCAGAAACAGTAAGCACCAGTTATATTAGAATACAGTATACTACACAAATCCCTAACTTCAAAATTGTATACAATGGCTGTGATTCACGAATGCCCACGCACCGTCCCTATGACCAAATGCCATGCAGCAGTGCTCTGTGCACTCCCCCTGCATTCACCAATGGGAGTGCTGGCACCCTGCCCACTGGATCTCTGGCCAGCCATGGGGTGCCACACCGGGGTGGGGCAGGAGCATGTTGGAGGGTGCCCACGCTGGCATGTATGCATGAAGGAACCTGTGTGCTGTGCTGGTGTGGGGCATTTGAGTGAGGGGGGACCTTGCAGTATCATCCTATGTGGTTTTGCACCACTCCTGGTCACAGGTCGGTGGTGCCGACATCAGGACTCCTGCCGCATTGTTACCCCAACCCACTGTGCTGCTTGGGTGGGCTGAGGGTGGCCATTTGGGCAAACACCTGCTGAGGAATCACTGGACAGTGTGCGCTGTCTCAGGACCCCCTGGGCCCAATTTTAATAGACTTTTTAGAACAGCGCAAGTCGCGTTGCTCTAAGGGTTGCAGCAAACTCCGGGTGCACCAAAGACCCTGTGCCAGATTTTATAAAATTCAGGGTCTGTGCATGAAACTCCCTGGGTTTGCTGCAGGTCACAAGGAATGCCAAACACTTGGTGCATCTGCAAGAGTTGGTGCAGGTATCCGCCCCCAAATGGTGCAAAAATAGATGGGCGGGATGTTGGAAAGCTGAAGAAATTCATTGCCAGAATGGGCTCTGGGGCATAGGGGCATGGGAGGAGGTAGTGGGGGTGTCAGGGCACAGCCAGGCAGCATCTGCAGTAATGTGGTACCAGTTGGGGTGCCATTACGGTGTGTTAAAAGATAAGTATTTTGTTTTAAAGCAAGCCAGTACTATAAACATCATTCCTGTTAGTTTAGTGTCCCCCTGATCAACAGTATTTACATAAATGCCCGATGGTGTAGTGGATCTCCCCACTGATCCTTGCACTCCCTCGAATATGATGTTAGAAGTGCCCTGGTCCTATAGCGCCCTCCCACCGATCACCGATTTTACCCCCCAAAAATGCAATAATATTCCATGGTATTCTAGTGGATCCCCCACCCTCCACACCTCATCAGCCATTGCCCAACCACCCCACTCCCCCACCCATCCCTGCCCTGATCTTGTGACTGACACAGCCCTCCACTCACCACTACAGCCAGCCACAGAATGCACTATCAAGGAGCATGCACTCCAATCCTAATGTCCCATTTCCTGACTTTTTCTGCATTAAGCCACCCTAACCGGTGTCTTAAAGTAGTTTTTTTGAAAAGAATTTCCTTTCCTTTTGAGATAGCAGCATGACCAAGAAACTGGATTAGACCATTTCTGTGAGTAAAACCATCAGACCATCTGCCAACTGCAAAATTATATCTGGGGTCAAGTCAAAAATATATTGACATGACAACAATTAGGAGAAATGAAAAAAGAAACATTTCGGGTTCTTGTGATATGGGAAAATGCGTGCAAGAAAGACACTGAAATAGACAAAATGTTAAACAGAAAAATGTAAACAGACTTGGCTGGGTCCAACTAATCTATCTATCTATCTATCTATCTATCTATCTATCTATCTATCTATCTCTCTGCCTGCCTGTCTGTCTGTCTGTCAGTCTGTCTGTCTGTCTGCCTATCTGTCTATGCAATAAACACATAGGGCCCAATTCTCAAAGAGGGCTTGGGTCGGCACTGAAGCCTGATGTGCTAGGGACCCTGCACCAGATTCTGGTATAGGAGGGGTCCCAGTGCCGAAGTCCACACACTTGCGGTAACCCCTCCAATGTGGCAAACACATGGCACATGGGAAGGGTCTGCTGCAGGCCCCTTGTGCCAAATGCAAGTGGTCCCCTCATCCCCGAGAAATACCTGTCCCTGGTAGTCTATTCTACCCCCCCAAGCCCTGATCACCCATCATGTTTATTAAATATTCCCTGGTAGTCAATACCACCCCTCAAGCCCTGATCACCCATCATGTTTATTAAATATTCCATGGAAAGCAAATCCACCACACCCTAGCCCTGATCCTGTTAAGTGACAATCCCATATACCTGGTGGTCTTGTGGACCCCCCCCACCTTGCAGTGCCCAATCACCCCTCTCCCCTCCATCTCATAATAGAGTCGACAACTGACACAGCCCACCACTCACCACTTTAGCCAGATGCAGACTAAGCTCTGAATGAGCGTGTACTGCATTAGGGTATGCACTCAGTGAATGACAACTGCTGTTAATCACTGAGCGCATACTGTATACAGTGCACACTCATTCAGAGCTTAGTCCGACCATGGTGGTGAGCAGTGAGCTGTGCCAGTCGGCAGCTCTGTTACAGGTTGGAGGAGTGGGGTGGTTGGGCAATGCAGGGTGGAGTGGTCCACTAGACCACCAGGTATATGGGGTTGTCACTTAAGGCAGGATCAGGGCTTGGGGGGTGGAATTGACTACCACAGAATATTTAATAAACATGATGGGCAATCAGGGCTTGGGGTGGTGGTATTGAATACCAGGAAATGTTTAATAAACATGACGGGCAATCGGGGCTTGAGGGGGTGATATTGACTACCAGGGAATAGTTAATAAATGTGATGGGTGATTGGGGCTGGGGGGTGGTATTGACTACCAGGGAATATTTAATGAGCATGATGGGTGATTGAGGTTTGGGAGGGGTGGTATTGACTACCAGGTAATATTTAATAAACATGACAGGCTATCATGGCTTGGGGGGGCAGACACTACAGAACAGGAGTATTGAACGTGGATAGTTTTATATTAGGGACATAGGGATCAGGGAGGGGGTACCCTAGACCACCAATAAAGAGGGCTTTACAAAATGATGATATAATGGTTGACATCGAAGATCAGGAAGGGGGATACATTAGATCACCAGTGACGGGAGTTGTACTGTATACTGATATAATGACTGACATCGGGAATCGGGGACGGGGGACCTCTAGACCACCAGGTCATGGGTTAATTCCTGTTATGCTGTTATGGGCATGTCGGGGGGGAGCACATTGCCACACACCGGTTAACTCTCCCAGAGAGGATTTTTAAGCAATAAGGCATTACCAGGAGATAGATTAACAGTCTGTTAATCACCCCCTAGGGGTGCAATGTGAAACGAGGCACAGCTGAGTGCCATATTGCCCCTAGGGGGTGATTAACTGACTGTTAATCTAACTCTTGGGAGTGCCTTATTGCTATTATAAAAAAATGATTCCAAAAGAAAAGTGTTAAAAGTATACTTTTTGAATGTTTTCCTCATTTAGAGGGAGATTTTTAATAAACTAGTTCTTCCACCAACAGTTTAAGAATGCGGGTTCAAAATCAGAATGCATCATTCCAGTCATTCAGCAGTGCTAGAGAATGGAATGCTGACAGGAAAAATCCATGTGCCATAGTGATCAGGCTGTACATGACAGTATAACATGGATTAATGTAAGGCTGTTGGAATCCTAACAGCCAATCAGATTGCAGCATTTCTGAGACCCTTTTTATAATTCTAAGTACACTTAGACCAGCCCTAACTGGTCTAAGGGTACTTAGAATTTCTCCCTCTGGGAGAGTTCTGAGAATCACATTTACGAGGATGTGGCAGCTTGCATCTGCCACATGCCCCCTAGCACCATGTCACAGCCCATTTCTGGGTGCAAGGGCTGCACAAGCCCCATTTGGGGCAAGCAGCCTGTGGTTGATGCAGACTGCTTTGTGAATAGCTCAGGGGACAGTTTTTGATGCAAGGTGCCACTTGTGATGTTTATGATTGGCGCAGGCACCTTGCGTCGATCACAGGGCTTTAAGAATCGAGCCCATATGATGCAATGCAATGCAATGGAATTCAGTGGAATGGAATTCAATGGAATGCAATACAACACAACACAACACAACACAACACAATACAATACAATACAATACAATACAATACAATATAGTTGCCAAATCACAGTTGATACATAAAACCCGAGTGGGAAACAGAATCTAAAAGTCTCAAATAATAAACTCAAAAAATAAAAGGGTGAATGTAAATCTTACTGCAGATACATGAATTTTATAATGCCCACTGCTGAGGAGCCACAAACCACAGTGATTTGACTCGAGGTAGTCTTTGTTCCCTGAACTATGCAAATCAAAGTTTCAAGTTCAAGAACAGGTACCTGACATGCTTACTTTAACTACAGCAGCATTCCTGTTTACAAAAAAAAAAATCCCTTGGCATCTTTCACATTGACTATAAACAAGAAATGCAGGTGCCAGTTGACTCTGAAATAAGTTGAAAGCCAGCATTAATCATTTTAGTTGGAACTGTGAAATTATTTGTAATATTTAGACAAGCTCATTATGTCTTATAGTCTCAGCGGTGGTGGTGGTGGGGGGCACTTTTTACAATCACGGCCTCTGGCAGGCTGAGCTGTGAGCATGGTGGCCCTCTCCTGAAGGGCTGTATTACACACTGCTATAACTCTACAGTACATACAAATTCCAGTATATCTAAACACGTTCAGCCTTGTAGTAGGCAAATGCTCTTGCTGCTTTCCCCTCGGGGAATACCGCTAGGAACTAGCATTACTTTAACTAATCACATGATCTCCCAGAGCTGTTCATGGGGTTGGGGGTTGGTGTTGCCGCTAGTGAGGTAGCCCATGGAGCTGTCATGATGCACATGGCCCCTCTAGTTGTCCTCTTCATCCATTGGTTTGTGCAGGTACTGAATCAGGTTTGGTGCCCGTACAGCATTGTGGAGTGGGGATGAGGGGTGGGGGGAGCTGTGTGTGCTGGGACAGTGCCTGGGAAATTCATGGCGAGGAAACTTTGTGCACTGGGATGTCTCTGGGTAGCCCCATTCAGTCAATGACTGGAGCTTCTCTGGTAGCAAGCACTCATGTTCTATGAGGTCTAGAGCTGCATGGTTCTATAAGAGAAAGCTGCCTACTTACTTTTACTACCATTGATTATTTGTGCTTTCTTACTGCTCCACTCTCTTGAACTTTAGCAAACCCTACCCTATTCCTCATTTCAGATGGACTTTGAGGTCAGCTTGTGTCTATTGACTCCTTGACAGTCTGCAGTGCACACCTCCCCCTGGCTATTGTCCTACGAGTATTTATTTAGTTTTTGTTGACCAGGTAAGTGCACTAGACAAATCCTGCCTATTTTCAGGCACGACCCGGGGGAGGGGGATACAGATGAATGCCAACTGACCTTGAACCAGATTAAGCTGTTGGTGGTATTTTTAGTGAATGAGAGAAATCTGGCCAGGGCACCGGGGAAATTCCCCTACTCTGTGGAGGGGGAACCTTTGGTGGACGGACGCAAGATGGCCACTTCTGCTCTGACTTTGGAGGAGATGGAGGTGACTGGGACAGGGGAGCGGGCCTCCTCCCCCGCTCCCATTGAACTTGAGGCTGTGGATTTACTTGTTGCTGATCAGGATGCTTCCTTGCCTATGGAGTTTTTTGACACGGTTGATGCAGCGCTTGAGGATGCAGTTAAGGTACCTACACAGTGCACTTTATTGAAGGAATCAAGTTCTGCACTTACTGAGAAGGAACATTTGCTGAATGAAGTGCAGGATGCAGCTGAACGCTGCTCACATCGTAAGGCTCAGCTTCAGTCTGAAATTGCTGCTTTGCATGCTGGCTCGACTGTTTTGGCTACATCGATCCTCCCTTTACTCGGTCGCGCATTGTGGATGCAGCATTGTGCGCAGTAGAGCTGCTCCTGCCTCCTCAGGTACAGTCTAGCCTGGCTCCTACACTTTGGACCGATCCTGCCTGTTTTCCTGACCAAAACTCAGATTCTGGTAGTCGGGATGATGATGCGACTACATCACACGGCTTGGTTGTTGCAGCGCGACATTTTGACTGAAACAGATGGGTATGACTTCCATTATTAAACAGAGCGAGGTTATGTTGCACGAAACTGGTGTTTCTACCGAGATGGGGAGTACCTTGCTTGTGGGAAAGGGAACTGTTGGACTTGGCCCTGCTTCACCTTTACCGGTATCTGACTTACATCTTTCTCCTGCTATTCAGTGTCCTCCTGCTGCACAGAGCTTAGATCCCTCTTTGCCTCATAATGACTCTTCCTGTTGGTCTCCTGAAAGAGCGATAGCTGCAGCAGGGTGGTTGCCTAGCTCTAATGGTACCTGGGTGCCGGATCCAGCAGATGCATCTCTACAATGCTACCACTCCTCTGCTAGTAACTCGGTGGCTACATGTACTTTATCTAGTACTAACTCTGTGCCTGCTACTTCTCAACAGTCTGTTTCTATTCCATCTGTTTCTGTGGTTACTATTCCAGCTGTCTCTTTATCTACTTCTGGTGTTGTTCCTCAAATAGCTGTTTCTGTCCCTGTGCAGGAAAACAAAGGTCACCCCCCCATTTAAACTTTCTGATTTGTTTTCTAACAAGGGTGAACCTGCGCCTTGTAGGAATGCTGTACGTTTGATTTATAAGGGGGGTTTGGAGGATTTACCTGATAGACTCTATATTGCCAAAGTTTTGCTAAAAGGGTCTATGAAGCTTTTGTCTGCTGATATTTATGCACTGATTCATTTGGGTAATTCTAACTACGATGTTAGTTTCAAAATCCCTTCAGGTTTGGAGCGTTTTTGGTCTCTTTCCCAGATGGTTAAGAATTCTCCACTCTGGATACCTTTTTTTGCTGTGCCCTTTACCAAACCGTCTGTTAAGTTAATTAAGATCATGTTCCATAATGAAGGAGTACATATTGAGGATATCCTTTTCTGGCTGCGTAGAAGATGTGAAGAACTAGATAAACCTGTACTGATTCTTGATAGTGAAAAATTTGGAATGGGGGTTGGAAAATTAGGGTAAAGCTTTTTGATTCAAATAATGGCCCTCAACATTTGCCTAATAGTTTTTTTTTGGGGGGGAAGGATAGAGGGAGTTTATTTTATGTTGGTCAGCCATAATCCTGTTTTAAATGTGGTTCTAGGACTCGTCTCAATACGGTCTGTGACACTCCTCACTGTTCCCATTGTTTTGAATTTGGACATTTGGCTGCCACATGCCTTAACCTGTTTAAATGCAATTTATGTGAACAGACCGGACATGGCTATGCTAAATGTCCTTGGGCATCCCATAATAGGGATGATTGCCCTTCACATGAAGGCTTGATTGTAGCAGCTCAACATGCTGAATCTGACCCTGTCCCTCCCCCTATTGGTGGAGATTAATTTCCGACTTCACCATTACCTAGTGCATCTTCTTTAACAGTTCCAGACATGGGTTCGAGTGCTTCGGTTCCAGCTGCTTTGCCAGCTGCCGGGACCCTGCATTCCTCAGTAGTTCCTGGGGTTGTCTCATTCCCTGTCGCCTCTGATTTATCTCTGTGTGGCAGGTCGGAAGATCCAGAGATGCCTCCTCCTCCGTCACCAGTGTTGCCTTTTAAAAAGGTCATTGCTAAAAAACGTCACAGATCGGGGAAACCTGTTCCTGCTCGGCCGGTACCTGTGGCCTCTACTAGTGGAGTTGTTTCTGAATCTTGGAAACTAAGTAACAGCTTTGCTGTTTTGGGGTCGAAGAATGAATCTGATGGTGAAGATTCAGATCTTTCTTCAAGAACTTCTGTGATTACTGACGCTTTTTCGGAAGGTGATGATGGTGAAGTAACACAGGTGGAGGGTCTACCTAGACGATCTCAGCGTAGACGTGTTTCTAAAGTCTCATGAGGCTAGTATGATCCTGAAATATTGTTCTCCCTTTCTTTGTTTTCTTATTATGGCTTCTTTGACATTTACTACTATTAATGTTAATAGTATTAAGAGTCACAGGAAGATGGTTACCATCATATCATATCATCAAGTCTTTATTTAACCAGGCGTTCATCGTTGAGCAGAAGCTCATTTGTAAGATGGACCTGGGTGGAGCATGAACAATTGTATATACAGGTCAACACAGGTATTTACAAGGCAATACAGATAATACTCTTTACAGAGAGGAAGAAAAAGAAGTTCATATGTACATAGAATTATACAGATATTGTACAGATTACACGGTATTTGCATACATAGAAGTATCTATAGGAAGATAAAGCAGGTTATCTAAGGTTGCAGGAGGAAGTAAGGAAGAAAAATAAAAATAAAATATACACCAGGTAGAGGTGAAGGTAGGGAAGAGAGGGAGGAAGTAGGGGAGAAAGGCTAGGAGGGCACGGTGCACAGAAAGGAGTTGATAAAGCTGGATGTAGAGAAGGTGGATGGAGAAAAGGAGTATGTGTGATCCCCGGGATTGAATGCTATAAAGTACGGGGCATGGTAGGATGTCACAACCCAGGGTAGTGAGCTCCTATCCGAGGTTGGGAAAGGAAGAATAAGGGGATGGATGGGCCTAGTGTTGATAAGACAGGGGGATAAGAGAGAGAACAATTAGGCTGGTGAGGAGCAAGCTTGGGGGATCAGTACTTAAAATTGGGTCTAGGCGTGGCTATATACCAGTGCAGACACCGGTACTGGGTCTGAGTGGATGAAGCAGTTACATACTTCTCTGATTGTACAGAAATAAAGCATCTTGAAAGCATTTATACCGATTAGAGTGCTTAATTTGAGGGTTTTTTGTAGATCGTTCCATAAGGTAGGTAGCACGAAGCTTATGGCTGCCCTGCAGAGAGGGATTTTGCTTTGGGTACTTTAAGTGTAATAGCTGAGTAACTTCTAACGCCAGATTCCAATTATACTCAGGGAAGACAGCAGGCTATATAGTAAGGCAGCTTATTAGAGATGGCTCATAGGGTCCAGAGAGCGGCGCTTCTGTGGCGCCTGAACTTTAGTGATGTCCATCCCACTGCCGATATATAGGGTGTAGTGATGTGTCCCGTTATAAACCTCAGTGCTCGATGGTAGAGTGTGTCCAGTTTAGCCATGTAAGAGTTGGGGCATTGGCTGTAGAGGAAGTCAGCGTAATCAACCAATGATAGGAAAATGGATTGGACCAGTTGTTTCTTGGCATCTCTGGTGAGAAATTGGCTGATTCTAAAAACAGTCCAAGCCTTTGCGAAGTCGCTTTTAGCAAGTCCTCAATATGTTCAATGAAGGAGAGTCTTTGGTCTATCAAACTCCCAGACACTGAATTTTGTAACAAATTCTAGTTTTCTACCTAGAACTGTGGTAATTTGGGAACTGTCCCACTGGACACAGGGTTAGCTGTATGGATAAAAGGAGAGAGGACCATCGCTTAGTTTTTTTGGCATTAAGGGTAGCTTTTTGGAGGAGTTGGCTTTGCAAAAGGTTGAATTCTGACTATAGGTCATTGCAGGCAGCTTCAGGTGTTGGGCGACTCACGTGAGAACTGTATCATCTGCAAACAGATGGATGTTGGCTTCTTTATAAAGTAGTCGATGTTATTAATGTAGATTGCAAAAGTAAGGGCCCTAATATAGAACCTGAGGTACCCCTCTTTGCAGAGTTTTAAGGGGACAGGCCTCCTTCGCTTTAACTTGTTGAAGGCGCCTGTAAGATAGTTAGTGAACCAACGCGAGAGAGGAGGGGTCCACCTATGGTTTGAAGGGCAGAGAGGAGCAGATCATGGTCGATCGGTGTCGAAAGCCTTGCTTAGATCAAGGAAAACAGCACAAATAAAGTTTTTGCTCTCAAGATTACGCTGCCAGTCGTTAGTAACTTTGGCGAGGCTGAGATAGTGCTATGTTTAGCTCTGAATCTGGACTGCATAGGATTTAGCAGTTCCTAGACTCAAGGTGAGTCCTAAGCTGTGCATTTACAATTTTCTCTAGGAGCTTGGACAGGACGGAAGGAGGGAAATTGACCTATAGTTATTGAGATCGCTACGGTCACCTGATTTGAACAGTGGTATGACATGTGCTGTCTTCCATATAGGTGGTAAGGTGCCTGAGACAGGGATAAGTTAAAAGGTGGGTGACGGGTATTGCTAGTACGTGCAGGGCAATTTTAGGAAGTAAGGGTCAAGGAGTCGGCCCAGCACTTTTTCTAGTATCCAACTGAAGCAAGAGGTCCTACCTCTTTCAGTGTGGCAGGTTGAAGTGAGAAAGGCGGAAGCTATCGGAGTTTCAGGCAGTTGGCTGGCAGTCTGGGAGCGAAGTATGTTTGCAGGGAGTTATCAAATGCCATGCCTGCAGTAGCAAAGTGGTTATTGAATGCGCAAGTATTCATCTTTTCAAGAAAATGGTTGCCAGAGGTAATCTTGGTCGGAGTGAATTTCTGGGAGTGGCCTAGCAGATCACTGATTGTGTTCCAGAGCTTGATTGGGCTCTTTGTGGCAGAGTCGAGTTGGTTGAAGAAGGTGGCCTGGGATTCTCTGATTATTTTGGTACATAAATTTAGTGAGTCTCCTGAACTGGTTCCAATCCTCTGCAGTGTTCAGTCTGCGTGCTTTTTCCAGAGCTTATCTCTTTCTAGAAGCAAGGACTTGATCTGAGGGTGAACCATTTACAGGTTTTGGTCCTAGTTTGAACTTTAATAAGGGAGCATACTTATTAAGGGCCCTTGATAGAATGTTGTGGAAGATATTGTAGCTGGCGTAATCGTTTGGCGGAGTGAAATCTTGCCTCAGGGGAGTACTTTAAGCTCGTTTAGGTAGGCATGTTCATTGAAGTTGCGCCTGGATCTCTTCATAGAGAACTTGCTGATGGGTGCTGGGTTGTTAGTGGATCTTACCCAGCAATAAAACAATGGTCACTGGCGCCTGAGAAGAAGACATCAGCTGGGAGAAGAGATTAGGTTTGCTCACCATTAGCACATCCAAAAGTGTACTTTACTGGGGTTCTTCAAGTTTGGGCGTGTTGGTTCAGTAATAAGTTACGGCCAGCCCATGTTCATCACAGAAGGATGCAAGGGGCAGCTGTGTTGAAGAGCCAGTCAAAGTTGAGGTCTCCTAAAATATAGTTTCTGCAGCCCCTGTCCCAACTTGTCACTTAGATATGACACAAGCTGTAGGCCAGCAGACGGTGGTCTGTAGCATCCTATTACGCAGAGTGCAGTAGTCTGTGTAATTTCCACTTTGAGAATTAGGCATTCAAATTCGCTGGCGACAGATGCCGAGGATAAGCAGGAGGCAGAAAATTTGTCTTTAACGTAGATAGCTACCCCTCCTCCTCTGGCATGCCTATCAGCTCTGAACAAGGCATAGTTGGGTATGTTTACTTCTCTATCAGTGGTGCAGGGTCTAAGCCAAGTTTCGGAAATCACAAGTATGTCAGGAGAGGTATGATTTACAGGGTTTGTAATAAGGTTATCTTTTTAAGGAGGCTACATACGTTAATATGCAAGAAGCTTATTCTTTTAAATTTGCTAGTTCTCTGACAAGAGCAACAGCTTCTGGGGGCCAGGGTTGAGTTCTACATTGCCTGAACAAAGCAGGAGGATAAGTAGGATTTTCTAAGAGCTCTAATTATAAGCTTGTAATTCCTGCCTTTCTCCGGTCTAGTAGATCTGATGTTTTAGGGACTGGAAAAGTAGCCACCATAGAAGAGCTGATCTGTTGTAGCAAAGCTAGTACCCCTACCACAATAGGCGGAGGAGATAGAAGTCTGCATGGTGGGAGGTGGGCCTTGTGGTGGGGAGTGTTATAAGTACTCACTGGTATGTGTGGTCCAAGAGCAAGGTTCAAGGTACTGGTACTTGGAATCACGAAGGCAATTAAGGATAAGTTGCCATGTGGTATACAGCACAAGGTGCCATTGTAGACCAAACATGATGGTAGTTCAGGTGTCCAATGCTGGGCAGCTGGTATCAGCAGAAGAAGGGGCAGTAAAAGGAGCCATATAGGGCCCGACATGATGGTACCTCAAAAAGGAGCCACTCAATTAGCCCAGGGGCCAGTGGGGTTGCTGGATTAATGCAGCTTATCAGTAGCTTTCCAATCCAGGTCGACCCAAATTTACTACTATGTCCTGTTTACATGGCTTATGCAGTGATGTGATTTGTCTCCAGGATACACATTTAAAATCTCTTTGTGAAGTGCAATGCGCACTTAACCTATGGTCTTCGGGGGTGTCTTTCTGGTCGAATGGGGAATCCCCTTGTGAAGGGGTTGGGGTACTTTTTGCCAATCCAGAATTGAAAGTATCAAGGATGGTTGACATTTCTCGGACGAGCATTGTTGCTTGATCTTAATTTTGAAGGAAAGATTTCGATTAATTAATATTACGCCCACAGACCAAGGCGCCCGTGTTGCACTATTACAAGACATTCAACCCTATTTGTATACCTCTCTCGCTACTAGTTTGGGCTGGAGATTTTAATTGTGCTCTTAGTACTAGGGATAGAGGTATGAAGACGTCCAAATTGTTTTGTGATTCTCATAAATTAATGCAGATATTAGATACTGCCCAGCTCAAAGATGCATATCTTAGTGTCTATTCTTAGGGTGGTAAGACGTTTTTTAAGAATACATTATCCACCAGGATAGATTTTATTTTTCTTTCTGTTGTTTTACAAGTTAATAAGGTGGATTTACGGGTATGGGAATTTTCTGACCATAAATCTCTTACAGTTTGCTTGACGTGGGAAGGTATTCCAAGATGTAAAAAGAATGTATGGAGGTTGAATTCCTCCTTATTGAGTGAGGAACCTCTTCAACGATCTTGGAAGTTAGAATTACAGGCTAGGTTTTCTGTCTTTGACTTTTTATGAAGATGCAGCTTCTTGGTGGGAAGATTCTAAGACGGACTGGAAGACTTTTTCCAGACTTACTCTACTTTCAAAAGCACCATGAAAGTATCAGGAATACTTACGTCTTAGGCACAGTTACAGAAATTGATCTCTTTGACGGAAACTGAGGGGTGTGACTATAGTACTCAAATTAGAAATGTTAAAATCGTATGATGGAATATAGGTATGATAGGGCAAAGTCTTTAGACCATGAACATCGATTTGGTCTGAAATTGCACAAAGGTGCCTTAGATTCCTTTCAAGATTGCAAAGACAGGGTTGATAAACGCTTCATTTCAGAATTAAAAAATGAATCTGGTGACTTGGTTAAGACTCTCGGCTCTACTTGAGATAGTTGGACATTATTTGGAATCTTTATATCAGAAGGATGATGGGGTTTAGTGCGGATTGATAAATTTTGATGGATTACAAATACCATATTATCTGCTGCTGATGGTCAGCAGCTGTTGAGAGCTATTCTGAATCTGAGGTTAGGATGCGATTTTCTCATTGAATGTAGATTCTTCGCTGGCACGGATGGGTTTGGAGCGGATTTCTACCGACTTTTCATGTGGATTTGGATCCAATGACTGTAGTGTTTTCAAATGTTGTCTACTACTGATGGCTCCTCAATGAATCAGCGTTGGTGGTTTACTGTAAAAAAGGTCTGAGCGGACTTGAGTAATTAGAACATTGACTTTATTGATACAGATTTAAAAATACGGTAAAATTTTTTGTATGATGTCTGTTCTTGTGGTGCGATAAGTCCCTATCAGACGTGTTCCATACCTGGTGGACCAAAATGATAATTTATTCGAGAACTTTTCTCTGCATCTCAGTTAGGTTCACTGGAAGGTATTTACTTAGTCTTACCAAGAAAAGCTTTTGATACGTGTTTCTCATGAGTTTTGTTTTCTGTCTTACGTGAGTATGGTTTGCCACAGGTTTATTGATTGGATCAAGTTATTATTGTATCATCCACTTCCTTCTGCGAACATGGAATGGATGGAGTTGGTACTCCAGTAGCGAGCGGAGAGGGTTCAACAGAGATGCCTTGAGTCCGGTCCTAGTAGTTTTTATTGATGTGTTACTTCGTCTGATTAGTGTTCCATGATGGTCTGGCGGGAGGTATTGCAGATGGAGTTGTGCCTATCAAGGTCCTTGCATATGCTGATGACTTAGTTATTTGTCTTTCAAAGGTTCACAGAAGGTCCTATATTGAGTAATGTACTAGAATCTATTTTCTAGTGTTCTGGTTCAAGATTAATTATGAGAAAATGGGGTTTTTCCCTTTGGTACCTCTAGTATCCCAGACACGGTCTTCTTGCTGATCTTTTAATCTCTAAACTCCGATACCTATCTTAGGAATAGAAATTTGGTGATGGTGACATATCGTATACCAATTGGTCTCCTAAATGTGTATAAACTCAATCAAGGGTAGCAAGTTGGAAGGCAAAACAAATCACTTAAACGGAAATGGGTGTTGCTTATTAAAACCTTGTTGCCTATTTTTTTATATATTAGTTATGTTTACACCTCCGATGTCCCTTTTAACCCCCCTATATAGTGTTTTCCAGGCCTTTTGGGAAGTAGACTGAATCCCATTAAAAGTGGCTTCCTTATAGGAATATTCGACAAGGTGGGGTTGGTATGGTTCATCCTGTGCCTTTTCTTAATGTTTTTCTTACAATTTTGGTCCTCTACTTAGACCTGGTATGAAGGTTTGGTTTCCTTGGATTCGATTATGGTTTTGGTTGGAATGCCTCTGTGGAAGCAGGGCAAATCGACTCTTTTGCTCGACTTTCCCTACTTCTAAATATGGCATGGAAGCTTTCATCTTTATTGAAATGGAAGATCACTGTTTCTGTTTGGAAACAAAGACCACTAAGGAAGCAGTTGTACGATTCCATTGTTTTAACTAATTTCTCTGATATTTTGACCGTTCGGATTGTCCTCCCAGTCTCAAGATAGAGTTTTATTGTTACTCTCAGTAAGCGGATTTACCTGACTATATATGGGATGAGTGTTTGGATTGGGTTCCTATGGCAGATTACCAGTGGGTAACAAGCACAAACATAAACAACAGTGAGAGACCATACCCGTGAGTCATGTGGATCATTGTTAAGCATAGGAACATCTTTTTTGGATTGTCCATATATTAAATCCTTTTGGGTTTTGTTAGCTACTCACTGGAATGAGCCTCTTTCAGTCACTTTCTTATAGGACTCTAATGTAGTAGGTACAAATGGGGTGAATAGATCCGTGTATCCTGCTGACACTTTACTGTTGTTTTTTGTCATTCATTTTTATATTTGGCAATCCAGGTGTTATTGGTCCCACTCAACAACGTATGGTTTCATTTGAGAAGCTTCTTTTCAATAATAAGTCTACTTTATGGAAGATTTATGAATCTGATATGACTATCTATGGCCATGTTAAATGTTCCTCTTTATGGTTGCATTGTGAAAAATGGCTGACATGAGTTCCTATTTTTTCAGTTTCTTCTGTTTAGATTCAGTTATTTTTGCTCTGTTTTTGTATGTATTGGTTTTATGTATTTTGTATTCCTTGCTTGTCTGAGTCCTTTTTCCAATAAATTCCCTACTCTGGGCGATGTCGAGATGACATTTGGACAGAAGACTTGCAGACACCAATGGAGCAGGACATGTGGAGAGCTGAGGAGTGGCTCTCCTCCTCGGCTTTTGCCTTGTATTTTTGTGTTGAATTATGGAACCTACCTCAGTCGGAGGTGCTGTGAAGGCAGTGGTTTCGTTAATGCATACGGAAGAGGAGTCCATTTCTGAGATCGATGTTCCAAATGAAGAAGCAGAGATTAGTCTTCAGTTGGCGGATATGGAACGGCAGTATGTCGCAAGACGGAACATCCTGGTGAGGGCATTGGAACATCGGCAGTCTGGTAATTCAGATGCGCACCTACAGGAACTGGAAATGGCGCAGGGAGAGTCTCTGCTGGTATCAGAAAATGGGGTTATGGATACTAGAGCTACAGAGCGCGCACACTCTGATGAGGAACTGCTTCCTTCTATGGCTACACCTAGGGCTTTGCAGGGTGAGTCCTCTTTTGATACTGGAATGGATTTTACTGAAGTGCTGACTGCAGCCGACGCTGCGGGTCCCTTGTTCCCTGCTGAAGGCAATCCAGCTTACTGAGTTACAGCTTCTGTATTCTCAGTCTCAGGCAGCTGGATTGAAGAGACTTTGACTGTTACTCCCAGTAGTGCAGGCATAGAATCACCTATATTGCCTGATCCCTGAACCCCCTTCCTTCTTCTCCAAATCTGGGCTCATTAACAGTGGGGTCTATTGAGGCTCCTGAATCTCCTCCATGGGTGGCCACAGCTTTGGAAGCTGCGGGATGGGTCAGGTCTCGGATGGGAAAACCTGGGTTGCAAATCTAAAGCCTCTCAAGGCTTCACTATCTGCTTCTGTTACTTTGTCTCCCAGTGTTCAGCATTCCTTTGGAGTCAGATCTTGGCTCTTGCCGGATCGCTGTCAAATTTCTAGTCCTGATATGTTGGAGCATATTTGAGAAGTTAGAAGAGAGGTGATGTAAGTCAGTCTCCTAACCCCCCCATGTGGTTGCTTAGGCTAGTATTGTTTCCCTACTTCAGTGAATACAACTGAGGCTTGGTCGGATGAAGGTTCAACTGTGTGGCAAGGTAATATTGCTGAGCCTTTTCCAGCTACACTTGGTCTTGGTAATAGAACTGCTGCATGACATAATGCTGTCTGTTTGAAGTATAGGGGGTCACAGAGGATCCCGAATAGACTTTTTATTGGTGTGAACTTTTAAAAAACAGTATGAGGTTTACACCTATAAGTTTATGCCCCGATCCATATGCCAGGGTACAGTTTTTGATGTCAGTTTTAAATACCGGCAGGTTTCAGCAGGTTTTGAAAGCAGTACCTAGTTTTGAAACATACACCTTTATGGAAACTTTACTTGGGCCTTTAACTAAACCTGTTTAAAAAAATCACTATTCTATTTTGGAATGAAGGTAGATGAATGTCGCTGACATTACATACTGGTTGAAACAGCACTGTTCTGTTAAAAGTCCCCGGAACCCATTCTTGATGAGGCATCTATGGACAGGGGTTGGAGATGCAAATTGACTTACGTGTTGAGAATAGCCTGACTAAACATTTGCGGATTGTTTTTTTTAGGTCGAGATAGAGGTACTTTTACCCAGAACAGCCCACAGCCTGTTATAAATGTGGGGCTTTAGGTCGTTAAGTATATACAGTATGTGACCAGCAAATGTTAGCTTATGTAGAACTAGGGCATATAGGTGCACATTGTAGAAACCCTATGACATGTAATTTATGGCCGAAAGGGACACACGTTCGTGACCTGTTCTTAGGCATGCATAAACAAGCTGATGCTTCCGTCGGAAGAACAAGATGTTTTTTGTTGCAAATGCACAAAGAGAACAACAAAGGTTGCAAAGATTTGCTTAGTCCATAATGCAGCTCAGGCTGCAGCTCAAGACACAGTTCCACTTCTGACTGAGGTGAGTCTCTCATATCCCGATCACTGATGGTATTGAAGTCAGTGCCCAGGATCCTCCCTCTACAGCTGAAATGGGGCAGACTGAATTTCTGGTTCCTGACCCTTTGTCTCTGATGGAACAAAGAGCAGCAGGAGTAAGGGCTGACAGTCTCGGTTTCCCAACCAATTGTGAAACTTGTATTATTCAGGAACCCTTGTATGCCTCCTCCTGGAGCTTCATCAGATATTCCCTTTCAATGTGTCACTAGATCTAAGCATCTATTCAATTCAATTCAATTCATCTTTATTTTTCTAAAGCTTTTCTTAAAATCAAAGCCCTGCACAAATTCACAAAACAATAAATACAATAAAATTAAAACTAATATAAATCCTTAAAAGCTATGCTAAAAGGTGGGTTTTCAAAGCTCCCATAAAACTAAGGATAGTAGGGCAATCTAGCACCTGAAAGAGGTGAGAATTCCACAGGGTTGGTGCCATAAAACTAGCGATCTAGCACCTAATGTTTTCAAAGCGAACCTAAATCTCTAGCGATCCTCATCAGTGGATCGGAGGAGGCGGGAGGGATTGTAGGAGCAAAGAGCTCTTTCAGGTAGGTAGGTCCCAGATCATGTAGGGCTTTATAGGTCAGTAAACCGACCTTGAAGGTGATTCACCAAAACACTGGCAGCCAGTGCAGTCCATGAGCTCAGGCATTATGGCTGGATCTAGAAGATCCAGTCAACAACCTGGCTGCCGCATTCTGCACTAGCTGCAGATGGTGATTCAACCTGGTAGCCCTAAGTATAAGGAATTACAGTAGTCAAGGCGAGGAGGTAAAGAAGGCCTGGATCAATGCTGGAAGGTCCTCTGGAGGAACAGGTGCTTCACCCTGGCAATATTCCTCAGATGAAAAAGGAAGTTTTGACGACTGCTGACACCTGGGATTTAAGTGTCAGGCGAGTCGTCATTAGTCATCCAATTCCGCACCCAATCTGAGGTCGCCAGTTGGACACCTCAAGCCATAAGCCTGAGGGTGATCCTCTGGCAGACCCTCACAGCGACCTTTGTCCACAACCAACACCTCAGTTTTCTCGGTTTAACCTCAGCTAACTCCCATTCATCCAGTCTTGGATTTCTTCAAGGCAGTTATTAAATACCGACAAGGCAGCGTCCTGGCGGGCACAAAGACATATACAGCTAGGTATCATCTGCCTAGCAGTGAAAACCCAAACCGTATTAATCTAATAATCACCCTAATGGTAGCATATACCGAAAACAACATAGGTGCTAAAATAGAGACCCTGCGGTACCCGCAAGAGGAAGGAAGAAGTGATGCTGAGGAAAAAATTCCCAACACCACTCTCTGAGTCCTACCCTCGAGGTAAGATTGAAAACCATCTGAGGACCGTGCCAGACAGTCCACAGACTGACTGCAGATGCTCTAACAGCACACCATGGTCAGCGGTGTCAAACTCTGCAGAGAGATCAAGTAGTACCAAGATGGATCGGGTCCTCGATCTCTTGCTATTAGGAGATCATTTAGTACCCATACAAGCGCTGTCTCAGTACTATGCCTTTTCCTAAATCCAGACTGGAGAGAATCATAGATATTGTTGTTGGTCAGATGGTCCTCCAACTGCGCAACGACCACTTTCTCAATAACTTTACCCACAAAGGTAAGTTAGAGACTGCCTGTAATTTGCTAGAACAATCTGGATCTAAGGAGGATTTCTTTAATAGAAGCTTAACTATAGCCTCTTTAAGGGATATGGAAAATCCCTCTCCAAAGACTTCAGGCGATCAAAGCTAGGACTAGGCCGATCTTATCCACACAACCCACTAAAGCGTGTGGGGCCAGGGTCCAAATCACAGCTAGTCGGTCACAGCTCGAACGATCATCACAACATCATCGATTGTGGGAAGGCTGAAGTCAAACATCTAAACTGGGTGTTAGAGCATCTCCTGCGACCACCGCTCCCACTGGGGAGGGAAGGCGAATATCCAATCTGATTTTGACAACCTTGTCTGCAAAGAAGAGAGCAAGCTCCTCACACCACTCTTGAGATAAAGCTCTACAGGCTGAAGACAGACTGGATTGCACAGTCTGTCCACAATCCCGAAAAGAGCTGAGCTGGTCTATTTTATTAGCCCGCTATCTCTCTGGACAGGAACTCTGCCTTCTTACAAAGATTGCGGATTGATAGGCAAATAATGGTCCATCAAACTAAGCCTGTCAGCGTCAAGACGGACCTTCCCAATGCCTCTCAGCCTTCGCCAACCCTCCTCAACTCCCTCATGGTCTCATCAAACCAGGAGACCTGGGGCGAGGAGTAAGAGGACGAACATGAACTAGTGCAATAGAATCAGGTCCCCTGTCACTGCCTCATTATAAGCATGTACCAGGTCACCTGGATCTAAGCAATCTATCAGTAGGCTTGATAGGTTCAACATCGCCATCAGGTCATCTGAGGATACACACCCTCAAAGGCGGTATCGGACCATCTCCAAAGGGCAGACCTAACAGGGTGGCCTCAAAACTGAACCTAATGGTGATGGTCAGACCATCCGACCGGTTCCACCACCAGTCGGATATCCCCATCCCCAGAAGGAACACCAGGTCCAATGAGTGTCCGCCAACTATGGGTCGAGGAGAAACCACCTGTGTGAAGCCCAGTGATATCATCAACGGAGGAAGTCTTGACAAATTGAGAGAGTTCATTGTCGACAAGCATTGAAATCCCCAGAACCAACCATCTGGGGACCCCAACATTAGGTCGACAATGAAGCTGGAAACTTCCTGCAGGAAAAACATTCTCATCACCTGGTGGGTGGTATACAAGAAGTATCCTGCACCCCACACCCTCGCCCATGATACACTCAAAGGATCTGGTGACTCCTGCTGGTACCTCCACAGGCCCAGTTCTGACTTAAAACATATGGCAACACCCCGCCCTACGATCCTGCTTGGTAGGTGTATCACCGAGTACCCAGTTGGAATTGCGCGCTAAAACTGGCCCAACATTTTCATCCAGCCAAGTCTCAGTGATGCACGCCAGTCAGATGACCCGACAAGATTGGCTACAACAGCCGTCTTGTTTTAATAGACCTGGCGTTGCATAACACCGCCAGTAGGATAAACCTCCGATAATGACCGCCCTACTGGCTGATCCAAATCAGAACCCTTAGGTATGGGCACAAGACAGGAAGACCCCTCCTGTGCCCATTTCGCTCAGGGCATCTCCTTGACCCCACTATCCCAATCACCCACTCCTTTCCATTCCCCAAGCCCAGCACCAACCCTCCGTCTCCTCTCACAATCCCCAGAGCCCTACATTTTCTTAGACTCCGATGACAAAGGGGACAGAAGAAAGGATGGAGGTCCAGAGTGTAGAGGGGAATAATACCCGACCGCCTTATTATCATTCCAGCACATAGTTCACACCACAATTAATAATAATAAACCCTACTCAACTTATATAAAACAAAATTATATAAACTTATATAAAACAGAATTTCAAATAGAACTTAAAATAAAACACTAAATAATCATAATATAATACAAAATCTATTAACATTCTAGTGCTGTCAAATTATCAAAACATATTATATTTCTACCCCACCCAAAGTTCTTTCACCACTCGGGAGAGGAGCATCCCACCTAAAACCACAAAAATGGCCCTTCACTTTAAAACCCATCCATCAGTACCTCGTTTAACTCAAGAAACAAAGTTCAAGGTCTTTTGTTGTATAGTCACACTTCTGTGCTCTCACCACACTGTATGGCTCCAACATTAATTAGACTCCTCTCACGAGACTGATAGTTCAAAATGAACTCAGTTGTAATTAAAGTTCCTGTTGGTCTCCCATAACTCCCAATAACTAAAACACAACAGTTACAGCAAGAAATGGTTCAGGATACTTCACCAAGTCCGACTCCACACCTCTAACTTCAGTCAAAGTCTCCAAAACTCCCAGTAGCGAGATCCTGGAAGCAGCAAGCGAGCAGACAGCGATAGCACAAACAACTCCTCCACCTCCACAAATTCAGCCACAGGCTCCAGCTCACCCAACCCTCGCTATGATGAGGCAGGCAGAACCACCCTCCGATAGCACCCCTGCCTCACCCAGGGAGCAAAGCAAGCCCCACCACCCTCCGGAGGCAGAAAAAGCCAGCCCCTCCATCTGGACCAGGGAGCCAAACCTCCAAATTATGTGGACAGCTATCATACAATCTTCACTGCCGTTCTTCTGCCTTCCACTTCCTTGTAGAATAGTCCCACACACACAAGAGCCGACAGCTTCTTTCCCACGGTCTGGCAAAGATTTTGTCCCCGAACAGAAACTGCAGTTCACTTGCTGAGTTCCAACAGAAGGAAGAGCTGCCACCAAGCCTCCAGGCTACAGGCCACCAACTTCTCTAACAACGTCCAGGCAGACCGACGGCACCCAAATGAACCTCCCACGACCAGGTCAGTCTCTCCAAAGCCTCTCAAACTTTAAATAACAGAGCATAAATAGTTGCAATAATAAACGACTGCTAAGCGACGCTCTGTAGGCGGTACTGTAATTCAAAGCGGCAACATTTAAACGCTTAAATAAAATAAAATTGGGCCAAAGACCAAAACTTCTGTTAGCTCATGGATCGGCAGCCCAACGTGGCCGCCATCTTCCATCACCCCATCTAGAATGAGCTAAGGGGCTCCTCCCTTTTGTCCTGAAATAGTAGGTTCCGCCACTGTGAACCCATTTGCTCCTTTACAAGAACCTGACAGAGATGAGGAAGAGGTGGATTCGGATTTTTCGTCAATCGCCTCCTCACTCCCTGAACATGTCCAGGATTTTGAGGTTAAGGATAAGCCCAAACCAAAAAAGCGGAAAAAACAGAAGTGATTTTTGCCTTTTTGTGTGCTTTGGGTTTTCCTAACATCTAATCCTTCCTGGCAATGCATATTTCTTTACTTACTGTTAATGTTAACAGTATAAAGTCTCCTTTACGGAGAAGAACCACTTTTACCAGTCTCAGTACTTACCCTAATTCTATTATTTTTTTACAAGATACCAGGTTAAGCTCCCTGGCCTGTGTCAGAGCAGCTAGTCAGGACTGGTGCTGGGGTGTTTCCTTCTGGTCATTAGGGGAACTGTTTGTGATGGCTTAGGATTCTGTTTTCTTCAAGCGAGCCATTAAAGTGTTACAATTATTAGATATAGTTCCTGGTAGAGCTATGCTCATGGATATAGTTGTTTCTCAGTGCATTTACCGACTTTTAAATATCTATGCCCCCCAGTCCAAAGCTGATAGAGCAGCTCTATTTAAATGGATTTCCCCATATTTACATACCTCGAAACTGGTAGTATGGGGGGGTGACTTTAACTGTGGTTTAACGGATAAAGATTGGGGACGTACGACAAAAAAATTATTTTGTGATACAAATGCATTGTTGTATGTTTTAAGAGCAAACAATTTAGTGGACTCCTATGATCTACTTCACCAAAAGCCAGTACACACTTTTTATAAAGGAACAATCTCTACCAGAATATATTTTTGGTTTGTACCTAAGAGGATTACATGTAGCTTTATTTCAACGGTGCCTTTGGAAACTTCTGATCATTGAATAGTTAAACTTACGCTTGGAAATTATCAAAATCTTGTTTTAGGCCGGGGTTTTTGGAAGTTAAATACGTCCCTCTTGCAGGATGTTACACTTTCTGCTCAGTTGGACTTCTTTTTTTCCTTACGATCTGATATCTCCTTTTTATATGATAGCCCACTGGATTGGTGGGAGGACACGAAAAAGGATTTGAAATGTCTTTTTTTGTACTTTTCTAGGTGTAGAGCAAGAGATGCCTATCTTACATATTTGGGGTATAGAGCCAGATATATGGCCTATTTGCTTGAGCAGTTTCCTCACAAAGGTGTACAGAGGCAACAATTTTTAGCTCTCAAGGAAAAATGATAGACTTTCTCCAGAATGAGAGAAAACAATTTCGGATTTACAACAGAAATATCTAACTACAGGAACTAAAGAGCAAGGGAATCCTCTTGATTTAGCCAGTCAGAATTTGCCACAATTATGTATGACCTCTTTAAAATCACCTGAAGGAATCTTAGTTGAAAATATCATCAGATTAGAAACATGGTGCAAGAACATGTTGAAAAACCTTTTCTTCCCTAGGTTTAGTACCCCTGTTTCTTTTTACATACCTTGACATACCGTTGCTTACAGATCTAGAAATTGATACCCTTCAGGCCTTTTTTCCTTAGTTGAGATTACACAGGCAATTGGTCATTTGTCCACTACTTCTAAACCTGGTGAGGATGGTTTGCCAAACCTGTTTTATAAAACATATGCAGCAACACTGGCACCATGGCTGTTGCTCGTTTATCAAGCTATTTGGCAAGAACAAAGAGTTTCTCTTAGTATGGGGAATGGGGTCCTTTTTGTTTATAAGAAGAGAGATCCTATAGAATTACAGAATTGGAGGCCATTGAGTCTCCTGACCACTGATTATAAAATTTTAGCTAGTATTCTGAATAACCGACTATTAGCTGTTTCAAAAAAATTGTTGGTTACTGCTCAAACTTGTGCAGTCTTAGGAAGGAATATTTCTCAAAATCTAATTTTTCTTAGGGAATTATTAGAGCTCGGTTCAAAAAAACAGTTAAATGGTTATCTGTTAGCATTAGATTTAGAAAAGGTGTTTGATTCTTTAAGACATGACTATCTTTGGGATGTTTTAACTTTCTATGGTATACCATCTATTTTTTTAAATCTGCTTAAAACTCTATATAGCACAGCTATGGAAACGCCTTTGGTTAATGTTTTTTTTGGGGGTTCTGGTCCCTTATTGGATAGGAGTTAGACAGGGCTGCCCTTTGAGTCCTCTTTAATTTGTACTTGGTTTGGACCCTTTATTACGATATATTGATAGGGATGCAGGTACAGGCTATTGTGTCTACTGAGAGTTTCTGTTTTCAAAGATACTAGCTTATGCTGATGATTGTATCTGCCCTATTGCAGATGTAGAATCAGGGAGACATATTTGACCTTCTTAAGTTCTGTACAATTGAGTACTGGTATCAAATTAACACATCTAAATGTTTTTATACCCTTAGATTCTGCTCCTAGTGTGAACTTATTTGACATACCAGTAATCACTACTAAAGTGAAATTTCTTGGGGGGTTTTTTGGTTCTCAAGAAGCTGTAAATAGTAATTGGGATGGAATTTATGATACGGCTCTTGCTAAAGTCAAGAAATGGCAAGCATGGAAAATGACGCCAAAGAAGCGTGTTTTCCTGTTGAAATCCTACATAGCCCCTCTTTTTCTTTATCTGTCTCATATTTTTCCTCTGCCTTTTGTGATGCATACTAAAATTATGGGTCTTTTTTTTCAGTTATTATGGGGTAGTCGCTTGAATCCTGTGAAGAGAGCACACACCTACAGACCCTGGAAGAGGGTGGCTTAGGTATGTTACATCAATTGTGCATTTTTGGGGAATTTTTTATACCTCTATTCAACCTCTTTTGTTGGAAAACACTGCTGTAGGTACTATGTATATTCTCTGTGGGGAGCCCTTTCTATCAGCCTGGGGTAGAGGAAAATGGCACCCAGTGGAAAGGAAGCTTCATATCTATGTGCAATACACACTTAAATATATTTGTTTATGGAAGATTGAATTAAGTTGGTTTGTGTCACATGAGAGAAGGTCCTTGTTATTTTGAGGAACCCCTTTTTTTAGTTACCACGGACATAGATACATCCATTTTGCTAGCCAGTATGATAGAGCCCAGAATACCGGAGAAAATGCGTGATGTGGTTTGGTTGTGCGCACATCAGAAACTAAATGTAAAAGCTAACCAGATGCATAAACAAATCAGTGATAGGGTTTGTTCAGAAGTTTCCTGTCAAGGACAATTGGAGACAATACGACATTTATATTTTGAGTGCACACACATTGCCTCCTTTTGGTCCACATTGGCACTTTGGTGGGGTGAGCCATTGTTTGAATCTATAACATATGATACCTTGATATTGGACCAATCCCCACGAGAATGGTGTAAATGGCATAAAAGTACGGTATTTGTTCTTCTGGCTTGCCTTAAATGGCATATTTGGCAAGTGAGATGTTTGAGAATTTTACAAAATAAGATTTACAATATACAAGAAATTTTTTTTCATATTCAGCATGACCTGGATGCATTATATGCTTATGAAATTAACACACTAGGGACCTCTGTTGGTGGGATTCTTTGGAAAAATGTATTTTGGGTGGGTTGAAGGTTTTTTTTCTTTTGCTTTCTAGTTACTTATATATAACTATCATTTCTATAAAGTATTGCAGGCTTTTCTTTTTTAGATTAATCTTGGATTTTTCTGGGTTTTCCCTTCAAGTTGTTTTATTGAGGGGGGTGTACCTGAACTTATTTTGTATGGTTTCCTTCATGGTTGGGTATTAATGAATTTTTCCTTTTTACTTTTCCCTAATGTGTTTATTCCTTGTCTTGCAACAATTACTGTGAGTGTCTGACTTCATTATTCTTGGTTACAGTTTGATTTTTTTCTTTACCTGTGTGGATTAACACTGTTTGTTATACTTTGTTTTTGTTTTTGAAATAAAAATTTCCCCTACTCTTTTCGATAAGTGCCATGGGATCTTTAACATACACCTGAACTACCACCAATCCAGGCAGATGGGACCTTGGTTTAACGTCTCATCTGAAAGACAGTACTGATCCAATTTGTGCCCAGTGTACTTATCTTAATGAACTGACCATCTCCCTGTACAATCTCCACTCAGACTAAACACAGCAGCCGTCCTGCGAGCTCAGGATTTCTTTCAGCTCTATAGGTAGAGCAAGAACTACTACTTCAGTCTTAGTACCAGACATGGCAGGAATTCTTATCATTACCTTTGATCTATGTGGATGAGCTGCAGGTGACAGATGTCCCCTTACTAAACACTTTATGTTCGGGAGAGCTATGTCGCAGATGTTACCTCTCCTCTGAACCTGCACACTGTCTGACTGGTGTCTTCCACTCAGAGAACTCCTCCATTTAATTAAGCCCCTCATGCTTGGACTATGAGAAAGCAACCCCGCAACATGCTGTGGTGATCACTGAGCTCTCTGGGCAAGGTGGCACTTGTCTTGTAATTCTATGAAGTATATCCAGAACTGCCATATGTCAGTGATTGATTTAGCCAAGTAGTTTTAGTGAAACTGTGAAATTATTTGTAATAAGTAAACTACCTCATTTTTTTTAATGTCAGAAGTTGAGTGTGGACGTTTTCACTCAATGCCTCTAACAAACTAGAGCTTTATGCTCAGCGGCTCTCTGCTGAAGGACTGTAATACTCATTGCTATAAATCTGCCAAACAGATTCCTGTACTCTTAGATAACTCCAGCCTGGTGATAGGCAAACTTTCTTGTTGTTCTACCCTTCAGGGAATATGACTGGGAATTGATATCACCTTAACCAAACACACAATCTCCTGAAGCTTTCTTACAGGGGGAATTTTCGCTAATGGGGTAGCCCCAGGTACTGCCACACTCCATGCAGCCTCTTTAATTGTTCTTCTTCATTCATGGCTCTGTACGGGCACTGTATTTTTAAACAGTAAATTTATGATGGGGAGGCGTTATGCCCTGGGATGTTTATGTGTAGCCCTGCTCAGCCAATGAGTAAAGTTTTTCAGTAGAGAGCTCTTGTATTCTATGGAGGTTTGAGCTGAATGGCCTTACTAGAGAGCACTGCCTACTCACTTCTACTGTTATTACCATTGATTGACCGCGCTCTCTCTCTGCTTCATCATTTGAAACTTTAACAAACTTTACCCTATTTCTCAGTGCAGCTGGACTCTGAGATCAGCTTGTGTCTACTGGCTGTCTGACCCCAACCCCGACACTTCTCATGAGGTGTTGCTGACAGTTTCTATAACCCACTAATGGAACTTGCAGCTCTCTACTGGTGCCTGGCTCTATAACTTTTTACCTGGTTGCAGGCCTGTTATAGAGTGTTGCTATGCCTTATAAATGATAGATTGCTGCTCCTTACACCTTACCAAAATGACTTCCGTTCAGATATGAAAAGGTGTACACTATTCTGGTGGGAAAGAATCATAGAATCATAGAAATCTGATGGCAGAAAAGGACCTCCTAGGCCCACTGAGTCTGCCCTTACCTCCCTCTCTTACTCATCTACTCCACTCTTACGTGCCTTCCCCTTCCCCTCCCTTCCCAATCCCATATGTCTGTCCCAAGCTCTCTTAAATCCCTCCACCGTTTTGGCTTCCACCACCTGTTCTGGTAGTTTATTCCCAGTCTCCACCACTCTCTCCATGAAGAACTGCCCCCTCACATTGCCTTTATATCTTCCACCTTCCAGTCTTAGGCTATGCCCTCTAGTTTTAGCCTCCTCCTTCCTTCTGAATAGGCTACCCACATTTACCTTATTTATCCCCTTCACACATGTAAAAGTTCTGATCATGTCCCCCCTCTCCTGTCTGGTCTCCAATGGGTACAGATCTAATTCTGTGCAACTCTGTTCATATGATTTCCCCTGCATACCATACACCATCTTGTTTGCTCTTCTCTGAACCCTTTCCATTACATCGATGTCCTTAAGTAGGTGTGGCCTCCAGAACTGAATCCCATACTCCAGGTGTGGTCTCACCATGACCTTACACAGGGGCACTAAGCGCCTCCCTCCTTCTGCTAGTTATGGCCCTCCCAATGCATGCCAACATTTAATTTGCATTCCCCACTGCCTTGCTACACTGGCTAACCACTTTAAGGTTACTCAATACTATAACCCCCATGTTCTTCTCTTGCTCTGTTTTTTTAATTTCCTCCCCTCCCAGAGTGTAAGCAGCTCTCGGGTTTTTGCACCCCAGATGCATCAAAGCACACTTTTTAGCATTGAAGTTCAGCTGGCAAGTTTCTGATCACCCCCCAGCTTCTTTAGGTCCTGCATAATGGCCTCCACCCCCCGGGATGTCCACCCTATTGCTAACTTTTGTATCGTCCATGAATAGGCACACCCTTCCCTCTAGACCCTCAACTATATCATTGATGTACATATTAAAAAGGAAAGGTCCCAGCACTGATCCCTGGGGCCCCCTCTTGTCACCCCCTCACCATGGAATGCACTTCATTTACCACCACCCCTCTGACTTCTGCCCGCCAGCCAGCTTTCTCCCATCTAGTTATTTTCTGCCCCACTCCTAAACTTTCCAGCTTATTTACTAGCCCTCTGTGAGGGACCGTGTCGAAGGGCTTACTGAAGTCCAGATAGGCCACGTCCACTGCCCACCACCCCCCAGGTCAACCACCTGTGCCACCCAGTTGAAAAATTCTGTCAGGTTCATCTGGCAGGACCTCCCATTCATGAATCCATTGTTGCCTTTTGTCCTGCAGCCTGCTGTCCACCAGATAGTCCTCTACCCTTTTCTTTATTACAGCCTCCATCACCTTGTCCACCATCAAGGTGAGGCTGACCAGGCAATAATTCTCTGCTGCCTCCTTGCTGCCCCCCCTTGTGCAGTGGTACCATATCCGCCCTCCTCCAGTGACTTGGCACACACCCTGTATCCATGGACAGGTTGAACAGTCTCATCAGTGAGGCTGATAGCTCCTCCCTCAGTTCCCTAAGTACCCTTGGGTGCAAGCCATCCGGCCCCATTGCCTTATCCACCTTCAGTCTGCACAGTTCTTCCTTTACCTTGTCTATGGTAAACATACTAAGATCCATCATTTTGCCTTTCATTCTCTTCCCCCCAGTTCTGGTCCCATACCCTCACCCTCCTCTGTGAAGGTCGAGCAGAATTATTTATTCAACACCTCTGCTTTCTCAAAGTCTCCCTCCAGTTGTATTCCACCTTCCCCCCAAACCTTACTATCCCCTGTGTCGCCTTCCTACTTCCCCCACATACCTAAAAAAAGTTTTATCCCCCCTCCTTGCTCTCTTTGCTATTTTCTCCTTTGTCTCCACTTTAGCCTTCCTTATTTTCTGCTCTGACACTCTCTTTTTCTCTATATACATTTCCCTGTCCTTCCCCCTTTGTGTTTTCTTATATTCCCTGAATGCCCTTTTCCTTTCCATGACCGCCCCTGCCACCTCCCTTGTAAACCAGAGTGGTCTCCTCCTTTTTCTGTTCTTTCTCACCAGCCTAATGCAAACTTCTAGTTGCCTTCAACATCCCTCCTTTGATAGTTCACCAAAGTCCTCAACATACCCTATATTCCCCTTCCCTAACATTTCTTCCTTGAATATCCTCTTTATTTTGTTAAAGTCCATATTTCTGAAGTTCATCACTCACATTCTAGTAGGATTTGCTCCCTCCCAGTTTTTACACTGAATCTCACAGTTCCCAGTCCTTCCCTCACCTCCACCTCTTCCACACTATCCCCAATTGTGAGGACCATGTCCAGCAGGTTATCTCCCCTAGTGGGCTCTCTGACCAGTAGTTGCATGAAAACCCCTTGCAGTGCCTCTAGGATCCCCCTGCTCCTAGCGGATGCCACAGACAGGAACCTCCAGTCCACGTCAGGGAGGTTTACTGTAGGTGTCCCACTAGCAGAACCTCCCCTTGAGAAGCATTTTAGTAACTGCTTGTATCAGCTGCCTGTCCCTTTCCTCCGCCTGCATTGGAGGTCTGTACACCACCCCATTCTCAAAGTGTCCCCCATCCATTTGTCAAGCATGACCCACATGAGCCCTCTCTCCATTATCTCCTTCTGCCCTTCCATTGCCCTAACGTCTTCTTTGATGTATAATGCCACCCCACCACCCCTCTTACCATCCTTGCCCTTCCTAAACAGTCTGTAGCCTGGGACAATTGTCTCCCAGGCATGGTGCTCTGTCTACCGTGTCTCACTTACTGCTACTATGTCTAGTCCCTCATCCACCATGATGGCCTCCAAGTCCACCATTTTGTTCCCTAGACTCCTGGTGCTGGCTGATAAACCCTTCCACCAGGGCCCCCTCCCTTCAGTGCTCTCCCCTGACTTTTGCTTGTTCTTACTTTCTACCAGTCTATTATTTCCATCCTGGGGGGGCTGATATCCTTCCTTTACTCCTGCCACTTTGAGTGACCCCTTCCTGACCCTCTGAAATTAGTTTAAATTATATTCTTTTGCAATAAAGTCTCTTTTGCCCCCTTCCAGTCCTCTCCTCCATGCCTTTCCCCCTCCCTGCTTAACACCCTCATCAACCACCCCACTTCCATGTTTAGTTGTGTAAGCTGCCTGCACACAGTGCAGCTCCCATCCTCCATGCTATATCCAACACCATGGCCATTCCACATCCACTGCATCCTACTACTCTCCCAAAGAATTCTTGTCCTTTAGCGGCCCAGAGACCAATCCAAGGGCCTGTCTGATCCTTTGTGAGGCTAGATCCCCAATTACATTGCCCTTCCATTTGCTAAATTACTCAGAATGTGCTAGTACTGTCCTTTTAGTTCCCCCTACCTCGCCTTTCTGAAAAATACTTTCCCCTTGACCATGCAGCAAGGTTCCTTAATCCCTTCACACCTCTTAATGAATTCTGCCTTGCAAAATATCCCTACCTCTTGAAATGATTATTTCAGTTTGTTGTATGTTTTCATGATAGAACTATAAAAATTTACATTGAAGTCCTTTACCTTTATGAGTATGAACCATGGTCATGTGCTATCTTCAAATCCCTAATTAAAACCTACCCTGTTTTATGCCACAACTTCTTTAACCTTCTAGGTGTTATGAGATAGACTTGCTAAATTAGAACCAAATGTCCCAAGTAATCCTTTACCTATTTGAGTATGTACCAAGGTGATTTAACCCCTACAGAACTCCTAACATATCCTGTTTTGTAAATGGCACTGCCTCTTTAGCTTGCTATAAGAGAAACCTGATAGGAGACCAGGAAATCACTTAAGAATGGAGTAAAAAGTCACTTAAGATTGAGTCAAAAAAGTCACTTTAAATCGCCACTCACTTTTTCTTCTTCCTGCAACTAAAGCTCTACACCCCTCCTTGACCATTGGTAGCTTTCTCTGAGAGGAGCCAAGGGAACCTACTTACTTAATGGAGGTGGTGAGGGGCAGAAGGATGGGAGAAAAAATCAGCAAGCACCAGCATGGCTGTCCTTGGCCCCTTTATTGCTCCACCACTTTTATAGTGGAACTAATAGTTAGAAATCTGACTCTTCTTACCCTGATTGGCTTCAACACAGCAGGGGTTGTGTCTCAACCACTACTCTATCTGGTGCAATGACCACCAAACAGTCAATTTCCATGGCTACGGCCACCTCTGGCTTCCATGGCTATGGCTCCTCTGTCTCCTGTAGCTAAGACCACCTCTGGTTCCCATGGCTAGGGCTGCCTCCTGATCCCATGGCTATGGCCACCTCCTGCTCCTGTGGCTACAGCCTCTCCTACTCTCTTGGTGCGCCAAAAATCAGCAAGCACCTCCACAACTGTCCTTGGCTCCTTTGTTTAAATAGGAGATCCTATTTGATGTGTCTGTTAAATAGAATATTGAGTAACCTTAAGTGGTGATGATCTATACACAGCTCCCCAAACTGTTCCTCTCCTTATATAATTTGATAAGGACACTCAATCTTTAGATAGTACAGTTATGGTTAAAACATTTCACGATGTGGGTCTCTTTATAACCCTGCTCAGCTGCAGAACAGAGCATTGAAACAAATCAGCAAATGTTTGGCATTGACAAATGCTTGTCTACAATAGGTCCCAAAATGCATGCAATAGTGTCCTTACTTATAAGGATTCACTGTCCTACGCAGCCAGTATAGTGTTATGCTTGTGAAACTGTGTTAGTTTGGTTTTGGCTGTTTGCAATCTCTATTCCAGAGGAATTACTACCTTGTAGGGGTACAAAAGGCAATGCACCCTCAGAGAGGGTTCAACCCCTAGAGGTGTCATACAGGACAATTCCTGGCTAAGGTACCTTAGGAATCCCCCTAAGAAGAGAAGTGCTGCCACTGGAGGAGGAGAGGAGGATGGTAGGGCAAAGAAAAAATGTTTCACAATGAGGCTGAGAGGAACTGCTTATATAGCTCAGGAAATGGGAGTGACTGGCTGTTTGGCCACTGAACTCCAGGCAAAAGCCTTTCCAATTCACTGTCCTACACAGACAGTATAGTGTTATGCTTGTGCAACTGTGTTAGTTTGGATTTGGCCACTCGCACTCTTTATTTCAGAGGAATTACCACCCTGTAGGGGTATGAAAGTCAAGGAACCCTCGGAGAGGGTTCCACCCCTAGAGGTGCCACAGGATGATTCCCATGGCTAAAGGTACCTTAGGACTCCCCAAAATAAATGTAGTACAATCATATCCCAAAGAAGGAGGTAACACAAAGCATATGAGCAAGCATCTATGATGTAGTAGCAGTAACTGTGACATAGTAGTAGAGAAGCATAGACAGTTTTATAACATAATGGGATGTTCAGTTTGACAATGTAATGAAATGCCCAGGTTTGGGTAGCATGATACTAATGGTTTGCATTGAAATTAGGGGATCCCCTAAGGAGAGAGGGAATGGCAGGATATCCTCCACCTCCATCCAACATCGGAACCTACCTAAAGAAATTAGGGGACACTACTATGCTAACTAAGAGTTATGGCCTAAGGCAAAGGAAGAGAGAAAAAAACCCTATGAGGAGGAAATCTCTGAGGATCCAAGGCCTATGTCGCCTTCCCTCCAGGCTTGGGATAGTTTATTTAGTGATGGCTCTGCAGCTGCAATTTGGAAAACCCAATTAAGGGAGGTGAAAAATATTCCAATTTACAGGAAGGCTCTCACTCAAACCCTCTAGCAGGAACACCGTGGAAGGTTGCAAAAAAACTCTGCAACAATACATGCAACCAAGGCGTAGGAGGAGATCAATGACTGCTGAGGCACTCACCTGGCCTATCAACCCTAAAATCAAACCAGGTGAACCAGAGGCAGTCATAGGGAGAATGTGGTGAAGGTGCCTTGCTAGGGAAACCACTAAAGTCAATGGCTAACCGTTATATGGGAACACTAGAGCCAAAAGAGGTAACTTTTTCTACCCTTCACCGCTGGTCTTAAATTCTACACCAGGAGCTGCTGTCATGTAGCAGGCAGCTAAGCCAGCCCAAGGTGATGAAATTCCCAGCTATGGGCCAGGTGAGAAGGATCCCGTCCCTGTTGGACACACTCAAAATGCGGAATAAATGCAGAGTGAGACCATCAGCTGCAGGAACCCTGCACCAGAATAGAATGGCTGGCATGCCTCAGAAATTGATTGAGTTGAAAAGCTGGTGCTCTGAATGAGCACAGCATGCTGCGATCATAAGGAGCATTGAGTGCTGAGACCTTGCAAGGTCCAATGCAGAAATGAGTGTAGCAGAATCCCAGAGGCTGAAGCTGAGGGGATGGCAGTAGGCATGAAGCAATGGTTTGTGTAAGCAAGTGTGGACCTCCACATAGGTCAGTAAACAGAGTAGTAATAAGTGGACCTGCATGTAGGTCAGCATAACATAGGGCAATGAAATAGCACTGAATAGTGGGGCAAGCCAGCCAGCATTTAAAAGCCAAATCAAGGTGACAAATACTCTGAGGATTTTCAGCGGCAAAGGCAGGATTTGAAAGCTAGTTTATTAGCTTCAGCAGGAACTTTTTGGCTAACCTCAGAGTAGAACAGGTTGAATAAACATAGAAGCAACAATTTGTATGAGTACACGGAGTTGTAAAACTGCAATAAAACATGGAGACACAATGCTCTGAAAGCAGGTGTAGCCAGGCAGTGCAATGAAGCTGCAAGTAGAATGAGAGCATGAATGAGCAGCATAGCTAGGGTCAGAGCAAGCCTGCATCAGGTGAAAACAATTGAGTATGAGACATGGAGCAGCTATGGTTGAGTTGAAACAGACAGATAATGATTGCAGTTGCATTGCAGTAGTTTGAGAGTGGTGAGCAACAGTGTAAAAAACACAAGCACTGCCCAATTCTTTGACCCCGGCCCCACGCCCACCCACATTCACACCTCCCAGCCACAATTCCACTTCCGGACAATCTCACCCCATGATGCCAAACCTTTTCTACTAAAATCTCTCGCCTCACAAAACCCAAGTAATGACCCTCTTGACTCCAGGATACTCCGCCTCACGCTGGATGTCATGCTAATCCCCCTCACGATTTCCATTAATAGATCCCTATGCCTAAGCCAATTCCCAGAAGCATGGAAACAGGCTGAAGTCACCCCCATCCATAAGTCTGGGGACTGAACACTATCAAATAACTACAGGCCCATCTCCATCCTCCCCCCCCCAAAGCCTTGGAAAAAATAGTATCCACACAGCTCATAGAATACCTATCTAAATACGACATCCAATGTCCTGAGCAACATGGGTTTCATCCGGGCCACAGCACATCCACTGCCCTTCTGGAATTCTCCCACCATATACACTCTGCGCTTGATAATGGTCAACTTGTAGGGCAGTTTCATCGACCTATCCAAGGCCTTTGACACTGTGTGCCACCCCCTGCTGTTAAACTCCCTTAGCCAACTGGGATTCTCATCTGGCCCCCTGAATTGGTTCTCAAGCTACCTGCACAACAGATCCCAAAGAGTTAAGCTAAATAGGACCCTCTCCACCAACCTACCAGTACTGTCAGGGGTCCCGCAAGGCTCCATCCTTGGACCCACCCTTTTCAGTCTCTTCCTAAACACCCTCCCAAGCTCCTGCTCCAACAAAATACTGCTTTATGCAGATGATGCAGTGATCTTAGCATCACACTTAGACCCACTCCTACTCCAAAGCACGCTGCAAAGCACTTTCTTCCAAGCTGAAAAATGGTTCAGTAACCATCGGCTAGTCCTGAACCTGAAAAAAACAAAGTCAATGCTGTTCGCACATTGGCAAAATAGCACCAAGGATACTCCCCTTCTCATCACCCCTAGCACGCTCCTTCTACTTGAACAGGTAACAACATATAAGTACCTGGGCATCACTTTTGATGCAGGCTTTACATTCCACGCCCATCTAAAAGCCCTGTCGTCAGCCATGAACTCCAGGACTGGGCTCCTCTACCGCCATAAAGACTGCCTCCCAGAATCTGCCTTAAAATTAGCCATCACCTCATCTGTGTTGTCTCTGGCCGACTACGGACTTCCAATATACGCAGTGGTAGACCCCCCCACCCTGTCTAAAGTCCAGACCTCTATTAACAAAGCCTGTAGGCTCCTGACCGGTGCCCATAGCAGAACTCACACTTGCCTGCTATACTCTGCCACTAACATACTCACTCTTGAGGAACGGCTGAAATACCACACCTGTCTACTGGCTAAAAAGTCCCTGTCTGGGTTATGCCCACCAGGGGTCTCTGCATCCCTGCAACTGGCCATCCGGCCTGCGCTAACCCGTAACGCCACCAAAGCCACCTTCCTAGTACCCAGGGCTAGGACCTCTCTCTGCCAAAGATCCTTTCATCATAAAGCCCCAGCCTGGTTTAACTCCCTTTCTGAGGGAATCACAAAGATCCCCAGGATTGGACAGTTCAAAACAGCCCTCCGTCAACGCATTATTGACATCCGGTGCTGTAAATTCCTGTAGTGGAACATAACCCTGTCTCGAATAGCCCCCTAAGTCCTCTGGGTTCCATGGACAACTGGGCAATGGTACAACTGAACAACTGTAACAACTGTGTTTATATAATGATGCGTGTAACTCAACGATGTATGTATCTCACCTGTATGTAACCTCTGTCCAAAACCGCACTTAATTGTTGTCTCTCCCCAGACGAGGTACCTTTGTAAACAAGTCTCTGACTCAAAGGTTGTAAAACTGATTATCCCAAAAAATAAATAAATAAATAAACAATAGTAATTGGAGTAAACTAACTGAAAGCAGTAGTATGAGCTCTGAGTAGAAGTATGCTAGGAGCTTAGAAACAAAGCCCCAAAAGATAAAACCAAAACACAGCAACACAGAAAACAGGGAACAGGCCCAAAACCAAAAGTAAGACACACAAAACACAAGGAAGCACACAGCTGGAGGAAATATACAAACCAGAAGTAAGAAAACAAACACAAGTCCAGCAGAGACACACAGAAACAGCAGGGGGTAGGCCCCAGCCAGCTCAAAGGACAGACCAACAGAGCCTCTGACTGCAAAGAAAAATGCTTCACAATGAGGCTGAGAGGAACTGCTTATATAGCTCAGGAAATGGGAATGGCTGGCTGCTTGGCCACTGAACTCCAGGCAAAAGCCTTCCAATTATAAATCAGGCATTCTTTCAATGTACTCTGCTTTGCCATGCCATCTTTTCACTTTCCTGATCCCCATTAAGTGCTCTGCACATGCAATATTTCACCAACAACCCAACTCCTTTCACTCTTTCTCCACATCTGCTACATTATCTCAGAACCTGATTTTGAACATACAGGAAACCATAAAAACACAATTCTTCAAATGCAAATAGCTTGAAAAATACATAACCCACAAACATGAAACCTCCTAGAAATCCATCCCATCCCCATCAACCTCTACAACTATACAAAATTCCAGACGAGAAACCTATTTTTTCTAATTTCAAACCAATTTTGGTGTGCTTTTAGTGGGGCTGTTATTTCTTGGCTGTTTTTACTTGCTGTTGAAAATTTGATACCTAGTTTGGTGTGATTTAAGTGGAGCTGTTATTTCCTTGCTGTTTTTACTTGCTGTTGAAAATTTGAAACTATGTTGGTGTGATTTAAGTGGTGCTTTTATTTCCTTATTGTTTTTATTTGCTTAACATTTTTGCTGGCCCTCCCACCCCCAATGTTAATTAAATGCTCTGTTAAATCTGATTGGCAGGAGCCAAGCACAGGGAATAGCAAGGACTATGGAGTAGGAGGGGCATAAGGGAGAGTAAGCCCACCCTTGTACAACAAATTACAATAACATTGAAGAGCAGTGCGTCAATGCGGAGGCTACTGCAGCATTAATTAAAAAAAAAATGACATCAAGTGAAAATACTTCCAAAAAAACAAACACAGGGACCTAGAAGGAGAACTACCTGTCTAGGGAAACTAGAAGGAGGGCTTCAGAAACAGACAACTAGTGTAATAACTAAAAGACAGAAAGTGTAATAGTGTAATTACACAAATACTGTAATAACTGTATAAGTGCAGAATAATGTTTATTTTATTTATTTCAAATGCCGATTAATACCTTTGAGCCAGGATTGCTCTTTTACAAAGGTTCCATGTCAAATAGATGAAAAACACAACAGTACAATACATATAGGATAGACCATGGGTACAATAATACAGAAATGCAAGTAGATAAAATTCTTAATACAAGAAAAGCTTTAATAAACAGTGATAGTCTTCACCACACAGCCATGTTGGTAAGTGCTGATTATTGAGGTGGTAGCAGCCAGAGAGGGCTTTTTCAAGGAAAGGAGGTAGGGGAGGTGTAGGGAAAGGCAGCAGCCAGAGAGGGCATGGTCGAGGGAGGGTGGCAGGGGAGGAGTTGGGAACAGGAGCAGTATGAGATTCAGAAGGGGGTGGCAGTGTTTGTGTGGAGAGTGGTGCAATGCAGTGGATGCTGGGCAGCCGTATTAAGGCAGACCTTCTGGAGGCTGAGGTGCTGCCCTATCTGCAGGCATTTCTCTGTACTGCAGGACAAGCTAGCCAGTCTCAGAGTGGAAGTAAACTGGGTCAGGAGTACCTTTGTCCCCATCCAGAGACCACCCAGTCCAATGCCGCTGCCTCAAAGGATGCCAAGAATGAGGAGCACTTGAACAACGGTGGGCTCAGAGATGGTTAGGATGGTCTGGCAGAGGCATATCCCAAACCCTATTCCACTCCTGAACTCATATGCCACATTGGAAAATGGGGACAACCAGACAGAGGCACCCAGAGAAGTGGAAAGGAAGGATGTTGAAATTATTTTGTAAACAGTGACAGTCTTTGCCACACAGCCTTGTTGCTAAGTGCTGGTTATTGAGGAGGTAGCAGCCAGAGAGGGATTTGTTGAGGAAAGGCAGTAGGGGAGGTGTAGGGAGGTGTAGGGAAAGGCAGCAGCCATAGAGGGCATGGTTGAGGAGGGGTGGCAGGGAGGAGTTGGGAACAGGAGTAGGAAGAGATTTGGGGGGGTGGTGTGTGCAAAGTGGTGCAATGCAGTGAATGCAGGGCAGCTGTATTCAGGCAGACCTTCTGGATCCTGAGGTGCTGCCCTATCTGCAGGCATTCCTCTGTACTGCAGGACAAGGTAGCCAGTCTCAGAGTGGAGGTAAACTGGGTCAGGAGTACCTTCATCCCCATCCAGAGACCACCCAGTCCAATGCCGCTGCCTCAAAGAATGCCAAGAATGAGGAGCACTTGGACAATGGTGGGCTCACGGAGGATTAGGATGGTCACCCAGAGGCACATTCCAAACCCTTTTCCACTCCTGACCTCATATGCCACACTGCCAAATGGGGACAACCATACAGAGGCACCCAAAGAAGTGGAAGGGAAGGATGTGGAGGTCAACCAAGGAGATGACCTCAGTGGGGGGAGCAGTGGACCCCAGAGGAGAAGGAAGCAAATCCTGGTGGGGGACTCTATCATACGGGGGATCGAGCTAGGAACATGTGAGGGGAAGGACAGGGAGGTGAGATGCCAACCAGGTGCCACAGCATGGACGGAAGAGAGGAAGATCCTGGGGATCACTGGGAAGACAAGATGGGAGGGAGAGCTGGATGTCATTATCCACCTAGGATCTAATGACCTGGCAAACAGGGAGCCTAAGGAAGTTCAGGAAGAGTTTAGAAAATTGGGGAGGGTCTCAAGCAAGTAGCTACATCTGTCAGCTTCTTGAAAGTACTATCTGTGAGAAGAATGGGAGAGTGTATGGGCACATGCACCAGGAACTTTAACACATGGTTGAAGAACTGGTGCTTTGAGGAGGAGTTTGGATTCATTGGTGACTGGGGACCCACCTGGAGGGATGGGAGCTTGTTCAACCTTGACGGCCTGCATCCATTCTGAAGGAGAATCCAAGAACTCAATGAAAAGTTTAAATACAACATGGACAAATATTTAAACTTGCCAAGGGGGGTGGCAGGTCAGCAAGGAGGGTACCTAATTGCCCACCCCCCATAGCTACTGTAGCAGTAGAACCAGAGAACAGGAAGAGGAGATACAACTACAAAGCAATATGCTAAAGATGGAGATAGGCAACCAAGGGGTAGATAGGCATAAAAAGGACAAAATACAATGGAAGAGCAGACAGCAGGGAGAACCAGGGATAAAGGACAGCCAAGGAGGGGACTGGAGTAGAACAGCAAAACAGACCAGGGAGGTCACATCACAGAAAGCTATGTGTGCCAATGCCAGGAGCCTTAGAAACAAGACTTAGGATCTGGAGGCTGCCATAGGGCAGTCGGAACTAGACATTGTGGCCAT
The DNA here is from genome assembly GCA_016271365.2 of Neoceratodus forsteri. Lineage (NCBI taxonomy): Eukaryota > Metazoa > Chordata > Ceratodontiformes > Ceratodontidae > Neoceratodus > Neoceratodus forsteri. The sequence goes on along the minus strand of CM057454.1, from coordinate 690,854,988 downwards.
CACAGAGACCTGGTGTAATGATAACCATGACTAGGAGATGGCCATACCTGGCTACAACATATTCAGAAGAGACAGAGCAGGAAGGGAGGAGGAGGAGTGGCACTTTATGTGAAAGATGGCATAAAGGCCACAGAGATTCAGGAGGTACAAAACGGGGGATGCTGTGGGTTACCCAGGAAAGGAAAACTGAGTCAACCATCCACACAGAGGTGGTCTACAGATCACCAGCTCAGGAGGAAGAAAAGGTTGGTGGACAAGGGGGAGGTGGTGCTGGTTGGAGACTTCAATAATCCAGACATGGACTGGAGCCTCCCAGTAGCAGCATCAACTATGAGCAGATTTATCCTGGACTCCCTTCAGGGTGCCTTCCTTAAGCAACTGGGCATGGCACTAACAAGGCAGAAGGCAATACTAGACCTCATGCTCACAAACAGGGACAGTGTGATAGGGGTAACAGTGGGGGAGCACCTGGGGAACAGTGACCACCAATCACTGTGGTTTGAAATCACAGAAGGAGCAGAACCAAACCACACAAAAACACATATCCTGGATTCTAGGAGGGCAGATTTTGGGAAAATGGGGACATGCTTGGAAGAGGCATTAATAGGAATGGGAAGGGAATTGGGATGGAGGAACAGTGGGCAATATTTAAAATAGGGATTACAAGAGAAACACAATTATGCGTTAAGAAGGTTAACAAGGGGAAAAGGAAGAGGAGGCCATTATGGTTTTCCAAGGAGGTAGTGGAGAAAGTGAAAGCCAAAAAAATCACATCCAGGAAATACAAAAAGACACAGGCAGAGGGGGGTAGGGAGAAGTACCAGGAGAAGCAAACGAAGGCAGGGAGGTCAGTAAGGGAAGCCACAGCTCAGACAGAAGAGTGCATCACAAAATCAGTGGTTAGAGGGGACGAAACCTTTGACAGGTACATAAGTGAAAAAAGAAGGGCGAAGAGAGGGATGGTGAGACTGAAAGGGGAGGATGGGGGCAGCGTAGAGGATGACAACAGTAAAGCTGACATACTGAACAGATATTTCTGCTCAATCTTTACTGAGGAAGGGGAGGGTAATGGGCCTGAAGGGAGTACAAGGGGTGGGAAGGGCACAGAAATGGACACAGGTCCCTTTACACGGAAAGGGTCCCAAAGAAACTGAAAGGAATAAGAGTCGATAAAACAATGGGGACAGATGAATTGCACCCCAGGGTCCAAAAGGAACTAAGAGAGGTGGTGGCTGAACCTCTGGCAATTCTGTTTAGCCAATCACTGAAAACAGTGGAGGTACCAAAGACTGTAGGGCAGCAAATGTAGTCCCCTTATACAAAAGTGGGAACAGAGAAGCAGAGAACTACAGACCAGTCAGCCTGACCTTGGTAGTGGGGAAGATCGTGGAAGCACTACTGAAGGAGAGATTGGTAGAACACCTGGTTGCCAATGGACTACAGGACCCAGGCAGCAGAGTTTCACCAGGGGAGGTCATGCCAGACAAACCTCACTGAATTTTGATTAGGTGACAAGGAGGTGGATCAAGGAGGGTAGTGGATATGGCCTATCTGGACTTCAGCAAGGTCTTTGACACTGTGCCACATAGAAGGCTATTAAACAAACTGGGGAATATGGGAGTGGGCAGGGCAGTAGTGTGGTGGATGGGTAATTGGCTGGGTGGCAGGACACAGAGGGTGGTGGTAAATGGTTGTCACTCCACAGAGGGAAGAGTGACCAGGGGGTGCCGCAGGGATCAGTGCTGGGAACGGTCCTATTCAACATCTTTATCGGTGACATTGTGCAGGACATAGAAGGCAGAATTTCCCTGTTCACTAATGACACAAAGCTTTGTAACAGAGTGGATATATTGCCAGAGGGTGTAGACAGAATGAGGAGGGACCTGTAGAAGCTTGAATAATGGTCAAGGGTTTGGCAGTTGCAATTTAATGCAAAAAAGTACAAAATAATGCATATGGGGCACAAAACCCTGGAACAACATATCAGTTGAGGGTGACAATATAGCATGCTCCAATCAGGAAGGTATGGAAGCAGTGCAACAAGGTGGCAGATAAAGCAAATAGGATACTGGGATGCAAAGGCATCATCATCAGGAAAAGGGGGTCATAATTCCACTATGCAAGACACTAGTGAGGCCCCACCTGGAGTACAGTGTCCAGTTCTGGAGACCTTACAGATGTAAGGACATACACAGGGTGGAGAAGGTTCAGAGGAGGACAACAAAGATGGTACTGTACAGGGATTGCATCACAAGTCCTGCGAGGTCAGGCTGAAGGACTTGAATATGTACTCCCTGGAGGAGAGAAGGGAGAAAGGGGATATGATAGAGACATACAAGTACCTTACAGGGAGCAACATTGTGCAGGAAAAAACTATTTTCCAGTGATAAAGATGTTCCAGAATTAGAGGACATGGGATGAAGTTAGGGGGAGGGCGATTCAGAGGAAATGTGAGGAAGAATTTCTTCACAGAAAGGGTGGTGGACAAGTGGAACACCCTGCCTAAGGAAGTGGTGGGGCTGAAACAATCATGGGATTTAAGAATGCATGGGACAGACATAAGGGAATCCTGGAGGTCAGGGGTAAGGGGCAACAGACTTCTAGAAAAACTTGAAAGTGATCTTACGAGCTCAAATTCACAGACTGGGTGGGCCATAGGCCCTTATCTGCCGACAGTATCTATGTATCTATGAGAGCAAAAATTCAGGAAAAAACACCATCGAAGTCAATGGACAAACTGTATTTTTTTTTCACACTTTAATATCTCTAACAATACTGAACCGGTTTACATGAAACTTTCAGGGATTGAAGATTGTGCCACAAACAACGCATCCTGAAGGTGTCATGTAAATCTGTAAAGCCATCTTTCTGCAAGCAGCAAACAAAAAAGTGAGTTTAACATAGAACTCACCAGCCATCCTAACTATAGGGGTGCTATGTGCCCCTATAATATAAAACTCTAATTTGGGGATGCAAAGAAGATGCTACTGAAGTGTATGCACTTTTTCATAACAATGTGTCTTCTCTAGTTTCTTCATATGCCAAAGGTATGAGCCAGAACTTGTAAAGAGTTGCTAATATTGTGATGTGCCAACAATATGTAACCTTAATGTAACCACCATACAATGTCTCTATACATTCCCACTGATTCCATTGTTTCCCCTCCTTTCTAAAGTGACAACTGACTTCACCTTTCTTCTGTCTTGAAGTGTGGTGAGTGTCTGCATCTCCTTGACTGATGAGTGGGGGGTGTATATCAGGTCAGCAGGGCCCTTCTTAGAGACTGAGTATGGCTCATTCACAGCATGCCAATTCCCCACTGGCTTGAGGACTGTCAGTCCAAGTGCACTCCAAAACAAAATCTTCCAGCTGGCAGTACAAGGCACTCTTTTGACATACACAGCAACACCCATTACAACCCTTCTGTGATCCTCCCTTAATAACTGGTCTACCACTGTTAGTTTGTTGACATTGTCTCGGTAAGTAATCTCCATTGTCAGTCTGTTGGCAAGGTTTTGTTAGAACTGGAAGGAATCTGGGAATGTACTTTCAGCTATGCATTTGGAACCTATTGCCAGTAGTGTTGGCTCTTTGCCAGCTGCTGACAACACACTGGCAAGGTATCAGAAAATGAACAGAAATAGAAAATAAGTTAGTGTAGCCATGTTGTTTTAGCTTACCAATGGCTTACTATTAGCTATTAATACTGACAGCGGTTTAAGCTCAACTTTTGTAGACTTTACCTGTATTTTGGAAGCTATATCATTCCCTCATTGCATTACCAACCGTTTTATATATATATATATATATATATATATATATATATATATATATATATATACATATATATATATATAAAGATATATATATATATATATATATATATTTCAGTGGCATAGGCAAACTTATAATTAATGTGTTTTTCATCTCTTTCTTTGCATCCAGTTTTGTTTTCCACTGCTGGGTAATAAAACAAAGCTGAAGAGAGTCTGTTTTTATATAGCAAGTTCGCCCTATGTATCTCAATTTTTTTATATTATTTTACAGCCATCAGGATAATCATATAGCTCAATAAGATGTGATATCATCTTTTTTTTTGGGGGGTGGGATGCTTTGGTACATACAGTGATTACTTTTTGTTTCATAATCACAGCCTTAGTTTTTTTACTGTCAAACAGTGAAAACTAATTATAATTACTAGCTACACTTACCATTTGAGTACTGTATAGCTTTTGTGGATAGTAGGATTATGAAAGGACTATCCATATTCCACAATAGGAACTACAGGACTGGAGTATATACAGTACATGTACAGACCTTTTTACAGGTGAATTAGGTGTTCTGGTTCCTATAGTGCTAAGAGGTTACATAAGGTGGCTCAGGAGCATTACTGTAGAATGGCTTAAGTAAGTTTAGAGCACAAAACATTGATTGGAATAGTTATAGTGCAGGGACTGTATTCATAAAAAATGACTGCAGCTATTATAGAGCTGCTAATGCCTTGAAAAAACACACTATTTAGATACAATTCAACTTGTAGTTCATGGGGCGGATTGTCAAAACTCAGTTGCAAGCTGTGACAATGGCAGCTTGGGTGGAGTGCCACTGCATTAGGGGCCCTGTGCCCAAGTCAGTATTGGCCAGGGTCCCAGCGCTTAAGTCCTGCAGCTTGTGGCACCAGTGGCATTGCACCAAAGAGATGGTGCATCCAAGAGGTATGCCACAAGCAGTAGGGTGGTCAGGAAGCAGATGCACCCTTGGACACAGTGGTTTACGCCCCCCAAGCCTCGGTATGCTTGTCATGTACTATATAAGAAAAGCAAGTCAACAACCACTGAATAAAGTTTCTCACCACCCAAGCCCCGATATGCCTTTATATGAGATTTTTGATAATGTTCAGACATGGTGGTCTAGTGGCCCCCCCACCCTGGCAGGTAGTGCCCACTACCCCTCTCCCCCCATCCCAAACTCCAATCCGGCAACTGGCATAGCCCTATTCACACTACTATGGATGGCTGCCAAATGAACTGTCAGAGCACATACTGTATACGGTATGCACTCATTGGTTGACAGCTCACTCCAAGTTCTCATCCAATGAATGCTTACTGTATACAGTACATGCTCTGACAGTTCATTTGGTGGCCAGCCGCAGGTAGTGTGAGGAAGGCTGTGCTGGTCACCAGATCGTGGGTTCAGGATGGGGCGGAGTGAGGTGGTGGGCACACCTGCTGGGATGGGGGTTGGAGGACCAATAGACCACTAGGTTTGAACATTATCAATGATTTCATATATGGCCATATCAGGCTGGAGGAGAAACTTATTCAGTGGTCATTGACTTGTTTTTCTTCTATAGTACATTAAGGGCATATTGAGGCTTGGGAGGGGTGAGAAACTTTATTTAGTGGTCATTGACTTACTTTTCTTATATAGTACATTACAGGCATATTGGAGTTGGGGGGGAACTTTATTCAGTGGTCATTGACTTACTTTTCTGATATAGTACATTACAGGCATATCGGAGTGAGGGGGCAACACAATTGTCGCACCATTTGCCACCCTCCTGGAGGATGTCTACCTATTCTTAGATGAGCCCTTGATAGGTTTAACTGTACTTAGATCTTTGTCCTCTCGGAGGGTTTTCTGCATTCCAAATTGGGGGATATGGCAGCCTGTGCCTGCTGCAAGCCCCTAGCCTCATGCCGCAGCCCATTTTTGTGGTGCATGGCTAGTACAAGCCTCCTTGGGTGTATGCAGCCTGTGTTTGACACAGGCTGCCTTACTGAATAGCTCCCAGCTACATCTTTTGATGCAGGGTGCCAGTTGCATCAGACATGTTTGACACAAGCACCTTTGCATCCATCTTAGGGCTTTTAAAATCTGGCCCCATGTGTCTTCCTTAATTTCTTCCCTCATTATTTATTAATGAGGAAATTTACCTAAACATAATTTAATTTATTTATTACTGGATAAAACAAAGAAGGTTAAACTTTCTTTTACAACTGTGTCAAGAAAAACATAGGGAAGATTTTCCATGGGCTGGGCACTGATGTATATCCTGCAACAGCATCTACCTGTCTGCACTGAAACTCTGGATCCATATTTTCCAGGGATGCAAAGTGTCTGTAATAGTTTCTGTGGCTTGCTGCACCTTGCATAAAACAGTGACATATGCAACAAATTTTGATGCTAATTGCTTTCAGTCATGTTCAAAGTGTGAACATCCAGCCAAGAAACTTTAGGCTGAATTCATGAATGGATAAGGCTGGTATTTCCAGCAGTATCTGTCCCTCCACATGTGGAAAACCCTGTCAGATGCAGAATGAGGGCACCTGGCAATGGTCCCAGCTAGTGAGCTGTGTACTGCACTAGAAGTAGCAGAAGCAAAGGCAGTGCCGATGACTACCAAGCTCTTTTGTATGTTCCACAACTAAGGACTGCATACTGGATCTGCCAGACCAGTGGGCATACAGATGGACATGGAGTCAAAATATTAGCTGATTTTGATGTCCACTGGTCTAGTTCAACCCAAAACCTGCCTGTAGAAGAACTTTACAGAGGGGTACCTGGACACAGCAATGCCTGCAGCACTGGATCAAAATCCACAAGCACTGGCTGTTACAGGGGTTGCTTACCTGTGCCATGTGGCTGTGCCTAGTGCCACCATGGATGTTTGTGGTGAGGACAAATATCACAATGTTGTTCATGTATACAATCATAGAAATATAATTGTAGTTAATTTTTGGAACATTAAAATCATCAATAAACAATTTAACCAAGATTTGATTGATACGGTATATATTCTTTGCAAAAAAATGTGTCAAAGCACCAGTTAGGGTTCAAATATGCAACAAAAGTAGGGAAATGTGGCATTGGCGGTTTCAGCCCTAACTCCACATTCCACCCCAAGCATCAAAGGAAAAAGCATTTGGGTTTTGGGCATTGTGCATCTTGGTGAATCAGTGATGAGACTTTCTTTGGGGTTGTAAACTCTAATATCCACCCACTCTTCCCAGCCCGTAGAATCCTCTCTGAAGCACAAGGTAGAGCTGCAAGCCAGTGCCTCATACTGACACACTTTTCAAAGGTAGAAGTATGTCATGCCATATGTTGTCAACCGGTCTGTTGTAACTTTCTTCACACCCGTGGGCCTGCCTGAAGAAAAGTGACATCAGACCTTGTTTGCTGAGGGAGGGGTGAGCAATAAGGTTGACATCACCAAGGAAGACCCCACCACTAATTTGCCAATACTCAGAAGACATAAAACCCTAATGGTTTCTTTTCCTTTTGCTACTTGGAGGGTGGGGATGTGGAGTTAGGGTTGGAAACCCTAATGCCACAATTACTTACTTTTGTCACATTACGTTGAACCGTAACTGGTGCATTAACACAGTATTTTGCAAAGAATTTTCTTTCTTTTTGAGATAGTGGAATTGTATTCTCATTCATGTAGTTCCCTTCAGGACCTGCATAAACAGATGCAGATGCACACAGCTGTCTGGGCCCTGTACCAAGGGAGCAATCCATCCACCTACACAACTGCAGGGCCCTGCTGATTCTGCAGTTTCATGCAGATATATGTCAAAATGTTACCAACATTATGAGCGTGCATAGAAAAATGTCAACTTTTTTCTTTTTATCTCAAATTTTCAACATAGCCTTTTTAGGAACCCACCTCATGAACCCGGTAGGTGACACTTTTTTGAAATGGCATTTTGCATGACAGGTGGGAAAACACACTTCAGCAAGTGTTTGGAAAATGACAGCTGTCATATTCATTAGGTGGTGTGAAAAAATGACTATGTTGAATATTTGGGATCACAATAGTAAAACATATTAAAGTTATGAGTGTGTGTGTTAAAACATTTCAACATACACTCATAACCTTGCTGTTTTTCAATATTTTTACCCAAATATTCAACACAACATTCTTATGACTCTATCTTATGAACAAGGTTAGTGAAAAGTTTTTAATCCTGCCCAAAAGGTGAGTTGTCACAGTGAATGTAAAATCACCTTTCAGTATGGATTTTAAAAATTTCACCATGCTTCTTCAGGAGGTGGGGCCCCATAAAAGGCCATGTTAAAAACTTGGGGTGGGATATTTAGAAGGGTTGCACATGGTGCAACACAGTTGCGCCATCATCGCAACCCACTGATACACCAGCGCCAATATTCAAAGGAGAATGTGCATGGCACAAATCCCAATGTGCCAGAGCATCAGTAATGTATGTCAGTGCAGTAGGTGGGCGTGCCCATGCACCCCACACAACCCGATATTCAGCCCTGGATATGCGGAGCCATGCACCCTTCATCGCCGCGCATACAGTTGTTCCAAAAATAAGGCAACAGCGGCCACCCACAGATGAGCTGCCATATTGCAGGGCGCAACCGGCAGCTGCCAGCTGTGGGTGGCCACCAGCTCGGTGGCACGGTCCAATGGGTAGCGCCCCCCATACCCGATCGCGGGCAGAAGTAGTAGAACAAGTAGTCCAATATCCCTGGTGGTCCAGTGGATCACTCACAGCCCAATCTTGGGCAGAAGTAGTAGAACAAACAGTCCAATATCCCTGGTGGTCTAGTGGACCGCTTGCAGCCCGATCGTGGGAAGAAGTAGATAATAAAGATTAAATCCCATCCCTGGTGGTCCAGTGGACTGCTCACAGCCCGATTGTGGGCAGAGGTATAAGAAAAGACTAAATCCTATCCCTGGTGGTCGCGGTACCCCCTCCCACCTCCCACTGGTCCCTCCGCAGCTTCCCCGGTCAGCGGCGGGTGGCAGCTCCCACCCATAAGCCGCCAGCCGCCCACTGACTGACTATGTACAGTATAGCTGTACGCCCATTGAGTCCACAGTGTGGGCCAATGGGCATACAGGTGATACTGTACTACACAGTCCCAGATATGTGAATGGATTCATTCACATATCACAGACAATATGAACCTGAAACACGGTCTGCAACCATTAGTCCATGCTGTGGACAGTGATGCTGCAGCAGCCCTGTGATCAGTCAGTGGGCAGCTGAGTGGCTTATGGGTGGGCTGCCTCGCCACTGACCAGGGGGGGGGGGTGGTGGGACTCAGTGAGAGTGAAAGGAGAGGCTGGACCACCAGGGATGGATATGATCCCTTTTTCTATACCTCTGCCTGCTTGCATCGGGCTGCAACAACCACTGGACCACCAGGAATGGATTTAATCCCATTTTTCTACACCTGTGCCCGAGATCGGCTACGTAATGATCCACTGACCACCAGGGATATAGGACTTTCCTTTTCAATACATATGCCCGTGATCGGGTAGTGGGGCATTGTGCGTGGTGCAGGGGGTGTCGGTCCCCACCAGCTGCAGCCTGGCAGGGCACCAGGCGTGGTCACGGGGACTGGCACACCTGCATGCCAACAGGGCCACGACGGCACAAATGAGTTCCATTGCACGAGCCATATGTTCCCATTTGCATGTGCACTTTGAATATCATGGTTGATGCACCTAGTACAATGGCACTTGCGCTAGAGCATCTCCCTGACCCTCTCTGGCCACTTGCTGGTGCAGTGCCACTGCACCATGCACAATCTTAAGTGGCCATGGAGGCGATATTCAACGGTGCTGAGCCGCTTGCACAGCACTGTTGAATATCACCCTGTCAGGCCGTGGCACATCCCAGTTGCACTACACCCAGGCTTGTGCCACAGCCTGCACAGTCTAAATATCCCACCCTTTGGTAAAAATGTTCAAAATGACAAAGTTATGAACATAAGCTCAAACCCCATTTAAATACATTAAACACACTTACCTTATGTTATCATATTGCAATTTCCAGTTCCAGCAGCAAGATGTGTCTGTGATCACAAAATGGATCTATGTCATTGGACATGCTCAGGTGAGTGAGGGTGTTTGTGGTGTGGTAGGTGCTCAGTGGGGGGCCAGGATGGGTTGGGTGGGGGGTGCTGGGGTAAGATTACTGATGGACTGTTTTCTTTTTCTCTGGGATGAGGGATGGTTTTCTTTGTTGTAGGGGGACAGAAGTCGACACTGGGCAGCTGTGTTGGGATCATGATCGGCAGCACCAGGGGCTGGCACCCTCGTGCTGCCAACTATTTCTTTGGGGGAATGATCTGGATGTGTGGAGGTTGGAAAGAAGTGGTACCAGTGGTGGGCAGCCCAGTCTGTTATTTTAGTATAATTAAAGGGGTGGGCAGGTGACTTGGAGGGGAGGGGAGCAACAGAAGAGGTACTGGGGTGGGCACCCTGGTCTGTTTAAAAAGAGAAAAGATAGATAGATAGATAGATAGATAGATAGATAGATAGATAGATGGATAGATAGACAAACAGACACATACAGACAGACAGACAGGCAGACAGACAGATAGGTAGACAGAGCATTAGAAGGTCCCAGTCATGGACAGTTCTTTCATGAGATCACATAAAAAATAGTTCTTCTGTTTGACCTCACAAAAGAACTGTGAATAAAAAAAAAAGTCCCCCACCTTCTTCCATGATCCGACCTTCTTCTTTCATGAGTTATGAAAGAACTCATGAAAGAAGCATCTCATCTTACAGAAGAAGATGGTGGACGTAGTTTTTTCCCATAGTTCTTTCAGCAGCCGACCTGCTTCTTTCAGTACTACAAAAGAACTCATGAAAGATAACTCTTACCTCATGAAAGAAGAATCTCAGAACTCACTAAAGATGAATCTCAGCTCATGAAAGAAGATGGTGAACTTAGTTTTATTTTTCATAGTTGTTTCAGGAGCAGGGATTATTCTTTCCTGAGTTTTTCATTGTCACGGAAAAGAGCAGGCTCACAGAACAGTGGGGAAAAAACAAAGTCCACCATCTTCTTTCATGAGTCGATTCTTCTTTTGAGACAGAAATCTTCTTTGGAGGCTCATAAAACAAAATTTCAGTTCATGAAACAAACCTCGGTAATGATTTTAGGGATGTTCCAAAACCATATTTTGAGGCTTTTTTCAAAAAAACTCAGAATATGGCTAAATTAGTCCCATTTAGCTAGATTAATTTCTTTATTTTTCTCCAGGGCAACATTTTTATGGGCTTACAATTTTTGTAAGAAAATAAAAAACAGAAAGAAGATGGCTGCCATGTGAAAGTAGATTTTTTCATTATGAAAGAAGAATTTTGGCTCACTTAAGAAGAATCTTCCTTTATGAGCCAAAATTTTTCTTCGATCAAACATCTATCTGAAATATCCTACTGAACATGCAAAGAACCTAAGTTTCAGATTGTTGTAACTCTGGAATGGATTAATGTTTTTCACCAAACCAATGAAAGACACCATTCTACACAGAAACATAGATATTGATGGCAGATAAGGACTGCTTGGCCAGCTAGTCTGCCCATTTTCCTAACTACTATAACACTGCAGGACCTACTTGATCTCTGGCTTTACTCTCCCTTCCCCACCTCTAAGGTTCCCTTATGCCTATCCCATGCATTCTTGAAGCCCATTACTCCCAACTTCATAGTATGTTCCTTGTTCTTGAGCATATTTTTTAAATGCTTTCTTCTTGAATATTATTTATACCCATGAAGTATTTGAATGTTTCTATCAGATCCCACCCCTCCTCCTTTCCTCCAGGTGTACATATTGAGGTCCTTCAGTCTCTTCTCATAGGGCTTGTGAGTGCAGACCCTGCACCATTTTGGTTTCCCTTCTCTGGAAAGCCTCAACCCTGTCTATGTGCTTCTGGAGCTGTGGTCTCCAGAACTGGGCACAGTACTCTAGGTGAGGTCTCACCAGTGATCTATAAAGTGTCAACATCACCTCTCTCTTTCTGCTGGTGTTACCCCTCCCTATACACATTAACATCTCACTAGTAGTCCCCATTGTCTTGTCACACTGTCTGACCATGTTTAGGTCATCAGATATGATTACTCCCAAGTTCCTTTTCCTGTTTAGTGGTGGTTAATACTACCCTCCCCATTTTGTACTCCACCCTGGGTTTCTGTGCCCCAGGTGCATGATTTTGCACTTGTTAGCATTGAAACACAGCTGCCACCCTTGACCACTTCTCCAACTTTCCTAGATCACTATTACTTTTTCCACAACCCCTCCCCCACAGAGTGTTTACCCTATTACAGATTTTAGTGTCATCTGTAAAGAGGCATACCTTCCCTTCTAGCCAGTCTGAAAAGTCACTAATAAAAACATTAAAGAGAACTGGTCCCAGTACTGATCCCTTTGGCACCCCACTTGTCACCCTTCCTCTGAGTGAACTCTATTAACCACCACCCTCTGTCTCCTATCCCCCAACCAGTTTCTCACCCAGCTACCACCTTAAGATCCACTCCTAGGCTTCCCAGCTTGTTTTCTAGTCTCTTATGTGGAATAATGTTGAATGCCTTATTGAAATGTAGGTAGGCCACATCCACTGCTCCACCCTGATCCAATTCCCTGGTCACCTAGTCAAAGAAATCTATCAGATTTGTTTGATCACGATCTCCCAGTGAATCCATGCTGCCTCAGATCCTGAAGGCCACTGAATTCCAGATGTTCCACAATCCTCTCATTCAGTAGAGATTCCATTACCTCCACTCCACTGAAGTCAGGCTGACTGGCCAGTAGTTGCCAGCCTTCTCTTTGCTTCCACTTTTGTGAAGTTGTGAGGTGGGACTACATCAGCACTCCTCCATTCCTCAAGAACCACTCCCATCTCTAGTGAGTGGTTGAACACGGCTGTCAGTGGTGCAGTCAGCACCTCCCTGAGCTCCCTCAATATTGTAGGACACACCCCTTCTGTCCCCATTGCCCTGTCCACTTTCAAATTTGCGAGTACCTTCAGAACCTTCTCCTCTACAAATGTACTAGTGTCTACCTCCCTTCATTCAATGCTTCTGGCCCTTATTTATGGTCCCTCACCTTTCCTTTCCTCTGTGAACACTAAACAAAAGTACTAGTTCAGGATGTCCCCTTTTTCCTGGTCCTGCTCCACACAATCCTCTCCTTCCTTCCTAAGCCTTACTATGTCTCCCCTGATCTTTTTCTTTTCACTTGCGTACCTTAAAAATGCCTTGTCTCCTTTCTGCAGTGCCTGGGCTATTTTATCCTCTATCTGCACCTTTGTGTTCCTAATTGCTTTCCCTGCCTACCTCTGTTTCTCCTGACTCATCTCTCTACCTTCCCTCTCTGTCTTCCTTTCTCAGTGTCTCCTTATAGGGCAAGCCCTTTCTACTCTGAAAATTTCAAAACAAAATTCCTAACTGTCTGGGCTGTAGGTGAGAGCAGAACAACAGCAAAAACACCCTTTTTTCCTCTTTTTGCACAATCTGGATCTCAGAATCCACACATCTGACAAAAATAAAACTTGTCAAATCAAGAGACTTTGCCCCCCAGACCACACATGCAAAATTTTGTACAGTTCCATTGAATGGAGCAAAGCTAATAAAGTACAAAGTTAGGGGTTTAACATGAAACACCCTACTCAACCCTAATTATAAGGATGCTACCTTGCCTCTATAATATAAGGGATATATAGGGCCTACCTGTGTGATACATAATTTATGTATACAAGTGCTGTTTGACCTTGGGTAACCTCATAAGTGGCGTAAGCCACAAGTGAAGTGCTGAAGGACAAACAGTACTGAGTCGTACATAAATCATGTAACCTAAATGGTCCTCTGCATATTCCATTTATTCAGTAGAAAAGGACCTTGGGCGGATTTTCAATGTGCTTGAAAATTCCGCAGCTGTGGAAAAACCACCATTTGAGGAACTGCAGTTTCTCCTGCAGCTATGGTATTCTCAAAGTGGAGCCAGTTTACAACTGGTACCCTGATTTAGAGTGGCTTGCTGGTAGTGTTCTATAGAAATCCCTGCAGCTGTGGAAAACTGTTATGGCTGGTGGGAACATCGTAAAATCTTCCGCAATATCTCAGCCCATTGGATGATGGCAGGGCTGAAAGTGTTTTCAGAAAAAATGACAGACCTAGTTAGCGGATGGAGTATATAGAGGTGCTAGTTTGCTGATTTTCTTTTACTGACCATTTCTTTAATAGAGATTTTCTGGCATCTGGACTGTAGTTGGTGAACAGGACTGAGAGCTTGTTAGTGAGCAGCACTGTGGACAGGAGAAAAGCAGGTATTTGAGGAGATGTTCATTGGACAGTTAAAAATATCAAGAGAAGACATGGCTGTGGTCATTTGTGTTTTATTATTTTTTTAAAAGTTCTGTTTGCCAGTTCAGGGACAGTTCATTTGTGTGCAGGAAGACGGTGGTAATTTGTGGACCAAGTGGGAGGTAGAATGCATGGGATCCATGACAGTCGGTCGACAAATTCGTTGTCAACTGATGTTACAGTGACACCTTTATGTTGACGGCATTTGTGGTCGGCATAAAGCCGGTCACTTCGGACTGTTTTCTTCAGGGGGGCTTTCCCCCCCAACCCTCCATACAGGAAGCTTTGCCCCAACAACCCTCATAACTAAAGTATTCAACTCCGAGGCTGGAGTTGATTTGGGATGGGTGCAAGATCCCCAGAAAACAGTGCTGGGATCCTGACTGACACTACAGTGACCTGTCACTGTTGTCACTGTAGTGTCAGTCATGGTAAAATTGTTGCCATAGTGGGATGGAGGCATTTCATGGAGTGAGTGGAAAGTGGTGTGTGAGCAGGACTGACTGCAGTGTGGTGGAGAGACAAGCAAATACAGAGGTACTACTAATAAAAAGACACAAATGAAAATGCAAAGTGAAATGAAGTACTGAATACTTCAGATTACTAAATGGGTGGTGTGGTAGTATGCACAAACAGTTGTTTCTGCATGGTAGCAACATATGTATGACTAGTACTATAAATGAGATGGGAAACTAGATGGAAAAAGTGCTGGTGGGAGGAAGATGTGTGACATAGTAACTGTGTATGTAAATTAATTAACTGTGTACATAAATGTAAGATTCATTTATCTACACATTCTATATAAACCAGGCTGATCATTCACGTTCATCCATGCCTATTGCATAAGTAAGGATTAACCCACAACTGAGCATGGTTCCACTTGAGAATTAATCCATGCCGGGGGGTGGGAGAGCACAATGCCGCAGACTGAGTGCCTCCAACCACCCTGGTTTGGATTAATTCTCAAGTAGAAGCACACTCTGGAGTGGGTTAATCTGCTTGTAACATGGTTAACAAAAAGGGTGTGGCTCACTTTTGTTAGCCATGTTACAAAGTGATGATTGCGCCAAATGAGAAATGGCTCCCGTGCTCACATGGAGCACAACATGTGCATCTGCTTTCAATTCCATTGCTGTCAAGTTCAGAGAGAATGAGAGACACACGCAGAGCAGCACTGCAGCAGTGGGCAACATCGGACACGTGGGGATCAGAGGACTGTTTGCGCTGTCTCCCGGGGGGTCACACCTGCACTCACAGCACCTTGTAACATGGGTAATAAAAAGATTTCAGCATGTGCAACTAATTTTATTAGCCATGTTACAATCTCTGATGGCTCTGTTTCACTACTTGCTGCCTATAGCACTGAAAACAGCACACAGGAGTATGAGGGCCCAGGCCAGACATCACAGCTGCACCCTGACACTGGGGTTACACGAGTCATTGGGGAATTGATGCTATTCACCTGATAGAAATCCAGTCTTTCTCTCCTACCCTGACTGTAAGTTTCAGCAGTACAATGCCTACTGCCTACTTTGCCCTCTGTTTGCTTTGCTGTGTACTGTACTGTGTCGGGATATCAGAGATGCTTAGCAGATTTACATGCGAGTGCTACAGTGTATGGGGATATCAGACATGCTGTTTACTTTGGAGAAAATGTATCCTGTATGGGCTGAAGTCTGTGATTAGCCTTATGACAGGATACATCTTCTCCACAGTAAATAAGCATCTCTGATATCCTGGACAGAGTAGAACCACATGTAGATTTATTTTGTCATCAGTTGTTGTGATGTGCAGAGACAGGGACACATACACATAACAGCGCTGTTACAATTTAAATGGTGTCATCTCATACGGGATTCTAACAGGCTCCAGCAGTCCTCAGTTCAGGAATGTGGCTTGCTGTCTCTAACCCAGCAGTCTGCTCCAGCAGCCCCCAGCAAAGCTGCCACCAAAAGAATAAAATATTTTTAAAATACAGACTGGAGCATAATATTTGTAACATGGCTAACAATGGCTGCTCTGGGTACTGCAGGAGCAACCGTGGATTTATTGAGAATTAATCCATGGTCAGCTGCTGTCTTTGCATTAGTGAAGCACAACTCTTTTTGTTAGCCATGTTACATAGAAACATAGAAAGTGGTGGCAGAAGGGGACCACATGGTCCATCTAGTCTGCCCAAGAACTTACCTGGCGCTATTCCCCTTCCCCTCATTTGCCTTTCGGTATGCTACCTTTATGTCTATCCCATGTGTTCTTGAACTTGCTTACCATTTTGGCCCCCATTGTGTCCGTTGGTAGGCTAGTCCATGGGTCCACCACCCTCTCTGTAAAGAAGAACTTCCTTGTATTACTCCTGAACCTCCCTCCATTTAGTCTTGTGTCATACTCTCTCATTCTCCCACTGTCTTTCAATTGGAAAAGCTCCCGAATGTTAACCTTATTTATACCCCTCATATATTTAAAAGTCTCAATCATGTCACCCCTCTCCCTCTTCTGTTCCAGGGAGTTGAGTTCCTCAGCCTGTCCTAGTATGCCATATGGTGCAGTCCCTGAATCATTTACATGGCCCTCCTCTGCACCATCCCATTTCTGTCTATATCCCTTTTGAGTTGCTGTCTCCAGTTCTGTAAGCAGTACTCCAAGTGGGGGTGAACCAGTGCCTTGTAGAGTGGTAACACCACCTCCCTCCTGCAACTTGTGATTCTCCTCCCAATGCAGCCCAGCATGCCACTTGCCTTTGGTGCCACCTTTTGCACTGTTTACCCACTTTCTAGTCTTCTGATATATTGATCTTTAGGTTCCTTTCCTGGCTGTTGGAGCAGATTCTCTCTTCAGGTAGTAATCCTCTTTGGGATTGTTTCTGCCTAAGTGCATGTCTTTGCACTTTTTGGTGTGGAATTTCAGCTGCCATGTTTCTAACCCTTCCTCCAGTTGAAGTCTGAAGTCATACTCCTCACACCCTCAGGGGAGTCCACTCTGTTGCAAATCTTGGTGTCATCAGCAAATAGACAAACTTTGCCTTCCAGCCCATTTGCAATATCTGCTATGAACACATTGAAGAGTAGGGGACCAAGTACCAAACCCTGTGGTACTCCGCTGGGCACCTCCATCTCAGCGGAAAATGCCTCATTTACCTGAACCCTCTGTGTTTTTCCTCTCAACCAGCTACTCACCCACTCAACTACCTCCCTGCCCACTCCCATGTGGTCCAGCTTCCTTACCAGCCTTCTGTGTGGAACAGAGTCGAAGGCTTTGCTAAAGTCCAGATAGATGACATCTACTGCCACTCCCTGATCTACTATCCTTGTAACCCAGTCGAAGAAGTCAACCAGGTTAGTTTAGGAAGACATATCTGCTATGAAACCATGCTGTTCTGGGTCTTGCTGCCAACTGGATTCCAGATATGTTATGATTCTGTTTGAGTAGTGTCTCCATCAACTTCCCTTCTACCGAAATGAGGCTTACTGGATGGTAATTGCCAGCCTCCTCCCTGCTCCATGCTTTGTGGAGCAGGATCACTGTTGCCCTTTTCCAGTCCTCTGGTATGGTCCCACTCTCTAGTGATTTTGTGAATAGTTCTGCTAGGGGTGCTGCTAATCACCCCCCAGCTCCCTGAGAACTCTAGGGTGAACCCCATCCGGTCCCATAGCCTTCTCCACCTTCAGTTTATTTAAAGCTTCCAAACCTTGAGCCTCTGTGAAGGGGCTTGTGTCAGCCCCCAGTTTCTGAGTGTTGCTGCTATGCAGGCTTGGCCCCATCCCCTGTGTTCTTTTTGGTGAACATAGAACAGAAGTACTGATTTAAGACTTCTGCTTTCTTGCAATCTTTTTCTACCAGTTTCCCTCCAGTATCTGCTAGTCTAACTATGCCCCCCTTGGTTTTCCTCTTTTCCCTTATGTACCTAAAGAAGGCTTTATCTCCCTCCTTTACCCCCTGAGCAATCCTCAGTTCAATCAGAGCTTTAGCCTTCCTCATTGCCTTACTAACTTCCCTCTATGCTACCTTATAGGTTTCCTTATCCTCGTCTTTGATTGACACCCTAAACTTTGTGTACACTTTCTTTTTCTCCCTTACTATTGCAGTCACCTTCCTGGAGAACCAGAGGGTTTCCTTTTCTTATTTGCCTTGCTTACTCTTCTGATGCACTGTTCAATTACCTCTGTGATAGATTCTTTGAGATACTCCCACATTTTATCTACTCCTTTCTCTTGTATCTAAGACTCTCTGCCAGGCTTTCTCTCATTTTCTGAAAGTCTGCTTTTCATAAATCTAAAATCCTGATCTTGGAGTGACTAATGTCTTCACTAGTGTTTACATTAAATCCCACCATGCAAGCAATCAAGCAAGCAAAACTTTATTTATATAGCACCTTTCATAATCAAGGCGTTGTACACAATATAAATTACAGTAAAAACCATAGTATAGTCAAATTTTAAAATCAGTCGATAAAATAAACACTTAATTAGGGAAACCCAAAGAGAATAAATATGTTTTCAGCTGCTGATGGTCAGGCAGTCTCTTAAGCAATGAGGTAGAGAATTCCACAGGGTTGGTACCGTAAATGAAAAGTCATGAACTCCAGATGTTTTAAGACGAACCCTGGGAATCTCCTAGCAATCCCTCATCGGGCGAGGGGTGATTGGGAGTAGGGAGTCAGATCTTTCAGGTAGTCGGGTCTGAGTTCATGTAGGGCTTTAAAGGTAAGCAAGCCTACCTTGTAGGTGATTCACAACTAAACTGGCAGCCAGTGCAGTTCACACAGCACAGGTGTAATGTGATTGGTCTAGAGGTGCCAGTCTGCAGCCTGGCCACAGAATTCTGCACTAGCTGCAAGTGGTGGATGTCAACCCCAGACAGCCCTAGGTAGAGGGCATTGCAGTAGTCAAGACGGGTGGTAATGAAGACATGGATCAATATTGGATGGTCAGCCTGAGGAATCAAGTGTTTCACCCGAGCGATAGTCCTCAGATGGTAAAATGAGGATTTGACCACTGCTGACACCTGAGACTTCAGGATCAAGCCATCATCAAAAATAATGCCAAGTTTAAGCACCGATCTGAGGTAGTGAGCTGGACACCATCAAGTCATGGGCCGACATGAGCCCAGCTCCAAAACCCACCCCAGGCATCCTGGATTCACCTCAAAACCTCAGTTTTATCTGGATTTAATCTCAACCAACTTGAGCTCATCCAGTCTTTGATCTCGGAGAGGCAGCTGTTTAGCACAGGAACTGCATCATCCTGTCTGGGCATAAAGGACATATACAGCTGAGTATCATCTGCATAGCAGTGAAAACTCAAGCCGTATCACCTGATGATATCTTCTAATAGCAGCATATACACAGCGAACAACATGGGTGCCGGTATGGAATCCTGTGGCACCCTGCAGGATGGGGGAAGGGAGTCAGAGGAATAAATTCCTGAGACCTGCCTATGAAGAAAGATTGAAACCATTTGAGGACTGTACCCGACAGTCCACAATGGAACCACAGGGTTTCCAAAAGCACCTCATGGTCCACAGTGTCAAAAGCTGCAGAGAGATCAAGAAGGGCCAAGATGGTACGAGCGTTTCAATGTCTAGCCATTAGGAGGTTGTTTAATACCCAAACAAGGGCAGTCTCTGTGCTATGCCTCTTCCTAAAACCAGACTGGAGAGCTTCATAGACATTGTGAGTTACCAAGTGATCATCCAGTTGCAGTGCAAACACCTTCTTGATAACCTTCCCCACAAAGGGAAGGTTAGAGACAGGTTGGTAGTTGGCTGGATCAACGGGATCCAAGGAGGGTTTTTTAAGGAGTGGTCAAATTACCATGTCCTTTAGGGAATCTGGAAAGATTCCCCTCTCCAAGGATCTCCATACAATTTCAGCTAGGATCGGGCAGATGACATCTACACAACCCACTAAAAGGGAGGTAGGGCCCGGATCCAAACTACAACAGGTTGGGCACAGGGTCTGGACAATCTTCACAATGTCTGTGAATTCTGGTCAGCTGTAATCCTTTCAGACAGACCGGGTATTCACCACCTCCCATCTACCTCTGCAAATCCTCATAGGCAGATCCAGGCCAATTCTGGACCTGATGCTGGCAACCTTATCTGTGAAGAACCGAGCTAGCCCATCACACTCAATTTGTGAAAAAACTCTTCCAGACTGGAGACAGATTGGATTGCACAATCTGTCAATGGTTTGAAAAAGTTGAGCTGGTCAGTTCTGCACAGCAGAAATATCCCTGGACAGGACCTCTGCCTTCTTATGGGTGATTTCTGATTGATAGCCCTTATAATGTTACATCAATCTAAGCCTGTCAGCATCCAGGCTGGACTTCTGCCATGCTGTCACCAACATTTGATCAACCCTCCTCAACTCCTTCAAGGACCCATCGTACCAAGGTGACCTTGGACGAAGAGTGAGTGGTCGAACATAAACAGGAGCAATCAAGTCCAAGGCTTCTCCCACTGCCTTATTATAGGCTAGTACGAGGTCCCCTGGACATGTGCTTTCACCCAGCAATACAGATAGGTCCAGCACCACCGATAGACCATCTGGGGTAACTGCCCTTAAAGGGTGGTACTGGACCATCTAAAAAGGGGTAGATCCATTTAGGGGAGACCTGAAACTGAACCCTATGGTGTGACTGTCAGACCAACTGACTGGTTCCACCCCCATGTCAGTGATCTCCATCCCAAGGAGGAACAGCAGATCCAATGAGTGACCTAATATATGGGTTGAGGAGGTAACTACCTGTGTAAGACTCAGCATTGTCATAAGCTGGAGGAGATTTTGACCAAACTGCAAGAGTTCATCATTGACCCAGGCATTGAAGTCCCCCAGAATAATCCATCTGGGAGACTCCAACACCATGTTGATGACAAAGTCTGTGATCTCCTGTGGTGGTCACTATGTACTAAGTGGTACCCCACCTCTACCTCCTTTACCCTGTCGCTCTTAGCTAAAACCAAGTCCAGGACAGTTTCACCTCTGATAGGAGCTTCACAAGCTGCCTCAGCCCTGCACCCTGCAGGCCATTACAAATCCCTTCCTCGTGATGAAGATGCTGTACTGTATTTCCAGTTTATGTCTGGCAAGTTAAAATCCCCTACTGTTTTTGTCTTATCCTTGTCTGTCATTTTGTGGAATGTCTCCATCATTTCCTTGTCCCCAATATCCCATTTGTGACAGGGGCCTGTAGATGATTCCTATCTTAATGGCTGCCCCATATCCTGTCTCAGTTGTTGCCCATAGTGCTTCTAACTGATCCAGGATCCCTGATCTCTGTAGCCTTAATTTCCTCCCACACATATAATGCTACCCCCGCCCACCTTCCTGTCTCTTCTGTACTGGTGGTAGCCTGGGATAGCCATGTCCCAACCATGGTTCTCTGTGAACCAGATTTCCATCATGGCCACTAAGTTGAGTTCAGCTTCTGCCATCATGGCCATGAGGTCAGGGATTTTGTTCACCGGGCTTCTGGCATTTATTGCCATTGCCATTCATGTTCTACCCCCACTTTTAGCACAGGTAGGTTTCCTTTTGTTTTGCCACACCTCTTTAGTATCCTTAATGAATCCACTTTGGTCTGCACCTGTGGTTTTGGATGAAGGATTTATGGGTCTCTTTCGGTCTGCACCTGTGGTTTTGGACAAAAGTTGTGTTAGAAAGATTCCACCCTCATTTCCCTACCAGAACTCCTTGGATCTGTACCTGTATATAAGTTGCATTTTCATGATGGGGACCACTGTATGGGTAAATTTACAGCTTTGTTCATCTATGCATTATAAACTTTCTCAAGATGTGGCTCAGCCTGTTTTTCATAATCCTCATTTTAAAATAGGGAGCAAATGTTACTTGACACTTGGTTACCTCAGTTAGCCATGGTCAGGGTCTGTGATTTGCTCCACAATGGCATTTAATGTCCTCTATGGCTATCTTAGATTCCTTCCAATTGGATAAAAAGATAATATTTAAAGTGCTTCAGCTTTGTCATGCCCTTCTCCACTGGTTTGGTACAACACTTGCAGACCCTAACTATATGGAGTGTCCGCAATCTGCATTTGACACGCTGTTTCAATCTTATGCGGTTTCCAAATTATACACTCTTTTGTTTCCTAGATAATTTCCTAATTTTACTGGAGAGTCTCCATATTGGAATGCAACTTTTCCACAACAATCTTTTAATTGGCATAAGATTTGGGAAGATCTCTGTGTTTATACCTCCCAGGATAAACTATGTATTGTTCAATTTCATATCTTGAATAATATTTATTTTACCTTCCAAGCTTGCTAAAATGGGTGGTTGCATTCTTCTTTATGCACAAGGTGTGGTCAGGCTGATGGCACATTGCTGTATTTTTGAGGACTGTCCTAAGGTTGCTCCTTTGTGAGAGTCTGACTAAGTCTAGGGCTGATCCTCTTCTTGGTACTAAAATGATTTTACTCCAGAAATCTGTTTAATTGGAGACTACAGTGGAGTGGTGGTGAAGGAGAGAAATATTTTCTTACTTTAATTTCTTTCTCGGTTAAGAAAGTGGTCCTTCACCATTGGGTTGATCAGTCCTCAATTTCATATAATGAATGGTTGCAGGAGCTCATTTTAATCTCTGTGTAGAAAATGATTGCTAGCATTCATAATAGACTTCCATGTTATCAGAAGAAATGGAGCAAGTTACATACTCTGCACACAATTTTAATGTACTCTGAAACTGCCTCATTCATTTTATAATAATTTTATAATTTTAGTTCTTTATTTGTTTTGCCTGAACTTCTGCAGTAGGCTTTCTGGATCTGTACAGTATGCTAATTTTCTATCATGTTTAGTATTCCTGGACATTCGTCAATACACAATTGTATTCTGTTGGGACTGTACTGAATTATATTCACCTTGGGCGGGGGGTGGGGGAGGTTTGGTTGTTGTGGATTGTTGTTTGTTGTTATTGTAGATTGTCTAGTTATGTGTTGTTTTGCTTTATATGTGTTGAAATAATAAAGCATATTGAATTAAAACAATATGTAAGTTGCAAAAAACTTTGTTAATGCTCTCGTTAGGGTCAAAGCAACAAAGGTTGGGAAATGAGGTGTTAGGCTTTCCAACCCTAACACCCACCCTCCCAAACTAGGCCCAGATAGCAGGTGTGGGGTGTGGTTGAGGCTTCTCAAGCCTAATGCTCATCCCATTCCATCTGTAAATAAGGTCAGATGTGTAAACTTTATGAGAATGGGGTGAGCATTAGGCTTGAGAAGTCCAGTTTTGCTGCTTTGACCCTAACTGGAGCATTAACAAAGTTTTTGCAACTTATTTCCTTACTTTTTGAGATGGTATAATAGTATCTTTATTTTACCATTGGGGCACAAGGTCTTTCAGACTCTGTGCTCCTATTCCTCCATAGAGGCCCTCCGGGTCCTGCACTTCCATTTATAGGACAAAAGTGACCAAACTGTCAGCATAGCCATCTTATTAACCCAACTCATGTACCCAGCACAGAAAATCTTTGAAACACTGCCAAAACATAATTCTGTACAACTGCATTGCCATTTCATGCCATAAGTGTGAAAACACATTTTGGGCAGGACTTGAAAAATGACAGATGTAAAATACATGAGGTGGGGTAATAAGAAGGCTATGTTGAAAATCTGTGGTAAAAAAATATTTAACATATCCGTAGTTATGAGCGAGCATAGCAAAATTGCAATAAATGATCATAACATTGGCATTTTTTCACATTTTGACCCCAAATGTTCAACATAGTCTTCTTATTATGCCACCTCATAAATACCATAAGTGGAAATTTTAAAATCCATGCCAAAATGCAATTCTGCACCACAGGTGTGAAAACATGTTTTGGACAGGATGTAAAACATGAAAGTTGATCTGTTTATGATGTACAGTATTGTGAAAAAATGGCTATGTTAAAAATGTTGAGTATAAATATTGAAAATTGCTTAAGTTAGTCACGTACATAGAAAAATTTAAATGAACACGCATAACTCAGCCATTTCTAAGAATCTTTTCACCAAATTTTTCAACATGGCATTTTTGGGATCCACCACATGAACCTGGGGTGAAATTTTGTTATTCAGTCTAAGGTGATTTCCGCATACGACCATGAAATCACCTTCTGACCAGAATTAATGAAACGACGTGACAATGTTCATGAGGTGGGGTCCCAAAAAGCCATGTTAAAATTTGTGAAAAATCAAAAATAGCAAAGTTAAGGAACATAAGTTCAAAATGCCATTGAAATGCATTACACGCACTTACATTTATTCCTCAGTTCATGGTTTGGCATTGAAGAATACAGACATGTCACAATCCAAAGAAGATGACAGCATTCAATCTCTGGTGGTAAGTATGGGGTAAGGAGGCAAGTGTGGGGTGGTGGGTGCTCAGTGGGAGGGTAGGGATGGGAGGGTCTTGGGATGGGAGATGATGAGGGACCATTTTCTTTTTCAGTATTAAAAAGATGTTGGGGTATTGTTTTCTTTTTACAAGTCAAAATTTAGAAAATAAATATACTGGGACACAGGGGTGGGCTCTCAGTGTCCCAAACAGCCTGAGGGAGTCACTAAATGCCAACACACGGGGATTGGACCCCACGATGTCTGCCTAATATAAAACTAGAGGATATTGGGGGGGTTATCCAACACCAGGGGTGGGCATCCCAATGAATGTTGGATATTTAAAATAAAATGATCAGGGGAGTAGGGAATGGTGATCAGAAGGTGATGGGTGCCACTAGACACCAGGGAATATATGGGGACAATGACCAGGGAGAGATGGGTGCCACTGGACACCAGGGAAAACAGGGAGGGGTGTAACAGACACTGCAGCTGGCAGCAGGAGTTCAGCTGTGGCTGCAGAAAGAAATAAAATCCACTGTTCTCATACAGAGAATGTGGCGGGAGACTCCTCTTGCTAAGTTGAGCACCCTGGATTGTGTGTGCCCAGAAAAAAGTATTTCTGGGGCTAACTGTAAAAAAACAAAAAAAAAAACAGAGCCTAGCTAAACAGGACCCATTTAGCTAGTTTCTCTGGTGTTTGTTTTGTAAAATGACAGCATTTTTATATGTATTCCACATTTTTTAGTTGGTAAAAAAAAAGAAAAGAAGATGGTGGCTCGCGAAAAGGAATTTTCTCTCATGAAAAGGATTTTGTTCTCATGAAAAGAAAATGCTCTCATAAGATTAAATCCTTTTTGCAAGATCAAATCCTTTGTTGAACTTTATACATCTATCCTGAAAAATGAACTTCCCATAGGATACAATGGGAGCTTAAAAACTTAATAACTTCACAACAGTTTAATATTTTGGCACCAAACTAACAGTGGCAGTTCTGTTACCCAAGTTCTTTATACTATGAAAAATCAAAACAAAATTCCACATGGTCTGGGTGGAAGATGGTGAGGAAAAACCTGCAAAAAATGGTGATGTTTTACTTTTTTTCACTATCCGGATCTCAGAATCTAAACATCCAACCAGAACAAACTTACCATATCAAGCGATCTGCCCCACAGGACAGCACATGCCAAATTTTGTGCAAATCCATTGTTCGGTTACAAAGTTATTAAAGTTCAATATTTTTTTTTTAATTAAAGACATTTTATTAAGATGACCACAATTAAAATAACACAGTAAGCAATGTGACAACACACAGTTAGACAGAGGCAATGAACAGCAGAAAATAAAAAATTAAAAAACTACTATCCCCTACCACCCCTCCTCCCCCTGCCCTCCTATTCCCCCACCCTCCCCAAGCGAGGTGAGGTTCTCCATAAAAGGTGCCTACAGCTGTATTGAGTAAATTAACCACTGATTCAATATTGTTTTTTAGAGATTGTAGAGGTGTCTGTGAATGCTGACCAAGGGATCTAGACAAGTAAAGGGCATACAGTTTCCCTAATTTTTTAGTAAATAGGGTTTATGATGGTGGACACTGGCAATTAACTGTTCCACATGGAGAGAAAGGATATCTCATGCCACCATTCTGAGTAGGAAATGGGGCCTGATCCATCCACTGTCTAAGCACAAGTTTTTTAACTGCTAAGGAGATAAGAACCATATGATATCTTCTCTCTTTTACTGGGATTTGAGAGAAGTCCCCAATGATGCAGATATCAGGGGGAAAAAAGGTTTTGTAGACCTAAGAGTGGGTCTAGCTTAATTTCAAATTGTTTCCACGGGGGGATACCTTCTCACAAAACCAAAAGATATGCAAGAGGGAGC
The DNA here is from genome assembly GCA_016271365.2 of Neoceratodus forsteri. Classification (NCBI taxonomy): domain Eukaryota; kingdom Metazoa; phylum Chordata; order Ceratodontiformes; family Ceratodontidae; genus Neoceratodus; species Neoceratodus forsteri. The sequence goes on along the minus strand of CM057454.1, from coordinate 690,828,640 downwards.
CATCTGCCTTACCACATCTGGAGCATGTAGTTGAGGGAAGGTGCCCCAGTTTAGATAGTTTGATTGGAGTGTAGTACAAGTTATTTAAAATATGGTACTGGGTGAGTCTGTACTGGTCCTGGGAGATATAGACATATAGGTCCTTCAGAGTTGAGCCAGTTAATTTCTAGATTGGGTAAGGAGTCTCCCACACCTTGAGCCCAATGGAGATGGGGATTGTGAGCTTGTGAGCAGATGCCTATACAATGAAGAGACTCTGCAGCCTGCAGGCCAGATCACTTATCCATAGTGGCTGTGTACCAAACATTTTGACAAAAGATGTCGAAGTTGGTAAACTTTAAAATATAAGTCACGGTAGCACAGGTTTAGCCAGAATCTCTTGAGAGGACAAAATAGAGGTATGGGAGTAAAAGTCTGAAACTTTGAACTCCAGGGCATTGGGATCCAGATTCAGGAAAGTGGGAGTCCTCCTATTTTGATTTTTAAATTGGAGAGGATCAAGAGAAGTCTCTGACTGAGTCATCTTATGATGTCCACACACTTGTGAAAAAGACTCTGAGCGAGACCCCAATTGGGGAAGAATATAGAGGTTTTGCTATAGCTTTCACGGAGAAAAGAGAATTGTGGCAGGGATAATTCTGTGTGAGAATAGATCAGATTCAATTTGCAGCCAAATAGGAATATAATCCTGTTGTAGTAGAAGCTGGGGTATAGACAACCATTTCCCACATTTGTAAAGGTGGCTAGACCAGTAGTGGAGCAAGAAGTTGGGCAGACTTAGCCCTCCAGACTCCTTAAGCATGCTTAATTTAAGATAGGATCTTCTAGCAGCTTTATCTAGCCAAATAAATGAGGTAATGTCAGAGTGACTATGCTTAAAAAAGGATAAGGGCAGCCAAGTATTAATCATATTGAGAGGCTAGAAAAGCCTAGGAAGAACATTCATCTTAATAATGTTAATCCTGCCCCACAGCAAAAGCGGAAGACTTTTCCAGTGTGCTAAATCTTGTTGGATAGTACTCCACAGGTCTTCAAGGTTAAGCTCGTGTGATAGAGAAGGGTCAGAGATAATAAAAATCCCAATTATTTAATAAACTGGGGGACCACCTCATACCGAATTTAGTGAAAGCTTGGCTATGTGTTAGATGATTAAGGGATGGTTCCATCTTATTTAGATTAAGCTATAATTTGAGTACTTTCCAAAGGTATCAATGATTCCCAGAGCCATTGATAGAGAGAAAGCGGGATTTGAGAGATGCAGGAGGATATCATCTGCATAGACTGAGACTGCAGGGTGAGATTACCTACAGGGATACCAATGATATTAGGAGAAGATTTGGGTGCCTAATTATGGGTTCTAGATATGGGTTAAGAGGAAGGGAGAAAGTGGGCATCTCTGGGCGTGTGCACGGTATGGAGGAAAGAGAGATGAATGAACTCCATTACAATGAATTCTAGCAGATGTAGAGGTGCATAAGGTCTGGATCCATTGAATAAAGTCTGAAGGAAACCCATTTTTGCAAGGTCAACCACAAAACATCCCAATCCACCCTGTCAAAGGCTTTCTCGTCAAGCGAGATTAATGCTGTCGACAGGAGGAAGATTGCTGCCTGGAGAATATGAGAGAGTTTGCATATGTGACCCAAAGAAGATCTTCCTGAGACAAATCCCACTTGTTCTGGATTGAGGAGACAGGACCATACCTTCTCTATTCGGGTGGCAAGTTTTTTTGAGAGGATTTTAATATCACAATTTAACAGAGAGAAAGGTCGGTAGCTCGATGGGCAGTGAGGGGGTTTGTCTGGTTTGAGGAGAAGAATGATGGAGGCTTCCAGTAAGGAGGGATCCAGGGCCTCTCCAGAGAGCATGTAATGGTAGAAGAGAAGTAGGATAGGAGCCAGGTCTTTGATGAACAATTTGTAGAAATTCAATGGAAGGCCATCAGGGCCTGGAGACTTGTCCAGTGCAAGAATGTTAATAGTGGATTCCACTTCCTGTAGAGGGAGAGGGGCAGATAAGAGAGCTTGGCATGGGGCTGGGAGACATGGTAGTGTCAAGGAGCTTAGATATGTTAATAAGTCCTCTTTAGATGGGGGAGGTGAGTGCTGACTGTAAAGAGGAGTAGAACTGTTCAAAAATGTTCACAGTTTCCTTGGGGTGGGTTTAATTGAACCATCAGGGCACTGACTGCAGGTATATTTCTAGAGACCTCTAGTTTCCTAAGGCTGAGAGCCAAAAAATGACCTGCTTTTTCCCCATGTTCTACGTAGTTCACCTGAGTCCTCAATATTGCAAATTCTGCTTTATCCTGTAAAAGTGAGGAGTATTTGTTCCTTAAGGAAAGCAGGGTTTGCAAGGAGTCAGGAGGGGAGGTGGTAGAGACAGACTGTTCCAAGGTACTGATTTTGGCTAGTAAAGATAGAGCTTCTCCCTCCCTACGTTGCTATGCATGGAGGCAAGCCATATGAATTCCCCTCTTAAAAAACACTTCAGAGTGCACCATTTGTGATCCACCCTTGGAATGGAGTTGAGATTGGAGACCATGAATATTTGAATAAGAGAAGGAATTCTGGAGGTTACGTACTCATCTTTGAGGAGCTGGGTATTCAGCTGCCAAACTGTTTCTCTTTGAAAGCTGGCATCTAATACCAGTGAGACCCAAGCCACTGCATGATCCAATAGGACAATAGGCTCAACCCCTGCATTGCAAAGACCATGCAGAAGACAACGGCTGATCAAGACATAATCTAGTCGAGAAGAAGAATGATGAACTATGGAATAGAAAGAAAAGGTATGAGATAAAGGGTTCAGTACTCTCCATGGGTCACATAAGCCCAAGGAATCAAGAAACTCCTGCAATGCTCTTTGGGCTGCTGACATAGGTCTGAGGGGACAATTAGACTGGTCTAGGTCTTGAGTGGATGGGAGATTCCAGTCTCCTCCCAAAATCATTGGAAGTGACATGTATGGGGTCAATTTATCAAGCAATTCCTGGAAGAAAGCAGGGTCATCACCCACCGGACCATAAATGCTTCCTAGTACTAACTCTGTATGACCAAGCATACCTTTTACCAGAATGTATCTTCCCAGTGGATCCACAATAGTCTGGCTTGCTTGGAAGGGTACCGAACAATTCACCAGAATGGCAGTTCCCCTACTGGCTGTCAATGTTCCGGAGGCAAAGACTTGGCCAACTTCTTGCCTTCGAAAACCATTGGCTTCAAGGGGGAGTAAATGCGTCTCCTGAATGAATGATATGTTGGCATGCAAGAGCGAAATGTGTTTAAGAATTTGATATCTTTTAGGAGATTCACAAGCACCTCTAACATCCCAGGTGACAAATTTGGTTATAACACTAACCATTGTCGTAGTATAGCAGGATAAACACCAGATGAGTGACACTTTCAATATGCACCTCGCATCCTCCTCCTCGCCTTTCCCCCCGATTCTCTAGAACCCAATTGCTCCAAACAGGTAACTGCCATATTCCAAAATGCCTTAAATGTAGTACTGTTCTAACTTGATAGTCATAAAAAAACAATTCCCTGAACAGTTATAAAACTTGCTGAGCAATCATGATTCTGAGATCCCAACCCCCCTCGTCTCCCCAATATACCAATATACCAATAAACAATTTTCTGACTTATCTGCCTACACAGCTTCCCTCCCATCACAATTCTCTGCTTCACAGTTTAACCCCACAGCATCTGAAGGACCCCCAAACTTAACCAACCCCTTCTATTTCAGGGAAGTGTCTAGGCATCAGGTCCTAAAGCTGCTCAGGTCACTCTCTGAAAACACCAGTACTGGCTCAGATGGCCTACAACCAAGACTACTAAAATGGCTCTTACTACATCTCTGGCCCCTGCACACATCTTCACCTATCTCTCCAATGGCATTGTCCCTGAAGTCTGGAAGGCAGCCAGAGTCACTCCTGTATTTAAGAAAGGCAGTAAAAATGACATATCAAATTACCGGCCTATTGCTATTTTGTCTGTTCTGAATAAAATCCTGGAAAAAGTAGTATCCATGCAAATCACTGAATACCTTGAGAAATTCAATTTACTAAGTTCAGCACAACATGGTTTTAGAAAGCATCACAGCACCATGACAGCACTTGCAAAATTCACTTCAGATATCGTTACCAATATGGATAGAGGAAAGTTAACAGGGGCAGTCTTCATTGACTTAACCAAAGCTTTCGATCTGGTTGACCATTCTCTACTACTATCCGCCCTCAGTACCTTGGGCTTCTCTCCCCCAGGCACTACCTGGTTCAAAAGCTACCTCTCCAACAGAACACAAGCTGTTAAGTTTAATTCATCCATGTCAGACAGTGCTGTTATCAACATTGGGGTCCCTCAGGGGTCTATACTTGGCCCTCTTCTATTCTCATTATTCGTCAATAAACTTCCTGAGCTGGTCACCACAGGTCACTCACTTCTTTATGCGGATGACCTGGTAATTTATTATCACTCTGATAAGGTCCTGGATCTAAATGCTGCCCTCACTGCAGATTTTCGTGCTGTACAACACTGGTTGAACTCTCCAACGCCTGGTTTTAAATACAAATAAAACAAAAGTTATGATGTTTGGCTCAAATCTACAAGCTTAGATCCTGTCCTCTGACCATCTCTGTCTCTGATATCGATGGGGACCCTATAAAACTGTCACTTCCTTCGTTACCTTGGCATCCACCTGGATCAAACCTTGGACCTGAAAGCACATATACAGGAAACCTGCAAGTCAATTAACTGCAAATTGGGGCTGCCTATAGAACCAAATACCTGCTCACCCTGCTGCTAAATTGGCGATAGCCAGAGGCATTCTATTGCCAACCCTTACATATGGGTGTCCCATCCTGTCCTTGCACCAAATCTTCACTGCAACTATGGATACTACCTTCAATAATGTGTGCAGGTATGCAACCAAAGCACCTCGGCTGCAGCATCATTGTCTCTTATATCAGGACCTTGGTTGGCTCTCTCCTTCCTCTACCAGGCAGTACTACTTGTACAATTTAGTTGATTCCATCCTAAGGACGTCCAAGCCTGCTATCCTGTCTGATCTCCTCAGGCCGGCCATTCCCACAAGGAATCTTAGATCGGCTGATCAGACCTTACTATCCATCCCCTTTTTGTCGGACTAAAAAGGGCATGGGCTCCTTCCATCATGCTGCCCCCCCACCTATGGAACCTACTACCTCAGGATCTAAGAGATGTCTCCACTCATGTGACTTTTAAGAGCAAACTCAGGACTTTCCTCACTACTATGGACAAATGTGTTTGCGTTGACCCTACCTAATCCGCTGCATTTGTACTGTTTCCTCATTGCTAGCACTTTTGCCTGTCCAAATGGGTGTTCTATACTGTGCCTTGTAATTAATGTTTTATTTTGTGCCTTGTAATTAATGTTGCCTTAACCTGTTTCTTTATAAGCCTAATATTAGCTGTTGACAATTGTAAGTCGCTATTCTACTCCATGACATTCTTATCTTCACTTCACAGCCTCTCCTCACTTAACCCCACTGCTGATCTCTTCCCCCCCTTCTTCTGTTATATCCTCTTCCCCCCTTTTTGCCACTCCCCACCAAACTCATCTTTACCTGTTCCTACCTCATCCATGCCCCTCCTTAGTCCCCACCCTCCTGGCTGTGCTTAGTCACCTCTCTCCACCTACTACCGCCTACTCCCACCGTCTACCGACCCCCCCTTCCCTGCCCTGCCGTCTCTTGGTTCCACTGGCTCGGCTTGACTTTGACACTTTTGCCGCTATTGCCGTAACTCCTCCGCCTCTATCCCCCTCTCACCGGCATCCTCACTCTCGCCCTGCCGTCTATCGGTTCCACCAGACCGGCTGTATTTTCCTACCTCCTACCGCTGTTGCCGTCTACTGCCGCTCCCCCCTACCACCCTCTCTTCGCCTGCCGTCTTTCGGCTCCATAGGCCCGGCCGCAGGTTGGTACCTCACCCCGCTGTTGCCGTATCTGGCGGCACTCCTCCTCCACGTAATCTCTCCCTCCCATCCTTTTGCCAGTTTTCCTTCCTTGTATCTTTTCTACTGATGCCTATCCTCTCTTATTTTCTGCCTTCTACTATTCACATTTTTGGTATGTTCCATGATCAAGTGCTAAAGTATATTTTGTTTACTAATGTATGTTACATTGCCATATGTATTTCTCTCTGCATTTTTGTACTCGTTGTCTTAATAATCTGGCTGTACTCTTTGTGTATTGTAATTGTACCTCCCGGTCGTGTCTGAAAACAGTCACTTGCTGACTAGCTTAACTACCCGTTAACAAAACTAAATAAATAACATACCTATGTACAAGCACTCCCATACAATCTGTCAAGTCCCCATAACATATAATGAAGCAATCAGAGGTGAGCAAACCCATTTTGACCCTGGATACCCCCTCCCGCCATTGATACCCAAATGCAGATGATAAATGCCCATTGTGCTATTCGTCAGACGTCAACATCGATTTGATCCAACAGAGTCCACCCAGTGAAAGAACAACTCAACAGGACCCAAGATGTAAATAAAGTCAGAATAAGACAGAATAGCACAAATCCAGGGGGCATCCAGGGTACAACCCCCCCAACAGTCCAGTATGTGAGGCTGACCATCATTCAACCACTACATCCCCCCTCCCCCCAACAATCCAATTGTATAAACAGAACAATTAGAGCAACCGAGTTAAACAGGTTATAACAAAATCCCAGCTTTAAAGGCAAGGTGGTCCCTGACCTGTATCCATGATGAAACTTTAAGTGTCACTCATCCAGGTCCCTCAGGCTGAGATTAAGTGTAGCGAGCAGAGTCAGAGAACTGCCATAAAAATCCAAACAGCCCAAGTTGTTAGGGAACAAGAAAGACTGGGGGATATCAAGGTGAAAGTGTTAGGAGGTTAGTATGAGGGGATGGTAGGGAAACAAGGGGAAAGCATAAACCTGGATGAGCTACCTCCTAATTAGAACTTGACTCTAGGTCGGGGACTAATGTAGTCTATTACCCACTATAAAATTTAGGTTATGTAGCAACCATAACTGAGAACAGTAGAACATAACAACTAGAACCCCCTGGTAATCAGGCAGGTGGTGGATCAGTCCAGTGGGTGTTCAAAAAACCAGACGGAATGCAGTAACATAAAAAACAGTCCCTGAGGGATCAATATTTGGAGAAAAACAGGCCCTGTCATTGAAAGTCAGGCATCCTTGTAGCACCGCACACTAGGCCATACCAGCCTAGACACGAGGCCAGATTCAAGCCGACACAAGGACCCACCACCACATCCAACCTGACAGGAGCACAGTCACAGCCATTAGTTGATGGATTTCAGGGCAACAATCATGGTAGGCACCAAAGTCTGTCCAAAAGATGCTAAAACAGTAGAACCAAGTTTAAAGGAAAGGCTTCAGGGGGTTTTGAAAAGGGAGGGCATCTTCATGCTGAGCTCCACTTGAGCTTGAGGAGCCGAGTCAAAAGATAGCCAGGTACCATCCACCAAGACCTGTAGATGAGCTGGGTATGCCATGTGAAATTTGATACTGGCTGCAATTAGCTTGCACACAATGATATGGAAAGTGGTGGGTTTCATGGGGCAAGTCTTGTGGATGCACAGTTTTTTATCCTCCCAGTGTATTGCTTGTACTTCCAGAATTTTTGACAGAATATGCTGTTTTTCAAGATAATTTAGCAGCCTGATAATCACCGGTCTGGGAGGAGCAGAATCTGGTGGTCTGGGTCTCAGGGACTGGTGAGCTTGTTCGATCAGATAGGTAGGGTTATGTGGAGATGGGCCAACAACTTTAACTAGCAGCTTCTGAATGAAAGAGATTGTAGAGCAGCCCTCTTCGCCTTCTGGCAAGCTGAAAATCTGAATGTTGTTCAACTGTAAATGTGTCATGTGATGCATTTCATTTGTATTTTAATAATTTTCAATAAAAACTGAAATTAAAAAAAGAAATAATTTAAAACTAAACTAGATAAATATATCATATCAGGAGGTAAGCTGAGTTATTACCCACAGTGAAGCTTCTATGGGTATATATATGATGCATCATTACTTCTGAGACATGGGCTGCTGGCAAATACTCTCTGACTAGATTTACAGATCCCTCTTCTAAGGTAATGTAATAATTTAGTAACAGAAGGTAACAGCAGATGAGGACCATATGGCCCACCTAGTCTGCCCCCTTTCCCTACCTAATGCATTACCGCAGACCCTAGTTTACCTGTGGCTAACCCTCTCTTCCCTATTGCTAGAGTACTTTTATGTCTATCTGATGCATTCTTGAATTCCCCTATTGTTTTTTCCACCACAACCTCTGCAGGGAGGCTGTTCCAAGCACCCACTACTCTTTATGTGAAAAAGTACTTCCTTGCATTGCCCCAGAGCATACTCCTCTAGTCATAGCTTTTGTGTACACTCATCCTTTGGAGACATGATAGAGACTTACAAGTACCCCATGGGAGAGAACAGGGTGTGTGTGGGAGGGGGGGTTCAAATGAGAAAAAGGACCAGAGGGCCTGCAATGAAGCTGGAGGAGGACGAACAAGAAGTTTAAGAGGGATCTGAAGAAGTACTACTCCACTTAAAGAGTGGTGGATGCCTGGAACAGACTGCCAGTTGAAGTGTTGGATGCAAGAATAGTAAGGGTTTTCAAGCATGCATGGGTTAGACATAGGGAGATATTAGTAAATGAGAAGAGAGGCGGGAAGGTCACAGAGACCAGTTGGGGTCTGAGGTCAACTAGCCAGGGACCATCTGGGCAGACTGGTTGGGCCAAGCAGTCCTTTTCTGCTGACAAATTTTATGTTTCTATGTTTCTACTGCCACTGAATTTATATAATTTCAAACTACAAGTAAAACAGAAATTCACAAGCCCAGAATTAGTGATAGTGACCTAAGAGGGTTTCTAAAATATATTTATGGCAAAATCTTAGATTTCCTTACACCTACAGGGGTATGTAGTGTTTAAATATAATCTATACCTATATAAAAACACCTTTCTCATGTTCTTTAGTAGAGATGATCTCTTACATATACATTGAACTATAGAATCAAAAAATAAAAAAAAGTGATAAACTAAATTTGTATACCCTGCTTGACTTTAACTTGTTCACAGCAACATCCTATAATAAAAATATTATGCAGTTCCCCCTCTATGTAGGAAATTAAATCTTGGATGAAGAAAGTCACATAGAGTATAAATTGGGTAGAAATATATAATGTTTGTTAAATGCTATTTTTAAAATACGTATTTTACTCTGCAAACAATATAGCCAACAGTAGAAAAATATAACTCTCCTTCTCCTTCCCCATTTCCTTGTTAAAGAAGCCAATCACATATTAACTGAAGTCCAGTTTTCACAAAACGTTGCATGGTGATAGAGGTTGATATGCACTAGGGAATGCACTATGGTTGAACTCTGAAACCCTTAAGAAAAAAAAATGTAAGTACTATTTTTTTCCAGAGTCACTCAATATTTTTAATATGCCATCGATTTGAAAGCAAGATCAAAGTGGCAACACTGAACCTTCTGTAGTGTAATGGGGAAGGGTGGCCTTTCAAATAAAAGGTTACCAGTTAGATTCCCACAGTGAGTAACATTTCCATATCAATTAATATTAATAAAATATATGCTTCATGCAAGTTTGTGGCTAAATCAGGGAACCTTCTGTAAGGCAATGGACAGGAAGCAGTGCTTCGTAATGGAAAGTTAGAGTCCCATTTCTACAATTAGTAGCTTTTCATGAACATTTCAGTTTTTAGATTTACTCTATGTCATCATACAAGTTCAAAGCTGAGTCAGTGAACCTTCTGTACTGTGGTGGTGAAGGTACTGCACTTTGGAAAAGAAGGTTAAAATGTAATTCCAACCATGAGTAGAATGTTCATGAAAATATTAACTGTATACTTTTTCTTTTTGTTCTGTGTCATTTTATTTATTATATTTAATGTTTATTGTTTTTTACCAGAATAGACTCAATGAACCAGAGATCTTTTCAGGTACAACCCAGGGTAGGGGATACTGCAGGTAGTGAAACATCACTAAGAAATAAAGTGATAATGGCTGCATGTACATGAACAATAAAAGAAAAGTACAAGTAATCAAGAGAAAGAAAAAAATGTACACAGTGTACAAAGTACATCAGCCATGGAAGTAGCCAGGATGAGAAGTATGGGTGCATGCCATCAAAGTATAGCAACATATCTGCAACAGTATCATGGTGGTACAAAATTCCATTTACAGAGTACATTGACTTTTAAGCTATACTAGAGTGGATGGAGCATCGGTTATTCAAATGTGGAGAGAACAGGAATATGCCTAGCTGCAGAGGCATGCTTCAGAGAAATGTGCCATAACAAGTGGTTTTAATGAGCACAGTGAAGAAGAGAGGTAGATGGGGAGATGGAAGTTGTTTCCCAGTGTTGGAAGAAGGATATGGAAAGCAAACTGGCCTGCTACATACTTATTGTGATGGATATGAAAGGAATGAGCAGTTGAGGATTGGAGGAAAGAAGAGGAAGGAAGGAATAGCAGGGTTAAGGAGAGAGAAAAGTTCAGAGAAAAGTGGCAAGCCAGTAATAGGAGGTATTAGCAGACACAAAGCAGGAACAGGACCTGGGGGTAATCATTTCTGATGACCTGAAGGTAGCTAAACAATGTGACAAGGCAGTGGGGAAGGCTAGCAGGATGCTTGGATACATAGACAAGGGAATCACCAACAGAAAGAGGGACATAATAATACCCTGTATAGACCACTGGTGAGACCACACCTCAGTACTGTATCCAGTTCTGGAGACCCCCATCTCTGAAAGGACATATGGTGGAGGCATTACAAAGGAGGGCAACTAAAATGGTGAAGGGCTTTCATTAAAAGTCCTATGAAGAAAGGCTCAAGGTGTGGTCTCACCAGTGATCTCTACAGGGGTATTATTAGGTACCTTTATCTTTAATCTCGCCCTGACATCATCTATCATACCTGATGCCTGGAAGTGTGCCAGGGTAGCCCCCATCTTTAAGTCCCGTGACCCCCACTCAAATGACAACTGCCAGTCAATATCAATACTTCTCCACCTAAGTAAACTACTAGAAAAGGCCATACATAGCTTATGGATTATCTCTCCAACCACAACCTCTTATGCAGCCAACAACATGGCTTCCGTAAGCACCACAGCACAGCCACAGCCCTTGTCCTTCTCATGGACCATATCCTCTCCAATATGAACCACGGGCATGCCACTGGTACCAGTTTCATCAACCTAGCAAAGACCTTTGATATGGTCAATCAGTCTCTACTCATCTCCAAGTTGTCTTTGCTGGGTTGCTCTAAAGAAACCACAAATTGGTTCCATAGCTTTAGTATCTCTCAGGATGCTCCCAATCTGTCTGTACTGGCTCCACAACATCCCCTACAACCAGTTACCACATGAGTGCCCCAGGAATCCATCCTGACTCCCTACTTTTCACTATATTTGTAAACTTCCTCCCACTGATAGCCTTACCTGCAGCTCCCTGCTCACACTGATGATCTTGTAATTTTTACAGTGACAAATCCATACCCCACTTATCCTCCACATTATCTAAGAACTATTGCACAGCATCCAGCTGGTTCTCCTGCAACCTTCTATTAGGTAATGCAAAAAAATCTAAGGCCATGCTGTTTGGTTCAAAACGATACCTGTTTAAGACCCTTTGTGCAAATGATACCCTAATTGTTCATTCCCCTGATGGATCAGCCCTTGAAAACTTTACCTTTTTCAAGTAACTGGGTGTGGTACTAGACCTTTTCTTTTCCTTCAATGGCCACGTGGATAATATTGTCCATAAGGTAAATAAAAAACTTGCTGGTGTATACTGCTTAAAACCTTATATTTCTATGGAGGCCCACCTAGCTATTGTTCTGAGCAATCTGCTCCCCATCTTCGACTACTGTTCATTTATCTTCTCCGGGACCTCTACCACCCTTTGTGCTAGACATTTGGTAGCATACAACAATGCATGCCATTTTGTCTTGGCAGCTCCTTTCTCCAGTCACCATTGTGACCTCTACAGCTCTCGTGGTTGGCTATCCCTGCAAGGACATTTTGACTACTCCTTGGCCTGTCTTGTGGATACCTCCATCAGAACTGGCACTGTTTCCCCTCTTGCTGCCCTCTTTAATTTTTGGTCCCTTTCAAGGAACCTGCACTCCTGCTCTGCTCCCACCCTCCAGGTACCTAAGTCTGCTACCAACATGGGTGACAAAGCTCTCTCTACTGCAGCCCCCTCCCTGTGGAGTGGATTACCCCCTACTCTTCACACATCTGAGTCCCCTCACACCTTCAAGCACAGCCTCAAAGTTTGGTTGGCCGACAAATACAAGTGTACCTGCTTTACTCGATAGCATCCTCCCTATGGCAATTTGCCATGCTCATCCCTTTCCCATACCTCCCTTAGTTTTTTAAGGATGGCCAGTTTTCTCTGCATTTTATCCTCTGGTACTCTCCCTACTACCTTGCTGCTTAACTGCTGTGAACCCTCATTGTGTTGATTTCCTACTACCCTATGCCCATCAGTGCCTTCCTTCTCTATATCTGTACCCATAAGGCTCCACCCTTGTTTGTATGTCCTTATTGCCACTGCTGCTGCTTGAAATCCTGTATTGTTTTATAACAGTTGCTCTTTCCTTACTATGACTTGATTTTCCTTGACATATTATCGCATTTGATTAATTCTTGTGTATCATATTTACACTGTAATGAGTTCCCTGTTTGCTGTCAACCTGTACAATTCCCTGTATCTAAAACTTACTTCTGTATTCACCTCCACCTGTATTTGTATTGTACCTACACTGTAGTGCCATAATTGGCCTGGGTCATGCCTGGAAATGGTCGCTTGGATCAGTGCACTTACCCAGTTTACAAAAGACTAAATAAATACAAACAAAGAAATAAAGGAGTTAAATATGTACTCCCTAGAGGAAAGGATGAGAGATATAATAGAAACATTCAAATACCTCACAGGTGAAAACAAGGTACAGGAAGGTAGCATTTTCAAGAGAAAAAGATGCTCGAGGACAAGGGGTCACACTATGAAGATGGATGGGGGAGACTCAGAGGAAATGTGAGAAAATACTTCTTCACAAGGAGGGTGGTGGACACATGAAATGGCCTCCCAATGGAGGTGATGGGGGCTGAAATGGTTACAGGATTTAAGAATGCATGGGATAGACACAAAGGGATCTTAGCAGTAAGGAAGGGGGGAAGGCCGAAGACTGAGTAGGGTCTGCAGTGACACTGCAGGTAGGAGAATATGGCAGACTGGGTAGGTAGGGTCCTCATCTAAAAAAAACTTCTATGTTTCTATGTTTGGCCAGAAAGGAGGAACAATGTGAGATATGAACACACTTCAAGGAGAGTTCAGTTATGCATGAAAGATGGAGCACTATGGGAAAAGTGGCAAAAGGAATTAACAAGTTCTGGCTAGAGCTGATATGGCTTCAGCCAATGTCACAGCAGAACATGGCACAGTCCGCCGTGTCCAAGATGGCTGAGCAGAGCCTAATATGCATATCGCGAGTGGAGCAGAGCCCATTGCACATCCACAAATGGGTGCACATGAACATGGTCAACAGGTGCATGTGTGATGATTCATACATGTGCACTGGGCTCCAGTGGCCATTTGGACACAGCAGACTGTGCTGCTAGAGTTCAGTGTGCATGCATGCAGTGAAATCACATGCCCAATGACTCACATCGGCTACAAAAGTAGTGCAGTGAGCACACAGTGATTGCAGTTCACCTGCAATTTTACAAGTCTGTTCATAATCCGGTAAACTCCCTTTCTCTTGTCACTTAACACGTCTGCGGGCTCGTCCACTGCAGCTGTAAAAGGAATCTAGCCTGGTAAGTGTAGATGTTGGGGCAGTGATGTAGGCTACATCTGTGTAGTCAAACGCTGACAAGGACATCTTATGGATGCTCTCTCAGTGGACAGAGAGAAGACTTGATTTGATTTGGTACATCACACCAAGCATAGCAAAAGCGTCTTATGCATGTATCAATGTGAATGGAAAAGTTGAGAATCTGGTCTAACTGTACCCTAAGTACTTGAAGTGAGGTACCTCTTCAAACAGGTTGCCATCCAGAGTTTTGAAGACATGGGTATGTTGGAGCCTTGCTAATCTCTGTCTGTAGCCAAAAGTAAGGTAGACAGTTTTATTGGCATTTATTTAGAGCAGGTTTGAATGGAACCATCACTGGACATTGTCAAGATCATTCTGGAGTGATGATTATAGCTAACATACTAACATACTAAAATGCCAGCAGAATAGGCCTAACGGTCTTTCGAGTCTGCTCGATTTGTCAGCCCCCACCCTGGGTGCTGACCTTGCTGCCCCCCTCACCTTCTTTGGCTTCTTCCTTCCCAGTTCTGGATATTCTTGCTGCATTGGATTTTGCTTCCAGAACCCTTCCCCTGTACCTGTACCTGTCCCAGCCCCTCTTGAACCCCTCCACTGTCTCTGCCTCCACCAGCCCCCTAGGCAGTGCATTCCATGGCTCCATCACCCTCTCAGTGAAGTAGCACCTCCTCCTTTCTCCCTGAATCTTCCCCTCCAGCTTCCACCCATGCCCTCTAGTGGCCCCCCTCCTCCTTCCTTGAAACACCCTGACTGTTTCCTCCCTATTTACCCTCTTCATGTACTTGAAGACCTCTATCATCTCCCCCGGTCCCTTCTCTCTTTCAATGTGTACATATTTAGCTCTTTGAGCCTCTCCTCATAGGTCCTGTCCCCCAAGCCCCAAATCATTTTGGTTGCCCTCCTCTGGACCCTCTTCAGGAGTTTAATGTCCCTCTTTAAGTGTGGCCTCCAAAACTGCATGCAGTACTCAAGATGTGGCCTCACCAAGCAGTTATACAGAGCGAGTATCACTTCCCTCCTTCTGGAGGTGATCCCCCTAGCGATGCATCCCAGCATCCTGTTGGCCTTGGCTGCTGCCCTCCTACAAGTCTCCGAGTTGTTCACCTTGACATCCACCACCACCCCCAGGTCCCTCTCAGCCATTGAGACTTGTAGCATTCCCCAGGGTGTACACTTGGCCCGGGTTTCTGGCCCCCAGGTGGAGTACCTTGCATTTCCCTGCATTGAACCTGAGCTTCCACTTTCTAGACCATCTTCCAGAGCCTCCAGGTCCCCTAGGCCACCTCCCCTCCACCCCATCCACCACTGCCCCCAGTTTTGGAGTCATCTGCAAGAGACTCATCTCACTCAGATTCCTGTCCTTATGTCAGAGACATAGGCGTTGAACAGGAGGGGCCCAAGAACTGATCCCTGTGGGACCCCACTAATGACCCTCTTTGGGGATGAGACTATCCCGCCAACTACGACCCTCTGGGTCCGGTCCTGGAGCCAATTGCCTATCTATCTGATCATCTGGTTCCCCACCCCCATTTCTCCCAGCTTATCCAACAGGCCCACGTGAGGAACAGAGTCAAATGCCTTGCTGAAGTCTAGAAAGAGGGCGTCACTGGTCTACCCAGGTCCAAGGTACTCGTCACCCAGTCATAGAACTCCACAAGGTTTGTCTGACACGATTTCCCCGGGACAAATCCATGCTGTCTATCGTCCAGGCACCCTGACTTTTCCAGGTCCCCCCCAGCCTCTCCTTGACAATGCCCTTCATCACCTTGCCCACCACCGATGTCAGGCTGACAGGTCTGTAGTTCCCTGCCACCTCCCTTGATCCCTCCCTTGTGGATAGGCACTATATGCGCCACCTTCCAGTCCTGGGGCACCCACTCTGTCCTCAGAGAGATGGTGGAAAGCTCCGCCAGGGGTTTCACCAGGACATCTGCAAGTTCCTTCAGCGCTCTGGGATATAATTTATCCGGCCCCGGTGCTTTCTCTGTCTTAAGGGAGCTGAGGGCTTCCCTCACTCTCTCTGCTGTGATTTCCACTTCCAGTACCTCTTCTCCCTGCTTAGCCCTCCCCCTCCTGCCAGTTGTGCCTCCCCTCTCCCCAGACCCGCCAGTGGTAAGGGTCCCCCTCCTCAGTATCTCTGTCCTCCCATGTGATGAGCAGCCCCCATTTTCCTTGGTGAACCTGAGGTGAAGTACTCATTTAGTACCTCAGCCTGCTCCCCAGGTCTTGTGCCCATCTATCCCTGATTTAATCCTGCTAATCTGCCTCTTCAATCTTCGTTTTCCCCAGTGTGTAAAGAACCCCTGTTCCTCTCCTAATTTCCCTGGCAGGTTCTGCTCCTTCCTTACCTTAGCCACCCTCACCACCCTAGTGGCCCTTCTAGCCATCAGCTCATACTCCCCTTGATCCCTTTCACTCCTTGAGCACTTGATTTGCCTATAAGCTGCCCTCTTTCCCCGCACCACCTCCTGGACCTCCTTGGTCCACTAGAAGGGTTTTCGGGCCCTACCGCATTTACATCATACTCTTGCACAGGTGCTGGTAGCATCTTGCACCCCTCTCCTGATGATTTCCCACCAACTATCAGCGTCCATGTCTGACCCAATCACATCCAAATGCTCCTTAAGGATCCTTCCCATTTCCTTAAAATCCATTCCCCTGAAGTCAGTTACCTCCGTCTTAGTGCAGCCTTCTAGCCCTCCTAGGTCCAGGCAGAACCAGACTGTGGCATGGTCACTCCCCACCAACGGGTCCCTTACCTTCAGGCCCCTAAGCTGGTCACTATCTGCCAGGACCACATCTAGTACCAGCGCATCCCTAGTCGGTTCCCCCACCTGCTGAGTTAGGTATGCGTCTTGAAAGACATCCAACAACCTCTGTTCCCCGGTCACAGAAGATGTCATAGTCTCCCAGTCTGTTCCTGGCATGTTTAAGTCCCCCAACACCACCACCGTTCCTCTGCCCAGTCTGCAGTGTCTCCCAACGTCTGCCACCAGACCCTCTTCCAGCTCCTCCGCCAGGGCAGGGGTCTACACACCACTCCTATTTTTACTCTCTTGCCCCCTTGTTATCAAGGTGACCCAATCGCTTCCAGGGTTCCCTCCACCTCCTCTACTCCCCTATACCAATGCAGTTTTTGACTATCATTGCTACCCCTCCTCCCTTCCTCCCCCCTGTCCTTCCTGAACATAGTGTAACCCTCCAGGTTCAGGTCCCAGTCATGTCCTGCAGTGGCCCAGGTCTCAGTGACCGCTGCCACATCCACTGCTCCCTCAGTTAGCATCGCCAGGAGCTCAGGCATTTTATTTCCCAAGCTCCTGGCATTTAGCAGGACTACCTTCCACCCTTTCCCTATACTTCCATTTCCCCTGGTCGTGTTCCCATGGGGATTCTGTTTTCCCCTGGTCTGCACTTTACCAGTCAGCCTTTTCCATAATCCTCCAGCTCCCCAGGGGTGGAGACAGAGTCTCTTTGGCACCCTTGACAGCCTTTTCTCCTATCCCTCCCCCCTTCACAAGTTTAAACCCACTTTTCACCAATGAACCCTCTATTTTCAACCTAAGGTTCCCTCCCTCCAAATTGAGATGGAGTCTATCTCTAGCATACAGCTCCTTATCCTCCCTGGTCTCCCCCAATCCCCATCAACCCCATACCCTCTGGCCTCACACCAGTCCCTGAGCCACTGGTTTATCTCCCTAATCTTCTTCTTGTGCTCCCCACTAGCCCTTGGCTGGCAAGATTTCTGAGGAAGGAAACCTTGCATCCTATGTCATGACAGACCCTGGCAAGCTCCCTGAATCTTGCCTGTATCTCTAGCTCGCTATTTCCCTCAATGTCATTTGTACCCAGGTGGACCAGTATGTCCAGAGAACCCCCACAATCCTTTGCCAGCTGATACACCTCGTGCTTAACCCTGTGCCCCGTTAGTCCAGGGAAGCATTTTGTTCTAACTGGCCAGGCTTCTCCCTCCCTATCCCATTTGATACCCCTGATCATAGAATCCCCCAACAGGAGCACTCTGACCACTCCTTTTCCTCCACTCCCCCCCTTCCATGTCCCTCATCCTTTCTACCAGCCCCTCCACCCAGCCGGCTCCTTGTTCCTCCCCCTATCTGGGTGCCACATGCCACCCCCTCCTTATTTACCCTTTCCACCCTTCCCCTCCAATCCTATGCCTCTCCTCCTCCTGAGCATCCTTCTGTACCTTGCTAACTCCCCCCTCACTGCTCGCAACTGGTCCTTCTCCCTCATCTGCTAAACTAGCCTGGCTCGTCCTCCCTTCCTTGCTGTCTCCATTTAGTCCCTCCTTGCTTGTTGTGCTCCCCTGGCCTAAACCCTCAGCTCCCTTTACTGAATCCTCCTTGTACTTCTGGTCCTTCTCCTTTACCTTTCCTCCCAACTGGTCCTTCTCCTTGTGCTTTCCTCCCTCTTCCCCTACCCCTCCTGCTCTGATTCACTGCTCCCCCCATTTTCCTGCATTCCAGGCTCCCCCCTGTTCTTCCTGCTATCTGGCCCCTGCTTCCTGCCCCCCACTCCCTTTCCATCTCTAACCACCCCTGTCATGGCTACATCGCCCCCCTCATCTTCAAGCAGAAGAAGAGAATTGAAGCGGTTACTGAGTGTAAGGTCTGATCCACCTCCCCGCCTTGCTTCCTTCTGTCCAGCCCTAGCCATCTGCCTACTTCCTTGAGAATGTTGTCCCTCTGTCTCTCCTTTGTGAGGGTCCCCAGTTACCTACCTGCTTCCTTGGTAGTGTCCTTTTGGACCCCCTCTGCCAGGGTCCCTATGTGACCCTGAGTATTCTCCTGCACTCCTTTCCCTATGCCGCTGCCCCAGTGCTTGGTGCAACCCTGTGGGAGATCCCTGCCCCTTCCCCAGCTGTCTCCTAATCCCCGCAACCTCCTCCCTAAGCTGTGCCAGCTGGTAGCACACTGGGCAACCACCAAACTTCCAAGCCCAGTACAGTATCATGGCTGCTCCACACCCTGTGCACCCCACCACTCTCCCAAAGACGCCGCCCTAGTGCCATGTGGTTCCATCCCCTTCCAAGTAGGTTTCCTTGGGTGAGCCACCAGGTTCCCCCAGTCCAAGATACACCCCTACTGCCTAATCAGGTCACCCACTAATCTTAGATACAGTCCCACAGTACACCGGTAACCCTGTTACTAGGTGCAGTACAACACAGTAAACTTATAAGGGAAATGAACAACTCCCTAAGCTCCTCTCTCCCAGCCTTTAAATCCAACCCCCAGCAGCTAGAACTACATGAGCTGCACCTGCAGCCTTTTCCTCCAATTGCAGGGCAGGTGTTCCCCTATAAATTAGCAGAACTCTGGGGAGGGAGGGTGGGGAGGAGTGGAGTCTTGGGCAGATACCCGACTCTAGAGAGGTGTATCAGCCCTGTGTCTCCCCAAGCCCAGCAGCCAAAACCCAGGCCCAAGCAAATCCCACTAAATAGGTTTTAAATCAGAAGAAACAGGCCTCCACCAGCACAGCCTGTTACACAGTGAAACATCAACAAATGAGCCCACTTACAGCCACCAAATCAGTTTTCAAACTTCCAACAGCCCTCAAAACAATACCTGCTAGCCCCTTAGAAGTTAGAAAGAAAAGAAATAACCTTCTACCAAGTAAAATCCACAAGAACCCTGTGAAAACAACACGAAGCAGCTACTGTCCTGGAACACAACTGATCCTGTCCCCTTCCAGTTCCTTCTGAGAAGACAAAGCAGCCAACACCACAAACCTGATTCAGCTCTGCCTCCAGTCAATTAGTTGAGTGAGACCTGGCCAGACCATTAACACCCTTCCCCCACTATGCAGTAATCTTTGCAGCTACTGAAGTCAGCAACAATGAATCAAAATTCAACTCAAAGCCCACAAAATATGTTTGCTGCCAAAGGAAACAGGTCTCCAATTCAATCAGCTTCACTAACAACACATCAAAATAGGCTTGAAATTAACAGATATAGGTCTCCAATTCAAATACCCAGGCCCAAGCAAATCCCACCAAATAGGTTTTAAATCAGAAGAAATAGGCCTCCAATCAGTGCAGCCTGTTACACAGTGAAACATCCAACAAATGAGCCCACTTACAGCCACCTAATCAGTTTTCAAACTTCCAACAGCCCCCAAAACAATACCCTGCTAGCCCCTTAGAAGTTAGAAAGAAAAGAAATAACCTTCTACCAAGTAAAATCCACAAGAACCCTGTGAAAACAACCCGAAGCAGCTACTGTCCTGGAACACAACTGATCCTGTCCCCTTCCAGTTCCTTCTGAGCTCAGGAATTAAAACACCAGGGAGTAGATTCACAAACAATTGTGGCTGCACAAAGATTGTGCTGTGTGCTAGATTGTGATTGCACAACAGTATGGCAGCCCTATTCACAAAGGTTTAGTGCTGGCGCTAACACATGGTGAATAGGGCACTAAGCAATGTGTGTACTGGGGCAGTATTGCACACCGTAAACACTTGCATAGGTCTGAGAATAGCACTGCACAGTACAATTGCGCAATGTGCAATGCTGCAGGAAATTGGAGCACAATGGTGGGCAACAGCAATGACTGCCCACATATGACTGGGCATGCGTGACACTGCCACATGTTTGCCCACATGGAGCATGGCTGGCAAGCCCACCAAGACACAAGTACTGGGAAAGGCAGCACATAGCTCAACCATGTGGGCACCACAGTGTCGTGGCACATCTGACAGTCCTGGACCTGCCAAAAAAGGTCAGGGCGGAGGGTGTTCCACATGTTGCAGTGCAGAGACTGTAAGGATGAGGCCTGTGTCACCCAAGGGAACAGCTAGGATGTCAGTCCCTTGGGCTCATACAACAACCTGTTCCAGTAGATGCACAGTGACACATAGATAAGTTTTGTTACAGTTTTTTTAAATCTGTAAATAGAAAGAGAATACTTTATGGTTAATACCTGAACCTAGTGGTACACACTGGTGTGACAAGTGTAAAAGTTGCCTTTATGTTAAAAACACAAAACATTGTACCAATCATAACCGGTGGTAAAGGTAATTTGAGCAAATATTTCATTTGTTTTTTTTTAGGCACTGCACACAAAAAGTTGTATAAAATTAAATGAAAGTGTTCAAAGGAAGGTAACACAAACTATTAATTCCCTTGCAAATAAAACATATGAAAATAGAATGAAAGATCTGGGCCTTTACTCCTTGGAGTATAGAAAATAATACTGGTGATATGTGCTTAGTTTATAATGCATTTCAGAAAAATGATCTGTTTAAATGTGTTGTATTGGTAAAAGGTGCCTAATAGAGGAACAAGGCTGCATAGTTTTCAGTTAAGAAGAAACATAGAAACATAGACTTTAACTGCAGATAAGGACTGCTTGGCCCACCCAGTCTGCCCATTTTCCTACCTATTGGATAGCTGCAGATCCTACTTAACCAACGCCTACTCCCCAAATTGCCTTATGTCTGTCCATGCATTCTTAAATTCCCTCACTGTTTTTGACCCCACAACCTCCTCAGAGGCCGTTCCCTGCATCCACTACCCTCTGTGTGAAAAAATACTTCCTCACGTTGCCCCTAGGCCATCCTCCTTGATTTTCAAATTGCACTCCCTTGTTCTTGCATATCTCTTTTTCTGAAAGATGCTACCCTCTTGGACTTTGTTGATTCCCTTGAGGTACTTGAATGTTTCTGTCATGTTCCCCTCTCCCTTCTTTTCCTCTAGAGTATACATATTAAGCTCCTTTAGTCTCCTTCATATGGCATCTAGTGCAGACCCTGCACCATTTTAGTTGCCCTCCTCTGGACTGCCTCCTTCCTGTCTACGTCCTTCTGGAGATTGGGTCTCCAGAACTGCACATAGTACTCCAGGTGGGGCCTCACCAACTGTCTGTACAGAGGGATAACAACTTCCTGTTTTCTACTGGTGATGCCTCTCTCTATTCATCCCAGTATCCACCCAGCCCTCCTTCTCACATTGCTTGCCTACATTTAGGTCATCTAATATGACTACCCCCAGATCCCTTTCCATTTTTGTTGTTACTACCTCCTCCCCCCCATTGTATACTCTTCCCCTGGGTTTTTGTTTCCTAGGTGCATTACATTGCACTTCTTTGCATTAAATCTAAGCTGCCATACTTTTGACCATTCCTCCAACCTTGCCAAGTCCCTTTTCATCCTTTCCACCTCATCTTGTTTATCAACCCAGTTGCAGATATTTGTTTCATCTGCAACGAGGCATCCTTTTCCTTCCAGCCCCTCCACAATGTCACCTATAAAGACATTAAAGTCCCAGTACTGAACCCTGTGTTACCCTGCTAGTAACCCCTCTTTCTTCAGAGTGGACTCCATTTACTATACGCTCTGCGTCCTGTTGTCCAGTCAGTTTTTTACCCAGGCTACCACCCTGGGATCCACTTCCAGGCCGGTTAACTTGTTTATTAATCTTTTGTGTGGGACAGTGTCAAATGCCTTGCTAAAGTCTTGGAAGGCCATATCCACAGCCCCTTCCTGGTTTACTACTGTACTTTGGTCACCCAGTCATAGAAATCTATTAGATTTCTCTGACATGACCTTCCTGCTGTGAATCCATTCTGCCTTGGGTTCTGTGCTCCACTGGCCTCTAGGTACTCAACAATTCTTTCTTTCTTTCAGAAGTGATTCAGTCATTTCTCCTACCACTAAGGTCAAACTAACAGGTCTGTAGTTTTCTGCCTCTGCCTTGCTCCCACTTTTGTGAAGGGGAATCTCATCTGCTCTCCTCCAGTCCTCAGGAACCACACAATCCTCCCATGATTTGTTAAAAAGGGTAGTCAGTGGTGTCACTAGTTCTCCCCTTAGTTCTTTTAGAATTCTGGAGTGAATCCCATCAGGTCCTATTGCTTTGTCCACCTTGAGTTTTAGGAGTTCTTTCAGGACCCTTTCTTCTGTGAATGGACTAACACCAAACGCCCTATCCAGAGTGCTTCTATTGTTTGGTTTAGGTTCCTCCCCCTCCTCTTCTTTTGTGAATACTGAGCAAAAGTATTCATTCAGTATCTCTACCTTTTCACTGTCACCCTCTGCCCACCTCCCCTCCCCTATATTAAGCATCACTATCCCTCACTTGATCTTTCTTCACTCCCTAATGTACCTATAAAAGGTTTTATCCCTCTTCTTAACTGAGTTGGCTATCTTTTCCTTAGTGTTTTGGCCTTTGCTATTCTAACTGCCTTCCCCCACTTCCTTCTGCTTTAACTGATACAGTTCCCTGTCCTGCTCCTTCTGTGATTCCTAATACTTCCTGAATGCTGTTTCTCCCTAACCCTCCCCACCACTCTTGAGAGTCATAGTGTTTTTTTTCCTTCATTTAGTTTTATTTGCTTCACACAAAGGCTTGTTGCCTCTGTGATGGCAGTTTTGATTTTTCCCCATTGTTCCTCCACCCCTCCTTCCTGCCCATTTGCTAGTGCATTCCTTAGGCACTCTTCCATTTTGGTTAGCTGAGTTTATTTCAAAGTCAGCCCTCCTAAAATCCAGTAGCCTCACTTTTGTAGGCTTAATTCTACAGTTGTGTTTATCGTGAACCACACTGTTTGATGGTCACTTGTTCCCAGATGACTATCCACTTCTAAATCTGCGATCCTCTTGCCATCCCCACTTCAGAGTACCAGGTCTAAGACTGCTCCCTCTCTAGTGGGTTTGAGCACTAGTTGTCTGAGTCATGCCCACTGTAGGTCATCAAGAATGACCCTGCTCTTGGATGTGACTGCAGCAAATGTGTTCCAGTTAACGTCTGGCGTATTTAGGTCCCCCATCAACAATATCTTCCCTTTTTCTGCCATTCTAAAGATGCCTTCTATCATTTCCTTGTCCATGTCCTCCATCTGGGATGGGGATCTGTATACAACCCCATAAGGATTGTGGTGCCATTTCCTGTCTCCAAGGTGACCAACAGTGCCTCCTCTCCTCCCTGTTCACCCTTTAGTTTCATTGTTTTGATCTCTTCCCTTATGTATAGAGCTATACCTCCTCCTCTTTTACCCTCCCTGTCCCTCCTGTAGATTGTGTACCCTGGTATGTTGACATCCCAGTCCTAGTTTTCCATGTACCTTGTTTCTGTGGCTGCCACAATATCCAGGCATCCCTCTTCCATCAAGACCACTAATTCAGGAAGCTTATTACCCAGACTACAGGCTTGGTGACTCATCACCCTCCATTTTTGATGGTCTTCCCTTTTGCCCTCATCCCTGCCCTTACTGTCTTTGCCTTTTCTCTATTTACCCTGTCCTTCTCCCTATCAACCTCACTACTTGGTGTTTAGCTTGCTAACTACCCCATTTTGTGGAGGGAGGCTGGGAATTCCTGCTCCTTTTCAGTGCCTTTTCAGGAGAACTGTTTAGAACAAATAAAGAAAGAGCCTGGTTCAGCCAAAGTGGTTGGCTCATGGAATAGTTGCCAGCAGAAGTAATGCGCAGCAGTTCCCTAACAACTCATAAAGTAACCTTAGATAAGTGCGTGGGTAACAGAACAATCCAAAATTCACTTATAACATAGTCGCCAGGCTGGGTGTGCCATTGCCAGCTCTGTAGTTGCAGTCACAGTTTTTGTTTTTAGTTTGGTCTTTAGTTGTATTTTTAACTTTCTACCATTCTGCCACCTTTTCCGTTTTGCTCTTACCTGCCTCATCCATGGTTTGTCTGAATTGTTTGAATTTGGAGCAATTTGGAATGCATGAACTGTGTGTCTTTTTCTGCCTGTCTCACCATTGCTGAGGAAGTGGTGAGCTTGTGTGTTGGTGAGCTTGTCATATTACTGGGGTGCAATTAAGGCACTCTTGAGGTGAACAGCTGGGGTTGTTTTAGCTGGCCCCACTACCATTTGCACTTATGGTGGTTCACTGTGGATTGGATGCAGTTTGTACTTTGATGGTGAATGCCTCTACTCTGAGTGCCTATGGCTGTACATTTCGTATGGACTGGGGAGGTGGAATGTCTGAGGACTCTATACCAGGAAGGGCTTTGGATTTTTGGAACTTGAAAGGGTGCTGGATTTTTGGAGCCTGGCATTGGAGTGTGGTGGAATTTGTTGCTGGACTTGTGGTAGTAGATTTGAGGACAACAGCAGTTCAATTTGGAGCTTGGTGGATGGGCCCAATCTGGCGGGTGGGCTGTGCATTGGTCTGTGGCAGCATGGGGGATCTGTGCTCTTATCCACTGGGGAGTAGGTGTTTGGAGCTCTGATCCCTAGGGATCCCTGGGGGACCTACTGGTTGTTGGACTCTGGCGGGGGTCTTGTGGTAGGTGGTTGGGGCCAATGCTGGCCGCTGGATCAGGTTTTTCAGGGCTTTCCCCAGCTTCAGAGCTGACTGGTTCTGAAGAAGATCACTGGGACTCCTTCCCCTATCCTGGGCCATGGTCAGATTTTTTATTCTTATTATCCTGCCGGCAGTGAGGTGCCGTAACAGTATTCCCTAGGCTCTGGCAGTGAGAGTACCTGAGGACTGAGGGCGATTGGTTTTATTCTTGGAGAAAATTTTTAAAGACCTTTTGCATCTATCTGCTCAGGGACTGTGAGCTCCTGAGGGGATTCTTTAGTCTTGCTGGTGGTGAGAGGACCACTGGGACTTGAACCATCTCTATTTCTACCTAAATACTTTTTAGCTACTGCATTATCAGCCAGTTCTGCCTGTTTATGCCGATTGGTTTTATGATTTTGATGTTTTATTGTTTTATTTATTTTGAGTAATATTGTTTTGTTCACCTCGAGGATGTGAGAGGGTCCTGGGGTGGTGAAAATTTGTTGTTTAGTTTATTTACGTTATATTTGTAATTCTGTTAGTTATTATTATTTTGATTTATTTTTAGGAATTTGATATTACAGAGATTTGTATAAAGGAATTTATTTTTAGAGGTTGGGATTAGAGGTATTTATTTGGTCTCAGTAAGATTGCATATTTTATTTTATTTTTTATATTTTGTGTTTTGTTCTTTTGGTATATAACTGGATAGTTGAAGAGTGCTGATTGGGTCACGAGAATGTGTTGGAGGCCTGCCCTATGGTGGTCGCTATTCACCCTCTGCTCTCCATGCCTCGCCCCTTCCCCCTTCATTTACAACTTACCAGCACTGTAGGGCATTGGGTATTGTGCAGAAGGGAGGGAGAGTAGGGGGAGTGGGAACAGTGGAGGGTGAATGAGGGGGGGTCACCACATTGGGGTGGTAAAATCCAGAAGATGCCCTGTGGCAAAATGGAACCTAGAACGTTGTTCACCATTTCTGGTTTCCATACCCATGGGCACTACCAATTGTGGTAGGCAGGTGGTCCAGGCTGCCCAAGAGGTTCATCCAACTTGGGCAGTGTTATGCAATGCCTGGTCCATTAAAAACAAGACTGCTGTTATTGCAGATCTCGTTGAGACGGTGCACCTGGCTTGCATCACTGAGACCTAGCTGGATGAAAACTCTGGCCCCATTTTGGCGGCTGTAATTCTTTTCGGGTATTCGGTGATACACTGCCCAAGATTGGATTGCAAGGGGGGGTTTGTGGTCTGTTTCAAGTCCAAATTTAACCTCACGAGTGTGCCAGTTGAGAGACTGAGTCATTTGAGTGTACCGTAGTAGCAGGTGTAGGTTGTCGATCGCCCTCATCGATGAACTCTTGCAGTTTGGTCAGCACTTCCTCCAGTTGATGACATCGCTGGGCCTCACACAGATAGTTACTACTGCTACTCACAAATCGGCCACCCTCTTGACTTTATCTTCCTCCTGGGAAGCGAAGCCTCTGACTTGGGGTGGAACCAGTTGGATGGTCCGATCATTACACTGTGGGTTCAGTTTTAGCACCTCCCCCTTTGTAGCTTACCCCTGTGGAGATGGTCAGGTACCATCCTTTATGAGATATAAGTTCTCAAGGCCGAGAGGCAGTGCTTGACCTCTCATCCCTCTCAGCGGCAAACAATGACCCAGAGACCCTCGTGAAGGCTTATAATTTGGCCATTTCAGTGGCACTGGATGTCATTGATCTTGTCCAAGTTCATCCTCTCTCCCTTCACCCTTGATCCCCATGGTTTGATGGGACTTTGAGGGAGTTGCGGTGACTAGGATGAAGGTTAAAGCATTGCTGGCAGAAATCCGCCCTTGATGATGACCACATTAGATTAATGGACTATTATCAAGTCTATCAATCTGCAATCACTTGTAAAAAGGCAGAGTTCCTGTCTGTGGAGATTGCAGCTGCTCAGAATCGACCAGCTCAGCTGTTCCAAACTATGGATTGACTGTGTAACCCAGCCTATCTACAAGTTCAGAAAAGTTTTTGGAAGTAGAATGTGATGAACTTGCTGATTCTTTCTTGAATAAGGTGGCTGACATCAGGGTGGTACTCCAACCAGCACACTCTATGGGCGTTGTTTTTGATCAGCGTGAAGCCACTGCTCTCGGTTTCCTGGAGTACCTTTGACTGACTGGCGTTCATGGATGTCATGCGGATTGTCAGAGTGTGCACCCTACATGCTGTAGTTTGGACCCAGGACCTACTTCCCTCATTCTGGGTTGTAATGATTCCATTGGTCCAGTTCTAGTTCAGATAGTCTGGTGCTCCTTGGAAGCAGGTGAGTTTCCTAGCTCCCTGAAAGAAGCAGTGGTGACACCACTCTTGAAGAAAGCTTCTTTGGACCCAGACTGCCTTGCAAATTACAGACCAATCTCTAACTTCCCCTTTTTAGGGAAGGTGATTGAGAAAGTAGTGGCTGCACAGCTGGAGGACCATTTGACCATCCATGACATCTATGAACCCCTCCAGTCTGGATTTTAAAAAAGAGACATAGTACTGAGACACCACTGGTTCAGGTGCTCAATGGTCTCCTGATGGCTAGAGATCGGAAGCACCATTCCATCTTGGTTCTTCTAGATCTCATCAGTGTTTGACACTGTGGACCGTGGGGTCCTGCTTGACCATCTGAGGTTCATCTGTGGACAGTCAGGTATAGTCCTCGGGTGGCTTACATTGTTCCTCAGGGGAAGAACTCAGAGAGTGATGTCCAGGGTTTATTCCTCGGATCCAGTTTCTCTGTCATGTTGGGTGCCTCAGGGGTCAGTGTTGTCCCCCATGTTGCTCGCAGTGTATATGCTGCCCCTCGGAGACATTGTAAGGAGATATGGGCTGAGGTTTCACTGTTATGCTGATGATATCCAGCTCTTCCTTTCTTTTGCACCCGACCAGAATGGAGCTCTCTCAGTCTTTAATAGCTGCCTCGCAGAACTCTAGGAGTGGATGGTTTCCAGTTGGTTGAGGTTGAACTCGGGTAAGACTGAGGTGCTGGTTGTGGATCGGGTCACCGGATAGGGAGTTGGGTTTGGTTGCCCTCCGGACTTTTCTTGGTGTCATATCTCTCCAACCTTTGAACAGGTGCAAAACCTGGGGTAATTTTTTGACGAAGGGCTGACCCTGCATTCTTAGGTGTCGGCTGTCATTAAATCTTCCTTTTACCATCTAAGGAATATCTTCAGGATTAAGCACCTTGTTCCATCCAGCAACCTTCCTTCTTGATCCACGCCTTTGTGTCCTCGCACCTAGATTATTGCAACCCTCTGTACCTAGGGCTAACGGGGGTGGAAATCTGTCACCTGCAGATAGTGCAGAACGTGGCGGCCCGACTTTTGATGGGATCGTCTTGGTCCTGTCATATTTCGCTGGTACTACATGGACTGCACTGTCTGCCAGTACAGTGGTGGATCACCTTTAAAGTTGGTCTTCTGACTTTTAAAGAGCGACACGGACAGGGCGCAGACTACCTGAAATAACTCCTGGTTCCTTACTACCCTGGACGATCGCTCCGCTCAGCCAAAGAGGGGTTGCTAGAAATTCCAAGGGTGTGTTTGAACTCTTCTGTGGCCAGAGCTTTTATGCATGCAGCCCCAACCCTTTGGAATTCTCTACCCGTTGGTTAAGGAGTGCACAACCGTGGAGGGATTTAAGCAAGCTTTAAAACATTTTTAGCACCAAGCATTCAGTGAGTAATTGTTTGATGATATTAATGATTTTAGATATAATATATGTTGTTGAGATATTTGTTCTGTGATTTTAAAGTTGTTAGGTGCCTTGGCATTTGAAAGGTACCATAAAAATAAGTTTACTATTATTATTATTATTAAAATACACTTTAAATTGGGCGAGTCACAAAGGCCTATGGCTAAAGACTCATATCTTTCTATGATTCTGTGATTGTTGTTATACCATGAGGGTGGTATTTAAGAGTGCTCTTTTGGCTCTTTCTATGTAGGGAGAACAGCCAGGGAGTCCTGCATGAAAATTGGAGAATGTGTTAGAGCTTTAGGAAAGTGTGACATGTCATTTGCTGTTGTACAACATGTCATTAAAAACTGCTGTACAGCTCAAAAAATTTAATTTGTGGGTCTGGAGAGAGTAATTGTTGGCCGGGGGTAATTTAGAAAGAAAGATTGACCAAAAGGAAATCTTCTGGATTTTTGAGTATTAGCAACAGAAGGCAAGGGGCTTAATAATAACATAGATCTGGCAGGTGTTTGCACAAATTAGGTGTCAGTATTAATCTTATGCCAGTATGTAGAACTTAACTAGTACATTGTGCTTACTGTGTGTTTAACAGTCTCTGCCAGTTTAAGTATGTGCCTGGTCACTGACCTTGAAGGTTGATAAGTAGCCAGATATGTATAAATGTTTCTTGTCACTTTAAATACAGTAGGTACTTATCAGTGACCACTAAGGTTTTAATTGTTCACCACTGTTTTTAATCACTTCATTAATGGTAGTGTGTTTTCACTGGTTTATGACCTGTATTTAAGATACCTGCTTAATTCAAACTAATATCTCTGATGTAGCAAGGCAGTTGCTCATGCAAAATGTAAATGTTTTACCTGACATTACAAACCACTATATGTGTTTTTATTTTAGCCAGATGATTATGAACACTTGAGTTTTTCTTTCTGCGAATAAAAGTTATGTTTGAAACCCAGTCCTTGGTTTGGGTGCTTGTATCCAAGTCATCCACATAAAGTAATGTTTTTCCTGCATTGCTGTTTATAACTGGTGCCAAAGTATTCATTTTATTCAAACTGCACACTAAAGATTCAGTATAAAATTAAACAATAAAGGAACCAAGAGGAAACCATGTTTAACTCCATGGACAGTTGGTAGGGGGAGCGAGGGATTGAGTGACCAGTGGCAGCTCTCCCTCTCTGGGGAGGGTGGTGCATCTGTCCCGCTGCTATAGCGCCCTCTACCAGGTGAACCTGGGGTTGGCGATGCAGTCGGGACACGCAATTTATTTCATTTATTTATTTTATTTAAATTTTGATGACCGGGTAGCCTAATTGAGACCGTGAATGGTCCTTTCTCAGGGTGACCGGGGTTAATTATAGTCAACAGTACAATAAGAAGTAGGAACAATACAAGGGAAAGTGTGCAAATACAGACATTACAATCAGGACATATAGTACAATCACAGGCAGGTTAGGTAATGTTTCACAAAAGTTGCGTCTTGATGCATGTCTCCCAATTGGCTCTCCTAGAGGCGGCAACTCTGAGGTAAGGGCTTAACAGAAACACGGAAAATGGCCCCATCACTCCTATGTGATGGCCCCTCAGTGCCAGAAAATGTCACCAGCCACCACTGGGGCAGATTCTATGCGTACCACCATCCACCATTGTTCGGGAAGGTAAGGAGTCTTCCCTTGCCTCTCCTGGTGGGGTATACTGGGAACTTACCTTGGGGTCTCTGAGTAGGGGTCCTCCAGGAGCAGACTTCTGGGGTGACAAAGGGCAATGTGAAGGTTGAGGGTTCCTGACTGAGTGGAGGACAAGGGAAAGATGAATAAAGAGAAAGTACAAAACAAAATTTCCATGTGATTCATATTGTATTGGAAAAACATCATTTCTTTAAAACCAGACTTAATAAACATCGGAGTGATATTGGGGGTGAAACATCAGCAGTAGCTAAACATTGCATCTTCTCTCTGATTTGTAGGACTTGAAAAGTTGAAAATCCAATTAGAGGAGAGACATTGACAAGAGGCTTCTATTAAAGGAAGACTATTGGATAGACAGACTTAAACATTGGACCCTAGGTATGGGTTAAATGAAGAAATAGCATGGACAGAGTTCATGGAGATAGAAGTTTCTAGTTATTTAATAAGTTTTCATGCTATTTCATGACAGATATCCGCAAGGTACAAAAAAACTCAGCAGGATCAAGCCCAAGTCTGCAGACTTCTACAGTAGAGTTACTGCAGGGAATGATGCAATTTCAATGGGAGTTAATCCTTTTGTCTTGCAGGGAAACTGTGACACTGCCCTTGATCCTAGCGGGCTTCACTGTATGTTTATTAAGTTTTGATTTTGTACACACAGCCTTCAGTTCATTTCTCTCCCTTTTGCTTGATATTTTTCTTTTACGCATGTTTTAAGTTTAGACTATCAGATGTGGTTATGGCAGGCTTTTCCAGTTTGGACTGACCACCTCTTAGTCAGAGGCAGGCAAAGTGTTCCCACTTACGCTCACGCTGCACTTCACGTATTATCCCCAATCCGTGTAGTGCTCCACAACATGAAGTGAATTACTCTGCCTATAAATTTGAATACAAAGTGTATTGTTTCCAATGGACTTTAAGCTACTTCTGCTGCATTACAGCCTTCCCATAATTTTACAGAAGGAAAGTGACATTGATTTTAATGGACTTCACTTTGCTTCGCCTGTTTATTGCTATTTGAGGTGAATTTTGCATTGATTCATGGAATGGCAGGTCACATGGGCTCTATATTGTCTTGCACAGCTTCAGTTCTGTGTAGTGTGGGTAGTGGAAAGCTGGAGACAGTTTGCTGTCAGAGTTCTGAGACTCAAACCATCGAAAAAGCTTTAAAAATCACTTTTGATTCAGTTATTTTGTTCCAAATTTAGTACCTCGACTGTAGGAAACCCTTCTGTGCTTAGATCATCAAGTGTTGATTGTTTTTGTGTGCTTTTGAATGTTAATTTAGGACATTCAGCTTGTGTACTGACAGACACTGTTGAAGTGTGCTTCAGGGGATGGGCGTATCTGTGGTGAAGTGAGATTCACATGAGAAAGGCAGTCTTTCTAATTGTTTTGTACTAGTAGTGTGTGTTAGTATTTGTGTGTTTATGTACCCACAGTAATACTTGAAGTAATTTTTAATAATTATTTTCTGTTTGTTGTGGTGCAGTGTATATTTTCATTTTGTTTAAAAGATTTGTTTATACTGTATAGTGTACTGCACTGTTAAATGTTCTGCACGTTACCTGTAGTGTGTGAGTGTCTGTGTGTTTGTGTGTGTGCCATCAAGTCATACATATTTTATTGTGCCACACAGTAATCGTTGCATTCTGAATTGGTTTTCTGTCTGTGGTATTCTTTTCTGCTTCCTTCTATCTAGCTAGTGGACTGCTACTGCAGTGCCTCCCCCCCCAACCTGCAAAAGATATTTATTTTTCCAGTTTTGCATTTGCGTGATCACTGGTTAAGGTGTTTTTATGCCCGTATGGCTGCATCTCTTTACAGTGTGCAATCTATGTCTGTGCGTTTGCATCTGTGTAGTGCCCAATCTGCATCTTTAAGCCACAGTTGTTGTTTTTTGGCTTCCCATCCACCCCAAATTTCAGAAATATGAATTTGTTGTGAATTTTCTGTGTAATCCCAAAAATGTCTGCAAGAGACATGCATGCAACAAAGCTTCTGGCCATGGCACTGCTGCCAGTGGCAAGAATAGTCGTGGGCATGGTAATAATGCAGCAAGTGCATAGCTGATGCCAGTATAGGGATTTCTCTAAGTTTTCTGGCATAATCAGTAGCTTCAATCATGGTTGAGTGCTGTTTCCCACTGGTGGTATTGAAGTTGCTGATGGCTTCAAGTATTGCCCCAAGTTCAACCCATGACAACAAGTTAACCAGTTTCCTAAATATTGTGGATTCTAAAGTTTAATATGTATACAGTAACTGCAAGGAAAGGAGGGAGGCATGACAGAAACTATCAAGTACAGAGAGGAATCAACAACATACAAGAGGTAGCATCTTTCAGAAAAAGATGTGCACGAACAAGTGGGAAAATTTGAAGATAGAGGATGGATCAGGGCAATGTCAGGAACTATTTTTCTTGGAGGGTGGTAGAGACAAACAAAAACTAATGATCAATGTTATGGTGTGACAGCAGCAGTTGAAGCATGGCCATTATTTGGAGCTGGTGCACCACCATGTGCTCCAACCGCTGCTCCACGTTGTCAGTCTGGTGGTTCACATAGTCCAACTCACTCCACATCAGGCCCAAATCGGCAAGTGTGGCAGGTATTCATACAGGGTTGCCACCATCACCTGCAGGTTGTGGAGCAGCCACTTGCTCTATGGCCCACTCCTGCTTGACACCACATGCAGATGGAGGCCGTGCTGCCACCTGTTGCCCAGCAGGGCCAGCAGGCACATTCCTGCCCTGTTCAGCAAGCTTGGCCAGTCTGCACAGTGGTGGTTGTATAGGTGGTGCATTGGCCACCTGTGCCCAGAAGACTTCCCTTGGGGCCATGGCACACACAAACACACAGATTGCATTTCACTACATTGGTGTCCATAGGCAGTCTAGTGAAGACCTCCCACACTAATGAGCTGCATGTAAGGCCGGGCACAGGTGGGGGGGACCCAGATGTTGTTGCAGGCTGCTGCTGGTGCTCAGTTGGGGCAGGGGTGGGGAAACCTGCTGCTGCAACTGCTGTGGCTCCTCCCTCACTTCCTGCTGAGCTGCTTGTGCAAGGGCCATGGCAGGTGGTGGCACTGGTGGGGGGTGCTGGTAGGTGCCACCGGAGGTGGTATTCCCATGGCATCACTACCTCCTGCTTCAGGGAGGGGACCACTAACCCAGAAGGTGCTCTGGTTCAGATGCGGGGTTTATGTATTTTGCTATCTCTCTTTCTCCTCTCAAATAGGGGTTTATATTTTTTGCTATCTCTCTGTCTCGTCTCAAACACAGCTTTCTCCCACACTAGGTAAGGTGAAAGTGAAAGTCTTTCACTCTCTTGGATGAATAACTTCCTGCCTGAAGTATGTGACCTGCAGACTGTGAGCAATTGTATCTGTGGGCTGTTACAATGCTCACTCACTCTGCCTTTAAAAGAAAAATAAAGTGAAGTAATGCAGAGTCATCATAACGTGAAGTCATTATGACAAGAAGTGGTGAAGTACTGCATTTCAATGGGCACTTCGTGTAGCTGTATGTCAAGGCAGAGTGGGCTACTTCAACTCTGCTATGCTAGTGAAGTTAAACTTAGTTGCATCTCTACTGTTAGTCAACTGGCTCATTTGGGCTCGTAGTTTGAAGGTATCCACCATTAACAGTTCCACAGTTCAGTGGAGCTGGGTGAGTCAGGACCCGGGGCTTTACCTTTTTTATTTTAAAAAAAAAGGTGTTGACCAAGAAGAAGATGGAGGCTTCTCATTGTAAGCGTTTGAACTCCTTTGAACAGTCAAGAAGACACTACATAGTGATTTATTACCTATTAATGTGTGGTCTGTATACTTATCATACAGTAACTATTGGAATTACCACAATGAAAACTTTAAGTAAAACACATAGTGATATATGGGTTTGTACAAGTGAGCACCTTATAAACATTACCATGGAGCTTAACAGTATAGCTATGAAATTAAAATTACATATTTAAAAAAAATGTTTTCGTGCCTAAATCGGTGATATTGAACATAAGGAATATTGCTTAACAGAATACTTGAGGCATCTAGTTCTACCAAAAGGTGGGATGTTCTTGAATGTGGCATTGAAAGTTATATAAATAACAGCTCTGCAAGGTATACACTTTTAATACATATTTGATTACTTTGATCACTGATATTTTATACATTTGCTATAAATATGGACCAATTTAAGGAAATTGAGTTTGACAGGCTGTTTAAAATATATAATGTACTTTAAATATTTGGTTTGCCACAGACTTGTGGACTAATATTGTTCAGAGCGATATATGCATATAGGGCTGGATTCTCAAAACTCTGTGCAAGCAGCGCCAAAGGTGGCTTATGCCAATCGCCCATGCACCACGGACCCTGTGCCCGATTCTGTATCAGGTGACATCCTGGTGGCAAAGTCCCACAGCTTTTGGCAACCCTAGCAGTGTATTTCACAGCAGGTGCACCTGGACAGGGTGCCACAAGCCTGCCGCAGTATGTAGCAATGTACAGAAGCACACCATCCCATCCCCTCTCATTGTGAAATAAATAAACAGTAGACCCTGTTTCTGTAGTAGTCTAGTGACACCCCCTCTCTGATCCACAATCATAGTAATATAAATATATAACCCCCTTTTCCCTGGTAGTCTAATGGCCTCACACCCTCCTCAAATCCCGATTGTTGTTAAAATAAATAAAGAGACCTTTTCCTGATAATCTGGTGCCCTTCCATCCTGAGACCCATAATTAATGTAATAATTACCACCTGGTGGTCTAATGGGCCCCACCTGGCAGTGCCCTGACCACTCCATTCCCTCAACCCATAAAGGGAGCCAGCGACTGGCACAGCCACCTCTTACCACCAGGTGGTAATTATTACAGTAATTTCAGGGTCTCAGGGACGGGGCACTAGACTACCAAGGAAAAGAGTCTCTATCTTTTATTGTAACAATGATCAGGGTTCATGGAGTGGTGGGGGTCCACTAGACTACCAGGGAAAAGGTGGTTATATATTTATTTTACAAAGATCATGGATAAGGGAGGGCTGCCACTAGACTACCAGGGAAAGGGGTGATATTTATTTATTTTACAATGATCGGGGTGGGCACTAGATTACCAGGGACATGGGGATAATGTTTATTTTATTCAACAATGATGGCTTCAGGGAAGGGGGACTGGGGCACATTGCCACTACCTGGTCAACTCCCCGGTTGGTGACATTTCTAATTACCCTTAGACCTGCCAGTGCTGGTCTAGGGTGCCATAAAATCACCACAGGGAGTTTCATGAATGCGTTTTGGGATTCAGCAGCCTGTGTCTGCTGCAAGCCCCTGGCGCCATCCGTAGCACTGTGTTTGGTGCAAGGGTGGTGCAAGCCAAGCACAACTAGGTGCAGGATGTGTGTGCTGGCACAGCCTGCCTTTGTGGAATTGCTCCTGGGGCATCTTTTGGCATAAGGGGCACTTTGCACCAATCATGTGGACACAAGCCCCTTGCACCACCCTGGAAGCTTTGTGAATTGGGCCCATTGATTCAAGGCTGAAGCAATTGTCTATGTTATGTATGTTCTTAGATCCCAAAAGTAGTGGGTGCTCTATGGAATGTCGATATTTTGGTGGGCATACAATTTAGTATTGTATATTGTGAATCAATCCTAATACTTTACTGGTGAGTGAGGGTCTATTGTCTCCATGTCTGGAGTAGTTATTACTGAGGTTCTTGGGCAAGATCTGTCCTGGTAGTTTGATTTATCTTATAGGTGCCAAGCAGGCCACACTACCCCAGTGTTTTTGGCATCAGTAAGGCCACTTGTTAGGCTACCTGTACATACTGCTGCCAGCCTCTGTGCCACCAGACATAGGTGCACCAAGTCAAGAATCACACACTTGCACCAATCTCACCCTGTGCAAGTCCCTGATCCAGCCACCTATGTACATACATGCACAGCTTGGGAATGGGCATAGTAGGGGTTCACACCTAAGACTGTGGACAAGTGGAAGTCTCTGCAGATGTGGAGTGAGATCTCTGAACACCACTGTCCATTGTATAAACCCCTATATGTATGTGAATGGCCTTTTCAACTGTTTGTGGATTGTACCCTTAGTTTTTTCCCTCTTCAATTTGAAGAAATCTACAGGCTTCGATTGTCTAACTATGGGCTGAATTCGGAGTTGTGTTTTCAATACTGCTGACGCAGTGATGTCACAGGGGTGGCCTCCTCTGGACTTCCCTTTTTTACTTTAGTAGATCAATTGCCCAGATCTTTTACATTGGACCACTGTGCTGTATGGTGAAAATACTATGACATTTGACCCTTTGTTTTCCTATTCTCCTGGATGTCCAGACTATTGAGGTTGGCTTACAAACAGATGATTATCTTCTCCATCTCTGCTGGTGATTTTCTACCAGCCACTGCTGACTTATTAACATTTCGAGCCTCCAACGCATGTATAACTATGGACTGGTTGTGTGGTGTTCTTCAATATCTGGCAGTATGCTGGCAGATGTTTTCTGGATATCTCTATAATTATGCAATTCAAAGTTCTTGTTCTAAGTTGGGTTGTGTATCTGGGTATTAAGGGTTTGTTTGACGTCATAGCTGTTCTTCGATTTGGTTATTATATTAGCTTATTGGATTACTGAGTACTATGGCTGGGGGATCTCCCCCTTTGATTCAATTGTTACTATTGCATTGGGCATAGGGGGACAGGGAGGTCCCATGATGGTAGTTTTGTTTTTACATCATGGACTGTGGAACTTTGGGGATGCATTCGTTTTGACTGGGGGTAAGTTGGGTTTTTGTCCTTTCTGGGTGATGGAGTTTGATTTATATAATGTGGGTTTTTAGGGTGGGTATTTCTGGGCAGTGGGCATCCATTTTACATTGTACTCAGTTTCTGAGTCCCATGGGGGTGGGTTAATGTTGGCGGGATTGTTAGTTTTTGTTTTCTATTCAATATGCTTGTTTGGGGGGAGGGTCCCAGAGCTCGTCATTCCTATTAGGATTCTTTAAACATTCTAATCTCACTAGGAGTGGTTCCTTCTTCAATTTTATTGTCTGGCAATGGGAAGAAATTCTAATTTTATAACATTCTAATTTTATAACTTGGAATAACACAGGAGCCTAGGAAGTGAAAGTGCCATATAGGAACATTGTTTAACCAGGTAGCACACTAAGCTGAAGCTTATTTCCAGATGTGACCTGGGAGCACAAGGAAGTTAAGTGACTTGCTCAGGATCACACAGTATGTACCTAGGTGGCTGTTGGATTCAAACCAGATCTCCAGATCTGCAGCTCAAACCTTAACCCACTGTGCTATACTACCTCCATTGTCTTACTACATTTAAAGAAGCTTCAGGTGGGGTTAGCCTGTTTGCAAGAGACTCATTTAAAGCAGGAGGATGTCCACTATTTTAGTAGGGAATGGATTGGACAAGTTTATGGGGTGAGCATTAGTAATAAGAAAGGTGGTGCAGCTATACTGATAGCCCGTGTGATTGTTTCCAGTTGATTAATGAATACTGGGATCCCAATGGGCATTGCCCTTTTTTGCATGGTAGACCTGGTGTAACTAATGTTTTATTAGGTACTGTTTATGACCCTAATATGGATTCCCTGAATTTTTTTTTCAGATTTGGCCACTTTTCTAGCCCCATTTGTTCACTTACCCATATTGCTTAGTGGAGATTCAAACCTTGCATATCAACCCAACTTGGACAGGCTCAGTCTGAACCAGAGAGGCCTCTCCCCGGGTCAGGGGAGTTTGCGAGAGCTACTGGATACTTTAGGCCTACTTGACCATTAGCACATCCTTCACCCCTGACAGACCATATGCATCTTATTCTTCCCCATGGTGCCTTATCCAGGATTGATTACTTTTATTAGCCAGGAAAGTCTTCCTAGCCTATACTCTTAATGAAATTCAGTCACTGGTTATCTTAGAAGATGCTCCTGTACACATGGTATATTCTGTCCGTGGTTTGGAGGAGCAGGACAGATTCTGGTGCCTTAATTCTCAATTACTCCAAGATCCTAATACTCTAGAAAGCTATACAAGATTTTCTTAAGGTCTTTTTCACAAAATGATGGTTCAGTAGCCTCTCTTGATATTCTTTAGGGCTGCAAATGTGCAGTTTGAGGGGAATGCATTAGGCTACCATCTAAGTGCACTAAGGCCCATAATGCGAAGCTGGATCTGCTGCTTAGGAAACCCAGCAACAGGCAGCAACTGAACTCTGATACCACGGCCTATACCTGACTCCAATTAAATTCCTTAAGTGCTCAATACCCCAATTTTATGGCTGAAAAAGCGGAGCTGGCCTTATTAAGAATCAAGACACGATATTTAGAGTCTGGGGTGAGTGCTGGAAAACTATTAGCTTTGTGTCTTCATCAGCTTGAGTCCTCTAAAGTTATTCCCAGTCTTCAACCCAGCCCGGGTGATGTTATAGTCACTCACCCACGTGTTATTGCAGAAGCCTTCTGGTCTTATTACTGTTCTCGTTATAAGAGTGCCTCCTCCAATTCTTCCCTTATGGAACAAATTTATTCCTACCTTGATTAACTTCCCCTCTGAACTCTTACCCCACAACAGCAAGAGATGCTTAAGGGCTCAATTTCAGTCTTAGAAGTCAGTAAGGCCATCCAGCAACTCCCACCTGACAAAGCCCCTGGGTCCGACAGCTTTACAAACAACTTTTACATAGCATGTGCGGCTGAACTTGCTCTTTTTCTGGCCCGGCTATTTAACCATTTGTTCTCATCAGGTATTTCCGATCCCACATTTATGAAATCTTGGATTACACTTATATGAGAGCCAGGTAAAGATGAATTATTGGTGAGCAGCTACTTTCCAGTCTCTACACTAAACTCAGATTTAAAAATCCTGGCCAAAGTACTTGCTAACCAACTTGTTATGGTCTGGGATAGCTTCAATGGGCCAATGCAGGTTGGTTTCATTGTAGGTCAGTTATCAAGTGACCATCTTAGGAAGCTTTATCATTTGATTTCTGTGCTCTGGGAGAGCAGGACCCCATTGGCCCTGGTCTCCTTGGATGCGGAAAAAGCTTTAGACCGTGTCTCCTGGCCCTACCTTTTTGCAGTTTTACAGAAATTCAGTTTTTCTTTCAAATTTCTTACTTGGGAGCAGTTGCCATACAGTAGTCCATCTGCCCAGATATGGTGCAATGGGATGTTGTTCAGTTACTTTCCATTGCAGCAAGGGATGAGGCAGGGATGCCCTCTCTCCCCCCCCCCTTCCTTTTTAATCTTTATCTGGAACCTTTAATATATAATCTCCAGAACAACCCAGCTATCAAAGGGATTCTAGTTGGGGGGAAAGATACAAGCTATCTGCCTATATGGAGGATCTCCTACTGCATATTGAGGACCCCCTTACCTTGATCCCCCCTGTATTGGCAGAAATCCATCAGTTTTCTGCTATCTCCACATACAACCTTAACTTAGGTAAAACTAAGTCATGCCATTAAATACTCATCAGTAAACAGAACATCACAGATATGGGCCTCTCATGGGAACCTAGAACGCTTATTTATTTGGGGCTGTGACTTTCTCAGCTTCCCTCCATTTTAATCTCCTCCCTCTTTTGAAAACTGTTAAAGTGGATCTGCAGTGTTGGACAGCCTTATCTCTCTCTCTTTGGGGGCATGTTAGTGTTGTAAAAATGAATTTCTTACAATGTATATTGTACCCCCGGCAACGTTATATGTTTTTCTCCCTAAGTCTTGGTTCTCTCACTTGCAGTGTATGATTAATGACTTTTTATGAAGAGGCAGAACTGTTCACCAATCTTGCTTTAAATTGACAATTCCAAAGCAACTGGGTGGTTTACACCTACCCAACTTTTTGTTATATTATTGTGCCCTCCATAGTAGTAAATTTCTTCAATAGGGGCATTCCTGGGTTGTTCTGCCCAAAGTTACATACATTCCATTTTGGTTAGATATTTAAAAGGCACTTTGTAAACAGTCGAGTCTTCAACTTAAAAGCTTGCTTTATATAAAGCCTTCTCAGTTGTCACCTCCGTTTCAACTTACACCAGTTTCTTGGTCCCTAAGGGACCACCAGCAGTTAAGTCCATACTTGGGGATGAACTTGACTAAAGACCTTACTCAACCAATTTTAGGTAATCCTAATATCCATATTGCCAATTGTCTGATTCCAATTACCTTTTGCCACCAGTTACATGATTCTACTATTACCTCCTTTTTGGAGGGGACAGAATTATTACACTTAATACTTTCCAGGAATGCTTTCACTTGCCCCAGTCTTTTTTTTTTACATTAAATATTCTTTATTTCAAGTTTAATCATAATACAATATATCAATGGATATCTTGTAAAGACTGAGAAGATAACATACATGAGTAGTAACAATATAGATAGAGTTCACTCCTCAATCCAGATAAACTTGGGACAAAAAATTATTTACAATACTTACAATACTACCCCATAACCCACTCTACCCATTATCCCTCCCACCCATTCCCATGCCAGAGTAGGTAGTTTATAATTGCTTCATGAACTACTTATATATGTGGTGAATTTGGAATACTGTATGATTTCCAAGCTATGAGTAAGGCTTCCAGTGGACTCCATCTGTCCAGATAGTTCTGATTTCTATTGGCTAGCATGGCTATGTGTTTTTCAAGTTGGAGAGCTAATAGCACCTCTCTGTGCCATTCTAATGTTAATGGTAAAATATTGTCTTTCCAGTGTCTCATAATAATTAGCTTGGCCACTGCTGAAATCAAAGCAATGTGTGATTTTCTACTTTTAATGGTCCCTGGAGGAAAGTTATTAAGAAGGCAAACTTTGGGAGTAAATAAAGGTTGTAATCCAAGTAATGGGTCTAATGAATTTTTAATATTTTGCGGAAAGGTGAAAACTTTAGAGCAGAACCACAACATATGATAACAGTCAGCGGCAGAATCATTACATCTATGACACAGGGGGGATGGAAGCCTTCCCATTTTGTGCAATCTGTCAGGGGAGAAATATAAGTTATGCATCACATTATATTGCACCAACTGAAGTCTGTCTTGTTCAATGAACTTGTATAGGTTACACCAGAGACAATGCCAGAATGGGAGTTCGATTGATAATGATAGCTTATTTACCCAGCAATAGCATACACCCTTGGGTAGACATTGATCTATGATTTGCAGTTCTTTGTATACCTTGGATATTGCATGAGATTGGTTTGCCATCAGTAACACTGGGTATAATTCTGTAGTAGAAGAAAGAGATATGGGCCAGTTTTCCAAGGTAAGACAGGATAACCTGCTGGATTTGCCAATATTTAAAGGGATTTGGGTCTTTAATTTTTGTATTTTGACAGAATTGAGAAAAGGGGAGAATTTTATAACTAGGCGCCAAGTCACCCAGTTTTAGATTCTGCAAACAGGGCCAAAAAGGGGGAGAGATGGGGGTCAGGGCAATTTGGAACTTAAGATTACCAATTAGGGGCTGTTCCAGTGATTTATACAAATTAATATTCCAGTGTTTTTGCATTTGGAATAGCACCTTAAGAGACCAACCAACTAGAGTGTGTCTCAGAGCTTTAGGTAACAGCCAAGGGGGTAGTATAGCAATGCATTCAATGTACGATGATATGTATCTGCTAGCACTGTCTCAATGTCTAGCCAAGGGGGCTTTAGAGAGCTAGGAGGTCTTTGGGCTGGTGTTAAAATCCAATTTACAAGCTTAGTTATATGTGTGTGGCACAATAGTAGGTAAAAAAAGATGGGAGAGAAAGGCCTCCTTGAAGTTTTGTTGCAGTAAGTTTAAAGTATGCTCTTTGGACCTTTTTTCCTTTCCACAAAAATTGATTAACCAAAGTTTGTAACTTAGTGAACCAACTTTTTGGAAGGAAAATGGCCAACATATTTAGGGGCCAAAGGATTCAGGGTAAGACATTCATTTTGATGGCAGCTATTCTACCCCACAGTGAAACTGGCAGAGAGACCCACATTGTTAAGTCTGTCTTAAGGGTCGCCATTAGTGCAGAGAAATTTTCTTTTATGATATACAGAAGTTCTCTAAAAATCTTCAGGCCTAAATATGTTAGGGAGTTTGATTCCCACACCAGATTTGATCCCTCAATATCTGCAGGTAGGGTTTTCTTGTTCATGGGAAACATTTTTATTTTGGAGGGATTCAGTTTATAAAAGGAGACTTTAGAAAACATTTCTATCTCAGTAAGTAGGGCAGGGACACTATAAGATGGGTTTTCCATATGTAGTAACAAATCATCTGCAAAAGCAGAGATAAGATGACGGGAAGTTCCAACTTGTATACCCTGAAGGTTCAGAGAAGAAAGCATTTTCCTAATGAAGGGTTCTAAATATAAATTAAAAAGTAGGGGGGAAGGGGACAATCTTGTCTGGTGCCATGGTGCAATGGGAGGGAGTCAGATAATAAACCATTACACCAGACACATGCTGTAGGAGCATTATAGAGGAGTTGGACCCAACTGATAAAACTAGTTGGGAAACCAAGTCTGTCTAGAACTGTAAACAAGAAGTCCCAGGAGACTCGGTTGAATGCTTTTTCAGCATCTAGTGAAATCAAAACAGTAGGGACATCTAAGTGGTTGGACAAAGATAGTAAATGTAATAGGCAACAAATGTGGTCACTGGAATATCTACCAGCCATAAACCCTACATATTCAGGGCCAATTAAGAGGTTTATGATGGGACCTAATCTGTTGGTGAGAACTTTTGCTGGGATTTTAACATTGTTATTTAAAAGTGATATAGGACGGTAATTTTCTGGGTATTGAGGGTCTCTATCAGGTTTGGGTATAAGGTTGATGATAGCTTCTTGAAAGTGCTGCTCTGAGAAGCCGTTAGAAAACCAATAATTATATACTTCTGACAGGAAGGGGGCCAGGTCTTCAGAGCAGGATTTGAACAAATTGTTTGTAATTCCATCAGGCCCTGGAGATTTATCTAAGGGTAACTGATGGATTGCATGTTCCACTTCCATTGTTTGAACTGGTTTTCCTAAAGGAGCTGTCATATCAGAAGGAAGTTTGGGGAGATCAATGAGATCTAAATAGTTATCTATATCTTTCTGATTAACAACTTCCTCTATAAGAATGGAATATAATGCTTGAAAATATGTTTTGAAAATATTAGCAATTTGTTGGGGATGGGTGGCTACAGGACCTGTGCTGGTTGTTTGTAGGCTAGGGATACAGAGGTTCATTTCTGCCTGTTTAATTCATATAGCTAACAGCTTACCCACCCTTTCACCTGATTCTAGGTACTTAAAGTCTAGTTCCTTTTATTGCTAATTCTGCCTGGTGAGACATTAGGTCATAAAATTGGGCATTTAAAGTATGTAATTTGACCCAATCTTCTTCTGAAGAGTGACGGCTGATATTTCTTTTGGTTGCTTGAATACCAAGCAGCAATTTGTCTTTTTTGCTTTTAATTGGATGTAAGGTGAATGCATTCACCACTTAATGCACATTTGAGGATTGCCCATATGATGTCAAGCCTTGTAACCGAGCCTTTATTGGTTTGAAGAAATTGCAAGACAAACTCCCTGATGCATAATAGGGTTGGTTGTGCTTTAAGTAATTGGTTGTTCATGCACCACAGGAAGTCCCGTCGTATACCTGGACCTAGTAGGTAAAAATAGAGACAGGTGAATGGTCTGAGATCACCCGGGAATATATCTGGTTGTCAATTATTCCTAAGAGAATAAAAGAGCTCACAGAAAGTAATCAATTCTGGAGCAGGTATGGTGGGGAGGAGAAAAAAAAGTGTAGGATTATTCTGTGGGGTGTAATATCCTCCATATATCCACTAGCCCCGCTCCATTCATAAGGTCCCGTAGGGCCTTTTGAGCAGGAGAAAGTCCAACTCTCCTTGCATCAGACCTATCTAGTTGGATTTGTGGTGTTAAGTTCCAGTCTCCACCCAAAAAGATGGATTTATGCGTAAATGGGGCAATCAGGTT
This sequence comes from Neoceratodus forsteri, assembly GCA_016271365.2. NCBI lineage: Eukaryota > Metazoa > Chordata > Ceratodontiformes > Ceratodontidae > Neoceratodus > Neoceratodus forsteri. The sequence goes on along the minus strand of CM057454.1, from coordinate 690,784,054 downwards.
GAGCAGGTGCAGAAAAAACAGGGTGAATCTATGTTGGGGCCATAAATAGACCCTATCAAAACCAACCTGGATTGTAATTCACCAATCTGTAAAATATATCTACCTTTGACATCCTATATTTCTTGTACCAGTTTAAATGGGACATTTCTGGTAATTAAGATGGCAACCCCTCCTCGATTAGTAGAGATCCCAGTACCGTATGCCTGACCCACCCAGTTTCTACATAGGAGAGAGGTATCCTCTCTTTTTAAATGTGTTTCTTGTAGACACGCTATCCCCATGTGGAGATGAGATAAGTGTCTTAAGACTACTTGTTGCTTACACCTGTCTCTGGCACCACGAACATTCCAAGTTGTAATAATGTATGGACCCCCCATTATGTGGTTAACAATACGGGGTGAAACCAAAGAAACTCATTTGAGATATTTTTTGCCATAGAATTAACAATTGACCAATTACCATGTGATAAAAAGAGATCTGGACCTTCCCCCTAATTATACCCTTAGGTTTCCCCATTCTATCTACTAAGCACAACAGTTAACAAACTAAACAATTATCCCTGGTTCTACCAACCGCACTAACTAAATATATTGCCAGGTGATGTTAACTTTCACCCCTGCGATACAACATTTTCTGCTCCCCAGTCCCTGACAATCCCCCCTCTCCCAGGAACTTAATACATAGTATGTAAACATTGTTAAGCAAACGAGGCATAAATACTCAACATTATTAGGTGATAATTTACTCAGGAGTCAACATTGTCTGAGTACTGTTATTATTCAACCTCAAATTTAGATGAGCATTAAAGCAAATGCCTACCATTTGGCTACTATATGATGCTATAATATAGTCGAAATAAAAGTCAGACCTGTTCAGGCAATATAAGTACCATAATTTGGTAAGAGAAAAGTACATTTAAATAAAAGAGGGAGAAAATTCTCATATGCTTGCGATTTCCCCCAGTACATGAGCCAAATGGTTAGTTTAGTTAAGAATGAAAATCAATGTTGTCCATCCAAAAGCTTCCGCATTCCAAGGACAATAATATAACTAAATGTAGGGAAAGAAAGGCATATAGAAACTGCCTTTCCCCATTTCAAGTGAAAGTAGGCAATTATGGGAGCAGCTGACACAGTTCCCAGCTTGCGGCCAAATGCTGGGATTTGTAATGGTGCATTTGAGTCTCCCAAAGGGTCTGGACATCTTAGAGATCCATATGGGGAAAAAGTTTCTGTCATTATGTGGTCTCAGGTGTCTACCACATTCAGTAGAGTAGACCAAAAGCAATCTTCTGATTTTTAACTTTTTCAATAGGCTTAAACCCTCTATTGAACACTCAGAGAGAGAAGGCCCCCCTCACTTAAACAAATCTGACAACAATTTTTTGAGCTCAAGTTGTGCCTGGTCATGCGTGTCAAAAGCATGCCATTGCTCCTCAGTTCTGACCTGTAGGATAGCTGGGTATTGAACCCAAAACTGCTTGCCAGCCACAATCAATTTAGAGATGGTGGGATGCATCTCTTGTCTCCTCACTCTCACCGATTGTGGTAGATCCTGGGTAATACATATTTTTCTACCCTCCCATTGTACCTCCTGTAGCATTTTGATTTGGGCCAATATGTGCTGCTTGTCTAGGAAGTTCAAAAGTTTAAATACTAGTGGCCTAGGAGGTGATCCAAGGAGTGGCATTGGTCGCAACGCTGTATGAGTTCTTTCAATGGTGTAGGTGGTGCCATTGGGTGAGGGTCCAGATATTTTCTCAGCAGTTTCTGCAAGAATAAGATTGGTGAAGTGCCTTCCTCTTATTCAGGGATCCCGAGAATGAGCAGATTATTATGGCTGTTTCTGCCCTCTAGATCCTCCAGTTTCTCCTCTATCTTTTTAAGCCTTTTCACCACGATGTTGCGATCCAGATCAACCTTATCTACTTTTCTTTCTAGTGAAGTGAGACATGCCTCTAAGTCAGAAACTCGGATAGTTAGTGAACCCATTGAGGAGTGCACCTGGTGCAATTCTTCAGAAATGGCTGCAATCGAGCTCTGAAGTGGCTGCATGATTTCTAGGAAGCTGTCCTCTGTGAGGGTTGCTGATCCCACTGAAGGTTTACTGCCAGTGGCCGGCTATTGTTTAGGCCATTTTGTGGCCTTGTCTTTCTCTGGCGTTGGAAGACGCGAGTGGCGCAGCGGCACCTTGCACATGAAAACACCCATTTTTTGAAAAGTTTTTCTTGCTGGGTATTGTAGAGGTTGAGTAAGCCCTTTTACCAAGAGAAATATAGATTAGAAACAGTGGTTTTTGGTAGAAGTAATTTGGAGGACTGCAGAGTGTAGAGAACAAACTGATGTCGGCTAGGCTGCCATCACGTGACCCCACTTGCCCCAGTCTTACAGTTTCAGATTTCTTCAGCTGACCCAGGCTATTTTTTCCTACATGGGTCTCAGACCATGACCTCTGGAGGGAAGTCTGCATATAGGACTTATAATGTCAGAGCAACCCCATTCTGTGTCTAAGCTTTATGGACTTTTTCAATCTCTGGATCCTTCAAGTCTTTTTGGGACATGCTATTATTGGCAGCAGGCATTGGTTCTCCAGTGTGATTCTAAGAAGTGGCAGATCATTTGATGAAATGTATATAAATACATAAAACAAGATTGTTACCACATGATTCAATGTTGGATTCTTCACGATCTGTATTACACTCCTCAAAGGTTGCATAAAATGGGCAAAATTGCTTCTCCAGTATGCACCTTAAACATATATTCTGGGATTGTGTTAAGGTGATTCCCTTTTGGAATACTATTAAGAGATCCCTAGACCCACTTTTGGATCTAGAAGAGTTTTTTACTCTGGATATTTGTTTGATTGGTGTCTACTCTTCTAGGCTTTTTGTCCCTCACAAAGCTCAAATGGTTTTGATATCAATTACAGATAAATTAATTATTTTATACCACTGGATGCATGATGCCATCCCCTCGTATAGGGAATGGCACTAGGTGGTGTTGCATGCTTTGATGGTAGAGGAACAAATCACTTCCTTTCATCGTCGTGCTGAATATTTTTGTATCACTTTCCGCTTTACTGTCTTCGACCTCGACAGGGTCTTAATCTTAGGTTGCACTGTTAATAACAAAGTAGAGCTCCCTTTTCCCTTTCCTTTTTGGCTCCTATCTTTTTCCAGTCAGGTTTGTTGTGCTCCGGGAGAGTGGGAAGAAGGGGATGGTGGGACTGTATTACAGTTATTTGGGTAGTTTTGGTTTTGTTAGTTATATTTGTTTTATGTTGTCTTGTTGTCATTGTTGTTTGAATTGTTCTATGTTTTGAAATTAATAAAGTATATTAAATTAAAAAGGACCTCTTGGCCAATTTAGTCTGCCCTAAATTCCTTACCTGCTGTGCTTCTGCAGACCATAGTCAATCTCCGGCCTTACCCCCTCCCTCAGCCCTATTACTATGGTCCCCTTGTGTCTATCCTATGCAAGCTTGAATCCTGCTACCATTTTAGTACCCACAACCTCCTCTGTAAGGCCATTTCAGGTGTCCACCACCACCACCAGATTGCTGCAGGAAATCGGGAAACTGAAAATAGACAAAGCAATTGGGCCAGACAGGATTCATCCCAGAATGTTAAAGGAGCTCAAAGAGGTGCTAGCAGCCCCACTAACCACTCTATTCAACAGATCAATATAGACAGGGGAGGTCCCAGAGACTGGAGGAGGGCAAATGTGGTCCCTCTCGACAAAAGTGGAAGCAGAGAAGAGGCAATCAATTACAAACCAGTTAGCCTGACCTTGGTGGTGGAAAAATGAATGGAGTCACTACTAAAAGAGAGGATTATGTTATTCCTTGAATCTAGCAGAGCACAGGATCCAAGACAGCATGGACTCACAGTGGGAAGGTCTTTTCAAACAAATCTAATAGATTTCTTTGACTAGGTCACCAGGGAGGTAGATCGGGGAGTGGTGGTGGATGTGGCCTACTTATATTTCATCAAGGCCTTTGATACCATCCCAGATAGAAGATTGGGAAATAAGCTAGACAGCCTGGGGGTGGGTCCCAAGGTGGTAAACTGAGTCAGAAATTGTTTGAGTGGCAAGACACAGAGGGTGCAGGTAATTGGCATTCAATCTTAGGAGAGGGAGGTGACCAGTGGGGTGCTACAAGGGTTGTTACTGGGGCCAGTTCTCTTCAATGTCTTTATAAATGACATTGCAGAGGGACTGGAAGGGAAGGGAAGGTATTCCTATTTGCAAACCACACTAAGATCTGCAACAGGGTAGACACTCCAGAAGAGGTGGAGAAAATGAGAAAGGACCTAAGCACATTGGAGGAGTGGTCAAGATTGTAGCAGCTTAGATTCAGTGCAAAGAAGTGCAAAACCATGCACTTGGAGCACATAAATCCAAGGGAGGAGTACAAGATGGGGGGTACTGACAGCCACCAAACAAGGATGTGACCTGGGGTCAATTATATCTGATGACCTTAAGGTGACCAAACAAAGTGAGAAGACTGTGGGGAAAGCCAGTGGGCTGCTGGGGTGCATAGGGAAAGGTATCAGCAGCAGAAAAAAGGAGGTGGTTATGCCACTGTACAGCTCACTGATGAGACTTCAGCTGGAGTACTGTGTCCAGTTCCAGAGACCACAACTCCAGAAAGTCATAAACAAAGTGGAGGCAGCCCAGAGAAGGGCTACCAAGATGGTGCAGGGTCTGCATGAGAAGCCCTGTGAAGAGAGTCTGAGGGAACTCAATATGTACTCCCTGGAGGAGAGGAGAGGAGAGGAGAGGAGAGGAGAGGAGAGGAGAGGATGGGATGGGATGGTATGGGATGGGAGGGAGGGGAGGGAGGGGAGTGGAGGAGAGGAGAGGAGAGGAGAGGAGGAGAGGAGAGGAGAGGAGAGGAGAGGAGAGGAGAGGAGAGGAGAGGATTGAAGCATTCAAGTGCCTCAGGGGTATAAACAAGGTACAGAAGGGTAGCATCTTTCAGAAAAGAAGATGTACAAGAACAAGGAGGCATGAGATGAAGCTAGAGGACGGTAGGCTCAGGGACAACTTGAGGAATTACTTTTTCACAGAAAACGTAGGAGATGCTTGGAACAACCTCCTGACAGAGGTGGTGGGGGCAAAAATGGTTAAGGAATTCAAGAATGCATGGGCTAAACATAAGGGTACCCTGGCGATAAGGAAGAAAGGGTCCTTGGTTTTTGCAATACATAGGCAAAATGGGCAGACTAGGTGGGCCACACAGTCCTTATCTGCCGTCAACTTCTATGTTTCTATGTTTCTGTGAAGAAGTATTTCCTCACATCCCCTCTGAGTCCCCCCAACTCAAACTTCATGTCATGAACCCTTGTCCTCAAGCACATCTTTCTATACAAAATGCTACCCTCCTGTATCTTATTAATACCGTTGAGGTATTTGAATGTTTCTATCATTTCCCCCTTTCCCTCCTTTCCTCTAGAGAGTACATATTTCATTCCTTAAGTCGTTCCTCATAGAACTTTTGATGCAGGCCATGCACCTTTTTGGTTGGCCTCTTCTGTACCGCCTCCACCCAATCTATGTGTTTCCAGATATGGGGCCTCCAGTACTGGAAACAGTACTCTAGGTGAGGCCTCAACATCAATCTATAGAGGAGAGTGGGGAAGGGTTGAACATTACCCCATGAAAAATGGGTAATAGCTAGTCAAACTATACTACTGATAGCCTCTGACTCTCCCCTCCTTCACCAAATTCCAGTACCAATGAGTCTATAGTAGTCAAAGGCACCCTCTTACTCACTATATTTCTATGCAGAAAGTCCCTGATAGTTGATAGCAATACCCATACCATACCCATCACCCTCAAGCAAATCACTGTTAATCGGTAAAATACCCCTTTCCCTCACCCTTCACCCCATACCATCTCAGCCTCATAAGTCCATGGTATCCACTGACAACATCCTCCCTCACCCTACCCCAAGTCAATGCATCCCTTGTAGCCAGTGGCACAACTCACCAGCCACCCTGTACCATCTAAAAAGGCATTTTTTGTTTGGTGAATGTCCCTCTTTAATAACATTTTGTTCTAATAATTAAGTGCTTCTTAGTTCCCCCATCTGACACCCCAACCGATTTGAAAATGTCACAGTACCCAGTAGTACACGTATCCCTCATTGAATGTCAGTAGGTCCCTTGTGTCCTATGGTAGTCAGTGGCACCACCATACTTCATCACGTCATGTGCCAGTCTATACCTGGACCATCAGATGCCTCTTCTTTCTTGACTGCAACTGGCCCAACCATTCTTCACCTCATCAATCAGGAGCAGTCTGAACATGCAAAATACTGCTCCACTGTGCGCACACAAGTGAGCCAGAATTTCATATCCTGTTGTTTGTAATAACATGTTAAGATGGCAGCCATAAACAAAAGTTACAAATTGTGTCAGCCCCAATCTGCAAGGGAGAGGGTGTAAAGTGCATCTGACAGTCTGGAGAAATATTGGTACATGATGTGATGGGGTGGCAATACACAGTCAAGGATTTACAGAGACATGTAACTTACAGGGAAATGGAGCAGTTTACAGTGAAATTGTTGCATTAGTCTTGCACTAAATATGTAGAAAAGTAGAAAAGAATGTGTTTATTCTAAGAACAACCACAAGTATCTTCCAACCAATTCCAAAAATAATCCTTTATGATATTTTATAATACCTAAAATTATAACTTGAAAGCAGTAACATATAAGCTTTTAATCATATAAACTTATTTTTAAAGTGAAAGCTTGGAGCCGGCCTGGTGGCATAGAGGGTTGAGGCACTGGCACCTTACCTCGACCCACGCCGGCCACCCGGGTTCGGGAACGGACTCGGTGCACCGGGGGTCAGAAGGGGGTGGAGAGGATTGACTGTCCGGAAGACAGCTCTCTTCTTCGGGTGTGGAATACAGGATCACATCACTCAGCAGGAGCCCCCAGTGGAGACTGGGGGAACTGTCTGAGCATGCACTGACAGCACAAGAAAACCAGGAAAAATGGCACCTGAAGTGAGCAGCTTGATGGCCATCTGCAGTTTTGCCATGGCACCCGCCTTGATCTGTGTTCCACGTGGAGTTATGAGCCAGGGCTGCCTGTGGTCCCACTGTGGGGGAGGAAGCCTCAGAGTCTGGGTGTCCACGGCAGAGGTAGGCGGCGGCTGGATGTCCGATGGGGGAAGCAGCACAGGTGGCCAACAAGGGATAAATAATACTAAAAAAAAAAAGGAAACTTGGGGCCCGATTTTTAAATGGGATGTGGTGGCAGAGCTGTCTTGCAGCAGGGTGTGTGAAGCAAGTTGCGACTTGCATCAGACATAGCTACATAGATACATAGATGCTGTCAACAGATAAAGGCTGCTAGGCCCATCCAGTCTGCTCGTTTAAGCTGCCTAATGAAGTATCCAGTGATCCTATCTGGTCATTGGTTTTAGCTTGTTCTTCCTATCTCTATTATTCCTTTGTTTCTGTCCCATGCATGTTTGAAGCCCACTACTGTACGGGCTGCTGCCATCTCCTGGGCAGGCTATTCCATGCATCCACCAACCCTTCCATAAAGAAGAACTTCCTGACATTTTCCCTTATGCGGCCACCACTCAGTCTCATGTCGTGTCCTCTTGTCTTGGCACTACTATTAATCTGGAACTGCAGCAAGCAGGATTTTCAATTAAGTGTGCTGCAAATACCTGCCACAAGTCCAGAACCTGGGACACAAGGACTTAGACCACCATCTCCCGGGTCTACCCGTGCGTTCGGGATCACGGCACTTGTGCCAACCCTTTGACACAAGTAGCCGTAAAGTGGGGAAATTGTCGCAAATGCATCTCCCCTTTGAAAATTGGACTGCTCTGCATCCGAGGAGCTTTGGCACATCTGCGACCCCCTTTGCACTGGATGCTGGGCTTGACACAAGTTCTGCATCCACTTTGTAAAATTGGACCCTTGGAGTTCAATCAACCTGCATTCATCATAATGATAGACTTCTTCTGTGTCACAATGGGTCTTTACATATCAATATAAAACTTTGTTAGAAATGAAAGTACTTCAAAAATTTAGTGAACTATTTTGTGCTTTTTATATCCATATATGTTTGCTGTATTAATATCTTAGCAATATTTCTATTTAGCTGACTCCAAGCTTCAATTTAAAAAAAAATAGTCTCTAGCCAGCTGGCCCAGTGGACCAGAGGGCAGTGGCACCACGCGTTTCACCTCTTCAGCACTGGTGACCCAATTCAGGAGTGAGCTTGGGGCACCGTGGGTCAGCCAGGGTGGGAGGGTCGGGAGAAGATTGAGCTGACGTCAGTCAGCTCTCCTCTCCCAGATTGGGGAGGTAAACCTTCCTGGCTCTTGGCTTCCACCAAGTGGAGGCTCAGTCAATCTATCAATCAATCAATCTTTATTTTACCAGGAGTAAATACACCATTGCGAGCACTCATTTACAAGGTGGTCCTGGGTAAATAGATACAAAAGACATAGTAACATTACATAGCAATCACATTACAGGGACATAGCATAACATTACAATTCTTAAAAATAGTGTGACACATCAAGTAAATCCAAAGAGATTTCATAGCATTCAGTGGCATTAGGCTGAGAGAACCACCTGCACAAAAAATGATAGCTTTTGCAATGACAAGGGCTGTACAAATCATGACAACATTATGAATCAGCAAGGACTGTATAGACAATATAACATTCAAACAGCAGGTAAGTAAGTGCCATGGGACAAAATTACATATTAGAAGTAGGCTAAGAACTTGATTAAGTGTTCATGAGGCAAATCAAAAGGAGGTGGGAAGGGTACATAAAAGAAGCTAGGAGAGAAGGAAAGGAGAGGGAGGAGGGGGAAGGCCTATGGTAATACAAGAGAGATAGAGAGAGAGAGAGAAGAGTTGTCTATAGATGGTTTGGGTCCAAATAGTCAGAGGATAGGCATTGTTTGGAGAAGCATCTGCATCTTTCCTTGAAGGAGTAATTCAGCAGTGACTTGAAGGTGGACAGCCCAACTGGGTTCAAGAGTTTTAAAGTACCCTGTATATTGTTCCAGATGATCAGGAAGACAAGGTTTATGGAGGATGTAACATAATGGGTTCTGACTCTGGAAATGTTGAGCAGGAGATATGAATATCTTCTGAGTGAGTAAGTCCCTACAGGAAAAGCAAAGAAGTCAGAGATGTATTTAGGGAGCTTGCTAATAAGAGCTCTAAACAGCCAGAGGGTGGCATTTTTTAGTCTTCTAACTTTCAGTGACTGCCACCCAATCTGAGCATAAAGATCACAATGATGGGTATTGTAAGGGGCATTGATAATGAATCAGATAGCCCTATGGTATAGGGTATCCAGTTTAGCTAGGGAAGCCAAGGGGCAATGACCATATAAAAAGTCAGCGTAATCTAACAGAGGTAGAAAAGTCACCTGTACCAGTCTTATTTTGGTGTCTTGGTTAAGAAGGTGTTTAAATGTAAAGAAAATGCCTAATCATTGCTTAACTTTTTTGGTCAGCTCAGTTAGGTGAACAGAGAAGGAAAGATTGCAGTTGAGCCAGAATCCCAGGTATTTGAACTTGTCCACTGTTTCAAGTGGCTCCCCCAGCAGGGTCTAGATCCAGAATGGGAGTGAGGAGATAGAAGCATTTTTTTGTTCTTTTTTGTGTTAAGAAGTAATTTCAGATGCAGGAAGTTATGCTGGAGGATGTCAAAGTCATGCTGTAAGTCTCTGCACACAAGTTCAAAGGAAGGTCTGGCAACACAGAGCATGGTATCATCCGCGAATAGGTGGACACTGGCTAAGTTGAGTTTTGGGTTAATGTCATTAATATATATATAAGGCAAATAGTAGTGGCCCCAGGACTGAACCTTGTGGGATGCCTCTTAACAAGGTTTTTGGAGGGGAGGTGGAGCCCTGAGCTTTTACTTGCTGTTGTCTGCCAACAAGGTAACTGCTAAACCATTTTAGGGATATATCATCAAGCCCAGTGTTGTGTAATATGGATAGGAGTAATTCATGATCTATTGTGTCAAATGCCTTACTCCAATCAAGGAATAAGGCACAGACATGTTTTTTAGTGTCCAGTGCTACTTGTCAGTCATTAGACACTTTGGCCAGGGCAGAAACAGTACTATGGTTAGGCCTGAGGCTGGATTGAAGTGGGTTAAGGATGTCATGGGATTTAAGGAATTGTCTTAGTTGGGAATTTATTAATTTCTCAAGGAATTTCAATAGGATTAGGAGCAAAGATATGGGCTGGTAGTTATTGCGATCACTTGGGTCATCCGATTTGAAAAGTGAAATGATGTGTGCTATTTTCTATTGATGTGGGATGACTCCTTGGGAAAGGGACAGGTTAAAGAGGTGGGTGATGGGTGCAGTCAATAGGTGGAAGCTCAGCTTTTGGAAGAAAGGTTCAATCCGAACAGCTCCTGTGCTTTTTTTGGTGTCCAGGGCCAGCAGGAGGTCTTCAACCTGCTTGTAGGAGACTGAGATAAAGGAGAATTTGACAGTGGGATACCTGGTGGTAAAGGACAGGGAGGAAGTGTCTGAACTGATGTGCTGGGCAAGCAGATGGCTAGCAGAAAAAGTGCTGAAAGTTAACCCTGTGGTCACAAAATGATTATTTAGCTAGGCTAAGATATCTTGTTCATTGGTAAAGATACTGTTGTCATGAACAATTTAAGTTATTAGGGATAAAGCATGGCTAGACCCCTCAATATCCTTCAAGATTTGACAGAACTTGGCAGAGTTGTGTTTAGGGGAATTTAAAGCTGCTTGAAAGTAACTGGCTTTTGAGGTCCTTATGAACTTACTACAGAGATTCCTGGATGCCCTAAAGGATGCCCAATCAGCTGGCAGCTTAGATTTGTCAGCCTTCTTTCATAGACCTTCTCTGGTGTGGATCGCAGATTTAAGGGACCAGGTAAACCAAGGACAGGTTCTTCTGCTAGATCTAAGTTTGATCCAGGGAGCATGCTTATTAATAATTGTCAAGACAAGGTTCTGAAATAAAGTATAGGCCTCGGACATGGAAGGAGAGAGGTAGAAGTCTTGTCATCTAATCGTGGATAAATCTGCCAAGAAGGCCTCGGGATTGAATTTACAGAAAATCCTTTTAAATGTAAATTTAGGGGAAGGGGTAGACTAAGGGGCAAACCTTATGCAAGCTATTGCTCTATGGTCACTTTCATCATTATGGAAGACCCCTGTATATTCAAATTTGTGAGGCTTATTGACTAGGATTAGATCTAAGAGGGAGTTGTTAGATTTTTTTTGCATTTGGTCTAGTGGATTCTAGGACTAGCTGTGAGAGGCCATAGGTGTCACATATGTCCTTGAGAGGTTTGGAGCAGGGAGACAACCGCTCAAGGTTAAAATCACCCAAGAAGACCACCTCTGAGTTGGTAGCGTCCAACAATTTGCATAGGTGGGATAGAAGTTGGAGGCCCCCTGATGGCGGTCTATAACAGCCTGTGATAAGAATAGATTCCTCCAAGGGCAGGGACAACTTAAACATCAAACTTTTGAACCCCTTTTGGGACTGAAGAAGAATTGACAATAGAGACTGAAAATTTGCCCAACACATAAATTGCAACCCTCCCCCCCCCGCCTCTAGTACATCTATCGGATCTGAAGATATTATATGAGGGGATATTAATGGCATTGTCAGGCGTGGAACCTTTTAACTAGGATTCTGTAATCACTAGGATGTCGGGTTTTGTGAGGCAGACCCAGGTCTGGATGAGGTTAAGTTTTTTTAAAATGCTACAGGTGTTGATGTGAAGGAAACTAAGCCCTTTCAATTGTGGAAGGTAGGAGGGCACAGCAATTGACAAGGGTGGGCCAGGTTTTAATTCAGTGTTGCCAGAGCAGAACAGTAAAAGGAGAAGAAACTTCTTGAGGCCACTAAGAATGATTTTGAGGGCAAGGCACCATTCCGTTTTGTTTATGAGAGGTGCCACTCTTGAGTTGAGATAATGGAGGTTGGAGGATGCATATAATGCAATCTGGGCAGGAATAACTAAGAGGGAAGGAATGTACGATGCTGGTTTTGGCTTCTGGTCATAATCTGTGCTCCTCGGGGCAATCGTGCCAGAAAACTGATGAGGCATCAGAGGGGTATGGTACTTGATGGAGTGTGTAGGTTGACACCATCTATGTAGGGGTTTGCCAGGTGAGGGAGGATGCCTAACAGGAAGACCCAGCATATCAGTTAGCTTGGTACACCGCTGGCCATTTTGAATTGGTACGAAAGTTGTTTGCAGTAGCAAAAGGAGGTCACCGGGGGAGAAGGGGGAGAGCGAAGTCCTCAGGAACCAGGCTTTAAAGTTTTAGGGAAGATAGAAATCAGGGAGAAATGGAGAGAGAGAGAGAGAGAGAGAGGTGCTATCCTCAAGAAGCAAGAATGGAAGTGTTTGTAGGTACAAATGACTAGATGAAGGGAAAGCCAATGGCTATGAGGTAATGGGTTGGGGTGGAGCAAAAGTGTATTTAAAGAGTGTAGGGGTGGGGTGGGAGGGTGAGAGAAAATTCAAAAGCAAAGTAGAAAGCAGCAGGGGGATCCGAGCTAAGTCTCAACAGAGATTTGCAAACTAGTCCAATGGGGAGCGATGGCTGGAAGAACCAGCCAATCATGAGTTTGGTCCAGGAATGGAACAGCCAATCAGCTTGCCTCTGGAGTACCAGAGTTCTAGCTGAGCCAACCACTTCTAGGGTAGTGGGGAGCAGGAGGCGGCCAGCAAGAAGCCGCATCCTATCCTCCCATGGTGCAGTCCATTTGGGCTGATGCACCCATGAAAGGCCTTAGGATACAGCTGGGGAGAGGGAGAGGGAGAGAAAGAGCAATTACTAAATAGGCAGGGTTAATGGGATAATCCATTGGCAGGGAGCAGATGAGGACAGGAGACAGAATACACAGCAGGAGCTTAGCTAAATCAGTGGGAGGGACCCGTGAGCGGACGGGGGTGTAAAGGAGTAAGATAGACAGAATGAGCAAGGGTGGAAGCCAGGGGAAGGGGAAAGGATTGAAGAGTAGAGGAAACAATAGAAAAATAGCAGGAATAACTAAATACACTTAGGTTAGAGCAAAGCAGGAATACAAAACCCTGTATATCACAGTACAAGTTATAGTAGAGCTACAACTAGGCAAGTTACATAAAAACTTTACAATGGATGCAGGCTAAAAAATGGCTACACAAATTTCAAAGTTAAAAATTCAAAAGCAAGAGTAGAAAGCAGCAGGGGGATCCAAGCTAAGTCTCAGCAGAGATTTGCAAGCTAGTCTAATGGGGAGCTCAGGCTGGAAGAACCAGCCAATCAGGAGCTTGGTCCAGGAATGGAACAGCCAATCAGCTTGCTTCTGGAGTCCCAGTTCTAGTGGAGCCAAGCGCTCCTGGGGTGGCATACCTGATGAAGCTTAGCGAGCTGCTGGGGAGCGGGTGGTGGCCAGCAAGAAGCCACAATCTGTCCTCCCATGGTGCAGTCCATTCAGGCTGGTGCACTCATTGACAGCCTCAGGATGTGGTTGATGAAGCTTGGTGGGCCAGTGGGGAGCGGGCGGTAGCCAGCAAGAAGCCACATCCTGTCCTCCTGTAGTGCAGTCCATTTGAGCTGGTGCACCCGTCAGCAGCCTCAGGATGCAGCAATGGTAGTGCCAGGCAGATGGGGGCTGGTGCTAGGCCAGGTGGGTGGGGCAAAGTCCTTGTCAGTTCCTGCTCACATGTGCACCTGCACATGCATGCAAGACCATATTACCAAGGTCCCGGGGAGTAAAGGGGAGAAAACTGGAGGAAAAACTCCCTGGTGACAGAATGATGACAGACCCCTCACAGGCCCTGCACCAGAGACTGGGCACCCACCACAGTCCTGTGGCAGAGGACAATGGCAGTAAGGTAAGACCTGGAAAAGCTGGGTGATGGGGCTGTCGGGGGGGGGGTCAGTCAGAAGAGGGGCGAGCAAGAGAATAAATAGAGTATGGAAAAAAAGTCTCTAGCTCTAACATTTCTTGTTAGCCCATTGTAAAGAAATTACCTTCTGAAAGGTCTAACTCCAGAACTGTTGTGGCTAGAACCTTAATTTAAAAAAATGAAAGCTTGGAGTCCAGCCAATAAAGCAGCAGTGCAACAAAATTGGGCACAAAATTTGACCCTACCTTTATTTTTCACTATAAAAAATTCCAGGCACCTTCCAGTTTTATTTGGTGGTAACATTTTGTAGTTCTGTCAAAATGTAAGTGTTTTATAAATGTTTGTCTCAGGAATACCATTGTAAATCTGGCAAAGCTTAGGGTAGAAAATAGAAAAAACATATGGTGCACAGTACTGAAGGCACCTAGAAAAGTAGATTTGACAGGTATGATTTTTTTATTTTTAATTGTAGTTGAAACTAGCTTTTTTGGAAAAAACATCTTTCCTTGCTCTGCTGATACTGTTTTATGTGTTGATACTATTCTATATGTATCAATACTATTTGAACCTGCTCTTTCAGGGCTCTAGATCACAACAGTGGGAACAAAATGGTATGGTCAAAAACTACACAGGGAAAACAGTGAGAGACATAATAGTGCTAAGGAAAAGCAGGAGGGAGACAGACAGCGCTGAGACTTGGGGTGGGTGAACATCGGGAGTGGGCAGACACTGGAAGGTGTACAGAATTTCGAGGGGAAGCATATTTCATCATATGCCGCAAGCAAGATTGGTGGGAGGGAGTAATTCATGTATGCAGGCAAAACAAATGAACATACTCCGCAGGACATAGAACTCGGGTGGGGGGGGTAAAGGTCTGTTGAACAATATTATGCAGGAGCCTTCACTCCCCATGACCCCCACACCACCTTCTTATATATAAACATACTCCACAATGCACAAATAAAGACACAAATAAAAATAGTATTGGGGAGGCAGGGGCGCGGTGACAAAAAAACATCAACCATAGGACTTGAACCCCAGTCAGAGGTACCACACCCATTCACAATTTGTTACCTTAACTGTTATGCTGTGCCACTAACACACTGAAGCAGCACATATTCACAAACCTAGTGTGCTTGGCCTAATCAAAACCAGCTACCAGTATAGCACTTTAATGTCCACGCTATAATTTACCTTTAGCTGTTTTCACCTACGCTATTTTCTATGTGCAGTTTTTACCACACTCATTTCCCACGTGCTGTTGACCTGCTACACTCTTTCAGTATATTATTGTTACACGTGTTTTTTAATTGTGACACAGGCAAAAAATGGAAAATATATGGTATTTATAGTATTTTTGTAGCAATAGATGGCATTGATAATGTTTTTTGTATTGATACATAAAATTACATACTGTTTAAAAACTTTTATTAAAAATTTGTTAAACTTTTTTTGAATTTTGGTATTACAACACATTATTTCATTAGTAATTGTGTGATTGTGTAGTTTTCAACTTAATTTTCTGTCATCTTATGACCTTAATCACATTTTATACATTTCGGTCTCCCCCTGCAGTACCAAATCTTCCACACACTGGGAAGGCTTTACCTGTAAAAGTGTCTGAAGATAATAATGCAGTTCAGCTTCCTTAGTCAACAAGGTGATCTACTGGAAAATGCAGGAAAACTGTCATGGAGTTACAAGTCAAGACTGATTCGAGACCTCATACTTATTCTGATGGCATCAATGATGGTGGGTGGAATTGATGCAGCATATACATTTTTGTATCTCTGTCTCAATGTACCACTACACAATGGAAATACTTGTAAAAACGATGTCAAAACAAGGCTAGTGGCTAGTCTAGATGGCGTCATAAGTGTTCCTGTCTCAGAGATAGCTCAATTTCAGTTTTATTCATTACATGTTTAAAATCACACAGATTATACACATGGCTTAATTACACTGCATAATATCATTATCAAAAATCATAATATTTTTACATTTCTTATAGTCTAAAATCAACAAATCTCATTTACTATTTGAACACTTTTTAACTTGGTATATTGTTACAGTACATTACTATATATAAACTCATTACTTCCGTGCTCATAACTTAATTAGAACTTTGTGTGCAAATGTCTCAACTGTATAGAGCACTGGCTTACTCTGTGCAAATAGCATTTGTTTTTTTCATTTTAGATTCTTGAGAGTCCACTAGACAGTTATTAAACAATGACATAATCAGATTCTTCCTCTCATTAACAAATTTGGAGGAATCAGATAAGGCATGTTGGATGCCAGAGGCAATAATCATTATACAGTATTAGGTTTCAGAAGCATGACCATCCCTTTCCTTTTGGCAACAATCCTGGCCTAAAATTACACAAAGCTTTCCTGTGTTCTTGCTTTTTTACAGAATTTCAGATACATTATTTGCCCTGTGTTTTGCTGCCTTTATATATTCTTGATAGTGGTATATTTGAGAGCTTTGCTAGCTCTTGATGACTGCAAGAATCATTTATTCTAAGAACAGCAACATTTGCATACTATTCAGAGTTGAAAATTGCAAATTCTCACCACTGTTGGCTCAAGGCCCATTCTAATCAATTTCTAGAGCTTTGTGGCATATAAAATTCTGCTGTCAGAATGGCCTCAAAATTAAGATTCTGATTCTGTGACATTTCGTGACATCTGAGTAAAAATTCCATCTAATTCTTCAAAAATGTAAAGTTCAGTTATTTTGGTCAAACTTACAAAATACACATCCAAATGGTACAAATTTGGCTATGATACAGGTACATCAGTAAAGGCAGTAAAGGCAGGAAGGGCAGCTCCAATGCAGATGTGCCTCGTTAGCAGCAATAGTAATCCAAAAGTGGCAAGGCAGGCACCATTCACCAAGCTTGACTCAAACAAAGTTTGAATACTCATATGTTTATCGCAGGAAACAGCAGCAAAAAACAATATAGAATAAAAAGTGCCACGTAGGTGTGAATACCCTCTCACACTAGGCCCGACTGATTTCACATGCATGCTTCTTCAGGGACAGCCTTAACCCACTCACCACCATACATAAATAGTAATTGAATAAAAGTGATAGTGCATAAAAGGTAGAACGGTGTCGGAAGTCATGTGATGCATCTAGTCAGGTAGACAGCTCTTCTCACTAGCTCCATGTTTCGCCCAACAAAATTGCCAATTAATACCTTTTTTTGCCTCGTTCTTGTGGTATTTTTTTGTTGTTCGCCTTACCGTGTATCAACCTTGCCTCCTGACACCTTGAAATTCTGCAGTTGGAATGGATTCCAAGATGAAATTGGCTCATGTGTGCCACACACCACCTCCGATGCCAGAACATGGCAAGGCCATGAAGACTAGCAAATCACCTACTCTCTCCAGCAAGCCAGATGCCACTCCTTCAGTACCAGTCATGGTTTCTCCAGGAGTTAGCTCCTCTTCTGGATACCGTGCAGCAACTTATGGAGGAGCTTAAAAATTTAAAGGTAGCCACAGATTCTCATGCCAGGAGACTGAGGGATGTGGAGGTTAGAGTCAGCTCCATAGAGGACTGGCAGGCCCCGGTTGAACCCGATACTGCATCCCTCCATTGGAAGATCACTCAGTTAGAAGATAAAGTAGAGGATCTGGAGGAGTGCAGCAGATGCAATAACTTATTCCTTATTGGAATTCCAGAAGGGTCTGAGGGGCATAATGGCATTCATTTTGTGCAAACATTTTGTGAAAAACTGGTAGGCCCCTTCCCTAATGAGTCTGTCTACATCATTGGGTGGGTGCACAGAGCTTTACGCCCCACTCCACCTCCCAGATCGGCACCCAGACCATTGATTTTTAAACTACTCAACTACTTGGATAAAATATATGTATTGCAAAAGCTGTGGGACCTCCCGGAATTATCCTGGGATGGTCGAAAAGTAAGAGTGACCCAGGACCTTCCCCAATCTGTCTGGCTGAAGCTCACGTTAAATGGCCCCATCATCTCCAAATTAATTGCTGCTCAAATAAAATTTAAAATGCTGTACCCATCCAGAATTCAGCTTTTTTACAAGGGAGCAAAATAAAACCTTTGAATCCTATGAGTTGGCCAAGAAGGAGCTGCTGCAGATGTATCCAGACTGATTTACAGATTCTTCCTGATTATTTACAGCTCAGCTTTTTGCTGCTGGCTCCTTTCTAGCACACTAACAGTCTGTGCCTAGTTCTTTGCACTTTAACCCATTTGCTTGTTCTTTAGTATATGGCTTAGCAGACTGTTTTATGGATTTACTTAGTCTGCTTCCTTTTTGCACCTTTATTACTGTTTCTCCTCTAGGGTTGTTTAATGTGTTACTTGGGGGGGGGGCTGGCTTTGGGGAAGGCTTTGGTTGGATTGCCGGGCTGGGTTGGGTCCCCTGGCTTTGATGTGTTTCAGGGCAGCTTTGCTTTCCTTTTTTTTTTTGTTTTACTTAGGAGCTCATGGTTATTTTTCCCTTTTGTTTGTTTTGTTGGCTTTCTTTTACTCTCCCTGATGCAATCTGTGTACTTAGGGGCATGCTGGGGGGGATGGGAAATTCTGCCATGGCCTCGGGAATCCTCAGACATGAGCCGCCCTTTGTGTTTTTGTTGTGGCTCAATCTCCAATTAGAAAAGGATTCTGTCCCTGCCTCCATTGAGTTCCCAGATGGTTTCCATCTGTAGTTTACGAGAGTGAGGCTGGTCAGTCATTCTCCTGTTGGTTGTGGTATTTTCATCTGTTTGGACTATGTGGGCAACATCTCACTTGCTGGTGTTGTTTTGCATTGCCATGAGGGTGTAAGACAGTGATTTGGGATCCCCAGCTAAGTCCATAGTTTTTGGAGATGCAGTCCAGGGTTTATGGGGGACAGACTAGGTTGAGAGGGAGGGGCTGTGGCTTCTTACACCTCTACTGGGATGCCCTTTATTCCTCCCCTGTTTGTTGCTGTCTGCCTGGTCCTACATAGTTCCGAACTGGTGCCGATCTTTGTAGGAGGTACTATTTTGATTGCCCCTCCTATAAAGTCATTGATCTTCACATGTAGTCTGTTTTGGTAAAGGGGGATCTTGCTGTATATTCTGGATACCTGTGTGTGACCCTCTTTTCTTGATCTGCAGCATTCAGACTCCCAGTGATTGAGGAGAGGCTCTTTGAGGGGTGCTACAAGCTCTTAGTCTGAGTAGGGGACTTGGAGTAGGGTCAGGGGTACTTAATGCTGGATCCCTGCCCTGGGAAAGCCCTTTTCTTATTCTGCTCCATGAACTTGGAAACAGTGTGCAGTTTATTGCCTCTTTTGTCAGGTTTTGCATAGTTGCATAGCAGCAGGAGGATGCAATTTAGAGGATGAGACATGGGTGCCAGGAGAGGTGTGGGTCCTTCCTTTAGTGGCACTGTCATGAGGGCAGGGCTTTGCCCCTTCACTGGGACCTTCTTTGAGTGCATCAGCTGTACTTGGCACCATAGTTAGTTTTGGTTGGGGAGTGATGGAGGGCAGCCTGTATGATGGACAGAGGCTTCTATGATTCCTTTTCCTGAGCTGTGGGCTGTCTCCTACTCTGGACTGCTCTTCCCTTTAATTGGGCTTTCATATTTGTAGGTACTGGCCTTTATATTTATTTAGTTGATAGACTCTGGGGTTCTGAGACATCACCTTGGGTTGAGAGATCTTTGGCATACTGAACTAACAGAGGGAATAGATGCAGCTGTCTCATCCTGCTCATTTTGGATGATATTACCATGTACAATTTTGGACGGCTGAGGTTTCAAGCCTCTGGCTCCTCAATCTTGTCACTTAGAATAGAGTATTCAGCATTTATGGTTCACCTATCTTCCTCATTTTTTCTGGTAACTTTATTTGTCAGATTGCCTTATAGCAGTTGTTTTCACTTGGCCCTGGATACCTGACCCGACTTTGGTAATCCTTAACAAATACAACTTTATTTCTATCATGCTAATTTTTGTTTCTTGCAGATTGTTGAATTTTCCTGTTATTTAATGGGTTTTCTTTGACTTGGTGTTGGGAGCACATTTTTTTTATTTCTTAGTGTGCGATGTAAGGTGATATATTCTATTAGCAGGCAGAAAAAGCAGCCTCTCTCTTAACTCAAATCTGTGACCTAGAACTTCTCCCGTCTTCCAAATAAGATCCAGCATGTTGGAGCATACTTCATTCTCTTAGGGCCCAATATTATGGACTCCTTGCCAAGTAGGCTGATTTGACCCTCCAGTGAGTTAAATTTTGTTATTTAGAATCAGTAGAGAGGGCAGGTTGGCTCTTAGCTCTCCTGCTTCAACAACTGGAGAGCAGGCAAATGATTCCTAGTCTTCGGCTGTCTCCAGGAGGAGCAATTTTCACTCACCTTCGAGCCATTACAGATGCTTTCAGGTATTCCATAAATCTCTTTATTGCCTAGAAGCTTGTGATCAACCAGACGAAGATCTGATAGACACCTATCTGAATTCAGTACCTGTTTCTTGCTTATCTGACAGCCAATAAAAAGTATTGCAAGCCCCTATTTCCACTCTAGAGGTCCACCGGGTGATTGAGCAGTTACAAAGGAGAAGGCTCCTGGCTCTGATGGGTTTAACAACTGTTTTTATGCCACATTTGCAGACATCACCCCCATGGGATGTAATGTGGCACGAGGTGCAGCCGAGTGCCATATTGCCCGAGGGGGTGATTAACTGACTGCTAATCTAACTCCTGGGAGTGCCTTATTGCTATTATAAAAATAATTCCAAAAGAAAAGTGTTGAAAGTATACTATTTGAATGTTTTCCTCTTTTACAGAGAGATTTTTTAATAAATTAGTTCTTCCACCAACAGTTTAAGAATGCTGGTTCAAAATCAGAATGCAGCATTCCAGTCATTCAGCAGTGCTAGAGGATGGGATGTGGACAGAAAGAATTCATGTGCCATGGTGATCAGGTTGTACATGACAGTGTAACAGGGATTAATGTAAGGCTGTTGGAATCCTAACTGCCAATCAGACTGAAGCATTTCTGAGACTTTTTTTATAATAGGTAATTATACAACACAAAACTTTAGCTTCTGTGGGATAGAAAGGGTGACACTGGGACCTAGAGGGGGAGATCTTGGTAATAAACTCCTTTGCAGGGAAGCATTTTGGATTTTCCAACTAGGAGCATTGTTCCATCCTGGCTTAAATGACCATCTTGACATTGTGTCCGAAAGACAAAATGACTTGACATTCCATAGTTCTTTATTACTTTCTGATTTGGTAATTAAGTACATGTGACTTAACATATATTATTATTTTAAATTTCTACTCTGTAGCAAACTAGAGTGGACACATGATTAACTGCTTTATTTCTTCTGTTCTTCCCTTTTTTTAGCCTCCTAGAGCCATGAAGTCTGCAACTATTTGGAATGTTGCCACTTCAACCAGAGTTATGGAAGGCACACTCCTTGGCTTTTACAGTTGGTAAAAATACAGTTATCACAAAAGTCTGTAATAAGTTAAAATAGCACATTTCCATGGTCAGAACTATGTTAGCAACACGTTTATGAAAATATGGATCTAACATTGTCAATTCAAAATATTGTGTGCAGATACATCTGACCATTTTTACCTTAACACCATTCTACTTTTTACACACTATCACTTTAATTCTATTACAATTTATGTATGGTGGTGAGTGGGTTAAGGCCATCCCTGAAGAAGCACACATGCGCGAAACCAGTCGGGGCTAGTGTGAGAGAGGGTATGCACACCTTCGTGGCATTTATTTGTTCTTTATTGTTTTTTGTTGCTGTATCCTTGAATAAACATGTAAGTATTCAAACTCTGTTTGAGTTAAGCTTCATGGATGGTGCCCGGTTTGTCACGTTTGGGTAGGTATACAGGTACAACTACCATGAACACATATACCAAATTTTTGAGTCCTAATTTGTAAGGGAGCTGAGTTATGGGTGGCCAACCTTTAATCAAAATTTAATTTCCAGTTAATTCCATCTAATTTTAAAATCTCTTATCCAAATGTTTCCACAGTTTTTGGATTTACAGAAACATGCATTATGTGTATGTGTATAAAGTTTTAGGTCTCAGTCTTTAAAGGTGGCTGTGTTATAGGCAGCCAAACATTATGCCCAAATCTAGTTTTCAGTTATTTCAGTAATAATTTTCAAAGCGCTCATCAAAACGTTATACATTTCTGGAGGTATACAGGTCCATACAATATTTATATGTGCACCTAGTTTCAGAGTTCTAGCATCAAAGAACACTGAGTTATAGGCAGCCAAATATGTTGCCAAAATTTAAATTTCAGCTATTACTATCTAATCTTAAAACAACATATCCAAATGTAACCACATCTGATACATTTAAACTACTGTGCCACGTGGCCATGTTTGACAGTTAATATTTCTAGCTTCAAATGGGACTGAATGATAAGTAGTCAAGCTTTCACTGCATTTTAAAATTACGTTTTTCAGGTATGTAAATTGCAAATTTATAAACCCAGAAATGTTAAAATAAGGGAATGCAATGTCACTAAATTTGACAGATTCTTATACCTTAAAAGGAGACTGTGTGTGTCAATTTTATTAATCACGTGTTTAAAGGATGTCCATGTATAAGCTGCCAAAATTGCAAAATAATATCAGCACTTAAAGTCCCATTCCACGAGTATTTGTAAAAATTGTGGAATTTCATGAAAATTATGTTGAAACCATATCCATGAATATTTTCCAGTCATAAACTTGACCTGCCATGCAGTAGAAAAGGAAAGGCTAGTGAGAGTAATAAGCAAGGCCACTGTGTTTTGGTTTTTACCCAAAAAACAGTCAAATTTCAGAATTTGGACAGCTTGCACACTGGTAAAAACAAAAAATTTTGCAGAATTTGGCATTTTGTACCAGATCAATAAATCTACAGAACTTGTATTTTTCTTATAACTGCCTCCTGTACTATTTACAGTTTGCTTTATTTAATACTCAGCATATTAAACCTTCTTTTATTCTAATTATTTATACACATACTAAAAGAATGATGGCAGAATCCCAGTAAAATCTGGAAATTACACTAACAATCACCAGTGCATTTTCTGGAATTTCAAGTCTTGAAAACACATAAATCAGTGGCCTTGAAATAAGATTTAATCATTTAAGGGCCTCCACTGAACACATGACAGGATGGTTGGGGCACATTGCAGGACCTCAATGCTAATGCAGATAAGGTGATTTTCATGCCTGCACGGCAGGTCAATTGATTGTTATCCATAGCTAAGTACTGCATGTAGTGGGATTAGCTGACCATTGTGTGCATTGTGTTAGTACATACAAGTCTTAAAGACATGAAGATGTCACTTTTTCAATGACAGATGCTCCCATGAGAAAAGATATCCAGAAGGATCTTCTCCACAGCTCTAATGGTTCTAGGGCCTTTGAGGAATGGCACTTGCAACAATTAGACACGCTAAATGTTTTCTAACATTCTCTTAAAAGAGGAAGGGCAGGCTTTTCAAAGCTCTTAGATTGTTGCAAGCCCCAGTGTGCCAACGATATGCTGCATGGGACTTGCTGTGATCTAATTGGATTTTCTATCATGTGCAGCAGCTGCCACAAGGTAGACCAACTTTCTTTGCTCTACCTTGTGGCAATCCTGGGGGCCCTCGTTATGGAGCTTGCACCAGATATTTGACACAAGCTGCTGGAACTTGTGGAAACTGTTACAACTGTATCCAAGATTGGAAAACTTGGCACAGTTGCAGTGAAGCATTCGTTGCATGGCCAGAACCTAAGTGTGGTGGTATAGGGCTGGAATCAAGCTTTCTGCAAGGTTTTGAAAATCCTGCCTGAAGGGTCTTATTTTCCTGGCAGTTTTTATGGCATTCTGGGGCAAGGAATGCCTGCATGCTCAGAATGTGCTGCTATTGTGCCAGTAGGAAGGGGTTGCTGGTCTTGGCAAGATACATGAAATATGGGGGATTTAGATTAAAGGATAGGGGCTAGAGAGGCAGCTAATGCAGGGGATCACCAGTTGCAGGAGTTAGATACATAGTTTCATAAAGAAATGGACAGTTGAACTGGTAGCACAACACTAGCCCCCAGTTGGAGTAAGGAAACACAGAGTGCCAAGAAATCCAACCTGAATGCATAACATAAATGAATCACACCCAGTAAATTAACAATCCAGGAAGCTGAATGTACTTGTAGATCTGGGACATACAGGAACTGAAAAAAAATGTAGTGGTGGAAGATAATTGCTGGAATACCAGGAAGGAAGAATTCTAGCTATTCCAACAGGAGAAATTGATAGGAATGGAGTAGGTGACTCTCATTTTAAGGGATTGTGTCACTATGCAAAACAAAGAGGATAAGGGAAACAGTACTTCCACTGAGTCTATCTGGATATGCTAAGAGAGAAGGGGGGCAAAATAGTCACTCAGAGAGGAACTGCAGGACTGCAAAAATCTCAGTGCAGGTTATCAGATGAAGTAGTGATATATACTTTGTGAATGTTCACTTCCACAAGAGGAATTCTGGAGGCATTATCTATATGTTACTGTAAATATTTGAGAACTTATACCAATAATTTCTATGTTTTCTACTATAAATTTAGAAATTGCTAAACCATTTTTTCAGTTGTGTTAAATACCAGAATACATTGACAATGAATATACATGGCAACTATGAAGTCTGTTACTACTGGTGTTGATACAGGATACCCTTACATATAGTGTGATTCTGGACAATCTTACTTATAGGCTTCAATGTTCAAAAATGTTATAAAAAAGGAAGATATAATCCAAAGTCCATCAAAACTCATATATTTATTAAACTCTTTTTTCTTCACACCCATATACATGAGGCAACAGTTTTGTGGCTTAACGTCACTTCCTCAGGCCAATCATATATGAACAGTATTGACACTTAATTTTCATTTATTTGAACTCCACTGATCTGGAAGTCCTGATATATTACTCTCAAAACAAGCACCATGCCACCCTGCTCCTATTACCATCTGGTCACACTCTAAAATGGGCCTGTTCACTTCTCAAAATTTTCATCCACTTAATAGTAATCTTGCTAGGAA
Organism: Neoceratodus forsteri; assembly: GCA_016271365.2. Lineage (NCBI taxonomy): Eukaryota > Metazoa > Chordata > Ceratodontiformes > Ceratodontidae > Neoceratodus > Neoceratodus forsteri. The sequence continues at coordinate 690,759,080 of CM057454.1, read as the reverse complement.
AACCACATCTAATGTATCTTTGGCAATTATCCTAATGAATTGAAAGCAGCTGTCTTTTGCCTAAGATGAGGGGCACTGCGTGGAGCAAGAAAGTTGAAAAAGATGCAAAGACACCAAGTTCTATCCCAGAACGTGGTTTAATGAAAGCAATGAGCAATTGAGCTCCGTGTAAGAATAGGCAACAGCAGCCACTTTCAATTTATGAGGACAATTGCCAAAGATACATTGGCCAATGAGTGTATTTTATGGCTTCTGAAAATGTTTACATAGATTAAAATGCAGGGGCGCTAACAAACACCCCTGCTTGACACCTCTGCATATGGGGATAGCCTCTGTCAAGCCACCTTCCCTAGTGACTGCCACTCTTGCTATAGTTTCTGTGTGTAAAAGTTTAACAATATTCAATAATTTTTCAATAGTCTCATTTCTAGACCTTTTGACCTGCAGATGACCCCATAAGATTTCTCTATTGACGCTGTCAAGCACTATTGTTATACCATGAAATGTAGGATACAGTGCTGTTCCTTTAGTGACCATATACTTTTTTCTACTACATAATTCAAGTTAAAAATATGGTCAGTTATGCTACAGTCCTTTCTGAACCCTGTAGGTAGAGATGCAGCAAAGTTTTAATTTGCAGGCAAAGTGAACCCGAACTAGTCCACTTCGAATTTGCAAAGCACTATGCGAATTGTCCATTAAAAACTTGAAATTCACCTTACTTCATGTTGTCCACTTTGAGTTATAGTTTGATAAGGTGAGGTCATTAAAAAACAGGCCACTGATCACATGCCTGGCTGTCTCTGCAGATCTGCAGGTCACATGATTCAGGGAGGTAGTTAAATAGGCAGGAAGTCAGTGTTCAAAGTTCAAAGTGGGTACAGATGCAATGTGCAACAGTCAACATTTGCTTTATTTCAGGGTACTGCAAAAACTCCTGTACCACCAGATTTAAACAGCGGGTCATAGAGGGAACCTTCACAAAACCACAATTGCTGATACATTTCACAGCATTTGATCCATTATCACTAGCTATGAAGCCAGCTTTTAGGGACGAGGGGTACAGCCACTCATCAATTTCTGTCAATAGCAAGTCTAGCATGTGTTCGCCTGTATGCCACCCTGCTACACTATGCATTGCAAGCGTGGCATGCTGTCTAATGCCATGAAGGTTGCTACCACCACAGTCTGACTTATTACACTGCTTTCCCATCCCACCATCACAGACAATGCCAGGTAGCTGCGCCCAATGTGCAGTAACACACAGATAGGAACTAGCCATCATTTTGCCACTTGTCCACATATCCATGCTTAAGTGAATGTAAGGTGATGTGGAATGTTGAAGGGCATGTCTTACAGACTATGTTACTGTCTGATATAACTCAGGGACAGCATGGGTGGAAAAGTATGTCCGGGACAGAACCTTCCATTTAGGACATGTGCTTGCTGCAAAGTGCCAGAAGCCCACATTCTCCACAAAGGAAAATGACAAAAGGTCAATTGCCAGCATTTCCACTATGGCAGCATTGAGTTCATGTGAATCTGAATGATTGGGTTGGTATTTAGTGTTGCATGCAAAAAGACTGTGCAATGTGGGCTGTACTGTTCATTGCTTTACACATGGCGTGCCAAATGGCTCTACTCTACTAACTGACATGGATGAGGTACCTTGGATGTGTGATGGTAGGTACACAGGTGACAAGCCAATGCATGCGGTTATTTTCCTTGTTTGAGAACAGTGGTTGATGTAGTAAAATTACTTCATGGACCGCCACTGCTACTCTCTCTATTGCTTGAACATTCCAAATTATCATCCTCCTCATGCCTGTAGTAATCCTCTGGTGTTATTTCATCACTTTTACCAACATGGCTACTTACACTGATAGAAGGGGATACCATGCTCACTAAGGTGGCTGACGGTGAATGCCCAAATATGGCATTAGCTCCCCTCTGGTGCCGCATCCACAGTGCCTTGTGCCTGCTCTTCAGATGAGTATGCCGGCCCCCAGTGCCCAAATGGCTACTCTTTTTACCACGCTTCACATGCACTTGGCAAAGATGGCAGATTGCCACTGTTTCATTGTTGCCATCTTGTGCAAAAAAATCCCAAAGTAGGGATTTGGATGCCCTACTCTTCACATGTCGCTGCTGGTGCTGCTGCTGCATTTGCAACTGCACTTTTGGTGGCAATGAAATGGGGGGGTGTAATGCATGATTTCTGCTGTTGTGCACAATTGGACTTTGACTAAACATCACAACTATGACTATTAATTCAGGGTCGTCATCAACAGACACAGCTACAGCAGAACTTTGAGGAGGGGGCGATTAACTAACAGACTGTTTACAAATAGCCACCTTCACTTTCTTTTTTTCTGGTTCCCAAATGAGGTTGCTAGCATCATCTTCATAATCATCCACTAATTCACTTTGGAGCCTGTCCTTCTGTGGAGATATTCCAAGTTCAACAGCAGCCTCAATATTATTAGCCACACTTTTTTTTGTCAATGTCTGAATGTTTGGATGGCCTCTCCTCAACATCAGTGGCAGCATGAGGCTATGAGTCATCATCATGATCAGAATCATGTTCAAGCACTGTAGGTAGTGGGACATCAACTACACTCAAGTCTGAGGATTCAACAATATTTTTGCAATATGATAAGTTTAACAAGGTTGAACTTGTAGGAATGTTCATGTTGTTATTAAACCATGCCCTCACTAACTTTATTAACAGAAGGGACAACACCATCCCAAACCACATTGAAGTGACTGATTTCACTGTGAAAAACGTAGTCCTACAAATCCCTTTACTTGCACCAACTACTGCCTTTCACTTCTGCTGCATACTACCACGGCCACAACCACCCTTAACACTGCTACCATTGATAGCTCCTGATGAACCTGACTCATCTTCACAACAACTTCCACTGCTAATAGTCTTCTGGGCAGAAGCACCATAGCCAGAAACTGCTTTGCCTGACTGTCTCTTCACAGGTATTTTTTTCAGATGACACAATTTACAACAACTTGATATTTCTGCACTTTTGGATTTCTGAGAGGCAAAACACTAAATGCAGCTGCACAGGCAAAACACAATAAATGTCCTTGAATCCTTAACCAATCTTCAAAAAGCTGACAGTCAAAAAACAATACCTTGTTTTGATGAGGGAGAGAGAGACACAGTACCTTTCTACACAGAAGCAGGGAAATAAATTGCAGATAGGCTTAGAAATTTGGAGTACTACTATTGTGGTGTCACAGTGAAATGCATATCAATTGACAGCACATACAGAGATTAAAGGTCAGGCACAGAAACTTTAACTGTTCAGTACAGTGCAAAACGGACAGTCCTGTAAAAAAGACTGAAAAACTGCCCAGCAAACAGGAAATATTTATAAACTATTCAGTGACGTTGTACTGTGTCTACCTGATCACAAAAATAACAAAACAATAGCCAACAATGGTTGGAAAAAATGCTTGTCTCACTACTCTCCCTTCTACACCACAGATCAGCCACTCCCCTAAAGCATACTTCTACAGTGTCTCTCAGTAAAGAGACTGAATCAACTAAATTAACAGTCAATAGTCACAAAACATCAATAAATGCTAGATGATATAACCACATCAGGGTTTACTACAATCGATCTACTAAATTTTGTCACAAAATTCTGAGGCAAAAAGGTGTTTTTAAAGGTTTTTAGAGAGTTTGAAGCTCAGAGCTCTGAGCACAAACTGTCTCCAGCTTTTCACTACACACACTATGATGAACGGAGGCTGTGCAAGACAATATAGAGCCCATGTGACCTTACATCCCATGGTTCGCTGCAAAATTCACCTTAAAGAGCACAAAAACATGGAGAAGTAACACAAAGTCAATAGATAACAAGGTGAAGTAACACGAGGTCCATAGAGAACAATGGGAACTTCATGTTACTTCAGGATGTGTAGTTATTCACTTCACTTTGTGTAGTAGTAAGTGAAATTCGGGTTCTACACAAAATACTACACATAGCGAATTTTAGGCACTTCGCCCACCACTAGTCATAGGGTAAGACCAGAATTTTGTCTTGGGCCCAGTAGTCCATCTTACCTAGAATAAAACTTGAGAACATCTTTTGCATGTTGCATCGTGACAATACAGGGTGCTAAAACTGGAATGTCCTCCACCCCCTTCTTTATTTATTGATGTATGTATGTGTGTATATATATATATATATATTCATTTATTTATTTATTTATTTTATTTTAAATTTGATAACCAGGAAAGGCACACTGAGCCAAGGCTCACTCATTTCAAGGCGCAACCCAGGGAAGGGGAGATGGAGCATACAGTCGCAGACAACGCAAAACAACATCTGAATAGACAGACAAACAGTGTAAATACAATAATAGGATAAATAAATATACAATAATGCATGGGATTGTGTGTTTAATGAGTTTTTATACACACACGGTGCTGGAAGCTACATAAACCACGAGAGCGAAGCTCGAGGGGTTTATTTACGCATCCAACACTGAGGGATGTGTGTAAAAACTTGTTAAACACACAACCCCATGCTTTATTTTATATAGTTGCTGGGGAGCATTTTCTTGCCACAGCAATTGTATAAAATAAACAGCCGCAGTCTGGTCCTGATGGAAGGCTGTCAACGGTCTGCTGCCTGCATGACCCAACGGCTGCCAGACAGTTAATCTTTTTTTTTTAATTTAGTTGAGGAGTTAAACAAGACTGAGAGGCAAGTTATTTTTTATTTTGCATTAACTTACTGCTGAGTGATGGTGGCGGAAGCAGAGTCGACAGTGGGCAAGTGTCGGCAGGCTGTGTGAGCGGAGGCAGGCACATGTGTTGGAGCGAGGAAACCTGGCACATGTTTGCCATTATAATGGTGAATTATAACCCTGGTTTCCTATGGGAGAAAATGCTCCCCAGTTATTATAGAACAATTATGTGTACTGCAACTATAGCAAAGTGCAGTAAACTTTAGTAGTAAATAGAATCATCTGAGAAGCATGTTTGGACTAAAATAAATACTTCAAGGGTAACCAGAAGAAGTGTATCAGGAGCAAGTGTGGTGGGTTGGAAATTTCAGCTGGCTTTTGAAGAAGCTGGAGAATGGAGAGAGACAGAGGGAAGAGGGGAGTTTTTTCCAGAGTCAGGAAAGCCTATAGGAGAATGCAGAGTGCTCAGTAGAGGAGCATGGGTGAGGAATATCAAAAGTACAATGGTCCCTAGATCACAGGGAGCGGGATACAGGGGGGGCTTGGGATAGGAGTGAGGAGCGATAGGAGGAAAGGGTGTTGAATCAAAATCTGGAGATGAACAAAGCTCAATGGGCCTGCCAGCAAGAGTGCAAAGAAAGGATGGATAGGGAGGAATATAGTGAGCAATGATGTGTGCATGGTGGAGACTTAGATGCAAAACAGCAGAAGGAGTTGAGGAGGATATACAATCTGGTGAGGGAAGTGGAGGGGGTGACTACATCCGCATAGATGAAGACAAGGAGTGCCTTTATGGTAATCAGCTCCCTGCAAACATGCAGAGACATGCAGCATTTGTAACAATAGAGGGCACCAAGCATGGGATGGAGCTTTGCATAGATAGCATCAATGTGGGCAGAGAAGTCAAGCTTACTGTTGAGCCACAACCCCAGTTTCTTAAAAGACTAAATCACTTTGAGTGGGGTGCCATCCAGAGTGGTGAAGACAGGGGGGGACAGTGAGTCTGGCAAGTTTCTGACTGGTTCCAAAGCACATGGAAACTATCTTATTTGTGTTAACTCTAAGCTGGCTAGATTGGAACCAGTGGAGGACATTGCTGAAATCCTACTGGAGCAGGTCTTTCACACTTGCCGAGGAGGTACAAGAGGTGAAGATGACTGTGTTATGTGCATTTAAGTGGATATGTGAGTTGACACAGGCAGAGGGGAGGTCATTTAGGAAGATTGAGGAAAGAAGGGGACCAAGGATACAGCCCTGTGGAATCCCAGACAGTGTAGTAAGGGGGAAGTGACAGGGAATTACTGATGTGTACCAATTGTAGGTGACCAGTTAGGTACAGTAAGAATGGATCCAAGCAATAGTGGGAGCAGAATGTCCAGCATTTCTAAGCTTGTCCAAGAGAAGTGGGTGGGGCACAGAGTCAAAGGCTTTTGCCAGATTGACAAAAACTGTTGTGGTAATGTGCCCCATGTACATCGTAGAGAAGATGGCATTAGTGACACACAGCAGGGAGGAAATTGAGGAGCCTGGAGTGGACCAGCTCCTGTTGCAGTTTAAAAAGGGATGGAAGGAGGGAGATGGGTCAAAAGTTACCCACAGAAAATGGGTCACCCCCTTTATGGAGAACTAGAATAGAGGCACAGTTACTCCTTTGTTTCATTTATTTGTAAGGATTAGATAATTGCTTATAATATTAAACACTACTGTCAACATTTGATTCTCTGACTCAGTTTGTATTTGGTATATTTATGCTGGGGTTTTAATATGTATTTGCAATTTAATTGCACAGGTCGTTTCTGCTTTGATAATTTACAGCCTGTCTGCTGGGTCAGCTTCTGGGAGTTCTTTTTTCAAATTCTGATAATCAATATTTGTATTTATTCCCTGTCTCAGGGATGGGATAGGAGAGCGGGTGTATTATAGCATTCATGTATAGCCAATCCAAGCCATACTAGTCCCGTCATTTAAATTGCTGTAGTTTACCTGGCAAATCATATTGTGAAGTAGCTATACTCCACCCTGAGTTTTTATTGTTAATTGTAAAAGACACAAGGTTATTTTTAACACGCACTCTTTATATTTACATAAAGCATCATGTGGTCTGTAACTAAGCAAAGCATTGGTACAAATCTGAGAAGGCTATACAGAAAACAAATAAGGTCAAACATGCTTCATAAATCACATACTGTATCAAAATATTTCTGCTCCAATGTTGAAAGCTTTCTCATACAAATAGCCTGCTGAAGATTATTCTCATGTTGTATACATGAGTACATTGGCAGTAAACTCATGTCCTTGAACTATGCGAAAAAGCATGCATACAACACTCAGATTCACATTCACTTCCGATATTCATGAATGCACAATTAGCAAATCATGTCAATGGTGCTGATGTGCTCTTCCTCACTCCTCCACAATCATGATGGCAAGCACCCGGTTTCACTAACTGCAGATTCAGACAGCCACACAAAATGAATAAAACAAGTTTTCAGCGGACAAAAAAAAGTAAGTTAGAAAGAAAAGCACGTATAAACAAAAAGCAGTATCTTCACACAATGTATTACAATTAACGTACTTTGAACCTTTCTAGATTTCATATTAAAATGTTCTAAAACCCTGTGTCTCTTTAATACAAACATGTTCTATTTGCTACCAATATCAAGCACTTACAATATATCAGTAGATGATATATCACAACCACTCGTCTTTATGTACTGTTCAGCCCTATCTGTTGGGGACTGTTGCATTCTTTTGAAGAATACCATTATAATGCTAAAAGAAGCCTTTTCTAATTATTTGATTACTCTGTCTAGTAATGCATCCATTCTGTTAGGAAATATTGCATATACAGTATTTTCAAAAAAGAAAATATTAAGGTATAACTTATCTAATCGCTCAAATGTTATGTTTGTAAAGAAATGCAGTAACTTAACCAACTGATAAATATTGCAAATGTTTATAAAATATCATTGGATGACCTAAAAGATAATCTACTGTTTGCCTTAATGCCTTGTTTGCATCAGTGTATACATTCTGTTTTTTTTCCCACCTCTCCACCTGCAGCTCTTCCTTTTTGTTACCTTAGTTTCCTTATCCTGACTTCATAGCTTTGATGTACAGATCTGAACAGCTCTGCCTGATAAGAAACACACAGTGGGAATATCACTTCACAGCAAATCTGAGACTTTGAGCTGGAAACGATTTCATACTTTATCAGAGATGAACCAGGGTTGAGTACTAGGCCTAAAGTATGTTGGCAAGATGTACAGTGTTACCCTACAATTGGGGGTTTCTTCACCATTTTTAGGAACCCTGACTAACTCCTTCAGTATCTGTGATCCCCCAATATAACATGGCCTGTGAGTTAGGGCACTGTGTGGTTACCTACAATGTCCAATACTACATTTAGCCCTGAACAAGAGCTGATCAAGAGGTGTGTAGTCTGCCTCCTCTCAGAGTTGTTTTCATTTTGTATGTAAGTAATGTATGGAATAAACTTCAACCATTTTTGTGGGTGCAATAAATAACAAACCAAAAACTGAGACTGCCTGGCAATATAAAATATTTATCCTTTATATGATTACGTCAGTCAATATAACAGTATAATTACTGGTGACCCCTTTTAATACACAGAGTCAATCCATGTTTCAAATGCCATATTAACCAGTAGAACCAGTTATTGTGTCAGTCATTTATAGCGCTCTACCTCATTGGCACTTAGTCTGTGTGTGGGGTGGCAAACACCTCATGAACATGGAGGATCCGTTTTTCCATTTCCATGGACCTGAACTGATTGTTTGCCTCTCACTCTCCTCATGGGTAAGTTATTTATTAATTTTATTATTTATCTGGTTGATCCTGCTTTAACAATATGAACAATCTACCTAGTTGTTCCTGCTGTTTGTACGCTTTGGTCGGAGCTTCTGTAGACAGTGGCTGCATCGAGAAGGCACCGTGGCTGACTACTGTCAGTTTACTTATTGTGTTTTACAGTGTAATTTAAAATAAATTAAATGAAAGGTAATAAAAAACAAAAAGATGCCTGTTTTGGAAAGGGAGAGACAGGCAGTGTGTGTGTGTTTGTGTGTGTGTGTGTCTTTGACAGCAGTACTCCACTAAATTTATCACTCAGCTACTGAAGGAAAAAAACTCCCTGCACCAGTAATTATAAAAAATAATGGCAATGCAACTATGTGTTATGGATTTTTTTACACCCATTCAGTCTATGATGACCTCATAAACCTCAGGTATGTTAAAAAAATCCATAGCACACAGTTGCATAGCCATTATTCTTTGTATATTGCTATCAAATGTGTGTCTATAAATACATATTTCTTATGACAATAAGAAAAGTATGTATCAACTTAGAAAAAAGTATATATTTTCGTGTAAAACAAAGCAAAGCAAACTTTATTTATATAGCGCCTTTCTTAAACCAAGCACTTTACAAATTGATTACAGTGAGACATATAGATTAAAATAAAATTAAAAATATATAAAATGAATTAAAATCATCTGGGAAGGCCATCTGAAAGATATAAGTCTTAAATTCTGACTTGAATCTCTCGATGGCCAGGCATTTTCTTAACTGATGAGGTAAAGAATTCCACAGGGTGGGGGCCACAAAGGAAAAAACATGAGCACCAGATGTCTTCAAGCATACCCTGCGAATCTCTAGCAATCCCTCGTCAGTGGATCGAAGAGGATGGAGGGGGCAGTAGAGAGTCAAGAGATCTTGCAGGTAGCTTGGTCCCAGTTCATGTAGGGCTTTGACGGTCAGAAGACTGACCTTAAAGGTGATCCACCACTGAACAGGCAGCCAGTGCAGTCCGCACAGCACAGGTGTAATATGGCTGGTCCTAGATGTACCAGTCAATAGCCTAACTGCCACGTTCCACACTAGCTGCAAGTGGAGGATATCAACCCCAGAAAGCCCTAAGTAGAGGGCATTGCAGTAGTCAAGGTGGGTGGTGATGAAGGCATGGACCAATGTTGGAAGATCATCTGGAGGAATCAGATGTTTCACTTGGGCGATGTTCCTCAGATGGTAAAAAGAGGATTTGATAACTGCAGACATCTGAGATTTTAGGGTCAGGCCATCATCAAAAACAACACCCAAGTAACACACCTGATGAAAGGTAGTAAGCTGGATGCCATCAAGCCACATACCCGATGCCTGCCCAGCCCCAAAGCCACCCCCAGATGACCAGGGTCCACAACCAACACTTTGATCTTGTCCAGATTCAGTCTCAGCCAGCTGGTGCTCATCCAGTCCTTGATCTTGGTGAGACAGTTGTTAAACCCAAAGACTGCATGCCCTTGTTCAGGTAGAAAGGACAGATACTGTTGAGTATCATCTGCACAGCAGTGAAAACTCAAACAGTATCACCTAATGATATCTCCTAATGGTAGCATATACACTGCGAACAACATGGGCACCAATATGGAGCCCTGCAGGACCCCACAGGACAGGGGAAGAGCATCAGAGGAATTCTATTGCCCACCCTCTGAGATCTGCCCATGAGGAAGGATCTAAACCATTCTAGGACTGTCCCTGATGTAAGCTATTTATATTAACTAGAAATTGTTACTTTTGCTTTTACTTACTTCCTTCATACAGAGATTGGATTCCTTAAATGTGCCCTCCCTTATTTTCCCCCCACTGTTCCTCTATCTCTCTCCCTGGCAAGCCCTGTATTAGGCAATTTCTGAGGCAGTCTCCCATTTCTTTAAATCCTCCCCTCCATAAGTGCAGAATCCTTGTCCTTATGTGGTTTGACTCTACTCCCATCAGAATATAAAACCAATCTGTACAGTGATCACTGGTATCTAGGGGACTGCCCACTGTAATGTCTGCAATGTTTATAAGCACCTGGTTCAGCACTACCTTGTTCCTAGTGGGTTTGTTGACTAGCTGCCTGAGAAAAGCCCTATGTAGGGATTAAGGGATGGCTGGTCCTCTGGATGAAGCTATAGCTAGAAGGCTCTAATCCACCACCTGGCAGACTGAAATCACCAACTAGCAGCACCATCCCCTTATTTGCCATCCTGATGATGTCTTTCTCAAGTACATTATCAAACACCTCTCCGATGACCGGGCACGCTAACGCTGGTGCTCTGAATGAGTGGAACCCCCCAGGTACCATCATTATCTTAAAAGATATGGTAGTACCAAAAATAGCAGGAAGAAAATGTTAACAATTTTTAAAAGTAGTCATTTATTACTTTTTATTTCTGAAATGTTTTCCTTTTTCTGTGTGCTCATTAGATGTTTTTCTACCTGATAGTATGGGGTGTGATGTGAGAAGCAGTGCATTACCTAAAAGCAGGCATTATTGTTCTGTTCCTCCCATTACATCATCAGCATGTGACCTCATTCCTTGTTCCATCACAAGTCCTGCTGCCTGATTGGATACATGTGTCACAAGTTACCAATCAAGCAGCAGGAGATTGCCTATTCTTGGTTACTAATGATGCCACAGTCAGTGAGATCACACTGCTGATGATGTATAAGGAGGAACAGAACTGAGTATGTCAACCTCAAGGACAGTGCTGTTCCACACACCATGCCTTGCACTGTCAAGTAGAAAATCTTCTAATTAGCAAAACAGAAAAGGAAAAATAAACACTTCAGATACAAAAAGTGATAGCTGACTTCTTCTGAAAGTTACTAATAATTCCACACAGTACACAAGCTCTTTAACCAAGACTACATAAGCACTTAGAGGAAAAAGAAATACATGATTATGCCCACTGAGATTGTCGAGAGTGAACTAAATGAACCAATGATCTCAATTCATTCTCATTTGTGTATATCATATACCTGTGTGTACCTTTAATGATCTAAAAATGTTTATGGTATTTGTGACCAGCTGTTTAGACAACCTAACCTCTGATATCACAGAAGAAAACTTTGGGAAATCATTTTTAGACACATTCCAGTTTATATTACATATATTTTTGAGTATTTAGCATCCCAATTCTTTATGATTGTGCACATTTACATGCAGATCTTGTCTCCTTTAGTTGCACGACTGCATTTGATATCACAGTGCTATAATTCTGATATCATAGTGAAATATAAGCAGAAACATATCCAAAAAGTAGGTTTTCCAAAGGTTTTTTTTTCTGACCTCAGGGGTTCATTAAATGCCAATATGTTGACAAAGCCGGACACATTGTAGACTCAAGAGTTGATAAGGTAACAAGTGATAGTCCTTTTGCCACAGTTCACCAACTACTACAGTTGAAGCATAAAGGTTGCAAGGTTAACTTGTAATAAATCCATACGTAAGAGGTAAAGTAGTGGTGAAAGTACAAGTACAGGTAATTGCATGCATGCTGTCAAGAATGACAGAAAAGAGAACATGTTATCCTTTTAAAAGGGTTGCAAAAGTTTTGTAAAAGTGTGAGATTTTTATCCTAAATTACTTGCCTAGAGCTGGCCCTATAGTAAAATGCAATACACAAATCACAGCCAGCACAGATGAATGCCTTTTTGACTTCTGTTCTTGTTACTGTACATCACTTCTTCACATCAGTAAAACGAAACCCTAATGCATGTCAACAAACTGGAATACTGAAAAGGGAAACTCCTGTTTTAGAAGTGGGGACATCTGAGGCTGGAATGCATAGTCCTGCACAGACAGGCATGGGTGAAATGTTGAGGGCACAGAATGCATACTTGAACTTCTCTGAAACATTTCTTGCTCCTGGAAGTCATTTTATACAGTTGGTCTTCAGGGTTTTAATGTCTCTGACTGCTTCAATAGTCTAAGGCTAACCTTTTCTTTCTACTTTTCTAAAATATCAATACAGACTTTGCTCTTTACAGAAACAATGCCCACTCCTAACACACACACACACATACACACACACACACACACACACACACACACGCACATACTTAGTATGACACAAGATTACTCGAAAGGAATATTGTCAATAAAGCTACATTTCAGAAGTGCATTACACATATCCCAATGTAATGTATCATAAATAGTATATGTAAAGTACCATTATAGTTTACATAGAGTTTGAATGATGCATTGCAATAGGGGATTTCTAAAATATTGAGATTATTTTCACAGTAATCACATTACTGTTTATTTCTAATGATTTCAGAACTGTGGACAGGCCTCTTGCTTTGATGAGTTTGGGGTTTTCTCATAACCAAGAAGCATTTGGATTTCTGTTAACCAGGTAGGCTCACTGAGACTAGAAGTCCCTTTTTCAGGAGTGACCCAGAATTAATTAGATACAGTAGTCAAATACAAATGCAGACAGTGTAATACAACTCAAACAGTAACATGTATCAGTAAATGAGCATGCAAACAGTGATCTGAGAAAAAAATGACAAATGAGAATAAATTGCAAAAGTTACAGCATTGAGACATATAGTACAAATGCTGATTACTAGGAGTCATATCAGGAAATCTAAAGAGCAAGAAGACCAAAGCCCATTTAACTCCTGCCGCTCAATCTTTGTAATAGCAAAGAGAGTTACCAGACAGGATGTATCCATTCAATTTTCTTTTAGATTCAGATCTTGTTTTATTAACTATACATTCCAATGGCAATTAGTTCCATGAATTCACTACTCTCACTGTGTAAAACTACTTAATTTCATTGTTTAAATCTTTTCCCCTGCAATTTGTAAAGGATGACCTTGTGTTTCCTTGATATTTGGTTTAAATGATATACCTAATTCCATAAGCAGGTATGGATCCTGCATTATAACATACATGAATAAGAGATCACCCCTTATGCATCTGGTCTCTAGAGTCATTAGATTTAGTTCCTGTAGACATTCACAATATTCTTTGTGTTCCAGTCCCTTTAAAATCTTTGTAAATCTTCTTTGTACTCTCTCCAGTTTGTCTCTATCAGCCTTTCTATAGAATAGAGAGTAAATTATAATAGTTACAAGGTCAAGATACACAAACAGGCTTTGACCATGCAGACAGTAAAGAGAATCCACTGAAATTACATGGCCTGTTCCCAAAACTAGCTTTATTGTGTTTGTTCCAGCCAGTACCTAGGTACATCAAATTTACTCTAAGGGGCATAGCCATATATGGCCTGCCTTTACTGTTAGAAGGAGGCAAATAGAGCCAAAATAATCTGGAGAGTTGGTTAATTTATATTATAGACACAACCCAGACCAGTGGTTTCAATGAGCTCTTTACTTTTGGATACATCTGCAATCCCTTCCGTGCGACTGTTTTCTTCACTTCTTTACCATTCTTCCTCTAGCTTGAGATTATGCTCCACAGCCTTTGACATCCATGACTTTTCCCATCATTTTCTGCCTCTTCCACTGTCCCAACAACACTTCCCATTAACACTCATTCCAATATCCCATGTGCTTGCATTTGCTCCATTATATCCTCAGCCCTCCACAACTATGACCATCTGTGACAGGACTGGGTAACAGCGTGTCCAATTTGTTATGCAGGCAGAGTTAAAAGCAATGATCTGTTTTGTCCTCTGCTCCTTTTGCCACTTGTCTTTCACTTGCCTATCTGATTGTCAATCAAATGTTCCTTTTGGTGCCAAGGAATTGGCCACACTGATGGTCCCACAATTTCCCCATGTTATCATCCTTCCATCACTTGCAGTTTCTATTCTTTCTTTCTCCCCTTGCTTCTTGGTGGTTAAAAAAACATGAATCATCATGTGAAACTGAAATTCCTTGTTTTGTAAATGTATACTGTTATATTGTTGAAAAGATTACAGACAGCTATGTGGGTTTGCTAGAGAAGTTAGCAGTTTGGAATACAGTGACTGACCTTGAGAAATCTTTTGACCTTTCACAAGCTTGTTGACTGAATTTTTAGCAGGAAATCAGCCTTAGGACAGGAAGTATTAATTGGTCACTCCTGTTAAGAAGACTAATGTACTTTTCAGGCTGGTCACAGGAAGGTCAATGAAAAAAGTATTGTTGCATTTTGTGACAAACAGGAGATGCCACTATCAAGAACAGGATGCAGAGGTTAAACTGCCAGGAAAAGACATCTCATATAAAAGAGCAATGTTTGGTTTGCAGACACAGAGAGAGACAGAGAGAGAGACTGAGATTTAAATTGTAAACACCCTCTCAGATGAAGTACTTTGTTTCTTTGTTTGCTCTGCATTAGTGAACAGCTGTACTGTATATCAGTTTTTTACTTTATTGTTATTTATTATAATAAAATATTACTTAAGAATGTTATAACTTCTGGTTTGCCTATGCTTTTGGACCTATGCATCTATGGCACAATAATCCACCCTCTTTGGCCAGTCAAGCTACTCCTACCATTTCCCTAAAATTTGGAATTCCTTCCCTCCTCAAGTTCACCACTCTTCCTCCTCCTACTCCTTTAACTCTGCCCTTCACAACTATTTCTCATCTTACTACTCCTGCCATGACCCTCCTTAAACCTTGTTCTTTCATCTGACTTGGTGTCTTAATCCCATTCCCTACTTAATTCTCCCTTTTCCCACTCTCATTTTCTCCCTGTGCCTTCTCTTCCCCCCTTGCAGGGTTCCCAGCATCCTGAAGGGGTCTCTAGGGCTCAGCTCTCCCTTCTCCCCTCCCTCATCCTTGCTAATCTTTTCCTTTCCTCTTTTCTTGCCTCCCCAATCCCCTTCCATGGCCTATTAGTACTCTGAAAAGTACCCTTGGGCTTGGCTCCCCTCTACCACTCCCCCTCACCCTACCTCTCTCCTCCTTTAATACTCACTACCCTACCTGCTCCCCCTCCCTTGTCACTCCCCCTCTTACCCTTAATCTCTTCTAGCCTTCCCAGCTCCTTGCAGGATTCTCAGCATCCTGGAAGGGCCCCAGGGTTCAGCTCCCACTCTTGTCACTCCACCCCCTGCCCCTCATCTCTCCTAGCCTTTCTCACCCCTTGCAGGATTCTCAGCATTCTGGAGGGGTCTCAGGGATTGGCTCCCCCTCTTCCTGCATCCTGCAGGTCCTCCCTCCCCAGTGTTTCTACCTCTACCCTCTCACAGGGTTCTCAGCATCCTGGAGGGCCCAGGTTGCAGCTCCCCTTCCCATCCCCTGTACCCTGTCAGGTCACCCCTTTCTCTGCCTCCTAACCCTTGCAGGGTTCTAAACATCCTGGAGGGCCTCAGGGTTCAGTTCCCCATCCCTTCCTCCTGTATCTAAATCAGGGCCCCAGAGACCTCCCTTTCTTCCTTCTCCTTCCAGCTCCCACCTCCTCCCCCCACCCATTGCACTTGCATACCTTCCTGCAGTATCTCTTCCCCTCCATGCTCTGGCCTAATTCTCCTAGCCTGCATCAAGCGCTCTACCTATGCTGCATTCTTATCACCCTGTTGGGGATCTGGTCCAGAATATCAGTCCACTTTTCTCAACTCCCCTTCCCTTTGCTCTTCCCTTTGCACTTTTACCTAAAAGCCCAACCTCCCCTTTCCTGAAAGCAATTATAAACAAATATTTGGATATCCCACATGCTCTCGTCAGTTACTAATCATCTTTCTTTTATGCCACCTCTACCGGAAACTAACCTGTTCCATCCTTACTATAGCTATTCCCTACTACTACAACCATTCTCATATGAGTATATGTTAAATGCCTGGACTGCACTTTTGCTCCCCTCCCTTATACCCTAACTAGTGTACTGTAAATTAACAACTATGTTCTTTGTAAGGAAATGGTTGTCATTTGTACCGTAGATGTATCTCAGTTACCAACTGCATGTACACTGATTGTAACTGATGCCTCGGAGCACCTTGTATGTTATTCTGTTCATCCTCTTTACCCCCTCCCCCCAGGTTGCACCGGGAGATGAGAAACCTGTTGCTCAGTGTGCTTTCCTGGTGAAACATTTCAATAAATGAATAAAAAAAGTTTCCACTTTCAGCATTATCTCACCTTTTTGCAATATCTTACACTTCCTTCATTATCCCCAGAAACATTTCACATAATTTTATCTCTTCCCCTTCCTAGAATATTCTTGTGCTTTTATAGTAGTGCAACAGGAACAGTATCCTGGGCAGCCTGGGTTCAAGTCCCAGCTAAGGCACTTACTTCTTTCTCTCCTCTGTTAGCACGTGTTCCATAAATATGCACACTGCACTTTGTGATTTTTTTTTTATGTATGTTCTATTTTTGCACCCTACCTTCGCGACATCTCTCAGGGTCCCATACTCAGCTCCTTGACTCAACCACCCACCTGAACTATCTCTTTGTCAACTGCATCAGGTAAGGGGGGGTTTCCAGGCTGTCCCTCTCCCACAGAGAGGGCCCAGAATCCCCAGGGAGAGGCGGAGAGAACATCTGGCTCTGGAAGTGTGGCTGGGGCTACTGACGGTTGCTGGTGCCTCACCTGAGGATAGTTTTTTTTTCTGTTTACAACCCCATTGAGCTCAGACATGCCCTGATGTCCTGCTCAGTGTATGCATGCTCCCCTGCACAGCTGAAAGACATCCGCCACAGCTCAATCCTTTGCATCTGCCAGCCGGGTAGTGCAATCCCCCAGCCACCACCAGGGGCTGCTACTGCATCAGCATGTGTGAGACCCCCCTCCCAAAGAGGAAGAGCAGTCCGTAGGATGCTCAGTCCTTCCTCATCCCCACCAACACCCGACGAACCATGCTTGTTCCTGAACATGGGTCGCCAACGTGGTGCGGGATGTGGCATCCAGCGCTTCAACACTCAGCACCACTGGGCCGGCAGCACTTTGTGATTGATTATGTAATTATTTCCGGAGCACAACATTGTGATTGAACATGTAATTATCTCTGGAGCATCACGTTGTGGATTGGAGAAAGAGTAATGTGCTCCAGGACAGCCCAGTTTCCAGTTGCCTTGGTGGTGCAGCTGGTAGCACAATGGGAATGGTATTCTGGGCAGCCTGGGTTCAAGTCCCATCTGAGGCACTTAGTATTTTCTGTCTTCTGTTTGCATGTGTTCCCTAAATATGCACACCACATCTTCATGATTAAAAAATGTAATTATCTGTGCAGCACCAGGTTGTGCACTGGAAAAATAGTAATGTACCCAGGACAGCCCAGTTTCCAGTTGCCTTGGTGGTGCAGCTGGTAGCACAAGCAGAACGGTATTCCGGGTGACCTGGATTTAAGTCCTTCTTTCCTTCTCTGTTTGTATGTGTTCCACCAATATGCACTCCATACTTTGTGACTGAAAAATGAAATCATCTGTGAAGCACCAGATTGTGCATTAGAAAAAGAGTAATATGTCCTGGGATGGCCCAATTTCCAGTAGCCTTGGTGAAGCAGGTGGTAGGGCAACTGGAATGGCATTACGGGTGGCCTGGATTCAAGTCCCAGCTGAGGCACTTACTTCTTTCTCTCCTCTGTTTGCTCACACATTTCTGCTGAGGCTGCATATCCTTCCCTCTAGCTTCCTTCCTTATTGTCAACCCATTACTGATTATTCTGTCCCCTCTGTTGTTAGCACTCTCCCTTTTGATAGGCTTCATTAACATCACTGACTGGGCTCCACTGTTCTGGCTCCTGTTTCTGTACTGGAATAGCCAACTTAACAACAGTTTGGCCACTGGTATGAAAAATGTCTTGCACAATCTTGGTTCTTCGATACCTAGTAGATATGCTTTTTTGCACCCTGATACCTTGTCCTGCACCTCCAAACACAACAAATTCTACAAGTTCTGCTGTCCAGATAACTCTGAACTTGCTGCATTGCTTGTTTTTGAATGCACTGTATGGCACCCAATCTACATACCATTAGAGCTCCACTGAACAAGTTATTCCTACATAGTGCATTATGCATCATTGCAGCATCCCTGTGTTGCTATCTGCTTATCTGGGCCTTTTTGGGCCTCACACTCTTCAGTCACCACCTCATGTCAATACTTACAAAAGGGGAAGGCGGCGTCTCCTAAAGTTACTCTAAAATGCCAGCAAAAAGCTTCTTCTTTTGCTGCTTATCTGCACAGGTAACAATGAACCAAACCCTGGCCCTGTTCAACCCTATCTCTGCTCCAACAAAATTGGCCAACTTAAAGGGTATGTGTCTTTTACATATTAATGCATGTATTTTGCTAAAGCATTTTGATGCTATGCAAACCTGGATCTGTCACGGACAACCAGATATCCTGGTGGTTACTGAATCATGGCTGAATCCCTTGAACCAGGATCACAAGATCACTATTCCATCCTATAACATTTATAGGGCTGATAGACAAACTGGGAGGGGCAGTGTAGTAATTTATATTGCTGACAAATTTACGTCTCCTCTAGTTGACTCCACCTCGGAATATGAAAGTGTTACTGTAAAAGTTCAAGTTTCTCAATCAACCTCTCTTCATATCATGCTACTACTCCTGTCAGGGAACATTCATCCAAACCCTGGCCCAGTTCCCAGGAGCTCCCCGACTAGCACCACAGGCTTATGCATGGTCTCCATGAATATCTGCAGCCTCCTAAAAAAGTTTGACTCACTACAATGCCTGGTCACATCAATTAACCCTGATGTCAACACTCTGGTTGAGACTTGGCTGTCAAAATCCTCCCCTGACTCCCTAGTCTCCTTCCTGGTTTCACCTTCTTCCGGTCTGACCGTGTTGGGAGACGGGGCGGTGGCTGCGCTATTTATGTCAAGGAATCTCTCCCGTACTAGCCCTGCCTGCTCCCATCCTTGACTCCAGGGCCCAGGCGCCACGCCTGAAATTAACCCTGACCCTTTAAAGGGACCCCTTTATCTGACTACTGCATACGTGCCCCCCAGGGACCAAACGCAGGCCATTGCCTCTCTTACAGAATACCTTTCCTCACTACCTCCTTCCGCTGATCAAATTCTGGTGGGTGACTTAAATGTCAACTGGCTCAGCCCCTCCTCCTCCTCTACCCGAGACTCCTTTTCTGCAATAGACCTAACGCAACTAGTTACCCACCCTACCAGACTAACCCCAAGAGAGGCTCCAGTACCCTGCTTGATGTGGTACTCACCAACCGCTCTAATCGGATTCCCAATGTACAAGTCCTCCCAGACTCTCTCAGTGATCATTCCCCCATTCTATTCCACTGGTCATCCTCAGTCCCCAAACCCATAGCACTGTCCACATGCCGGTGGCGTCTAATACCTGGTGGACTGATAAAACTTAAGGAACTTCTGTCCCAAATTGACTGGTCTCCTATACAGGCAACTCCTGACATTGACACAGCTCTCTCCTTCTTTACCTGAACTTTTAATAATGCCTGTGATATCTTTGCCCCAATGTTGACCCGCCGTTCTAAAAGGCAGAATGCCCCCTGGGTAACCCCAGCTTTGATCCCCAACTCAAACATAGGGACAACCTATGGCACCATGCCATTGAGATTGGCCAGCCCAGTGACAGGCAGTTATATGCTGCCGCACGAAACAAGTGCACTGGCTATCAGAAAGGCCAAGTCTGAGCACTATCAGTCCTCACTCACTGCCTCATGGGGAACCCCAGAACCTTCTGGGATAACATTAAACAGTTAAATGGGAGTGCACCTCTCCACCCACCCAGATCAACATTAATGGCGTGATCTCCTCAAACCCAGCCCTCATAGCCAACCACCTCAACACCTCATTCACTGACCTAAGCCCTATCCTCCCACAAATTTTTTGACCCTCCTCCCCAGCACCTGCCGTAAATCTTTCTTACCCTTATTTTCTCCTCCGCCATGTTTCTGCCCAAGAACTTTGGCCGCACCTTGTCACTGCCCTCAAGAGTAATAGTACAGGCAGTGACAGCCTGGATCTGTGTATCCTATGGCTGGTCTTAGACACAGTCCTTACCCGATCACATGCCTTATCAACCACTCTCTTTGCCTGGGAAGGTTCCAACTGCCTGGAAAGTCACCACTGTCACTCCTATCTTTAAAGGTGGTGATAGGACTGTGGCTGGAAACCATCGCCAATCTCCATCTCTCTCCTCTCTCCAAGGCCTTGGAAAAGTGGTCTCAAATCTCTGACTGCCTCTCCACCTACAATGTCCTATGTCCTGAGCAGCATGGCTTCTGAGCGGGCCACAGTACCAACACAGCCCTCCTAGAGTTCTCCAGCTTTCTCCATTCCACCTTAGACACTGGTTCTCTGGCTGGTGCGGTCTTCATTGACCTCTCTAAAGCTTTCGACACTGTCTCCCACCCCCTCCTTCTTGATGCCCTTAGTCTCTCTGGTTTTGCTGCTGGGCCTATCTCCTGGTGCACCAGTTATCTGTCTGACCGCTCACAGCATGTAAAAATTAATGGGACCTACTCAGACATCTGTCCCATCTTTTCTGGGGTTCCCCAGGGCTCCATTCTGGGCCCCTTACTATTCTCCCTTTACCTTAACACCCTTCCACACTCTTGCTCGGGGAACATTCTATTGTACGCTGATGATGCAGTCATCTTTGCCTCAAATCATAGCTCCAGGACTCGCTGCAGAAGTCCTTCGCTGAAGCAGAGGGCTGGTTCAAGGAACATAGATTGGTGATAAATCTTAAAAAAACAAAAACCATGTTTTTCACTCATCCTCAAAACAAATCCTGTAACTTCAAACTCCTCATTCACTCTGGGTCCTCTTTCCCACTCGAACAAATTTGCTCCTATAAATACCTAGGGATCCATTTTGACCCCTCCCTCTCCTTCCATGGACACATCGCTGCCCTAGCCACTGCCACTAATATCCGATTGGGCATCTTACATCGGTATAAACACTGCCTCCCCGAGGCTCTTTGACTCACAGTCACCTCCTCTATCCTGTCCCTAGTGGACTATGGACTGCCGGTGTATGGTGCTGCTGATCAGACTGCACTCCATAAAATTCGCACTACTCTGAATAAGGCCTGCAGGTTAATTACTGGGGCACCTAGGCTAACACACACCTGTCTACTGTACGCTAAAGCGCTGGTACTTGATCTTGACGAGTGCCTCAAATATCTGACCTGTACCCTTACAAAAAAGACCCTCCTTGGGCTATCCCCGCCAGGATTGACCACCACCATACGCCGCTCTGTCCCACTAGTTCATACTCGGACCTCTGGGAAAACCTCTCTTGTTATCCCTAGAGCTAGGACCTCTCACGGCCAAAGAGCCTTCAGCTTTAGGGCCCCCTCCTGGTTCAACACATTGCCCCCCTCCATCTCCGAAGCTCCAACTATATCGTGCTTCAAAACTTCCTCATTTAACCACCTTATTAACACCAAGCTGTAATTGCCACTAGTCAAAGCCGTACTCAATACTTATGACAAAGCTTACTACTAAGCTTCTAAGGACAACATAACTCTGGTATTGTTTGTATCAATCCTACCTGTACCAGCTTGTTTGTATCTATGTCTTAAGTTACTGTTATACTGTGTTGTACTGTTATACTGTGTATTTTCGTTTGTCTTACTGTGACAAGGTACCTTTGTAAATAGGCCTATGGCTCAAAGGTTTTCCAAACTGCTGTTTAAATAAATAAATAAATAAATATCATTGTATGTTACAGGCCTACATCAGCAGGGCATAAAATCCTGAAATATTTGAGCAAGATTCTACCTACAGTATCTTCAGAGGTAATCATCATGGGTGACTTCAACATGGACTCGCTATCGGTCACCACTAAGCCACTGAAGGAAGTTTGTGATATGTTTGGGTACACCCAGCTTATTCAGGAACCTATCCATTCCAACTGAAAAAATTCACAAAATAGTACACAATTGGATCTAATGTTAGTGAACAAACCACACCTTATTTCCAACTCTGGCACACTCTTTAATGACTTTATTGATCATTGCACCATTGCTTGTGTGAGGTCTGCCCCTAAAGTGATTTCAGCTTCTAGGTACATCTTCAAGAGAAGTCATTGGAACTTTGACCCTAATGCCTTCTTTTCTGAACTTCAATTCTCTAACTGGCAACATTTCTACCTGGCCAGCATGGTAGCCAAAGCGTATGAGATTTTCCAATCCTTAGTTCTTGATGCTTTAAATAGACATGCTCCACTGCTTAAAATACACACCAAAAAGAAGTCTTGTCCATGGTTCATGGCTAGCCTTAAAACTGCACTCCTAAACAGAGATACATTATGGAAAAGGGTGAGAAAATCTAAACAACCAGTGGACTGGGCAGCATTTAGAGTTGCATGAAACCTGTGTACCAAGCTAATCAGGGCTGAGAAAACTAATTACTTCCATGATGAACTTGAATCTGCATCTAACTTCATGGCCAAATTTTGGAAAATGCATAAGGACATAGAAGGATTCTGCCCAGCCAGCTTGTTACCTCAGAAAATCACATCTGGTGGTATTTCTACTATGGATAACAAATGAGATTCTTGAGCTCCTCAACAACCCCTTTGCAACAGCTGATCTGGCATTTGACACCTCACCAGCATCTAAACTTCACTCACAACTAAGCAGCCATACTCCAGCTGTCCCTTCCCATGAAGGAGTATTCTCCTTCACTCCAGTTAACTTGAAACAAGTAGAGGAACTATTACTGAGCTTAGACACTAGAAAGTCAGCAGCCACTGACCATATCAAACCATACTACCTAAAGCTGGGATATTACATTTTGTCACCCCCCCATTACTTACCATTTTAATATGTCCCTTGCCCAGTGAGTATTCCCCTCAATCTGGAAGACAGCATGTGTAAGTCCCCTGTTTAAATCCAGGGACCCCAGTGATCTAAACAATTACTGACTGATATCACTGTTGCGTATCCTGTCCAAACTACTTGAAAAGGTTGGGAATTACCTGGAGACATTCAACTTGCTTAATCCAGTTCAGTCAAGCTTTAGACCTCACCACAGCACTGTATCTGCATCGGCTAAGGTCACCAATGATTGGCAGATTGTCTTAGATACAAAAAATGATGTGTATGCTTTGTTTTTCAATCTGAGCAAAGCATTTGATACTGTGGACCATGACCTACTCCTGTCTGCACTAAGAAATATTGGAGTGGATCAGCTGGCCTTGAACTGGTTTACTAACTACCTTACTGAATGTCAACAGCTGGTTAAGGCTGAGGGGGGGGCTTCTCTCCTCAACAACCTTGTTAAGGAGTGTTCCCCAAGGGTCTATTTTAGGCCCGCTACTCTTTGCTGTTTATATTAACTGCACTAATACTGGTATTGCTGCAGCAAACTTCCATCTGTTTGCTGACAATACCGTCTTGTGCATTGCCAGGCCTACTCTGGAACTTGCCTGTAGTGACCTCCAATGAGACTTTGACCATTTATAGAAAAATCTACTACAGTTAAAGCTCCTCCTAAATGCAAAAAAGACTAAGGCCATGCTAATTGTGCCCTCTGCTCTTGCAACTAGTTTCCCTATATCTGCCTCCCACACATCTACACTTCTTGGTGAGCCTTTGGAGTTCATGGAGAAATGTAAGTACCTCGGGTTTTTGGGTAGATCACAAATTGTCTTTTGTCCATCATATTGATGAACTTTCCAAAAAATTGAAACAGAGACTTGGATTCTTCTTCTGAATTAAAAATCTAGTTATGCTGGAGCAAAAATTAGGCTGGTTCAGACTACATTCATGCCTCTTCTAGATTATGTTGACTTCCTGTATGGCCAAGGCCCAAAGTTCTCCCTCTCCAAACCGGATATTCTCTATCATTGAGCTATTTGATTCATAACTGTTCTCCCATATGCCACCCACCACTACAAGCTTTATATCAAGATAGGGTGGAGCTCACTAAGATTCAGAAGACAAAAGAACACAGTACTCTGGACCTACTAAGCCATCACTAATATGCTTCCGCAATATATTGTGAGTTGCCTGCCAACCTGTAGTGCTGGAAATTATACATTAAGAAGCCTCTCCTAAATCTCACTATTTATCCCTAAGGTGAGAACCAGGCATGGCAAATCTGCAATTAGTCATGCTTAGGGATGTAAGTTTGTCATGGATGAGGTTTTAATGACTCATTGTTTGTTCATGAAATGATTAGTAAACAGTAATAAATGCTGTGGCACTATCATCATTGCTACATTCTGATGACACTAGTGAAAGTCATGGAAGTTCTGAATAAAGATCAAACATCATGGAATTAATGACGTGTATGACTGCCATGAGAAACTTACATCCCTAGTTATGCTCTTCCTGTCATTAGGAACACCATACAGAAAACTCTAAAGTTAGCAATCCCTGTGAAACTGAACTTCATTAAATCCCTATACCAACATTCATTTAAAGAAATCTGTAATTGCTTCCATTAATGGCACTTTTCCCATACTTATCCTAAGATTAGGATTTCACTACTCAGGCTTCTCTCCTTTACCTCTCTTCTGTGCCCTGTTTCATCTTATGTCATAACATTACTTTGATTCCATCTCAAGCTATGAATCTCCCTCTGCCACTGCCTCCTGGTTCCTTATATACCTTCTCCTGACTCTATCCTGCTGCCATAGGTCATCTGTAGCAGCTACTGTACATAGGTCTGTAGTTTTTTTATTCCTAATAATATGTGTATTCCCTTATTGAATATCCTTGCATTGACTGTGTTAGTGTATGCACACCTATTTTTTCATAGCACTGTACATATTTCTGCCTTGTTTTCATACATGTGACTGTCCAGGCCCATCTTGTAAATGAGTTCTGCTCAATGATGTTTCACCTGGTTAAATAAAGATTGATTAATTGATGTATGGTATACCAATTTGGCCCATTGCCAGCATGGCCTCATTTCAGCCTAGAATTATGCAAATTATGAAAATTGTATGAATTGCCTCTGAGTTGAGGGAAATCACAGGCCTGTCATGGAGCTATGAGATCTTCCCCCTCTCAGCTACCTCCCACCTAGCCAAAGCCAAGCAGGAGGTTGGCCATCCTGGGAAGGGGGAGTGGGGCATGAGGAACTAAGAGACTATGCAGCATGAGACACACACCATTTGGCTGCAGTAGGAGACACAAACATTTGCTGCAAGCTGTGCAAAATAATTAACACACAGTCCTGTTTAAGAACCACCGACACCTCGAGAAGAACTTTGAAAAACATATTTGGACACAAAGTAGTCGATAGTTGTCATTAGCTGTGTATTTCCTATCCCCATCATTACTGAAGTCATATGCATAAAAACAGGATAGTTGTTCCATGAGAATTCATCAGCTTCCATTGCTTCACCCCAACCTGATGTCAAGCTCAACTAACAGGGTTATGATTTGATCACAGTCACCCTCTAAAGTATTAAAAAAAAACTGTGAACTCTGCTCTCATTGTAATCAATGGAGGCAGTCCACAGGGAGGCAGCTAAAGTGGTGCAAGGTCTGCATCAAAAGCCCTACCAGGAAAGCCTAAAGGACCTTAATATGTGCACTCAGGGACAGAGGAGGGGGGGATATAACAGAGACCTTTAAATGCCTCACAGCAGTAAATAAGCTGCAGGTGGGAAGTACTTTTCAGAAGAAAAGGTGCTCAAGAACAAGAGGACATGCAATGAAGCTGGAGGGGGTAGATTCAGGAGGTATGCAACAAAATACTTCTTCATAGAAAGAGTGGTGGATTCCTGGAACAGCAGTCCAGTGGAGGTGGTGGGGGTGAAAACAGTTGTGAGGTTCAAGAAAGCATGGGATAAGCACAAGAGAATCACAGTTGAAAAGAGAGGGGTGGGAGAAAGAGCTGTAGATCAGGCATGGTTTGTAGTAATAGTGTAGGTTAAGAGAAATGGGCAGACTAGATTGTCTAATCCATCCTTATCTGTCATCAAATTCTATATTTCTGTTAATGAGTGCTTTGCTTTGCCTTCCCCTGTACTACCCAGCCAGCAGCACACCACCACCTGTGACTGTGACCTATGGCAACTTGTATTTTTTTTCCTGTTATAAACTGTAGTATTTTTTTAACTAATGATTGCTTTGCTTTGCCCTCCCCTGGACTGCCCTACTACATACACACAGCCAGATTGCTCTGCCCCCTGGACTACCCTACCAGACAGGGTATGCCGACTGAACAGCGACAATTCAAAATTGAATAACATTACAGTGATAATTCACTGTTGCCAGTGTAATGTCACCGTGGGACCCGGCACTGCTGTCTGGGTGTCTTGCACCTCCTCCCCAAATCAACTCCAACTAAGAGCTGATTATCTGTATTACAGGGGGGTGCATGGGGTAGAGACCTCCCACATGGGAGTTCAGGGGGCAAAGCCCCTCGAAAGAAAAGTAACTTTCTTTGGACGAATTTATGCCGACTGCAATTGTGGGCTACATAAATCTGTTGCTGTAATGTCGGTCGACAACTTTGTTGCTGCACCATCGTCACAGATCCCCAAACAGTACACACTAATGATTACTTTGTTTTGTGCACACACACAAACACACTCACACCCTGATTGCTTTGCTTTCCACTCCCCTTCCCTACACAGCCAGCGGCAGAGCACCACCTAATCAAACTGTCTTGGCAATTGGCAACTTGTAGTTTTATTTTAATGTGTGTCTATTTTTTCTTACAGAACAGTATTTCTCTTTTTTATTATGTGAGCATTGCTTTCCCTCTTCTTGACTACCTTGGCCTATACAGTATTAAACAGCAGGCAGTAGCACAAGACTGTACCACAGCAGCACAGCAATTCAATCACTTTTTTTTTTTTTTGCACAAGCCACAATCCTCCTTTTTGTCAGTAGATTTTTCTTTTTTTTCTCATGTGGGCTTGCCTGCACACCCACCTGCATGCTTGCCCACCCAGTCTCTTTGTCTCTCTCTCTCTCTCCCACCCCCACACATCCGCTTGGATCGTGAGGATCCTACTGATTTTTTCCTGACACTTTCTTCTGTGCAGGCAGGACTGCACACAGTGCTCCAGTGTTTCTTTTATTTTTGTTTGTTTGTTAATTTGGGTTTTTTGGGCTTGTCTGCCCATTGGCACCAAGTTTCTCTTGATACTGTCCAGTTAAGAGAGCAGTCTGCTCTCTCGGTGTCATGCTCTCTCTTCTTTGCTGTGTGGTGCACTTACACGGCTTCTATAGCTGACATCCTGGTGTCACATGACATGCTGTCAATGCTGCCTTTCCCATTAGATACCACCAGCTGCCTGTGCTGAGGGTGGCATGCTGACAGCATTGGAGGAATGTGGCTGGCTGAGAAGTAGAGTTGAAACAAAGCAAGTTGCTTACCATGGACCCAGAACTAGACTTTTTACACAAAGTCTGTATTTACCTGAGTCTGTGGGTAAGTGTCAGATCTGGGGGTGGGTGGGTCTGATTTATGGCACAACAGTCCACCCGGCCCTAGGAAAGATCTTGTCAAAGACAAGCTGCTGGTGACTGGTGACTTTGGTTTGTGCAGTGGCCATGATATGGAGTGCTCTGAAATCTGATTAAAGTGGATTCAAAAGGCTCTGTTTGTTTATGAAGGTACTATGGTAAGATGACTTACAACTAAATGTTCCGGCAGCTTGGAAACAAATGGTATGAGATAGGCTGATAACTGGATAGTTGATTGTTATCGATGTATCAGTTCTATAAATGTTAATAATCAAAGCAAATTTTCCTTGGAGGAGGTGCTCGTCAGATGCAATTGACCTGTTAAACAAATAAGTTAGAGGGTAACAAACTATGGGAGAAACATGCCTCAGTACTTTGTTGCTAACCCGTCTAGGCCAGGAGGTGTAAAGAAGGTAGGGTCTGAGCACAGCAGCAATCTGAAGACGTTTAAAGGCAAAGGTAGGCATTTCTGAGTCAGAACAATAAGCAAAGGGTTTTCTGTAGTTCTTGTTTTTATTGCCAATATCTGAGGGACTAGCAACACAGAGCAAGCTGTTGTATGGGAAAGGTAGGACTGTTAATTGTTTGTAATTTATTACAAAACTAACCTCATTTGCAAACTTTTTTTATCAGTGCATTATCTCCTTAACTTCCAACCTGCCACCATCCAGACTGGTCCACCCAGTCCCACCACCAGGCTTCCCTGAGACTTTCCTCATGTTCTGTTGCCCTATGCCACATGATCTGGAGGTGCCCAGTTACCTGTGTAAGGACTGCAGGGCACTGGGTCATCATCCAGCCACAGTCAGGGTATTTCCAACATTTTTCTCCCCAAGCACACAGCACAGGCATTGATGCAATGATGCATTTTGTGACCTATGCCTCCATGGAAACACCCCAATATGAAACAGTTGGGATCCCTTCACATGTGTTCAGCTGAGTTGCCACACAGATTCACTCAGGTGGTATCTATCTAGCAGGATGTGTTTACCCACTTCCTAAGTGAGGAGTGTTTGAGGGATGATCAAGCCTTTCTTCCCCAGCCAGCCACCAAGCTAACTGTGTCCAGTCCCAAACCTGGGTCACCAGAGTTGTAGGTGATGTGGCACTCAGTGCCTCAGCACGCCACGTCACTGGGCCAATACAATTAGAAAACTATAAAGACACAACTTAAGAGAGCACAAAAGGAAGAAAGGCTTTGTGAATGACTGAGGAGTAGGTTCTGCTAGAGACAAATCTATTTCTAGCAGACTGCTATTTAAGTCCCACAGGACTTAGTGATCCTTAAATGAGTGACCCTCTAGAGTAAGTACCATGCAGAAGGAAGATAGCATTGAAGAGGCATCCACAGGGAGTCCAGAGGGCACATGGAACTTTGCTTGTTCCTTCCTCTGACCAGAGGTAAGCATCATCTGGTTTAACCACCAAAAGTACCAATCCCTTGAGGTCATCACTAAGATAACATCCCAAGACATCTCCTCAGAGCTCCTCATTCTGGGGACTTCAACCTAAACTGAGCCCAGGACCCTAGCCAAGCTATTATGACTCCGACCCTTGAGCCTGGCCTGGTTCAAGTGATCTCTGAACTGACTAGGCTCAATTACAAAATGGGGAATCATATTACCCTTGACTGGGCTCTAGTGTCCAGCCCCTCAAACATCCAGATAGCCGGTATAATGGTGGACTCCTTGAGTGACCACTCCCCAATTTTCTGCATCTGGAAAAACAGAGTACCAAAGGTCCAGCCCAGAATCCTCACCGGTCGAGATTACTCAAAATTCTCTGAAGTACAATTCAACGACTACCTATGCAGCCTGCACTGGGGCCCAATCATACTCTTCCCCACAATGGCGGAGGCCCTGGAATACTTCCAGAACCAACTATGCTCTGTGGCTAACCTCTTTGCCTCTGTAAAAAAACTGAGAATGAAAGGTAGCTGCTACAAGTGGATCTCCCCATCCCTTAAAACCCTGGAAGATGTTCAAAATCTCCTCCCTCCCGGTAGACCCCGAGACTTACAAAGCCTTAAGAAACAAAACCAAGAGAGCCATCAAAATTGTGAAAAAGGAGTATGTCACTCACCTACAAAAAAACAGCCTAGGAAACCCTAAGCTATTCTGGCATCATGTCAATGGACTGATCGGGGGAACAACAAGTCTAATACTGGCCATATTGAGGTAAATGGTCAGCTAGTGAGCGACTTCCCTCAAATAGCAGCCGCCCTTAACAATCACTTTACAAACCTCAATGCCTACAAGGTCTGTCTGTCTCCTATGCCTACTGCCCCAAATGTAGATGAGCCTGCCAACCTTGAATGACCCTCTTTCCACCTAAGACTGGTGAAAAAATATCACCAACAGCTTAATCTGGTTCAAGGTCAGTTGGCATTCATCTGTATCCCCTTCCCCCGGGTCATGCCTGAAAATAGGCAGGATTTGTCTAGTGCACTTACCCAGTCAACAAAAACTAACTAAATAAATAAATAAAAATTAAAATAAAAAGATAAAAGAGGTCCAAACCCTCCTAAGGGCCCTGAAGGCCAAAGGCTCCGGGGGGGGGGGGCTGATGGAATAAACCCTCAACTACTAAAGGCTGGAGCCCCTTCCCTCTCTAGACCCTTGACTTGGCTTCTAAATAGATCCCTACAAGAAGGAATTGTTCCTGAACAGTGGAAACAGGCAAACGTGGTCCCAGTACATAAAGGTGGCTCCAGGGAAAACATAAATAATTACAGGCCTATCTCCTTGCTCTGCACACTTGCAAAGCTGCATGAAAGATTAATCTACAGTCAACTCCGCAACTACCTGGAGGCTCATCAGCTTCTAGCCCCTTTCAACACAGATTTAGACCCAATCATGGAACGGACACAGCACTAATCAATTTCAAGAATAATGTACTCAGAGCAATGGATAATGGGTTACACACACGTGCCATATTCATAGACCTATTCAAGGCATTTGACCTTGTTGACCACAAGCTCCTGTTACATAAGCTAGACAAAATTGGCTTAGACCCCCTTGCTCTTAAGTGGTTTGGGAGTTACTTAACTGACCGGACACAGAAGGTTATCTGGAAGGGTGCCATATCTGGCCCTCTACCCCTAAATGAGAGGGTACCGCACAGCTCAATCCTTGGCCCCCTCCTTTTCTCCTTGTTTTCCAATGACCTAAATACCCACTGTGGTAGTAGCTCAGTTGTGCAATATGCAGATGATACTGTCCTCTATCGATCCTTGGGTGATACGGCAGCCCTAGGTCCCCTCCTCCAAGATGACCTCACCTCACTAGAGGTCTGGTTGAAAGAAAACAAAATGGTCCTGGCAAAACCAAGATGATGCTATTTGGGCCCAAATCCCTCGGCCTTGACAGGACCTCCTCCTTGCAACTCACCTCACTCTCTGGTAGCAACATTGAGGTAGTGCCCTCCTTAAAATACCTAGGACTTACACTTGACCAATGCCTCACTTTCAAGAACCATGTGGACCAGGTTACCAAGACCTTACACCATAAATTTGGCCAGGCTCTCTATTGGCACGAGTGTCCTGCTTCCCACCCTGACCTATGCCACTCCGATAATACAAGGCATGGCTAAGCAAGCAGTCACCAGGATGCAAACATTGTACAACAAGGTTGCCCGTTTTTCCATCTGGGACCACCAGCGAAGCCACCACTGCGATACCCTGGCCCAGCTATGGTTGCCCTCACTGACCGCTCACCTACAGTACCCTCTGCTCTGTCTGACTTACAAGCTGCTCAGACTGTCAGCTCTGCCTAGCACTGTAGGAACCATAGCCACCAAACAAAACCCCCGGAGGCTACGGACGTCAGGGTGTACACTGCTGGAAGTTCCCAGAATCAAGTCCAACACTAAAGGCAGGTCTTTCTCCTACCTAGCCCCCAATCCGTGGAACCAGCTTCCTCCTCCTGTGCAGAAAGCCTCCTCACTCGCTAATTTCTGCTCCAGATTAAAGTCCCACTTGGCTGACACCAATACATGCCGTTGTCATGGCTCATAAGATTCCCCCCTTTTCTCTCCCAGGGACTCTGTAAGGATCCCCTCCCTTTCAGCCATGCCGCCTTTCTGCTAGACAGCACATCACCAGTATACTGGTTATCTGTAACTCATGTTTTCTATCCTTGCCAATCTCTTCCATGTACCGTAACTTGTTGATAACCAATACTGAAACCTGCATTCTAACCTTGTACACTTTATATCTGTAACCCTATCTTGTCTTGTTCTGTACCATAATTTGTATTGTTATCCCGGGTTGCCCCTGAAAAAGGGACCTTCGGGGCTCAGAGGGCCTACCCGGTTACCAAACTTTAATAAATAAATAAATAAATAAATAAGCATGCTTCACAATTCGTAGTTGATTGAACTGGATAAATGCAGTGATATAGGTAGCATTGTATCATTGAGAAATCAGGTCAGTTTTTAGGTACTGAACTAGTGGAGGCTTGGCATAAAACCTATTTAGGATAAGGTCCAGTAGGGTTTAAGCCAGAATCTCATAGTTACTAAACATGGGTGACAGGGTTGTGTTAATAAAGGTCCTATGACACACCTATCTATGGTGATGTGGTGAAACTACTGTACTCCAGACTGATTTTAGGTACTGTTCTGCCAGCCAGTTGTGCTGTGCTGCACAGTACCTCGCAGTATTACTGCAGAGTGCTACAGTATGCTGATAGAAATGATGTAATTCAGTGGCAGTTAGGCCCGTTTGTCATGCAGTACACTATTTTGTGACATGCAGTACAGTACTGCCTTGCATCCTGGCTGGCTCTTCCATATATACAGCGGGGAAAGTTTTGTAAAACCTTATCTGTGGTATAACCATACTAGGTGTCTGGAGGGTTTAAGAACCTTAACAAGCATTTTTTTTTCAGAATCAGGGTAAGTTCCATCTGGTTTTCTGAAAACACTAACTCCATATCTGGTGTCATGTACAGAGAACCCAAGGGACTATGAAGTACAAGTGTAAACTCTCTACTTGGGATGTACTGTACCTACAGACCTCCTTGAGAACAGTGTAGTAATAACTGCACCAGGATACACCAAGCATAGGCAGGAATAATACAATTCAGGGGCACTCCTGGAGGAATGAGTGGTGTGTGGGGTTTGTAGAGCAGTCATGGTTAGGAGAGTGCTATGGTACCACTGCTGCTTTCTTAATTGTAGGAAGCTCCAGACCCTCATGACTGAGTTGCAAGCAGCAACAGCAAAGATATGTTGCTTGAAAGTCAGTGCTAACTGAGCAATAGGGTAACTACGTAAGTCACCCATGAGGACTTCTCAGTTTTCAAGGGGGAAAACAGAGTGGAGCAGCAAGGGAGTTGGGCAGTATGGACAAGGGTAGAGCCAGAGGGACCAACCAAGAACTGATTTCTATCTCTGCAAACACAGGTTCAGCCTCAGCCCTGCCCCAAGCAAGCTGGAGTTGGTACACCTAAAAGGGGAGCACCTGTATCAAAATGTGAGCTAAAACAGAATTAGAACTCCATAGGGGGCATCAGGGCTAGAGGGAGATAGTAGTGGGGGACTCCATTGTGAGGGGGATGGAGTGGATGGTGTGTTCCATGGACTCAGAAAAGAAGGTGGTTTGCTGTAACACTGGGGCCATAGCAAACATATCCAATCCTAAGGTGGTGGAGGTAATCAGAAAGGAGGGAAGGAAGCCTAATATAATGGTGCATTTAGGCATGAATGACCCAATCAGGGAGAGTGTGGAAAAGGGTCCGGGGAGTTTCTGTCCTCTAGGTGTGACTGAGAATGAGATGGCAATTTCAGTAACCATCTCTGAGGCCCTACTGGGGCCATGCAGTAGAAAGAAGTAACAGGATGTCTCAGTTTAATGCATAGCTAAAAGGATGGTGCAGAGAAGAGGGGTTTCAGTACCTGGAGGACTGGGGACATCAATGAAAGGTATGGGAACTATTTAAGAGGGAAGGCTGCACCACAGCAAAGAGGGCACTACAGCGTTAGGGCAAAAGTTTGCAATGCACATCATGACTCAGTTAAACTAGATTGGGGGAGGCAATGCAGACAAGACTAGGCACACCTGAACAAGCAAAGGTGCCAAACATGCCTCTCCCAACACAGACAAGAACCAAACACAGCAACGGTAAAAACAGTGAAAGGAGTGACACTGAGAATATAATTGGGGCAGGTGAGACTGGGGGGAAATGGGAAAGGACTAGCAATGCAAAAGCAAAAGCTAGGGCAGTAGAAGTGCAAGGAGCTAGGGAAGGTATGCATGGTGCCCCTAGAGGGGGCAGTAGGTGGGCAGCACACAAGGAGACCCGGAGGGTAGGGAGCAGAGAGTGCGAAGCAGTTTAGGAAGGGAGGGCCAACAGAGTTTATGAAGAGTGGTGTATGTGAATGTCAGAAGCCTGGGGGAAAATGTACAGCTTGTAGGTGCTAAAAGCTGAGCCTCAGTTGGATCTAGTAGCCATGATGGAAACCTGGCCATGCAGCACCACAACTAGAAGTCCATCATTTCTGCCAGCACTTCAACGGGAAGAGCAGGGTACAAAGTACTGGGGGAAGGGTAGCCCTTTACATACGAGAAGGCATCACAACCACAGAGGTTAGAGACCCATTGTGTACAACTGTACCCAGAAAGGGGGATTGTCATCAAGGTTGGGGTAGTTTACAGGCCATAAAATCAGAAGGATGCAGAAGATAGTTTACTGGAGGAAGAGACCAGGAAGGCCGTGGCCCAGAGTAAAGTGATGCAGGGGGTGGGGTCTTCAATGTGCCAGAAACAGACTGAAATCTCCCAGTGGCAACAAGTCTCAGGAGCCAATGGCTGGTGGATGCATTCCAGGATTGATTCCTTGCACAGCATGCTGGAGAACTGACAAGGAATGGAGCCATCCTTGACCTGGTCCTTACAAACAAGGAAAATGCCAGGGAGTATACTTTATTTATTCATTCATTCATTCATTCATGCATTTATTTATTTATTTATGTATTTATTTATTTATTCAAGTCTCGGACTACAACCTTTGAGCTGGGAGCTCTTTTGCAAAGGTTCCACATCATGAGGGACAAAATACGTACAGTTAACAAATAGACAAGTTGGTAGCTCATATGTAGACATGTTAAATTCATACAATAAATTAAGTTCATACAATCCATCAGGTAGATATTCAAACCATTGTTTCATGATATAGCTGTGCGAAGACTAGGTAGAAAGACAAGTGCTTGGACTAAGAGAGGCGTGTGAAGGCCAGGAGTGTCTGGAATCAGGGCAGGAGCCAACAGGACCAAATACCCTTTGTCAGTGGAACAATAGAGATCCAGGCAGGAAAATCGGAGGGCTCAAGGTTCCCTTTGTCAAGAGAGAGGGTGGAGAGGTTGCGAGGGGGATAAGGGGATAGGAGATATACTGTAGCTGAAGAGGGGGTCTGTGTGGGGCAGGAAGGTATGATGAGAAAGCATAAAATGAGGAGTGAGCAAAGGGAGAGGTAGGATGGGGGGGTAGGGTGATCTGCAGAGACAGTAGAGATTGGGTGGCATCTATGAAAAGGAGAAGGGGGGAGGCAGAGTAGAGTGCAGGGGAGGAGAATATTGCTGACAGTGGAGTGGGGACCTAGGGGACTTTTCAGGAAGATTGGGAGTCTTGGAGAGGGGATAGTGGGAGGGGTGACAAGAGGTAAACAGGGGAGAGTCACTGGATGGGTACGGATGACTCAATGTCCTTTACCGTGGGGATAACTTACATCAAGAGCACAAACAAGTCATGGAGCTTGAGAGGTGGGAACGGAGCATTTTCTTGAAAGGACCTAACTTTGGCACCATAAGGTGGTCAGCTGGGAGTGAGTTAAGCCACTTCAGCACATGGTAGGCAAAGGACCATAGCCCTTGGGTCATTCAGAGATAAGGGACAATGTATTGTGTATTGATGGATCCTCTGGTCAGCCTGGAAGTGGACAGATTCATTGAGCATAGAGCCGACACCTGGTGGGGTAAGACCAGGTGAGGCTTTCTTGGCCAAGAGACAAATTTGGTATTAGATGCGATTGTCGCAGTTCTGCCAGCCTGTAAGCGAGTAGAGGTCACACATGTGAGTTAGTAGTGGGGCCCCAAGGACTAGCCGGTATGACTTGTTTAGGACAGTGGCAATTCTTTTCAGGGTTGATTCTAGAGTTGAGCCATAAACAATGAGGCCATAATCTATTACAGAAAGCATTGAGGAGGAGACTGTGAGTTAAAGAGCATCAGGAGTGAGGCATTGTCTGCGTCTGTATAGTTGCCCAATTTTCCTGTTCACAGTCTTGGAGACATAGTCAACGTGCTCTGTGTACAACAAAGTGTTGTCCAGTACAACCCTGAGGTATTTGAAATTGTGCACCATCTCTAGAGTTTCATTTTGTTTGTTGCAAAGAGTTAGATGGGTGGATTTATTTTTTCTTGTGATGTGATGAAAAAAGCATAGTTTCTGTTTTCTTATAATTGGGTAGTAACCATGCATTGGTAAACCAGTATTCAGCCAGATTGAAGTTACACTGTAGACTTTTTTCAAGGGTGGCTAGAATAGAGAACAGCGTCATCCAAATACAGTAAGATTTTGTTGTGGCAGACTTTGGGGAGATTGTTCAGGAAGTGGCTGAACAGCAGGGGACCAAAGTATGGACCCTTGGGGGACTCCGGTACTAACATTCTGTCTGTCAGAGAGGGATTTGTCAATTTTAACCTGCTGGACTCAGTTGAAAAGATAGCTGTGGAACTAGCTCAGAGTGGTGGATGACACAGTGGCCTCCCACAGAGGTCCTAGTAGTAGTTCATGACTGACGGTGTCAAAGGTCTTGGCGAGGTCAATAAATGTGACCCCCGCCAAGTGCCCTCGATCCAGTGCACTGTGTACGAATCCGATACACTCAACCAAGGTGATCATTATGCTGTGAAGTTTATGAAATCCATGCTGTTCTTTGCACTGGATTTGGTACTTTTCAAGGGTGTTGGACTAGTTGGTCATAGACTACTCATTCCAAGGTTTTGGAGATGGGGGTAGAATTGAGATTGGTCAGTAGTTGATAAAGGCTGTCTTGTCTCCACTTTTAAATACTGGTGTTACAACTGCTGGTTTCCAGAGTTTGGGGAACTATCCAGAGATAAGTGAGAGGCTGAGAATTCTTGTTACGGGGATCAGGACCTCATCTATGGCTAGAGTTACTAGTTTTAAATCTAAGCCATCGCTGCTCTGCCTGGATTTGCAAAGTGCATGCAGCAGATATTTTTTTGCTTTGATGAGTTTGATAACTCTGGGATAAAATGGTGGGGATGGGTTCCCTGGTCAGGGGTAGGGGCAACTGCCCTTATGCTCTGGGCACTGGTGACAGGATTGAGGTAGCTGGGGGGAGCACCTCATCGAGGTTGGGGAAGGCTGCATTAAAGGTGATGGCAATGGTTTTTGGGTCTTGGGTTATGTTCCCTTTCAGGATGAGCATGTCTGAAGGAGTTCAATTAGGGCTTCCTGTTAGAGATTTTATATTTGCCCAAAATCTGTGGCTGTCGCCCCAAGAATTGTCCAAATTGGTTCTGTAAAAGCCCACTTTGGTCTGATGAATTGCCTGTGTACATTTAATACAGGCTGATTGGTAGTTTTTGAGGTCAGATTCTATGCCTGTGCTTTTGGCTATATGCCAGAGGTTGTCTCTAGTATGCATTAGTACAATGAGTGAGGGGTTATCCACATCTTGTGGGAGCCTCGGACCTCTCTAGTGGTGAAGGGTGCAAAGATATCACAGACCATGTTAAAGACCTTGACAAAATATTCCAATGCCCCATCCACATCAGTTGTAGAGTAGATGGGGGACCAGTCAAGTTGGCAAAGGTGCTCTTTTAGGGGACCTAGTTACCCCTTTCTTATGATTTGGGTAGACACCATTTTAGCTGGCAGTTTTGGAGATTTATTCAACCAGGTGCAGAAGATGGTAGAGTAGTCACATATGGTGTCAGGGATGACAGATGTGCTAGTTATTCATTCTGGGCAGTTGGTCAGGAGCCAGTCTAGCTGTGTACTGGTTGCAGAGCAATAGTTAGTGCATGTGGGAGTGTCAGTTAGCTGGGAGATATTCAGGGAGTTGAAGGCATCTCTGTATGATGCAGTGTCTGGGGACATTCAGTTTATATTGAGGTCACCTACTAAGATTACCTCTGTGTTTAGATGATGGTCAGCAAGGTATGCAATGAGTGCATTAAATCCTTCTGCCTGCTCTTTGGGTGGGATGTTCATGGTGATTAGGGAAAGGTTCTTTACATTTGTCCCAAGGATTTTCTTAATTGACAAAATTCGGACATTGCTACCTGATCTTATTGGTGGGAGGGACTGATCCTGCAGGTGATCTTTAATATAAACTACACAGACCCTGCCGCATTCCCGACTCTGCCCAGCCTAAAGGATTTATAGCCGTCAAGGCTGATGTCAGTGTCGGGTGTTCTAGGGGTAAGCCATGACTTTACCACAGATATAATCTTGGGTTTGTGTTGGGGTGCCCACACTTGTAGTGAATCTAGTTTGGCTGCCAAGCTGCAGATATTGATGAAAGCAATCCTAAGGTAATTTTGCATCACAGGTACACCTGCATTCATGCCTCTGGGGCCCAGGGTTGGGGTGTATGTTCCCAGATATGAGTAGGAGTGGCCAGAGCAATCTAGTTGCTTGTAGCCTGAGTTCCTTTATGGCTTTCTTGAATCTTTTGTGGACATGGGTTCTCTTGTGGATTTTGCTTGTTGTTAGGAGTAGGTTAATGAGGGGTGGGGGTAGGTACTGTAAAGAAACAGCTGGGGGATAGTGATCATTAATAAGTATTATTCAACGTTGTGCTGATGGCTGATCACACCAAGTCTAGGATGATGGTACTGGATATTAGGGCTAATTTTGGCAGGAGGGAGGAAGTACTCAGGGGACATTTAGAGGAGGGAAAGATGGCAGTAGTTGTAGATAGGAAGTGGGCAGTAATCAGTGAGGGTCTGAAGAGGTCACTAACCTCTGTGTAAATAAACTAGGGAAAAACAAGAAGAAAAGGAAGCCAATTAGTGCTGTGTGGAATTTTCAAATTCTAAAGGAATTAAATTTTGTTGAATTTTTGAAAATTCACTGAAATTCTGCCAAATTTTGCCAGAAATTAAATGGTGAAACTTCTCAGCAGAAAATGGTTGCAGAATGATTTTCTGCAGAAATAAGTGCTGTTCTGCAGAATAATATTCTGCAGATCTCAATATTTTCTGCT
Organism: Neoceratodus forsteri; assembly: GCA_016271365.2. Taxonomy (NCBI): domain Eukaryota; kingdom Metazoa; phylum Chordata; order Ceratodontiformes; family Ceratodontidae; genus Neoceratodus; species Neoceratodus forsteri. The sequence goes on along the minus strand of CM057454.1, from coordinate 690,719,980 downwards.
GAAATGGTTGCAGAATGATTTTCCATGGGAAAATGCTGTTCCACAGGATATTATTCTGTGGCTCACAACTGGCAAATTCTGTAGGAGAACCAGCAAAATTGTGGCAGAAATTCCTCTTGCAGAATGGTCATTCCATGCTAATTTCACCAGCAGGATTCCGCATTCCTGCACTGCGCTAAAGCCTATGTGGTTTATGAAAGAGGTAGGAGAAGAGGTGAACGAAAAGCAACTGGCCTTCAAGCATTACAAAATCAGCCAAACAGATGGAAACAAGGAGTATCACTTAAACAATCTGAAGTAAGCAATCAGAAGGCAAGAGCAGAATCTGCGCTCAAAATAACTGAGGTAGTGGCTGGGTGCAAGACTTTCTTCTGCTACATTAGTGAGGAACAGAAAAGGAAATGGACTTTCAGGCTGAAAAGGAGGGAAGGGTCAGAGGCAGTGATATGGGTAAGCAGACATATTGAATGAGCACTTCTGCCCTTATGATAAAGGAGAATGAGCCACTCCCATAGTGTGGGTTCAGGACCAGGTAGAGGGGAGTTGTAACTTGGATGTATGAGGTAGGTGAACATCTAGTTATATAGTTGAGGGTCACGTGCGTTCCTTATCCTGTCAGCTCACTTTCCCATTGGCAGGTTTTCAGCTTTCTCCACTAGTGATCGTAATTCTCTTTTTCCCTTCATTAGCTGGCTGTAAGTAAAGGTTTTTTTTCCACCTGATCAGACTGCAGCTTGGCTCATCAGAGCTGGTGGGGGACATTCTGTAAAATTATCCTGAACAAGTTCGGCTCCTCAGGGCCCTATGCCCTGTCCTAATTAGGGATTTGTGCAAATTGTGGCTCTGACTTGAGACAGAGGCTGTTTTTAAGCTTCTAATCCTGTGTCAGACCATTCCACTCTCTTTTGACCTCCCTGCAGTGGCCTAACAACTGCTTACTCTCATACCTAATCTAACCTGATCTCTGCCTATATTACCCCAGTCCTGATCCTACTAAATCATTTACAGCAAAATTGTTGTTTGATCTCACTAACTATTGTTGCTTCTTAATCTGGCTGTCAGGACTTGCTGTTACAGCCTTATACCTGCTCTCCACCTCCTCTCATCTCAGCATGCCTCCTCCTCAGTGGCAGGATGTAAAGGGCCTAAAGATTGCTCACCTCAATATTCGCAGCATCCTTGCCATTCACTCAGACCTAACGACATGGGTCGCTGATTACAAACCAGACATCCTAGGGGTCTCCGAAACCTGGCTCAAAGCTGCGCACCTCGACTCTGCCTGTGCACTCCCTGGCTACCTTGAGATCAGAGAGGACAGGGTGGTTAAAAAACGTGGGGGTGGGCTGTTGCTCTACTATAAATCTCATTTAAAAGTGACTGCCTTACCCCACCCCTCCCCCTCTTGTGAGTTCCAACATGCCCTTTTCCTATTAGGTAATACTAAGAAGCTTCACCTGGCCTGTGTGTACAATCCACCAAAAGGTGGAGTTCGTGGCCTCTCCTATCTCCTTGATTGTCTCAGTCCCAAGGTGGGGACTAGTGAACTCTTAGTGTTTGGGGACTTTAACCTAAACTGGCTGAGTGGTAATGCCAACACTTATGAACCCCTTCTGTCTGGTCTTGCCCTCAGCCAACTCATCACCAAACCCACCAGACCCTCTTCCTCTGGGGAAAATGGCTCTCTCCTTGATTGGATGCTGAGCAATAGGCCTGACCGAAACCCAGCCTCTGGCCTCCTCTCTGATTCCATCTCTGACCATTCCCCTACCTACTGTATCTGGAAGATCCTTACTTCCAGGTTCCCACCAAAAGTCATACAGATTAGGGATTACTCAAACTTTGACATAAATAACTTCCTTATCGACCTCAGCCTGATGGACTCGTCCCTGGTATATGTAGTCTGTGACACATCAGTTGCTCTTGACAGTTTCCTAACCATTTTTATCCCATTGCAAGTTAGACATGCCCCACTCATTAAAAGAAGAGTGAGGGACACAGTCACAAAATGGTTACAAGGGGAACTGTTTGCCCTGATGAAGCTTAAGGACAAAAGTTGGCAAAAATATAAGACCTCTTGGGACAGATCAGACTTTGAGGTTTACAGGCAACTCAGGAACTCATGCAAACAGGCAATCCACTCAGTAAAGAGTAAACTCTGCAAATCCTCCCTTGACGTGTCTGCCAAGAACCCAAGGTGCTTCTGGCGCACTATCAAACACATCGTAAATGGTCCGGCCTGCTCCCAGGTTCCTGACTTGCTAATTAATGGAGTCAGTTGCAACAATGCCCACATGATAGCAAATGCTTTTAATGGCCTGTTCTCTGACCTGTCTGACTATACCTCTATGCCTTCAGTTTCAAATGATCTGGGTCCTACTTCTGGTGCCCTACCCCATCCTCCTCCCCCTCCCTTCTACTTTAAGTCTGTCTCCTTTATAGAAACACAGAAGCTTCTAGCCGGTCTCTCCCCTTACTCTAGCACTGGGCACGACAACCTCTAGCCCAAACTGCTTAACCTGGGGGCCCCCCTCTTGGCCTGTCCAATCTCCCACATTCTTAACTCCTCTCTCATATCTGGGTCTGTCCCTGCCATATGGAAGGTGGCCCATGTGATCCCAGTCCTCAAGTGTGGCAATCCAAAATTACTCAAGAACTATCGCCCCAAAGGCAATTCCATCTGCAGTAAACAAGCTACTCAAAAAAGTAGTGGTCTCCCAGCTTGCTCTCTTCCTACAGACCTATGGTCTTCTGTCCCCTAAGCAGCATGGGTTCCAAAAAGGACGCAGTACTTCACCTCCGAAATCAGAACTGCAACTGACCAAGGCAAACTCACTGGGGCTGTCTTCATCGACCTGTCCAAGGCCTTTGAGTTGGTAGATCACACTCTCCTGGGCTCTGTTCTCCAGTCTTTTGGCCTCTCCCCCTGTCCTAGCCTGGTTTACTAAATACCTCTCAGGCAGGCAACAGTACACGAGGTTCCAAAATGCCCTTTCCAGGCTATCACCGGTAATCTGTGGGGTGCCTCAGGGGTCAGTGCTTGGCCCCCTATTGTTCTCCCTCTTTATCAAATAGCTGCCTTCGATCCCAACCTTCGGACATGTTACCCTATACGCTGATGATATGGTGCTTCTTGCCAGCTCACAAAACATTGATGACATAAACTCTAGAGTCACTCTGATTCTGATTGCATCCAATCCTGGCTCAAGGCAAGTAAGCTTGTCATCAACCTTCAGAAGATGCAGGTGATGTTATTCGGCTCCCTTCCCAAGGTGAGACTGTGCCTGGCTGATCTCAAAGTCATTGGCACTGATGGCATCCCTGTGATGGTGGTTGACTCTTTCAAGTACTTGGGGGTAACCCTTGACCCTCAACAGGATCTCTCCCTGCACATACTAAATTCCCTCAAGGCCACAAACTGCAAACTGGGTCTAGCGTATAGAGCAAAAAGTTGCCTCACCCCAGCTGCCAGACTCGCCCTGGCAAAAGGGGTCTTCCTCCCCTCATTTTGCTATGGGCTCACTTCCTTCATGAATGCCCCTAAAGCCTGGATGTCCAAATGGGACACCTTGTAAAACAACTTATGTCGCTTCACCTTATCAGCCCCTTGTCTCATTCATCATTGTCTGCTTTACTCTAGACTGGGATGGCTCTCTCCTGGTAACATAGATCATTTGTAATGGGCAACTTTACGGACAACATCATTTGATCATATACTCCTCTGGCACTTGCTGACCCTCCTCCAGCCTTCCCCTCTGGCTATCAGCTGAGGTCCACTGACTCCCAGGCACTTATGGTCCCTAAGACTCACTCCCTTGTGGGAGATCGTGCCTTTGCGGCTCTTGACCCTAGAACCTGGAACCTCCTTCCTCCTCATGTAAGAACTGCCCCCCCCCCATAGTTGCTTCAGGTTTTCCCTCTGGGGTTACTTAAAACAAGCTTCAGGCTGCCTCTGCTCCCAGTCATCCTACCCTCCATGTTGTGCCTGTGTAATCCTGACTGCGTGTGTGCACTTGTTCAAAAAAAAATCACAAATGTTGCTGCTGATACTGGTCTTAATTCTTCAGCTGCCCTCCTCTGTTGCCATGCCTTAACATTGTAATTGCACTGTAATTGTTCACCACCTGTACCTGACTGTAGCTCTTTGCTTATACCTGTATGTACCATGCCTGACAGTTGCTACCATGTCTCTGTAATTGGTTTATGTTGGTCTTTCTTGCTTGTGTCTAACTGTACCTTGTTTAAATTGTTGTCATCCTGCCTCTGTACTGTTATTGCCTGTATCTTTGTAACTCTCCCGGTTCGCACCTGAAAATAGGCACTTGACTGTCTAGTGTGCTTACCTAGTAAACAAAAGCTAAATAAAAAAATAGTGGGGAAGAGGGTAATTAAGGGGCAAGAATCACAAAGTAGACAAATCCTCAGGTTTTGATATCCTGCACCTAAGGGTGCTAATAGAGATGGACCAGATTGGATAATCTCAGCACCAGTAATAGACCTCTTCAATTGATTGCTGGAGTCTGGAGTGGTACAGGCTGATTAGAGGGAAGCTGATACAGTGCCAATACATACAAGCAGCAGTAGAAATTATACAGAAAATGACCTGCCAGTCAGCATGACCTCAATAGTGAGTAAAATGCTGAAACCCATTATTAGTCAAAGGCAGGAAGCATTCTTGGAGGTAAATGAATTACAGGACACTAAGCAACATGGGTTGATGGCTGGAAGATCTTGCCAGATGAAACTGTTTGAATTCTTCAATTGGGTAGCAAAGGCTGCTGGCAGCGGGCAGACTATTGCTGCACTGTTCCTGTACTTTAGTATGGCTTTCAACTCCATCCCCACATAGAGGGCTAGTTTAAGAAACAGGCACTTGTGAGGTGATACTGCCCATGTACAGATCTCTGGTGAGACCAACATAGAGTACTGCATGCTTTTCTAGAATTACCACTTGAAGCAGGAAATGGATAGGTTAGAGGAGGTACAGAGCATGACCCCAAGATTATTCAGGTGTAGCACGGTACAGCCAATGAGGAAAGGCTGATGTACCTTAAGATGTATTCACTAGAAACCAAAAGTGAGGAAGGGACATAATAGAAGCATGCATGTTTCTACAAGGGATAAACAAACTGGACAGCAGTGCACTGTTCACCTTCAGTGCAAACACAAACACTAGAAATAACAGGAAGGAGCTGTTAGAGGGGCAGGCTTAAGAAGGACATCAGAGGACTTCTGGTGATGGCGCTGCTTGGTTAGGATGTGGGTGTATAGTGCTCCTTATCTCTCTGTATAAATTCAACCATTTTAGGCTACTAGAGCCTATCTTACTTTAGTACTGTGTAATACATTTACTGTTTGCCACAGATTTTTGCAAGATGTTTTTGCTGAAAAGCTCTGTCAAATTTACAAAATGGATACTGATATGAAAAACCCCTTAAGGCACACTCCATCGCCTACACCAGAAAAGGCAGGAGTCTCTTAAAAAATCTAAACAAGCTTCTAATAAGCCTGTGAGCAAACCAAACTCTGGGAATATTTTAAAAGAAGATACCTTTAGAGAAGAAATGCAGGTATTAAAGGAAACAATTGCCTTAATTGTCACTGAATCGAAAGCTACTCGGGGAGCCATCAACAAGATCTCATCCAGGCTGTCCAATGCCGAAGATAGAATTTCTTCTATGGAGGATTGGAAGGCCAAGATTGAAACTGAGTTACCTGGAGCCAGACAAAAGATCAAGAAACTCAAAACCAAAATCGAGGACCTTGAGGGTAGATCTCATCATAACAATATTGTAATCTACAATCTACCAGAGTCCTCATAAGGATCAGATCCACTTCATTTTGCCCAGGTACTTTGTGAGAATATTGTGGGCAAATTCCCAAATGGGGTCTTGTACATTATTGAACAGGCACATAGTGCCCTTAGACCAGTACCAGCTAAAGGAGAAAATCTTAGACCCTTTACAGTGAGATTTTTAAATTATTTAGATTGGGTGCATGTGCTAAAAATGACCAGAGACTCAAACAATGTGTCCTGGGATACTGTTAATATTAGAATTTCACAAGATCTCCTGCAGGAAGTTCAAAAAAAGTGGCATTCCTTTTCCCCAATTATCAGCAAACTGATACCTGCAGATATTAAGTTTAGGATGCTATACCCTGTGGAACTGATAATATCCAGAGACAATAAATCATTTTCATTTGAATCTGCAGAACAAGCACAGTCACAGCTAGAAGCTTTACTCCCCAGTTTATTTGAAAGGGCTAAAATAATATGTGTTCCTTTGGTTCACCTAATGTAAAGTTGTTTCTCCATTACAAGCTCGAACTCAATTTTCTTTGGCATTTATCAAATTACGAAAAGAGGTTCACTTGGACTCATTTTACACTGAAATGGACATGTCTTGAGTTGGAAGCTTTTGTGATTAAACCTACAATTGATCTTTTCTACACTTAGGTATTACACACTTCTAAAATTGCCTGGTTTGATGATCAAGAATTTGTTTTTCTGGTTAATATATCTAAAAGGTTAAATGTTATTTAAAAAAGTCTGAAATGGGGCGTGGCTAGCCAGCAAGCATGGAGGAAGCTTGTTAACGCAGCTCCCCTAGGGTGATAGCTCCTAATTCAGGAATTTCAGCTGTAAAATTGTGTATGAACATTCTTGCCAATAATAGATAGCGCTCTAAGTCTGATGGCAACTGGAAAATCTAAAAACAAACAGGATAAGCTGCCATTTGGAGCCAACAAGTCAACGAAAAGAAGTGAGAGCAGTCTACGCCATTCTGGGCCTCCATCGCTTGACGAGTGTGGGCAAGGCACGCAAAACATGGGCACGGAGTTGGAGCTAACCAAGACCTTGGCAGGGGTCCCTGAAACTTTGACACAAGTGAGGAGCAATATGAAAGCAGGCTTTCATAATTTGAACACTCAATTTGCTCACTTACAATTGGGGGTCACTAGCTTAACAGAAATGACTACTACACACATACTACCCAAAAATGTGAGTTGGAGCAGAGAGTTAGTGACCTGGAAGATATATACACAGAAGCTTCAGCAGAAAGAAATGGTTTACTCTCCACAATTGCAGACCTAAGAGAGCGGCTCGATGATCAGGAGAATCGCTCACACAGATTCAACATTCGGATCATTAGCCTTCCAGAGGGGACGGAGGGGAGAACTCCTAATGGGGAAATACATAAGTGGATTGTTAAGAACTTGGGCCTGGAAGAGGAAGCTGAAGGCTTTGAAATTGAGCGTGCTCACTGACTAGGCCCTCTGACAAATCCAGGAGATCGTGCTCGTCACTGCCTTATTAAATACTTAAGGTTCTAGGATAAAGAGCTTATTTCGCAAAAAGCGAGAGAAAAGGGCCCTATAAAAATGAGCAATACCACGGTGCATATATACCAGGATTACAGCCAGGAGCTACAGACGAAGTGGCAGAAATTGAATCTGATTAAAAGTAAACTGTATCATCTGGGATGGAAGTTTTCTTTGGCTTACCCTGCAGGGCTCTGGGTAGATAGGCCTGGCCAAGGCCCTCGCTTTTTCACCTGTCACAAAGCAGTGGAAGGATGGCTAGAGGCGGAGGAGATCAGGAGGGACAGACCACAACCTAATGTAGAATGAGGTATGTAACATTTTCATCTGTGTAAATGTTGTTAAATCAGTTAACAGATTGAACTTGCTCTGCTTTACTCGGTGAGCATCATGCAGATAGACCTGAGTCTTTTATTTCCTCCTGAAGGGAACAAGGTTGCTGGCTGCTACGGGGTCAGGACTACTAGGTGGAACTTTAATATTTCAATACCTAGACTGTATGAGATGTTGCATACCCCCAACTGAGTCTAGGGACCCAGGTACCAGCAGGCGGTTTTCGCTAATGGATGGAGACGTTTCTTGAACCAATGAATATTATCCCGGTGTGATCATCATGGATCCCCCGCGCTTTGAAGTAGAGGTGGAAGGGAGCTGCTTGCCTACATGACACGAAGGGAAAAGGGTACTGGGTAAACCCTGGCCTCTGGCAGTTAAAAGTATGGTGGAAACAGTATATGGGCTCTCACCCAGTCCTAAACTTTTTGTGGCTACAAAGAGCGCTATTGGTGTATATGACTCTTTATTAAGCTTTCTTTTTTACTGTTGATGTTTGGTTTCAGTTGGGCTTCTGAATGGGCATTTAGTGAAGGGGCAAAGTGAATTTTTGAACTAGTCCTAGCCTCAATGACATAATTGTAAGGTTAAGAAATTGAATAATCAATGGGATAGGAGCACTAGTACTGTTGTTGTTCAGAGGTCCCTTTCTGCTATGATAGTACTGTATTATTTTTATGCTACGAAAATGATCTGATTATGTGCTGTGCAGCTGAACAATATTGTACTTTTCTTTTGTACTGCCTGTGGGCTGTCACCCCCTGCTAAAATCTAATGGCTGGCATTAAGGGCAGAATTTTATTCTACTGCCTGTTGTTTGTAGTGGGATCACTGGCGGGTTTATACTGATGGGGGGAGTGGGATGGCTTAGTTCCTGTTGAACTGAGCCAAGGAATAGTTAAATATAAGGGAGTAGAGGAGGGGGAATGTGTGGTTAAAAGGGAGGGAGGGACATATTGGACCGTTGGAGCTGGATACAACATACACACTATGCTTGTGAGAGAAGCAAGGGCACTGGTTTGGTCCCACCTTAATATGCTGGCTGTGGTGGATACCGATCATGGGTTCTTATATGGTGTGTTGGGACTGGCTTCTTCGGCCTGGTTTTATAGCTGGGCTTTGCTATGGGGATTAGTAATTTTAAAAATGGTGGGTGGAAGGGAGGGAGCTGGGCTAATGGGAGAAAAGAATGTGAATGCTTATATGGTACATGCTAGATTTCAAATGTATTCTAAAATGATGTTTTATGATGAGAGATTATATCAAATGTCTGTCTTGGAATATCAATGGCCTTATATCTATTATTAAGCGTAAAAGGGTTATGGCCAAAGTGCGTAGAAATAAGGGCATGATTGTGCTACTACTGGAAACTCACTTCTCAAACACTGAATCACAGAAAATTGCTGCATTTATGGGGGGGGAGGTACTTGTATATAATCAACCTTTTCTACAAAAGCCAGAGGAACCTCAATCTGGATCCCTGTGGGTTCCCCTATTCAGGTACTAGATACACTGACAGATCAATTTGGCTGGTATGCTTTAGCCAGGGTTGAAACACCGGGTAAAGGAGTAATGTTAGTAGGATCAATATATGCCCCTAACGTGGAGAACCCTGGATTTTTTCAGAAACTCACACTGGATATGTCATGCTGGGAGGGCCCATAGTTACTGGGAGGTGATTATAACTATGTAATTGATACAATATTAGATAATTTTGAATAAGGCCCCTGTCCCCAAATCCCACAACGCCAAGGCTCTGGATGTACTACAAGCTGATTTTGACCTGACTGATGCATGGTGATATATGTACCCCTCGGGGCAAGAATATAGTTTTCACTCACATGCACATAATTCATATGCTCATATAGACAGGATATTAGCGTCAAGCACCTTGGAGGTCAGGCTAGGAGCAGTGGGGTACCAACCGATTATGATTTCAGACCATGCATTGCACTTTGTCACTCTCTGGGGTACTGAATCCTCATTAGGAGCTAAACCACGGAGAATGGACCCTAGGCTATTGAGAAACCAGGATTACCTTGCATACCTAGAGGTGAACTTGCAGGAGTTTTTTCATTTCAACCATCGGGGTGACACCTCACACAGTGCACGGTGGGAGACTCTGAAGGCATATGTGAGGGGGAAGACTATCGCATTTGTATCACAAGAAAAACACATAGCCACAATGGACTTAGAGTTTCTTAGATCTAAGATAGAAGCCTGTGAGAAGGCTCATATGTGTAATCCCACAGTTGCTCAGCATGGGATTCTTTAGAAATTAAAGTGGAGGTACAACACACTGTCCAGTTCACAACTGGAGAGAGCCATCCTCCTCTCAAATGCAGGGCAATACTTTGATGGGGATAGAGCGGGAAAATATTTAGCCTGGCAAATAAAAAGAAAGGAAGCTGCTAAATCAATAAACCAAATTCAAAATGACCAAGGACACAGCGTACGGGCTACAATAGAAATAGGGAATGCCTTTGGGGCATTTTATAAGTCTTTATATTCCTCTGAATGCAGCCCCTCACAAAAGGACTATGATAGCTTTTTTAATGAGGTATCTCTTAAAAGGATTAGTGCAGTAGAAGCTAGGGAACTGGATGCACCCATAACTAAACAAGAAATCAGGATAGCTTTAAAAACTTTAAAAAATGGTGAGGCACCTGGCCCTGATGATCTACAAACAGATTTTTACAAATATTTTGAAGAACTCCTGCTGGAACCCTTATAAGATGCCCTGACAGAGGGACTCAGGGAGGGAAGGTTGTACCCCTCCACACGGTCTGCAACTGTAGTTGTACTGCCCAAACCAGGTAAAGATGCAACCCTATGCTCCTCATACAGACCTATTTCTTTGTTAACAGTGGATTATAAGATATTGGCCAAAGCTCTAGCAACTAGGCTAGAAGCAGTGCTTCCTGGAATCGTACACCTGGACCAAACCAGTTTTGTCAAGGGACAGTTGGGTAAGCATAATATTAGGTGGATGTTGAACACCATATTCCACTGGGTTAGAACTAAGAGATCTCATGGTGCTGCTGTGGTTGCTTTAGATGCTGAAAAGGCTTTTGACTGTGTGGAGTGGGTGTACCTGTTTTACACCCTGGAGAAGATGAGAGTGGGACTTTCATTTTGCGCATGGGTACGTGCATTGTATCAGGGTCCCCCAGCTCAGGTTCTGGTGGCTGGGGAGTTGATATGTCCATTTCAGCTTGGCCAGGGAACTCACCAGGGATGCCCCTTGTCCCCCTTGTTGTATGTTATAGCCCTGAGATTTTGAGAGCTGATCTTAGAGCACATGAAGGGATTAAGGGGTTCATTGGAGGGGGGGAGGGGAGCATAAAATTGCAATGTATGCAGATGATCAGCTGTTGTATTTGCAGAATCCTACTGAGGATCTGCCCATGGTTTATAGGCTAATGAGTGCATTTGTTGCTATATCTGGTCATAAGATTAACTGGTCTAAGAGTGAGCTATTACAATAGGAACCAGGGATCGGGTGCAGCTTATTGCTCACTTAAGGGGGCTTCAGCCAGTCCAGAAATGTAAGTACTTGGGGGTGCAAATCTCTGCCTCTTTGGGGGACCCGTACAAAATAAATCCTAGACCAATCATGCAAGTGATAGCAGAGGATTGTGATAGATGGAATGCACTGCCGATTTCATTGCTAGGTAGGGTGGGGGTGATTAAAATGTCCATTTTGCCCAGGTTACTATATTTCTATCAAACCCTCCCCATTAAGATCCCACAAATACATTTTAAACTGGTAGAAGTGATACTTCATAAATTTATTTGGAGGGGTGGACATGTCAGACTTCCCAGTGCTACACTATATAGGCGGCTGGAGAGGGGAGGAGTGGGGTTACCCAACTTTAAAATGTACTATTGGGCAGTGCAGTTGTCATTCATACCTACTGGGGATGATATATCGGAGTGCCCATGGATTGGCCTAGAGGAAGATCTGTTGAAGGGGAACCTCCACAATGACACATTAGTTGGTAGTCTAATAGACTCCAGAGTACTATGCCTTTGTAAACCATTTACAAATATCACTAGATCTATTTGGTTAAGTGCCCACAAGAAGGTGGAGTTTGCAGGGGGTAATTCTTCTAATTTGAGTGTCCTTAACTTCATGAAATCCGCAGGGAAGTGCAAGGCCAGTATGGTACAGATACTATGGGCCTTGAGAAAAAAGGGACTACTTGTAGTTAACCAACTGTATGAAGGGGGAGTATTAAGGAGCTTTACACAAATATACTCCACATGGAACATACCAGTAGGAGACTTCTTCCTCTATTTAACAATTTGCCACCGCTGTGGAATTGACCTTGGGGGAGTTAATAAATGGGCAGCCTCCTCTCCATTTGAAGAGGAATTATTTCACCCACAGCCAGTGAGTAGGCCTCTGTCCATCTATTACCAAGCACTCATGGTAGTGCTCCCATCCCCTCCCATCTCCAGTAGACATAAGTGGAGTGCAGACCTTTCCATTGTTATAGATCGGAAAATCTGGGGTTTGGCCTGTTCACATTTTCTGCACTGTTCGCACAGTAACAAGCTGAGGCAGATCCAGTTTTATTTCCTACACAGGACATATGTGATGCTTAGTTGGTTGCACAAACTGGATGATAGCAGATCACCCACCTGCCCCAAATGTGCAGCTGATGACGCTGACTTCCTGCCCTTGGCACTTACCTGTCCTAAAGTGGCACCTTTTTGGCATTCTATGCATAATATAATGTCTCAGATTATGGGATACGCCCCTTCTAAATCCCCCTTGGAGCTTCTACTAGGGGCTGACCCGGTCCACCTAGGGGATGGAAGACCTAACCCCTTTTGGCCTATAGCCTTAATAAATGCTAGGAGAATGATTGCACAACTGTGGATGTCGGCCTCACCTCCGACTGTGGCAAGATGGATAAATAATGTTAAAAATTGTATGCAGCTGGAGAGGGCGCAGCTGGGTGCCTTGGGCAGAACACTTCTCTTTTGGGAAACATGGGAACCATGGATGAGAGCCATGGAGGCGGGTATCATCTTGGATTAATATATTAGTTTTGTATCTCTACAGTACACCTAGAAACTTACACATATATAAATATAATTTATATCCTAAACCCAGCTGCCTCCTCAAAAGGTTGCCTGAAATAGCACTGTATAGAGTAATCATGAACCAATACTGATTATGGACCAAGATAAACTATATATATCATGTATTCATCCTTAACAATAATAACATCTGAATGTATTCTATGTATGGAATACACTGACTGTGCTGTGAGCTATCCACACTCACAATAAAGAAATTTTACTAAAAAAAGTCTGAAATGATCTGTGTTCCTTTGGTTAACCTACTGTAAAGCTATTTCTCCATTACAAGCTGGAACTTGATTTTCTTTGGCATTTGTCTAACTAAGAAAGGAGGTTCACTTGGACTCATATTTTATATTGAAGTAGGAAAGTCTGAGTTGGTAGCTTTTGTGATAAAAACTACAATGTATCCTTTTTACACTTAGGTATTACACACTTCTAAAATTGCCTGGTTTGCTTATCAAGGGTTTGTTTTTCTGGTTAATATATCTGAAGGGTTAATTGTTAGTTTGGACACAGATAGTTTTATCTTATATCAAGCAGGTTGTAGCTTTAAGACCATAAGTAAGGGTAACTCCTTTATTCGATAATTTGTACATGAGGGAGGAGAAAAGATATTTTCATGCAGATAATTTGCATAAATTCATATCACAAATAACTAGGCTGCTCCCTGATACGTGTGATTGGCTCATTTACCTAAGTTAAAAGCAATGTAAGGTACTAGAATTTCGATTTTCCAATGTGAGAAAGACTTTATTTTGCACATACCAACTTCAACTTTAGCTCTTCTTGAGCTGAAAGAGTATAATTTGAGCATGATCAATGTTATTAATAACTTTTAAAATCTGGATTGTCCATGGTAGGCAGATCCATCTGCAGCAATATATATGGACTGTGTAACAAACTCATAACTGCCAGCTCTCATTTTCTTTTTTTTTTTTTCCTTAACAGGGGCAGCTATTTCTAGCCATTCCTGTCTCTCTTGGAACATGCTCTGTTTTCTATCAGTTTTCTTCACACATAATCTGAGTGGTTCAAAGCTGTTGCCTTCAGTTTTGTTAACTGGCAGTAATGTAATTTCTCAACAAAGTGCTCGGGCATGGTCTTGTTTTTTTTTTTTTTAGTTGTTTAACCAGGAGTAGCACACTAAGCTGAAAGCTTTTTTATGAGAGCGACCTAGGAGCACAGGGAAGTTAAATGACTTGCTCAGGGTCACACAGTATGCAAGTGGAAGCTGTGGGATTCAAACCCAGGTCTGGTCTGCTGGATGTCACCAGATTTGCAGCTCAGAGCTTTAAACCACTGCGCTCTACTGCCTCCCTCCCTTGTTTATCATGTGATTAGTCTTCAATGATGAATACTGCTGAGTGGGAGAGAACATATATTAGTTTTTATATCTTTATAAGCAAAAAAAAAAGAATAAATAAACAAATACAAGAGAAGTTACATTGCACTTAGGTTGTCCTCTAGAATGCTCTCTCAAACTAGGGCATGAATACTTTACACTAAACCTCTGACCTTGGCATTAATAGTAATTTTTACACCAGAATTAAGTTTTTTTTTAACTCTTCTACTTAAAATCAAGCTTTATGTATTTTAATTTTATATTCACTCAGCTGAGTGCAAAGACACATGTCGACCTGCTATGTTACTTCTCAGCATGCCACCTATAATTACACCTGATTTGGGGGGATCATAGCTTGTTAATTTGGTCTGTTAGCTTAGACCTTATTGTCCTTTCTCCAGTTGCAAATATTGGATTAAGCATTTAAAAGATGGATGAATCCAACTGGGGTTTGCCTATAAGAACCCTGGTTATGGATATATATCATCCTAATTTCCCATTAGATAGGGAATAATCTTCTAATGCTAATAAAATCCACACCATGTCTCCTCACATACGGCTGGCTAATAATGGTGGAAACTTTAATTTTTTGTTTTTTTTTCTTTACTGGGGTTATCAAGGTTTATTTTTCCATTAAATAGGAAAGCCTTGTACCCTATTTTACTAGGATGTTATGCTATATGCTATATATGTTATACATGGTGGTTTGTCATGGGCTAATTCATACAAAAAATAAACCGCATCCATTGATACATCTGGTCCAATTGGAAATAGATCCATTACATACATCCAAATTAAGGAAATCATCTGTAAAGGTACCTACAAATAGAATTATGACTAGGATGGGGATATGACACTTCAGAACTGTCTGGCTATAAAATGAAATAAATTACCCCTTAAAGTAACTGAAATTGCTGATTTACACCAATTTAAACTCAAGCTGCACAATATTCTGAAGGTAAGATGTCAATGTTTTAGATAATTTGTTTTGTTTTCAGATTTTGTTATTGTGTTTGTTCGATGTTATATTTATGTATTCCTTATTCTTATTTTTATTTTATTTTATTTCATGATTTTGTATTGTTTTGTTGTTATAGAAATTGTAACCTTTTAGGAAAATCCACAGGAATTGGTTGTAAATGGGGTTCCTTTTCTCCAACAAATCAACCTGTATATAAATAAAGTTTTTTATCAAATCAATCAAATCAAATCAATATTCCTGTAAACAGGGATCCCCCTGTGTCTCCACCTGTTTGCCACATGGCATAACTCACCTTACGAAAGGAGAATTGGTTTAAAAGTAGATACAGGCTCCCCTGGGAATGGTTAACAGATACCTTGGCAACCATCTTTGATGCCCATATTGTGATCTATACAGTAATATTTCCAGGTTGTCAATATAATATCCGCACATGCCCAAACTTGTGGGTTGCATTAGGGGACTTAACCTATATGCACCTTCTGGCTTGTTGGTTCTCTCTATATACAGTCTAGTTGGTTAGATACCATCACCTATAATTGTATCATTACCTATTCTCTTTTATTAGGCAAACACATTTTACTAAAAGGTTAATTAATTTTAAACCTAGGTTATATTTATTTGGAGGTTTATTGATTAATTGTATGATACACAATTTTCCTTTTTCAATTCTTGAGTTATTAAGCACACTATATCTTATATACTTATGTTCTAGTACAGCTACTCCCCCAAAGGATATAAACACTCTGCAGAATTTAGATTTGTTATTTGAGCTTGAGCAACTCATTTTTATATTAAATATGGAAGAGATATAGGGGCAGGAGCAGTACATTTCAATAAGTCAGTCCTTGGGACTGGGGTATTGTGATCACTTTCATACACATGTTATTGTACCAAGATGTTGCGCATGTTTGTATATAGTTGCTTTGATGGATACGTTTCTATTTGGTGGGGTGGGGACAAGATGGGCAGGAAGGGGAGCTTTATTATTGATTAATTTTGACTTGACTTATATTTTTTCTTGGGGGTGGGGGCTAAATGATCCTAGCATATTTTGCTGCAGTTGGACTGTATACCTTTTTGCCACACCTTTCACTGGTATAATACTATGTTTCTGTTTTAATTGCTATGGGTGACCTAATTTGGAAAATAGCCTCATGGAATGTTAAAGGAATGTGCTCAAAAAAGAGAGGATGTGGATTTTGCCATATTTAAGCTTGTTGAAGTATAATATTATTCTTATTCAAGAAACACATCTTTTACACTCTGAGATGGAGCTATTTAAAAGACTTATTTATTTATTTATTTATAAAGTCTAGGATAACAATACCTTTGAGCCAAGGCTGTTTTACAAAGGTTCCATGTCAGAGACTAACATTTAAAAAAAAAAGAAGAATGACAAGCAATGGTGATGGAAGCCAATACAAAATGATTACAACATAATAGCAATACATAACAACAACCAATCAGAAAAGTTAATGACATTATTACAGAAGTTGGGGGGTGGTGGTTGTGAGTACGTAGGCAGCCAGAGGCATTTGTCATGGTAGAAGTCAGCTAGTAGGTAATTAGAGGTGCATGTAATTGGGGAAAGAGAGAAGGGAATGATAGGTGTCATATCCCGGTGGCAGATATAGTGGAGATGGCAGGGAAATTAGCTGTAGCAATCACAGAAGCTAGAGGCAATGAGATGATTCTGGAGCCTAGCTTTGAACGCACCAAGTGTGTCAGCTGAGGAGATGGTAGGGTTTAGGTCATTAAGCCAAAGTAGTGCTCCGTAGGCAAAGGATCGTTGTGCCTGTGAAGTGCATCAGTAGGGGATTTTTAGGAGCTGCTGATTCGATCTCCTAGATCTCCGACAGTTTGGGCTTATCTGCAGAAGAGCAGAGACAGCTGGTGGTGCATTCCCCAGGCAGATTTGGTTTGTCATGGTACAAGTAAGATACTTTATGCTGTTTGATAGGTGAAGTCATCCAGTCCGTGCATATAAGTCATAGGTGTAGGTGAGCTGGTGAGCACCTGTAAGAAGCCGACAGGCGTTGTTTAAGGTTGTTTGAATCCATCTGAGGGCTGTCATCATGGCAGAGCCATAAATGATGAGACCATAGTCAATGATTGATGCCACGGAACTTGGTACAGCAATCTTCAGTGAATCTGGAGTAAGTTTTTGTCTATGTTTGAATAGAAGACTGAGTCGAGTGTTTGCAGTTTTTGCAACATAGTCAGTGTGTGCCCTGTAGGAGAGGCTAGGGTCTAGTAGAATCCCAAGATATTTGAAAGATTGCACCTGCTCCAAGGTGTTTCCCTGTGCAGTGGAGATCATCAAGTGGTGTTGCTTGTGCGGATTATGAGAGCTGTGGAATAACATGGTTTTAGTTTTTTTGTGATGTAGTACCAGTTTGTGATTGTGGAACCAAAACTCAGTGGTGCTGAAACCATGCTGGAGGTTATCCTGTAGAGCCCTAGGATCTTTATGGGAGTAGAATACCACAGCATCATCAGCGTACAGGATGATGTTTTTGGGGCAGGATTTCGGTAAGGAGTTTAGGAAGAGACTAAACAGAAGTGGCCCCAGTATGGAACCTTGGGGTACACCTGAATGGACTGGCAAAATGTCAGAGAGAGTGTTTGCAATCTTTACTCTTTGCATCCAGTTTTTGAGGTAGCTTCTAAACCATAGAACAGAGTCAAATGACAGTCTGGTATTTAGTAGCTGGTCAATAAGCAGCCCATGGTGGACTGTGTCTAATGCTTTGGAGAGATCGATAAAGACTGCACCAATTAGTTTGCCGTGGTCTAGAGAAGTGTGAACAGACCCGGTGAGCTCTAGGAGAGCAGTGGTGGTACTGTGGCCTTTCCAGAAACCATGTTGCTTGTCACATAGTATGTTGTATTTGCTCAGATGGTTGGTGAGTTGGTCAGCTACAATATGCTCAAGTGCCTTAGGGAGTGGAGGCAATATTGATATTGGGCGGTAGTTTGAGTGGATGGTCTGGTCACTGCCTTTGTGGATTGGGGTCACTATTGCATTTTTCCATTTGTCAGGGAAGTTCCCACTACTGAGAGAGAGGTTCAGTATTTTTGTAAGATGATGAAGAACCTGATCTAGGGTAAGTGACAGGAGCTTGAGATCCAGAGTGTCGCCACTAATTCAGGATTTAGAGATGGCAGTGACAATATGGCAGCACGCATCCTTTAGGCTGACCTCTCTAAAGTAAAAAAGGGGGTTATCCAGTTTGGACTGAGGGAGACCAGCAGTGGGAACTTTATATCCGAAGTAGTCAGAGGGGACAACAGCACTGAGGTATGTAAAAGCCAGGTTAAAGGAGTTAGCTATGACAGCTTGGTTAAGAGTGAGTGATCCATCCATGGATAACATAGCCGGGGAGTTTTTTGGCTTCTTCCCCATGATTTCTTTGATATTTTCCCAGAAGGCTTGACCATTTTCCCAGGAGTTAGTGAGAGCATTTTTATAGTAAGAATTTTTCATGAGTCTGATGGCTTTTGTGCAAGCATTTCTGGCTTGCTTGTATTTTAGAATATCCAGCTGGTTTCTGGTTTCCTTGGCTACGCCCAGAGGTGATCCCATTGTTTTAGCTGATTTAGCAGTTTCCCAGTGATCCAAGGATTACAGAGTGTTTTTGTTTTCCTTTTTTTGATCAGTGCAAAGAGGTTGCATGCCTTATTGAAAGTGGCAATGAAAGAATCAAGGGCCTGGTTAACATCCAACATCATGTATATGAGTGACCAGTCTTGCTGAAACAGGTAGTGTTTGAAGTGGGTGAGTTTGCCTTGGGGAAGGACTCTGTTGGAGATGATTTTTGGAGGTGGTTTAAGGAATTTATTTGACCATACACAGGTAACTGGTGAGTGGTCACTAAGGAAGTCCAGTAGAACTGTGGTACAGGAGATCCTGGTAGGATGGTTGGTGAGTACCCAGTCAAGGAGGGTGCAGGTACCCATTTTGTAGTTGGTTCTGGTAGTGGATGAACCATCTGTGCAAAGTTGGCTACAGCAAAGGAGTCTTTAGGAGCACTTGCCTCTGATCCTAGCCAGTTTAAGTTGAAGTCTTCTAGTAGGATTAATTCAGAGTCAGCAGGCTGTGAGTCAATAAAATGTAGAACTTCATTGAGGCCAAGTTTTTGATCCTTTGGTGGAATGTATATGGATGCTATACTTAAGGCTTTCTGGTTTGCGCCAAGTATAATTTTTATTGGTAGGATTTGTGCTGTGGTGGTCCGTAAGGGAGCCCCTAGAGGGTGCCACTTGAGGGTGTCTCTGATAAGAACTATATAACTATAAGACAGTTTATGGATCAGGTAAATACACACATCTAAGTGTAGGGTATCTGTCTTAATGGATAACTCTATAAATGTTAAACCTATTAAGATTATTTCAGACCCTAATGGGCGATTTATATTGCTTTCTGGTATTATTAATCAAAGGAAATTTCTATTTGGCTCAATTTAAAGCCTAGATTCTAACTCTGCCCCCTTTCTAATGCAATTAGTTACTTTACTAATCCCTTTTTGATTTCATAGGATGATTATTGGGAGGGGGGATTGGAGCACACCACTAGACCCTATTTTAGATAAATCTATGATGCCAAATTATACAATTCAAATAGAAAACAAAGCCTTAAAAGACCTATTACAGATATATAACCTTACAGATCCTTTTAGATCCCTACATCCAAAAGAGAAAAAATGTCATTATTTTTTCCCTATTCATTAATCACTTTCACATATTGATTATTTCTTGGTAACAAAGTTTTTATTACCTTCAATTTTAAATTCTCAAATTTTACCGCAAACACTTTCCAATCATTCTTTAATAGATACACAGTTTAAATGTACCTCCTCTATAACTAAACACTCTATTTAGAGACTTAATAATAGTTTGCTAAGGCAGGAATATATAGTTCATTTTATTAATAATGCCATAAATAGTTTCTGGGAGAGTAATAGCAAATCCTACAATAAACTTGATATAGTATGGGCCTAGTGTAAATGCTATATCAGGGGGAATTTTATTAGATTTGCTGCCAAACAAAAGCACCGAAAACTAGACAAAATAAAAAACTTTGACTCTAGAATTAGTCAACTAAAAAATAAACAATTGGGAACTATATCAGAGGAAGAAAGTAAAGAGCTCCAGTTACTTAAAGATGAAATATTTTTACTTACAAAAGAACAAGCTGAATCAACAATCATGAGAACTAAAGCTAAATACTTATATTTAGGGAATAAACCAAGCAACATTTTAACAAATAAACTGAAACAATTGGATCAATCAAAATTTATAGAATCCATTATTTCTGACAATAACATTTCTGACGTGGAACCTTTGTAAAAGAGAACCTAGCTCAAAGGAGTTTAATCCTAGATTTCAATAAATAAATAAATCTGAAGGTGAAATTTTTAGAAGTACTAGATCAGATAGGAGTAGAACAAATGGTGACATCTCCAACTAGGGGCACAAATATTTTGGACCTTGTCCTAACTAATATGGGCAATAATATAAAAAAATTAAGGTTTACAGCCCCTTAGGTAATAGCTACTATTATAAGGTATTGTTCAAAATGCTTGGGGAACCTAGCATTAACACATGTACAGTGAAAACAGAGAAATTAAACTTTGGTAAAGTGGATTTTCCAGGATTGAAAGCAAAAATGGCCATTTGTGGATGGGAGAAGGAATTTGTAAATTTAACGGTGGAACAAATGTGGGTCACACTAAATAGTAAACTACTAATGGAACCAAATAAATTTGTACCTAAAAAAAATAAAAGTCAGCATATCAGGGAACACAGGATGGTTTAATACTAGAATTAAGAAACTGGTTAAGGAAAAGGACAACATTTTAAAATGAGTAAACAAAACACAAAAATCGGATGGTTGTGTAATTTATAGGCAGAAGGTTAAACAGCTGAAGAAAGAAATTAAAAAGGCCAAGGCACACTATGAGATTCAGTTAGCTACGAGAATAGGGGAAAATTGCAAGGCATTATATACATATATTAATGACAAAAAGAAGACTTCTAATAATATTGGTCCATATATTAATACATATGGGGAAACTGTAACTGACACCATGGAATTGGCAAATATGCAAAACTTATATTTCGGCTCAGTATTCAACAAAAGAACCAACTTAGTTACAAGGACTTAGATATGCTCACAAAAAGGCCAAATTATGATTGATCAGGAAGAGGTACTGAGAAGATTAAGGGATATTACTATTAATAAATCCCTGGGACCAGATGGTATACATCCCAGAAAACACAGAGAAATAGCAGATAGTATAGCCCCAGTACTGACTTACATATTTCAAAAATCTATGGACCAAGCTTCAGTAGTGCAGGATTGAAGGGAGGCATTAGTAGTACCCCTATTAAAAAAGGGACCAGCTACAAAACCTGAGAACTTTAGACCAGTCAGCTTAACCTCTGTGGTGGGCAAAATACTGGAAGGGTTAATTAAAGAATACATATTGGCCCACTTAGCTCTACATAATATAATAGATCAAACTCAACACAGGTTCACAAAGACCAGGTCAAGCCAATCCAATATGTTAACTTTTTATGAGAAAGCAAATAAAGCTTTGGATTTAGGAAATGCAGTGGATATTATTTTTTTGGATTTTTCTAAAGCTTTCAACAAATTACCACACAAAGAATTGATTGAGGATTTGATTGATACCAAATTACCTGATAACATAATAAACTGGGTAGAGGCATGCTTGAGTAACAGAAGACAGAGGGTTGTTATAAATGGAGTCAAGTCTGACTGGGAGAATGTTACTAGCGGGGTTCCTCAGGGATCTGTGCTGGGGCCTTGCTTATTTAATATGTATATCTCTTCAACTGAGAGCAATTCCCCAAACATCTGGATGACTAAGTTTGCAGATGATTGCAGAATAGGGGGTATAGTAAATAAATATTGAGCAAAAACAAAATGTTCAACAAACTCTGGACATGTTGACTCAATGGACTGAGCAGTTTAAACTAGTACTAAATACTAATGAATGTGCAGTAATGCTTTTAGGGAGAACTAATATCAATACTGTATATAAATTGGAAGAAAATGTATTACAAATCACTGTAGGAGAAAGGGACTTGGTGGTGATGGTAACAAATGATATGAGTTTTAGCACGCATTGTGGACAAATTGTCAAAAAGGCAAAGCAAGTATTGAACTGTATCTTCAGACACATTGGGAACAGAGATAAAAGAGTGATTTTGCCCCTTTATCAGGCTCTGGTGAGACCACATCTGGAATACTGTGCCCAAGTATGGTCCCCATATTTAAAGGCATACATAAAGAGGTTGGAGGGTGTGCAGAGAAGAGCAACAAAGAGAATTTGCAGTATAGAGAACAAAGGATACCAGGAGAGACTACAGGATTTGGGTTTATATACATTGCAGTACAGAAGAATAAGAGGTGATATGTGTATGATTTATAGGGCTTTTCAGGACAGTCAACTATGCAATAATCTGGGCCTCATAGTCAAAAGAACTTATGGGTATGAAAATAGGAGACATGGGCTACAACTGGAAATGGCTAAGTGGAGAACATTAAAAAGAAAAAAAAAACTGGTTCAGTCAGAGAGGCATAACACTGTGGAATAGTTTACCAAGGGACATAGTGGAAAGTAAAACTATGGATACTTTTAAAATCTGGTTGGATAACTTTTACATGAATAAGTACAGTCTAGTATAATTTGGAAAAACAAAGCAAGCATTAAGAACGAAAATCTATGTAGCTTGTATAACCTATGTAACCTATGTATGTAAAATCAATAAAAATAAAAATAATAATAAAGTAGTAACTAATCCACGTGAAATTTTAAACAAATTTGTATTATTTTAAAAACAACATTATGGTCCCACCCAAAATGCTCCTTCAGAAAAAGATCACATAGAATACCTCGATAATTTTAACTGTCCCCGAATTAAGAAAGAGCAAGCTGAAGGGCTAATCCTACCTATAACTAAACAGGAGATTTGCATGGCAGTAGACAACTTGAAGATTAATACGTCTCCAGGACCAGGTGGTTTTACCACAACTTTCTATAAAACATTTAAAGAGACCCTGGTTCCAATTTTAAAAAAAGTTTTTCTCTACGTTTTAAACCAAGGAATTTTGGACTCTTCCCTTTTCGAAGCTCTTATTATCCTACTACCCATACCCAATAAACCAAAAACTAATGTAAATAACCATCCAATTTATCTTACAAATCCTGACATTAAAATTCTAACCCAAATCCTAGCTCAAAGAATTAAAAACATATGGCAGCCTTTGATTGGAAATGATCAAGCTGGTTTTATCTCTACTAGACAAGCCTCAGATCACCTTAGAAAACTTGAGCACATCTTTTCTACATCCAGGGATGCCAAATTTCCATGTGCTTTGGTATCTCTGAATGCAGAAAAAGCTTTTGATAGGGTGGACCATGACTTTCTCTTTGCTGTTCTACATATGTTTGGCTTTCCTCCCTCTTTTACTGGATGGCTTAAGAGTCTGTACTCATGCCCTTCAGCTAGGATCATTCGTAATAGCTTACTGTCTTCTTCCTTCAGGCTTTTTTTTTTTGTAGTACTAGACAGGGATGCCCTTTATCACCCATTTTGTTTAATTTTTATTTGGAACCCCTTATATTTTTTATTAATAGAAACCCTTCTGTGACGGGCATTAAGATAGGAGATAAACACTTGAAAGTATCAGCATTTGCTAATAATACTTTATTGCACATCACCTACCCCTCAATTTCAATCACAGCAGTTCTGCAGACAGTATGACTATTCAGTACATTCTCCAACTATAAATTAAACTAAAGTAAAACTGAGGTCATACCTTTAAACAATCTTCTATTGAAAATGGATATTTCACATCTGGGACTCTCATGGACCCAATTGGGGCAAAATATTTGGGCATCTATTTAGCTACAGATCATTTACAATTGATTAAATTAAACCTTGAGAATCTAATAATCCAAATTTCTAATTATTTAAAAAGATGGCAGAATCTTCCCATTTCATTCTGGGGAAGAGTGAACATAATTAAAATGAATATCTTTCCTAGGCTGTTTTAGCCAATGAATATGCTAAATGTGTTCCTTTTACTAAGATGGTTCCAAAATATTCATTCCATTATTAACAATTTTATATGGCAAGGAAAAGTTCCTAAAATTGCTCTCAATAAATAGATTTTTCCCAAACCTCAGGGAGGACTTAAACTACCTAATTTTATTCTATACTACTTGGCATCACATATAAATAAAATCATGAATGGTTCCAGAAGCCTCTACACCCGATTGCTTACTACCCCACATGGGTAGATTTAGATGTAACCCTTTTACAGAAACATAACTTATTACCCGATTCAGCACTCTATATCAAACTAACAAAAATCCTCAAAGCTTTAAATAACACCGCAGTAGGAACATTCTTGGAAATCCTAAATCAAACCTACATGTTTTTAGGTATCAGCATCTATCAAGATATTAACCAACCAATTATATGCAATCTCAGCTTCACAATCAATGAAAGATCCTTTTCCTCCCACCGGTTACCGGGTTCTGTTAGTCCCACAGTTAAGACCTTTACTAGTCAGGGTCTGATTAGTCCACTTGAATTAGCATTGAAGGGGTTGGGACACACTAAGAAAATACTTTACCAATATACTTCTAATTAAAATTGCACTTAAAGCACACTTGGGACCCCCTCCATGAACAACTGACTTTTCAGACTTTGTCAAGCAACTCAAAGATATTAGTAATAAAAAGCACTCTATTGCAAATACTTATATAACTTTATTAAAATTTAAATATTCAGATCAGGCACTATTCTCGAATTACTGGAATAACAAATTCACTCATGGGTCCTTGGATTGGGCACAGCTGTGAAGGGATTTATATAAATACATTCCACTAGACAACCTTAGACTAATCCAGTTTAAAGTCCTTCATAATGCTTATTTACAGTAATTCCTGCTAAAATATATGTTTGGTTTATCATCTTCAGATTTATGCTTTAGATGTAATCTGGAACTTGGTACTCCTGTAATACAGGAATGTCTTGCAAATTGGATCTAACAGCTGAAATGACATGATGTTTCTCTTGCCTAAAAATAAAGTTTTTCCTACCTACCTGGCTGTACACGTTTGTCTTGTGTTAAGATACAGGATCTTTGGAAGAAAATCAAAACCAGAATTGTAAACTAATTACAATTAAGTCAAGTCAAGTCAAGTCACATTTATTCAAAAGAGGCCCAATCCAGGAGGCTCTGGGCGCGCCGTACAAATTTTTAAAAAAGCATAATACATAGAATAAATGAAATAACAAATAATGAATACATCATAGTCTAATGTAGTCTAAGCATCAAAAGCCTGAGAAAATAAAAAGTTTTTCAGGCGGATCTTAAAAAATATTTACAGTCGAGGCCTCTCTGACCATAGCTGGTAATAAGTTCCATAGGGTGGGAGCCGCAACGCTAAAAGCTCTGTCACTGGCTGACTTCAGCCTTGCCCTAGGAATGGTCAGGAGGCCACTACTGGAGGATCTAAGAGGGCGCACTAATGGAACAGGTGTCAGGAGGACTGACAGGTAACCAGGGCCCTGCCCGTGTAGGGCCTTAAAGGTGAGAAGACCCACCTTAAAGAGGACTCTCCACCTGACCGGCAGCCAGTGCAATTCACGCAGTACCGGTGTAATATGGCAAAATTTATTCTGCCCAGTCAGTAACCGGGCAGCTGCGTTCTGCACCAGCTGCAGTCTGCGGAGGAGTCCTCCTGTGACCCCGAGATAGAGCGCATTACAGTAGTCCAGCCTAGATTTGACTAAGGCATGTATCAAGGTAGGAGGTCCAGAGACGGAACAAGGGGCCTAATCCTGGCAATGTTTCTGAGATGGAAAAAACAGGAATGAACCACGGAAGATACTTGAGTCTCCATGGTCAAGTTCCTGTCCAGAATCACTCCAAGACTAAGCACCCTAGAGGAGGCCTTCAATGAGACAGCCCCAAGAACAAGTCCAGTTGCTGAATCAGAGACCTCCATATCACGAACTCTGTTCGACTCCACTACCAATACCTCCGTCTTGTTAGGGTTCAGTTGCAACCAGCTGGAGGCCATCCAGTCACTTATCTCGGTCAGACAGATGTTTAGCACATCCACTGCATTGGATGTTCCTGGGGCAAAGGAAAAGTATAGCTGAGTATCATTAGCATAGCAATGAAAACTCAGACCATACTTCCTAATGATCCCACCCAGGGGCAGCATGTACACTGCGAACAACATTGGGGCAGTACCAAACCCTGAGGGACTCCACAGGGAAGGAGATTGGGTGTAGATGAGAAATTACCCATCGTAACCCGTTGTCTCCTGTTTGTAAGAAAGTACTCAAACCAGTTGATGACAGTGCCAGTGAGTCCACATAAATCCCTGAGGCGAACTAGCAACACACAATGGTCCACAGTGTCAAATGCCGAAGAGAGATCGAGAAGAACAAGAATTGTCCTGTCCCCCTGATCTCTAGCCCTGAGGAGATCATTCTGCACCCGTACAAGAGCAGTTTCTGTGCTATGTCTGGCCCGAAAAGCTGACTGGAAGGGATCGTACAACTCATGAGTCACGAGGTGCTCTTCCAATTGAAGCGCTACCACCTTCTCCACCACCTTCCCCAAAAATGGGAGGTTGTAGATAGGATGGTAATTTGCCATGATCTCCGGGTCCAAAGATGGTTTCTTTAAAAGGGGTCTCACCAGAGCCTCCTTCAAGGCATCCGGAAAGACTCCCTCAGATAAGGAACACTGTACTATCATGGTGAACACCGGGCCAACAGAGCCAAAGCATCTCATTAGGAAACGCGTTGGCACTGGGTCCAGTTCACAAAAGGTATGCCTCAAATTGGTTGCTACCTCAATAACCTCACTTGCCTCCACTGGTCTAAACTCCCCCCAACTTGGCATAGTGCACTCAGAACACATCTGGAGACCACTGTTAGCTATGGTATTGCTAGCTGAAGAGGCATCCCGCCGGATCATGGACACCCTGTCCGAGAAGAACCAAGCAAACTCCTCACAATCTTCAGTGGAAAAAACCCTCCTAGGCTGCAGGCAGAGAGGATGAAGAAGTCTGTCTACAGTCTGGAAGAGTGAAGCTGGTCGATTCTTCCCGGCAGCAATCTCCCTGGACAGGAACACTGCCTTCTTATGATTGATTGCCTCCTGATACGCACGATAGTGCGTACGCAAGACCAGTCTGTCCATCTCCAGGCGGGATCCTCTCTAGCAGCGCTCCAGTCTCTGACCCATCTTCTTTATCTCCCTGAGGTCCCCATAAAACCATGGGGACCTCAGGTATGAGATTCTGGGTCGTACACGGACAGGTGCAAGGGAGTTGATGGTGTCAGAGAGCACCTTATTATAGGTGTCAACGCCAGCACCAACTCCTCCGACTCATGCAGCACCCACACTAGATAATTTAGCCGGCCCCAAAAAACCCTCAGGGGTAAGACCCCGCAAAGAGCGACAGCTAATCATCTCAGCTGGGGAAGAGCTTATGTCGGGAGCCCCAAATATGAACTTCACCGTGCAGTGATCGGACGAAGAATCTCGATCAATCCTGAGATCAGTGATCTCAAGCCCCAGTGAAAACACCAGGTCCAGCATGTGGCCGTCCTGGTGGGTGAGTGCGGCAACGACCTGCGTCAGTCCAAGAGAGGACATACTCCGCAAAAAGTCGCCGCCACATCTTTGATCACCATCATCAACCCAAACATTGAAATCCCCCAGAAAAATACATCTGGGGGATCCCAATGTTTCACCAGCAGTAAACTCAGCAAACTCCTGCAGGAAATTCCCCATCAGGCCAGAAGGGCGATAGACGAGGAAAATCCTGCAGCCCGTGCCGAGACCACCGCGGATAGCCACACACTCAAAAGAACCCGGAGCTTCCACCGGGTGCACGGTGAAGGTCAAACCGGATCTAAAACAGATGGCTACACCTGCGATTCACTCTGGGGCAGTGTACCACGGTATACCCGGGAGGGACTTCAGCCTCAAAAATAGGGCCTGCATGATCACCCACCCAGGTCTCCGTAATGCAAGCCAGATCGACCGATGAAATCAAGGCGGCAACAATTGCCATCTTGTTCCTGATCGACCTGGCATTGCACAACACTGCCCTCAGAGGATTGGAGGGTGGTGCAGCCCCAGAGGCTACCTGGCCACTTGGACTGGTGGACTCCCTGGGGACGGGCACCAACCACGTCTGGCCTCTCTCAGATGCCCGTCGCAACCCAGAGCGTCTCTTGGACCTAAGGACCTCAATCCTACCATCACCCACAGCCTGATCACCTCACTGCCAATAATCAACATAACCCCCTACAATCCCCACTTCCTGACAACGTCTAGCAATAGTATCAGAAACAGAAAGGGGGATAGAGGGGCGTAGACCATAAAGCAACGAGTGGCTGTAGGTAATCCTAATCCCCATAGATCCTCCCACATAATTCCTAAACATTTCAAATAAAAGCACAAGCTGCTATTTAAGCACTATAAAATAGCACAAAATAACAACCTGACCTACATTAAACCAATAGAAACAATACTAAAATAAACTCCACCTTAATATATCTAAACAAAATTAAATAGATAAAAATACTTAACTTGGCAGATATTTAAAACATATATAAACAACCCATTTCTTTCCCGGTTGCAGACAGATATTCCAGTACGCGCCACTCACAATGCTCTGACTACGCCACGGCAGCAGCATACTCTTTATTCGCGGCAAGTCTCGCCTCACCCACAGGAGTCTGCTCAGAGAATTAGAGCTCCCCGCATTTCGAACCTCCAGCCCGTGTCACAGGGCAAGGCAGCCTGCAGCAGCCTCTCATGCCATGCAAGCCTGCCACCGGAGGACAAACGAGCAGATTGCAGGGGGCTAGCGCGTTTTAGGCAAAGTCAGAGAAATGAACACATCCCACATCAGCCCGCTCACGGCGGCGCCTCAACACTGGCAGGACACTCTGCACATGCAGATTAAGCGCTGCAGCAGCGCTCCTTTATTCATGGCAGTCTCCACCCCACAAAGAGTCTGCTCGTATAATTAGAGCTCCCCCGTACTCGAACCTCCAGCCCGGTGTCACAGGGCAAGGCAGCCTGCAGCACAGCCTTTCACGCCATGCAAGCCTGCCACCGGAGGACAAACGAGCAGATTGCAGGGGGGCTATAACGTTTTTAGGCAAAGATTCCTTTCGACATAAATCATTGTATTTTGGGATGTTTTGCAGGCAGGTTCTCAGGCTCAGAAAAGGCTACTTTCTCAGTTGTAACCATTTCCACCTAACAGCTTATTTGCAAACATTGGAAAGACAATAACATTCTTTCCTTTATAGAATGGCTTATGAAGATAAGGAGTAATCTTCAACTCACCTATTTAACAACTTGTTTCCACAACAGACAAAAATATTTCTTTCAGATGTGGGGGAATCAACAACATCTTATTACTACATTTTAATCTACCATTCTTCCCAGTAGCTACCTGGAAGGGTTAAGAGCACATTCCTTCAGATGAGGTTAAGCTACTGTAATTTCAGCAATATCATAAGACGTATATAAGATTGTAAACTGGTTTTAACTTCTTGTTTTTTAAAAGGGATAGGCTAATAGTTTGGATTTTTTTCAACTATTTGTCTCTTCAATCTGTTTTCGTATCTCACTTAAAATCTTAATTGTAAAGGTTAATGGACTTTCTTTTAACCTTTTGGGGTTTTCCTTAACCTAAAGATCTGTTTTCTTTATTGTGGTATAATTATATAGGATCACTATGGGTCCTAGTCAATCTAGTTATATTA
Source organism: Neoceratodus forsteri (assembly GCA_016271365.2). Lineage (NCBI taxonomy): Eukaryota > Metazoa > Chordata > Ceratodontiformes > Ceratodontidae > Neoceratodus > Neoceratodus forsteri. The sequence continues at coordinate 690,690,050 of CM057454.1, read as the reverse complement.
TTCCATCAGCTATGGATCTATGTACGCTGTGTATAGTAGAGGTGGGAGGGTGGGTTATTCATGGTTGTTAGAGTTGTATTTTTAGTCTGGTAGTATTGTCCTTTGTTGAAGTTGCAATATAGTTGTATCTCTTTGATATTTTAATATAGATAAGAAAATAAAAAAAATTAAAAAAAGGACATCAGGAATAATTTGTTTACAAGGAGAGTGTACTGGGCAGGTGGAACAGATTGCCCAACAAGGTGGTCTTCAAAATCAGTTTGAGGGTTGACTCACAGGTGGGATAGACACATTTGTTTAGTTGTGGGCAAGGAGAGTGGGATAAAAGCTACCAGGTGAGGGAGGGGCAGGAATGGTACACAGTGTGGCCGAGTGGTGTAGGGTAGCCTACCTGAGGCCATTATCTGGTGCTGTGGGCAGCCATTTTCTGCTTCTCTGTGGCTCCACCCACCTCTTTCTAGTCATGCAGCCACAGCAACATCCTGGGGACAAGGGTGTTTGACAGTGTGTGGTCACCCACACCCCCAAGAACTCCTCTGCTGAGCTGCCACTAGGAGCCTCTATTGCAGCAACATGCAACCACCTACCAACTCCCAGGGAAGAGAATGTCCAAGGGATGCTCTTAGCTCCCTCCCTGTCAGTCTCTGCTCCTGACATCTGTGATCAGGGCACAATTCCAGATTGCAGCATATCAGAGTGATGCCCCATTGCTCGGTACCCACAGAATGGGCAGTTATTAGTGCCTTAAAAGGGAGCAGTCAGCACAAAGGGCAGCAGCACCCAACTGTGGGGGCTGATACCAATGTATGCTTTGTGTACAAAAATATTTTGGCTTATTTAATATTTACTGTAGTATAGTAGTTTGTATCTGACTTATTTTGCTTAGTTCTAGGCTGACATCTTCTGTTATTACAAATCCCAGAATTTCCTGCAATTGACATCTGGGCAGTAATCAGCAGTGGGAGAGTAATAGCCTGCAGTACATGTTAGATTATTAATAATCTCCAATCAGATGTTTTCTGGGTCTACTTTTCTCCAGGGGCTAAGTACAGTCCTGTGTGACTGTACTTAGCCCAGGGAGGACAGCGAGGCCAGCAAACAAAAGATCAGAGTTTATATAAACGCTACCATGTGCTGCAAGCTATGGAATCTCCCTCGTCTGCCTACTACTTTGATGGTAGATGCAGAGGATGCTGGGATGTTTAGTAATAGAAGATGTCAGCCTATAACTAAGCAAAATTAGTCTGCTACAAACTGCTATACTACAGTAACATTTAAGTAAACCAAAATGTTTTGCACACAAAGTGCACATTGGGAGCAGCCTCAAACTTGATTGTGGGATCCTTGGTGATGACTGGTACCCTTTAAGAATGAGGCAGATACCAATCTGATTTTTTGCTTGTTTTGCTCTTGACCAGTTTCTGCACCTCAGTTTTTGTTGCTTAGGTAGTGATAGAGAGTGCCAATGGATATTGAAAGTTTCTACCTTTTTAGAGCAGACTGGCATATGTGAATTACAAAGGAACAGGAATTCATTAGTAGAACAAAACAAAAACACCATCCATCCTCTAATGAAAGGATTACATGGAGTCAGTCCTGATATAGAGTTTCCAAATCAGGCATATAATTCAGATAGTCAAAGTTTTAGAAACATACAAACTTAGACAAAGACAGCAGAAAAAGACACATGGTCAATCCAGTCTACCCAGGTTCCCTAAATCCCTGGGATCATGCTTGGAACCTAATGTTCCCCAAGGGTACTAACCCTCCCGGACGTTACCCTAATTATCTTCCCTGGTCATGTTGGCCCAGTTAACCACCATTCCCTTCATTCTATCCCTGGCATGTTTGAACCCTCTTACTGTGCCTGCTCCCACCTCCTCAGCTGGCAGACTGTTCAAGGGCTCTACCACCCTTTCTGTAAAGAAGTACTTCCTCACATCTCTCCTGATCCTCCCACCTACCAGCTTCTACTAGTGGACCCGTGACCTTGAATTTGTACTCAAGCTAAATAATTCCACGCAGGTCACTTTATTAATTCCTTTGAAGATTTGATCAGCTCAAGCATATCGGCCATCTCACTTCTGGTTTCCACTGAGTACAAATTTAGTGCCCTGAGGTGCTCCTCATAGGATTTACCCTGCTGTCCCTGAATCATTTTGGTCAGTGTGAGTTGCACTGTCTCTCATATTTCTTTGTCTTTTCTGAGGTGAGGACTCTAAAACTGGGCACAGTACTCCAGTAGAGGCCTCACTAGGGCTCTGTTGAGGGGTAGTATCACCTCTTTTCTCCTACTGTCAATCCCCCCCCAATGCATTCCAGCATCCTGTTGGCATTACTGTAGGCCTTGTTGCACTGACTAGTTTATTTAAGGGAGTTACTAATGGTAACTCCTAGTAGAGATGTGGGAAATTGGTAAAATTCACTCTACCAATTAATTTGTGGATTGTGCTCAATTCGCAAACTTTGCCAATTCACGGAGCGCGGATTGACCATGAAGTGTGGAATTTCATGGGCAAAATTCCACACTTTGTGGGCCCCCCACTGATCACCACACAATGTAAAATTTAATTAGTTAAATACCTGGTGTCTAGTGTTTCCCCTTACACCCCTGCCAATCACTGGCCCCAATGTAAAAAGAAATATATTATCATTATTTAAATCCCTGGGGCTAGATATTCAGACTGCACCAGGCAGGGGCACAATCCAGGGTGCAGTGCAACTGGGTTGAGCCAGGGCATAGTCCAGGTGATATTTAATGGTGCTGCGCCATGGCTCAGCACCATTGAATATGGCACTGAGGGCACACGCACTGCACACGGTGCAGTGGCACTGCACCTGCGCATGTGGCAGCAGGGGAGTAGGGAGCTGCGCCAGCACAAGTGCAGTTGTGCTAGGCACAGCAAGAACAATATTCAGCTGTGGGCATGCAAATTAGGCCATAATGCCAGCAAGGCGCAAATGGGGCCATTTGCATGTCATTATGGCCCCATTTGCATGCGGTGTGCTGATCCCCGGTGACTTGGCCATTGGGAACCGAAGCCCCATGGCGGGCTCCGCACCTGAATGCCCATTCGTGCGCATATGTCCATAGATACCCTAGTGGCCCAGTGGACCCTACCCCTTTGCCTGATCGTGGGCATGGATTAATGTAGTCCCTGGTGGTCCAGTGAACCCTACCCTTTCGCCCGCTCAGAGGCATGAATTAAATTAAGCCCTGGTGGTCCAGTGGACCGCTTTCCCCTGCCTGATTGTGGGCATATGATGAAACATTCTCTGGTGGTCCAGTGGACCGCTATCCCCTGCCTGATCATGGGCATGTAATAAAATGATCCCTGGTGTTCCAGTGGACCGATCACCCTCGCCTGCTTGCGGGCATCTGATAAACACCCCAGTGGTCCTGTGGTACCCACCATCCTCACCACCCACCCACCCATTGTCTCCCCACCACCTGCACGCGGTCAGTGGCAGGTGGCAGCTCCCGCTGGCAGCAGCCCTGCAGCGCTGCCGACTGACGAGTACGGTAGGGCTGTCGCCTATTGGTCCACTGCGTGGGTCAGTGAGTGTGCAGACCATACGTACCTACACAGTCACGATTTGTGAATGAGGTTCATCTGCCAATTTGGGACTGTGTAGTACAGTATGGTTCATGCCGTATTGGCCCATGTAGTGGGATCACTGCATACAGCCCTACTGTATGCTGTCAGTTGGTGGGCAGCTGGGCGGGCAGTTTTTGGGTGGGGAGCTACTGCCTGCTGCTGAACGGGGGGCAAGGTGGTGGGGGAATGAATGGGCAAGTGGGTATGGGGGTACCACTGCACCACCAGGGTGTTCATCAAATACCTGCGAGCGGGCAGAGGAGATCGGTCCACTGGACCAGCAGGGATCATTTTATTACATGCCCGTGAGCGAGCAGGGGATAGCAGTCCACTGGACCACCAGGGATTAACTTAATTCATGCCCACGATCGGGCAAAGGGGTAGGGTCCACTGGACCACCAGGGATTAACGTAATCCATGCCCTTGATTGGGTGAGTGAGGAGGGAGCATGACGCCCCCTGGGCAGGGGGCTCATCGACTGTGTCCTAGGCTGTTGGGTGGCCACCCACAGCAGGCAGCTGCCATGTTGCACCTAGCAATATGGCAGCCAGCCTGTGGGTTTCCCTGACTTTTTCCAGGTTTTGACGGGCTCAACACTGTGGCCCCTTGTGCGGCACAAGGCAGGTTTGTACCTGCATATGCGCCACACATCCCGGGCTGAATATCGGGATGTGCCACATATGCATGGGCAGGCCCCCCGCACTTGCGCTGCTTACATTACTGGTGCACCCTGGTGCATCGGGGGTTGCACAATGCAGCCGGTCCCTTTGAATATCACACCAGGGTGCATCAGTGGGTTGCATATGGCACAATCCTGTTGTACCATGCGCAACCCTTTTGAATATCCCATCCTTAGTGTCTAGTGGTTCTTCATCCTGCCGATTGCTGAAAAAATACATCATTTAAATCCTTGGTGTCTAGATATCCCTCCCTTCCCCTCCTCTGATAGCTGAAAAAAAATATTTTTAAATCCCTGGTGTCTAGTGGTCCCACCCCTGCTGATCACCTGCTCAATTTAATATATATATATATATATATATATATATCATTATTATTATTTAAAACTCTGGTATCTAGTGCCACCCCCACAATCGCTGGCCCCAGTGTTAAATCCAGGTGTCTGGTAGACCCACCACCCTGTCAGGAGGGCCCTCCACCCCTCCTCCCCACTCCGACCCCCTGTTGACAACCAGCACAGCCCTGCACGCTCCACCAGGCTGGCCACCTGACTGGCCTATAATGAATGAGCATGTGCTTGTACAAGCACACACTCATTCATTCTAGGTCAGTCAGGCAGCCAGCTGTGGTGAAAAATGAAGGGCTGTGCTGGTCACTGCTCAGGGTTGGGGTGGGGAGGAGCTGGGTGGTGGGCACTCCCTGATGGAGTGGAGGGGTGGACTATCTCCCTTGATTCCCAGTCAAAGAAGACCATCAGGTTGATCTGACAAGACATTCCAGTGACAAAACCATGTTGGTTATTATCCTGGGGCAGGATTTTTTAAATCCTAAGAATGACTCAAGGTGCTTGCATCAAACATGTCTGACACAACAGGCACCTTGAGCCAAGAGATGCACCCAGGCCTTTTTTCCAATTCTGCCTTCATCAAACAGCAGGTTGCATACTCCAAAGGGGCTTGTGCTAGCCTTGTGTGGCAAAAGTGGCTGCAGAATGGCGCTAGGGGGCATGCAGTGGACCCTGGCCACCACAACCCCAAATTTGCAATTTTCATAGTCCTCCCCAGGGACAAAGGGATAAGTACTGATAGACCAGCCAAAGGCTGGTCTAACAGTACTTAGACATCCCTTAGGAGAGATGTCCAATGTGTGCCACTGTGTTGCCTGCCCCAGCCTGCCCAGCACATAACTGATGTACACATTGGAGCATGTATATTGCACCCCCTAGTGATCTAATGCCCCACTCCCTTCCCCACCTCGATCTACCCCATTGCAGCAATATGAATATCAAAACTCCCTGGTAATCTAGTGCCCCCTCCCACCCCACCCCAATCTACACCTGTACTGCAATATGACTAGATTATACCCTCTGGTGATCTGGTGGCCCCCAACCCCACCCATGCAGGTTTTATCCTGACCCCATCTGCACCTCCAATTCAGTGACCGGCACAGCCCTCTGCACACCACCAGGGCCAGCTGCTGAATGAATTGTCAGAACAGGTTCTGTATACAGTACATGCTCTGACAGTTCATTCAGTGGCCAGCTGTTGTGGTGTGCAGAGGCTGTGCCGGTTGCCAAATCTGGGGTGCAGATGAGGGGTGGGTGGTGGTACTACCTGCAGGGGGGGGGCCACTAGATCACCAGGAAGTATAATTTAGTTATATTGCAGTAAAGGGGTAGATCAGGTGGTGGGAGGGGCACTAGATCACCAGGAGTTTTGCTATTCATATTGCTGTGAAGGGGTAGATCAGGATGGAGAGGGCACTAGGGGAACTCCTAGATACTGGTTACCCTACCATCAGATCGGGGCCTGGTGGTGGTGGGGGGCACGAGCCATTGCAATACCTCCATCCAAGGGCGCAGCTCACCCCATGGCTGTTGCGGCATTCTGAATGAGTGTGCCAGCTCTTTGGCACACTGCCACTATTGCTGTAAGCCACAGGACTTGGGTGCCAGGACCCTGTTCATTGGAAGATCTGGTGCAGGGTCCAGGATGCACCGGCATGCAACGCAAGCTGCCTTTGTCGCAGCTTGCATCAGGGCTTGGAAAAGAGTTTAGATGGTCCATGGACTTCAATTTGAATGCCTGTTTAATTATTTGCATGAATTCAAAATTGGGAATTGTTTATAAAGTGTGTGCAAAAAGTATCAAGTGCCTAATTAAACTTTAGGTCCCCTAGATTTAGGTCTCCATAAGGATGGAGTATCTGATTAAGAATGAAGTCTTTCTTGGGATCCGATATGGGCTGTCTATAGTATAGATGTTAAGAGAGAAAACTTCAGCTGTGTCCCAAAAAAGCCTTGAGGGCAAATTTTTGCTGGTAAAGCAGATCAAAAATAAACCCATATGAGGACTTAATAGGGAGAAGCAGTTTTAAAATAAAAATTATAGCATAGTGGTTAAGAGCACTGAGCTGCAAATCTGGAAAACTGAATTTGAGTCCAGCAGGCACCACTGCATGCAATGTAACCATGAACAAGTCACTTAACTCTGATTAGGCTGAGTTTAGAATGTTTAGACTCATATATGCATTCTAGGAGGAAATGAGTTGAAAGTTTTTTTCACTTGTCTGTTTTGGACTGCAGCAATTACAGGAGTGCAACACCTGCACAATCATTGGTCCTTTTGTTCCCTTCTGCTCATATATTTTTAATCATGCTGGCACTGGATGCCCATCACTGCTGTAACTTACCATGTCTTTTTAAAATTTTTATTGTTTAAATTAGCACCAAAAGCCCATCCCTGATGCTAGTAGATAAAAGTACTTTTGTGGCCACCAGGATTCCATCCCCAAACACATGTTAGAAGCTGATTCTCTCCTCCCCATTCAAGATCAATGTTGGCAGCCCATCTTTGATGCTAGCAGATAAAAGAACTTAAGCTGCCACTTTGGAGCCCATCCACAGTGGCTCACCAGTTCTCCCTGGGATGCCATCCATGGTGCCACCAACGATTCTTTCTTCCCCTACAAGAAGACAGCCAGTAGAAACCTGCATGCTACCTGCACAGCCACTACTGTATGGAAAATATAGTAACACAGTAATTTAAGGTTGGAATGGACTATAGGTCCACCATGTCTGCCCCACTGACTCATAAGCAGATATAAATTTGTAAGTTATGCAGACTTGTGCTAACATAAATGTGTTCCCTGCCAACGTTAAGATAGAGGGTATCCAGTGATTTAGTTGGTAAAGTAAATAGAAATCTGTCCAGGTTTACCTTGAAGCCCCCCACTGCCTTCATGACAGTGGTCTTCACTGCCTCCATTGGTGGGATCTTCCATAGGTTTACCACACTGTGGGAGAAGTGTGTCTTAGCTCAACACCTGGTTTTAGGAAATATCTCCATGTCATGTTGGAGGACACCAGATCAAGTGTCTCTGCTTATTTGATCTTGTCAATACCCTTGAGTATGCAGAAAACTGAGATCACATCCACTCTCACCCTCCTTTTTTCCCAATGCGAACATGTTAAGGGCCATAATCCATTGCTCAAAGCTTTTGTTTTTCATACCTTGGATCATGGTAGCCCTGCATTGCACCCTCTCTACTGCTTCAATGTTGTTTTTTATTTGGGAGCCCAGGTTTGTACTCAGTACTACAGGTGAGGCCTGCCATGACCTTGTGGATGCAAAATAACTTCCATTATAACATAGTAAGAAAAAAAAAATCAAAAAAGTTTACTGACCAAACATTAAATCTCTATAATCACATGGTCAGGTGCCAGATCTCATTTTCTCTCTAAAATACCTACTTAGAGCCATTGTATAAACGTAATAAGCCCCTCCAGAGTGTGCATCATAGGAATTAATATACTTCCCAGGGGCATAAGGACACTGTTTTCAGCCTCATGCCTTGCTGCACCATAGGGCATGCATTAACATCCTATAATGCACAACCTGTTGTGGCTTAGTACTTACCTATCCTACTGGTCACCCCCTTTGGTGCACCCCAGCATTCTGCCAGCCCTCTTAACAGTGGCACCTCATTTCTTGCCATGCTTCATCCTCTTGTCTATTCTGAGTTTCTGACCTCCGTGTTCTTTGCCTCCTCCAATGCTACAAAGGGAGCCCCACAAATATTTGTATTAAACCGCATACCACTATGATATTTTCCAGTCCTCCAGTGCTGCAAGAGGAGTCCCACACATTTTTGTATTAAGTTGTACACCACTGTTCTCTTTTTCAAATGGGGCATAGTTGTGGAATTGAGACTAGGGTTTTTACCAGACACCTCCTGGAGGAGGAGAAAATCTGGAAGGTTGTTGGAAAGGATGTGAGACTGCAAAATTGTGCCAAGATATTGGGAGGGTACAATGGATGTTAGATACTGCACAAATCTGGACAGGATCTGGAAGGAGTGGATGCCAGAGACTACACATATATAAGCAGGGGAAGGGAAAGGGTACCCCGGATACCTGAGAGGCATGAATTAGGACAATGTATATATGTTTGTGGGTATCCCTGGATGCCAGGGACTGGATGGATTAGGGAAATGTGCATATGTGTGTGTGTGTGTGGGGGGGGTTATCCATGAATGTCAGGGACTTCATGGATTTATGTCTGCCTTCCTTAGCAAGCTACCACCCCTGGTGACCACTGGTCTCTCTGATCATCCCCCCACAAATACATCTCAAACTCCTCCCCTCCCCTCTTTCTACTTCCATACCATCACCTCCAGGGACACTGCCAAACTGCTGAAGAGCCTGCCTAGCCAGAGCAGCCCAGGCAGCAATGATCTTTTCCAGGCTATGCTTAAATATATATCACTTGCCATCTTAAAACCACTCACCTACCCCTTTAACCTGGCATTGACTACCTCCTCAGTGCCCAGCACTTGGAAACATGCCAGGGTGGTACTCATTTTTAAGACTGGTGACCTGCTATCGCCAGATAAGTGTTGGCCTATATGCTTGCTCCCCCACCTTAGTAAGCTCCTGGAAAGGATTGTCCACCAACAACTGTCTGACTATATTGACACACACAACCTACTGTCCAGACCACTACACGGCTTCTGTAAACATCACTCCACCACATCTGCCTTTGCTCGGTTTACCAATCATATTCTTAGGAAAATGAACCTTGGAAGGGCAATGGGTGCTGTCTTTGTCAACCTGTCTAAAGCTTTTGACCAGGTCAACCACACCCTATTACTCTCCTCCCTCTGCACCCTTGGTTGCTCCACTGAGGCCACACAGTGGTTCTAAAGTTACCTTTCAGATACATCTCAGCCGGTATGTGTAGGACCTTCCATCTACCCTCAATCTCCCAGTCACTACCGGTGTACCCCAGGGCTCCATCCTGGGCCCACTCTTATTCTCCCTGTTTATAAACTCTCTCCCCTTTGACTGTGTCACTTGTGATGCACTCTTTTATGCAGATGACCCTGTCCTCTTCACTAGTGACAAGGCTCTTCAGAATATATCAAGGGCTTTATTCAATAACTATTCTGCGGTGCACACCTGGTTACACTCACATCGCCTAATTGTTAATGCTAAAAAAAGTAAATCCGTGATATTTGGATCTAAACCCTTCCTATCTAAGGTTGCCAAGGCTGGGTCCACCCTCTCAGTAGTCTCACTGGATGACACCGTACTTGAAAATGCACTAACTTTTAAATATCTGAGCATTTTCCTGGCCCCATCCCTCTCCTTTTCCGATCATATCTCCTCTGTTATCCACCATATTAACCAGAAACTTGGTGCGGCTTATCAGATAAAGTCACTCCCGACCAGGGAATCCCATTTAGCCTTTGCCCAAGGCAACGTGCCACCCTTGATTGACTACTGTTCTCCTATTTATTCACACACATCCTCAGCCTTGCATGTGCACCTCTGCTCCATGTACAACATGTCGTTTCACTCTCCTGGCACCATATTCCACTCATCACTGCCACCTCTACCAGACTGTTGACTGGCTCCCACTACACTGCAGATTTGATTACAGGCTTGGCTGCCTCCTGGATGCACCATCAGGCATGGTGAAGCCTCTTCTTAAATGTCTCGCCTCAAGACCAGAACTCCTTCAAGGTGTTTGCATGCATCCTCAGTCCCCCCATGGATATTCCTAAAGTCTCCTTGGCTAGCGGTAGCAGAGCGTTATCTGTAGCTGCTCCCACTCTGGAACAGAATCCCCATGCCCATCTGCTCTCTGGACTCCCATGCCACTTTCATGATATATCTCAAATCCTGACTGCTTGATGAGGCCAGATGCCGTAGCTATCTTGGATAACCCCCACCTTTCTGACTTTTCCCTCTTGGGCTGCTTTGGCCTCCCCTGCCTGCTTTCATTTCTTTGGACTCCTGTCATACATCCCTTACTGCCTGCTTCTTGGGCTCTGTCACTTGGCTATTGTTTTGTATGTTTTTTTTTTGTTTGTTTGTTTTCCATCATTCATTAACTTGCACTGGCCACTTATCCTTCATAAATAACTGTACAATAATTGTTGTTTATCATGATGTACTGATTATTTTTTTCAGCCTCTCATTAATCTTACATTCCTATATCACTTTCTTTGTTCACCAATGATGTCTGTATATCCACTTTGTTCACCAATGATGTCTGTATAGCCACACAGCTTGTGCACATTGTATAACTTGTCACTACCTCTGTACCTGCTGCCTGTGTGGCCCGGGTTATGCCTGAAAATGGTCCCCTGGATCAGTGCACTTTACCCAGTTACCAAAGACTTACTTAAATAAAATACATAAATAAATTTAGGCAGACAGGTGAGTGCCTTTGGACAAAATAGGCTGCTTGAATTGGGGCAGAGTAAGGGAGATGTGGTACCATTAAATAGGTGAGTACTACAGAATGCCAGTAGATACTTAGACTGGGACATGCTGAGAGAGGGGGTACTGCTGAACATCAGGAACTACTTGGCTTGTGGTGGATTGAGGAAGGGGATAGCACTGGGTTCCAAGAACTGCTTGGTTTGTGGCGGGGTGAGGAAGGGGGTTGCACTGCATGCTGGTGAGTACATGAATTAGGGGAAATGTATTTGTGGGAGGTGGCATTCTTGAATGTCAGTGACTGCATGAATTAGAGAAATGTGTTTGTCGAGGAGATTCTTGAATGTCAGGGACTGTATGGATTTGGGCAGGGAGGTGAGTGCCTTTGAACACAATAGACTGCTAGGATTGGAGCAGACTGAGGAAGGGGTGGTATCATTGGACAGGGGAGTATCACAGAATGCCAGGATCTTTTCGGACTGGGACAGGCTGAGGAAGGGGTGCCACTGAAGTTAACAGCAGGGACTGCCTGCCTTGTGGCGCAGTGAGGGAGGAGATGGTATTGGACTCCAGGGACTGCTTGGCATGTGAGCAAGAAGAATAATGAGGCTGCCACTGGACACTAGGCACTCCTTGACATGGGTTAGAGTGAGGGAAGGATATACCACTGGTCTTCAGATTACGTTTCTGGTGAAGGTGGGCATGGCCAGTGAATGCTAGGGACTGCTTGACATGACAGGGGTGAGTGAAGCCCTGCCAGTGAACACCAGGGACTGCATGGCAGAAAACATTCATCTGTATGCCAGCATTTTTAGTGCAATGTAACATGCACATGTTATTAAGTAACCTTTTTAAAAAGTAGGGAAATTAATGTCAAAGAACCTTATTTAAGCATCAGTTAGGGTTTAAGAGCACAGCCTCAAAAGGAGGGAAAAGCAACACTGGGGTAAAAAGTCACCTGACTCGGTGAATGAGGGGTATAGAGTTCCATGCGGTTTGAAAGACTCATTGATGCAGCATTAGCATTGCCTAACTTTAACACACACTCTAAAAGGATTGGCGTTGAAATAAATTTCCATGCATTAAAACATAGCACTGAACTTAGGGTAACACAGACATTGTAGAGCACCCCTAACATCCATCACATGAGCACCACTAAGGCACAACCCGGTATTAAAAATTGACAATCAGCCCCTCAACTGGCTTCTCTTGAGAAAACCAGGGATACATTCCATCCGTGATCTAATGGCCTAATGGTCGTATCATTTAGACTCCTTTGCAGCCTTATGAAATAAGTATTCACTACCATCAACAGATTTATGGTGCTTCCTGCAGATCCACAGTATGATCACTGCAAAACTAAAAGTGGATACTTCTCGATCCTCTCTAGATCGGACCCCTCAGGACATCCCTCACACAGCACCACTTCCAGTCTGATGCTCATTGAAGAAAGGGACAGTAGGTAGTATATATAAAACTATAAGGGACATCCTTACACACCCTGTGACTAAAGCCAGTAAGAAGTGGCAGACTGTACTGCAACATCAGCCAACAGATGAGGCATGGGCTCAGTGTTGGAGACTGGCACTTACTATCTGCATAGACAGCTGTAGTCTCCTAATAAAAAATAAATACTACAGTACAGGTACTGTATCATACTCTGAGCCAACTGAAGTACCTGTGTCTTCTCGCACAAGATGAATGCTGGCTACCGAGAGAATGCTGTGAACTGAGGAGGAGTGAGGAGTGACTATACTTTATGCCCAACTGTAGGATAGGATAGAATAGGATAGGATGGGATAGGATAGGAACTTTATTTGTATAGCACTCCTTCCCAGGGACTCGGAGCGTTAAACAATAATAAAAACATACATATCATACATATTCAAAATGACATATGAAGCAGAGACAGACCATTCTAACTATCCTACTCTCGATAATAAACAATATTCCAGTAAAACATATTAATAATTTATAAAACCATAATCTCAAATACAAAATATTGGTCAGTAGTGCAATAAATTTCATACGTCAGCAGGCGATAATGATAATAATCAAATCAGATTAAACGCCCACTCAAAGAGCAGTATTTTCAGGCCCCTTTTAAAGGCTTTCGCCAAGGTGTCTCCTGCAGATCTTGGGTTAATGAGTTCCACAGGGTCAGCTCAGCAACTGAGAATGCTTGGTCCCCCCAATTGCTGCAGCCTAGCCCTGTCAGGAGGCAGTCCTCAGAGGAATGGAGAGCCAGAGATGGGCGGTGAGGAATCAGAAGGTCTAGCAGGTAGGCTGCCCCCTCATTCAGGGCTTTATAGATCAGTAACTCTACCTTGAAGGCAACCCTCAACCTCACTGGCAGCCAGTGCAGTTCGCAGAGGACAGGTGTGACATGGTCAAATTTTAAAATATCAGTCAACAACCTTGCCACTGCATTCTGCACCAGCTGCAGCCAGTCAAGGTTGCCTCCAGATAGCCCTAGGCACAGGGCATTGCAGTAGTCCACCTTGGACATGACAAAGGCATGCACTAGGGTGAGCAGATCATCAGATGGTATCAAGGCTTGGATCCGGGCAATGAAAGAAACCACTCTTTTTGATGGCCGACACTGCACCCTCAAGTGTCAGGCCATCATCCAGGACCACACCCAGATCCACCACTAGTACCTCCATCTTGTCTAGGTTGAGTTTCAGCTAGTTGTGTGTCATCTAGTTCTGGATCTCCTCCAAGCAGTTGTTAATTACTGAAGTTGTCACCTGGTTTCCAGGTGAACAAGACAGGTATAGCTCAGTGTCATCAGCGTAGCATTGGAAACCCAGCTCATACCACCCATGATGCAATAGTCTCCTCTCCTTCCTCAGCATCATGAGTGGTTAGATTGTATTAGGGGTGTTCCCAAGTCCAGAAAAGATTAAATGGAAGTTGATTGAAGAATGTAAACAAACACATTTTTGTGTGGTAACACCAATATGGTGGGCAGTCTGTTTTTTTTTTACTTTTAAAAGAAAACAAACAAACAAAAGAATCAGACTCTAACTACTAGCTAAATCAGCAATCTCTATGGAATGGGGCAACCATAACAAGTCGTTTTTTTTTTTAAGCTAGGAAAATTTGAGGCCTGAGGGGGTTGATAATGTCCCTGTAAGTATTATTCTTTAAATCCTATATGCTGAACTTGATTCTTTTTAAAAGAGCAAAAAGAATTAACTTAAAAAAAAAACACAGACACTGTGATAAGCAATTATTCAAACCTCTAGGAATACCACACCATGCATTTATGAAGAATCAGAGGACTTTTTAAACTAATGTTACAGTTCCCTACTTTTGAGGGTTTGTGCTTCAATGCAAGCTGATGTCTGAATGCCTTTCTTTGCAATGAATAGATATTTATAGAATACATTAACAGTGTAATACCCCTCAGTCTGCCACTTAGTGTAGATTGCCACTCCATTTGTGCACCCCCACTAGTGAGTTGCATAGTGCAGTGTCCAGTTGTGGCTAGTTGCTGTTGTTAAAGGACTTGTAGATTGTGTAGCATCAGCCCAACTACAGAAACATTATTTTATATAGGTGCAAACACACTTTTATATTAGGGATGAGTAGACAGTTTAATGTTAACCTGCATTTTTGCATCTTAATAACCTTGGTGTCAACTGATTCATCTGACAATTGACATGCACAGAATCAGTGCCAGGACTTCTGGATCCTTGAATTTGGTAATGATCGGTTCTGCAGTTGAAAGGTTCTAGGAGGCTGAAAATACATGTACAGGTTAGGACTGGACAGACTTTCTTTTTTTTTTTAACTCAGAACCTCCCAGATCAAGCACTTATCTATGGACTCAGAATAATATGGACTAAATTCATTGAACTGAGTTCCAGGTCCATGGGTAGCTGCAGTGGTGAGGTGCTGAGTGGAGCTGGTGCAGCTGTGCCACCCACTTTAGGCACCTCAAGATCATGGCAGTGTGTGTCTGGTGCCTTGGTGGGTGGGGAGGTGGGGACTGGGCATTGCAAACATGCAGACCATCAGCACTTCATGCTCTACATAGAGCTGCAGAAGGTGGCCAGTGGTAGCAGCCAATAGCACAGTAGCAGCAGAATGGATGTCATGTGACATTGCTCAGCAGTATAAAGGCTGATGCAGTGTGCAGCAAAGATGCAGAGTGTGAACAGCAGCGCAAGCATCTCACCATGAATCAAAACAAGAGACAAAGAGTCAAAAATAGGAGAGGGAGTTGGAAGGAGGGCCTACTAATAAGAAATGAGAAACCTACTAAATAAATAAAACAACTTAACATTAAAATGTGAATTCTGACATGGGCTTCATGGTGCTGACTGATGGGACTTCTCTCTGGCATGCTGGCAACCCAAGTTCGTGCTTCAATCTCAGACATCAGGAGTGCAGACTGATGGGGAGAGAGTTAGAGTGTCCTTTGGACAATTTCTTCACAGGAAGGTGGGCTGTATGGACTGTGTTACAGGCAGCTCCTGGAGGTGGCTAGCGGAGGCGTTCTAGGTGGCATGGGCCTCTACACACTGTTGAATGCCCCACCCCTAGGATGCCACTGCAGCCATACCATTGTGGGAGGTGGAAGGGGCCCCAGAAAAGCAGAAAATCACCCACCCGGCTGACTGGATGACAGCTGCCACATTCCCCTCATGTCATGCAACCTCACAGCCCCCTCTGATCCCCTCAGCCTCCCCCCCCCCATGTTTCTGGTCAAGGCATCAGAACCCACTCTCTCCATCTCTGCTCCCAGACAGGGGAACCCCCCCATTAGGGATATGCCAGGTCTACTAGCAGTATAGCACAGTGGGTTAAGACTCTGAGCTGCAGATCTGAAGACCTGGTTTTGAATCCCACAGCCACCTAGGTGCATATTGTGTGATCTAGAGTAGGTGACTTAACTTCCTTATGCTCCCAGGTTACATAGAAACATAGACTTTGACAGGAGATAAGGACCACTTGGCCCACCCAGTCTGCCCATTTCCCTACCTATTGGATAAGCTGAAGATTCTATTTAGCCAACAGCCTACTTCCTGCAACCCCCCACTATAATTGCCTTATGTCTGTCCCATGCATGTTTGAATTCCCCCACTGTTTTAGACCCCACAACCTCTCCAGGAAGGTGGTTCCATGCGTCCACCACTCTCTTCGTGAAAAATAATTTCCTCACATTACCCTGAGCTGTCCCCCCTCTAACTTTAAATTGTGCCCCTTGTTCTTACACATCTCTTTTTCTGAAAGATGCTACCCTCCTGGACTTTGTTGATTCCCTTGAGGTACTTAAAAGTTTCTATCATGTCCCCCGTCCCTCCTTTCATCAAGGGTATACATATTAAGCTCTCTCAGTCTCTCTCTTCATATGGTTTCTGATGTAGACCCTGCACCATTTTAGTTGCCCTCCTCTGGACTGCTTCCATCCTGTCTATGTCCTTGCGTAGATGAGGTCTCCAAAACTGCACGCAGTACTCCAGATGGGGTCTCACCAACTGTCTGTATAGAGGGATAACCACTTCCCTTTTTCTACTTGTGATGCCCCTCCTATGCATCCCAGTATCCCCCTGGCTCTCCTTACTGACTTCTCAAATTGCTTACCCACCTTTAGGTCATCTGATATGACTACACCCTTATCCCTTCCATTATTGTTGCCATAGTACCTCCCTGCTATTGTGTACTCTTCTCCTGAATTTTTATTTCCCAGGTAAATTACTTTGCACTTCTTTGCATTGAATCTAAGTTGCCATATGTCTGACCATTCCTCCAACCTTGTCAAGTCCCTTCTCATCCCTTCTACCCCCCCCTTGTGTATCAACTCTGTTACAGATCTTTGTGTCATCCATGAGGGCATACCTTTCCTTCCAGACCCTCCACAATGTCACCTATAAAGACGTTAAAGAGGACTGGACCCAGTACTGAGCCCTGAGGTACTCCACTGGTAACCCCCTTTCTTCAGAATGTGTTCCATTCACTATTACCTTCTGTGTCCGGTTGTGCAGCCAGTTTGCTACCCAGGCTACCACCCTGGGACCCAATCCCAGGCTGGCTAACTTGATTATTAATCTTTTGTGCAGGACTGTGTCAATGCCTTGTTAAAGTCTAGGTAGGCCATATCCACTGGAAACAAGCTTCAGCTTAGTGTGCTACTCCTAGTTAAACAATGTTCCCTTTCCCTTTCCCTTACTGGGACATGGAACCAATGGGGACAGAGACAATGGCAACAAAGGATGGCCTGGTGGATGGGGTTAACAATAAACAGCCCAAAGGAGTGGCTGGTTGAGGAGGCAGATTAGGAGCACAAAGAAATGTGGATTCTGGCTGTCTGCTGACAGGAAAGAGTAGGGAAGGGAGAAAGAGAGAGAGAGAGAGAGAGAGAGAGAAAGAGAGAAGAGAGAGTCCATTGAGTAGGCAAGAGGTCCAAGGTTGCAAAAAAAAAAAAGAAAAAGACTGACTACTAAATAAATATTAGAAATTAAAGAAGGAAGTTACAGTTTAAAAAGTGGCTTCTTCTTTCTGCTGATGATGGAGTTTGAGAGAGACAGACAGACAGACAGAGACAGAGAGACAAAGGAGATTGTGTGTGGGGGGGTGGGGAGGCCAAAGGAGCCAAAAAAGCAAGTAGACTACTAAACTAAAGTTATCATTTTATGAAACAAAAAAATACCTCTTAACATAAAAGTGGCTTCTGGCTGCTGAGGACAGGGTTGGAGAGTGTGAGAGAGGAGTTTGACTGTGTCTGCTGTGTTCTACAGATTAAAGCACAACAAAAGAGCTTAAAGAAGGAAAAGCAGATGAGAGGCTGAGTGTAAGAAAGAGAGGGAAAAACAAATAGCACTGCATTACTGGTTGCTTGTGCCTGGTTTAAAAAAAATGGAGAAGCACAGTGACGCCTGATTGTGCGTGCCAGCAGCCTGCAAAAAATACACACTGGGCAGCAAAAGTGATTAATAAAAAGGGAAACTATAGAAAGACTGTGAGAGCGAGAGACTGAGAGAAAGAGAGAGGGAGAGAGAGAGAATAACATGTCAATGAATGTTTTCCTACTCATTCTGACTCACAGCAGACTATTTTTATTTTTTTGTTAAAGCAAAGAAGGAGGACACAAGCCATGCAGGGAATTTTTAACATTCATTAATTGATTGAGACTATTGCAATTGTGGACAACACTAGTGCCTGCTTAAAAAAGAAGTACCATCATCAGTCACCTTCTCTGTCCTCCTTATTTTCATCATCACTGTACCAAAGTGACCTAGATAAATTAAAAATATCTATATCAGCAATGTAAATCCCAAGGTAATAGTAGCATATCATTTTCTAACTGCTGAATACAGGCACTGAACAGTTCATCTTCTGCACTGAGCATGAAAGGAAGAGGTGGTGGTCAGTGTTATATACTTTATACAGTAGAACATTAAAAAAATACAAAAAAGATTAAAAACTGGATCAAATTGTTCAGGCTAGTTGTGAGTCTCAAGTAGACATTGCAGCTTTAGACAACCAAAAGGGTGTGTCAAGGGTCAGGCAAATCAATTGCTATGCTGCCAGGATCCAACAAAAGCAAACCCCAAAAAGTGATTATGGTAATACCATAATTTCATTTGCCAAGTCAAGACTTAAATCCAATACAGGTGTATCTGTTAAATCAGTCTGAATTAAAACAAATGGTTTGTTCATTAAAACTAAAGGGTTGGTAGGTATCACCCACAGAGGCACTCCCAAGTATAGAACAGTCACATTCTATGCTACTGTTAGTCCCCCACAGACTACATCCTATTCCTCTGAGGCTGATCACAATGAGGATAAAGACAGCAAGTGTGCACATGGTGTACCAGAAGACAAGGGGATGGAAACTACAAATGAGGAAGAAGTGGAAGCAGATGTTTCCATGGTGGTGGAGGAGGAGGAGGAGGAGATGGAGGACAGTGGGTTAGAGGAAGGGAATAAAGCACAAAAGCTACAGGCACACAAAAAATCCAGTGAAAAACTCCTAAGAAGGAGACTGAGCTGCAGTCTCAATTTGGCAAAAACTTAAATATCATATTTTGTTTGGTCATACCTTTCTCTTAGGGCTTTTAATGGGTTAGTGGCAACATGTTTTATTTGTAAATGGGCAGTCAGCAGGGGTAAAAAGAAAGAATCACTGGGAACCTAATCACTGAAAAGGCACCTAGACAGATGTCATAAAATTACTGAGAAATTCATTTTAGAGTACAGAAAAGAAAGTGACAGTGATGATAGCTCACTTCACTAAGGAGTATCTCTGATAGATGCTAGCAGTGGCAGCCTCTGCAGAACTACAGAACCACATCCAGCACTTCCTACCATTTGAATAACTCATAGAGTTACTGATTTTTGCTATGTGTTCAAAAGCCCCACTGCTTCAAGGAAATAGCTTACCATCTCAGGAGCATATGAACGTAAAGCCAATTATCTGTATACCACCCTGCTGCTGTTACAATGACAAAGAAAATTTCAGAGATGATAGGTGTTGATTTGCTACTGTATAACATTGTAGAACATGTAGGATTCAGGTGGCTGCTTGAGTACCTTAAACCTTGATATAATATATCATCGAGAAGATATTTCTCCTCCACAGGGACTACAGGTCTGTATGTTGATATATGTAAAACATTCTGATGAGTTTTGGCCAGTGCTGTAGAGAGAACGGTGCATCTCACAGCAGATATCTAGACAAGCTTTAAAACTGAATCCTTCATGTCAATTTTTTTAATTTTTTGCTATCACTTTTTACCTTCTTGGCCACCTTTCTACTCCCACGTCCTTCGTATCCTACTGAGGATCCAGCCACCATCCACCTCTGCTGCAGTCACACGTCAGCACCCTGTAACCTCTGCAGCGTACCCCCGCAGTGGGGTGGCAGGGAACCCCCAACTCCTCACCCAAAATGGATCCAGTTTTGGGTGCCGCGTAAGCCCAGTGAACATACATGGACTGCCATCAAGCCATATGAGAGGTGCCATTTTTTGCTGTTTTCTTGTCCCCTGGAGTCTAAGGCATGCAATGACAGCGGTGGAGGGAAGCACATGCGTGTCTGCATGTGCTCCCTCCAGACATCTGCCCAAACTCCTCCCCAAGCTCTCACCCAATGCCCTGTCCCCCAGCCTCCACCAGGGGGTGACTGGGCACCAACTAGTGAGACCCTCTCTCCCCAGAGAAGGAGAGCAGTCCATCAGATGCTCAATCCTTCTCCACCCCTGCCAACCCCTGGTGGCCCATGCTCATTCCCGAACACGGGTTGCCAGCATGGTGCGAGGTAAGGCATCTGTTGCCTCAGCCCTCAGCACCACCAGGCCAAATCCTTGATGTCTATTCATGCATATTGGACATCTTTTGCTGATAATTCTTGTGGGCGCAGTGAAATGCAGTTTGCTGTTTGTTTATTGAATTTTATTGACCATTTGAACCCACTGGGCTTCAGGGAGTCCCTTTTTCAGGGACGACCCAGAATTATTTACAAATATTAAACAACAGGATTACATTTACAGGGAAGGTTCTGACAATGGCGAGTGCATTAGATACATGTTACACGACATCTATGAAGATTTTCTTTTCCATCTGAACACAACTCATACAACACCAATGAGAAGCTAAAAAACAATACAGCAATGGTTCACATCGCAGTGACTGTTAGTTAGCTTAATGGTTGCAGATAATGGGTCAAACAAAGGGCTTTTTTCACAACTTCTGCTTTGTGCATTGCTTTAAATATAATAGTTCATTGTTTTCTTGATGAGGACTGGGACATTAGTGCTCTTGTTAGCACTGCTAAAAGAATATGAACTAATTTCAATCACTCAAGCAAAGCCCATCACTTATTTAAAAAAAAAAAAAAGAAATACAGAAGGAGCACAATTACCTTTGCACAGATTGATCCAAGACATTTTTACTAGGCGGAATTCAACCTTTCTTATGTTTCAGTGGCTGTCTGAACAAAAGCAAGCTGTCAGATAGTACACTTTGGAAAATAAAATTGATGATGCAGACACTGGCATCACTCCACCACAGTGGGCCATGTTGGAGTTTGTACTTTTAGTTCTCTAGCAATTTAATGAAATTACCAGAGAAATGACTGCAAACACTACAACACTGTGCCAGGTGATACCCTTACTAAAAAATTTTAAAATACAACTTGAATCTGATTTGGGACTATTTAGAGAACACAGATAGTTCCATCACACATGCTGTCACTGCTTACTCAAAGAGGTTCCCACCAGACTACAAAAAGGTCCAAAAATGGACCAAAGGTATGATAAAAAAAAAGTTGATGAAGATAAAAACTGTGTAAAATGCTACAGTCTGACCACTGTATTAAAGCAACAATCCTGGACCCACAATAAAAATCAAAGCAATTGCTGAATGATGATGATGATGACACTTCTTTTGAGGTAAACAGACAAGAAATCATTGATGAAGTGCATGTTATCATGGAGCAGAGTACAGACTCAGATTCAGAACAGTCTTCTTCACAAAACAGCACGGTGTCAGGTGCCCCTTTCTCTGGTGTTCCAGTATTTTTCTCTTCTTCCTTTTCTTTGGCCACTGTGCCAGGATCTTCTTTGCCACCATCAAAACATAGCAGTGTCCCATGATTGCACAGTTTAGCTTTAGGTCTCTGGAGTCACTTGCAAGATGCCATTGTAACTTCTTCATCCACTTCTGCTAACATTGCCTCAGTGCAGACCATTGTTCAGATGAGTGTGGCAGAGCCCTGTTTTGATTGGAATGCAGATCCTTTGAAATACTGGATATCCAGTTAAAATATGTGGGCTACAGTGATACAAATGGTGATAAAGTACCTGAATTGTCCTACTAGAGTTTGTTCATTACAATTGTTTATTTCAGCTTGTAATGTTATTACTGGCACAAGATCCTGTTTGTCACCAGAAAACACTGAATGTTTGACATTTCTCAAAGTCAACATTAATCACTTCAATTTCAAATGATACCTGAATGAATAAAAACAAAACATACTGACTCTGAGACCCTCTCCACAAAACAGTTTCTCCCACTGAGTCCATATTGTTTTGCCTGCAGCAACTGTATTTCATACCCCAAACTTTGTTGTTACTGAATCTGACCTGAATGGCAGGTTATTGCTTACTACTACTACTACTTATCAGCAACTGAATATAATATTATTTTACCACCTGTAGTAGTATGTAAATACTAAATATTTAATGTTTTATTGCAACAGATGACATAGCTGATTGTTCTTCTTTGGATAATATATTTACAGCCCTCCCTATCTGGCTGAAATTACTTTCCAGAGAATAATGTTAGCATTAATTCGTTGCTTAAACTATAATGTAATATTACATCTCAGTTACAGTGACTGGTAGGGCTGAGATTATATTTTATTATCAATATTTATGTGTAAGCCCCCTATAGGAGCTTACTAGTATTGCCCATAGGTTTTAGCCCTGGTAGTTTGGCAAGGAAGGTGAGTAGAGGGAGCCACAAGTTTGGCTGTGGGCCAAGATTTGGGGCTGGGGTGGGGTGATGACCTCCCCAGCCCACTGTCCTTATGTGAGCAAAGCCAGCAGAGTGTTGAGAGCTTTTGGAGGGATTGAGAATGTCTAGAGTCATTAGGGAGTGCTACTGGTAGGAATGTGAACATGCCACAGAGTGAGATGGTGTATGACTCAGAGGTTAGAGCCTGTGCCATGGCAGGGCAGAAGTGAGAGCCTGCCCTGTGGTCACCAGAGACTGAGATTGATACCCATAAGAAACTGAGCTGGAGGGGGTGGTAATAGTTCAGGAGGTACAATAGTAAGTAGTCCAGGGCATAAGCCTCTTTAAGCTGCCCCCTTTCTGGACACTCACTGGTCCCTGGCTGGAGCACACATTTTGTCATCCAGTTTCTGGTGCCCCATGGTTATGAGACATTAGAGCAGGATGCAGTATCAAGATTCCCCCCAAGAGCTCATCACTGTGGGAGTGTGAGACAGCCAGGAGAAGCTGTCAGTCCAAAGGCTGTTCCGTGGGGTGCTGGCCTGGGCAGCAGGAAAGTAGAAGCGCAGTCAGTGAGCTGTTTGGAAAAGGAAAGTTTGTGCAGGACAGAGTAAGGGAGCTGTTGGTTCATTTTGTGGCCTTATTCAGCCTGATGTATTGCTGCTGCCATCATCAATTTAGAGCCTGATTTGTCTCATGAGGAGGAGCAAGCAGTGGGGATCACTGGATCAACATAGTAGCACTGTAATCATGGCCCTGGCCACATGTAAAGAAGATCATCCATAGTACTATTTCCAATGCTCCATCGAGTGGCCTTGTTTTACCTTTTTGGCAATTAAATCTGTTTAACATTTGATTGGTGTGGACAGTGAGCTTAATGCAACTGCCTGTGATTGCCTAACAAAGTTTGCCCTCTGCAGCTGCAGCCCCCAGAGAAGAGACTGTACACACCCCATGGACTAATCATCTTACTCAGGTAAATGAGCATATATTTTGTGACTGTGTTTCTAGCTGTGAGTGCCCCCTTCCGCTCAGCAGTAACATCCCAGCATACTCCTAGACATTGGGAGGGGTGGCATACATATAGTAAATGAAAACAATTATTTGTTGGAACTAGAAAGGATATATTATGTGTGTTGTTAGATGCACAGCACACTGCAAATAATTATTATTGACTGCACTTGGCTAATGTGACTAGCTGGTGGTCAGTAAGATATTTACTGTTTTATGTTTTAAAGATATTGCTGAGTAAAACAAGTAGACAACAACAGTACCACCTGTTACACAAGGTCCCTGCACCCTAATTGGTACCCCCAGAGGTACACTGCAGACAGCTAGCATTTAGGTATATGTTATACTAACATATAGCGCTAAGGGCATCTACTGTACAAGAGTAGATGTCAGGATATGTATGCACATTATTGTTATACACTTTACTTTTAAATATACACATGTATTTCTTGCTTACAAGATATTAGGACATCTGTGTTCTTGTAATGATTATGATATGAGTCAGCATTGCCATCTTCTGATGATTTGTATTACTGCACTGCTATGTTCAAACTGTACCTCTTTGTTTCTACAAAGTGATGACTATAACAAAATTGTATAATGTTATCTTGGACTGTGGAGCCACCTCTAATTTAGCCAATAGGGCTCATCTCTGTAACTAGAAGTGTTTCTATCTAACAGTTACCATGGTAATTATCTTAGGTATATAATGTAAGACATTACGTCTTCTACTTCAGAGACCCCAGGAGAAACGGAGATTCCTCAAAGTATAGGGAACGCTTAGCATTAGCTTCCAGTTCCTATTGGTAAGAACTGCTTAGGGCAACTGTGGTTTTCCTTTCAGTTGTAATAAACAAATTGTATTACTCTTATGCAATGTGTCTGTGATTTCTTGCATGCCCATTATTGCCAAGAACCTGAGAGTGAGGTTTAAAACTCCTGACAATTGATGACCGCATGCTGGCAATATTTGGAGTTTGCAAAGTTTCACTTGTTGCTACAACTTTCCCCTTCCAAACAGGGACAGCAGGTGTGCATTCCAGCACCACCTCTCCCTTTTTTCACCCACTTTGTAATCACTTGCAAAATCTGGCTGCTTACTGGGTGTGTTCGATGCCGACTCAACCCATCCTACAGCAGTTTTGAATTGCAAGCTTACAAGTGCACAGTAGCCCGACTATGAACAAGTGCACCTATTGTGGTTTGATACACAGCATGGCACCTTTTCACAGTTTGATTTTTCATTCCCTCCCACACAATGGCCACTGTATCAAATATCTGTGCAGAACTGAGACTCGATGTCTCAAACTTCCTTGCCTCCCATGGAGGATGGGCTGACTTCATGTGGGATGCAAGTCAATCCAAAAACCCTGAGCTGGGGATTTCAACCCAGTACACAGAGACGAGACAGCCAGAAAGCGAGATGCTAAAGGGCTGTTGGTTGTGGCTCTCTATGTTGCTCTGGAAGCCTCCAAAGTGAGGTTTCAATCCATTGAACTGCAAATCTCGTCTCTTAAGCAGGAGATGGGATTGCAAGAAACTGAATGTGTAAGACGTGAGCAGGATTTGGAGTCTGAGCTCCAAACTCTGCAAAATGAAAAGGATTCCCTTTTGCAACATTCTGCTCAGGCAGGCGAGTGGGAACTTTGTATGTTGAAGTTGGAGTATGAAAATTTGAGACAGGATAAGGGGCAGGCTTTGCAAATGAATGACTTATTAAGTAGAACGAATGATCAGATGCGTGAGGAGTTGGGAAAGTTGCAGGACGAGATAAGCCAGGTACGTAATGACTTAGGTATAGCTACTAAGGACAATCACTAATTGAGCACCACGTATAGAGTGTTACAGAAGCAGATGCAGGATGAAATGGATCAGAATGTTGCAAAAGTGAGTCATGAGGAATGTGAATTTAAAATGGTGAAACTGCACCATCAGCGAGAGGTGCTGGCTGGTCACGTCAAGGAGATGGGAGGCATAGCTCTTGCCTTGTTGACATCATCTGAAGAGGAGGAGTCAGATGATGATATTTCCCAGTACAACACCCAGTCACACCCCTACTATGGCCCAGACACCCATCCCCACCATCCACAACATGGCGGACCCCTGTCACATGACACCACGTCCCTACATCAATCGACAGCATGACGCACATCATGGGCGATTCCAACATGGTGACCCCCATGATACGGGGGGAGCAGGCCTAGGCTTAGTCCTGATGGCACCACCAATAGTCGTTATTAATGTGGAAGACTGGCAGGAGATAGAGAAAATAATTGAAAGTGCCTTAGGCACCGTGCCCATCTCTGAGAAAAATAAACGGGTTCTCAAGACCCAGATTAGGCAGCTTCTACATGAGGCTGGTACACAGGAGGGCATGGTTCATTCTGTGGCTGAAGCCATGGCTCAGGCAGCCCTGGAGGGTGCCCAAGGTAATCTACCTCCACTTGATGGTCCCAATAATCCCCTTCAAATGGCCCACTCTGTTCAGCCAATAGGTGACAGTATTGGTCGGATGAGCCCATCCGACAACCTCAGCTGCTACTTGGAAAAGGTGCATGCTAAATGTGAAATGCTTAGTCTCCCTGCAGACTACCAGGTCCAGATCCTGTGCTAGACCATCGATCCTGGCCTATGGGTGAAACTCCCCAATGTCGTCCACAGGACGGTCACACCACCTTTGATGAAGCAGCATCTAAGCTCATCTCTGCACACAACCCAGGTGTGGTAGAAGTGATGCACACATATCCTGTGAAACAGAATGTGAAAGAAAGTCCAGCGACTTTCCACCTGAGGCCCTGGATGGCCTACCGAGCAGGGAAGCCTCTTGCAGGAAAAGCTGCAGATGTGTCATTGAGTATAAGACCTTGTTCCTTAGGATCATGATCCCTGCAGTAAGAGAAAAGATAGATCCAAAAACCTATCCCAACACGGAGAGATTTGCCGATATTCTTCAGTAAACAGAGAGTTTATCAACTCTACATCCGTGATTCAGGCTCCAGTTCCCAGAAAGTAGCTGCCATGGAAGCCATTCCGGAGGCCACGACACACTACATGGTGGAGGGGCAGGCCCAAGAGAAACATCCCCTCCACACAGACAACCAACACCCCCAGCAGGCCCAACAGCAGCAACAACAATCCTGGGGTGGGAACCGGAATTACCACAAAAATAAGAAACACCATAAGAATAATAAGGGTAAACAACAAAGACCAGGCCCTTCATATAGGGAAATAGCTGATGAGAATTGGAGTCTCTGAGACCTCCTTGGGAAAGTGCACTGTGTGGCAGATGCTGTTCTGGTACGGCCCCTTGCTGCAATACAGCCAGGAGAGCAGGCCTCCACAGGCTGCGGGGACACAGGAAGTCCAGGGTCTCAGGCCCTTACAGGTCTGAACCTGGAAGAGGCTCCCTATATAGCATCAGTACAGCATGGCAAATCAGAGGGCCATGTGCTAATCCAGAGCAAATATCATCTATTCAAAAAGACTTGGACTTAGTGACCAAATGGACTGCTACATGGGGGATGAAGCTTAACTTCGCTAAGTGTAAAGTAATGCATTTTGGGATGAACAACAAGAAAAATATCTACACATTGGATAATAGGTTAATGACAAGTACATCTTTTGAAAAGGATTTGGGTGTTTTAATATCAGATGATTTCCTTCCGAACTCTCATATAAATTAGGTTATTTTAAAAATTAATCGTATTATTTGGTCTATTAAACGTGACGTTGTTTCAAGGGACAAGAGGGTATTGATGCCTTTGTTCAAAGCTTATGTTATTCCCCATTTGGTCTACTTGTCTCAACTATGGTGTCCATATCGGCAACAGGATATCATGGTACTGGAAAGAGTACAGAGGAGGTACACCAAAATGCTGAGAGATTTAAAAGATATGCCATATGAGAGTAGATTAAACTCCTTACACCTAATGCCTCTATCAATAAGACGCATAAGGGGTGATCTGCTCCTTATGTACAATATTATAAATGATCCTTATCTTATAGTTAATTTGGGCTTTCGCTTTAAGGATGTGTCTCATAATCTAAGGGGACATCCTTTACAGTTACAGCTAAAGAGATTTAATTTTCTTCCAAGGAAATTCTTTTTCTCAGTATGGGTAGTTAAATTATGGAATGCATTGCCCTTAGAGGTGATAATTAGTATTTACAAACATACTTATAAAACATGCCTGGATAAACTTATCCTTGCAGGTTCAATTTTTAGTTATTATTAACATATAGGAGTAATTCATTGTCCTTTTTGGCTCTCTAACTCCTATTCAAAACTTAGTATGCAACTTAGTATGGTGAGATGGTTCAAAGGAACCAGGCCCAAACTCTCTTTCAAGAGCTCCCCCATGCTTCCACTGGTACAGATTGACAATTACAGGCCCCAGTCCATATTGTAAACAAGCTGGTCTTGGATACAAATGGAAGGCCCTGCACAGAGGCTTAGGTCAGGGTCCACCTACTCACAGTGTTACTTGATACAGGCGTGGCTGTGTCTGTATTACAGGATGACAACCCAGACACATCACCTTGGTTTACTGGGGGGAAGACCAACATGTCTGGGGTAGATAGAACTAGGTTACCTGCATACCGCTCCCTGCAACTACCTGTGACACTGGGACACCTGAAGGCGTATCATACCTTTCAGCTGATGGTATTGCATGATGATCCAAGTATAATCAGAAATTTTGACATTTTGGCACCACACGGCTGTGTGGTAGACCTTGCCAACATGTTACTGATACAAATTCAGGGACAATATCACACCATTATTATCCCTGACTCACATGTGGTTCCAACAATCTCTGTGAACAACAGAGTATGACGTCATAGATTCGTTTAAGAACCATGAGCTTTTCACAAAGCTCCTCCCCATTCTACAAAGGCATCTGGAGGCATTTGCCACCAACAAGCATGATTGTGGTAGGATGCACACTGTCATTGAAGTGATAGGCCCAGCACATGAAAGGCAACGACAATACCCCATTTCCACCCGAGGCCTTGCCTTCTCTTAGGGAAACAATTAAATCACTCCTCAAGCAAGGTATAATCAGGACATGTTTTTTCCACTGCAAATTCCCCAGTGTGGCCTGTGAAAAAAGCCACAGGTGCCTGGAGACTTTCTATTGACTACAGGAGACTAAACCAGGTCACCCCCAGTTGTGCCCCAAGTGTGGTATCAGTACCAGATGTGCTACGACTACTGACCCCTAACCAACAATGGTTTAGTACCCTGGATATCTCCAGTGGCTTCTGGTGGTTGCCATTGGTCCCCAAAAGTCAGTATAAGTTTGCCTTCACCTTTGAGGGCAGGCAGTACACATGGACCTGCTTACCCCAGGGGTTCCACACCAGACCCTCCCTGTTCCATTTGCACATGATGGATGCCCATGAGGGTTTCTCTACATCCCAGTGTCTCTTGTAGTATGTGGACTCTCTGTTGTTGGCCACAGCCACACAGGAACAGCATCTGGATCTCTTAGACGAACTACTGACCCTTATCCAGAGTGCAGGCCTCAAATGTAACCCTGCAAAAGCACATCTATGTCAGAAAGTGGTACTGTTTCTGGGCCTGAGGATAACAGACCAAGGCCAAAGCCCTACCTGGAAGAAGATACAGGGATTGCATGATCTGCCACTGCCTGCCAGCGTGGCCACCCTTAGAAGGTTTTTAGGTATGGTGAACTATTCTAGAGATTTTATTTGTGATTTTGTAAAGAAGGACACCCCTCTGTACAGACTACTGAAAAAGGATGTCCCCTGGACTTGGGGCCCCATTCACACCCAAGCTGTGATGTCACTGAAACAAGCCTTGGCCTCAGCTCCAGCTTTGGCTAACCCCAATCCAGCCTTGCCATTCCATCTGGAATGTGCCACCTCTGACATTGCTATGTCTGCAGTGTTGGCCCAGAAGGTCCATGGCACCCTGAGACCCACTGCATATGCATCACAGCTCTTGACTCCAGTGGAACAGAAATACAGCCTTTGTGAAAGGAACCTTCTGGACACCTACTGGGCTGTCAAGCACTTTCTGTATATCATTGGGTACTCCCCCCTAATCATTAATACAAACCACACCCCAACAACCTGTTTGCTGTTAGAGTAAAGGATGGGTCAGTCTCCCAATACCAGACTGACACACTGGTCCCTCCTTCTCCAGGATAGAGACATCAAGATCCACCCAACCCAAATGCCATCCATTCTGGTGCATGGTCTCCTTTTCCAAGGAGAGCCCCATGACTGTACACTGCAGCCAGCTGATCTACAGATCCAGGTCCTTTTCTTCCTGCTATACCACAACTACTTCAGAACAGCTCATTGTGTCCTGTCTTCACAGATGAATCAGCTTCCTATTACCAGGGAGAACAGATAGCAGGAAAGGGCATATTGGTAATTTACCCTTTTGGTAACACTGTTAAGATTTCTAAGCGTTGCAGTGTGGCATCATCACAGTATGCGGAAATGGCAACGGTGGCCTGCGCCCTCGAGTTCATCCAGCATGGAACTGAGGATACCATCATTTTTACAGACTCTAACTGGGTTTGTTGTTCCCTTACAGAATTTCTTCCTTTCTATCAAAGGAACTCATTTACCTCTTCTGATGGCACACCTATGAAACACAAGGAACTGGTAATATACATTCATTCACTGGCACAGAAATTTGCACACAAACTCTATGTACGCAAACTTAAGGCCCACTCCATACACGACCCCTATCATGCCTTCAATGACACTGCTGACACCCTTGCAAAGGAAGGGGCCCAAGGGAGGGATGCCTGGATGATGGACCATCCAGAGGCCAGAGCGGCCGTACACATTGCAGCAGTCAGGAAAAAACCTGAACCCTTCTCCCCCTTGGATTTGTCAGAGGCCCAACATGCTGATTATGAACTCAAAGATGTGTTCAGATTCCTGGACAAAGGTACTGAGAAGAATTTATCTACCTATAACCCCTACTGAAGGCATGAATGTAAGTTACACCTGACAAGCTCATCTGGTATCAACCAGATAACAACCCCACCAAATTGTGGGTGGTCCCTCCTCATCTTAGGCCTGAATTTCTGCACCAAGTATATGACACCCCCCACTGGTGGGCACCAGGAAGTGGAAAACACACTCCAAAGGCTCAAGACCACCACCTGGTGGCCTGGTGTCACCAAGGATGTGAAACAATACATAGATAACTGTCACGTTTGTGCACAAAACAATCCCATCCCTACCAAACGTAATGCCAAGCTACTACCACAAAGGCATTCTAACCCTTGGCATGCCATGCAGATCGATTTTATTGGTCTCCTGACCAATACTAGTAGAAACAACAAATATACCCTTGTGGTAACTGATCTTTTCTCTAAGTGGGTTGAAGCTTTCCCCACCAAGACATGCACTGCTAAAATCATTGCCAAAATCCTGGTGGAACATATTTCCTCCACGTGGGGCCTACCTCTTAAGGTAGACTCAGACAAAGGAACCAGTTTTACAGGTGAGTTGATGAAAGGAGTCCTTGAACTCCTCGGAGTTCATCAAACATTCCACATACCTTACCATCCACAATCCTCAGGTCAAGTAGAGAGAGCCAACAGATGGATTAAGTAAATGCTTTCTAAATTCATTGAGGACAATCTCAAGGACTGGGATTCCCTACTGCCATTACTCCTTATGACAATCAGGGGTACACCCTCAGCCACCACCCAGTTGACACCCTTTGAGGTGATGACTGGTAGAAACATGAGATTACCTGAACACCTGTTGTTTGACCTGCACACCCCCACTGCAGGCTGTGTCTCAGTGGACCAATATGTGGAAAAACTCAGACAAGACCTGCTACACACTCATTTGTATGTTGCTAACTGCATGGGTAAGGCCCAGCAAGAGTCCAAATTCCAGTTTGACAAACATGCACAAGAAGTGGATTGGCAAGTTGGGGATCAGGTAATGGTTCTCAGATTTGCACATCCCACACATTCTTTCTTCAATAAGTGGGAAGGACCCTATCCCATTGTCGACAAGATCAGTCCAGCAGTCTATCAGGTTAGACTCATGCAAAACAACAAACTGACTGACGGGGGTGGGGGTTGGACCCGGAGGAAATTGCTGCCTAAAATTTTCTCTCTGCCCCAGCCTGACAGGAAAACCGGTCAAAATGTCCTAAATGCTGGTCTGATTTTACCTGAGCTACCCCACACACCATCCTCTGTCTCTGTCAACACCGTCGAGATGTAATTTGGGTGAGCCACGCTCTTAGCCAGCACCTGACAGGCTGCTGATACTCCGGAGCTGACATGCAGTAGTAGGCAGTATAGGCCCGAGCTCGGTACACCAGTGCTGTCATACTTCTTCCCCCCCCCCTTAGTGGGATCGAAGCTGCAGCAGTTCTGATCTCCCCCCAAAAAGATCACCGGAGCAAGTCCGACGAGGAGCCCAGTGCCGGTGGGGTTTAACTGCTGCTCCCCAGTGAAGGAGAAGATGCTGAATTTGCTAGTTGTAGGTTGCAGAAAGGATTGGCAGGCTC
The DNA here is from genome assembly GCA_016271365.2 of Neoceratodus forsteri. Taxonomy (NCBI): domain Eukaryota; kingdom Metazoa; phylum Chordata; order Ceratodontiformes; family Ceratodontidae; genus Neoceratodus; species Neoceratodus forsteri. The sequence goes on along the minus strand of CM057454.1, from coordinate 690,658,045 downwards.
GGAGCCTATGAGTTGCAGTATGGCTGAAGCTCCGCACCATGATATCCCGGCTTCTGTCAATCAAATGCAAGTTGGCGAAGCCTTAGCAAATATTACTAAAATGTTGGAGGCCTTATTAAGTGGTGCCTCACTTTCTACCAATGTGACAGACGTGCACAGATTAGAGGACCAGCATAATGTTTTAGAGCAATGGACAGATGAGCTAGAGAAACAGCACCTACACGTATTGCAAAGGCTTTGAGACCATGAGACCAAGTTAGCCCGGTTGTGGTACAGAGCAGAGGGCCAGGAAAACCTAAGTAGAAGGAATAATATACAAATTTTAGGGGTACCTGAAGGAATCGAAGGGCCTAACATGGAAAGATTCTTGAACGACTGGATACCACAGCTCCTGGGTGACCAGTTGAAGGAGCCAATTGGGGTAGAGAGGGCCCATCATGTCTCTGGCAACCCTAACAATACCAAAGGCCCACGCACCATTATTGCCAACCTGCTGTGCTTCTCGGTCAAAGAACGCCTACTGCATGCTGCTAGAGAGCTGGGAGAGTTGGAATGGAAGGGGAGCACCATATCTTTCCACAGAGATTTTATACAAGAAGTGGCTGTGAAACGTAGAGCATATAACCCCCTTAAAAAAATCCTTGCAGCCAATGCAGTGCGATATCATTTCAAAGGCCTCACTGCTTTGTACCTGAATAGAAAAGGTCAGTCTTTCCTCATGGAATCCCCAGGAGACGCAGAAGCCTGGATTCAGGCCCACTGGCCTGGCATGTTACCATGGACTACATCTCCCAGACACCTCTGGGAGACCAGGAATCATATGACTCAGGGAACTATAAGAAAAGGAGGCACTGCACCAGGGGACAGGAATTCGGGCTGGACGGGTTCACCAAACAAGGATTCCCCCAGTAGTAAAAAGCTATGGGCTCCACATCCCTCGGGGGATAAGATGAATACGGCTGGGACTGATATTTCCACTGACCAGGAGGCACCAACTAATAAATCACACAACAATTCTCTGGGAGACACTACTAATTCACTGCTAGCCAGGCAAAGGCAGCACTCCAGAAGTCCCCGCTCCTCGAAGTTAAAAGGTGCAACAGAGTCGCCACCTGCCAAACAACCTAGAGCCACTACCTCAATCTGGAACATAACTAATCAGAAGGATCAACCAGAGGAAGAGGCTGCTGTACCCTTAGAGGATCCGACTCTGCTGGACAGGGCATCCAAAATGGAAGTCTATGAGGAAGAAGTCGTGGCAGCTGATGGCTTGTTAAAACCGGGCTTGAAGACTTTTGCAGAGGTCGTTGCCTTGGGTGCTAGCCCCACTGGCTCTGGACAAATTTGTAATTTAGGGGATGCCATGACGTGCTCCGACACTTAGAGCATCCCAGTTTTCCTGGAGGTTGCTTTCATATATGTGCGAAAGCCCCCTGTGGCCTTTAACATATGAGGCGCTGGAAACGCTGTACCATGAGCAGTTCTCTGCCTGGGCAAAATATGCTATTCTGGCTATCTGCCCCTTACTTGGGCCACAGATTTCTCCCTCCCCCTCCTCCCTCAGTGGGCAAAAAGGGCAAAAAGGGTTAACCGCAAGGGCCCCCCCTCTTTCTATCCCCTCCCTCATTCCCTTTCCCCTCCCCCCTTGCTTTTCCCTTCCCCTGATATAACAGCACAGTACAGAAGCATATGAGCTTATTGCCCAGGAATTCCTTTTAGCAAATATAGAGATATATCGGGATAGACCACTATATTTCAGTAAGAGCAGGTTTGATAAGATACAAGTGACAGCTTGCTATTTCTAGGAATTAGATCCTAGATGGGAGGCATCAGTATGTACTAGTATGTGTTAAGAGCTTATTCAATGGCAGGTGGCTGACAGAGGCCCCCTTCCCCCTTCCCTTCCCTTCCCCTCCTTCCCTCCACCCCACCTATTCCCTACCTGGGTGACTTAAGGTCACCTGATACACCTAGACTCTCCAGCTTTGGTGTTTTGGAGTCAGGATGGGTCAGGTTATCATCTAGTGGGTGTAACCTTTCCCATTGCTATCTCATGGTGCCTGAAGCAGTGTGGCTTATAGGGGTCTTTTACCTCTACTCACATGTTCACCTCGACACCACCAATGTAGTCAGGTTTAGGAATCCAAGATAAATATTACTGTTATAATATACTGACTTTGATAACTATTTGTTTTTTACTGTAATTATTGTTAAGATAGATAACTCTGTTTTGTCTCTATCCTTATTCTGTCTAGGTATTTACCTGATTTAGACAAGACCATACGCTGCTGCCTATTTTACTCCTTACCAGTTCTCTCGACTGGAGTCTGCCTTTATACCCTGCGGTCACAGGTTACCCTATTTTATTTTTTGCTGCCATGTGTATACCTAGGCCCTCCTGCAGGGTGAGTACTTTCTATATTTCTACTAGTAGCTGAGGGGGTACCGCTATGGAAGTGACCGCAGCGGGTCCTCGGGGGGGGAGGTGAATCTCCTGGAATGTCAGGGGACTCAATCTCCTGGCGAAGCGCACTAAGGTGTTACAATTCTTAAACTCTATGGGGACTGATGTGACCCTGCTCCAGGAGATGCACCTCACCAGCTGGACGGTCCAATGGTTGAAGAAGTTATGGGTAGGTACAGTCCTGTCTAACTGCACAACTACAAAATCAAGGGGGGTTGTCATTCTCCTCCGGAGATCGGGCCCGTGGTCAGTTGAAACCCAGCATCAGGACACTCAGGGGAGATGGCTAGCAGCCAGATTGTCCTACCCAGGTGGCAAAGTTATAATAGCTAATGTTTATGGTCCTAATACAGATTCTGAGGACCCGTATTCTGAATTGAACCAAGCATTAACAGACCTGTTGGAAGAGAAAGCAGAGATTCCTGTACTATTGGGGGGGGTGATCACAATTTGGTACTAGATGTTTTCATAGACAAATTCATTTCCACACCTCAATCTCATCCCAAAGTATTTGCCACCTTGAATACACTGATGTCGGAGTGGGCTCTAGGAGATCCATGGAGAAACAGTCATCCGCAAGGGCGCGACTATACCTTCTACTCCAATGCACGGTACCCATAGCAGACTAGACTTTTGGTTAGTTAATCATGTTGCAATGCCAGGTGTAAGCAATGCGACCATAGGGAACATTTTGATATCTGATCATGCCCCTGTTGCAATCATCTTTTCCCCACCAGGGAAAAGCTCCCCATCTACTAGATGGAGATGCAATACCCTCCTGTTACAAGATGCAACCTTCCGGAAGTACATAAAGGAGGAAACACATCAGTATTTTGCCTTGAATACCCCTGGGGAGACGAGAGCGACTACGGTATGGGAAGCCTTTAAGGCTGTCCTAAGGGGGAGAGTTATCTCTTATGCAGCTGCTAAAAACAAGGAGAGTGCGAAGAATCTTCGGGACCTACAGGATCAGCTAGCAAAACTGGAAAAACTATTTAATGTTTCCCCTCAGAATCCATTAAATTCTCCACTTTTGGCCCCTATCACAGGTTTAAAATACCAGATCAATGTGCTGTTAAATAGAAAACTGGAATGGCAGTTGACCCGGGCGAAACATAGGGTATGGGAAGGTGGGGATAAAGGAGGGAAGTTACTTGCCTACCATTTACGAAAGCAGCAGACTTCCTCTAGAATCTTGGCGCTTTGAAACAAGAAAGGAGAACTACTCACGGCCCTGAAGGCCATCAATGTAATGATGCAAAATTTTTATCCGGAGCTCTACCAATCCCAGAGTATACTCTCCGACGACGAGCTCTCCCTCTGTTTAAGCAATATGTGCCAGGGGACCCCGCTTCCTCGACTTTTGAAGGCTCAGCAGCATAAGTTAGATGCCGCCATCACGTCGGAAGAATTTCGAGAAGCACTATCCAAGAAGGTGAAGGGTAAGGTGCCTGGGCCAGATGGGGTATCAGTAGAACTGTACCAGTTACTCCAAGATCACATCACTGGTCCGCTTCTGCAGGAAGCCCAAAAAGAAACCTTGCTCCCTCTGACTATGCACGAGGCATTAATAACCCTTATCTCCAAAAAATCATCTGCTGTCCTTCTCTGTGCAAATTTTCAACCTATTTCGCTCCTCCCCATGGACACCAAAATACTAGCCAAAATTCTAGTGAATAGATTAGCTTTGATTTTGCCCACCTTAATCCATCCATCGCAAACAGGTTTTTTAAAGGGGAAATCGAGTGCAATTTGCATCTTGTTTTGAACCTCAAGTGGTTGGCACTGCAATCTAAAACTCCTATGACTGCCTTGGCAATAGACTTTGCCAAGGCATTTGACTCCCTAGAATGGGGGTTCCTTCATAAAGTTCTTACGCTGTATGGAATTAGATCAGACTTTTGTTCGTGTGTCTCTACATTATACCATTCCCCTACAGCCAGAGTTGTCACTAATAAAGATACCTCCCCCCCTTTCCATTACAATGAGGCATCAAGCAGGGCTGTCCACTTTCCCCTCTTCTTTTTCTCATTGCTTTGGACCCCCTAATTAGGAAACTTATAAACTCCCCTAATATAACAGGTATCCCTATAAAAGGGTTGACGTATCTGGTTAACGCCTATGCGGACGACATGCTCCTTACACTCTCTAATCCCCAATCTTCCATTACCCCACTCTTAGCAATCCTACAGGAGTTTGCTTGTCTCTTGGGGCTAACAGTAAATCAGAAGAAAACCATATTGTTCCCCCTAAACGGAGCCTGTACCAAATCCTGTCTTACCGGCACTGATATTACTTGGGCCCCACAAGGTTTCCCCTATCTAGGGGTCTTTATTATGACAGCTTGGAAAGATCTGGAGTCCGTGAATTTCTCCCCCCTGCTGGCCTCTTTAATGGCGGAGGTCTAGTGATAGAAACTGCTTCGGCTCATCCTCAAAGGTAAGGTAGAAACCATTAGAATGTTTCTGTTCTCTAGAGTGTCGTATCTACTGAATAATCTTCCCATTCCTCTGCCCTCAAAACTATTTAAGACCCTAGATAACTTAGTCACTTCTTTTCAATGGGAGGAAAAACCCCCAAGGTGGGGACAGTCAAAACTTCGTGCACATTGGACTAGAGGTGGACTGGGTCTTCATTGGTTTGAGGGATATCACCTGGCTTACAGAATGGCCCAAGCTACAGCCTGGCTTACCCCTCATCTTGTCTCCCCTCCACAGTGGGTACCTTTAGAGGCTTCCTTGTCAGTGGACACTCTCCTCTTTTCTCTGCTGTCTGGCGTAAAGCAGGTGGCAAGTGGACTTACTCCAATTATGTGGGAAACATGTAGAGCATGGCGGAGGGCAATGGCAATTACTGGGGTCCCAAAATCAGAATACCACCCCCCGCTTAGGTATGCCCCTTTATGGAACAACCGTCTTATCACAGTTGACCATAAACCACTCTCTTGGCCCCATTGGGCATCGAAGGGCATTCGAGTGTTAGGGGATCTACTACTCCCAAACTCTTATGTGCTAATGTCCTTTGAACAGATTTGGGATAGAGTTGGGTTAGGACCCTCAGACTTTTGGAGATTTTTGCAGTTGAGGAGTGCTCTCTCTTCTCTTCTCAAAGTTCCTTCATCACAAAACTCCTGGGACTGTCTGAGAGTTCTTCATCTGCTCAGAAAGGGCCAGGGGTTAGTGAGTACTCTCTATAAGGTTACAATTAGAGATGCCCAACCAGATACTACTCTCGCTAGTAGGGCCGCCTGGGAAAAGGACCTCCTGCACCCCGTATCCCCACAACAATGGTCGCTATGCATTAGAGCAGCTCACACAGCCTACGAAGACTCTAAGAGTCAATTAATACAATTGAAAATTCTTTTAAGGTGGTATAAAACTCCAGCAGTACTGCATAACCTGAAGATCTTACCTCAGGATCAGTGTTGGCGATGCCACTCCTCCCATGCCCACCTACTACATGTTCTCTGGACCTGCCCGATCTTCCTAGGGGACTGCTCCAGGATAGTTGGTAAGCCAATCCAGATTCAAATCACTCCCTTTTACTGGGAGATACCTCGGCACTAAATCAACCTTCCCCCCCAGTGCAGCATGGATCCTAGTGGCTTTGATGGAAGCTATGAGGGCCATTCTGGTACGCTGGAGACAACCTTCACCCCCAACAGTTTTACAGTGGCGCTTCACCATGGCTAGGCTGGCTAACTTTGAGATGCTTTCAGTGGTGGCCAAGGGCTGACTTGATAGATACTACAAGAAATGGGGAGCTTATTTACATTCCCACATTTGTTCGGTTGCACCCTCGCTGTTCCAAAATCCTCCCTTAATATAATTGACAGTGTAGTCTGTTTATAGTATACTAGGCGACTACGGTTGTATGGTCATGTCGCCACCCCTATTTTATAGTATTCTATATATTTGGACCCTTATGGCCCTCTCTGTTCTGTCTGCTAATTTGATGGACAGATTCATCTTAGTCTATACAGGGCACTTTCGTGTAGCTGCTACTTTGAAGATGTTTAAATTATTGGATGGCAGCTGATAGTGTTTGGAACCCTGATACTAGACTAGAGCAATTTGCTGGGTTAAGTAGAAGGATTATGACAACTGGTCTCCTTACTGTGTGAGAACCATTTCATGAAGCTTGAAGGAGCTTATACTTTGTATTTTGCTCTAGAAGATGCCTGCTTAAAGAATATTATCTGCAGCACATATTTGCAGATAATCCTTTATGTCCTGAGAACAGCTATATATGTACTGGGCATGTATGACTATGTTGTATACATGGTGTATGAAGGCTGTTCTTATGGCTCATGTTACTTGATAAACTTAATAAAATCTTACATGATAAAAAAACAAACTGACTGACAAATGGTTACATGCAAACCAATTGAAACTGTATAAAGGAATATAATTACTTTTCCTCATCCCATTGGGCAGAATAGTACTAATCTGCTAATGTTTGATTTTCCTTTTCAGATACACTGACACAATGGCTATCTTGTTCCATGTTTTCCTCATCTCAGGAGTTATCCCCTGCATCCAAGGCATGGTAAAGCACCTGCTTCCTCACCTTGATCCACCTGCAACTACCCCAGAGGGAGTCTCCATCAATATTCCTGACAATTTGATTACTGTCCAGGAAGATTCAGCTGCCTACTTCACTGCCTCAGTTATTGCTTCTGATAAATCTACCCTACAAATTGAGTGGCAAACCAAGTCTCAAGGACAAATACTCCCCATGGCCAAACTCTCCAAGGGAACTTTCCATGGATGGCCCAACGCAAAATTATCCCCAAATGGTTCTTTGTCCTTGCTCCAAACCTCTCTTAGACATTTTGGATTATACAATATCACTGCCTTAATTGACCCCTCATATTGTGATTCATTGTCTAAAGATTTGGCCAGGAAATTTTGTGTTGTACACAATATGGCCTCCGCTGCCATATATCTATCTGTGGTACCCCCTACTGAGAAACAGCTTTTGGAATGTCCAAAACAAACCCCTTGTCCTCATAGTGGTCTCACAGCCACTGCTTTACCTGGCTCACTTATTAACAACTTACAATTTATGCATATTCCTGTTTTGTTTAACTTGACTTACTGGAATATGAAAGAATTTGGTATGTGTCATACTACTGATACTTCATTGTTTATAGTACTTTGTTGACTGATAGTTTAGCAGCTTTTCAGATTCGTAACCAAGACCCTATCACTGGGGTACATACCACCGAGCATAGAGGCAATTTTAGGAGAAACTCTAAAACAGATGATCAAAGACATAAAAGAAATACCCGTGACACATCTGATGTCACTGGTGCCACAGGCACCATCACTGGTGTTTTTGGTACAGCAATGTCTATCTGGAATAAAGCTGACATTGCTGCTATCAAATGACATTCACGGAAGTTTCAAACTGGTCTGGTGAATTATATCATACCCCCATTATTACATGGTGTGGATGACCTTAGTCAGGAAGGGAGATACACTGTATACAATTTGCACAACATTGCTAAGGCATTTTCAGAGTCTAAAGACAAGATTAAAGCCCTAGTTACACAAAACAATAAAGAAGCAGATAAACAATATATTGCCCATGAAATCTTACGTTCCGCATATGGCTCTTATATAATTACTACCATCAACAATCTATTCCGTGATCTAGAATCCGGAAGAATCCCTGATATCATACATGATAGACGTATCTCTAAATGGTATTGTCCTCATTGCAAATCCCCTAAATGTGTTGCCATGTGTATGCTACAGTCTTTAACCATTCCTATTTCTACTACTAGGAATTTGGGTTTTGTGACCAGGCACCCTAATACTGGTCCTTGTTTTACTTCAAAGAAATGTTCAATTAAGGATACTATGTTTGTGTCTTTTACTGTTTCTTTACCACATTTTGATCCTACTACAGCTGTATTTAATAAACCTGCATCCATACACTCCATTGGCACCTTGATGACAACATCTACAGAGAATGCCTTGACTTGCCTCCTCTACTGGTTTTCCATCCTCTTCTGGAGACGTGGGTTGCACCGCTCACGGACTGCTGTGCGAAGAAAGGGTATTTTTTTTGTGCCGATGTGACATATTTGATGTTATTAAATCTGTATGTGGCTATTCCCCAGACAGTATCGACTGGTCCTTTTCCATGGATGATGACACCACCACTAATGGCACAGAATACCAGGACTCAACATCTACACCAGATGATTCCAAGTTGTACCAGTCTTATAGGAAGGAGGTTCACTGCCTGTCAACATGGATTTCCAAACAGACTTATATTTGCCGAGTACAATTACAAAAATGTAGGCTTTCTACTGTAAAAATGCAATATAATTCAGATGGTGAATTTTGTGTAGTAACTCATTTTAAAACTGTTAAATACAGAGAAAAAACATGTTCTATTGATGATTCCAATTTTTGTTTCATGCCCCATCAAACAACAGTTATTGGGCACACAGTTATTACCCCTGTCCCCATTATGGACCCCGATATCATTGATGGTAACCCTGATTATCTGCTTACTCTTTTAGAATATTTACCTTATTTTAATGTACACACTGATCCTTTAACTTTTATACTAAAATCACTTTTAGACAGGACAGACACCCATCTCATCCACATCAGCAATATCTCCAAAGCAGATGAGGCCGTACTTGCCCTCATTAATGATGGTGATTTGAATAGTGCACTTACTAACACTTGGTTAGAGATTTCCTTTAAAGGTTTTGTTATTATACAAGCATTTTTGATATTTTTTCTTATTATGCTTTGCTGCCTACAGAGCACATTACACCAACACTGTGAGCAGCTGGGGTTCCTTTACAATGCTCGCGTGGCGGGTCTGTAAATGACCCCTGCTCCCTAGCCACTTCCTTATTCTTGCTTGTGTTGCCCTTCAGAGGCAACAAGGGGAGGAATGTTACACGAAGTCCCTGCACCCTAATTGGTACCCCCAGAGGCACACTGCAGACAGCTAGCATTTAGGTATATGTTATACTAACATATAGGGCTAAGGGCATTTACTTTACAAGAGTAGATGTCAGGATATGTATGCACATTATTGTTATACACTTTACTTTCCAATATACACATATATTTCTTTCTTACAAAATGTTAGGACATCTGTGTTCTTGTAATGATTATGATATATGAGTCGGCATTACCATCTTCTGATGATTTGTGTTACTACACGGCTATGTTTAAACTGTACCTCTTTGTTTCTACAAAGTGATGACTATAACAAAATTGTATACTGTTATCTTGGACTGTGGAGCCACCTCTAATTTAGCCAATAGGGCTCATCTCCGTAACTAGAAATGTTTCTATCTTACAGTAACCATGGTAATTATCTTAGGTATATAATGTAAGACATTATGTCTTCTACCTTGGGGATCCCAGGAGACATGGAGATTCCTCAAGGAATAGGCTCCCAGTTCCTATTGGTAAGAACTGCTTAGGGCAACTGTGATTTTCCTTTTGGTAGTAATAAACAAATTTTATTACTCTTATGCATCGTGTCTGTGATTCCTTGCATGCCCATTATTGCCAAGAACCTGAGAGTGAGGTTTAGACATCCTGACACACCTGTTAGACCAGGTAGTGAACCATAGTACACTGGGAAATGCAATGCATCTGCATCAAATGGATAAGATGGACAGGCTCTTACTGCTGCTCATTTGATTATTCTTTCATAGCTGTTTTTTGGTCTATTCTCCTCCTCTGGCACAGCCAGTGAAGGACTACCCAGTCTTAATATAAGATATCTTAGCTGCTTGGTATTTGAAGGTACTTGCATCTCTCTCTCTCTCTCTCTCTCTCTCTCTCTCTCTCTCTCTCTCTCTCTCTCCCTCTCTCCCTCTCTCCTAGCACCTTATCATCTGAATCTTTTATCCCATGGATTCCAAACAAAAGAAGTCCTTGAAGCTACTTTGAATACTGTGCACTGTACAGTACTTTAAATAAAGTGAGCTGTCTCTCTCCCTCTTCCTTACTCTTTCTTTCTCTCTCTCCCAGCACTCAAAAGGGTCCAAGCAGGTATGCCACTGATGAAGGCCATGAAGGAGCTACTGTTTGCTACATTATGTATTACAGATGTCCCCCTCCCTGCTCCTGGAGGGCACCATTGCCTGGCTTGTTTGTCTTAAACATTAGTAGTTTTACTTTATTTTTCAAACAAATAATGAATAAAAGTATTTTCTTTGGCCCTCTGTTAAATATTATAGAGATTGCCGCTGTTATGCATTTTAACCCACTTATTCAACTACTTATAAATAATTAGCACTAATCAGAATTAATCAGGACAAATTAGAACCCAACCCAAGTTCCAGTTCTTATTTAATGGTATACCATCAAAACAATGAAAATTCAATGGCAAAACCCATTATAGCGACAATCTCAACAGGTTTTGAGATTGTCGCTGTAAAGCAGCCCCCCGCAAACAAAAACTCAATATCTGACAGGTGAAATTTTGCCTGTCATCTTTGGGGATTTCGCCAAGCCACATGTTGACAACTTTGTTATCAATGCAGCTTGGGGTGAGAACTTTACCAAGTTCTGTTAGCCATTATAAAAGGTGCAGTCCTCAAAATTAAGAACTTTTTTTTCTTACTGACAGCCAAAATTAGTTCAGATTTTAACATTGAAACAATGGTATACCATCAAAACAATAAAACTTTGATGGCAAAACCCATTACAGTGACAATCTCAACAGATTTCAAGATTGTCACTGTAATGACCCACTGGCTATATTTCACCATTTTGACAGTGATTCAACCCACTCCGAACAAAGTCCGACTTGAAGTCTGTTATCTTTAGAGTCAGGGGGTGCAGGGAGAGGAGCCCCCACAAACAAAAACTCAATGTCTGACAGGTGAAATTTTGCCTGTCAACTTTGGGGATTTTGCCAAGTCGCATGTCAACTACTTTGTTGTCGATGCAGCTTGGGGTGAGAACTTAACAAGTTCTTCCAGCCATAATAAAAGGTGCAGTCATCAAAATTAAGACCTTTTTGTCTTACTGGCAGACAAAAATAGTTGGGATTTTAACATTGAAACCCATAAGTTTGCTAGAGTTTGGCCCAAACATTATATTTTGCTTTTAGTTTTCACAAACATGCTTTACTTTTTAAAATATAACAAAAATAAATTCTATTTTTGTACATGCAGAAAACAAATACTGAACTTTTCAAGGATAAGCAAATTTTTGCAAAACCTAAACTGCATGCTTTTATTGCTTACATGTCACATAAGTGATAAAAAAAAGCAACACAGTTTGCACATTTGCATCTTTCAGTGGATGAGGGGATGAGGCTGAAATTTATATGTGGGACAAGGTAGGATATAAGGACAATTTCATATTGTCATTTGTCACATTTTTTGTTAAAGATGTTAGTCTTCCTTTACAGAGCTAGTGACAAAACTTATTTGTTGTCTGAATAGGTTTCATCAAGCACTCTGCACAAAAAAAGTCAAATCTTTAAAAAAAATACACTGTGAGAATTAGATAGGCACCATTCTCACCTACTGTATTAGTCTGTGTCACATAAATATAGTTGGGATCCCCCCAACCACACCTGGGTATAACATCCATGAGGGAGGAGTCAGAGGAAGGGAAAGTAGAAGTATTGTGGGTTCAGTTACAGTCCAATAGAGGATGAAAGGTGAGGTTGGGGAAGATTTACAGATCACCCAACCTGGATGAGGAATGGGACAGGGAACTCAACTCACAAATATTAGAAGCTTTGGGAAAAAGAGAGGTAGTAATACTTGGGGACGTCAACCTGCCCAAGGTAGATTGGAGCATACCAGCCACAACATGTGCCAGGAGTCAGGTGATCCTGGAGGTGTTGCAGAGTCGGTTCCTGACTCAAGGTATCACAGACCCCATCAAGGAGGGGGCAATCATTGATCTGGTGCTCACAAATGGGGAGCATGTACAGGAAATAACAGTCAAGGAGCCCCTGGGTGGGAATGTCCATAACATAGTGTGATTCTGGTTGGATATGGGCAGGGAAAACATCCCCACTATGACCAAAATCCTGGATCCATCATTAAGGAGGGACTGAGGGTCACCACAGAGGAGTGCATTAGGCTTAGGGGGAAGAACTCAAGTGACAAGCACCTAGCTGGGTCAGTTCTAGGATGGCCCAGACTGTAACAGAAAAGAGGTTAGTATAATGGAATTCAAACAGGCCAAAAGAGAGGTGGATAAGGAGAATTACCTAAGGTTGGCTAGTGAGGCAAGTAGGGTAGTACAGAGGGCTAAGGCACAGAAGGAACTACAGACAGCCGTTGGAATTAAGAAGGGGAAGAAGGCCTTTTTTCACTATGTAAGTGAGAAAAGAGACAAGAAGGATGAGATTGTTTAACTTCAGAAAATGAAGAGTGTGTGGAGGAGAATGGGAAAAGTAGAGGTACTGACTAAGTACATCTGTTCTGTCTACACCAAGGAGAAAGATGGACCGGAGCCTTCAGGGGGGAGAAGAGGAGTGGGGGGAGGGAAGCTGGGATGTAGTGATAAAAGAGAAGAGAGTGAGGGAGAGACTGCTAGCATTGAAGATGGACAAATCACCAGGTCCAGATGATATACACCCAAGGTCACTGAGGGAGCTGGCAGAAGAGCTTGCAGGGCCACTGGTGAGTCTGTTCAATTGTTCACTGGATTCAAGTGTGGTACCTCAGGACTGGAGAATGGCACATGTGGTGCTCCTTCACAAGAGTGGTCCCAAGGATGAGCCAGGGAACTACTGGTCAGTTTGACCTCAATCATGTGCAAGCTCATGGAGACGATACTTAAGGAAAGGTTGGTAGAATATCTAGAGGAGTGCAGTCTCCATGATACAAGGCAGCATGGGTTTATGGGAGGGAGACTGTGTCAAACAGATCTGGCCTACTTATTTGACTGGGTCACTAAGGCAGTAGACAAGGGTCAAGCAGTGGACATCCTGTATCTGGACTTCAGCAAAGCCTTTAACTGTGTACCCACAAGAGGTTGGTTAGGAAGTTGGCAGATCTCAGGTCTCAGGAGAAGATGACCAGATGGGTAGAAAACTTGCTGATGGATAGGACCCAGAGGATTGCTGGGGTGGGGGTTTTATCAGGCACCAAGGAGCTCACCAGTGGGATCCCACAGGGCTCAGTGCTGGGACCATTACTGTTCAATGTCTTTATCAAAGACAGTGGGATGACATTAAGGGCAAAATGTGACTTTTCATGGATGACACCAAGCTCTGTGGGAGGCTGGACACAGCTGAAGGGATACAGGACATACAGGACAATCTAAAAAAGCTTGACAGGTGGTGTGGGATCTGGCAGCTAGGCCTCTATGCCAAGAAATGCAAAATTATGCACGTTGGATCCAAGAATCCCAGGATGGAGTACTACTTGGAAGGGGTCCAGGTATCTGTAATGGAAGAGGATAAGGATCAGGGAATGGTGATCACTAGTGACCAGAAGGACTCCATGAAGTTCAAGAAGGCAGCAGCAAGGGCAAATAAGATATTGGGATGCATAGCTAGGGGGGTCTTCAGTAGGCAAAAGGAGATTATACTGCCCTTGTACAAGTCACTGGTGAGGCCACCTCTGGAGTATGAAGTATGGAGTATGGTACTGGTGCCCACACCTCAAGAAGGATATTAGACTGCTGGAGACAGTCCAGAGGAGAGCAACAAAGATGAACATGGGTCAACAGAGTAAAGCATATGAGGAGAGGTTAAGGGCATTGAACATGTACTCCCTGGAGGAGTGGAGGGAGGGAGAGAGGGGACATAACTGAGACATTCAAGTACTTGAAAGGGATAAAGAGGGTAGATAAAGAGGGTCTCTTTAGGCTGAGTGGCAGCAGTAACATGAGGGGACACAGTCTTAAGGTGGAAGGAGTAGGTTTAGGAGGGAGTTTAGAAGCCACTTCTTCATGGAGAGGGTAGTAGCCAGTTGGAATGCACTGACGGAGGAGATAGTCTCATTGAAGATGGTGAGCAGCTTCAAGAGAGGCCAGGAGAGATATAAGGGGAAACTTAGGGTCATGTGTGGATCAGGTGAAAGGATGGGAGGATTGGGGAGGGGGCAGGGTCAGTAGCTTAAGCTGTGGACCCTGCAATACAAGCAGACTTGGTAGACCAAATGGCCTTATTCCATTGGCTCCTTCCTATGTTCGTATGTTTGTATGTAACCATGACAGAACTTTCATGCCATAACCAGTGGCGGGAGCCCAACCCCAACTCCAGAATCTTAGAACTGTTGTCCCAATACTTTAAATATAGAAACATAGAAACATAGACTTTGATGGCAGATAAGGACCACTTGGCCCACTTAGTCTGCCCATTTTCCTACCTACAGGATAAGCTGCAGATCCTAATTAACCAACAGCCTATTTCTTCTTACCCCCCACAAAAATTGCCTTATGTCTGTCCCATGCATTCTTGAATTCTCCCACAGTTTTAGACCCCACAGCCTCCTCAGGAAGGCTGTTCCATGTGTCCACCACCCTCTCTGTGAAAAAATACTTCCTCACATTGCCCCTGAACAGCCCTCCTCTATCTTCAAATTGTGTCCCCTTGTTCTTGCACATCTCTTTTTCTGAAAGATGCTACCCTCTTGGACTTTGTTGATTCCACTGAGGTACTTAAAAGTTTCTATCATATCCCCCCCTCTCCCTCCCTTCCTCAAGGGTATATATATCAAGCTCCTTTGGTCTCTCCTCGTATGGCTTCTCTTGCAGACCTTGCACCATTTTAGTTGCCCTCCTCTGGACTCCCTCTATCCTGTCTATGTCCTTGCGGAGATAGGGTCTCCAGAACTGGACCTAATACTCCAGATGGGGTTTCAACAACTGTCTGTACAGAGGGATAACAACTTCCAGTTTTCTGCTGGTGATGCCTCTCCCTATACATCCCAGTATCCCCCCAGCCCTCCCTACTGCTTTCTCACATTGCTTGCTAACCTTAAGGTCATCTGATATGATTATCCCAGGTCACTTTCCATTTTTGTTGTTGTTACTATCCCCCCCCCCCACATTGTGTAATCTTCCCTGGGTTTTTGTTTCCCAGGTGCATTATTTTGTACTTCTTTGCATTGATTCCAAGCTGCCATACTTCTGACCATTCCTCCAACCTTACCAAGGCCCTTCTCATCCTTTCCACACCTCCTCCTGTATCAACCCTGTTGCAGATCTTTGTGTCATCTGCAAAGAGGTAAACTTTTCTTCCAGTCCTTCTGCAATGTCACTTATAAAGACATTAAAAAGGGCTGGACCCAGTACTGAACCCTGCGGTACTCCACTAGTAACCCCTCTTTCTTCAGAGTGGACTCCATTTACAATTACCTTCTGTGTCCTGGTGTCCAGCCAATGTTTTACCCAGGCTACCACCCTGGGACCCACTCTCAGGCTGGTTAATTTGACTATTAATCTTTTGTGTGGGACTATGTCAAATGCCTTGCTAAAGTCTAGGTAGGTCATGTCCACAGCCCCTCCATGGTCTACTACTTTTGTCACCCAGTCAAAGAAATCAATTGGATTCATCTGACATGACTGTCCCACTGTGAACCCATGCTACCTTGGGTCCTGTGCCCCACTGCCTCTAGGTACTCAACAATTCTTTCCTTCAGAAGTGATTCCATCACTTTCCCTACCATGGAGGTCAAACTGACAGGTCTGTAGTTTCCTGCCTCTGTCTTGGTCCCACTTTTGTGAAGGGGAATCACATCCACCTTCCTCCAGTCCTCAGGTACCACACCATCCTCCCATGATTTGTTAAAAAGGGTAGTCAGTGGTTTACTAGTTCTCCCCTTAATTCTTTTAGAATTCTGGGGTGAATTCCATCAGGCCCCATTGCTTTGTCCACCTTCAGTTTTAGGAGTTCTTTCAGAACCCTTTCTTCTGTGAAAGGACTGGGATCGACCCCCTATCAAGAGTGCTTCTGTTAATTGGATTAGGCACCTCCCCCTCCTCCTCTTTTGTGAATACTGAGCAGAAATATTCATTCAGTATCCCTGCTTTTTCACTGTCCCTCTCTGCCCACCAACCGTCCATTCTATTCAGCCTCACTATCCTTCCCTTTGTCTTTCTACACTCCCTGATGCACCTATAAAAGGTTGTATCCCCCTTCTTAACCGAGTTGGCTATCTTTTCCTCAGTTTGGGCCTTTGCTATTCTGACTTCCCTCTCTGCTTCCTTCTGCCTTAACTGGTACAGCTCTCTGTCCTGCTCCTTCTGTGTTTCCTTATACTTCCTGTATGCTATCTTTTTCTCCCTGACTTTCCCTGCCACCTCTTTTGAGAACCATAGTGGCTTTTTCTTTCATTTTGATTTATTTGCTTCACACAAAGGCTTGTTGCCTCAGTGATGGCAGTTTTGATGTTTCCCCATTGTTACTCCACCCCTCCTTCTAGCCTATTTGCTAGTGCTTTTCTAAGACACTCTCCCATCTTGCCAAAGTCAGCCCTCCTGAAGTCCAGTACCCTCACTTTTGTATGGCTTGACTCTAGCTGAGTTTATTGTGAACCACACAGTTTGATGGTCACTTGTTCCCAGATGGCAACCCACTTCTAGATCTGAGGTCCTCTCATTGTCCCCATTTGAGAGTATGAGGTCTAATATTGCTCCCTCACAAGTGGGTTCCAAAACTAACTGTCTGAGGCATGCCACCTGTAGGGCATCGAGAATGGCCCTGCTCTTGGATGTGGCTGCAGCAAATGTGCTCCAGTTAACATCTGGCATATTCAGCTCTGCTATCAACAGTATCTCCCCTTTCTCTGCCATCCTAAGAACGCCTTCTATCATATCCTTGTCCATTCCCTCCCCCTGACATGGGGGTCTGTATATAACCCCTGTGCGGATTGTAGTGCCATTTCCAGTCTCTAAGGTGATCCACCAATGGGGGTTGCCCAATCACACAGCCATTCTCTGCCTGCCTGACTCTTGCTCAATCCCCTCCACCCTTGCACACCCACTAGCACCCATGCCACTCTCCCTCCCACACTGTCACCAATGGTTTCTTGTTTTTTTTTGTCCCTTTTCACAAATCCTTCAGAGCACCTAGTGTGATTCTTCCTCTCTGTACTGATAAATATGATGGCAGGTGCCCAAGCCCACTGCCAGTCTCTCCCCTCCTGCTTGAAACTTTCAAACACTAACCACCCACCATTCACCACCCTCTCAGCTCCCTGACACAAGGAAGGGTAAGGGAGATGCAGAGTGACCTGTAAAGGCTAGAGATGTGGTTCAGGATTTGGCAGCTAATATTCCATGCCAAAAGTGCAAGGTGATGCACAAAGGGAACAAGAATTCCAGAACAGTGTATTGGATGGGAGGACATAAGCTGAACACCAGTTCTAAGGAAAGGTACCTTGGAGTCATCATAAATGACTCTCTTAATCTAGCCAATGTAACAAGAAAGACCCACAGTAAGCAAAAAGGATGCTGTGTTGTACTGGGAGGGGCTTTGACAGCAGGAGGTATGAGATATTACTATCTCTTCTTGGATCACTTGTGATACCACTCCTAGAATACTGTGTTGAGTTCAGAAGACCTCATCTAAGGAAAGACAAGGATGAGCGATCAGGGGAATACTCTTTGGCCAAACAGTACATCTCAATCTCTTGTCAGCATTTGTCTCTGTGGATGATGGGGTTTTTATCTCATTGTCTGAGAATGCACGAGAGACACTCTGGTATAGGTGTGGTGATGGTTTGAGTTCTTCCTGGCTGGTAGGGAGCAGTGTGTAACACTCGAGAGATTTTCTACCAAGGTGGCTGCAGTTCTCTCCAGAGTTCCACATGACTTTGATTTGTCCAATATTGCTTACATGCTACTCAGTTGTACCTCTCTTTTGCACTAGATCAGGGTAACCCAGTAATGGTAATAAATTGATTTTTGACTGAACTAAGTGAC
Organism: Neoceratodus forsteri; assembly: GCA_016271365.2. Classification (NCBI taxonomy): domain Eukaryota; kingdom Metazoa; phylum Chordata; order Ceratodontiformes; family Ceratodontidae; genus Neoceratodus; species Neoceratodus forsteri. Next base: position 690,639,685 of record CM057454.1, on the reverse strand, counting down.
TGGATGGCTGCCAGGTGGCTGAGCATTAATCTGGGTAAGACTTATAGTAGTTGTTCCTCCGAGAATCAGGATCCAAGAAAAGGGCAATGAAGAGGAATGTATAATTATGCCTTTGCTGGGAGGCAACTTCCTCTGAGCTGTGGATAGGGTGACAAATCTGGAGGGCATAGTGGACAACAAACTGTCACTTGAAGCTCAGGTGGCAGCTGTTATCTGCAGTGGATGTTTCAGTCTTTGAAACATTGCTCAGCTGAAGACGTACCTTCAAAATGAGGCCATGGTGACTATGATACATGCCTTCATGACATCCTGACTGGACTATGGCAGTGCTCTCTATCTGGGGTTTCCAGGAGATTTAGTGTATTTTCTCCAGCTGATGCAGAAAACTGTAGCCAGGCTGATATCAGGTACAAGCACTTTTTATTATATCATGCTTGTGCTGCGGGATCTGCACTGACTTCCAATTAGATGGTGTATCTCCTTCAAGATTTGCCTGTTTGTCTTCAAGGCCCTGTACAATCTGGGTCCCAGCTTTAGTACAGTAAAGACGTCCTGCACCTGTATACTCCATGTCACACTCACCACATCATTGGGGTGAATCTTTAAGAGGTCCCAAAGGCCCACTTAAAATCCTTCACAGACAAGGCCATTTTACCAGCAGCACCCCGTTAATGGAACTCCTTGCCGTTGTTCAAAAAATCTCCTTGGTAGAGGCCTTTAAGAAGGCCTTACAGATACATGTATTATCCATGGCTTTTAATGAATTTGTTTAATTATTTTGTTTTATTTTAGCACTCTATACTACATATCTGTGTTTAACCTTATGCATGTTTATATTTCATTATGGTTTTATGACAGCGACCAGAACGCTTTGCAAAAAAACCACATTACTACCTTACCCTAACCTCATGCAGTTTTTGGTAGCACCCTTCTGGCACTATAGGTCCCACAGATTGTAGATCCATTCCCTGCCCACCTTCAACCCAACTGCTCATATTACAGTATGTGCAACTGTGGGGTGTTCTTGGATGGACACAGTGCTCTGTGTATGATCGGGGTGCACTCTACACCTACAGCCATCTATCTGCATATGCAGAAGGTTTTGTGGATTGAGCACATAGAAGATAACATACATGTACCAGTATTTGATGCCTGAGTTCAAACTGTACAGGAAAGATGTCAAGGACTACTGAATGGGATTGGGACTCAAGGAAATAGTGCCCAGCAATGTCAGGGGCTCAGAAGATTGCACTTTCACCTCTGAAAGTGGAAGCTCACAAGGTCATGTGCTATATTCCTACATTAGGAACTTGGGTTAAGACCCAGTACTGACAATGTTGTGCAACACTATGGGGTGCTGCACTGCTTAGTCGTCATTTATTTGATAAGACATTAAATCAAGGTCCTTTATGTCCAACTCAGATGGGTGGAATTCAAAAATCCCATGGCACTTCATTATAAGAGTAACAGGATTTTGTTTATTTAAACAAAAAACACTCTTATAGCCAGACATGACATATAGAGTACATCAGTTCTCAAAAATGAATTATGTCATAAAAGGGCAGAGTCAATAATGTGACACAATACCACAAACTCCTGTAGTGTAAAGAAAGTCCTACCATCATCAAGTATGCAAATAATCCACTCTAAGTAATCTAGCCCATATGTCTCCAGAGATCCTATAATTTAGACCTACTTAAAATACTTTCTCTTTTTGGTACAATTTCTGTATAGTGCCTTCCACTAAGTCCAATAATGTGTCATAAGACAACTTTAGAGTGGGTGGTGTATTGGCACCTTGTCTGCAATATGTAAAAGATGGGGATTTTCCCAGTGCCATGATCAACACTCTGCTTTTAAATAAAACTGTTCAATGCAACCCCCTCCACAGGATAAGCCTGTATATTAGCTGTTACAGCTCAGTGTGCTTGTCCTGGTAAAAATTACAAACTAAATGTTGAGTAATTTTCATCAATTGCAGCTTAAAAAGAAAACTAGAAAACATTCTCAGAAGTGAAGATGTCTGTATACTAGGAATATTTGCTTAGCAAAGGAACCCAATTCCTTTGTTAGCTAATTGCTCTCTGCAATGTTCCTTTGACCCACTGACCCACAGACTGGAATCCAAATAAGAGAAATGAACCCTTCCACATGGTTGTATGTTCTCTACCTCCCTCACTACTGAGTCAGACAGAGTGCACATTTCTAGCAGTACAAACAACACATATGTAATTTTATATTTTACGTACAGGGTAAAATGTAATCCAACAGTTTAACACTGATGTGACTATGACTATATTAGACATTGGAGATTTAGTACACTCTGAGTTAGCATACCGAGAAGGCTGTTTACAAGAAGAGTAGTGCATAGGAGACTAGGAGCCTGATTTTCAAAGAGGTTAGAATGATGAAAGGGACTTGCATCAAAATATTTTGACACAATGGGTGACTTGCATCACAACTTGCATCAATGGCAATTTTCTAACGCAGCCTACATCAAACCCTGAGGCAGCTGCACCAAAGCCCCCTTGCAATAAGGCTGCATTAAACAATCTGGTGTGCCAGATCGCAAAGGGGTTTGCACCTTGGTGGGAATGCACCATCCCCTTTTTTGATTTTGCAAGCCCCGCCGAGGATGCAGCATAAGGCACCGCTTAGACCAGCCAGGAGGTGGTCTAAGTGGCATGCACCAGTGGGAGGGGGTTTGACACTTGGCTGCCAGGGGCAGAAGGTGCATGGGATGTGGCAGTAGGGGAGTAGAGGAGACAGCTGGGCATTGATAGAAGTGCTGTGGCACGTGGCTGGGTGTATTTGCTTTGGAATGTATTTTCGTATTGTTTATCAATATCTATTAGAGTACCACAAAGTACCATACCTACAAATTATACTGTATGGGTGGGGATCCAAGGGCAGAATGCGCTGCTGCTTGGGCTATGCCTACAGTACCTGGTGCCATGTCATGTTTTGTCCCTGCCCCGCCAATAGAGTATAATTCATAGGTACAGTACTTTGCGGTACTCTCATAGTGGGGTTTTAATAGCAGAAAGAGGGAGGTGCTAATGCCATTATACAGAACCATGGTCAGGCAGCATCTGGAATAGGGGGTGCAGTTCTTCAGGCCTCACCTACACAGAGATGTTGAGTTGATGGAGAGGATACAGAGAAGGGCAACCAAAATGGTAAGAGGGATGCAGAATGTACCCTATGAGAGATGATTGAGAGAGCTAAATTTGTACCCTCTGGAGACTAGGAGGGAGAGGGGGAACATGATTGAGATCTTTAAGTATCTGAAGGGAATTAACAAAGTGGAGGGTGATAGTTTGTTCAAATTGAAGAAGGAAATGAACACGCAGGGACATAGCCTCAAACTGGAAGGTGAGCAATACAGAGGAAATGTCAGGGGGCAGTTTTTCATGGAAAGAGTGGTGGAGGCCTGGAATAGACTGCCAACGGAGGTGATGGCAGCTGACATGGTGGAGGAGTTCAAGAGGGCTTGGGCTGGATTCAAGGGGTTAGGAAAAGAGGGTGGAAGCACAACAGAAGGGGAGTAGGGTGTTGGGCAGACTAGATGGGGCCATGGGGCCTTTTTCTGCCATCATAGTTCTGTGTATCTGTGTAATATCTAATGTTCCTTTGTATTCAAGTCCTCAGATTTCAGCTCCGTATAACAATTGTGTTTTAATCTTTGCTCGAGCTGCTAGTAGATTCCTCTCTAATGATTTTCCACCATATTTATGGGAAAAGGATAATAGAACTGGTATGAAACTATTAGCTTTTGCTTTTGCACTTTTTGGATGAGCACCCCATTTTCCTTTCTCACTAACTGTAAGTCCCAGGTAACAAAATTCCTACACAACCTCCAACTTATATCCATTCATTTAATATCGATGTGACTTTTTATTACCTCCAAAAACTACAACTTTTGTTTTGTCATAGTTTATTTGTAAGTCTGCCTTTGAACATTCAAGTTGAAAATTTTCCAGACTCCTGATCATTCCCATGTGACTGGTAGAAAAGAGTGCAACAACATCAGTATACGCTAAATATGATATTTTTTTTGTTCCAATTTTTGATAAGTGAAAATCTGAATTATACATTTCATTTAGTACTGTGGAGAAATATAAGTTAAACAAAAGAGGGGCTATGTGCATCCTTATTTTACCCCAATATTGTTTTGAAACCAACAACTTAATTGACCCAGATCATTGTATCTAACACTAGTGTAATTATTGTAATGCAAAAGTCTGATCATCTCCAATAAGGATTGATCGATCCCTAATTTATTCATTCTTTCCCATAAAAGTGGTCTGTTGACCCTGTCAAACACAGATTTTAAATCAAAAAATGCACAATAAACTTTTTGTTTTTTAACAACATTATATTTATGAATTATATGAGAAAATGTGAAACATTGGTCAATCGTTGAATGCTTATTTCTGAAGTCAGCCTATACTTCATCAATTATATTATTTTTTAACCCATCTCATCAATCTGTTGTTTAATATTCTTGAAAATACCTTTCCTACAGTATCCAAGAGACTGATTGGCTTATAGCACCCAGGATCCTTCCTGTCGCCTTTTTTAAATACTGGAACAATTAGATTCAATTTCCAGCTATAAGGAACATTTCTAGTTTTCCAGATGTAATTAAATAATGTATGTAAGAATGGGACCCAAAAATATTTGGTTTTTACTATTATGTCCAAAAGAACCCCATCCGGTCCAGGAGCGTTTCTTTTCCTGAAAGAGTCTAATGCATCTTCTATTTCAAACATAGTGATCTCAGTTATTGGAGTAAACTTCCTCACTATTTGGTCAGAATCTCTCTTATCTGACAGATAACTTTGATCATCCCTAAAAAATAATTTTTTGAAATGATATACCCATATTTCTGGTTCGATATGAGTTTCAACATGGTTATAGCTTCTTGTACTAAAATTTACAATATTCCAAAAAGTTTAACTGTCCTTAGATAAAACTGCTTTTTGAAGGTCAGACCATAATTTTTTAATGTACCTATGTTTATTTTTAATCAGAACCTCTCTATATTCCTTTCTAACCTTATTCATTAGCTTATTATTGTTCCTACTTGGGTTTTGTTTTAGCTGTCTAAATTTTTGATTTAACAATTTTCTTGCATTTTTACATTCTTCATTGAACCAGGTGCAGAAGCAAATGATTTGATACCTTTTAATGGACCAACATACACTACTGGTCAAAAGTTTTAGAACACCCCGCATTTTTCCAGTTTTTATTGAAATTTAAGCAATTCAAGTCCAGTGAATAACCTGAAATGGTACAAAGGTAAGCAGTAAACTGCTAGAGGTTAAAAAAAAAGTTTAGGTTAGCAAAAACTGCTGTAGAGAAATTGCAAAGAAAGCCACGGTGTCAGTGAGTACAGTTTCCTACACCATCAAAAGGCACTTGGAAACTGGAGGAAACTCTGACAGAAAGAGGTCTAGCAGACCCAAAGCCACAACAGAATCAGAAGACAAGTTTCTGAGAATCAACAGCTTGCGTGATAGGCGGCTCACAGGACAACAGCACAGAGTGACTGGCATCCTGAACCAAAAGGGCTACAGCATTTTGCAGCTTGCAATACCATCTGGTCTATGCCTAGTTGGTCAAGGGTTCATCCTACAGCAAGATAATGACCCAAAACATACCTCCAGGCTATGTCAGAACTACCCTTCGAGGAAAAGAACAAGACGGTAGGCTTCAAATCATGGAATGGCCAGCACAGTCTCCAGACTTAAACCCCATCGAGCTGGTTTGGGATGAACTGGACAGAAGGGTGAAAGCAAAGCAACCTACAAGTGCAACACATTTGTGGGAACTTCTGCAACAGTGTTAGGAAGAACTTCCGAACAATAATATTTGATGTCCATTGTAGGAAGAATGCCACGAGTGTGTTCGGCGGTTACAGTATATCTGCAAAAGGTGGCTACTTTGATGAGGCAAAAATTTAGATTAAATTTTCTTAAACAAAATAATTCTATGATTTCTTTTTTATCTCCAATTGTTTATTTGTTCTATGCTTTAATTTCAGAGTACATTGAGACATTAACCTGTGTAAATTTCAATAAAAACTGGAAAAATGGGGGTGTTCTAAAACTTTTGACCGGTAGTGCAGATGTAACAACAAGAACAAAGTGCTCTAGCTTTCAGACCAACCAGTCCTTCTTCAGAAGCTCATGGCAGTTGTTACTAAATCTAGATTTCATTAAACCAGGAAAATTTCTCCCTGGACAGTAAAAGGAACTCCCTATTTATGATACAGTATCTATTTTGCAGAGTTCTGTTTGGTACCAAATCCACCCCCCCCCCCAATCTCAGACTTCTCAGGTTCATTTCTCAATCTGTCTCTCACTTCAGCTGGAGGTTTTGGAAAGTGCAGGAATTTTCTGTATACTTGCCACAGTATTTGGAAGACACAGTTTGGATGTGGTTTTCTGTGAATTGCTACCAGCTCTAGTCTGCTTGCTCTACTTTTCTTCTGTTTCTAACTGGGGAATACTTGTTTGTGCTTACTAATCTTAATTAATTTGAATATTCATATAATAGATCAAATTTAATGCTTATTTATTTCTGATTTGGAGGTTAAATTCTTCTGTTTCATGTACATGAATTAGAAACAATCTCTTTCATGTGTGCATAAAAGATGAATTTTTTTTACAACTAAATTTAACTTCTACTCTTTTGTAGTATTGTTCATGATGTTCTGAGGTCATGTGTTGATGATGTAATATTTGGTTATATAAGGATCACAATCAGTCCAGTTTGCCGCCCCTGAGGAAGCTCGAATGGAGAGAAGCGCTGAGGCACCTGGGTAACAATCAAGGTTGGTTACTTGATTTGTCAGAGTATGTCATGAGGTTTGACATTTTGACTTGCAAAAATAAATTCACTGTGGATTCAGAATTTGAGAGTAAGGCTCTGATTATTTTATGAGTTCATTTTACCTAGTACCATACTCTGCTGTATAATCCTGGCATATAGATCTGAAAAATCCACCATTCAAGAATTCCCCCTAAGTGCTTCTGGACTAAATTGTTCAGGTCCCTTAACCCCTAAGCTGCCAGAAGATTTAGAATGTATAGGGTTGTAGGACATGTATACTTGGTGGCACAGCAATGTGGCTCTCCTATATGTACTTAATGTTGCCAATTATGTCCATTTAAACATATCCAGTTACATTGAGGAAGCCATGTCCTTTTTGCACTCCAAATTTTCTTCAGTCTGGGATAGGCACAGCTCCCTCAAGAGAGTCATGGTGAGCACTAACCACCCTTCTTGGATTACTACATGCTTTGGGACTCATGACTTAGTGTGGTTTTGTCTCAAGGCTTCGAGTGGCTAGAGGTCTTTGGGAATTACAAGGAACTCCTAATCTCCTGCAGAGAATCCCTCAGATTGGCAAAGGCCCCTTAATTTGCCTCCAACCTGCTGCTGAATCTCATTTCTCCCATTACATTTTGACAGGTCCTCAATTGTCATTTTGAACTTCCCACCCATTTGACCTCTTCAGTCATCACACTTGAAGACATTCCCACTTCACTCCCCTTCCCTTGAAGTAGCAGCTAATTTCTACCACTTCACAATCCCCCCTTACTTGCCTCCCTCTTTCCTTTCATTCTTATCCTTCTTTCCAATCACTCCAACTACCTCCATGTCTGCTCTGTGCTCGCTCAACCCATACAAGAGTCATAGCCCTGATGGTTGTGACTGCAAACTCCTTTTTTTTTTTGAATGATGTATGAACAAATTGTACTTTCAGTTGCACTGTCTGTTGTATCTTAATCTGTTAATTCTACACTGTATTGTATCCTCTACTGTTTGTTATCACAATATGTTACTGATGTGGAACCTTTGTAAAAGAACTTCTGGTTTAAAGGTATTTGTAATCCTAGTATTCAATAAATACATTAAAAAATCTATCTTCTCCAGCTAATGCTGCCACTTTCTCCACACTCCCTAATCTCTTGTTTAGTCTCTTGGCTATTCCACATAGTTGGAAACCAGTTACTGCCCTCCCCATTCAAAAGGTGTGTATCTTCTTCTATACTGATAATGACCACACTATCTCCCTTCTCCCTACTATTGCAAAACTTCAGGAGAAGCTGGTTCTATCCCTAATCACCACCTTCCTTGACTCATTTTACCTCCCTCCTCTCCCATCTGCCTTTCAGAAATTCCACTATCTCCTCCTTCTTCTGTGTCACTGATGCACTGTCAAGGGAATGACCCTGGGTCACATTACTACTAGCATATTTATAGACTTAGCTAAGGCCTTTAATACTGTTGCACACCATACATAGTCTTCCCCTCATCATACATAGTCTTCCTCATTAGAATCATCACTGTCTCCTACCATTAATTATTTGCTGAGTGGTGCACCCTCTAACAACTGTGCACAGACAAAAGTATTGATCAACTCACCAGACCAGCAGTCATGTCATGCTAGACTAATCTAACTTTTCACCCCAAAGCCCATCTAGTATGGGAAAAACATTAGCTTAGTCTAGCACTGACCAGTTGTTACTATATGTCTCCAGCACCTTAACACTGCATGCTGCATATTCAATGCTTGTCCTGAAGACATGGAGGAAATTTCAGAATAAAAAGAAGTATGGAATGAGCTACAAATGGTCTGGTTAGTGCAGCATATGTATACAGTACTTCTTTCTGTGGACAATTATTAGAGGGTGCACCACTCACAAATAAATAACAGTTTCCTATTTTTGTGGTTGCACCAAAGAGTCACAGTGGAGCTGTATAAAATAATTTTCTGAAGTAACTCTCTCTTACCACTGTCTTGTTCCTAATGTCTCCCTTAGATATGTTTCATGGTGTTTTATACCTAGCTATTTTATTAGTATTGACCATATCCTGTCATGTTGCTGACTGAAATTAGGTGCCACAATTAGGGTGAAGCAAAATTGGGGAGAGTGACAGAAATTATCTTTATTTTTGATAGCCCTGCACTCACATTGTCTTTGGTGCCCTAACAGTTTTCCTCCCTTTTGGGGAATGCCCGCCCCAGACTTTGTTATATTTAGTTGCAGGGATGTAAAGCTCCCCCACAAAACAGGAATGTTTTCCTGGATGGCTCTTTGGCGCTCTGGCTTCAAGGAGGCACACTGCCTGGTGCTGCAGAGTCAAGTGGTGTATTGCCTGCACCAATATCAGTGTTGACAAAATGATTGTCACACCGATAGGGGTGAACCATATTGACCACATTGCTGGGATGGTTATTCCACCATCTGTTACCTGCTCTGTGAAAAAAATACTTCCTAACACCCTTTTTTAATTTCATTTTGTCCACACTAAAACTATATTGTTACCTCTGGTGGATGAACTGATCCTCCACTTGAACAACTAGCAATGGCATATACAATGGTGACATTGGGCACTGGAAACGCACCAGGCAGGATAAGGATCTATACAGGGGTGATGGGCTGCATCCATTGGTGAGAGGAACTATAGCCCTCAGTGGGAAGTTTAAATGTTACTTTGTCGAACATTTAAACGAGCCAAGAAGGGTGGCAGAAGAGATAGGAGAGGCAGAAAAAGCCCCCCCCAGGCTGAAGTAGTGAGTAGGGACACACTGTGAGGAATGGAATACCCCAGGAAGCAAATGAATACAGGAAACAGGGTGGAAGAAATGAAGGGGTATAGGACTGTGTGCATTAAAAACAGAAGGGAGAAAGAGGGAAAGCAAAAAGAGAAAGGGGGGGGGCAAACTGAGTGGTAAAAAAACCTGAAAAGCCATGTGTGTGAATGCTAGATGTCTAGGAAATAAGATTCCTTATAAAATGGCAGGGTAAAATCATGTGATCTGATTGGCTCTTATTTATGTGTAAAATATGGTTTACACATGGTTAAAAAGAAGGACTGCTCAGCAGTGAAGAGTCTGCAAGCCAGCTCAATAGGCATTTGGAACACAAGCATTTCAGTTAGCCTCCTACTGCCAGAACTGATCTTCCACAACAAACATGGCTGCTACCTTTACACTGTAAACAAACTTCAGCTGGGCCCTAAAAATAAAACTAAATAAAAAATGAAACAAATTAATTTAATATTGTTTCCCTGAGTAACACACTCTCCTTACATACATAAACAAATTAGAAACAATAAGTATTGTTTTTAGTTTTCACTACAACTGTTTCTTTGCTGACAGTGAAAATTCCCCCTTCTATCTTTACCTGCTTATCAGGGAACTCTCTTCATCTTGCCCTGACAGTGAGATAACTGAATCTCTGGCTGTAACAAAGGCCTTTGTTGTCTGTGTGCACAGTGTGTTGAGAGAGAAATATTTTGCCAGTGGAACTGAGCAGAATTTTGAATCCATGTATTCCATGGTAAACATTTAAGCAATAAGGCATGACAGGGTATGCATCGTTGCTGAATAACATTACACCTAGGGTGGGTCAATGCATGAGGCCACAGGCCGAGTGCTTCCACCACCCTAGGTGTGACGTTATGCAGTGACAATGCACACCCTGGAGTGCCTTAATGTGATTACAATATGGCTATAAAAATTCCTACAAGACTTTAATGATAAGGCAATAAACATAAGAAATAAATCAGAAGTTATAATTTTATTATAATTAATTTAGACATAAAATCAAGATAAACTAGTCCCTTCAAGAGCTTTACTGCATCCCTCCATATTACTTACACTGACTTTGTTATATCTGACTTTATTACTTTGAGCTTAGCAATGTTTTTTATACTCCTACTTTTATCTCATTTTTCACTTTGCAGAATTGAACACATTAATATTAACAGTCCCATTTAGTGTCCCTATAGAGATCACTTATGCTGCGGCAGAGACATCGATATGACTATTTTCTGTGTTTCCTTGTTTTTTTTATGTTTGCTTGCGCACATGCACAAGAAACATTATGCGGCAGCTTAGAAGAGAAGCGGGTTGTGGAGGTGCGGCACTCTGGCAGCCAACGGGGGCACTGCATTTGGGGGCTTGGCACTGCTGGATCAATACAGACCCAGAGTCTTGATGACACTGGTTCAGCAGAAGTGCCATCAAGTTAAAACATTTTTGCCACTGCAATCAGGGGCTGCCTTGTCATTGCAGTGTCAGCCATTTTGCTGCAAAGAGGGAGCGACTCGTCATTGCAGGGCGGTACCCTGCCATCCATATGCCACCCCCGACCCAGTACATTTGCTGACAGGGGAGTCCAAACCTCGTTGGCACACTGTAGCCCTTCCCCCATTTGTTGTGTGCCGAGGGGGTGCCCAGTCCCCCTCGAGAGCATGCACCCCCAAACAGGCTTTCTTTGATGATAGGGGCCCCAATCCCCATCGGCTTCAGTCCCCCCAGTTCAGTTTGCCAACGGGGGAGCCCACTCCCCATCAGCATAATTTCCCCCCCCAGTTTGCTGTGTGCCAAGGGGTGCCCAATCCCCTTAGGATCTCCCCCACTGGTATGTGCCAACAGGTGCTTAATCCCCTGTCAGCTACAGCCCCAAAAACACCCAGGTAGCACGCTGGGAGCCCACCACAGTGTGCCAAAGTCCCCAAGAAAAACAGTCCCGCAATGCTTTTTTTGTTTGAACACATAAAACAGAAAACAGTCCCTGGCAGAGTTTGGTGGTCCCTCCCAACCCGCACCCACCCTCTCGCACCCACTTCCCCACTCCCCTCATCCCATACTTACCTCCAGAGCCCAACGCGACAGTCTTCGGTGGACTGGGAACACATCTGCACTCTTAAAAGTTGACCACGAACTGAAGAAATGCTGGTAAGCTGTATAATGGCATAAATAGTTATTTTTAAACTCTGGTGCATATCTCAGCATTTTTAGGAATTTTGGCACCACATTTTCAATGTGGGGTTCTTGGGACCCCTCCTCATGAATTCAGTCACTGTCGTTGTGTTATTCGGTCCCAAAAGAGGATTTCATGGTCACTGTGTGGAATCACCTTTTGGAACTGATTAATGAAATGACTGTGCCACTGTTCATGAGGTGGGCTTTCAAAAGGCCTGTGTTGCAAATTTGGTGAAAACAATCCAAAAAATGACTGTTTTATGAGTGTGTGTTGCACAGTTTCCAAGCATATTCATAACCTCACGAATATGTAATATTTTCAGTCCAGATTTTCAACACTGGCATTTTTCCACACCTCCTTATGAAGAGTATAGCTGTCATTTTACACATCCTGTCCAAAATATGTTTTCGCACTTCTGGCACAGAATAGCACAGTCGCTGTGGGAAATCAGTTTTCTAGATAGATTGAGAAAATGACAGTGGCACTGTTTATGAGCAGAGGTCCTAAAATGCCTTTGTTGAAAATTTGGTGATGAAAGTCCATAAAATGATTGTGTTACAAGTGTGCGTTGCGCAGTTTCCACACACCCTTGTAACTTCACAAATTTGTAATATTTTTATGCCAGATTTTCAACACTGGCATTTTTCACACCTCCTTATGAACAGTACGGCTGTCATTTTTCACATCCTGGCTGAAATGTGTTTTTGTACTTCTGGCACAGAATAGTGCTGTCACTGTGGGAAATCAGTGTTTTGGACAGATTAAGATTGAGCGAGTGAGAGAGGGGTAGTGAACAAGTTCAATGGAGCTCTGTTGGAACTGCTGCAGATTTCTTTGTGGGCAGAAAAAGGCACCAATGCAGGCAGGAGCCCAGTAAAAAAGAGCAGCCTGCAGTACAGGGATAAACAGAATGAGTGAGTGAGAAAGGGGGAGTGAGCAAGCTCAATGGAGCTCTGTCAGGATTGCTGCAGATTTTTTTGTGGGCAGAAAAAGGCGCAAACGCAGTCAGGAGCCCAGTACAAAAGGGCAGCCTGCAGCGCCGGGAGAAACAGAATAAGTGAGTGAGAGATGGGAGAGTGAATGAGCTTAGCGGAGCTCTGCTGGGACTTTAGAGTTGCCCACCCTCCCGCACAGTGTCCTCTGTGGTCCTATATTACTGCAGGGTCTCTGGGGTGGAGACAAAGCAATGATTGGATACTTTGAGGAGTGCTGTAATAATACTAATTTAGTTGTTCTGTTTATTTTTCTAACTGAGCTAAGTACTGAGCTATACTGTTATGATTGCTGCAATAATACATATTTTTTTGTTCTGTTTATTTCTCTAACTGAGCTGAGTAATACTTGGAGTGCAATAGGATTTCTATATGGGCTAAGTGAAACTATATGAGAGCTGAGAACAAAAGGTATGGTAGTTGATGGGTGAAAAACGGACAAGGAGGCTTTAGGATTGCCACAGTAATACAGTATCTAACAGATGAAATTTGAGACTTAATTACCCTGGTCGGCAAGGGGCCAGTAGGGGGACTATTGTGGGGGGGGACAGGAATTTGAGTATATATGGGCCTAACAGTTGTAGTGGGGTACAGAACCTGGGTGAAAGAGCCAGTAACATAAGATGGGGGCCAAAATGGGGCAGGTGCCACATATCAATAGGGCAGGCATCTTTAGAAGGGTGGTGGGGTGTACAGGGTGTGGGTCCACCATGATCCTGGACTTGGCTTGGAGGATGGGAGGGAGTATGGTCTGTAGATGACTGGCTAGTTTGAGAGAGGAACTGTGGAGGTCAGGGAGGAGTCTAAGTGGCAGGGCAGATGAGTATGGTAGGCATCCTGGCTGGGGGGAAATAGAGGATGGCAAGCGGGGACGGAGGAAGAACAACTAGGGACTGAAACCGACTCCAGTATCAGAGGAACTAGCAGAAAAGAGAGGACAAGGGGGGGTGCCTGAGGTGAAGGGGGGCCTCCTGTTGGGGGAGGAAGAGACCACGAGGAGTACCAGGAGAGAGCAGATGGCTGCTGGTAGGGAGGGAGCAGGGAGAACCAGGGGTAGGCAAGGGGAACAAGTAGGAGGGGATCTGATATGGGAAGAGATGTGGGAGGGGTGTCGACTAGAGAATAGATTCAGACCTCTGCTATGGGGAGAGAGAGGGGAGCGAGGAACATACACTGAAGGGGGAGGACAAGCGAGGCATGAGAGGGATGCCAACAGCTAGGGGAAGAGATAGTGAGGACAAAAGGGTAGAAGGGGCCTCCTGTTGGGGGAGGAAGAAACCACGGGAGTACCAAGGGAGAGAGCAGATGGCTGTGGTAGGGAGGGGGGACCAGGGGTGGGACCAGGGGTGGCATGGATGGGAACAAGTAGGAGGGGGGAACCGATAGAAGGAAGAGATGTAGGAGGGGTATCAACTAGGAATAGATTTGAGCCTCTGCCATGTGAGAGAGAGAGGGGGGGAGCAGGAACATACTGAAGAGGGGAGGACAAGCTGGGCATGAGAGGGATGGCAACAGCTAGGGCAAGAGATAGTGAAGACAAAAGGGTAGAAGGCAGGCTTGTAAGGAAGGAGGGAGTGGTGACTGGAGGAGTGAAGGTTACGGGAAGAGGGAAGATGGGAGGGGCATCAATATCAGGATAGAAGAGAATAGGGGGTCTAAATCAACATCAGTGGGGATAGGAGAGGAGTAGAAAATCTGCAGGGGAGATGGGGATGTTGACATGGGAAGCCCAGTAGGAAGTAATCAGGCTGGGAAGGGGTTCAAGGGGGATGGTAGAAATAAGGCAGAGAAAAGGGTTGAGGTGGAAGTAGGGGCTACAGATACAGAAGTCACAGATGGTGCAGCTGGCAAGGGTAAGGGGCAGGGAAGATCGAATACTGGGGTGGTGGAAGGGGTATTGGAAGGGAAAGGGACTAAGGGACAGGGGAGTACTCATCCTAGGGGATTGTATACTGAAAGGGGGTGAGATGAGGTGGAAGGGAGGAAGGCACAGCCATATTTGGGTTGAAGCTATCCCCAGGTTGACTGTAGGAGGGGCAGGGCAGGCACTGCTCAAGTGTGCAGCGAGGGGGAGGAAGAAACCTCATTCACTGTTGCATGTGGGTACAAATGACTTGGCGGCGGAGACTGTGGAAGTAGTGAGGGAGAGGTTCGAGTAGTTGGGCAAGCAATGTGAGGGGGTGGGAGAGTCGGTGGCATTCTCGGAGTTACTCCCTGCACCATGTGCAAGCATGGGGAGGAATTGTAGGATTGAGGAGTTCAACAAGGAGCAAAGGGATTATGGCCACACCAAAAATTATGGCTTAGTGACTAACTGGGGTAGGGTCTGGGGAAATAGTGACTTGTATGCGGGGGGCATGGTACACTTGAGCAGGAAGGGGAGGGGAGTATTAAAGGCAGGATTAGAAGGGCATATTTCTACTAAGGTGCATTTAAACTAGTGAGGGGGGTGGCCAAAAGATTGAGGTTTGTAGAAAGGTCCGGACAGGGGAGCCTAATGAGCTCGCCCCCCAAGATATAGGTAAAGGAGGAGGCGTAGTAACCCTGGGAGGAGGCAGGCAGAGTGATCTGAGTGTAATACAGAAGGCACCACCACCCGGTAAGAATAAGGAGGAGAAAGGGTGTGGACTACCAGGAGGAGGGACACAGGCCAAGGGGGAGAAGAGTGAAGGGAAGGAGGGGTATGGGTGGAAGGTGGTCTCTCTCAATGCAAGAAGCCTGGGGAAAAAAAACTGCAGAGCTTCAGGTGCTCCTTTCAGAGGGGAAGGTGGACATTGCTGCAGTGACAGAGACTTGGGCCACAGAGTACCATGAGTGGGGCTTGGCAATCCCAGAATACAGGATATACAGGAGGGACCAGGGGTTTGGAAGTGGGGGTTGCACTCTATGTGAGGGAAGGGATTAAATGCATAAGGGATGAGGAAGAAGTGCAGACAGAGGCGCTTTGGGTGCAGCTCCTGAACTCCAAGGGCAGAAAGCTGAGGCTGGGAGTGGTGTACAGACCACCAGCCCATTTCTGGGAACTGGATGGGGAGTTGGCAGAGCAGATAAGAAGGGTGTGTAGAAGGGGGAGTGTGGTGATAGTGGGGGATTTTAACCTACCACGGGTTGACTGGAGCACCCTGTCACTAGCAGTTCCAGGGAGCAGGTGGTCCTTTGATGCATTCCAGAAAGGCCTTCTCACGCAATTGGTAAGTGGGCCTACAAGGCTTGGTAGCACTCTAGACCTAGTACTGGCAAATGGGGAGGTGGTGAGTGAGGTAAGGGTGGAGGACCCACTAGCAGGTAGCAACCACCAAACAGTGTGGCTTGTTGCCACACTGGGCAGGGAGACAGGAGGCACTGGCACTAAGGTGGTGGACTTTATTAGGGTGGACTTTGTGGGGATGGGAGCAATACTGCAAGGAAGACTCCAGGATATGAGGCCGGGGATGGATGTAGAACAAAAGTGGGGAGTCATAAAGACTGGGCTAAAAGAGGCCACAGTAGCCTGCACCAGGGCAAGGAGTAAGAAGAGCAGAGGCAAGAAACCATGATGGCTGAACGAGGAAGTGCTGCAAGGGGTGAGGGCAAAGACGGCTGCATACTGGAAGTACAGAAGAACAGGGTAGGCAGAGGATGAGGTTTTTGGGAGTTGGTCAAGGGAGGTTGCTAGGAGGGTGAAAAAAGCTAAGGCCTCCAGGCAATTAAGTTCCACACAGGGCATAAAAGGAGGGGAAAATGACTTTTTTAGGTATATCAGGGAAAAGAGGAAGTGCAAGGAACATATTGTGAGAATAAAGCGGGGAGGGATTGGCTGGAAAAGGGGGAGGAGCAAGTAGAAATTCTAAATGAGTACTTCTGCTCCATTTTCAGTAAGGACAGGGATGGCCCACTACCAGAATGGGCTGGGGTGGTGGGGAAGGGGGGGGGAGGAGGTGACTGACAAAGTGATCACAGGAAGTAGGGTGCTAGAGGGGCTGAGGGCAGTAAGGGTTTACAAGGCACCAAGTCCCAATGCCATCTACCCCAGGGAGCTGAGGGAGATGGCAGAGCTGTTGGCTGAGCTGCTGGCAGATCTGTTCAACACCTCCTTGGAAATGGGGTGTATGCCCCAAGACTGGAGGGTGGCCCAGGTGGTGCCCATACACAAGAGAGGGCCTAGGGAAGAGCCAGGATATTATCAGCTGGTAAGCATCACATCCATAGTGGGTAAGCATGGAGCTGATACTGAAGGAGAGGCTGGTGACATTCCTAGGCAGTAATGGCCTCCAAGATGGGCGGCAAGATGGGTTCGTCTCAGAGAGGTCGTGTCAAACCAACCTAAGAGAGTATTGTGACTGGGTGACAGGGGAGTTGGATAGGGGCCATGCGGTACATGTCCTGTACTTGGACTTCAGTAAGACCTCTGATACAGTGCCTCATGTGCGACTGGGGGTGAAGCTGACGGTAGTGGGTGTGTGGAAAAAGCTGACTAAATGGATAGAGAACTGGTTACAGGGGAGGGTACAGAGGGTGGTGGTGGGGGGGTGGAGCTCTCGGCACCCAGAGCAGTGACAAACGGGGTGCCACAGGGTTCAGTGCTGGGCCCGGTGCTATTTGGGCCTTTATCTCTAATATAGCATATGGAGTGGGGAGCAGGGTTAGTCTGTTTGCACATTATACCAACTTAGGGTCAGTGGTGGATGAAGAGGACGGATGAGGAAAACTGCAGGGGGACCTAACCAAAGTAGAGTCATGGTCGGTGGAGTGGCAGCTAGGATTCAATGCAAAGAAATGTAAGGTGATGCTCTTCAGGGCTAAGAACCAGAAGAGGAACTATTAGTTGCGGATCAGAGAGGAGGAGAAGGACCTAGGGGTCTTGGTAACTGGGAGCATGAATAACTCAGCCTATTGCATGAAAGCAGCAGCGAAGGCAATCAGGATGCTGGGGTGCATCGCAAGAGAGTTCTCATCCAGACACAGGGATGTGATCCAACCTTTCTACAGATCATCGGTCAGACTGCACCTAGAGTACTATGTGCAATACTGGGGGCCATACCTGAGGACAGGTATAAAGTTACTGGAGGGGATGCAAAGGAGGGCAACAAAAATGTTAAAGGGGATGGAAGAAAAAAAATATGAAGTTAGGCTGAAGGACCTGAACGTGTACACACTGGAGGAGAGGAGGGATAGGGTGGATATGATTGAAGTGTTTAAATACCTGAGGGGGTAATTAAACCTAGCACTGAGAGGGTATTTAAACTGAGGAGTGGAAGACAGACGAGTAAGCATGGACTAAGGTTGAAAGGGGGACATTTCAAGAGGGAAATGAGGAGGTACAACTTCTCTGAGAGGGTGGAGTCTAGTTGGAATGTGATGCCAGAGGGTGTGGTAACATGTAGGACAGTCAATAGCTTTAAAGAGAAGTGGAATAAAGCAAGAGGAAGAGTCGAGGCAGGGGCTGGGACAAGCGGGGGAGGAACTGAGGGGAAGGAGGCTGGGGCAGCTGCAATCTAGGGTGCTAGCTGCACACTTGGGCAGACTTACATAGACTGATTAGTGTGTTCTGCTGGCAGATTCATATGTTTGTATGTAAAATCACAGTGACTCTGTTCATGAGCAAAGGTCCTGAAATGCCTATGTTGAAAATTTGGTGACGAATCTCCATAAAATGACTGTGTTACAAGCGTGTGTGATGCAGTTTCCACGTACCCTCGTGACTTCGCAAATCTGCAGTATTTTCACTCCAGATTTTCAACATTGCCATTTTTTAAGACCTCCTTATGAACAATACAGCTGTCATTTTTCACATCCTGCCCAAAATATGCGTTTATACAGCCGGGGCAGAATACCGCGGTTGCTGTGGGAAATCAATGTTTGGGACATATTAAGAAAACCATAGTGACAGTGTTCATGAGCAGAGGTCACAAAATGCCTATGTTGAAAAGCTGGTGAAATAATTCCATTAAATGACTGTGTTACATGCATGCCTTGTGCAGTTTCCACGTACGCTCGGAAGTTTGAGCATTTTTAATACTTTCACTACAGATTTTCAACATTGACATCTCTTCTCACCTCCCTATGAATGGTACAGCTGTCAGTCTTTATATCCTGCCCAATCTGTGTTTTCTTACATCTGGCTCGCAATGTCACGGCTGCTGTGGAAACTCAAATTTCGAAACATATTGACAAAATCAGAGTGCCACTGTTCATGAGAAGAGGTCCCAAATGCTTTCATGAGGTGGAGGCCACAAAATGCCCATGCTGAAAATTTGTACTGTAAATACCAACACATGCCCGGGGCATTACTCTTTCTAACCATAACGTCCCACCCTGTACAGACTGACAGGCATTAGGGGTGTGCCTTTAGATTGCCAACTGTAATGCTTATGCCATTCCAACCCCCCCACCCCCACCCTGCAGCCACTGACAGGCATCGAGCTGTGCCTTGGACTCTTTGGCCACACAGTTCACCCCATTCTATATTGCACCCATTTCAGTGTATGTCCTTATGGAGTGGGGTGACTGTAAAGCCGAACACCCCAAGGCACATCTCAACACTTGTCAGTGTCTGCAGGATAGGGTGAGGTGAAATGGCATGAACGTTATGGGTGACAACCCAAACGCAGGCCCCAATGCCTGCCTGTCTCTGCAGGGTGAAGGTGGGGTTGACATGAAGTTCAATGCTTCACTGCCATTCCTACTCTGCAGCTGTCTAACTCCTGCATTTCCAATGCTAATACCAGCAAGCAAACATTCGGCATTGACAAATGCTTGTTTTTAACAGGAGTGAAGGCTGTCCTAACAAACAGAGAAAAACAATTAAGCAATTAGACATGACAGTGTATGTATTGTGGTTGGATAGTGGCACACTTCAGGTGTGTCATGAGGCATCGACGAGTGCCTTCACATCTACCACCCAAGAAGTGCCAGTACTCCACCACGATGTACACCCTGGAGTGTCACCGTGATTATAAAATGGGTCCAAGATGTTTTTTTCGTTTTTTTTGGGGGGGGGTAAAGAAATGCACCACATCAAAAAAGAAACAATTTTATGACTTTTTTAAAACAGTCCCAGAACATCCAGCACTGACATGCCATCTCAGATTCATATATTACGTACAGCAAAATTCATGTATTTTTTATTTGCTCTTAAACCCTCTAGTTTCCCCAACCTACCCCTTTTACCCATTCCCTCACATTTCTTCTTCTTTATAATATTCCCTCCCTTTTCTCTGTCCTGTTTATTTTCTCTTACCAACATGCAAGAGATGGAATGTTTACTACAGATGGAATGCAAGTATTCAAACCTCTGTTCAGTTCTGTTGACAGAATGTTTACTCCCACTAGCACACACTAGAAGGCCTCAGATGGAACCCTGTTATCTGTAACAGCTTAAACAACACAGATTTCCCTAATAAGCAGGTGAGGATAGGAGGGTGATTTTTCATGGTCAGCAAAGAAACACCATAAATTACAATTCTAAGTACTGTAGTACTTCGTTTTTTAATGTATGTATGTGTGTAACAGATTATTATGAAGGCAAATAACATTTAATTCTTATGTTTATATATTTAAAACAGTTTTATTTTTAGGGCCTAGTTGAAGGTTTTTAGTCAGTAAAGGTGACAGCCACATGTGTGATGGCAGTCAGGAATTGCTGGTACTATTGATTTTATTGTGAAGAGGCTACCGGACCTTCTTCCAGTGCTGCTTCATGGGATATCAGCACTTGATTCTGAGCTCCTCAGCCAATCAGATTACTGGATTTTTTATAGCCATATTATAGTCCATAATAAACATTCCATATCGTGAATGTGGAGAACAACAGAGAAAAAAAAAACAGGAAGAAGAAAGTAGGCAATGATACAATGACATCATCAATGACATCACTTGCAGTGGGTGGAAGGACTATTTTATCACAAATGCACACAAGTAAATCTATTTTTTTCTACATATAAACATGCTTTTCCCAATAGTCAAAAGTAAAAAAAAGGAGCCACTTTTATAAGCTCAATAAGGCGCTCAGGGGTGTGTGTAAACCATATATTACAGCACGGCCAGAAGCTGAAGTCACTCAGCCTTCAGCTTCATGCCTTACTACGCTCCTGACCATGCTGTAAAATATGGTTTACACACACCCCTTCGTGCCTTATTGCTTACATACCTAGAGGCCACAATGGCAGAGGCCAACAATGATATTGTGGCCATTACCGAGATATGATGCACTGGCCATACCAGGCTATATTCTGTTCAGGAAGGACAGGGTGGGAAGGAAAGGAGGGGGTGTGATACTTTATGTAAGGGAGGGCATTAAACTGACAGACATAAAGGGGATATGGGGGCAGAGCTACTGTGTGTCACCCTAGAGACAGGGCATGGAGCCTCTATTCACACTGGTGTGATTTACAGCCCTTCAGCACAGAGGGAGGAGTTAGATAAGGTAATGATGGAAGCTATTAGCAAGAAGGCAGAAAAGGGGGAGGTGCTGTTGGTGGGGGACTTCAATCTACCAGATGTAGATTGGAGCATCCCAGTTGCAGCTTCAATTAGAAGCACAGAAATCTTGGACTCCCACAGGAGGCGTTCCTCATATAACTAGTCAGTGAACCCACTCATGATGGAACAGTTCTGGACCTGGTACTCAACAAGAGAGACACTGTTGTTGATGTCAAGGTAAGGGGTCACCTGGAGGCCAGCAATCACCATACAGTGTGATTCAGTATAAGGATGACTGCAGTACTGAACCACACAAAGACAAGGGTCCTGAACTTCAGGAGGGCAGATTTTAAACAGATGGGTGAATGTTTTAGGGATGATATGGCAAAGGGGTAGTTGAACTGGGAAGGGTGGAGTAACAGAGATCAAAACTAAAAAGAGACCTAGTGAAGGTAACAAACCTCTGCATTAAGAAAGGGAGCAAAAGAAAGAAGAAAGATACCACTCTGGTTCTCAAAAGAGGTAGTTGAAAAAGTAAAAGCTAAGAGGATTACATTTAGAAGAAGCAAGGAGATGCAAAGGGAGTAGGATAGCTGTATCAGGGAAATTGGAGGGAAGCAGAAATTGCAGTAAGGAGTGCAAAGGCACAAACTGAAGAGACAATAGCAAAGGCAGTAAGAAAAGGGGAGCAGACATTTTTTAGGTACTGTATGTTAGTGAAGAAAGGAATGCCGGGGGTGGGATTGTAAGGTAAAGAAGGGAAGGGGGGACTGTGCAGAGGGGGAGCAGGAAAAGGCAGACATAATGAGCAAACACTTTTGTTCAGTGTTCAAAGAGGAAAGAGAGAGGGAGGGATCACAAAAATATAAGAGGTGCATTGGAAGGAGGGAAGTGAACATTAATCCATTTTCAGAGGAGAGGGTCCTGAAGGGACTCAGAAATCTGAAAGTGGACAAAGCAATGGATCCAAATGGGATCCACCCAAGGGTATTAAGAGAGCTCAGAGAGGTAATAGCTGCACCTCTGATGGCCCTATTTAACAGCTCATTGGAAACAGGAGCGGTCCTGGGGGACTGGAGGAGGGCAGATGTAATCCCACTTCACAAAAGTGGTAGCAGGGAAGAGGCTGGCAATTATAGGCTAGTTAGCCTTACATATGTGGTGGGAAATTTAATGAAAGCACTGCTGAAAGAAAGAACTGTGAAATATTTTGAATCCAGTGGGTTACAAGACTTGATGCAGCATGGATTCATGGGAAAGAGGTTGTGTCACATGAATCTGACAGAGTTTTTTGGCTAGGTGACCAAGGAACTAGATCAAGGTGACATAGTGGACATAGCCTACCTTGATTTCAGTAAGGCATTCAACACTGTTCCACATAGGAGACTGATAAGCAAGCTGGGCAGCTTAGGAGTGGATCCAAGTGTGGTAAACTGGGTAAGAAACTGGTTAAGGGATAGGCAGCAGAGGTTGGTCGTAAACACAGTTTACTCCAAGGAAGGTAGGGGTGACAGGAAAGTACCTCAGAGATCAGTGCTGGGACTGGTCCTCTTTAATGTTCTTATTAGTGATATTACAGAGGAGCTGGAAGGGAAGGTCTTCCTCTTTACAGATGACACCAAACTCTGCAATAGGGTAGACACTCCAGGGGGGCAGAAAGAATGAGCAGAGACCTAAGAAAACTTGAGAAGTGGTCAAGAGTATGGAATCTGGGTTTCAATGCAAAAAAAAAAGCAAATTAATGCACTTGGGGCACAGAAATCCAGGGGTGGAGTACAAAATGGGGGAGGGGGTTGTAGTGATGATCACCAAGCAGGAAAGAGACCTGGGGTGATCATATCAGATGGGCTAAAGGTGACCAGGCAATGTGATAAGACAGTTGGGAAGGCGAGTGAGATGCTGGGGTGCATAGGAAGAGGTATCACCAGTAGAAAGAGGGAGGCGGTGTTGCCTCTGTATAGATCACTGGTAAGCCCCAATTAGAGTACTGTATACAATTCTGGAGATCACATCTCTGAAAGAACATAGACAGAGTGGATGTAGTCCAGAGCAGAGCAACAAAAATGGTGCAGGGTCTGCATCACAAGCACTAGAAGGATAGATTAAAGAATCTAAATATGTACACCCTGGAAGAGAGGTCGTAGGGATATGATAGACTTTTAAATACCTCACAGGGGTAAACAAGGTGCAAGAGGGAAGTATTTTTCAGTAAAAAAGTGCTCATGGATAAGGGGGCACGATAAGAAGTTGGAGGGTGGTAGAATCAGGAGAGATGTGAGGAACTACGTCTTCACAGAAAGAATGGTGGATTCCTGTAATAGCCTTATAGCGGAGGTGGTGGAAATGAAAGCAGTAATGGTGTTCAAGAATGCATGGGATAAGTATACAGGAATCTTAAGGAAAGGGAAGGGATGGGAGAATAGGCTGGAGAACAAGTAGGATCTGTGGTGCATACTGTAGGCAGGGAAGAATGAGCAGACTAGGTGGGCCAAGCAGTCCTTATCTTCCTTCAAATTCTATGTTTTTATGCTACTTGTCTCTATGTTATTTTACTAATAAGTAATTATTATGTCAGTTGTTCTTGCTGAAGAATTTGCAAAGGAAGGAAGGAAGGAAGGAAGGGAGGAAGGAAGGAAGGGAGGGAGGGAGGAAGGAAGGAAGGAAGGAAGGAAGGAAGGAAGGACGACACGGTTGGTGGTTCAGGCAAGCCAAGGGGGCCCAACAGCTTAGTTAGTAAAGCACCAGAATGGCACACTAGAGGCCTAGGTTCACTTCCCAGTTAGGTCACACTGTTACCTGCTCATAATACTTTACATTTAACGTGCTTTGCAGTAACTCATATAGCCACAATAGCTACTCTAAACAGTACCTCAAACATTCCTAGCAGCAGGATTTGCAATCTGAGAAAGAAAGTGAGTGTGGGCGTTGAAACTAGTGTAGTGGGTCTGATAACTCAGTTAGTAGAGCACAAGACAAAGACCACTGACCTGAGTGTAATTTCCAGTTAGGTCACACTCGTCTTCCACATTAAAATCTATTTTTCTATTAGTGTATGTTGTTCTCAGGAACTTTGGGATTGGAAGTACCTAAGGTTAAACACAAATATGATGGCATGTTATTCCAGTTTAAGGCAGCTCATTGCTGGAATGAAACATCTCTAAAAATACGTCATCTAAAATTAATTCTAATGGGCTTTGAAATAAGAAATTACTACCGATTGTAATTGTACTTAAATTAATTAGGCCTGATGCCACAGCTGGAGATCCTTACTGCCTCTGGAAGGGGGGTTATCTAGCTTAACCCACATCCTGGAGTGTCGTATTGAACTTACAAAATGTGTAAAGTAAGAAGCAATTCAAGTGAAAAACTGTCAACTTGTTGGTGACCCGAGTTCAGGAACAAGCTCGGGTTGCTGTAAGCTGGTGGGGGTGGGGGCAAGAGAAGGAATGAAAAGCTCTCTGGCAGCTCTCCTCCCTCAGACTGGGGTGGTGAGCCTTCCAGGCTCTAGGCTGCCACCAGGCAGAGGCCTTGTGGTAGCACTGACACAAGAGAGGTAGAAGTAGGTCACGGGAGGCTGGAAGGAGCCAGTGTTCCAGAACACATGTGCGCCACCATGCATGTGCACTCTCTGAGTTTTCCACTGGCTCTGCGACTAGAGGGGAAGAAAAGAGGTGGAAAACCGAGCAGACCAGGGCTCAGTGAAGGAGTGCCCATACACCTTGACCCATCCCTACCACCAGGACTAGAGAGCATTTCTGGATTGTGCTTTATGGAGGAGGAGGATGGCCCTCCCTTCTGGCCTTTCTGTAGGGGTGGGAATCCACAGAGGAACTTGTTCCCCAGTCTTGAGGAAGGTGGAGGATGGTCTATAAGTGTATAGGGATGTGGCTGATGGTTTCCCCATCTAACTCAGGATGACAAAACCTTCGGGGGAAAAAAAAGGTTAACTTTTTTTTTACTTAAAAGCCAGTCCATGGTTTAGGACTGTACCATGCCTGCCACTTAGAAAAGACTCAAGACTTATCTTCTTGACTGTATGTAATTGCAACTGCTGATGGTACTTCATGGGCTACTGTTCAGTCTTACCTTGTGCAAATATTCCTTCTGTGGTTGAGTGTCTCTCTGCTATTTACTGTAACTTTTTCTGAGAAAGTAACTGATGAGAGTGTTACCTGTGTACCATATTTGTATTTTACACTTCATGTTGTCTCTATAATACCTGTTCGCCTAAATTTAATTGTATGCTCTTCTCTGCTCTATAGGCCCCATATTCAAGAGTCCCAGGCTGCATCGTGCAGGTGCCTGCACCATGCAACTGAGATGTGCTGGCACAAAATAATGGTATATTCAGAAGATGCCCTGTGAGATGTGATCATGCGTGTCCAGCTGAATATCCCGAGATGCACTGCAGGTGACCTGAGCCCTATGCGGAACATAGGGAAATGTGCAATAGGCAGCCAGATGCATGGTGTGCAAAACTGCAATATTCAGCAGGGATATGCAAATGGCCTCATTGTACATGCCAAGCCCATTCCCCACATGCACAGCTCATTACTGTAATGTATTCAGGCCATTTGCATACCCCAGGCATACGCCATTCTAACTTTGCAGGGCTGCCCCACCACCCCATGAAGGTGAACAGGAGGTACTGCTGCCTATCAGGCAGGTGTGATGGAATGTTTGTGTGTGGGTGGGTGGACTGCATTGGCCTGGTACAGTGCTGTTACCCATAACCATGTACAGGGTCGGACTTGGGTACAGTGGGCCCACCTGGATAGTGGTCACTGGAGCCCACCTGGACAAGCAATAGGGGAGGGCACAGGGTGACACTGTCTGATCGGTATACCACATGTATGTGATACACCAGCTCCATATGCAGCATACAGTCACCTGTAGTGCCCCACACATCCCTGTATGAGAGGAACATGGTGATAACTGCAAGAATGGAAGTGTGCAGAGGGTGACCAGGTACCCAAGTGATTGAGTCCCACCTGTGTGCACCTATGGTGTACCACTGTGGGTGTGTGCCACAGGTCAGTCCCTGACCCTTGCTAGGCTTCTACTCATACCACAAGGCTACCCTACCTGGGCACCGTTGCCCCAGACGTCACCCTGGGTGCATGCCACCACTGGGTGGCACCCTGCAGGCCACATGGGTGCAGGCCATGGCCACTGGTACATGTGCTGCAGAGTGGCCATCTGCTCTGCTGGTGTGCTAAGGGGGCACCTGATAGCACTGGCATGTGGAAGCTGGGTGTCTATGTCCTGGGTGCAGTGTGGGGGATGGCTGTCTGGGCGGTGCCTGTGGTATGTGTCGGCACCTGTGGCTTTGGGTGCTCCTGTCCTGGTATGACTGCTGTGTGTGGATGCCTGGAACATGTCCTGGTGCACCTCTAAGGGCTGTCTCAGGAAGACTGGCCAATTTAGGCCATCCTTTTGTCTGCCTAATTTTGCGCAGCACACTTCTGGGATCAGCGACAGATGTGCCATACATTTGGGCTGAATATATGGAAGCGTGGCATATTCATGTATCTGCCCCCTTTTTTGCACCACATAAATAATTTATGCATGATCACGCATTCAGAAATGTGTGACGTATCTCTCCTTTTCGAATATCGCTCTTCCGTGCATTTTCTGAGATGCACTGTGCATCTCCATTTTGGACAGCACATCTCCTTTGAATATATGAGCCTATGTAATTAAATCTAGGTTGCCCCTGAAAAAAGTGGAGCTTGTTTAAATGGGCCTGCCTGGTTATCAAAATCCAATATCAATATCAAAAAATGAATGAATAAATAAAAAATATTTTGTTAAAAGTATCTTGTAAGAAGTAGTTCTTCCCTACCTGCAATCATCTGCCTTTCCACATATTCCATAGATGGAAAGTTTGTTTACTATGGAATGCAGGAATTTAAACCTCTGCAGAATACCTCTAGCAAAATGTTCACCTCTCCCCACACAAACACAAACACACACAACAGAAGGCCTTATATGGAGCCATGGTCTCAGTTTAATCTGTGGCAGGTTAAACAGCAGAGTTTGCCACACAAGCTGGGAAGGCAAGGAGGGGAATTAGTCATGGTCACCAAAGAAACACCAGGAATTAAAACTGTGAACAGTACTTCATTTTTACAATTTGTTTATGTGTGCAAGGAGGTGATAATGAGAGGAAAGAATGTTTAATCATTTGTATTTATATTCATGTTTTAAAATTAAAGAAAGTTTTATTTTGTCGGGCCTTGTTTAAGGTTTAAGGTTTCCATTGAGTAAAGGTGGCAGCCATGTCTGTGATGGCAATCAGAGGTGAGTGATGTGAGTCCTGAATTCTGCATGATTACCCAACTTCTGAAAATCACTGGTACAGTACTTTATTTCACTGGACATTAGGCTGAGGTGAATGTATGGGTGCCAGCCTGCCTTGGCTATCCAGAAGCTACGATTTTCCCCAACCTATTTTATAAACTATTACAGGTATATATTGTTACTAGTTGTTTTAAATGCACAGTATTGGCTATTTCAAGGGCCTTTATCCAAAACAGCATTTTAATTCACGAACATTAAAAAAAAAAATGCTGAGAAGTTACTGACTGATCATTACGCATACAGACTGATCTCACGGTTCTTCCTTGGTTCAATCCTATTTTGCTAGAAGAAGCCAGTTTATTAAAATAGGCAATATACAGTACTTGACAATAGTGTCACCCAGCTGCTGATTTCAGCTGAGAAACAGTTTAGCTGTCACATTTGGCTTTGGCAAAAATAGTCCCTCAGGGTTATGAGAAGCTTTAAACAGGTAATCTAACTAAGGTTCCATAGAAATAAAAACTGAAAGAGGGCACTGTTTTGCAACCAGCTGATGGGAAAGTGGTCCTTTTGTGTTCATCCTTATTCTATTTGTGTTCTGAAATTGCTAGAATGACTTTTTCATATTTGGAGAAGTTCTCTATATATTCATTAATTCTAGTCTAATATAACTCCTGGCCAACAAGTGCCAGTTTCTTCTCTTGATTCTGTTCCATCTCCTTGCCAAAAGCTGTTCTGTGTGACATAAGAACCATCAGTCCACTCTCAGAAAATATGATTATTTTAATCATTAGTAGTAGTAACAGCAGCAATAGTAGCTTTTATTTATATGGCACACACCATCAATGCTTGGAGCCTTCTTACATTCTGAACATAACATCATTATACAGAAACAGTGTTTAACTAACAAAACCCAAACTAGCTCAACATTCTATATAAAGAGCCTCTCACAAGTAAAGCTTGAAACATGCAGTCTATGTGGTCAAAAGCCTGTAATATAAATGGCATTTCAGAAAGTATTTGAAGGAGGTGTGGATTAACATTATAATATGTCAACAAAAACTGCAGTAAATTCAGATGATTGCAGCATTAAAGCATTTTAACATTCCAGTCCATCTAAGACTGCGGTTTATTTGCAAGCATACAGGTATCATGCACAGGAACTGAAATGTACAAATGTCCCCTCTTCTGAAGTCAACAAGGCCCATTTCTGAGAAACAAAACAAGCCTTTTAACCCTTATAATACTTAGTATACGCTTTTAACTGAAACCTCTTCAAGACACAATGGGCCCATAGACAAATGGTTAGTGCGGACCTAACCAGGTTAGCATCCCACTAACTAGGAATAGCACCTGCGGTCTGGGAGGTGACCATATTCAGAGAGCACTGGTGCACCCCACAAACATGGCAGCACAGCTACTTTGTATATACTGCTGTGTTTATGCAAATGAGGGATCCTTCATGCATAATGGGCACAGCAATATATGCATATGTTTTGGCAGTGCTAAGCAGTCACCATCACAGCACTGTTTAACACTGTTAAAACCCCTGCCCTTAATCAGGCACAATGGCTGTGACACCCCATCACCCATATTGGTTTCCCTAATGATATTCCTTGGCATATAGTGGTTATCTCACCTCCAATCACCCATCCCATCTATGGTTACCATTTCCCTGGTGGTCTTGTGAACCCCCCCAATCACCCATGCTGAGGCTTATAGTGTTATTCCATGGCATCTAGTGGTCCCCCACCCCTGCTTGCCCGTCCTATGTATGGTTACCCTCTTCCTGGTAATCTAGTTGAACCCCCTACCCTGATCACCCATGCTACCGTTTATAGTGTGATTCCCTGGTGTCTAGTGGTTGTACTACCCCCGATCTCCTATGCTTGTGCTTATAGTGTTATTTTCTGGTGTCTAATGAACCAACCCCATATCACCCATTCTGTGGAAGTGTACCATTTCCCTGGTAATCTAATGGATCTTCCACTACCCCAAATGTGTGCCAACTCCCCCATTGACCTGCCCAATCAGGAGACCCTCTTGCACACACCCTCACCCTGGATATAAGTTAGCATGACACCCAATGGGGACTGGCAAAGCCCTCTGTTCACTTCCTTGGTTGGCTGGTGCCTGACTGTCATTAAGTGACTGCAATATTCTACCTGAGATCACTCACTGATAGTCAGATAGCAGCTGGCTAAAGAGGTGAATGGAGGGCTGTGCCAGTCACTGTCAGGTTTGCTAATATCAAGGGTCTCCGGTGAGGGGGAGTGTGGAGTGGTGGGTCCAGAGTGGGCAGGTCTGTGGTATGGGGGTCTACTAGACTACCATGGAAATGGTACACTACCATAAATTGGGTAATTGGGAGTAGGGGGAACCACTAGTCACCAGACAATAGAACTATGATGGTGATGGTGGACAGACTGCTTCACCTGATCTGTCTACAACTGGTGAGAGCTTTTTCATCTACTCACACTGTGAAGAGCTTGCTCAGTTTTCTCTGACAAGGTGCCCACTCATCAGGCTGAGATTTTCCTACCCACACTTGTCACTTCCCAGTTGGATCAAGCTGCTTGTAAACAGGTGGACTCCTTGGGTCTGTGATAAGTTTAGGTTAGTCAGATAGTGGCTGGCCAAAGAGGTGAAGGAGGTCTGTGAGGTGATTTCTGAGTTGTGACTCCCCTTTTGTAAACTGAACCCTGGTTTGACATACTTCTTAGAGAGTTGTGTGGGATCTCTGGGCCAATGCTTGCCAAGTTATTCCGAAGTTCCCTTTTGGAGGGGACCTTTCAATGCAGATTAAAAGATGTGCTAGTGAGGCCTCCTTCAAAAAACACATCCCTGGCCCAGACTGCTTAGTGGATTATAGACCAGTACCTAAACTCCCCGTCTTGGGGGAAGGTTATTGAGAAGATGCTGGTTATGCAGCATGAGGCACATCTCATGGCCCTTGACATCTATGAACCTCTCCAGTCTGGATTTAGGTCTAAGCACAGAATAGAGACCACATTCTTCAGGGTACACATTGACATTTTCAGAGTGAGAAATAGAGGAGAGTGGTCAGTTCTCATCCTCCTAAATCTCTCATCAGCGTCTGACACTGTAGGCCATGGGTTGTCATTAGATCATCTCAGGGAGAACTTTAGACTCATCAACACAGCCATCCACTGATTTGAGTCCTTCTTCAGAGATAGGACACAGAGGGTGGTGTTGGGGAATTTCTCCTAACTCTGAAGACCTTATTCTGTGGTATACTTCAGTGGTTGATTCTCACATCCATACTGTTCGTGATGTACATGCTAACCCTGGGAGGGATTATTAAATGTTGCTGTCTGGATTCTCACTGTCTGGATTCGCACTGCTATGTAGTTGCAGTCAGTGGCTCAGCAGGTAGCACACTCGCCTCTGAGGCCGGGAGATCAGCAGGCTGTGGGAGATCAGTAGGCTGTGGCTTCTATCCCCACACCGGGCATTTGGGTTAATATCCCAACACTGACACTGTAGTGCAGCATGAGGGGGTGCTGCACTCCTGAGGTGCCGTCTTTCAGATGAGACATTAAAACCGAGGTCCCAGCTGCCTGTTCTGGTGGTAGTTCAGGTGGATGTTAAAGATCCCATGGCACTTCTCGATAAGAGCAGGGGAATTTCCCCAGTGCAATGGCCAAATTTCCTCCATTCACAAAAAATACCACTAACAACTTCATCCAGTTCAAAGTCAGTTGGCATTCATCTGTATCCCCCTCTCCTGGGTCGTGCCTGAAAATAGGCAGGATTTGTCTAGTGCACTTGCCCGGTCAACAAAAACTAAATAAATAAATAAAATAAATAAATACCCAGATGTATATGTCATTTGCACTGGGGAAGCCTGATGTGGTCAATGGACTAAATCTGAGTTTGGTTGTGATTCAGGACAGGATGTCCTAAGGCTGGCTAAGACTCAATCCAAACAAGGCAGAGGAGCTTGTGTTTGATCCTGGCTGGACGAGGGGTGCAGGGGCCTCTGAAGAGATGACTGGACTTGTGCTTGGTTCCTCTAGACTGATGGCCTCTGCTAAGGTGAAGGATCTGGTAGTCATTCTGAATGTTAGGCTGACACTAGAGACTCAGGTGTTGGCTGTAGTGTGATGGGGCTCTTACCATCTCAAAAAATATCACCCAGATAAAATCCTTTATACCATCTGAAGACTTGCCATTATTATTGCATACATTCATAATTTCCAGACTGCTTTACTGTGATGCTCTGTGCTTTTAGATAAGTGTAGGTGTCGTACAATGCCTGCAATTGGTGCAGAACACAGTGGCCCGGTTATTGATAGGTTTTCACAGGTCCTGTCATTTAAACCTGGTCCTGTGTGTACTGCACTAGCTGCCAGTGACGTGGCAAATCACCTTCAGGGTTTGTTTATTAACCTACAAGGCCCTATACAGACTGGGTCCTTGTTACCTGAAAGACCTCTTGACTCTATATCAGACCTCCATCCTCTCCACTCCACTGAGGTGGGCCTCCTCACTGTTCCCAAGGCCAGACTAAAATCCTGAAGTGATCAGGCTTTCAAGGCAGCTGGCCTGGCCCTGTGTAACAAAGTACCAAGATCTCTGAGGGAGGTCCCCTTGGTGGAGGCCTTAAAAGGGGACTGAAGAGCCTTCTGTTTCAAGTGGCCTTTGCTATCCGTTAGTAACCTCTTATGTCTCCTTGCTTCCACCAGTCTGTTTATTTTTTTGGTCTTTAACTGTTTTAACTATGTTGTTATATGTACTATGTTACATGTACTCTTTAATTTATGATACATTGTTTCCTTGTTTAATTTATAATTGTGTAAAGTGCTCTGAGCCTCAGAGAATGGGTGTTAAATAATCATTAGTACTACTACTGCTACTGTAAGCACCATCAACTAGACTACTACAGAAACAGTAACTGTACATAGGATGTGAGATTGGGGAGGTAGGGACCCACTAGATGCCAGGGAATATGTTGCCAGTTACAGTATGGGCACGGGGCAGCATGCTAATGAGCCCATAATGGGCATGCTAATGGCCCCTTAGCACCTTACATGTTCAATGTGCTCATTAGTATGCTAACACAGAATATGGTCACAGGAGCTCTGGTGCTATCCTATTTGGGCAGCACTATCTCTAGTGGACTCCTCTGTGGGCCATATTCAGCCATAGGCTGTGTCAGCATAGCACACAGGCACTATGCAGTGTGCTGTCATGGCCCCATATTCAGACAGTTAGCATACTCAGGTCAAAGCTTGCTATCTCTCTGAATTTTGCACAGTCAGTCAGCCACGCTCTATTTGCCATACAGCGCTACTATCTGTGCAGCAGTAAAAGTCATCTCTGAATATGGTGGCCAGCACTTCTCCCACAAAAGGGCCAGCCCTGAAGAAAGGAGTCCCAGCTTCTCAAGGGTCAACACTGCTTCACCAGAGCCACATAAGACATGCAGTTTCAAATACTGAGTCTGTGTCCTTAGTTTCAGATTTTGCTCATGCCTATGCCTTTATTCATCTGTCAGTCTTTATGTGGGTCTCTGCTCAAGTGTTTTATTTCTTTATTCTTATTTTACAATTTATTTACCTAGGACAGGCCATCTGAGATAAGTAAGACCCCTCAACAATCTAGGGATTTTCAAGCAGTGATGCATGGTTCTAAAGGAGGGGCAGCACAGCATTAATGCATTTATATTATCTTAGTATGGAATCCTAGGTCTGAAAGACTGGAACCTAGCAGGGCACTGAGCACCACAAATTGTAATAAAAGTCACAAATGCAAAATGCCTACACTATCTGCATAGTCTATATGTTCCTTTATTCACACACAGACAGACTTGAGGGAAAGCATAATGGAAACCTGAATCCAAACTGTGAGCTTTAGAGGACAAAGAGCTATACAGTTACAGTAATGTCACTACTCTGGTGAGGTATGGATGACTGTATGGTGTCAGGAGTGCAAGTCGCTACCTCTAAGGGAAAATACCATGTGGATGAATGACATTTTAACAAGCAGTTTGGATCTCTCTCATAACATCTCTCCGAACAACTGATGACATGAAATGCACCATGGGGTCTTTGGAATCCCAACAGTTAAAGAGTGGAGTCCAAAAGTCAAAGCTAGTAACTGAAATAGTTACATATAACAAGTAATAGTAGTAGCGGTGGTGGAACTTTGCCTTGCCCACGAACAAGATTCAAGACCTGCAGGCAATAATGACAGAGGCTAAACTGGACATAGTAGCCATTGGTGAGACATGGTTTACCAGTAACCACACTTGGGAGACTTCAGTACCTGGCTATGTACTGTTTAGAAGAGACCAAGGTGCAAAAAGGGTGTGTGGAGTGGCCCTTTATGTCAATGAAAATATCAAAGCTACAGAAATTCAGAATACACATATGGAGCACGAAGAACTGTGGGTCACCATGGAAACAGGAAATGGGACAGCCATATGAACTGGGGTTGTCCACAGGCCTCCAGACTAGGGGGAGGATATAGACATATTACTGTTAGAAAATATACAAAACATGACAGCTAAAGGGGAGGTTCTGATAATGGGAGACTTCAACATGCTGGATTCAGATAGGTCAATACCAGCATGAATATGTGCCAGAACTAGACACATCATGGATTCCCTGAGGTGGGAGGGCCTCAAACAACTGGTACAACAACCCACAAGAGATAGGGCTATCCTAGATCTAGTACTGACTAACAGGGAAAGGATCACAGATTTCCAGGAAGAAAGGTCACCTGGGGGCCAGTGACCATCACATGGTGTGGTTCAGTTTGGCCACTAGAACTAAATCATCCCATTCCAAGGCAAAAATATGGGACGTCAGAGGAGCTGACTTTGATAAGATGGCCAATAGAGTTAAGCTAGCCCTGGCAAAAAGAAATACAGGTGAGGGGGTACAGGCAAAGTGGGCCAGCATTAAGGATGCAATACTTAAAGCAACATCCAATTGTGTTAGAGAGAAAAGGAAGTGCAAAAGAAGAAGGAAACCACTTTGGTTCCCAAAAACAGTAGCAGAAAAGGTCAGTGCCAAAAGACTGGCCTTCAGGTATAAGGGAACACAGCGGGATGAATATAGGGAGGCATACCAAGTTTTCCTAAGGGAAGGCAGTAAGACAGGCAAAGGCCCAAACTGTGGAAATACTAGCATGGACAGTAAAAGAAGGGGACAAGACTTTCTATAGATACATTAGTGAATGGAGAAAACCAGAAGGGGTATTGCTAAGATCAAAGGGATAAGGGGGTGTGTGAGGAGGAGGACCATGTAAAAGCACCTATCCTAAATAGATAATTCTGCTCAGTATTTACTGAAGAAAAGGTAGGGTGGGGCCCACAGCTCAGCTCCATGGACAGAGGGGAGAGGGAGGTGTGCACTAGTCCCTTCACAAAAGAAAGGGTTCTACAAGAGCTCAATAAACTCAGGGGGAACAAGATAATGGGACCTGATGGCATACAACCCAGGGTACTAAAGGAGCTAAGGGTGGAACTAGCAGAGCCATTATCAGAACTGCTTAGTGAGCCTCTGAGCACAGTAGAGGTGCCAGAAGACTGGTGAAGGGCTCATGTGATCCCGCTCCACAAGAGTGGTAGCAGGGAGGAGGCAGGGAACTACAGACCAATCGGTCCTACTTCAGTAGTGGACAAGATTATGGAGGCACTCCTTAAGGAAAGGATAGTGCAACACCTGGAATCCATAGGAGCACAGGATCCAAGACAGCATGGGTTTAAAACAGGAAGGTTCTGTCAAACTAATCTCATAGATTTCTTTTACTGGATAACCGAGTGGTGGACCAAGGAGGTGCAGTTGATGTCACCTACCTTGACTTCAGAAATGTTTTTTGATACTGTTCCACATAGAAGATTGATTAATAAGCTGGATAGGCTTGGGGTGGGTCAGAAGTTGGTCAACTGGGTGGCAAACTGGTTGATGGGCAGAAAACAGAGAGTGGAGGTAAATGATATACAGTCAGAAGAGATGCAAGTCACAAGTGGGGTACCTCAGGGATCAGTCCTGGGGTCAGTCCTTGTCAATATATTCATCAGTGACATTGCAGATGGACTGGAGGGTAAGGTTTGTCTGTTTGCAGATGACACCAAGATCTACAACAGAGTAGATGATCCAGATGGGGTGGGCAGAATGAGAAGAGATCTGGATAAACTGTCAAAATGGTCAGAAGAGTGGCAACTAGGGTTTAATGTAAAGGAGTGCAAGATCATGTACATGGGGAAGAGCAACCCTGAAGCCACCAATAGGCTGGGAGGGGAGTTGCTGGCAGTCACAAGGGAAGAAAGAGACTTGGGCATCATCATCACAGATGACTTGAAATCATCCAGGCAGACCACTAAAGCAGTAGGTAAGGCTAGGGGGATGTTGGGGTGAATTAGTAGGGGTATCACAAGTCATAAAGAGGAAGGTAATAATGCCTTTTTACAAGACACTGGCTAGGCCCCATCTGGAGTACTGCATGCAGTACTGGAGGCCACACCTTCACAAGGACATTAACCAAATTGAGGCAGTCCAGAGAAGGGCAACTAAAATGGTGCAGGGACTGCATCAGAAAACATATGAGGACAGAGTAACAGAGCTCAATATGTATACCCTTGAGCAAAGGAGGGAGAGGTGATATGATAGAAACATTCAAACACTTTAAGGGCATTAACAAGGTGAAAGGGTCTAACATGTTTCAATATAAGAAAAAATAGCAGGACAAGAGGACACAGCATGAGATTAGAGGGGAGGCCGATTAAGGGGTAAAGTGAGAAAGTTATTTTTCTCAGAAAGGGTGGTGGATGAATGGAATGGCCTACCTCAGGAAGTGGAGGATATGCATACAGTGCAGGGCTTCAAACAGGCATGGGATAGGCATAAGGGAGCAATACAGATGAGTATGAATAGATAGGCCATTGACAGAGCAAAGGCCGATGGCACATTCATAAGGTAGAAAAACAAATGGGCAGACTGGATGGACCTTGCGGTCCTTATCTTCAGTCAACTTCTATGTTTCTATGACCAGGCAAAGGGATTGTTCAGGATCATCTGGGCACTAACATTTAACACCTAAATCCTCTATCCCAATGCAACAGAAGTGGAACCCATGGAATCATCTCCCATCAGAGAGTGAAAATTAGACCTACTTGGCAGCGAGGCAGCACTGCTGACATCATCCACGGCAGATGCCTCAGGGTGACCCATATTATGTTTGCAAAGATGGGAGGAATGACTCAAATGCAATACCAGTGAATTATAGTTACTGACTTTTTTATTATTTATCAGCCACCTGCCGTGTGCTGCCTACATTTCGTAGCCCCAAGGCCACATCCTCAGGGCTCATGGTGGTCATTTGAAATTAGTTTTCAAAATCCAAGTTTGGTTTCAAAACCCAGGATTTACCCTTTCGACTTTAAACCATGGATGGGCCAAAGTCAAACCATCAGGCTGCTTATTCTTTAGTCTCTTCATACCTCCAAATGCTATTTCTCTTTGTATATACTGTAAGTGGGCTGAGACTATCATGCCCGATAGTAGTGAACCATATTATCACAACAACTCACCTAAACCACAGTTTAGGCTGGAGGTAAACACTGAAATATTTCCATTACAGTTCTTGGTGAGATAATACAATGAGTTTCCAATAGCAGCAGCATCAATAAGAGGGCATGGTTCTGTTCTAGAAGAACACTGTTTGGCAGCCATAAAGACAATTATTGCTCTCTGATTCTTGAAGTAGCAGAGTTACAAAGAATGTTAGCATTATGCTAGCATCAGCCCAGGTGTTATCCTAATCTTAGTTGATATACAGGTCCATGCTTACATTACAGACTACAAAAAGACAAACTCCAAAATGATCACAGCCACAACTGTAGTTTAACCCTGCAGGCCAAACACTCGCTAGCTGGAGGAATAATAACTTCTGCCACTTCACTGGAGTGCAGGATGAATCATAGGCATAATGAGAAGAACTAGAAATGGGGACCTCCCTTGCAGCTGTGGTATCTCTCCTCTGATATCCTGCTAACCAATCTAACTGCTGGAACTACACACTGATGTTCCTACAAGTGGCAGATATGTAGTACACCTGGCCCCACCCCCTGCACATGCACAAGTGCATATAGCAGCAGTACCTCTCAGACCTTAACTCCTGAGGTGCTAGTGGATAACATCACTGAATTTAGGAACCCATGGGATTCTCAGGAGTTACAGATGCAACATTTAAGTTTTTGTGTGGTACTGCATCTACCCATTTCCACAGTTTAGTGAATTGGAGCACATAGAGATTAAATTACTTTTTCAAGGTTGCAAAATGGGCCTTTAACATTAGAAGGGATTGAACCTGTGATCTCCATGTTTCCATGCTGGTACCCTAACCATGAGAACATACTTCCTTTGTACTGCCTAGGAATGTGTGTGTGTGTGTGTGTGTGTGTGTGTGTGTGTGTGTGTGTGTGTGTGTGTGTGTGTGCGTGTGTGTCCTTGTGTGTGTGTGTGTGTTCATGTACATGTATGGTGCAAGCTGGCTGTACGAGTACATTGTCTTTAGCCAAATCTTGTTTAAGAAGTAATATTTGTGTCATGTGACTTTCTAGCAATAATATGTTTCCTTTATTTATAAGGCTTTGCCTGTAGTTCAGAGACACACTTGGTGACACATACCACTGTCCAAACCTTCCTCAGATGTACTGATTTGTTTCCTTGGAACCACTTGGATGCTTTGTTTCCTCCTGCCTTGCCATTCCTGTACCACTGCGTGGCACTCTCCGAGCATCT
This sequence comes from Neoceratodus forsteri, assembly GCA_016271365.2. NCBI lineage: Eukaryota > Metazoa > Chordata > Ceratodontiformes > Ceratodontidae > Neoceratodus > Neoceratodus forsteri. The sequence continues at coordinate 690,601,423 of CM057454.1, read as the reverse complement.
CTGTTGGTTCCTGCTGGCTTCCTTCCCCTGCTGTTTGCAGCTGTCCAGCTACTCCTATCTGCTTGTTTTTGGGCCTTCCCCTGTGCAAGGACTGCTGCTGTGACTGTTGCCAGTCTGTCCCAGAGTCTTTACCTGGAATGAAGTTTCCCTGGCAGAACCCACCTCTGGCAAAGAATCTTAAAGTGATTTTGTCATATTGGGACCTACCTTACCTGGTAGTATACCCTAGGTCCGCGTAAATCAGTCCCACCATTTTCACTTTTTAATGTTTTGTGGTTATTCTTCTACTGTATAAGGGATTGTATTTTCCCTCTGAGAAACCTTTCCAGCTGATTCCTTTATTTCCACATTGATGAACATGCCCTCATGCTATGACATTGAGCAAGGGAGAGCACAGGGACATACCACATTGAAGTGAACGGAGCTCCACTTTGCATGTGATTTAATACCATATGATGGCCAGTTGGAGATTAATGAAGGAGACTGCTCAACTAGCAAGGCCCTTGTTAGTCATGCGGTGTCCTTCATTAATCTCCAACTGACCATCATATGGTATTAAAAAGCATGCAAAGTGAAGCTCCACTCATTTCAATGGGGCACGTCCATGTGCTTTTCCTTGCTCAACATGATAGCGCGGGGGGCATGTTCATCAATACAGAAATAAAGGAATCAGCTGGAAAGGTTTCTTGGAGGGAAAATACGAACCCTTACAGCAAAATAACCACAAAGGGTGGAACTCGGGAACAGGGAGAAAGTTGAATGGGGGGCAGATTTCAGGCATACAAAGGAAAAACACACACACTTGCGGTGGGAGGGAAGTGAAAGCACAAATTCAGGAGACCAGGAACAGAACCCCAGTCTCTTGAGCTGTACTAGTCAAGCTGCTTCTGCCTTAACCCGCTCCCCCACAGGAGTAGCTTGACCAGTCTCCACACTTTTTCCCTCCTTCTCCACTATCTCCTCTGTTCTTCCCTTGCCTTGACAGTGACAGCAGTAGCGATAAGTAACTACCATGCACTATTGCAATCCTGTCGCTGTCAAAGGCAAACGCTATTTTGGAAGCAAGGTTTTCACTGTGCTCTTCTGGAAATGCTATTCTAACCAGTTACCAAGCCAAAGTACAGTGCATAGTTTCACAAGCACCCCATATTACTTAGTCTTGAACAATCCTAACCTCCTGAGGAGGTCGTGGAGTCTAAAATGGTGGGAGATTTCAAGAATGCATGGGACAGACATAAGGGAATTCTTGTGGGGGGTAGGAAGAATTAGGCTGTTGGTTAACTAGGATCTGCAGCTTATCCTGTAGATAGGGAAATGGGCAGACTAGGTGGGCCAAGCTGTCCTTATCTGCCATCAAAGTCTATGTTTCTATATAACCATACTCATAAAAACCTGATGACCCTATGAATTGTAAACCTTTGCAGGTAGTTTGGCGGGGTGGTGGGCATCACAAGCCAACCCCCCTGAAGTGGTTTAAAACCACACATGTCCAAGCATCCCTCAGATGCTCTGAGATTTTCCTTTCCACCTTCCTCCCCTCCTCCTCCTGTGGCACTTCTCTCTCCTTGGGGTCAGACCTTCTTCCCTAAGGTGCTTCTGGTCCTGGAACCGCACCTCTGTGACACCTCAAGGGGTTGGAACCCTTTCATCAGGGTTCCTGTGTCCTTATGACATCTTGACAGGGTAGTTGTCCCCATACCAAGAACAGAGGGAGTGTAAGCAAAAGTACACCGCTGCACAAGCACCACATACTGCTCAGTCAATCCAAACCACATTCATCAGAACCCAATGGCCCTATGAACCTGATATTTCCATCAGTGTATTTGTAATTCCTTCAGATATTTTTGAAATAAATTTCATTACTATTTTGTAAGTAATGACTCATGTGAATAAATCTGGCTGCCACATGCAATCTTTTAAAATCTCTTCAGCTGAGACTACTTGTTGACTGAATATTCTAGATTAATATTTCAGAAATATTAGAATGATGCTGCCAAAGGATTTTGACTGTAAATGGCACAACACTTCACCAAGATTTTTGATTTTTTTTCATGAAGGTTATAGCATCAGAGTAGAAATTTTTAAAATTGTCAATACCTCATATTTCACTTCAGAAATAAAAGTAAAAATGGGTATATTAATGTTTTTTTTCCAGAAATACGGTACGTTATTGCTAAATAAATGATTGGAGCAATGCATGAACTCAGGTTGGCACTATGCACTATAACTATGCACCATGTGTGTAGTGCATAGCGCATAGTAATGTGGATCCTAGATGTCCTATGAACACTGCAGATGCACAAACTCAATCCTGCAGTAAGGTACACATTTAGACCACAACCTTGCCTCAACCCATTCATTTGCTTGGGGAGCAGGGAGTAGACATAGGAAAAATGCATAGCCACATTGGGCACCCCACTATGCCAAAGCACCTTACAACATGTTTTGCTTTAGTAATGTAATGCATGGCCAACACTATGCAGGGAGAAAGCAAGCATAAGGATTACATGATCCCTGGGTGTAGTATCTTTATTTTGGCCTGATATGTAACTGTGGCCTTGTCCAGTCACTCCTCCCCCGTGTGGAGGACAGGGATCCCCTTGGCCAGAGGTTATTCTGTTTCCTTTAATAAAAACTGGATCTGAAAGGGAATATGGGAGTGCTGGCAATGGACTGCCATGTCCCATGATCCCCTGCTCCCACTGAGCAAGGGATTCACTTCCAGCCAAAGCAAGGCTTTCAAATGAAAGTCAAGTGGCCAGCATAAGTCCATACCCCTGGCTGGCCCCTTCATAGTACAGAGCTATGCACTTCTGCATTGGATCAGTAAGGGACAGTAAATGCCAACATTATGCACTGGTCTTTGGCCAGGTGCATTGAGCATAGCTTTTGTAGTCTAGTAAACATATTTGTGATGTGGATAGGGCCTTCTAATGCTCAGGACCCTATATGATGACATGTTCTGCTGAACAGCAACTGCGAGACCTTTAAATTCTTCAATTGTTATCAGCTACAATATTGTATATATCAGACAAAAGTAAAGCAGCTCATGTCATGACTTTTTGGAGCCCCAGATGGTGTTAGGTTAAGAGTACATACTATTCTAGGACCCCAGAGTTTTTCTCAGCCCCTAGGTCTTCTGACTGAAAAAATGAGTGCATATGTGTACTTAAAGAGAAATAACAATGCCTCTACTGCCCTTGCAGTTCTGTTTTGTAGATTCTGTGCACTTTTGGTTTTTGGCTTAGACTGTAAAATACTGTTCAAATTTAAAACCAGCCCAGAGGTGAAGGGTGACTAGAAATACAAATCCGCCCCAAAAACTTGCTCACCTCTAGTCTTGTCTTGCTAAATGTGTTGCAGGCCTACACTGAGCTGCTGGAAAGAACTAACAAAATTAATTCTAAATTGCATGTTGTTTGCAAGCCAGAGAGTTCATTTTTTTTCCAGCAATTGCTGAAATGGTCCCACAGTGAAGCCTTATTCTATTATAACCCTTTTTTCACAAGAATGTAACTTGTTGTAATTTGACTTTGCTTGACATGAAGTTTCCTACTTTATGACCTTCTGATATTTTCAGTGCATAGACTTGCATTATGCAATTTTGAATTGTACCTGGTTCAATGGAAAATTTTACTTCTACAGTAAAAGCAGATGAAATATGAGTCACTGGTCTTAACAATTTATGCATGTAACCTTTTTCGGCTGCTTAAGTGTTTAACTATCCAATCATTTCAATAATATAGTGCAAGTACTGTATTAGCAACTTAAACAAGGGAGCACAGATTCTCTTTGAAAATGTGAATCATTTGAAAGAACTAGGAAAGTTTAACGTAAGAGCCCTGATTGCAACTTAGATTCCAAAGAGCTAAAACAACATATGGAACCCTAAAACTCTGGCTTTGAGAAATATCCCCTAAAGAACTCTAAATGTTAGTTTATTTTTATAAACTTGCATAGAGAGTTTTTTTTATTTCCTCCAGACACCACATTGTGACCCTGTTACATTTGAGGCATAGTAGCCAAGGTAGGAAATGCAGCTTTGCAGTTTATACATACAAGAATTTGATAAGAGAGTTGAATCAAAAAGGATGAATATTTTATGTTATGCAATAATTTCTTGACCCCAATCTCTTCATTTTTGCACCTTTTTCCAAACAGTTAAGCAAATGTAAAACTCAGCTGAACCTGGAGGCCACTACCCCATACTGAATTAATTAAACAGGAGATTCCATCACACAATCATGACTGGAGCATGTCGACCATTACCAAGGAAGCTGTTTAACCATGTTTGTTATAAAACTGGACTTAATGTGCCGTGGACAAAATTTGGCTTGAACAGTAACGAAAATATTTACTGATCTTGCATGAAACTGGTCCGGTTGCATCTTCCTCACTCTCAGGTGATTACTAATCCACTTTTATCATGATGAGATAAACCAGCCATGCCACCATCGGTTATGATAATCCTTGTTCACCAGTGGTTTGCTGGATATTCATACTGTAGGTCAGATTTATATTGGCTGTTTTTACTAATGTACTTTGTGTTTGACACCTGAAACCACATGTAAATGTGAGTTTCACTTTTAATTTGCTTGTCCAGGATATATTTCCAGCATTTTCAGAACTCAGTACCATAACTGATACCAATCCGATTATCCTTTTATAGCATACAGATTCTTTATCTGCTTTTGCAAAAAAATTGTCAGCATTCTCTGTGCTATTTTAGTTAGAGCTGGACTCACTTGTACAATAATTGTTTTAGAGTTTTGGGGTAGGAACTAGAATAGGTGAAGTTGATCTCTTTTTGCTGTACCTTTCAGTCCAGTTCAGTTCAAATGTTATTTGATCAACATAATTTCATTATAATACAATGTATGGCAAGATGGTGGCTGTGAGTGAACTGCCTGAGTGATGCTTAAACCCCTTTATGATTTTTACTAGTTTTGTTTTATTTTGTTTTAGCTTAACTGTGTAGTTTTATACTTTAGATAGTTAGGGTTGTACAGTGAATGAGGTAGTAAGGAAAGCGTGGACATTTTTGGGAGCTATGTAGTGTTTTTTGGTTAGTATCAGTTTGATGCTTAATGTTTTACTGCTTTTGGGACATTAACCCACTAACCATCTATACTACTAGCACTGCTTCTCTCATGCATGCTAATAACAATCCCCCCCCCAGAATCAGGGAGTTTCTGCCAATTTTTCTTGATTTTCTTTTACTCATGGCTGGCTACTTTACCAGTAACACTGTGTAGTGATTCTCCATTCAGAGGAAACTGGGGGAGTTCTGTTTGGAGCTTGGATCAGCTGACTGGTCCATTCGAACTGCTAGCCCAACTTTTGGTTGGCTGTTGAAGGGAGACTGTAATCCGAAGTCGGAGCAATGAGCCCATTCCAGAAGCTGTGAACTATGGTCTGCTGAGTTTCATTTGAGTTCATTCCTGAGGTTTTGGAGATCAAGAAACCAGCGGCTGGTGTGGTGAGAGTGCAACCTGTCCCTGACATCTAGTGGACCTTGGTTACTGCTCAGCTGGCTCCCAGTCTCAGGTACTGTCATCTATTTTGCCCTGAAGGGATGGCTGGGGGTTCTGGGTTGGGTCAGGTCTCTGGGGAAAATAGTTGTGGGGGTCTGGACCAGAGCATCGATTCCCTATGGCCGTATTGGAAGGGGGTGACTTTGACTGCCGGTGGACGGTCGTGTCTCCAGTACTCCTTCATTCTGGGTGGCCTGCCTTGGCTTGAGATCTGTGCTCACTTTTTCAAGAGGTGCAAGAGGGGGTATTTTTAGTGACAGGGGCTACAGCATGGGACTGGGGAGATTGTTTGGCCCTGTTTATTGTCAGTGGGACCGTCAGAGGGGCACAGTCTGGTGGGTTGTTAACTTATTGGCCTAAGGTGTTTTCTCTGTGGTGGGAGCCAGTGGGCTTCCCCTTGGAGACCCAATACTGATGATGTGCTGGATAATCTGTTGTTCCCAGGAGCTACTACTTGTGGTCCGGAGGCTGGGGAGCAGGCAACTAGAAGGGGACTGTGGAGTTCTGGCAAAGATTAGGACTTGGCTCCAGAGGCAACAGTCTGGTGGATCTCTTGCGTGTTCAGAACCTCACACTTAACTTGGGGAGATAGTAAGAGTACCTCCAAAGAATTTTATTAAATGGTTTTAATTCTGTGTTGTTGCTGGAGGGAGAGGAGAGCAACCTCGGTTTGTGGCCACATGGACGGGGTGAGGGTGAGAGCCTCATTCTGCCTAGAAACAATTGGACTGAAGCTTTGGTGTGCTTCCTTGTTCTGGACATTATCTTGTATTGAACTATCTCTTGGCCTCACTGAAACAGTTTTTTTTAAATTTAGTATGCTTTTTTGCATTTCTGCAAACAACGATGGTAACATAGATCCAGATAAGACATAGATAAGGAGTAACAATTGAGTTCAGAAAAATACTTTTCTAAAAAACAATAAAAAAAATCTTATATTGGAAAGCATTAGTGAAATAAGATTGTTTGCCTTTCCTTCCCCCACCCTCCTCCACTCCCATCCCACCCCAGTCTGCCACTAGTTAATATTTGTAATAGTTGCCTCAGAAGAAAACAAGGGAGAAATTTACAATAATAGAAGAGGAAAAAGAAAAAAAGAAAAGGGAAGAGATTACTGGGGCTCTCCCAAGTGAAAAAGCTGCAACAATCTTAGGGCATAGGTGGCTGGAATCTAGCAAATTAAAATAAGAGTGTAGAGTGGTTCCCATCTTTGTTTGTTTTTACCCATACCTTTTGAAATTCCTGTGATGGTAAGCTCAGCTTGTAGAGCAAACATGATTTCCTTGAACCATTCTACATAGCTGGGAGTGGTCAAATCTAACCAATGCCTCAGTATTACTTTCTTAGCACATGCTGAAATTAGCGCTATATGGGCTCTCTGAATACTCCCTGGTAGTGATGTGTAGTCACCTAGAATGCAGATTTCTGGGTTAAAGCTATCTGTCAGCGTACGTAATGGATCCAACCTATTTTGAATGCTATGTCAGAAGGGAGCAATTTTTTTACATGACCATAGCATATGAATTAGATCTGTAGGAGCTTGGTGACATTTAGAACACTGATTGAAAGGTAGAATACCCATTTGGTGTAGTTTAGAAGGAGTATAGTATAGTATAGGTTATGATTAATGCAAAACTGCATATATCTATATCTGTCCCATTTAATATAGTTACATTTACACAGGTGAGTCCAAATAGAAGGCCAGTCTCTAGCAGTAGTAGACAATGGAAGGGAATTATCCCACCGATAAAATCTCTGGCCCTCTAAGGTGGCCACTGTTGATAAAAGAAATTTATATGAATAGGATGTCAAATGGGAGGTAGGAATGGATTTGAAGTATGCAAGTGGGGTAGTTGTGAAAGAACTGGTCCATGTCCCTGATCCAAAGTGTTGTGTCAACATATGTGATAACTGGAGATATTTGAAGATAGAGGTATCATTCCAGTTAAAAAGAGATTGGCCTTCTTTAAAGGGAAACAATTTTTGTTCCTGTACCAGCTGGTTGACACGTTCTATACCTATCTGTGGCCAAAAGAGATGAACTTTGACTGTTCTACCTGAAATTAACAAATTAGAGTTTTGAAACAGGGGCTGTGCTGTATCTCTATAAACATCTGTTTTGAGAAGGGCATTTAGCTGATGTTGTACTTGAATTAGGGAATTTAAGGGAGTATCATGCAGAGGCTTAGGAAGATTTTTTTTTTTGAGATAAAGGGAAGAGCCTTGGGATCAATACCATATGCTGCACAGAGATCCTGTTCAATCCTGACCCAAGGAGGGGAATAACCAACACCCCAAGTGTTATGTAAAGGTTGTAACCAATGTTAGATTCTAGTTAAATGAATCGCTAAGTAATATGTATAGAAATTTGGGGCTTGAAGACCGCCATCTGTTTTCAGTCTAGTAAGCTTAAGATAGTTCCATCTAACTTTTTTACCCTGCCATATAAACTTACTGAGAATGCCATGTACTTGTGAGAACCACGAAAGTGGAAGGGCTCAGTAGAACATTTGTAAAGGGTATAGTGAGCATGGTAGAACATTCATTTTGATTATGCTCATATGGCCCAACAGAGGTAATGGTAGTTTCGACCAGCACTTAAAATCTTCTGATAAGATATTAGCAAGAGTGTCTAAATTAAGTTTTTTCATGATTTGTGAAGAGGGGTGAAGGTAAACCCCAAGATATTTCATTTTGTCAGAGTTCCATTGTAACCCCAAATGAGCCACATCAGCCTTTACTGTATATTTATTAAGCGGAAGAAATTCAGTTTTTGACAGGTTCAATTTGTAATTTGAAAATGATTCGAATTGGGAGATGAGTTGAAATACAGCAGGGAGGGATTGAGTAGGGTTAAAAATATGTAGGAGTAAGTCATCTGCATACGCAGACATTTTATATTCCGAGTTACCTATTAATATGCCCGTTACAAGTGAAGAAATTTTCATTTTTCTAATAAGAGGTTCCAAATAAAGATTAAAAAGATAACGGGAAAGGGGGCAACCCTGATGGGTACCTTGATATAAAGAAAAGGGGGTAGAGAGAACGTCATTGCATTGAATTATAGCTGTTGCAAATGCATAAAGAATTTTAACCTACTGGATAAATTCCAGAGGGATGTGGTATTTGGGCAATAACATAAAAAAATAGTCCAATGACATCCTGTCAAAAGCTTTTTCTGCATCCAGGGAAACAAGAGCTGCTGGTGTACCAGAATCCCTGGATGCAGAAAAAAGATATGTTATATTCCTAAAATGGTCTGAGGAAAGTCTATTCTTAATAAACCCAACCTGTTCCATACTAATAAGGTGTTCCCAAACCTGGCTTAATCTAGAAGAGAGAATTTTAGCGAGAATTTTGAGATCCACATTTATAAGAGAGATAGGTCTGTAGTTGTTGATCTGTAGGGGATCTTTGTTGGGTTTAGGGAGTACCACAATGGTGACAAGGGTCAGAGAAGTATTCGATATTCCCTTCTTGAATATGTAATGAAAAGTACCCAGGAGAATGGGTACTAAAGTATCTTTAAATGTTTTATAGAAATTGGTTGTAAATCTGTCAGGTCCGGGGGATTTGTCTACAGCCAGCATGTCTATGGCTTCATAAACTTCTGTGTAAAGTGATAGGAGCTTTTAACCTGTTTATTTGAAGGTCAAATAACACTGGGAGCCTAATATCTTGAACAAAGGAATCCAGTTATTGAGAAAGATGTGGGAGTGCAGGGGCCGAATATAATTGTTGGTAATAATCATGAAAAGCATTCACAATGTCTGAGGGGGAAGTAAAGAGCTCACCCGAAGGTGAGTAGATAGAGGAAACTATTCTGTTGGCCATCTGAGTGCGAAGTCATAGAGCCAGGAGTTTCCCAGCCCTTTCCCCTTTGATCAAAGTAAGAAATTTATGAACGAAGCATAAGAAATTCTGCTTTTTCAGATATTAAACGGTTATATTGGGCACGGAGAGATTCAACCTTTTCCTAATCTTCTATAGAAGAGGAAGAAGAGAGGTGCTTCTCTAAATCTGTTATCTGAGCCAATATAGAGGAGAGACCTATGTTCTTCTGTTTCTTACGCTTAGTCGCTAAGCGAATTAGTTCTCTCCTTAATGCACATTTCAAGGATCCCCATAGAAAATCCTTTTTAGCCATGGATGGGACATTGAGTTCCATTTAATTATTAATGAAATTTCGAAGAAGTTGAACATACTCCTCCCAATTTCAAAATTTGATTATTAAGTTTCCAAATTCTGTCTCTATGTATATTTGGTAAAAGGTCCAACTGGAGATGAGCAATATGATGATCTGAGATAACCTTAGATGAATAATATACTAGGGAAACCCCTGGAAGATGATCAATAGTCAGAAGAAAAAAATCTATATGGGAAAAAGTATGGTGAGTGAGGGAATGCACCGAGTATTCTCTATTGTCAGGGTGCATAAGCCTCCAGGGATCAGTGAGACCAAGAAAATGCATTAACTCATGGATAGCTTTTTGACCAGGTGGTAGAGTTTGCCTAATCTGACCAGATCTATCTAATTTATTAGAAAGGACCTGGTTCCAATCTCCACCCAGGAATATTGGAAGCTTAGTCCAGGGAGCAAGTGTGACCATAAGAGAAGCAAAAAATGCTGGGTCATCATTGTTGGGTCCATAAATGGAACCCAGTATAACTTCAGAGTGACCCCAAAAGGCCCCTCACAATGACAAATCTACCCTCAGGATCTGCAACTTCTTGTATAAGCCGCAATGGAATTCTAAGGGATATTAGGATTGCAGTCCCTCTCTTCTGTGTATCTATACCAGACCCAAATGCCTGACCCACCCAGTTTCTATGGAAATAATGAATATGAGTGGCCAAGAGATGTGTCTCCTGTAGAAAGGCTACATCAGTTTGTAAATTTTCAAGATGAAGCAAGACTTTAGTCTGCTTGACTGGAGTTTGAACCCCTTTTATATTCCAGGAGCAGTATCTAATCCCCACCATATAAAATATTAAGGTGAGAAAAAGTGTCATAAAATTTATAAATAGGTAACCAATACCAACTACTGAAATTAACTTTAACCCATCCCTTCTTAGTGGCAGACTTCCCTGTTATTGCAGCACAACACCCCCTCCCCTTCCACCTAATAACTCTAACTCAATACAATCATACCTCACAAATCCTAATCTTAAAACCCATAACAAGGACATAAAAGCCCTCAAAACAAGAATATGAATAAAATGTCAACCCACCCACACCATCACCCTACCCATCATTATAGTCCCTTCCCCCTTAACCACAGCATAAAGAAAAGAGTCCACTTTGAACCAACATGATGCTTGACTAAGAATATCCACCAATTGGACTTAAACATGAATATTGGTAATATCAAAAAATATATACAGCGAACAGCTGTGGGTACCCCCACCTCCTTTTACAACACATAACGCCCTGTTAACCTGCACACTACCAATAACCTTTCCCAACCCCCGAACAACCAACTTTGATATTCTTAATTGAATAAGGAAAAAACATGGAAGAGAATGAAATCTTCTCTCATCTATATCAATTGAAATGACATTTGAGCACAATGCAGGACACAACATTTTTAATAGTGTCAAAAAAAGAATTAAATCAAAATGACTTGGAAGTCTTTCAAATGTCCAGAGGGTTAAAAAAAAAAACAAACAAAAAAAATAGACTAATAAAGTTGAAAACAGCAAAACACAATTTAAATAGAGAAAGTACTTGCAATATAAAATCCTTTAGTTTTTAAGGGAATATGCATTCATGGAGCTTTGCTGCCCTCTTGTGCTCGCAACTTGCAACAGCCAACATTCGTGGCGCCAACCTGCGCACATTCGTGCAATCATTTTGGCAAAACATTGTTTAGTAAAAATTCCTCAGCGAGCAGAAAACAGATCAGGAAGTAGAGATTGCAATGCCGGGAGAGCTTGCTGTGCCGATTCAAAATTATGCCATGAGCCCAAAACAAGGACCACAAAGTGAGAGGGGTACTGGACTCTATATCTTATCCCAGCTGTTATCAATTTTGTCACCAGGGGATCGTATTCAGCTCACCATTGCCTGATGGTGGAGGGGAGATCCTGGGCAAACCGAAGCTGTTGTCCTTCCCATAGAACTTGTTGTGTCTCCCTGACCTGACCCAGAACATGAGTATTATCTAAATAGTTCAAGAATTTTAATATGAGTGGGCGAGGTGGTTTACCAATTTCAGGTTTTGGTCTTAAGGAGCAGTGGACCCTCTCAATAATATATGTAGTGTTGTTGGGAGAGGGCCCTGCTATCATAGTGAGCATTTTTTGCAAAAAAATGATTGGCATTGCTCCTTAGCTTCTTCTGGAAGGCCAAATATTAAGATATTATTTCTTCTACTATGGTCTTCCAGATCTTTGAGTTTGCATTCGGTTTTATGCAGCCTTTGTCTCAAGCTGGTAATTTCGATGTCCGTAGCGTGTTTCAAGCCCTCCAAAGATGCGACTCAGACTGTAGTATCAGAGATGCTCTATTGTTGTCCACAAGGTCTCCACAGAGAGATTTGAGCTCTGAGGTTAATTCTTATAGAGCTAGCTGCAATGGATGCAGCTCCTCAAGAAATGTTTTCTTTGAGAGAGGGATGTTAGCTTGGGTACTTGCTGAGGTTACTGTGGACTTGGCAGAGGTCCCGGACTGCCCTATTGGTCTCTTTAGCGCTTTTTCTGGTGTTTTTGGAGGGGTGTGAGCCGGGAGCACCTTGTGCATTTCTGCCTCCATTATGCCATTAGGCCCTGGATTGTATTTCATGTAATCCGGCGAAATTTCTGCTTGTTCCCCTGAAGCTTCACCTCCGATGTGTTGGGAAGGCTATATGAAGCCTGTATATTCGATGCTGGAGAAAAGATTGCAGAATAAATAGGATTTTTCAAGATGAAAGCTGGCGTTCAGGTTGAGAGCCAGTCTGTGGTGCTGCTAGTGCTACAGAGCCATCACGTGATCACTCACTGAAATTCTTAACTAGCCAGGTTTATTGGTTCTGATTTAAATTTTTGGGGTTGGGGTTTTTTGTTTGGTACAAGTAGGGTTGGGGATTTTATATTATATTTGTGCGTGAATATTTTTGCATACTGGGGTGTTGATGGGAGTGTTGTTTTTTTTTATTTTCTCTGTGTTTTATTGTTTAACTGGGGGTTGGCTTTAGGTTGTTGGAGAATATGTGCCAGCAGACGGCTCTCCTGGTCAGGTGCTACTCTTCCTCACAGCTCCAGGACCTCCGGCCCTTTAACTGTTTCCCCTTGCTTGCTGAGATTCACAATAATTGCCAGGCTTTGTGTATAGTAGGCAGGGGGCATAGGGGACATAGGGGGTGTAGGGGAGTGGGCCCTGGACCTCGGGGAAGGGAGGACCAGGGTGGCCAGATTGGGGTGGTGGTGGGAGCAAGAAGATGTCCTGAGGCAAAATGGAGACTGGAGCAGGGTCTGCCCTGCCTAGTCCCCATACCCAAGGGTTCTACTTTGAGTGGGCAGGTTTCTTGGTCGGCCTTGGATTCTCATCCTAGTTGGACGGTGTTGTGTAATGCCAGGTCTATCAAGAACAAAACAGCAGTGATTGATGATCTTGTTGGGTAATCTGACCTGGCATGCATCACTGATGCCTGGCTGGATGCCAACACTTGCCCAATTCTTGAGGCAGCAGTTCCAGATGGTTTCTCAGTAATACACCATCTGAGGTTGGATCGTAGGGGTGGGGGTGTTGCCATTTGTTTTCAAACGGAGTTGGGCGGTAGATGTGCACGTGGGGGAGACCCGGTCTTTGAGTGTATCTTGGGTGCAAGTATGGGGTGCAAAAATTCTTCTCATCTACCGCCCACCCAGGGATGGGAAGTAATTTTTGCAGGAAGTCGCGGACTTCGTCATTGACATAGTGTTGGAGTCCCCCAGGGTGATGGTACTGGGTAACTTCAATGCTTGTATCGACAACAAACTCTCGCATTTTTGGACAAGACTTCTTCCAGCTGATGACTTTTCTGGGCTTCACAAAGGTAGTTTCTGCTGCAACCCATATTTTGGGTGACTCATTGGACCTGGTCTTCCTACGGGGTATAGAGAGCGCCAACTTGGTGGTGGAGCAAGTGGGATGGTCTGACCATTGCATTCAACTTCCAGGCACCCCCTATAGGTCTGCCCCTTCAGAGATGGTCCAGTACTGCCCATTAAGAAGTGTGACCCTAGAAGGCCTGATGGTGGTACTGGACCTATCGGGAGTTCCGAGTGCTAGCATGAGACCAGAGAATCTACTCCAGGCCTATAATAGGGCCGTGGTGGTGGCTCTGGATTCCATTGCTCCTGTCCACGTTTGCCCACTCTCTCTTCACCCTCAGTCTCCATGGTTTGATGAGACCTTGAAGGAGATGAGGAGAACTGGGCAAAGGTTGGAGTGTTGCTGGCAGAAATCTGGCCTTGATACCGACAAGCTTAGATTGATGTCACATTATGTGGACTATCAATCAGTGATCTCCCATAAGTTGGCAGAGTTCCTGTCTGGGGAGATTACTGCTGCATGGAACTGACCTGCTCAGCTCTTCTGAACTGTGGACAGACTGGCGCAATCCAGCCTGTCTACAGCAGCAGAGAGCATTGTCACAAGAGAGATGTGATGAGTTTGCTCACTTTTTTGCAGATAAGGTTGCCAATATCAGGTCAGAGATCAGCCCAGCCAGCTCCATTTGGGTCTTGTGGTGATATGGGGAGGTCGCAGTGCCTCAGTCATGTTAGTCGGCTTTTGACCAAGTAGTGATCTCAGATGTCATGATGATCATCCGGAGCTTGCGGCCGACCTACTGTGGTCCCGGACCTGGGCCCAACTTGCCTCCTTGTGGAGTGTGTTGAGGTCATCGGCCTGGTCCTCACTGAGATTGTCCAGTGTTCATTAGAGACTGGGGAGTTTCTGAACTCCTAAAGGAGGCAGTGGTGACACCCCTCCTTAAGAAATTGTCTCTAGACCTGGATTGTCTCACCAACTACAGGTACTGTCTCTAATCTTCCCTTTGTGGGGAAGGTTATTGAGAAAGTGGTCGCGCTGCAGCTGGAGGGTCATCTTGCCATCCATGACATCTTTGATCCTTTCCAGTCAGGATTTAGGAAGAGGCATAGTACTGAGACTGTCCTTGTTCATGTGCTCAATGACCTCCTCTTAGTGAGAGATCAGAGGGGCTGTACTATCTTAGTCCTCCTTGACCTCTCCACGGCATTTGACACTGTGGACCATGGTGTGTTGCTGGAATGCCTGCGGCTGATCTGCGGCTTTCAGGTACAGTCCTCAGATGGTTCCACTCTTTTCTCACTGGCAGGTCTCAGACAGTAGTGTCTGGGATTTATTCCTCTGACGCATTCTCCCTGCCATGTAGGGTTCCTCAGGGTTCTATGCTGTCATCCATGCTGTTTGCGGTGTACATGTTGCCATTGGGGGACTTTATAAGGCGGTATGGTCTGAGTTGTCACTGTTATGTAAATGATGTTCAGTTGTACAGTGGCATCCCCAAGGAAGAAGCCCAATTCTGCAGCATTTTGCAGCTCTCTGCAGAATGCTGCAGCAAACCTACTGAATAAAGTAATGTAATTTTCAATGGCAATTAGTCCCTTTTGTCATTCAGGAAAATGTGACACTGCCAGGATGAAGTGAATGCCACAGTTTTCTGCATGACAAAAGGGACTAATTGCCATTGAAATTACATTGTTTTATTCAGTAGGTCTGCTGCGGCATACAGCAGAGTGCTTTAAAAGTGGGTTTCATCCTGGGGGATGCCACTGTACATGTCCTTTGCACCTGGACAGGATGTAGTGGTCTCAGTATTTAATAACTGCCTATCTGCGATCCAGGACTGGATGTGTGCAAATTAGTTGAAGCTGAATTCTGACAAGACTGAGGTTTTGGTCGTGGACCCAGGTCGTCAAGTAGAGGAGTCTTTGGCAAGGCAGACATCCAGACTTGTACTCGGGGGTCACCAGCTAAGGACCTCTGAACAGGTGCAGAGTCTGGGCATTATTCTTAATGAGGGGCTGACTCTAAAATCCATCATCAAGACCTCATCTGCCACCTGAGGAATATCGCTCATATAAAACACCTGGTTCCGCCCGATGATCTTCTGACTCTGGTCCATGCCTTGTGACCTCCCGTCTGGGCTACTGCAATGCCCTGTACCTTGGGCTAATGGGGGCCAATATCTGCCATCTGCAGTTGGTGTGATTGGTCATTTTATCATCAGCTGAGAATTCTGTGCAAAAACAGGATACAGGGTGCAAAACATTCCTATTACCACTCACTTCAGACTGATAATCTCAGCAAGCCCAAAGAATTCTGGAAGCAGATAAATTCTCTGATCAAAGGTGAAAAATACCAATGTCTCAACTCCATTTCATCCAGTGGTGACCTCCTTCAAGAGCCCCCTTCCACTGAAGAAGGAATTAATCAGTTCCTCACTGACCTTAATAGGTATACAGCTCATCTTCCACCCTCTGGCCCTACTCAGACCCATACCACCCTTGGACCTCGCCCTCCCTTCCACCTAAAACCTACTACTAGAAGGGAATTCCACAAGTTATCAAATCTCAAGTCAGAGAGCTCTCCCTGCCATGACACATTGGAACCCAGGTTTCTCAAACTTGGGACAGCAGCACTTGCTGTGCCTGTCTGTGATCTTCTAAATAGGTCCTTCCTTTCTGGTGAGGTGCCAAGTCTTTGGAAAGCGCCTGTGGTGGTCCCCCTCCATAAGGGAGGGACCCATGCCATGGAAAATTATAGGCCTATTTCAATTCTATGCTCTCTGGCTAAGATCTAAGAGCGGATCCTGTACAATCAGCTGCAATCCTACCTAGATTTGCATCATCTACTCACAGATTGCCAGCATGGCTTCTGGAAGGACCATAGTACTACCTCAGCCCTAGTCAAAGTATTGGTTGATATCCTTAAAGCCAGCGACAAAGGTCTAGTAACTGATGCAGTGTCCGTTGATTTGACTAAAGCCTTCAGTCTAGTCAGCCACCACCTTCTGCTTTGTAAACTACATCAACTTGGCCTAGATTGCCTAGCACTCGTGTGGTTTCATGACTATCTCATTGATGGATAGCAAAGGGTAAAATGGTCTGAATCTCTCTCCTCCCTTAGATCCATCTCGCACGGTATACCCAATGTTCAATTCTTGACCTAATATTATTCTCACTCTTCATTAACGAGCTCCCTAACCTCTAGTTCAGTGCGTCTGTGCAACTCTATGCTGATGATGCAATCTTATACCATTTGTCTAACAACATGGATTGACTTAACCAACTCCTTAACTCCGATTTCAATATACTTGAAACTTGGTTCTCTGATAATCACCTAATTCTAAATGCAAAAAAAACAGAAGCTATGAAATTCCGCAACCCCTCCCCTAAACCTACCAAACCGCACCAAATCTGCTCACAGTCAGGTGACCCCACAGAGGTGGTCAAAACTTTCCAATACCTTGGTATCCACTTAGATGCCTCCTTTTCACTGGATCATGATGTAATTCAACTTACCAAAATGGTAAGCCAGAAGCTTGGTCTCTTATATCGCCTCCGCCCCTATTATCCACTGCCACCTATAAAAAGATTGCTTCTACATTCCTTCTCCCTATACTGTTCTATGGTACCCCACTCTTACTCACTGCAAAGTCCTCTTTCCTTGCCCAGTTGTGTCTACTCTGTCATAGGACTGGATGATTTGCCCAAGACATGGACTCCAGAAAACACCACTGTGACACCCCTTATTCTCTTCAATGGTCTATTTATGACTCAAGGTTACAGTTTCACACTCTATGCTTTGTTTTCAAACTAGTTAAGCTCTTTAATCCCCCTTGCCTAAGGGGAATTGTTTACTACAAAGCTTCCACTAGCCCACTTAGATCTACTTCCCTACCCTTATTAGCAATCCAGAAGATGCAGCATCTATCGGGTAAGTGCTCATTTGCCTTCTCAGCTGCCACTGCTTGGAAGTCCCTCCCCCTACCTTAGTCTCCTGCCCTACCCTATCACTCTTCAAAAAAGAGCTTACCTCTTATCTACTCAACCCCCCCACAACTGCTTCAACTAATCACTATCTTCTCTGTGCCTCTGATGTTCAGACTATGTTATTCCAACACACGTATCTTGTAATTATTTACCACTTATTCCTTCAATACACATATTTTACAATCTTAGTGTCTTGCTTAATTGTCTTATGTAAATACCTGCATGTTTATTAAGCTGCATACCTTGTTTACTGCTGTAATTCCTGAATCATTGTTAATTTTCACTGTACCTTGTATTGTTCCTGTGTTTATTAGTTGTATTGTGTTCACAGTTGTCTTCCAGGTTGCCACTGAAAAAAGGGACTGCATGGTCTCAGTGGACTTACCCGGTTACCGAAATTCAAATAAATAAATAAAATAAGAATGTGACAGTCAGGTTACTAACTGGGCTTCCTCAATCTAGCCATATTACATGTGTGTTGTGTGAGTTGAACTGGCTGCCAGTTTTATGGCTGATCACCTTCAAGGTCGGCTTGCTGACCTACAAAGCCCTACATGGACAGGGACTGGGTTACCTGCAAGAGCATCTCTGCTCCTATTGCCCCTTTCGACCGCTCCACTGCACTGATAAGGGATTGATGGAGATTCCCACGGTTCAGTTGCAGATATCAGGGGCTCGAACATTTGTGTTTGTGGCCCCCCACCTTGTGGAATTCTTTACCTCGTCAGGTTCATGACTGTCTGACTGTGGAGAGCTTTAAAATAGCACTGAAGACTTCTTTATTTAATCTAGCATGCTCCATTACCCGATCATGATTTGATTATGTTGTTCCTGAATTTTAATCTATTTATAGTTTAATATTTATTAGTCCAGTTACTGTAAAGCACTTTGATTGTTTGAATTGCGCTATATAAAAAAAATTATTATATTACAATAGAGTATAAAACAGTAAAAACATAGAAATGCACATATGAATACACATCAGAATATCTTATTTCAGGAAAAAAATCATAGGCCATACATCTCAACATACAATTACATTTGTTGGATCAAATTTAAAAGACTGTAGCACAGTTATCATACGTAGAAGTATATTACACATAGCTGATCCTGCAAGCAGGATATGAACTAAATGTAATGGGGTCTGGATACTTACATGGCTCAGTAATTACCATATATAAAAGACAAACTGCTCATCTCTGAGGGCACTGCAGGCATTCAGACAGCCGACATTAGGGTACCAAAAAACATGATTCGCCACCCCTTCCCCAAGGTCTGCCCACCCCGGAGTTGGTGTCTATAGTTGGGGGGTGTGGGGAGCACAGCCCCCCACTAGGGGAGTGCATTATAGTGCAGTGCGTTAAAACTCTGAGCTGCAGATCTGGAGACCTGGGTTTGAATCCTACAGCCGCCTAGGTGCATACTGTATGATCCTGAGCAAGTCACTTAACTTCCTTGTGCTCCCAGGTCACGTCTGGAAACAAGCTTCAGCTTAGTGTGCTACTCCTAGTTAAACAATGTTCCCTTTCCTTTTCCCTTTCCTAGTGGGTACAGCCACCTGCAAAAAGAGTGGTTAGTGACATTCCTAATTGGCACCCTAATGGCTTGGCACCATAACGCTGGCACGTTCAAGGGATGGAACCATCTGAGGGTACTCCCTGGAGTTAGTAACCTC
This sequence comes from Neoceratodus forsteri, assembly GCA_016271365.2. Lineage (NCBI taxonomy): Eukaryota > Metazoa > Chordata > Ceratodontiformes > Ceratodontidae > Neoceratodus > Neoceratodus forsteri. The sequence continues at coordinate 690,582,208 of CM057454.1, read as the reverse complement.
TTTTAAATATCTAGGGATTTGGCTAGGCCATCTATCCGTTTCATCTCACATTGACACCCAATGTGCTAAACTACACACCAAATTAGTCTTCTTGTACAGACATAAAGACTCCCTCTCCCTCCCATTGCATAAGCAGTTACTGACAAAACTAATTCTGCCCCTCTTTGATTACACTGACATTGTCTTCAGTGCTGCCCCTGCAACTACCTTGTCTAGGCTGAACACTGTTTACAACTCTTTTTGCCATTTTGCCTTGAAGTTCCCTCTCCCCAGGCACCCACCACTGCTCTCTCTACTCTTCCCTATTCCTCTTTTCCTTCATTCATAGTGGTAACCTACACTTTCTCACCTTCCTAGCCAAATACTGGCTAGGAAATCTCCTGTCATACATCACTGACCTCCTTTCCCCTGCTTCTCCCGCCCCATTTAGCTCAAGGTCCAGGGATATGTGCACTTTCAAACTGTCCCATCCTCCCACATCCGTGGGTTCACTATCTTTCTCCTATAACCCCTTAACTTCTGGAATCAGCAATCTGCCTCCCTATGTAACTCCTCCTCACTGAAAGTCTTCAAGCAGCTGCTCCAATATTTAGACACTAGCCCATGTTCTTTTACATTCCCTGAGCCCTCAGGCAATCCTGCCTGACCTCGCCACTCCCATGACCTGTCCTCTCCAACTACTGGTCTAGCATACTGTTTATGAACTGCCTTTTGTAAATATTTTTTTCTACGTTATTGTAACTGATCTCATTATACACTGCATTATCTTCTGATCTGTTATGTAAATATCATTTGATCTGTTATGTAAATATTTTACTTATGTTGTTATTGTATTGTAAAACCCCTCCTTTCCCTTTTCATCGGGTCGCACCTGGAAACGAACTCCGGGTCAGTGTGCCTTTCCAGGTTATCAAATTTTAAATAAATAAGTAAATAAATAATTAAAAGTATAGTGTACATCTAATCATCTTAAGGGCAGCTTTAACAAAGTCAAAAATATATGATAGCATAGTCACAGACAGCATCTAGCTGAAGTTGTAAACAAGTCACTGTACAACATATAGTTTGTCCACAGTTCACATCACCCTTTCACTGTAATGATTAAGCAATAAGACATGACACGGTGTGCATTGAAGTGGGATAATGCCACACTTTAGGTGTGTTGAGAGGCACAGCTGAGTGCCTTCTACTACCTGAAAAGTGTCATTATCCAACCACAAAGCACACCCTGGAGTATCTTATTGTGATTATAAAATGGTTCAAGATTTATTTGGCAGGGGTGGTTGGTGAAAAAAACACGAAAAATAAATAATGTTGAACATTTTGAAGATTTTTTTAAAAGTTCATATACTCAACAAAATAGTCCCAGCATATCCCAGCATAGGAGTCAATCAATCAATCAATCAATCAAATCTTTATTTATCCAGGCGAACATCGTTGAGCATGGCTCATTAGCAAGATGTACCTGGTAAGGTCAAGGTTCAATTTACATGAAATATAGCATTCAGGACATTTACAAATAGAAGAATACAAAAATGTGAATAGTACAACTGATCACAATAATTAATATAACAATCAAATTATACACCAAATTGTAGAGACAGGAATAAAACAATAAATCAGATATTGGACACATTAATTTGACATGTATAACAAGGATATATTACATATATACACGATTCATAAGGTTCATAAGGTAGCCAGCTCGCTGGGGGATGGGTACTAGGGGACAAGTGAGTGTTTTGTGGCTGTTGGAGTGGCAGGATTGGTACCTATAGTAATGGTAAGGGTAGTGAACTGGGTGGGGGAATCCTAATAGTTAATGCAATAAGAGGATCCAGAGTAGGTATAGGAGGAAGAGGAGAGGGTTAGGCACTGGATCTGAAAAGGCACTGGATAGTAAGTTATAGGGTAGTTTCACAGTAGGTGCTGGTAAGCTTGTATTGTGTATCTACATATCTACATATGGAGGGTTAAACTAGTGTTGATGGAAGCAGCTACATTTTTCTTTGAAAATCCTATTGTATAGGTATTTGAAGGCTGAAATAGATATAAGCTTTTTCAATTTCAATGTCTTCTGCATTGTGTTCCATAAAGTGGATAACACATGGCTAATTGCATATCTACCATGTTGAGAGTGGAATTTAGGCACCTTGAGGGTAATAAGGTTCATGCTTCTTAATGCATAACTATTTGATGTGGCTTGTAAAAAACAGTCAGAGATATATTTTGGAAGCTGCTGCGATATTGCTCTGTAGGTCCATAATACTGCATTTCTATCTCTTCTGGCTTGAGCGACGTCCATACCACTGCAGAGTAGAGCAGACAGTGGTGAGTGCTATAGGGTAGGTCTGTGATGAACCTCAAGGCTCTGTGATATAGTGTATCTATCTTGTTCAGACATACAGTAGGGCAGCGACTGTATAAGAAGTCAGCATAATCTATACTGAGAGGAAAGTGGCCTGGACCATCTTCTTTTTGAATCACTTGTAAGGAAGTGCCTTATTCTGTAGTACAGTCCAAGTCTTTGTCTGAGTTTTTTAACAGTTCTTCCAAATGTTCTAGGTAGTCTAACCTATTATCTAACCATACCCCAGGTATTTGAATTTTGTGACATAGTCTAGGTTTCTCCAAGGGCAGTGGTTAATTTCGGAAGGTTAAGAGGATACTGTATCCTGACTGCACCTGAGGGAGAAAAACATAGCCTTGGTTTTCTTTGCATTCAATAATAGTTTCTTTCCCAGCAGTTGATTTGCAGCAGGTCGAATTCTGTTTGTAGATCTTTGCAGGCTGTAATAGGTGAAGAGTGACTGACATACAGTACTGTATCATCAGCAAACAGGTGTATAGTGGCTTTGGATAGTTTTAAGTCGATGTTGTTGATATATATTGCAAATAGGATAGGGCAAGGATCGATCCTTGTGGTACTCCTCTTTGAAGTGGTCTGAGTGATATATCACCTTGGCCTTCAGCTGCTGAGTTCTTCCTGAAAGATAATCATGAAACCATCTAATGGAATTGGTGTCTGCCCAACTGACCTCAGTGATGAGAGGAGCAGGTCGTGGTCAACCGTGTCAAAGGCCTTACTTAGGTCTAAGAAAACAGCACTAACACAATTTTTTATCCAATTCAAGTTGCCAGTCATTGGTGACTTTTGCAAGAGCTGTGATGGTACTGTGATTTGTTCTGAAAACAGATTGTGCTGGATTTAGAAGATTGTTAGCTTCTAGGTACTCCCTTAACTGAGTGCTCACAATTTTTTCGAGTAGTTTGGATAGTACTGGGAGAATGGAGATTGGTCTGTAGTTATTGAGGTCTGTGGGATCCCCGGATTTCAATAGTGGAATAACTTGAGCGGTTTTCCAGATTGACGGGATGCCTCCTGTCTGTAATGAGAGATTGAACAGATGTGTCACCGGTACTGCTATAACATGTAAGGCAATTTTTATGAAGTAGGGGTCAAGGGAGTCAGCACCTGCACTTTTTTTTGTATCCAACTGTAATATTAGTTCTTCAACTTGTTTCAGTGTGGTTGGTGTGAAGGAGAAAGTGGAATCAGTCACTTTTACATCAGAGTTCTTAATCCTAGTTGCAATCTCAGAAGGTTGGCAGGTGAGGAGTCAAATGCTAGCCCAGCAGTAGTAAAGTGATTATTAAAAGCTTCCAGTACTTCTATTCTGTCAATGGTGGTTCTATTTCCACTATGTACCTTTTTTGGGAGTAGGTTGCTTGTGACATTGCCAGTTATATCTTTTATGGTATTCCAAAATTTGGCAGGGTTATGGTATGATGAATCTAGTTCAGCCATATAGTATGCAGCCTTTGTGTCTCGCACTTTCTTGGTGCAGAGATTCCTAGCTTTTCTGAACTGCTCCCAGTCAGTGTCTAACTTGGTTTTTGAGCCTTCTTCCAAAGTTTGTCCCTGTTGAGCAGGTTGGATTTAAGATCTGAATTGAACCAACGACAATATTTATTTTTGATACTGAAGTTTACAACTGGTGCATGGGTGTTTAGAGCACTTGTAATAATATCATTTAAAATACCATGTGCAATCTCCGTAGTGGTCGCTAAATAGAACTCTTGCCATCTTATGGAGTGTTTGATATCATCCAGGTATGCATTGATGTTGAATTTCTTTTCGATCTCCTCAGCATGAATTTTGTTGGGGGCAAAGGCTTACATACAGTTCTAACTGCTGCAATAGTACAATGATCACTGATGTCATTGAACAGTACTCCAATGTGTGAGAAGAGGTGAGGTTTACTCACTAGTAATACGTCCAGTAGTGTATTGTTTTTAGGGTTCTTTTTGTTTATTCTAGTAGGTTCATTTATAAGTTGTGTAAGCCCATGCATATCACAGAATGATGATAGTGGTGCTGCTGTCTTAGAAAGCCAGTTTAGATTAAGGTCACCTATGATTATGGTTTCTTCATTTCCTGCTGAGATCAGATCCCCAAATGGGATAGAATTTTCAGGCCAGCTGAGGGAGGCCTGTAGCAGCCGATCAATTGTAGCAAGATAGTGTTGGAGAGATCTATTCTGAGGGATAGGCACTCGAATTCTTTTTTCATGGAGGACGAGTCAAGACAAGTTGTAGGTAGGTTGGCCTTTACATAGATTACTACCCCACCTCCTCTTGAATGCCTATCAGCTCTGAATGTTTGATAGTCAAGTAAGTATCATCTCAGTTTCAAATATTATGCACAGTAAAATATATATTTTTTAAATTAGCCATTAAACCCTCTATTATTCCCAACCCACCCTAATTTACATGTTTTCTCACCTTTCATCCTTCTTATTTATATTATTTCCTCCCTTTTCCCCACTCTGTTTCTTGTTTATCTTCCCTACATTCAATAGATGGAGTGTGTGCTATTGACAGAAAACAAGAATTGAAATCTCTGCTCAATTCTAGGGGCAGAATATTCACCCACACAGTCACACAACAGTAGGCCTCAGACAGAACCAGGGCTTCTGGTTTATTTGTAGCAAATTAAACAACAGAAATTTCCCTGGTAAGTAGGTGAGGATATGAGGAGGATTTTTCATGATCAGGAAGGAAACACCAGAAAGTAAAACTGTAGGTACTGTAGTACTTCATTTTGAAGATATGTGTGTGTAAGGAAATTATTAAGAGGGCAAATAATATGGAATTATTATTATTTTAAATTTAAGACAGCTTTATTTTTAGGGTCTACTTGAAGGTTTTTAGTGAGTAAAGGTGGCAGCCATGTTTGTGATGGCAAATAGGGATGTGTGGTTAGTAATGAGTTTATTGTGAAGAGGCTGCCGGATCATTATCCAGTGCTGTTGTGCTGAGATTCCAGCACAGAGAAAGAGGCCCTTCAGCCAATCAGGTTTCACAATGTTTCACACCCATTTTATAATATGCTTTAAAAACCATATACTGTACCTAATAAAACAGAAATTGTAATTTTTTCTGTTTTTTGTTAAAGCACATCAAGAATTAATGACTCTCCTTAGGCAGTCTGAGTCTTCTGCCACCATAATCATTATCACAGGTTCCCAGTTTTCTATCTTTTTATTATCAAGAAATGGTCCCATTCAAGGTTTTCTTTCAGTCTCATGCCAGGAACATTCCAATAGAATGTGGCTTAGATTATCAATTCCACCAGTCTCACAATAACAGTTGATACCTACTGTATAATTAGATTTATTGTATTGGGCCGTTAATACTTTACTGTGAAATTAGTAAACAGTAAATTTTTCTTTTTCTCATCTGTGATTTCATGAAGATAATATCTTAGTCTGTGTCTGTTATCATTTCTACAAGCCATGGTGAAAACTTAAATGCACTTGTGACTTCAAGATCCCTACAGGTCTGCACACCCTGAATTGTGTTTGTTACATTTTTTTGAGTATTTGTACTAATAGAAATATTATTTAAAATACCTCCACAGTGCAAAAAAGATTACACTTGTGAAGATAGTGAATTAGTTTCCTTAACCATAATGATTCGGAGGACACAACATCTTCCCAGTACATTGTCTCATAGAAAACAAAAAAACAAATTGGTAGCCTGTTGTCCGACATTCTAGTCATAACAATCCAATAATTAATCTTCTGAGATTTGGTCAGGGCCTCAATACTTGTGAGGTAGCAAGAGGGTTATGACTGTAGCCAGGGAGAAGTAGTGCCTGGTCAAAAACAGAATTAAAACAAAAGCAGAGACCAGCACCTATTAAAGAGTACATTGATGTGTGGCTCCAACAAACACCAAGGACTGCTGTTGTTTCAAAATGATGTGCAAAACACTTTATTTAGTGCAAATGCTAAAAGAAAATTAATATCAGTGCACTCACATCTCATTTGATGATAGCAAATGTAGCATCAAAGTCCATAATGTCCATATAAAATCAAACAAGCCAGGCAGAACAAGGGCTGGTGCAAAAACGTCTTGTTGCAGCAAGGAGAACATGGGCACTCCCTCTCAATCAATCAATCAAAATCATTATTTAACCAGGTGAAATGCCATTAAGCAAGCTCATTTTTGAGATAGACCTGGACAAAATATATAATTTATACATAGAATTGGAATACACATATACATAATCATTACATAGAATTGGAATACACACAAAGGGTTTATTACAGCACAGGAATACAGTTATAAAATGAAACAATAAACTATATACAACGTGTAATTCACTGTACGAGTAACAGTACCTATATAACAGTTATTACAGAATATGCCTATACAACCATATTTACAGAATATACATGGAGCAGGCCTGAGTGCAAATAGTGAGTGAGTAGAACTTGGTAAGGTATGGGTGGGGAGGAGGGGATGTTTGAAGGTGTACACATATGAAGTAAAGAGGGTACCCATGAAGGGTTTCTGATTGCAAGGGACAGGTGGCAATGGTTAAAGAGTAAGGTACAAGGCATCAAGGAACAGGTGGCTGAGGAGGACATGCAAGGGAAGGGGGTGTAAGTAGGAGACACGAGGACAGAGAACAGGAAACTCCAATATCAGGATAGATAGAACAGACAGGGAGAGTACCTGTAGGCTCTGACATTGCAGGTGGGGAGGGGGGCAGGAGTACCAGGAAAGGAATGCAACTGGAAGGGATAGAAGCTGAGACGGGGGGGGGGTCACAGGGGGAAGACTCTAACATCAGGGGAAGCAGTTACAGGAATCCCTGACTGAGTGAACATAAAGTGCTTTGAATTGTGATAATTTGATAGGTAGACCAATTTCAACGTTTTTTTCCAGGTTATTTCAGAGCAAGGGTAATGCGTGACTTATGACTGACCTACCAAAGCATGACTTATACTTAGGTACTGTAAGAGAGATATAGGAGGAACTCCTTAGGAAATACTTTCCTACTGTACTTACTGGAAGACAGTCCGAGATATATTGGGGAAGCATCTTAGTGATAGCCCTGAAGGTCCAGAGGGCTGCATTTCTCTGTCTTCTATAATTAAGGGATGACCAACCTATTGCAGTGTAGAGAGAACAGTGACACGTGGAGTATGGGAGCTTCTGATGTCACCTGATGCATTTCTCTTCATTGCTTTTTCAAAGCCTGACATCTCCAAATGAATGTCTCTCTTAAATAGTCAGTTCTTAAAGAGACAGTACTGTTATGTATTATAATAGTGCCAGTTCTCAACATGGCATCATTTTTTGTGTAAACACATACCCAATTGTCAAGAATTATTAACAGCAACTGCATAAAACATTAGCATTTAAGGACAGTGCTGTAGTGTGTAATAATAGTGCTAATTCCCAGCATAACACACCTACATGTTTTTTAACATCAAAACGCATTTTAAATATCAAAACATAACCAAATACCAGTGACTATTTACAGCAGCTATATTAGGAAACAGCCAAAGTATAATACATATGCAGTAAAAAAGTTAGAAATCTGTGTGAACTTGAAAATCTTTTTCATTCTTTTAAAATTTAAAAGGGCATCGGAGATATTGTATATAGTTTCATAAGAATTGCCAAGGCATCTGAATCCTTAATGAAACAAGTCAGTGACTCACCCTGGTAGGTGGAAGCCCCAATGTGCCAAGCTGCAAGATAGAGACAGAAAAAAGAAGAAAGATTAGGCTAGAACACAAGCAACACATAACATCTACATAAATAGCAACCAAGAGTCAAACCAATTATAACAAAAATGTCAGTCTATCATTTTCTAAGGAAGGACTTACTTTCTATCCTCTCATTAAGGCTTGGATATTACATAACACTTGTAGAGAAAATCCAATATTGCTCTTTTCTTAGGAGCAAATTGTCTTAATCCCCTCCTCATTTTGTCAAAATGGGTTTTCTAAGGCAGTAAACATGAAGATGTGTTCTGATCTATTACTAGATTTCATAACATGCACTGCCAAAGCATTCATTTTGTCATCACTTAGAACAGATCTAGAATACTCACCTATTCTTGTTTTGAACATCCTTTTGGTTTTACTTACATAGTATCATCCACACTTATATTCTGCCAAATATACCACCCCCAATGTGCTACAGGTCATGGAGCCCCTCACTTTGACATCCCTACCTGTAGCTGGATTCTTAAAACACTTAGTGTTTTTAATATTGGGGCAATATTTGTATTTCCCACACTTGTTGCACCCCCCTCCCATGATCAGTCAACCAGTTCCTTGGTTTATCTGGTAAGGGTTGTACCAAGTGAACAAGAAAGTCTTTAATATTTCTACCCCTTTGATACACCATCCTAGGACCCCTCTCATCTATATCCTTAAGACATGGGTTCCTGGTGACTAGGTATCAATGTTTTTTTCTTATAGTGGAGGTTATCTGACCAGATCGAGGACTATAGGTAGCGATCAAACAAGCTGTGGATCACATTCATTTACCCTTGTTTTCTCAGTTAACAAGGTTTCCTTTGTGATTCCATCTACCTCCTTCCTGGCCTGTCAGATGATACCACTATTGTATCTCTTATTTTCTACACCTCTCTGTGAGTTCAGCTGCCCTATCAATGTAGTCACCATGATTATTGCAATTTCTCTTAGTTCTGATGAACTACCCCTTTGGTATGGCTCTTTTAATATGTGCAGGGTGATTACTACTGGCCATCAACAAAGTATTTCTGTCAGTTGATTTTCAGAATAAGTCAGTGCATACACCCCCTCCCAATCCTTATAGATGATCAGGTCTAGGAAACTAATCTCCTTTGTATTGAAGTTAACACTGAACAGCACATTCTCATTACTGTCCTCCAAATACTTGATGAATGAAAATAACTCTTCCTCAGTTCCCTTCCACACAATAAAAACATTGTCAATGAAATATTTCCATAAATCAATATTGTTTAGAAAAGGGTTACTTTCACTTCTGACCACCTCAAATTCACATTTTGCCATATAAAGGTTGGCATAGTTCGGTGCCAAACTGGCACCCACGGCAGTACCTCTCTTTTGAAGAAAAAGATAATTTTTGTAAAAGAATGTATCAAATTCCAGTACGAATTTAGTAACTTGTCATAAAACCTCAGTAGGTGGTTTCTTTACTATGTGTAAATCTACATAGAAGTTCAGTGCATCCAATCCATCAATGTGGGGAATACAAGAATATAATGAGGTCACATCTAATGTGAACAACAAGCTCTCTTCTTCTATGGCTAAATCTTCTTGTATTCTTAAAACATCCTGTGTCCTTAATGAAAGATGGAATTTCTTTAACCAAGTCTGCTATAAAAAAAAATCTACATACTTGGCCAGTGGTTCCATGAGGCTATTGTTCTCTGAAACTATAGGCCTTCCTGGGGGGTTTACCAGATCCTTATGGATCTTAGGTAAGCAATAGAAAGTGGCACTGGTGGAATGTTGGACTGTGAGATACTCAAATACCTGATCACTTAACTACCCTTTCTCACTAGCATTACCCAAATATTCATCAACCACTTTTTCAAACTTCAGCATCTGATCAGAATTCAGTTTTTCATAGTATCTAGAATCTGATAGATGTCTTAAAATTCCTGCATCATATTTGTCATTATCCATAAGAACTATTGCACCTCCCTTGTCTGCCATCTTAATAATACTAATAATATCCTTATTACTTCCTAAATTCCTTAAGACTTCTTTTTCCTTATTGCTTACATTATGAAAATAATGACCATTAGTATTAGCATCTAAGGCAGCAATATCTTCTTCACAGCACCTAACAAACATTTGAATTGTTAGTGACATGGGGGGGGGGCAAAAAACTGATTTGGGTTTAAATGTATTTTTGCTATAGTCAATCTTGGTGGTACTGTCTGTTTGCTCACCTCCAGTTACATCCCCTTGTGCTTCAGTCCTGTTTTCATTATTGAAAAACACCTTTAAAAACTCAAGTTTGGGGGGGTGCTAGTGAGCCAGGCTTTGGACAGGACTTGGTTGTTTCAGCTCTGCATTGAGTACTAATTAAAACTATCTTATTGAGTGTGCAGTAAAATTTAAAAAGTCTGTAATTGCTCCAGACAGGTAGACAACGTTTTGTGGATTCCGTACATACTAAAATTGCCATGGGTAGAACAAAAATTCAAACTACAGGAGCGGGAGAAAAATCAGGACAGCAGCAGCAGCCCCAGCAGCAGAGATTGTAAGATGGGTCCACCACTACAGACCTAGCCAGTGGAGATGGTAACCCACCACCATGGGACAAAGTACAAAATGCAGTCCGCGAGACGGACACTAAAATTAAGAAAGTTCTAAACAGACTCACCGTACAGGATATTAAAATTGAGGGTGCAGTGAAGGTAGCATCTGAAGCGGACAGCAGATCTCAATGCATGCAGGAAGGCTTTGGCAAAATGGTGACTGAAAATGCACATCTGAGAGCCCAGTTAGAAACATTAGAAGATAATAATAGAGCGATGAATATTTGTATTGTTGGGCTTTCAGAAAGTGCAGAGGGTGGAGACCTATTATGTTTCCTCAGGAGTTGGATCCGGACTGAAATGCCAGAAGGAATATTCCAGGCTCTGGAATCTCTTAAGCGGGCCTACAGGGTGAATTTTCATAGGGTACAACTCAGTTGGGATCCCAGCAGAACGATTCTACATGCAACTGAGCAGCAAGAGGTTCCGGACACTATCCTCAGATGGGCGAGAGCCCAATTTCTGATCAAAATTGAAGATCAGAAGGTCAAACTATTCCCAAATTGGTCATATATGACCGGGAATCGTAGAAAATTATTTGACCCATTAAGGCAGCAGCTTAAAAGTCTCGGGGTCTCTCATTCTCTACTTGCCCCAGCACATCTCTGCGTTACATACAGTGGCAAAACTTTTCAATTTAATGACCCAGAGAAAGCGAAAAAGAAGGAGGATAAAATTGCAGCTGAATTTCACCGTGATCTACCACGGGAGTCATTGGGGGCTGAGAAATCCAAGGAAGAGGGCTGAAACTCTTGTGGAGACACTGCTGGACTTCTGTGCCATCATAGTGAGTGCTAAACATAAAAATAAACTATATATGCGACTGTCTCCATTATGCTGGTTAGCAAAGAACTTTTTGTTTACAACTTTAGTTGAAATGGGACTTCGCACCAGGACTATGTAGCAGGGTTGTCTTTTTTCTATCTCTTGTTTAGTTTAAAATAGTGCTGAACACAAGGTGCAATATGGACACTTGTCTGATGGACTTGATCTTCCTGCTCCTTATACTAGTTGGACAAACCTTGACAGGAACTCTGAAAAGTTACTGTTAAATTTAAAACACTCCAGTGTCTTTGTTGCGTAATAAATTGCTGTTCAACTAGATAATGTCTTAGGGTGGCTTTCTATAAAAAGTAAAATTGCACTAAGGAACCACAGTATTGAATCACCTATTTATTGCAGACATTATTATTGTGGTTGTTTTGTCAGGATTCGAGCAGGGCTGGGAGAATCCAGTGATTACCTACTAAACTATGTCCATTCTGTGGGATAATGGCTTAGTTAGGGCCATGTTGAAAGATGTTAATTTTTTTCTTGTTCCTTCTACTCCACAGGTTGCAGTGTGGTTAGCCTTCTTAAGCTTATGAATATTGTTAACCATCTTGTCTGTACCCCCATGTGAAGCATCAAAATATAATGGAAAACATAATCCTGAAGATAACAAATGAAGTACAATGTAATGTGTTTCCATTAATTGTAATTTTATGATATGTTCATGAAAAGATGAATAAACATAAATTAAAAAAAAAACAAAAACTCAAGTTTCTAGCCAAATGATTGATGTCCAATACACAGAACCATAGAAACACAGAATTTGACAGCAGATAAGGACCGCTTGGCCCACCCAGTCTGCCCATTTCCCTACCTAATGGATAAGCTGCAGATCCTAGTTAACCAACAGCCTACTTCTTCCCACTCCCACCCCCTAGAACTGCCTTATGACTGTCCCATGCATGCTTGAATTCAACCACTGTTTTTGACTCCATAACCTGCTCCAGAAGGCCATTCCATGCATCCATAACCCTCTCTGGGAAAAAATACTTCCTTACATTACCTCTGAGCTGCCCCCCCCATCTTCAAATTGTGCCTCCTTGTTCTTGCACACCTCTTTTTCTGAAAAATGCTACCCTCTTGGACTTTGTTGATTCCATTGAGGTACTTGAAAGTTTCTATCATGTGCCCCCTCTCCCTCCTTTCCTCGAGGCTATACATATTAAGCTCCTTAAGTCTCTCATCATATGTCTTCCAGTGCAGAACCTGCACCAATTAATTGCCCTCTTCTGGACTGCCTCCATCCTGTTTATGTCTTTGCGGAGATTGGGTCTCCAGTACTGCATGCAGTATTCCAGATGGGGTCTCACCAGCTGTCTGTACAGCGGGATAACAACTTCTTGTTTTCTACTGGTGATGCCACTCCCTATGCATCCCAGTATCTCCCCAGCCATCCTTATTGCCCTCTCACATTGCTTGCCCACCTTTAGGTCATCTGATATAATTACCCCCAGGTCCTTTCCATTTTTGTTGTAGTTAGTATCCCCCATTGTGTACTCTTCCCCTGGGTTTTTGTTTCACAGGTGCATTACCTTGCCCTTCTTAATACAGTCTCAAAGTGATTAAATTTCTCTGTGGGGGTAAAGGACAGCTCCCTATTTAAAACTCCAATCTCCATTTTGTTAAGAGTATACTTGGAAATATTGATAACATTCATTGGTTGTACCTCCCTCGAGATCTTCTCCCTCTCCAGCCTCTGTTGTTGCCACCTCATCTTGTTCCTAAATCGCCCACCCCTCCTTGTCCTCCTTGTTTTCCTGGAGCTTGTTTTCTCAGTCTCTGGCTCCTTCATGGAACAAATGGTGTTGGGTCAGGCATAGCAGCACATTCTTCCTCCTCTCCTAAACAAGCATTTGCCAATGCCGAATGTTTGCTTGCTGGTATTAGCATTGGAAATGGAGGAGTTAGACAGATGCAGAATATTTGCACTCTTGAACCTAATTTCAGTCTCACTTTAATCCCTACTAAGACTAGCTTGGACTCCCCTCCTCTGGCTCATTTCCTCTCCTCTCCTTTCCATCCCCACCTTAACTTTCCCCCTTCCCCCTGCCACCTGCCATCCCTTGAAAAAGCCCTGTGGCTACTTACCCCTCACTTCCTCTCACCACCCTCCCTATATCAACTACCCCTACTTCCCCTCCTCTCTCTATCTATTGCAATCAAAAGTGACTTGTAATCATATCTGTTTTGTACTTGCAATTTTAGCGCCATGCTAATTTGTTTGTTAGCCTAAACTTGTCTTAATTTTCTGTCTTCATGTGTCAGTTTGATCCCTCTGTTTTACCTTCCCTAACTGATGTGGAACCTTTATAATTGAGTATTTATGAGCTCAAAGGTATTGTTAATCCAAGATGTCAATAAATAAATAAATAAGAATAGGAATGGCAGTGAAGTATTGAACTTCACGTCAACCCCACCTCTTTCCAGTAGAAATGGACAGGCATTGGGGTAAGTGTTTGGGTCATCGCTCATGACGGTCATGTCATGTCAGCTCACCCTATTCTGCAGACACCAACACGTGTTGAGGTGTGCCTTGGGGTGTTTGGCTTTACAGTCACCCCATTCCATAAGGACATAGGCTGAAATGGGTGCAGCATAGGAAAATGGGATGAAGTCTGGGGCCGAAGAGTCCAAGGTACACCTCGATGTCTGTCAGTGGCTGGTGGGTGTGGTGGGATGGCATGAGCAGTACAGTCGGCAATGCAAAGGCACATCCCGATGCCTGTCAGTCTGTACAGGGTGGGACTTTATGGTTAGAAGTCCTAACACCCCAGGCATTTGTTGGTATTTGCATTACAAATTTTCAACATGGCCTTCTTGTGAATTCATCTTATGAAAGCATTTGGGACCTCTTATCATGAAGAGTGGCAGTATGATTTTGTCAATGTGTCCAGAACTTTGAGTTCCAACAGTGACTGTGCCATTCTGCGCCATATGTACGAAAACACAGAACAGGCAGGATGGGAAGAATGATAGCTGTACCATCCATAGGGAGGTGTGAAGAGATGGCAATGTTGAAACTCTGTAGTGGGAATATTAAAAATGCTTGCACTTCTGAGTATATGTGGAGACTGCGCCAATGCATGTGCATAACACAGTCATTTTATGGACTTTTGTCACCAAATTTTCAACATAGGCATTTTAGAACCTCTGCTCATGAATAGTGTCACTGTGATTTTCTTAATGTGTTCTGAACACTGATTTCCCACAGCGACCGTGCTATTCTGCGCCGGAAGTGCAAAAATACATTTCGACCAGGATGTGAAAAATGACAGTTGTACTGTTCATAAGGAGGTGTGGAAAAATGGCAATGTTGAAAATCTGGAGTGAAAATATTGCAAATTCGCTAAGCTACAAGCATGTGTAGCAACTGCGCAACGTACGCTCTTCACTTCTTGGATTTTTTCCACCAAATTTGCAACATAGTCTTTTTGAGAGGCCACCTCATGAACACTGGCACTGTTGTTTCATTAATCAGTCCCAAAAGGCGATTCCACGCAGTGACCGTGAAATCACCTTTTGGGACCAAATAATGCCATGACAGTGGCTGAATTCATGAGGAGGGTTCCCAATAACCACATGTGGAAAATTTGGTGCCACAATTCCCAAAAATGCCTAAGATATGCAACAAAGTTGAAAAAACCCTATTTATGCCATTATACAGCTTACCGGCATTTCTTCAGTTCGCGGTCGGCTTTGAACAGTGCAGATGTGTTCCCGGTCCACTGAAGATCATTGTGCTGGGCTCCAGAGGTAAGTATGGCGTGAGGGGGAGTGTGGGGAGGCAGGGTGCGCAGAGGGTGGTGCAGGTTGGGGGTGGGGCCACTGGACTCAACGAGGAACCGTTTTCTGATTTACAGGGGAAAAAAACATTGTGGACTTTTTTTTTCTTCACAGGGACATTTGTCATGCTTGGGTGGGCTCCCAGCATGCCACCCGAGTGTTTTTGTTGAGGGGCTGTAGCCGATGGGGATTGGGCACCCCCATCGGCACATGCAGGGGGGCCAGAGTTGAGGGGGTTTGGGCACCCCCTCGGCACAAAACCAACGTTTGTGGGGGGGGGACATTATGCTGGTAGGGAGCAGGATCCCCCATCAGCAAATTACCCTGGGGGGAATGAAGCTGATGGGGATTGTGGCCCTGTTGGCAAACAAAAACTGTTTTGGGGCGGCACATGATGCTGAGGGGAATTGGGTACCCCCTCGGCACTAGGGGCATCTAATATTGTTTGTGAACATGGCAGCCCGCTTGCCACCACATTCACAAACAATATTACACTTGGCAACATTCCGCCTAGCAATGACAGGTCGCTTCCTCATTGCAGCAGACTGGCTGACGCTGCAATGATGAGGCAGCCCCTGATAGTTGCGACAAAAACGTTACAACTTGATGGCACTTTTGGAAGCCAGTGTCATCAGCACACTGTGACTCCATTGGTCCACCAGTGCCAAGCCCCCAAATGCAGTGCCTCCATTGGCTGTCACAGTGCCACGCCTCAACAACCCGCTTCTCTCCTAAGCTGCCACATAATGTTTCTTGCACATGTGCTCAAACAAACATAAAAAACGATCCTCATCAGTGGTGGAAATCTCTTCCTGGTCTGGTTGTATTTCTTTAGAATCTGTCCCAGTCAGTACTTGTGAATTTTCAGTGATGTTTGCAGGGGCAGTCCATTTAAAAATCCTTCCTTCCTTCCAATCTTTCTCAACTCTGTCTAATATAGTTTTTTTAATGTTATTTATTTTTTCCTCGTATTTCTGCAGGTTCTCATTAAACTCCTCCAATTGTTTATCATATTGAGCTGCATTAGAAAATGCCTTAAGGTCTTCTTCTTTCTTAATTTAGATTCTGTCTCCTTTTGCATTAATGCATTCTCCTCAAGAATTAATTCCATGTACTCAAGGCTTGCTTTCAGGCTGATTTTTCTCCACTTATCAAGGAAGCCTTCTCTGTTTTGGCCACAAGCAGGGTTCATCAACACTCTTAGACCACGTGGGACCCATTACACTTCTAAGTAAGCCTTTAGTGAAATCTCTTCCCACTGCCAACTATTCAGTTTGTAAGCTGACTTTTCAAAGAACGCAAATGCTTGTCTGCTATTAAAGGGTCCTGAAGCATTAACTGATTTGCTGCAAAGTAAGTTCAAGTAGCTAGTGTTGCTACCAATGTTCATTAACACTAAATCTTTGAGAGAGTGTGTCCCCTCTGTGCACTGCACCTGCTGTGTATCAGCCATTTACTTAGTGTATACATGTTAAGCAGGAACGCTATGCTGCAAGCAAAATGATCTGGAACACCCTTTTTCTTCTTTTAACCTGTGCAAGTCATAAAGAAAGTTCAATGAGATAGCAGGAGGGTTACGACTGCAGCCAGGGAGAAGTAGTGCCCAGTCAAAAACAGAATTAAAACAAAAGCAGACTGGCACCTACTAAAGAGGACATTGATGTGTGGCCCCAACAAACACCAAGGACTGCTGTTGCTTCAAAATGATGTGCACAATTCTTACTTAGTGCAAATACTTCAAGAAAAGTAATATTAGTGCACTCACATCTCATTTGATAATAGCAAATGTAGCAGCAAAGTCCATATAAAATTAAACAAGTCAGGCAGAACAAAGGCTAGTGCAAAACGTCTTGTTACAGCAAGGAGAACAGGGGCACACTCTCTGATGTCACCTGACGTACTGTATAGCAGTTTATATTCACACACTTTATATTTAGCATTCTAAGCACAACCCCACATATTCACTTTCTCTCTCCAAGTGAATGTCTCTTTTAAATAGTCAGTTCTTAAAGAGACAATACAGTTGTGTGTTATAATAGTCACAGTTCTCAACATGGCAAAATTCTTTGTGTAAACACATACAATTTTGCACATCATTTTGAAGCAACAGCAGTCCTTGGTGTTTGTTAGAGCCACATATCAGTGTCCCCTTTATTAGGTGTTGGTCTCTGCTTTCATTTTAATTCTATTTATTATTGGGCACTTCTTTTCCCTGGTTGGCTGCAGTCATAACCCTCCTGCTACCTCATTAAACTTTCTTTGTGACTTGCACAGGTTAAAAGCACACTACAAGGACACCTCCAAGTGGGACAGCAAGGACCGTGGAGCTGTTAAAGGTAATCTGCTCTGCCTCCCTGAGCAGCCACTACTGTGAGGGGTGTTAGCCCATCAATGCTTCATGTCGACTGTACCACCCACACTCCCACCCTGGGGCATCCCTTAATTTATAGGTGCCTTCCTGTCACATGGTCCTTACTCGATCTAAGTGTCTGTAATTCCCTTAGCAGGTTATCACTATTCCCCACTAGGTGGTAGGAGTGCGCTAACTCTTACCTCCCTCCTGCCCTCCTGTCCATACACCACCTGTTTTTTCTATCTTTGACCACTAGGAGGCAGTGTTTCCACTTCCTCCACACTACCTTTTCACAACTTTCTACACCTCTGCTGCTTCATACTCCCCCCTCTCCTCTGTCTCCCCCACTACTCATCCCCCTTCCTCAGCTGCCCCTACCAGCCTCCCTCCAGTCTCAAACCTGGTACCTTCTGCACTAAAGCCTGGGCAACAAAGATGGTACATGGATTGCATCACAAGTCCTATGAGGACAGGTTGAAGGAATTGAATATGTACTCCCTGCAGGAGAGGAGGGAGAGAGGGGACATGATAGAGACATACAAGTATCTTACAGGGAGGAACAGGGTGCAAGAATACACTATTTTTAAGCAAAAAAGATATTCCAGGACTAGAGGGCATGGGATGATGTTGAAGGGAGGACGATTCAGAGGAAATATGAGGAAGAATTTTTTCACAGAACGGGTGGTGGACAAGTGGAACACCCTGCCTGAGGAAGTGGTGGGGGCTGAAACAATCACGGGATTTAAGAATGCATGGGATAGACATAAAGGAATTCTGGAGGTCAGGGGTAAGGGGCAGCAGAGTTCTAGAAAAACATAAACTGAAGTTACAAACTCAAATGGGCAGACTAGGTGGGCCATAGGCCCTTATCTGCCAACACTGTCTATGTATCTATGTAGCCATACCAAAGGGACAGTTCAACAGAACTAAGAGAAACTGTAGTAGTCATGGTGACTACATGAATAGGGCAGCTGAACTCACAGAGCGGTTAGGAAATAGGGGTTACAATAGTGAGACCATCAGACAGGCCAGGAATGAGATCGATGGAATCATAAGTGAGACCTTGTTTACTGAGAAAAAAAGAGTAAATGAATATGATCCACAGCTTAGTTTGGTCACTATCTACAGTCCCCCGTCTGATCAGATAGCCTCCATTATAAAAAGAAAACGTTGGTACCTAGTCACCAGGGACCCACATCTTAAGGATATAGATGAGAGGGGTCCTAGGATGGTGTACCAAAGGGGTGGAAATATTAAAGACTTTCTGGTTCACTCTGTACAACCATTACCAGACAGACCAAGGAATTGGTTGACTGACCATTGGGGGCGTGCAACAAGTGTGGGAATTGCAAATACTGCCCCACTGTTAAAAACACAAAGTGTTTTAAGAATCCAGTTACAGGTAGGGGTATCAAAGTGAGGGGCTCCATGACCTGCAGCACATCTGGGGTGGTATATTTGGCAGAATGTAAGTGTGGATGGTGCTATGTTTTTTTTTGTTTATTTTTTTTCCAATTGTTTAACCAGGTGAGACACACTAAACTGAAAGCTTGTTTACAGGTTCAACCTGGGAGCACAGGGAAGTTAAGTGACTTGCTTAGGGTCAAACAGTATGCAAGTGGCGGCTGTGGGATTCAAACCCAGGCCTCAGAGTTGCAGCTCAGAGCCTTAAACCACTGCGCTATACTGCCTCCCTATGTGGGTAAAACCAAAAGGATGTTCAAGACTAGAAATGGTGATCATTCTAGATCTATTCTGAGTGATGACAAAAAAAAATTTATTTGGCAGTACATGTTATGAAATTCAGTAATAGATCTGAACACACCTTTATGTTTACTGCCATAGAAAAACCCATTCTGACAAAAAGAGGAAGGGATTATGACAATTTGCTCCTAAGAAGGGAGCAATATTGGATTTTCTCTGCAAAAGCTGTGTACTATCCAGGCCTTAATGAGAGTATAGAAATTAAGCCCTTTCTGAGAAAATGATAGTCTGATGTTTTTATTTTGATTGGTTTCTCTCTTGGTTGCTATTCATGTAAATATCATGTGTTGCTTGTGTTCTGTCCTAATATTTCTTCTTTTTTCTGTCTCTATCTTGTAGCTTTGCACATTTGGACTTTCACCCACCAGGGTGAGTTGTTGACTTATTTCATTAGGGATTCAGTACCATGGCAATTCTTATGAAACTATGTGCAATATTTCTGGTGCCCTTTTAAATTTTAAAAGAATGAAAAAGGTTTTCAAGTTGGCATGGATTTCTGTTTTACTGAATATGTATTATACTTTGGGTGTTTCCTAATATAGCTGCTGTAAGTAGTCACTGGTATTTGGTTGTGTTTTGATATTTAAAATGTATTTTGATGTTAAAAAACATATACTGTGTGTTATGTTGAGAACTGGTACTGCCATTACACACTAAAGTATTATCCTTATATGGTATTGTTTTATGTAGTTGCAGTTAATAATTTTTGACAATTGGGTGTGTGTTTACACAAAAAAATGTTGCCATGTTGAGAACTGGCACTATTATAACACACAACAGTACTGTCTCTTTAAGAACTGACTAGGAGAGACATTCACTTGGAGTTGTCAGCCTTTGAAAAAGCAATTAAGCGAAACACCACATCAGGTGACATCAGAGGGCGTGCTCCTGTTCTCCTTGCTGCAACAAGAAGATTTTGCACAGGCCTTTGTTCTGCCTGGCTTGTTTGATTTTATGTGGACTTTGTTGCTATATTTGCTATCATCAAATGAAATGTGAGTGCACTGATATTAATTTTCTTTTAGTAATTGCATTAAATAAAGTATTTTGCATATCATTTTGAAGCAACAGCAGTCCTTGGTGTTTGTTGGAGCCACGCATCAGTGTCCCCTTTAGTAGGTGCCAGCCTCTGATTTTGTTTTACCTCAATACTTGTACAGCTTAGTTCTGCTTTTGGTAGGTTGATGGAATGGACTTTGGTTCACCCAATAATGATTGAAAAAATTGAGGTGCAGGTTTATCCAAACTAAGCCCATCTGCATCCCCCAGATCTCAGCCACATATTGCTCTTGAACACTGTATTTAGCATGAATTGCTTTTAAAGCTGGTATCATTGAACAGCCTCCATACCTGTAATTGAAACGTATTAACCCCCAAATTGTCTTTTTCAGTTTTGTCTCTGTAACATTAATGTGTTTTCTCCAGTGCCAATTAGCTGAAAAGGATAATTTGCATTTGGCTTTAAGGTTTCTGATGTAATATGAGAACCTTTTTTTTGGGGGGGGGGTCCACCTTGTGATAATGAGATGAGCTGCAGGTTGGTAGCATAAGCTAATACTGTACAAGACTGTAATACTGTTTTTGGGGAGTCAGATGAGAGTGTTTTCAGACTTAGAAGTATTTTGTTAATATATATGCAAAATAATGTTGGGGCCAGGATGCAGCCCAGTCTGACCCCCAGGTTAGTCTGAAAGATTCCTGAGAGAGGAGCCCTAGGCCCCACACAGACCCTGGCCCATGTTTCTGCATATAGATTTCATATAATACTTACTAGGGCTGGTTGAATACCCCAGTCATACATGATTTTCCATGAAAGATTTTGCAATATTAAATCAAATGCATAAATGTAATCTATAAAAACTGCAGTTTTTGAGATCTTACAATAATATATTTCTTTATTAGATGCCGTACTACAGAATAATTGTGTAAAGTGCTTCTTCCCATTCTAAAACATAGTAGAAGTTGAGATAAACTACTCAGATTTTCAACCTGTCCAATAATTGTGATACTGCTATCTCTGAAAATATTTTTGACTGGCTATCTAGAAGGCTTATATGCCTATAAATAATCAGATCTGACCTGTTGCCATTTTTGCATATATAAATTATTTTGGCACCTTTCCATAAGTTCAGAATGTATATCTTCTCTCAGTGCCTGGGTTAAAATAGCCTGTCAGCATTCTTCCCCAAGATTCTTCTAGACATAAATACCTTTCACAGGTATATAATTTAGTCGTGATGCTTTTTTTCCTCAAAGATGTAAATGCCTCACTTGTTTCAAAGATACAATATTTCGTGTCCACAAACCCTCACAGTTGGCCAGATCTCCAAGAATATTGACACCTACCTTCTCCTGGTCTGCATCAAAGAAAATACCTTCAAAGTGATTTATCTATTTCTCTACAGTGGTGTTATTAATTTCATAGCTAAGAGCTGACAAACTTTTTGCCACCAAAATCTCTTCATATTTTTCCTTTCAATACCTTTTTTCATTACCTTCCATTGTGCATTACAGTATAATAGTCTTTTATTTTCCTTTTTCTGCAGTAGTGCTCTGTATTGGTTTCTATAGTAATTAAGATATTTGTAGTTTTCTGTTTTCCTTTGTTGGATATTTTTTAGCCTTCCTAACTAGGACCTGTATCTTATCCTTCTGTTTTTTGCATGCATTAGCAAAGAAACCTACATTCTTGGGCATGTTATTACTTTCTATGTTATATAACAAGGGGTTTAATGGCACTAAAACATTCTCCATTGAAGCATTAAACCCTTTAAGAGGAATTATGTTTCTAAAGCTCCCCAGGCAGAGTAAAAGTTTTATTACCACCTTACCTTCCTATTGAATGTCCCACATTGCTCTTTCTGTATTAATTATCCTATGAAATGGAAGTGGGGTTTCTTCTTTACCAATTACATCTTTCTTATCTAATTCATATTTAGACAGTGTTACTGGAAGGTGGTCATGTTTCTCCTATTCTGGACATAAAGTATGCCTCGCCAGCCTGTGTCACCTTCACATAGTGCCAACTCAATTACTTGATGTGCCAATATGCTAATTAAATGCGAAATTTCTTTGTCTCCTAACAGTCTGCCATTTAGAGGGAAAAGTAAACATTCTTTCAAAAATTCAGTGAGATATCCTCCCACTTGATTTAATTTTGTATCTTTAGACACACTATTCTAATCTGTTACTCTTTCATTTACCAGTTGGTAATGGAACAATCAACATAACCATCAAAATCCCCTATATGTGCATTCATGTTTCCCACTATCATAATGTAGGACTTAGGGACTATTTCTTGGAATTATAGTAAAATTATTTCTTAATGTATCCCAAACTGAGCTGTTACAATATCTGGAACTGCACAGAGGGATATAACTGTGTTAGAATATCTGGAACTGCACGTGGGGATATAACTGTTAATTATAATTACAGATTCAGCCCAATAACCCAATCTTATTCCAATAAAGACTCATTCACTTCTAGTATTTCACAGTTTAGAGTTGGATCAATGTTTACTAGTGTAATTAAACCTCCCTCTCTTCTGTCCATCCTTTCCACTTTTGTATCAGGGCTCTGTATGATTCCATGGCCATTAATGCATGTTTCATAGTTCTCCATGTGGCACATTTCATGCAAACAGACAACATGGCACTTGCAGACAGAGGACACCCAATCCATTTCCATTAGTTTACTATCAATATCTGCTATATTCCAAGTAAGCACAATTGGTTCTGGTACAGCAATACTAAAAGATTTATTTTACATCTGTACCACTATAATCAAGGTTATCTCAATGAGTATTTGTGCTTTTGAACCCATGCAGTCATTTCTCCTTCTCCAATAATGCTAACAGTTCAAATTTATTGTGAATACAGAGAGAGCTTCAAAATAATATACAGCTTCATTAGCTGCTTCTTCCCTAATGTTCAAAACTCCCTACTGTTGAGTCTCTGCTTGCTCTTGATAATCCACAGTGTGGATCCCTAATGGGTCTAAAAGTGATGCTTTAGCCATACTTTATGTTAACAGTCCTGCCTCCTTTAACAATATACTGTATCCATCTACCCTCCATCATTCCAACCATCCCTCCAAATTATTCTAACCTCACCTCCCTTCCCCTCCCCATCCTAATTGAATATGCAGTAAATGTTTTAGCATATTACAAACAGTAATTGTTCATTTTTTTCTCATCTTCCCTATATAGCATTTCAAATCTAAATATACTCAATATGTTGAAATCATTTTTATCTGATATTTCAGCATTGGATTTGAACTCAGGCCTATTGACATACAGGAGTTTTAAGTCTAATTTATCCAAGATCTCACTGTTTATCCAAATATAGTTTGTTATTCTATATGAATAGCAAATTAGTGCAGCACATATCCCCCCTGCTTATCACAACCCGGTAAGTACTCCATGTATCCTATTTTTTATATCAAGTCCCACTGTAATAGTTTAAAAACAATTCCTTCCACAATCTGGTCAGTATCATTGCTGTTTTTATAAAGTCCACATATTCTAGCAATCTCTTTCTCCTGAAGCTGGTTTCTCTCTTTAAACCTCCGATTTGACAAATCAGTTTCCTCTATCAGAGCCTCTACTGTTGGAATTACTTTGATACTTGATTTAGTATAGCCATCTCCTTTGCTATTGTTAATTTTGCTTATCTGGACTGTTATATCTTTAGTTTCTTCTTCATTACTCTTAACATTGTTTATGTGTATATATGCTGACCCCTCACCTCCATGGGAATGAACTCTTCCTCTGTTATAGTTGAATCTTTTTTATTTTTTGCTTCATTTAGTGTTTTTCTTTAAACATTATTTGTCTCCTCATTTTTACTTATATCAGTTGAAATGTCTGTTTTGTTTGTTTGTATCTTTGTTTTGTTTTGTTTTTTTGTTTTGTTTCATTTTGTTTTTTTTGTTATTCCTGCCTGTACTGTATCTATGTCTGTCTTTTCTTCAAAAATGATTGAACTGAACTCTAGTCTGAATCTTTTATTATCCACAGGCATGGCTTCTATAGATGATGTTTCTTTCTGGTGCAATTGTATTTAGTGTTCTTTACAACATTGTTCATCCTTGCACCGTTTACAGCCAACCCCTCCTTGACTGACTCAATCTCATTTCTAATTATCACAATCTGCTCCGTTATTATTAGATTGCTTGCATAGTTATTGCCCATCACATTTATAATCCCATTGCTTGAATAGGTGGGAAATTCATTGAATCCAATCCATCATCTCATATATCACAGTTACGTGAGACATCAGCCCTATCAGCTACACCTTTAAGCATCCCTGTATTTGTGTTTTCACTTAACATGTGTGAGGTGTGTTTATTATTTAAAGAGCCTAATGCCTTAGTACCATTTATGGGCTGCTGAAGATCTTTTAGAACACTTGGAAGTAAAATATTATTGACCTGGGATGTATTATTAATTTCAGACCCCTCGACCATCATGAAATCACTATTCTATGTCATATTAGACACCTCAGGCAGAAAAAGAAAGTTCTTCAACAAATTCTTAACTTGAGATTTTTCTGTCTTCCCCGTCAGATGATTTCCAAAATATAGGAACCCTTAACGTTCAGTTTCTTTTCATCCATTTGCACAACTCCTTCAGTTGTACTTATATCAACAAGTAAATCTGGTGTTTTTTCTAGTGAATTCACTGAACGTTCTGTCTTAATGATCTGTCAAGTTAATAACACATTCTCTTTGAAATTATCTTCCAGGTCTTTCAGTCTAATTGGGTTATTGGTCATAGACACCACCTTACTGTTAATCGATGTTGATGTTACCCTTAAGGCATTCACATATTCATCTGCAATAAGGCCCAATCTTCCAGTTTTTTTTAAAGGTAACTTTGAAGCCTACAAGTTTTGGTATTTTAAGTTGTTAAATATTTTCTCTAGAATTTATTTCAATTTTTCCTATTTGCCATTTTCCCTATTCTTGTCCAATTTGTTTCACACACTAATAATCAATTGTTCTCCTTTTACCACCTGAATACAATCTATTAATTACTGAATTAAATGCCTTTCCTTTCCCATGTTCTTTTTCTTTTGTTTTCTTGTCTGAACCATGTCTAAGCTGTTACTGTTACTTAAAAACATCACAATTTAAGCTAATCAAGAACAGCTATAAACAGATGCCTATTTTATCTCATACTAGTTTATTTATAAATGGAATGTATGTCCCACACAAAGTAATAATACTAATTTATAAGAAAAAAATAATTGCTGTGGAAATCTTCATACATTAATTTAAAAATGTATCACATATCTTCCCCATTTTCATGCATGTGCAGCCTAAACTGATATAGTTTCTTTTTTCTTTTCTTTTTTTTCCTTTTTTTTTGTTAGATCCTTCTTTAGACTCCTGCTTCTAGGCTTCTTTCCCAGATTCACAGATGCAGTTCAGGATTTGGCTGTCCATAAAAGTTCATAAAAGACAGAGTCCCTTGGTTTATTAATATTTGACACTTTCATCACCCAGACATTAACCAGGATTGCTCAGGGACTATCTGAAGACACAGGACCAGATTGCCAAAGCAGCTATTTTATACACTGCCAATATCACTTGAATTAACAAAATAAAATACATTATAAGAGAGGCATCTGTTGTCAGCCAATCAGAACAGAGAATTGCCATCAGTTATTATCCCACAAACTGCACCAGAGAACCCCCGGAGTCGGGTTATTCACTCAGACCCCACCCACAGTTGATTAATCAACCCATAGTCACACTTACAGTTGGTTAATCAACCTACAGCCACATTCACAATAAGTTAATGAAACCTTTACCTGCTGCATCAATATTGGCAGGCTCTTTTTGCCAGAGATAGACAGTCAAGACACTCATGAAAAAAGAAAGCAAATATAAAGTAAATTTGTAAAATCAACCTGGTCGGCAATTGTACTGCAGCAGCACCACTGCATGGTACACTTTGTTTCTAGTATCGATTCCTGGCTCCAGCAAATAAAAGAAATCACAAGTTCCTGCCACATGGTCCTCCTGGCCATATTACTGGACTACAGAAGGAGAAAACTACATAAACCAAGTCACTGGAGAAGACCCCTGAATTCCAAGCACTCCAGGGGGAAAAAAAGGTAGGTGACTTCACCTTGCTGGTGCGAGTGTGACTGACACTTCAAAGGACATCCACTGCATCCTGTGTTTTCAGCAAGTGCACGCCGAGGGGCACAGCAAACTAAGCAACTTCTGGGCAGTTCAAAATCTATGTGGGAAACTCCAACTCATAATAGTTATAACATCCAATGAGTTGCAGTATACTCTCAATAACCAGCTACTGTGGATGACTAAATGCCTCAGCTTCTGCTCGGCATTTAATCATCCACAGAAGTTGGTTATTGCTTTGTATACTGCATCTCACTGGATGTTATCATTTAAATATATTAAGTACTATTAATCAGTTTGGTATTTATTTTTTCATCTCTTTATAGTTTTCTTTATTGTTAACTTGTTATTTAGTCAAATCATTTAAGTTTATATTGCACTTACTGTTAATTGGGTAATACTAACAAATACAGATGACTTAATATTCACTTGTAACCAATAAAAGAAGTTTAAATAAAATCACATCAAAACACCTTAAACTCCCAGAATCAAGCTATATATATATATATATATATACCGGTTTATTGTTCACTATCTGTTTGTCATACAATCGAATGATAAATAAGTTAACTACTCCCATAAAATATATTTAACTTACTGTTCAGTGTATGGCTTCAAACAGAAAAGCTCTCAGTACCAGGTCAGAAGCCTGCAGATTATAAATCTAAAGTAGAGAAAGGGATCTTCACCTGGCAACCTCCTCAATCCTCCTTAAAATTGCTTGTTAAACTAGACACTCTGCCTAGTGTTTAACTTCATCAGGTTTCAGAAATATGTACACAGTGACAGGGTCTGCATTTTTTAAACTACAACCCTGTTCACCAGTTATATATTACTATAACCAGAGATATGCTCTTCACTGAATGTAACAGATCAGCAGTCAAGAAGTCAAAATGTAAGTTTTAAGCTTGCTCACAATAAAATCAGCTTGAGTTTTAGTTGACCATAAATGTTATGAGCACACTGGAATTTGAAAACAAGCAGCCTTAAATAATCTCACAGACTGCCACCTTTGTTCCAGTATACATGGGGCTAAGCATGCTGCTGCTGTTGCTTCCCTTCAGACTGCCACACATTTAATGAGGTATGCACTGCAGGGGCTTTATATGTCCAGATGATTAACATCAATTACCTGACATAATATTTACAGAGATATGACCATATATGGCAAATACCAATTTGACTGTTCAAGAAAGCATGAAGATACAACCACACATGTGAAAATATATGATTAGCTGCAAATCCTTAATTAAATTACACGAACAAGAAGCTTATATGAAATAATAACTAAACCAAAAAGGAATTAGAATGAACTATTATGTTTATGTTTGCTAATAACAGTTCCACAAATCTCCTTTCCCTTTAACCACTCAAAAACACAATTCAGCTCAGTACAGCAATCCACTGAAATGAGCTTAGCAACACACTAACAGCTTGATTTTAAAAGATTATTGTGGGCTGTATGCACCAACTGTCTTACAGCTGTCCCTTCACTCATCCTCGAAACACCGCTACACTGTCATATTATCCTACTGCACCAAATAACCACTCAACGTGTGCCACATGAGGCCATCACTCCTCAAACCCTTACTCAGCACTCAGCAGCAACAGCAGAGGATTGGGAGAGACATGGGAGAGAACTGGGTGGTGAGTAGGTAAAGTGCCGCTGCAAGGAATCAGATATCAGCATTCACAGTACCACTGTAGTTAAAGAGTGGCCAAACTGACAGTCTCATACTTCATCTTAAAGTAACCAGTACTCCTAGGAACTCTCAACAAACTTATACATTTAGAACAAGCAAACTACAGCTCCACTCAGACTGCCCATACTCAGTTAAACAAACACAGGAAAGCAGGAAGATACTGGCACTGAGCATCAGAAATGTACAGTATTCAAAGCTTTATTAAATAAATACTGAACTTAAAAGACTTGCACCCAGAAGTCATAGCAGTCCAGTTCAAATGGTGAGCACTCAGTAACAAAGTCATGCCAGAGACTTTACTGGTTTCACTAATGTTTTGTCAAGAGTCCCATATCCAGGAAGTGCAGCACATTTTAACATTCACATTTAAAATTGTAGTACCTAATTCTTGTTTAAAAAAAACACATCCTCCATATAGAAGTAGGTACCCACTTACTGTTCCAAAAAGGCAACCTACTAAAACACCAACAGCTAACTGATCTTCTTTCTGTTCCTCTAATTTTCCGAAATGTCTCTGTGTGTACTTTGTGAACAAACACCGTGACATGCATAACTCTATAATGGAGTGCTTTAATGTCAGGACCAAAATAGAAACACAGAGACCACTTGTTTAATACTTAGAGTAAAACTGAATTGTTCACCAATGAACCTGTTCATCAATGAACATGATGAAATAAATACACCTATCGTTGTGATTTTTACTCCATGTTAGGTTGGCTTCTCCCTTGGACCTGTGAAACAAGCGGTCTTCCATGTCCCTGTCTGTGTTTCTTAAGCCTGGCAATCGCACTTACCCCCTGAGATCCTATGTCCCAGGGTCCCTGAATGTATCTAAAACTAAGACCAAATTTGGTAAACTGTCCTTCTCTAGCTCCACTGTCTGGAACTTTATCCCTGCCATGGTATGGCAGTGTGAATCACTTCATGCCTTCAAAAAAGCATATCACTCCTTCCTCTCTCAGGCTGCTGTATGTTTCTGATCTTAGGCTCCTACAGAGCTGGGATTCCCTGATCTAATCTGTGCAACCCTTGTATCTATTGTTTTTAAATGACCATGAACTTTTCTATAGAATTTAGTTTGTTGTATGCCCTGTGTTCTGTATGGCCCTTATTAGCCCTTGAATATTCATCTGTTCCTGTGATTCCTCTTGCTGATTGTATTTTGATTTTCTTTTAGTGCAATACAGAATATTGTGCTCTATTTGAACTAAGTTTCACGTCCCTCATTTTATTGTTCCTTAGTTGCATCCTCCCAGGTCATGCCTTAAAATAGGCAACTTTTACCTCCTTGTGCATTCACCTGGTAAATAGAAACTAAATAAATAAATGTGAGTCACCATCTATTATAACAGAAGATGATACTACTAATGGTGAGGCTTTATGTGAGCAGACTGATATACTCACTATTGATAAAACCTTTACTGAGTTAGTCAGACACCATTTCTAGCACATAACTTCTCTGGAGGCCTTTTTATGTTTGCTTGCAACAATACCACATTTCAGAGGTGTGTCAGTATTGTGGCCAATGCAGTGGATGCTTTACTGGGTGCATCCCTCAGCCACTAATCAAGGGGTATGCTGTCTATAACAGAAGCTTCAAAGACAGCCAAGGAGTTGAAATGAATCTGCAGCTGCAATCATGAACAGTTTCATCACTGCAGCAGCACCTCCACCCTCCCTCGCAACCTTGTCAGCTCCTGCCACCCAGCACTCTGTCCCTAGCCCTTGCTCCGCCAACAACTTGTTTGTTCTGTGTGCCTTTCCTGGTGAAACAAGTAATGAGTTGTGGCTCCTGCCACCCGCCACACATTCAAAGGAATGCTGACATCAGGGTACCCAGTCCCTGTGTCGGCATGTATGCCCCCCTCCCTCCATTAATGTGGCACATAGGGAGCCCACTTCAGTGTGCCAAAATGTTTCCAACACCAGGGTGCCCCCCAAAAACCCATCTGAAATCTGCTGACTTCAGGGTGCCCAATCCCCATGTCAGCATGCCCCACCACCACTATTGTGTGGCACACTGGGAGCCACCCCAGTGTGCCAAATATTTTTTAACCTGTAAAGAAAGCCGTCATCCCCAGAGTCTTTTTTTTTTTACCGTAAGAAAGAAATCGGCTCACCATCTTCTCCCCAGTTCCCTCTCCCCCTTCCCCCCTCCCACTGAGCACTCACCTCCCTGCACTCCCCTCACCCACACTTAACCACTGGAGGTTGGGAGCAGTGATGTTCTGTGGACCAGGACACATCTGCACTCATCAAAGCTGAACTGAGGAATCGGGTAAGCACTGTATAATGGGAGTCAATGGGGGGTTTCAACTTAGGTTGATATCTCAGCCATTTATAAGAATGGTGGCCCCAAATTTTCAACTTGGGGGTTCTTGGGACCCCACCTCATGAACATGTCACTGTCATTTCATTACTCCGTCCTGAAAGGTGACTTTGTGGTCACTGCTCAGAATCACCTTTTGGGACCAATTAATGAAATGACAGTGCCACTGTTCATGAGGTGGGGTCCCAAAAAAACCATATTGCAAATCTGGTGAAAAATTCCAAGAAATGACTGTGGTATGAGCGTGCATTGTGCACTTTCTATGCACTTTTGTAACTTCGTCAGTTTTTAATGTTTTCACTCCAGATTTTCAACATTGCCATTTTTTATACCTCCTTATGAACAGTATAGCTGTCATTTTTCACGTACTGCCTGAAATATGTTGTCACACCTGTGGCACACAATGGCTCAGTCGCTGCGGGAAATCAACTACTGGGACAGATTAAGAAAATCACAGTGCCACTGTTCATGAGGTGAGGTCCCAAAATGCCCATGTTGAAAATTTGGTGAAAAAATTCCAAAAAATGATTATGTTACGGCCGTACATTGTGCAGTTTCTACGCATTCTTGTAACTTCACCAATTTTTCATATTTTCAACATTGCCATTTTTTCACATCTCTTCATGAACTATACAGTAGTCATTTTTCACAGCCAGCCTGAAATGTGTTTTCCCACCTGTGGCTCAGAATGGCATAGTCGTTTTGTGAAAGCACCTTTCAGAATTGAGTAACAAAATGAAAGTGCTACTGTTCATTAGGTGGGGTCCCAAAAAGTCCATGTTGAAGTCTGGATTAAAAATACCAACAAACACCAGGGCATTACAGTTTTCAACTGTAATGCCCAACCCTTTATAGACTGATAGGTGTCGGGGTTGTGACTTGGGGTCGTCGGCCATAATGCTCATGCCTTTCCACCCCAACCCCCACCCTGCAGCCAGTGACAGGCATTGAGGTGTGCCTTGGGGTCTTCAGCCATAATGTTCACCCCTTTCTTCTATACTGCACCAATCTCAGCTTATTTCCTTATGGAATGGGATCAGCATAAGGGCTGAAGACCCCAAGGCACACCACAACATCTGTCAGTGTCTGGAGGGTGGAGTGAGTTGGAATGGTGTGAGCATTATGGGTGATGACGCAAAGGCACACCCCAATGACTATCAGTATCTGCAGGGTGGTGGTGGGGTTGGCTTCAGTTCAGTACTTTACTGCCATTCCTATTATGCATCTCTCTAACTCCTGCACTACCAATGCCAGTGCCAGCAAGCAAACATTTGGCACTGACAAATGCTTGTTGAAAGTAGGAAGGGTCCCAAGGGGATTAAGGGTCACAAAACTCCTAAGATATGGTCATGACCATGAACTGTTCTTATCTAACTGGACAACAGCTTTGCAAACAGCATGCACAACACTGATGCAGTGTGTCATTGGTGACTATTTGGCTCAGCAAGTAGCTCTACAGGAAGAACTGGGAAATAAAGAACTGCAGGCAGCCTCATTTGAAGAGCATAAGGACTTTAATGAGTATGAGGCAAAATTAAAAAATAATATTGAAAAGCAAGACAAATAACTTAGAGGCCAAAAGCTAAGTAAACCAAGAAGTGCAAGCCTAGTAAAAGTGCCACGAACTCTTCCTTTCAGGAAGTTGTCCTCTCAGGATAGCTGTGAGGACTTAGTTTTTGTGCCATTTAAATCCATTTTCCCATATAGATTTTACTATTACTAACTCCACACCACCATGGATCACCACTCAAGTGAAATTCTGAGAAAAGAAAAGTGATTCAAACCCACAACTTGTTGTTTATGAGGCTGTAAACCTTTCCACTACACCACGAAGCTGGCACACTGACAAATCTGAGCTTTTCAACTATAGTTCGGCTGTAAAGGTTTAGACCGTGTAGGCTGGGTCCTGACAGGACAATTTCCTGACAAAACAATTCTCATTCCTGACAGAACAATTTCCTGACAGGAAAAACTCATTTCTGAGAGGTCAATTTTCTGACAGGAATAGTTCTTGGCACCTTTGTTGTCTTACCCCAAAAAGCTCCTTAGTGAAGGAAACAAACCTCTGTGTCAAGCACTGGAATGACAGAAAGAGTAAAAAGAGACTGCTATGGTTCTTGAAAGATGTGGTGGAAAAGGTAAAAGCTAAGAGGGTAGCATTCAGATGGTACAAGAAGATACAGAGGCAGGAGGATAGGGAGGCATATCAGGGAAACAGAGGGAACCAATTAGAGCAGTAAGGAGTGCAAAGACACAAACTGAAGTGAGAATAGCCAAGGCAGTACAAAAGGGGAAAATATATTTTTAGGTATGTAAGGGAAAAAAGGAAGACCAAGGCTAGGAGTGTAAGGTTAAGAAAGGAAGGGAGGGCTGCACAGAGGATGAACTGGAAAAAGCTGACATCCTGAACAAATACTTTTGTTCAGTGTTCACAGAGGAAGGAGATGGGGTGGGGCCATAAAAATGCAACAGAAACATTGGAAGGAGGGAGGTGGACACTAGTCCATTATCAGAAGAGAGAGTCCTGAAGGGTCTCACAAATCTGAAAGTGGACAAGGCAATGGGGCCAGATGGGAGTCACCCAAGGTTATTGAGGGAGCTTAAGGGGAGATACTGGTTGCACTTCTGATTGTCCTGTTTAACAGCACATTGAAAACAGTTGTGGTCCTGTAGGACTTGAGGAGGGCAGATGTAGTCCTACTTCAGAAAAGTGGTAGCAGGGAAGAGGCTGGCAATTATAGGCCAGTCAGCCTGATTTCAGTGGTGGGAAAGTTAATGGAATGACTGCTGAAGAAAAGGATTATGAAGTATCTTGAATCCAATGGCTTACAAGACTTGAAGCTGTGTGGATTGACGGGGGTGGGAGCAGGTCATGTCAAACAAATCTGATAGAGCTCTTTGACTTGGTGACCAAGAAACTATATAAGGGTGGAGCAGTGGACATAGCCTACCAAGATTTCAATAAGGCGTTTGACACCATTACACATAGGAAGCAACCTGATTGGATAGGAGTTGGACCAAAGGTGGTAAACTGGTTAGAAATTGGTTAAGGGATATGTGGCAGAGGGTGGTGGAAAATGGAGTTCACTCAGAGGAAGGGAAGGTGGCCAGCAAGCTGCCTCAGGGATCAGGTCAGGGATCAGTGCTGTGACTGGTCCTCTTGAATCTCTTTATAAGTGACATTACAAAGGAACTGGAAGGGAAGATATACCTCTTTGTGGATGACACCAAACTCTACAATAGGGTGGACCTTGAGGGGGCTGCAAAGGTTGAGCAGTGACCTCAGAAAACTCGAGTAGTGGTCATGGGTATGGCAGCTGGGTTTCAATTTGAAAAAGTGCAAAAAAAATAGTAACAATGGCAGTAAAAATAAAATGTCACAAATGTTGAGGTCATTTTTGCTTAAAAACTGAGTAAATAAAAATCATTATTCATATTGGTCTGTGGTTGTCTAGACCCTTGCAGTTATTAAATCACAAGACATGAGCTGAAACATGGGACAGCAGAAATTGTTTTCTAAGCTGGGAAACGTACAATGAGATTTGTGGGTCATTTCACCTATCCCTGTTTGCCATCACAAACATGGTTATCTCCTTTACTCAATGGAAATCTTTGACTAGACCCTAAAAGCAAAATTCACTTAAATTAAAAAATGAACATCAACAAAAAAAAATGCTCTTTCCCCTTATGTTTCTTTCCTTGCACACATACACAAATTAAAATCAAAGTACCAATACTGTAGTACTGAGAGGCATCAAGCTGTCCCAAGCAGATGTGGGACCCACATTAAAGGAGATTTGGGCAGTTCAGCTAGGCTATCCTGTGTAAATAAACTGCTTGTAAATCAATTTAGGCTGCAGTATACGAACAGCACTATTTTTTTGATGTGGTGAATTTGCATTATTGTTTTTTGCTCAAGTAATTAACTTTCTTGTAAAAACATTATTTCTTCATAAATGACAGAAAAGTTACTCTTGTGATTGTTTATATTAAATTATACAATGGCAAGAAAATTTCCAGGGCTCTGATTGGTCAGTGTGTGCCTGAGACAGTGCTGTTATGTAAGCAATAATACCCAACAGGGCGGGCGGTATTGGGCTATACCGGACCGCCCAGAGGTGTAATGAGGCCCGACGCCGCAGGCGGAGGGCCTTATAGCCCCTGGAAGGTCCGGTATAGCCCAATACCGCCCACCCTGGAGGGTATTATTGCGCTTAGAAAATGGGCCACTTTATTACTTTTGTTTAAAAAATATTTATTTTTAAGTTTAAGTGATGAAACTCTTAGCAGACTCATTTATTTTCTAATAAAATAGTCCCTCCACCTACTATTTTTTTTTCAGCTGCCCAATGGTATCATGGGAACTGTAGTTTGTTTGGGGGAGGCTGCGTAGCTGACCATGGGTAATGGCAGGAGAGAGAAAATGTCTCTCTCCAACAGCATGACAAGAACTGAAGTGTTTTTTTTTATACTGTACTTTTTCTCCAGTTACTGCAGTTAGCGTACATCTGCCCCATTTCCCCCTTCCTCAGTGATACAAGCTGACGTCTTGAAAATAAGACACTGGTCATTAGATAGCGTAGTTTAACTGACCACATGTCCTTCAGTTGACTGCTTTTTACTACCTGATTTTTTTCCCCAATCCTCTTCTTTTCTGTTCACCGTCTCCTTCACGAACCCCTCAATCCATGGCATGTTTTTTTTTTTTAAATAGCAGATGGCATTCAAGGAGATGGGTTTGTAGGGTCAGTAATCAGCTTGGATTGTGAGCACCAGTCAAACATCGGGAGCAGCGTGGGAGCGCCAGTATCTGCCTCGCGATCAACTCAGAGCTGGTACAATTTTCTCATTTTCCACCCCAAATAACTGTTTTACAAAAACGTTCTGTGATGGCAGGATAGGGAGCTGAGGCGTGGAGCCTGTCTTGACGGAGAAAGTTTTTTCGGTAGCGCACTTAGCCTTGCGATGTACTAACAGTACCCGTTTAAATGTCAAGAACGCTTAAAAATTAAGTTGCAGGCTGAGAGAGGCTAGCAATGTTTTGTTTAGGCAGATTACTGATGCTTTTGTGAGATTTGGAGGCCTATAGAGAGAGAGAGAGAGAGAGAGAGAGAGACTGTCCTGTATTATTTACTGTGTGGAATCGCCGTTAACGAGAAGAAAAAATGGTGTTCTGCCAGTTCAAACTGCCACTGCCAATTGATTAGGAGGGGCTGGTAGAGCAAAGTTACAAGTGCTACTGGAGGAGACAGTCTATTTTCAGGAACGTGGATGAGGGAAAAACATGATGTCTGGTTGTGGCATAGGCTAAGCTTGAGAGGAGATGGTTGAAGGGCTGGGTGTCAGCTCTCGCTAAGGGAGAGAAAAAATGGTGGATAATTACAAATCAACATTCCATTGGCACATTTATATTGGTTATCAGGTCGGTTGGGACTGGCACCTTTTTATACCTGGGCTCTGTTGTCTGATAGATGCCCACCTTGCCAGGGCTATCAGCCAATCCGAGCCCCGGACTTTCTTTGGCCATTTTCTAATACACAATAACATCACTGTATAGATTTGTTGGATGATTATTTGTTGCTACTGTTAAGAAACAGAGATATATTGCCACACTAAAAATCTACTGAAACCTTTTTTAAATATTTTTTTATTTTGTATAACATTGAGCCATTGTATAATTGCAATTTGGCATGCCAAGGTGTGTGTTATTGTGCAATAACGTCCCTCCTGGGGTGGTGGAAGCACTCGGCTTCGCCTCATGCTTCAACTCACCCCAGGAGTGACATTATTTCACGATAACACACACCTTGTCATGCCTTATTGCTTAAGTATCAAATTCTGTATTCTGATACATTATTTTATTAAATTTTATTCTTTGGTAACCAGATAATGCCCACTAGACACAATTGCCTGTTTTTGGGGACAAGCCAGTAGCTTTGGGGTAATTAAATGACTTGCTCAGAGTCATACAATATGCAAGTGGAGGTCGTGGGAATCAAACCAATGTCTGCTAGATGTACAAAGCTCATTACTCTAACATCTAGGCTATACTGCCAGCCATTTGGTTGCTATTCCGTGTTTTAATGGCCACTGGCAAACCATGATCATACACAGAGGAACCATGGTTGACCATGGTATATCCAGAAATTCAGAAACATATTAAGAAAGGCTATAATACACACAACTCATACTTGAATAATTCTTCAGCAACTTTGGCCAAGACTAGCAGCAAATGGAAACAAAACAGTGTATTAATTAACATTGTATATTGATAAACTATAGATTTTAGGATTACAGTTACTACACAAATATATTTAGAGGAACTGTTTTTGTTTTATTTGAAAAGAAAAAAATCACTGGATAGCAACAATAACAGATGGTATAATTTAGTTTGAGAAGTAAACTGATCCTAGCAAGATTTTGGATGGAGTATATGATTGCAGTAGCTAAAATAAAAATATAGAAAAAACTAAAATATACAAATAGAACCAACAAATATACTAACTAGAAATACAAAAATCAATGGAAATGTATCTTTTAATCTGATTTTTCATATTTGGGGTTGAACCCTCTAACAGTGCTTAGAAATATCTAAACCCCTATAGAGGGTTTTAATGGGCCCATCTAAATATGAGGTTAAACTGGCAACTGGTAATATTTTACATTTTTACTGTAGAATGTATACCATTAGTCGTTTAAATAATGCAACTACTTATGTGATGAAACAATGATTATACAATGACAAGAAAAATTCTAGGAAGCTGATTGGTTTCTGAGTCATAGAGTCAGTGATGTTAGCTGACAATAACATCACTGTATCTAGGGCAGGCACGCATATGACCTAATCACATGAAGGCAGCATGTTAGAGATCACTCCTCACACTCCTGTCAGTACCCCTCTCCATGTTAAGCCCCCTTCTTCCAACTCACTGGCACACTGGAACGCATCGTCGCTATCCTGTTGGCAAAATTCCAGTCCCGCATGGAAAATATAAATTCCAAAATAATTTTTTCTCTTCCCTGTTTGCACTGTTATTCTCACAGCACATGCC
Source organism: Neoceratodus forsteri (assembly GCA_016271365.2). Classification (NCBI taxonomy): domain Eukaryota; kingdom Metazoa; phylum Chordata; order Ceratodontiformes; family Ceratodontidae; genus Neoceratodus; species Neoceratodus forsteri. The sequence continues at coordinate 690,544,596 of CM057454.1, read as the reverse complement.
AACTTCAGCACCATGCTTGCTGCATTCACTAACTGGCTCAGTGGCTGCAGTGAGAAAAGGCTGCACTCTTCTAACCTAAATTACAAAAAAAATAATTAAATAAGGGCAGCTTCAACCAGGAAGCAAACAGCTGATGTGGGGGGGAGTGATTAAAACATGATTCCAGACTTATGCCAGGTGCACTGGTAGCACTTCTGCTTGCGATGCTGATGACCCATGTTCAGAAAATATCCTGAGTTGTCAGAGGGTCAGCTGGGGGAGAGGAGGATTGAGAGTTCATTGGACTGCTCACCTCCACCAAGGAGGGGGAGCTCGGTACTCAACTGGCCTCTGGCAGAAGCCAGAGGAGAGGCAGCCAAAGCTGAAAAGGTGGGGGAGGTGTGGCAGACATTGGCATATGTCTTGACATCAGCATATGCCATGTCTCCCATGAAGAAAGAAGAGGGAAAACTCCCAGTTGTGCAAGATGACCTCTGGTCTATGTAGGCCCCACTTCCAGTGACTCAGGCTCCTCCCAGAATCTGGATCTGGTCCTAGTAGGTCAAGGGACTTCCCACCATCCTGCTATGGAGGGCAAATCATGGGAGATCATGGGAGAGATAAGTCCTGGGGGAAGCCAGCGTGATGGAGCTGGGAGGACCGGTCAGAAGGAGGGCCGGCCAGGATGGGGGAGTATTGAAAAAAAAGATTCTGGACTTAGAACTAAACAAGAAAAATGCTGTGCATTTGGATAGGCAGTATCATCCATGCAGCATCAGCACCTACTGGCAAAGACAAATACCGTGGACTTTTTTTCTAAATGTGCACATTCACACACAAAAATTAAATAAAATTCCCCCACCCCCCAATTTCCTTTTTTTTCATTTTTTCTTTTTTATTTACAAATGAGCCATTATATAATAGCAATAAGGAACTCCAGGGATGTGTGTGTTGAATGCACACTTCTTGTGTGTTGAACACACTCAGCCACCTGAGGAGTAACGTTATTGCACAATAACACACACCCAGTCATGCCTTATTGCTTTAATTATATTTTAACCATGATGCTGCCATTGATATAATCTTTTTCAGGAAACAAAGAGAAGAAACTTGATTAATATCATAATCAAAAAAAAACTATAAAAACCATTATTAAGCATGGACAGCATTGACACTGAATGCCACATTTAAATCATTGACAAATTCAGTCATGGCCTCTACCTGAAATAATTAAAAATGTAATTGCAGCAGAGTCTTTTTTCTTTTATTTACCAAATTGAAAATGAATTTAGTTCCTCATTTAGTCTCTCGATTGTCTGTTTTTAGGTATTTGTGCATGTTCATCAACCGTGAATCATGGACAAACCATGGATGGAGTTATCATTGATAAAGATCACAAACTGAGCAGGAATAACCATGGATATCCATGGACAATGTTTTTAGTGTATGGAAACATGGACAACTGGAGGGCAGGGCATGAAGTGGTGACCTCTTGACTTTTCCCCACAGATAATACTATGTAAATAACAACCACTACCCACTTATGAGACTTTTATGGATAATTGCTATCATGCAAAGAACTCAAAGACTTAGTGCTAGTGTTGTGAGAAAAAAATCTTCCGCAGGCAGACTTTGTGCAAAAGTATAACTTTCACTTCCATGAAAGTTTGGAAATCATTTTGGCAAATTTCACAAAAATTATGATGGTGGGAAAAATGTATTAACTGCAGATTAATGTATTAAACTGCTGAAGAAAATTCCACAGAACTGATCACTGTCAGAGGTCAGTTCTGCAGAAATTATTTCAGCAGTTTAAAACATGAATCCACAATTCATGCATTCATTCCACAGTTCAGTGAGTCACTGAACTGCAGAATGAATGAATGTATGAACTGTAATCACTTTCACTAACATTAATGTAATGTTTCCTGTCTAGTGTCACCCCCCCTCCCGATTGCTGGCCCCTTACTAAATAAATGTTTCCCTGCTGACAAGTTGCACCCCCACCCTCTGATCACTGTCACTCTATCATTAAATGTTTCCTTGGTGACTAGTGGCACCCCCCACCTCTGATTGCCATCCCCCTATCATTAAATGGTTCCCTGGTGTCTAGCAACCCCCCACCCACAATACCCATGCAAGGCTGATTACAGCATACTGCCACCCCCCTTCCATAGTCTCTTCAGGCCTCTGCTGCACTACTGTAGGGAGCCCATATGGTGACTGGCACAGCCCTCCTCTTACCACCTCAGTCAGCCACCATATGCAATTACAGAGACTGTGCTATCATTGCATGTGGTGGCTGGACAAGGTGGTGAGATGATAGAGGGACGTTAATCAGAGGATGGGGTACCACTAGACATCAGAGAACCATCTATTTCTTAGGGGGATGGCGATCAGAGGATGGGGGTGCAACTAGACAGCAGGGAAACATTTGATGATGGGGGATGGCAATCGGAAAATTCCATTAAACACCAGGGAAACATTTATTTGATAGGAGGATGGTGATTGGAGGGTGCATGGATGCCACTAGACACCAGGGAATTTTTTTTACAATTTACCAGTGACCACGCAGAACTGATCACTCACTGAACTGAGGAAAAATTGCATGAATTGTAGATTAATGTATTAGTTCTGCAGTTCATGGTTGTAATTTTGCAGTTTAGTTAGAAAGTGTTGCAAAACAGCGTGAAAATTTATCAAACACATTTGGAAGATTTCCAGTTTTGCCAAGAGTGGAAGTTCATAAAACTGCAAAAGTTGTGACATTTTGTGGAAGTTCGGCTGAAGCAGTATTCACAACTTAAGCCCAGCTGTACTTACTGCCTTATTCATCAAGATCCTTCATGATACAATTGGTAAGGGCTCTATAGGATGCTTGTACAAGCAGTGCATAGTCACACTCCAAAGTTGGCCTACCACCTCCCCACTGCAGAAACAATCTCCAATTGCAGCACCAAGTGTGTCATCTGAATTTTGATATAGCAGTGCAGACTGCTGCCCTATCTCCCTCGAAGAGAAGATCTTCCCAGGGGACATTTGATTTCCTTCCCCTAGCTGTCACACAACATCCTAGACTTGTTCCCAAACCCAGTTCCCCGGTGTTTTATTTATTTAAGTCTCGGATTACATATACCTTTGAGCTAAGAGCTCTTTTACAAAATTCCACATCAGTAGACAGACAGGTGCTAGCTGTAGAGAGTAGTGACCGAAGCTTGACTTTGAACTGGCCCAGCTAAGTTTCAGTGGTGATGTCACGGTTGAGAGCATTCATCCAGAGGGGTGTAAGCACTAATTGGGTAGGTGAATGTCTGCACTTATGGGCCAGCTTTTTGAATGCAAACATTAAGGAATACAACATGCACTCTGAATTACCAGTTTATTGCATTCACCCCGGACTTTTTGCACACAAAAATAAAACAGCAATCCCATTACCTGGTTAGCTGGTGCAAGGTGAATATGACTGCATTTTCATACGTTCCTTGTACTCTAAAGTAAAACCTTTTTTATTTGCACACTTGAGAAAAGCTGAACTTGGATGGAGTGTTTCAGGATAAAGAATATATAGTAGCACAGTTACATCCAGCACTCATCACCTCTATGATTAAAGATACTGCTCAGAAGTCTTTTTCCAAAAAAGTGCCATAATTTTATTTCAGGTGCCACACAATTAAAAATAGGATCATCTTTATGCGTTTCAAAACAATGATTCCTTTATTAAAAGATGACCCCCCATCACTACATCTCCATTTATAGAGCCCAGATGACATCATCACCTGAGTACGTGATCACAAACTACACAATCATGTGCACAAGTGATGATATCATCACTTGTGCAGTCTAGCAAATCCAGTGTACTAAAAAAAAGCTGAATAGGGATGCAGCCCTGAGAAGAGACAGAGGAACAGATCAGTACCAATACCGGAAGCCCTAAGGTATTTAATCAGTGAGTAACTGCATGTGTGGGGACACCCTGCTACTCCAACTCAGTCAAGAGTAGGGGAAGCACTCTTCCCCCACTACATCCCAAGGTAACCCCAGTTAAGATCTCCAAGTGCAATTTGGTGAGGCAGGTGAGTATTGGAGCCAGTGCTGTATGTACTGTATATGCCAATAAAAAGCACTATGCCAACAAACGCAAAAGTAGGTGAGTTATTTCAGGGACTGTAAGTCCAGATATGTAATATAATGTCTTATCCAAGAGATCAAGATGCAGTGAAGCTTTAATTTGCTGGTGAAGTTGAAACAGAATTGTCATTTAAAGTGAACAATTTGGCCCACCCAGTCTGCCCAGATGGCCCCTGTTTATTCTGTCTCTGCAGACCCTCACTGGTCTCTCGCAACCGTCCCTCCTCCCTACCTATTTACTAATATTTCCCTATGTCTATCCCATGCATGCTTGAAGCTCCTTACTATTTTTTTGCCTCCACCTCTTCTGCTGGCACTCTGTTCCAGGCATCCACCACCCTTTCAGTGAAGTAACACCTTCCTCACATACCTCTTAAACATCCCTCTTCCAGCTTTGTGGCATGCACTCTGGTCCTGGTGCTCTTTCTCATTTGAAAGACACTCCCCTCCTGTACCTTGTTCACCCCATGAGGTACTAGTAGGTCTCTATCATGTCCCTCTTGCTCACCTCTCTTCTAGGTTGTACATGTTGAGCTCCTTCAGTCTCTCCTCGCAGGGCTTTTGATGCAACCTCTGCATCATTTTAATTGCCCTCTTCTGTCCTGCCTCCATCCTGGCTATGTCATTTCTGAGGTGCGGCCTTCAGAACTGGACACAGTACTTCAAATGGAGTCTCACCAGTGAACAACACAGTGGTAACACCACCTCCCTCCTCCTGCTGGTTGCTCCCTATGCATCCCAGCATCCCACTAGCCCTACCCACTGCTTTATCACACTGCCCTGCCACTTTGAGGTCATCAGATGTGATAACCCCACAGTCCCTTTCCTGTTAATGATTGTCAGTACCTCCCCCCCCATTCTATACAGCACTAGGTCAAAACACCGAAAAATAAGAGCGTGATCAAACAACGCACATTAAAAACAGCGACAACAAAGGTATAGCTCAGTGAAAACATCAAATGCTGCCATAGTGAAACAGACAATGGTAACAAAAAGTACTGTTTGTGGGGGGCTATGCCCCCATTGCCCCCAAAGTCCCCAACTTTAAATAGATACCTCCCGGGGGAGGCAACTTGGGCGTGGGAGAAACCTCGGGGGGGAGGGATTGTTAAGGAGGGGAAGGGGGAGGCAGGGAGACAAAATAACCTCCCCAAAATTTCCATCTAAATCACCCAGGATGGGGAATCGAACCACGGTCCACTAAATGTCTGCTACCCTCAACTACCTGTGGTGCAACTGTCTGTGCCACAGCTGCTGTTCAGCAGCAGACCACCTAACAGATCCTTTATCATCTTCCTGCCCACAGCAACCGCTACAGGGAAAGCACTAACGTTACTTGAGCTATGCTATTCTGCTGCCATTTTGCCTGTCACTATTTGTACAGCATGATTCTTCCTGCACTATACTGATAGTGGTATCGTTGATGGCAACATCCATGTCTCACCAACATGGGTGAACCTTTTCAGAGCAACAAGTCCCTTCAAGTCTCTTTCCTCTGAAAATGGATTTGAGTCCACCTCCTTCCTCCACTGGTCCTGCTGCTCCCTATTGATCTGTCCCAACTCCCTCAACTATGTAGACTGAGCAGAAGCATTTGTTCAAAGAGTCTGCTTTTTCTTGATTCTGTTCTACGCAGTCTCTCTCTCTCTCTGTTGTCCTCTTTACAGTATCCTGACTATCCCTCCCCTTGCTTTCCTTTTCTTGCCCGTGTTCCTGAAGAAAGTCTTATCTCCTTTAGCTACATCTTTGGCTATCCTATCATCTGCCTCTACCTTTGATCCCCTCACTGTCTTACCTGCTTCCCTCTATTCTACTTAGTACACCTTCCTGTCTTTCTCCTCCCTCTGCGTTTCTTTGTACCACCTGAATGCCAACCTTTTTTCCCTCACCACCATGGCCCATTTTCTGGAGTACCACAGCAGTGTTTTTTCCTTATTTTTGCTCACTTCCTCCATGCAGACATTTGCTGCCATAATTATGCCAAAGCAAATTCACAGCAATTCACACTTCACACATTTTGCGAATTCCCCTGTGACAAACCAACTTCAACGTGTGAATTAAGCAATAATACATGACAGGGTGTGTGTTGTGCTGGGATAATGTCATGCCTTGCGCGGTTAGGCACGAGGACGAAGGCCGAGTTCTACCAACGGCAAGGCGTGATGTTATCCCAGCACAACACACACCCTGGAGTGCATTATTGCTATTATAAAATGGCTTGGCTGTAAAAAATTTGTAGGTTTTTTTTTTCATTTTTTGTATTTTTTTGTTTTTTAGTTACTGAAAATGCCATGTATCCTTTCACTCAATAAAGTAGTCCCAGACCTGTTTCTGTTCTTAAAAGTTTTAATATTGATAACATTTGAACAGTAACAAGAGAATGATGCAGTCTGAATAAATAATGCCATGGGAATAAATAACAGCATGCAGTTTATAAATAAATAGATACAATAACAGCATAAATATGTTTAAAGCTTGCAGTTTATAAATAAATACAATAACACTATAAATATGCTTACAATCATGCAGTTTGGTTATATTACTTTTTGTGAGTAAAATAGATTTGATAGAAACAGTTTGAACTTTGAACTGAACAGTTTGAACTTTGAACTAATAACAGCAGAGAGGAAGTTCATTTTAGATTGTGTTTTGAGTGCTTGCTTACTGAAATTATGCTGCTGCTCTTGCAGGTCTGATGTTTTCATCTATTGTATATGTGGAAAATGCACACTGAGTTTCCCGTGATGATTGTTTGTGTATTTAGGGATTGCTTTGAGGAGAGTGAGGTCACGCTGTACGTGGCTGCTGGTTGGTTCGTCGTCAAGGTTACACTGCTTACCTCATTTCCTGTGGCTTCGGTTTCGGATCTGTGTTCCAGTGCTTGCTGTAGGATTCCAGGTGCAGTTCTGATGTGAACTTGCCCATCGTGAGTGTAGGCATCAGTAATTTGGAGAGGACTTTTGTAGGTGATTGCTGGTCGGGAAACATCTCTGGAGGTATGCGGTTGCTCTGTAGTTCCGCTGGTGCCAGACAGCATGTTGCTCCAAGTGTTTTGATTTTCTAATGAAGGGGCCCAGTAACTTCGGAGAGAAGTTTCAGCTTGGTGGCCCGTGACAGCCATTATTTGTTGGGCTTGCAGTCCAGCATCGGATAAGATTTGAATGGCAGTAGTGCAGAGACTGTGGTTTGTTTATGTTTCCGGGAGCGACGCTGCTTTACATATTTTGGGGAGCATTGTAGCTAGGAAATTTATTCCCATCGGTTCTAATGTGAACTATATAGTTTCCTCAGACCATGGTTTGCTTGGTTTTTTTCTTGGATGCAGGTACAGACTAGGAGCATTTTGGGGGATTTTACTTAGGTATTTTGTGAAGGCTGCTACTGGGCAATGAGGATGTCCTGGGATGGTAAACATGCATCCGCGTAGGTTGTCTCTTCCATGCTCCATTATTTTGCTGTGATTTTTTGTTTTTGCGTTGAAAGTCATTGTTAGGTACTGGTTGCTAGTGGAGTCGATGCATAACTGGAAGGAGTCTGGCTTTAGTTTTCGCTGCCCCTCACAACCGTGCCTAGAGAAATGAATTTGAATTTCGAGCCACACACGACGGACTAGGCCTTCTGGTGTTTCAGTAGACAGCGCATCTGAGTTTCTCAGCTGGTCAAGATGGGTGAGTGGTATGGTGGGGTGATGCTTTGTACGATCTTTCCCTTCTCGACGGAGGTTTTTTATGTTGGCAACAAATACGTTGTTGGAGGATTGAAAATCAGGATCGGACATGAGATTTATGTTCCTGCTTACTGGCAGTTCATTTAGGTACCTGTTTATGCCAGCACGAAGCCACACATAGCTGCTGATACTGTACGGTTGTCCCATTGTGGTTCTGACTGAACCGTAAAAGTAGCGAAGGGTAGTGTTTAAATCGGATGGTGATATTTCGTGGAAGTTCATTTGTATGTTTTTTTTCACTGAGCCAGTCCAGGAATATTTTCATAGCCCAGGAAGTTGCTTGCTTTGTTGTGGGCTCATTTTTCTCTTTCTCAAGTTGGTCCAGGTCTTGAGGTGCTATATCTAGGTGTGTCTTTTTTCCTTTTTTTTTACCAGGAGTTGTAGTACGTTGTGGCTGGTTTGATTGTTTCTTTTCAGTTTCAAACAATGCAGTCAGGTCTTCCATGTTACAGATCTCAATGTTAACTTTTGGTAGTTCTGACATTTTTTTATTTCTTGACAGCTGTTCTGAGGTAAAGGTTTTGACAGCTTTCCACAGGTGTAGTGATTTCTTTTTTTTTTTCTTAGGCTCTGTCAGGTTGCCAGGAACTGATCCGTGATGTTGTACTGTATTATCCTCACACCTTCTGGACACTGCTGGCCAATCAGGTGAGTGGATTTTTTCTTGCCATTTTATAATTTATCTTTAAAAATACCCTTAGATTGTAAAAAAACCTCCCTTCACCAACTGTGCTGTAATACCATCCCTCCCACCTCCCACTTAAACAGGCTCTGGTGAAGCCCCTGTTGAATAAACCATCTTTGGACCCAGGCATCTTAGCAAACTAATGACCTGTTTCGAATCTTCCCTTTTTATGAATGATTCTTGAGATGGTGGTTACAGAGCAGCTTGAGATTCACCTTACGGGCTTCCAGATTTACAAACCTCTCAATTCCAGGTTTAGGGCTATGTACAGCAGAGGGACCACACTGGTATGGGTGCTGAATGACCTGCTCAAGGTGAAGGATGGGGAGAACAATCTAGCCTCATCATCCTCAATCTCTCATCAGCATTCAACACTGTGGATCATGGGGTGTTGTTGGATAGGCTGAGGGAGTATGTTGAACTCACTGGCAAGGTCATCAGCTGGTTTGAGTCCTTCCTCCAGGGCAGGACCCAGTGGTTGGTGTTGGGGAATTATTCCTCAAGCCCAGTGGCCCTGTCCTGTGGAGTGTCCCAAGGTTCTGTCCTCTCTCCCATGAAATTTGCAGTGTATATGCTTCCCGTGGGTGAGGTCATAAGGTGGTTTGGGCTTGGGTTTCATTGTTACACTGATGATACCCAGCTCTACCTGTCTTTCACACTGGAAAGAATAGACACAGTTGATTTGCTGAATAAATGTTTGTCCCAGATCCAGTCTTGGATGTCATCAAATTGATTGGGCCTCAGCCAAGGGAAGACTGAAGTATTGGTGGTTGAGCCAGTTGGGGGGGGGGGAGTGGAGGCCACTGGGGAGGATTTGGGGCCTTATATTGGTACATCCAATCTGAAGACCTCCACCAAGGTGAAAAATATGGGCATCCTTCTAGACAGTGAGCTGACACTGGATGCCTAGGTGTCAGCAGTTGTCTGGAATGGATTTTATCATCTTCAAAACATTGACCAAATAAGATCCCTTGTCCCTCCTGATGATCTGGCCACACTGATACATGCATGTGTTGCCTCGACGGGTCTCCCAAGATCATGTCATAGTTTGCCAGTGCTGCACGAGCTGCACTGGCCAATGGTGCGGTGGTGCATCTTCTTTAAAATAGATCTGTTGACCTATAAAGCCCTGCAAGGGCTGGATCCAGGCTACTTGAGGGAGCTCCTCATATCTACATCCCAAGATGTTCTCTCCAGTTAGCAGGGGAGGGCTTCCTGGTGGTCCCCAGGTGAGACTGAAATTTTGGGGGATCAGTCTTTTGAGGTGGTGGTGCCGATCCTCTGGAATCCGTTGCCTGAGCACTTGAGGGAGGCCCCCTCCACAGAAATATTTAAAAGGAAACTGAAAACATTTTTATTTCAATAAGCCTTTGGAGATTAAATAGAGATCATCATTGTTACTGCTTTAGAACATAGGGTACATAATATAATATTACATTTTATTATATTTATATTTTTTGGGATGTTAGATGATGATCAGATCACAGTATGATATTTTTGATGTTACATGTTGTAAGGGCACCCTGAGTCTTTGGGGAAGGGTGCTTCAAATAAATAAAATCTACTACTACTTCTACTACCAAAAACTTTCTAGTCATATACCACCTCACACCCCGAGCTAGCATGTTTCCCCCTGCCCTGGTGAATTTGAAATCCAGGGACAAGTGTTGGGCCAAATATAAGGCCTCCCAAAATCTGCCTGACCTTATTGAATACAGACAGCTTAGAAATATATGTAAGAAAGCTATCAGATCTGCTAAGAGCAAATTTTGTAGGTCCTCTCTTCTGACTACTGCTAAAGACCCAAGGAACTTTTGGCATAACTTTAAAAATGTTATTGGGGTCTCTCCAAATTTTCAACTCAATGATAAGCTCATTGATGGGTTAATTGTAACAACCCTTCTACCACAGTTAATGCTTTTAATAAACAGTTCTTGGACCTCTCCACCTTCACCTCCCTGTTTTCTTGTCCTGTGTCCCAGGAGGAGACCGAGCCCTCCTGTACCTCATCTGTGCATGATCCCACCCCATTCTATCCTTCCTTCTACCTCACTACTGTTACTACCAGTGAGGTTTGTAGATTATTGGCCTGTCTGTTCCCCACCTCTAGTCCTGGTCATGACAACCTGGAACCTAAGCTCCTTCGCCTCAGTGCTCCATCTCTGGCATTACCCATCACATATATATTTAACACTTCATTACTTACAGGCATTGTTCCCAAGGTCTGGAAGGCTGTTTGAGTGATTCTAGTCTTTAAACAAGGTGACCCAAAATGAATTGCCAACTACCACCCTAAAGCTATGCTACCTGCCCTTAGTAAGCTTCTTGAGAAAATTGTTGCTTCCCAACTTGCTGAATATCTTTATGTCCATGACCCACTATCTCTGGCACAAAGTGGCTTGCAGCAGGGGCTTAGTAGCTCCATTGCTCTTACCAAGATCACCCAGACATTAGGGTAGCCATGGACCAGAGCAAGCTGACCAGAGTGATCTTTGTTGATCGCTTCAAAGCTTTTGATTTGGTGGAACACAGGTTTCTCTGTATGAAGCTGCTTTCTTTTGGACTCTCAGACCATTCAGTTGCCTGTTTGATAATTATTTACACAACAGAGAGCAATTGGTCAAATTTAACAGATTCTTCTCTGAACTGGCACCTGTTTCAGTTAGTGTACCCCATGGTTCTAGCCTTGGTCCCATTCTCTTCTCTTTATTTATAAATTATCTCCCTAGCATACCTGTACACTGCAGCTCCACCCTGTATGCAGATGATCTGGTGCTCATATCAAGTTCCCATAATATTAAGATCATCAACTCCCAATTAAATGAAGATTTCCACCTAATTCATTCCTGGATATCTGATAATAAGTTCGTCCTTGAAAAAAATAAAATGCAAACAATGCTTTTAATCTCCCATGCAAAAATTAGGTCTTGCCCTGAACCACAGGTAGTGTCCAGTTCTAAAGTCTTATCCTTGACTGCTACCCCTTCCTTTAAGTATCTTTGTGTCACCCATGACCCTGAACTAGACCTTTACTTGCAAATCACTAATGTATGCAAGACTGTAAATGGGGAGCTTGGTATGGCTTACAAAGTCAAGCACTTCCTCACCCTCGTTGCTCCACTGGTCTTTGCAAAGCGAGTCCTTTTAACCTCCCTTAACTATGGACTAATTGCCTACACCATTGCTGCCAAGTCCCTCTTGTCTAAATTGGATGTAGTATACAATCATATATGTCCTTTTTCAATGTTTGCTGCTGCCTCACTCATAATTGTGAGCTTTACAGCAAACTCAGTTGACTATCTTCCCAAAAGCCCATGACTTCTGCTGGGGTGTTTTGTAAGTAAGTTACTCCTGCCACCCCTTCTGTCCTTCTGAGAACTTAAAGGCTGCTAATCTTGGCTAGCCCCTAAGATCAACTATGTTGTCCCTGCTTGCTGTCCTGAAAACTCTGACCTCCATGGGTGACCAGGCTTTTCCAGCTTGTGCCCCAAGGTTTTGGAACTCCCTTCTAATATCTGTCCAGGCTGCCTCTTCTCCTCCTCCTTAAAAAAATACCTTTGAAACTACTTGAAGAACTTGTTTGCCTGCCCTTGCCCAAGGTGACTTGCCTTTTCACCAACCAAAGGACATGTGTTGTACTGTTTTGCATTCTTGTACCCTGATTTATGCTCTTATGTATTATTGTAACACTGTACTGTTCTTATGCACTGCTGTAAATTGTTCCTGTGGTTTTATCTTGTGTTCTTTCTAACTCACCGGTTTGTACCACACTATTGTAATCTCCTGGGTCATATCTGAAAATAGGCATTTAACTGTCTAATGTGCTTACTTGGTCAATAAAAACTAACTAAATAAAATATAATATAATAAGGTCAATATACAATTAATCCTTCCCTCATACATGCACCAAACACACTCCCCCTGCCTCTCCCCCTCCCCTGAATCCCACCACCAGGTGAAGTCATATAAGACCCCCACCACCACCCAGCCCCACTCTGGCCCCCACCAGCAACCAGAAAAAATGTGACCTGTAACAAATAAAATGGTCCCCCAGTGCAAAGTGTCTGCTCTGTTCACTGCCCATCTTGGTAATGGGCCTCACATGAAGGAATGGTGATGTAGTTTGCTTCTAGTAAAACCTGACTGGCTACATAGGAATCACTATTTATTTTTGTGCTAGTACCATTACTGAGACAGACACTGAACATAGCAGATAGATTGTTAGTGCCTCAGCAAATATCATACAAATATATGACCCCTATAGTTAGGGTTCAGTAGGATTTTTGCACCTTAATAACTCTGACAGCATTCAACAAAATAGCCCAAAATTTGACAAGTGTAATCTGGCTGGCAGAGTCTGAAGCCATGAAAAGTTTCATAATTGTGTCTTGGACAACTTATGAGATATGGAACACCAAAAAATGGAAAAAAATAAATTTTGTTCTCCTTTACTTCACATTTTCTTTTTCTCTCACGCACAGCCTAAACAGTATGGAATTGTTTCACAAACTGTTCAGGGAAGAAGCAGCCTATACTGAGGTAGTGCCTTTCAAACGTTTCATGAAAAAATGTAGAGTTCCAGAATGATAAGGGTATAAGGTTTGGTTTTTTGATATCCCTCTGATATCAACAGTAAAACAATACCAATCCTGGGGGATTATTTTTTTCATGATTTACTTGTGAGAAAAAAAATATCAGTTGTGATGGCCACCATCTTGTTTTTTTGGGGGGGAAATAAAAAATATTGAAAAATATGTAAAAATATGTGTCATCAAAAAACAAACACCTGAACCTAGGTAAACAAGACCTGTTTAGCTAGATTCTGGTGTTTGATTTTTTTAAAATATGTCTAGAAATATAGATTTTTTTTAAATAAGCCTAGAAATATTGTTTCTGGGTACCTGAAAATCAGGACTACATAGTTTAGCAGGAGTAGCTGTTCACCAGTGTGTTCTCAGTATGTGGCAGTGAGATGGCGATCCCCTGACCTTTCTCTCTCTCTCTCATCTCTCTCATCTCAGTCTGTCTGTCTGTCTGTCTGTCTGTCTATCTATCTATCTATCTCTCTCTCTCTCTCGCCATTCATTTTCATTTGAAATCCCTCCCCTTCACAGCTCAGTCAGCCATCCCCAATTTTCCCAACTTCAATTTGAAATAGTGGACTGGGGTGCCCACTCCAAGTATCACTTGCCAATCCCACTTTCATAGTTGGTGACACTGTGGCACCCACCCCAAGTGCTGCAGTAAAGTATATGCTATTACCTACAATAAAGAAAACAGTCCCTCATTGCCTTTTGATTTGTTCAACTTGTAAAAAAGAAAATGATCCATTGCCAAACTGACCCATCAGACCCCCACACACCCCACCCAACCCCCAACTTAGCACCCACCACCCAGCACTATGTCACATATCCTCATTCACCTGAACATGTCCATGACATAGAAACATAGAGACATAGAATTTGATGGCAGATAAGGACCGCTTGGCTCACCTAGTCTGCCCATTTCCCTACCTGATGGATAAGCATCAGATCCTAGTTAACCAACAGCTAACTTCCTCCTACCCCACACTAGAATTGCTTTATGTCTGTCCCATGCATTCTTGAATTCTCCCACTGTTCTTGACTCCACAACCTCTTCAGGAAGGCTGTGCCTTGCATCCACAGCCCTCTCTGTGAAAAAATACTTTCTGACATTACCTCTGAGCCATCCCCCTCTATCTTCAAATTGTGCCCCCTTGTTCTTGCACATCTCTTTTTCTGAAAGATGCTGTCTTCTTGGACTTTGTTAATTTCCTTGAAGTACTTGAAAGTTTCTATCATGTCCCCCCTCTCCTTCCTTTCCTCGAGGTTATACATGTTAAGCTGCTTTAGTCTCTCTTCATATGTCTTCTGGTGCAGACCCTGCACCATTTTGGTTGCCCTCCTCTGAAAAGCCTCCACTCTGTCTATGTCTTTGCGGAGATGAGGTCTCCAGAACTACACGCAGTACTCCAGATGGAGTCTCACCAACGGTCTGTACAGAGGGATAACAACTTCCTGTTTTCTACTGTTGATGCCTTTCCCTATGCATCCCAGTATCCTCCCAGCCCTCCTTACTGCCTTCTCACATTGCTTGCCCACCTTAAGGTCATCTGATATACTTGTTCCCAGGTCCCTTTTGATTTTTGTTGTTGTTAGTATTTCACCCCCCATTGTGTACTCTTCCGCTCGGTTTTTGTTTCCCAGGTGCATTACCTTGCACTTCTTTGCATTGAATCTGAGCTGCCATACATTTGACCATTCCTTCAACCTTGCCAAGTCCCTTTTCATCCTTTCCACCCCATCTTGTGTATCAACCCTGTTGCCGATCTTTGTGTCATCTGCAAAGAGACATACTTTTTCTTCCAGGTGCTCTCCAATGTCACTTATAAAGACATTGAAGAGGACCAGTCCCAGTACCGAACCCTGTGGTACCCTGTTAGTTACCCTCCTTTCTTCACTGTGAACTCCGTTTACTATTATCCTTTGCGTCCTGTTCTCCAGCTAGTTTTTTTTAATCTGGGCTACCACCTTGGGACCCACCGCAAGGCTTGCTAACTTGTATATTAATCTTTAGTGTGGGACTGTGTCAAATGCCTTGCTAAAATCTAGGTAGGCCATATCCACAGCCCCTCCCTGGTCTACTACTTTGGTCACCCAGTTAATTAAATCTATTAGATTCATCTGACATGACCTTCCCACTGTGAATCCATGCTGCCTTGGGTCCTGTGCCCCACTGGCCTCTAGGTACTCAATAATGTTTTCCTTCAGAAGTGAAATCATCATTTTCCCTACCACTGAGGTCAAACTAACCAGTCTGTATTTTCTTGCCTCTGCCCTGCTCCCACTTTTGTGAAGTGGAATCACATCTGCCCTCCTCCAGTCCTCAGGTACCACCCCATCCTCCCATGATTTGTTAAAGAGAGTAGTCAGTGGTGTCACTAGTTCTACCCTTAGTTCTTTTAGAATACTGGGGTGAATCACATCAGGCCCCATTGCTTTGTCCACCCTCGGTTTCAAGAGTTCTTTTAAAACCCTTTCTTCTGTGAATGGACTGGTATCAACCCCCCCATCCAGAGTGTTTCTCTTGTTTGGTTTAGGTACCCTCCCTCCTCTTCTGTTGTGAATACTGAGCAGAAATATTCATTTAGTATCCCTGCTTTTTCACTAGCACCCTCGGTCCACATTCCCTCCCCTTTATTAAGTCTCTGTATCCCTCCCTTGGTCTTTCTTCATTTCCTAATGTACCTATAAAAGGTTTTATCCTCCTTCGTAACAGAATTGGCTATATTTTTCTTGGTGTGGACCTTTGCTCTTCTGACTGCCTTCCCTGCCTCCTTCTGCTTTAACTGATAATGTTCTCTGTCCTGCTCCTTCTGTGTTTTCTCATATTTCCTGAAAGCTATCCTTTTCTCCTTAACCTTCCCTGCCACCTCTTTTGAGAATCATAGTGTTTTTTCCTTCATTTTGTTTTATTGATTTGCTTCACACAAATGATTATTGCCTCTGTGATGGCTGTTTTCATTACTCCCCATTGTTCCTCCACCCCTCCTTTTTGCCTGTTTGCTAGTGCTTTTCTGAGGCACTTTCTCATTTTCCCAAAGTCAGCCCTCCTAAAGTCCAGTACTCTTGCTTTTGTATGGCTTAACTCTGTGGCTGTGTTTATTGTGAACCACACTTGGTGGTTGCTTGTTCCCAGATGGCTACCCCCTTCTAAATCTGAGATCCTTTCTCCATCCCTATTTGAGTGTACCAGGTCTAAGATTGCTCCCTCCCGAGTGGGCTCCAACACTAGCTGACTGAGGCATGCCCCTTCTGGGGCATCAGGAATGACCCTGCTCCTGGATGTGCCTGCAGCAAAGGTGCTCCAGTTAACATCTGACATATGCAGGTCCCCCATTAACAATATCTCCCCTTTTCATGCCATTTTAAGGACACCTTCTATCATTTTGTTGTCAGTTCCTTCCCACTGAGATGGGGGTCTGTACACAACTCCCATGTGGATTGCTGTGCCATTTCCTGTCTCCAGGGTGACCCATAGTGACTCATCTACTTCATGTTTACTCTTTAGTTTTGTTGCCTTAATCCCTTCCCTTACCTAGAGAGCAACTCCTCCTCCTCCTCTTTTACCCTCCCTGTCCCTCCTGTAGATTATGTATCCTGGTATGTTGACAGTTGACATGGTTCTCTGTATACCATGTTTCAGTGACTGCCACAATATCCAGGCATCCCTCTTCCATCAAGGCAACTACAGTAGTAGCCACAGACATTGCCAGCTATTTCCAGATATGTTGCGAAATTTCTGAAGAGTTTCTGTCTGATGCCCCTACTGTGGAAATGCAGAAAGCAGGAGATATTTCTGGAAATATCACAGAAATTTTGGGAAATAGCTGCCAGTGTCTTTGGCTGCTACTGTAGTTCAGGGAGCTTGTTACACAGACTATGGGCATTGGTACTCGTCACCCTTCATTTTGTGATGGTCTTACCCATTTTAGCCCCATCCCTGTCCTTACTGCCTTTGCCTTTGTTTGCATTTACCCCTGTCCTGCCCTCAAATGACTTCTCTACCTTGGTGTTTACCTCGCTAATTACTGTCTTTTGTGGGAGAAAGCTGGGATTTCCCTGCTCCTTTTCGGTAACTCCCTACCTTGGCTAGTTTAAATGCTTGCCAATGAAACATTTAAACCTATCACATAGGATCCTGGTTCCCCTCCTGGACAAACGCAGACCATCACGCCAGTATAGGCCTTCATCCCTCCAGGGGGATGCCCAGTCCCCAGTGAAGCCAAAAATCTAAACTCCACACCAGCTTTTCAACCATTCATTGAATCTCATGGTGTGGAGTACCCTAGCATCATCCTTGCCATAGACAGGCAGCACCTCCAAGAAGTTTACTGTATGTGCTACTTGTCTACGGTCCCTCCCCAACTCTACAAACTCCTCATGCACTGCTCTGATCCCATTCCCAGCCAGGTCATTTGTCCCTAGGTGAACAATGACATCCAGCTCCCTCCCTCATGAAGCTGCTCCTGCGATCCTGAGGATTCACTCCCTGTCCCTCTGAGTCATGGTGCCAGGCAGGCACCTTACCTCCCTTTCCTCTTCCTCCGCCACTTCTACCCCCTAATGAATGAGTCCTCCACCAGGAGTTGTTTTCTTTCCCTGTGGGGTCCCATGCCACCCTCCACTGGGTCTCTTTTGTGGAGGTTCCCAGCATCCTCCTTGGTCTCCTGCAAATAGAGCAGCCTCGCAGCCTTCAGAATGTCTCCTGGAACACTGCAACCCCATAGCCATTGCACTGCACCACTCCCATCATGACCTATTTTGTGTTCCCTCTCCTATTGCTTTTTATGCTTACTCTCTCCTCCCTCTACATGTTTTTCCACCTACTTTCCTACTGCCTCTGTACCCTTACAACTCTCGCCCTTCCTATTCTGGGACAGGAACTTCCTGTAGTCTTCAGTAGTCTCCTTTCTCCTTGCTTGGACTCAGACCTCCAGCATCTGGGTGGGGGTATTTTTTTTCTTCAAGGTTGATGAAACTAATGTGTCTCAGTGATCCTTCCCTTCCTACTGCCAAACAGGAAGTTCCTGTTGTCAGTCAAATCCAGTGGCTATAAAAGTAGAACTGGCTTAGGGTGGGAAGGAGGGCAATTAGTATGAAATTCTGTAGCTTTTTTAGTCAGCTGCTTGCTCTGAAAGCAAGATTCCTTCTGCCAGAAACCAGCAGCAGGAAGCTGTAATTGGATACAGATGCTTTTCTACTGCTCAAGCCACACCCCCCATTAGTTTCTTTTCTCTGCTCCTGACTCAGCAAATTAAGTTGATAAAGCCCCCTTCCCCAAACAGAGAAACACACAGTGACTTTCTTTTTTTTTACTTAAATGAGACCCCCTGCTTCTAATAAAGTATCTGTTCCTTAATCCGAACCGGCACTTACTCCTGCTGAGGTAGAAGTGTTAAATTAGTAAGAAAAACTGTAGCTTTTTTAGTCAGCTGCTTGCTCTGAAAGCAAGATTGCCTCTGCCAGAAACTAGCAGCAGATCCACTTTCCAATCAAAGGCACACCTAGCTGCTGGAACTAGCAATTATGATATAAGAAAATAAGGTAAGTCCAGTTTAATGTACAGTCTTTCAACAGGGTTTGAACTTTTACTCATAATATTGTCATTTTTATGTTTGCTTGCATGCATGTGCAAGAAACATTTGTGTCAGCTTGCTGGAGTAGTGGGTAGTGGTTGTGCGGCAGTGTTGTGGCCAATGCTGGCAGTGCTTTTTGGGGCTGGTCTCTGTGGTGCCAATGAAGGAGCATGCTGACGATGACAGCAGTTTTGAAGTGTGCCACCAACATGAAAGAAAGTCACCACTGCAATCATGGAGTGCCCCATCATTGGAGAATAAGCTGTTTTTCCTGAACATTCTGATGCTGGGGCAGTAACTGATTGCAGCAGCAAATAGCAGCTTGCCTTGTCTGGTGTCACATTTCAATAAACATGGCAGCGGCTGTCGCCGTCCACCTCTCACAGTCCCCATGAAGGTTGATGGGGGTGCCCAATCCCCCTGTCGGCATGCCCCCTCCCTAGTTCATTTGCTGATGAGGGAGCCCAATCCCCATCAGCATAATGTCCCCCCATTCATTGTGTGCTGAGGGGGGTGCTCAGTCCTCCTTGACTCATTCAGCCACCCAAATACATTGTATGTGCTGATGGGGTGGCCAATCCACATTGGCTCCAGCCCCCCACAACAAACACCCAGGTGGCATGCTGGGAGCCCACCCCAGCATGCCCATTGTCCTTGTAAGTAGAAAAACTGTCTTGCAATGCTTTTTTTACCTGTGAAAACAGAAAAATGTCCCTTGCTGTGTCCATTGCCCCTCCCCAACCCACACCCACCTTCTGTGCACCCCACCTCCCCACCCCCCTCTCACCCCATACTTACCTCTGGAGCCTGATGCGACAATCTTAGGTGGAGCAGGAACACGTCCGCTTTCTTCAAAGTTGACCGTGAACTGAAGAAATACCGGTAAGCTGTATAATGGCATAAATGGGTTTTTTTCAACTTAGGCGGATATCTCAGCCATTTTTTCGAATTTTGACACCAAATTTTCAACGTGGGGTTCTGGGGACCCCACCACATGAATTCAGTCACTGTTATCTGGTTATTCGGTCCCAAAAGGTGCTTTTGTGGTCACTGCATGAAATCACCTTTTGGGACCAGTTAATGAAATGACAGTATCACGGTTCATGAGATGGGCTCCCAAAATGCCTATGTTGCAAATTTGGTGAACAAATTCAAAAAAAATGACTGTGTTATGAGCATGCATTGCCCAGTTTCCATGCATATTCGTAACTTTGAGAACTTGTAATATTTTCACTCAAGATTTTCAACGTTGGCATTTTTTCATACCTCCTTATGAACAGTACAGCTATCATTTTTCATATCCTGGCCAAAATGTATTTTCACACATCTGGCACATAATAGCGTGGTTGCTGTGGAAAATCAGTGTTCAGGACAGATTAAGAAAATTATAGTGACACTGTTCATGAGCGGAGGTCCCAAAATGCCTATGTTGAACATTTGGTGAAATAATTCCACAAAATCACTGTTTTATGAGCGTGCATTGCACAGTTTCCATGTACGCTCATAAGTTTGAGAATTTTTTATATTTTCACTCCAAATTTTCAACATTGCCATCTCTTCACACCTCCCTATGAATGGTACAGCTGTCATTTTTCACATCCTCCCTGAACTGTGTTTTTGCACATCTTGCCCAGAATGGCACTGTCGCTGTAGGATATCAATGTTCAGGACAGATTAACAAAATCACAGTGCCACTGTTCATGAGAAGAGGTCCCAAATGCTTTCATGAGGTGGGGGTCACAAAAAGGCCATGTAGAAAATATGTAGTGCAAATACCAACAAACGCCCGGGGCGTTAGGGTTTCTAACCATAATGTCCCACCCTGTACAGACTGATGGGTGTCAGGGGTGTGCCTTTGGATTGCCGGCTGTAATGCTCATGCCATTCTACCCCCACCCCCACCCTGCAGTAAGTGACAGGCATCGAGGTGTGCCTTGGACTCTTCGGCCTCAGAGTTCACCCCATTCTCCTATACTGCACCCATTTCAGCATTTGTCCTTGTGGAATGGGGTGACTGTAAAGCCAAACACCCCAAGGCACTCCTCAACACTTGTCGGTGTCTGCAGAATAGGATGAGGTGAAATGGCATGAGTGTTATGGGCAACAACCCAAAGGCATACCCCAATGCCTGTCCATCTCTGCAGGGTAGAGGTGTGGTTGGCGTGAGTTCAGTACTTCACTGCCATTCCTATTCTGCATCTGTCTAACTCCTGCACTTCCAATGCTAATACCAGCAAGCAAACATTCGGCATTGACAAATGCTTGTTTTTAAATATTTTTATACCAGATTTTAGCATGGCTGTTTTGGGACCTCATGAACAAGGCAGTGAAATTGTTTAAATCCGTCCCAAACATTGATTGCATAGTTGCTGTGCAAAATAACATTTCAGGTGAGATTCAAACATTTTCATCTACCTGGTTCATGAGGTGGTGTCTTAAGAAGGCTAAGTTAAACATCTGGTGTAAAAATATATTAAAAGGACCAAGTTACGAAAGAACATTGAAATATTTCAATGTTCACTCATAACTTTGCTAATTTTTAAACATTTTCCACCAAACATTTAGCATGACTTTTTTGGGACCCCACCTCATGAACAAAGCAGGTGAACATTTTCAAATCCTTCCTGAAAGGTGGTTATGCAGTCACTACATGAAATCACATTTCTGACAGGATTTGAAAATTTTCCCCTACTGGGTTCATGAGGTGGGGTATTACGAAAACTGTTTTGAAAATTTGGTGTAAAAATATGGTAAAATGACCAAGTTATTAGTGAATGCTGCAATAGTTCAATGTTCATGCGTAACTTCACAAATTTTTGATATTCTCACAACAAACTTTCAGAACGGCCATATTTTACACCACCTCATAGATGTGATAGGTGTCATTTTTCAAACCTTGGATGAGATGTGTTTTTGCACTTGTGGTGTGAAATGATGTTTCAGCCAATATACCATAAATGGCACATGTCATTGTTTATAAAGGTACTCAGAAACCAACTATCTTGAACATTTGGGGACAAAATTAGAAAAAAAAATATTATTAAGAAACATTATATGTAGTGCCAGATTTTACATCAGCCAGTAGTGCATTGTGATCCCATGCTGGTGAGCTGAGTTTGGGGACGAGCTCAGTGAGCCAGCTGGATGGTGTTAGTGTGGGGACTGGTGTTGTTATCCAGCCGCCCCAACCCCCCAACCAGGGAAGGAATGGTGCAGGGTTGCCCACATTGGCCCAGTTACCATATAGTGAAGACAGCTCTTCTCTTGGCATATGGGCTGGCAACTCTGCATCTGTGGGTGACAGAGGGCCCTGTGCATTGACTGAGAGAAGGACTCTTTGCCAAGTGTGTCTGTATCTGCAGTCACATGGAAACCCACCAGACAGCCCCAAGTAGTCTTGACATTTGTCACTGCACAGAAATGCGGGACCAGCAGGGCCCTGCACTTCTGTAGGTGGGCAGAGTTTTCCCTTCTTGCAGGGCCAAGAGGATCCTGCACATCCGGTGGCTTCACAAGAAGGTGACCACACTGCAAACACTGAAGACCATCTCTGGCTACTGAACAAAGAGTTAGTGGACTTACTCTACTCCTTTGTTAATTGCCATGTAATTGCTTCTTTTATAGCAAAGTAGGGGATTTATGTCTACTTATTTCATGTACTTTGACTTCATATGTTGAATTGCCTTTCCTGCCTGTTGCATACCTGGAGAACCTACTCCTTAAAGGCAGACAAATTAGCAGCGTACTGAGAGACTGTTTGAAAGTCACTGATAAATGTTCTGAATCCGAATCAGTTAGAGTAGATGCCTAGTTTTGTGCCAGTAAAGCAGTACATGTGAGTGGGACTGAATGAATTTAGCATTTTAATATGCTTAATCTAGAACTAATTTAGTAAACATAGCATTCACAGGTATGTGTAATTGAAAGCAGCCAAGGTTCTTGTCTCATTAGCCTATATTCTGACCTAAGAGTAGCAGTCTGTAGCTGTGTAGGGCAGCAGTAGTATACGTTGTGTTGTAAGCCAGGCTAAATCCGAATCAAGCATTGTATCAATCAAAGCTACTGCATATTGCAAGCAGTGGGTCAGACAGCCTGCTCTGAAGGTAGCCATGTTCTAGTGAGCCTACTGTGTCCTCTGCTGGATTTTACTTGAATTGTTGAGAGGGTTGATACTTTCTCCCATTCTGGACTAATGTGGGAATTTGGACACTTCTTCCCCTGTTAGCTTCAGTGGGCATCATCAGAGTCCGTGAGCTAGTTTCTCTTAGCAAATCATATCAGGGCTGCACTAACTTCACTCTCTTCTCTCCCTTATTTTAGGGCAGTTCACTGTTTCCCTGTAGCAGTCTGAAGTGGCAAAATGTTGTGTAGGGGACGGTGGAAGGAACCCCCCCCCAGACCACCACTGCTCTCCGTGCTCCTTTGCTGAGACCCTGCAGGTAGTTATTGCTCACTGGGCAGATTGGTTCCACAGTGCTTGAGTTGGGCATGGGAATTATTCCCCCTCCTACCCACCCACCCTGGGGGTGCCCTTTTTATACTGTTTTCCATTTGCTTGCCATCTCCCCAAATGAGCTGCATCAGGTAATAATTCCATTCAGGCCTTTAGCCTGACCTGAATTCTTCAACTCCAAGGCAACCCATCCTGCCCAGTCATGATCACCAACTTCTTCCTTTTGGATCTGCCTGTCAGATCAGTGCTTCTACTGACTTGTTTCTCCTGGTTCCATTCTGAATCCTTGACACTTTACCCTGAACTCACTGTGGCTTTGCACCTGTTTTCCAACACCATGGCTTTGATCCTTCTTATCCCACTCTATCTCCTTCCCTTGCTCATCTCTAGCACTTTCCTGCCTACAACTCTAGTTTCTCCTACTCCCACTCCTTCTGCCGTGCCTTCTCTCACTTTCTGCTTCCACTTTTCTCTCCTCCTCTCTGTTCACCCTTGCCCACCTATCCTCCCCCTCTTCCTTCTGTGTACTCTGTGCCTCCTCAGCCCCTATCCACCCCTCCACTACACTCCTCATCCATTCCAAGCTATTCCCCTCTCACCTCCTAAATTTTGAGGCCTTGCTTCGCTGCATTATTCCCTCTGCATCTCTTTCCACTCACAACTCAAGAAGATACAAGTACCCTCCACACCTGTCCCTTATCTTGTTCCTCCTGCTTCTCTCTGGAGACATCCAATCCAACCCTGGCCCTCTAACTATCTCCTCCACCTCAGCCCAAACTAACCCAGGTGTCTCCTGAGGGAGGGGTTGTTTGCCCCGAAGCACTGAGGCATCCAGCTTTGAGTAGGAGCTTTATATTTTTCACTGTCAATGCAACTACAACAAAGCATGTGCAAGTATTTATCTTTGTAAGTATTGCAGAGATTGCACGTTAAAATAACTTTTCACTAAATGTTTTGATGTCTTTGAGTGCTGGTTTTTATTATACATGCTACCCCAGGCATTTCCCTGAACTCTGCTCCCTCTCTCCTGCCAAAGGGACTTGGCATTTTTCACCTAAATGCCAGAAGCCTCCTCCCCAAATTGGACACCTTTAAAGTATGGATAACCCAGTACCCACCTGACATTCTCTGTGTTACCGAAACATGGCTTTCCACCAGAATCCCTGACTCTTCTCTCTCTCCATCTTCGACTTCAACCTATTCGGCAAAGATTGCGGTAAACATGGTGGGGGTGTAGCCTTGTACACCAGACAGTCTTTCTCCTGCTTTGTCACTCATAATGAATCTTGTCCCTCCTCCCATGAACTCATCATTGCCCGACTATCCCTCCCTTCTTCAACTCCACTCTACATTGGCGCACTCTATGCCCCACCTAAAACTTCACCCGACTCCCTAGTCTTCACCATCTCTTGAATCTCCTCCCATGCTGCAAATGGAGAACTCTAGCTTATGGTGATTTCAACCTAGACTGGTTCTCCTCCTCATCTATGCCTACCCTCCTTAGAATCAAAGCCCTTAACCTCATTCAGCTGATCTTCGAACCCACCTGTATCAACCCTCACTCACAAAACCACTCCCTGCTTGACTGGGTGTTATCCTCCCACCCCCACTGCATCACTGCATCAGGCATCCTACCAGATGCTCTTAGTGATCACTGTATCACTTATTGCATACGTTAGATACACATCCCCTATGCTGTCCCTAAGTACATTTGGACCTGACCTCTCCATGCCCTAAACACTGCCACCCTCCACGAAGATCTCTCCCAGACTGACTGGCAACCAGTTTTCTCAGCCCAGGATGTTGCCTCTGCCCTATCCTTCTTTTCTAGCATACATACCCGCATTTGGAACCACCATGCCCCCTTAAGGAAAGCCAGTGTTAAACTACACTATTATCCCTGGATAATGGCAGACCTACTGGCCGAATGCAATGCCAGGGATAAAGCCTGAACCCACTATAAAGTGTCTTTAGCCCAGACAGACCTCCAAGCCTACAAAACACTCAGAAATAATTGCACCAAATCCATCCACCTATCCAAGGCTAAATACCTCAGGTCCCACCTGCAGCAAGGTCAATACATACCAGCATCATTCTGGAAAGTAGTACGTTCTCTCCTTGATCCCCCTGCACAACAGGCCTACCTAGTCCTCAAGACAGATGGCTCCCCTGCCTCTGATCCCTCCTCAGTAGCAGAAATGTTCAATAAATTGTACCTGCAAACTCCCTGATAACCCCTCTCCCATCCCACCAGACTCCTCTTCCACCCAACCTGACTCACCCATTCCCCCCTCTGCGTTCTACTTCCCACCTTTCTCTGCCCATGAAGTCTTTTTAGGTCTAACTGTCCTTAACCCAGCTGAAACCAGCCCTGACAGTATTCACCCCAGGCTTCTCCATATCTCCGTCCCTGCCATAGCTGCCCCTCTAGCCCACATCCTTAACCTCTCGATCTCTTCCTCTACCATCCCCAAAGCCTAGAAATTTACAAAGGTGTTACCTTTCCACAAGGGTGGTGACCCTTCTACTCCTGGAAACTATAGGCCTATCTTTCTCCTCCCCTCTCTTGCCAAACTCCAGTAGACACTCATTCATACTGGGCTGTCTGAGTAGTTTGCCACTAATAATTCTCTGTCTCCTGTGCAGTCAGGCTTTAGAAAACAGCACCCTACCATCTCCTCCTTTTTGTGGGTCACTGATGCTATTTACTCAGCAATGGATCAGAGTCATATTAGAGCCACAATTTTAATAGACCTAGCAAAGGCTTTTGATTCAGTCTCCCACACCCTCCTGCTACACAAATTAAAAGCTTCTGGCCTCTCCGACCCTACTGTTGACTGGTTCCACTCCTATCTATATGATAGGCTGCAATCCATCCAAATTAGCAACGCACTTTCTTCCCCTCTTCCTGTCCTTACGGAGTTTCCTCAAGGCTCCATCCTTAGCCCCATCCTTTTCTCCCTATTTATAAATTACCTCCCCTCCATCTGCAGCACCTACAAAATGCATATATACACTGATGATACTGTCATTTTCACCTCAGGCCCATTCATCACCAGCGTGCAAGTCCCTTTCCAGCAAGACTTCATCAGAGTGCAGACCTGGTTCCAGTCTAACCAACTGAAACTCAATACAGAAAAAACATTGCCATGACTTTCGGCTCCAGACAGAAAATGGCTACCCTCCAGTCTTCCCCAATCTTCATTACTTTGGACAGCTCCCATCTAGAGATGGTCTCAGCTTTTAAATACCTAGGGGTCTGGCTGGATAACAACTTAGATTTCACAACCCATATAGACACCATATGTACCAAGCTCCAATCTAAGCTTGTAGTCCTGTATTGCCACAAGATAGTCTTCCTCTCCTCACCCATCAGGAGCTGGTATCTAAAATTATTTTACCCATCATTGACTATGCCAATATGGTCTATGGCATGGCACCAGCCACATCCCTCTCCAGATTGGACACACTCCTAAATGCTTGCTGCCATTTTGCTACTGCTACCCCTCCCCTCACACACCACTGTCTTCTCTACTCTGCTCTCTTTCTTGCACCTCTTTCTCACAGAAGGATTGTCCACTGCACCTCCTTTGTTGCTAAGTTCTGTCTTGGGACCCTCCCCACTTACCTCTCCTCTCGCCGCTCTAGGCTACCACTCCAATTTACTCCCTGCATCACAGAGACCCTTGTACCTTCTCTATTCCTCACCCTCATTCTGCTGCTGGCCAATCTGCCTTCTTCTATCGTCTACAACTTCTCTGGAACAAACTCCCCTCTGATCTTCTCCTATCCTCCTCCTTCTTCTCAGTTAAAAGAGGCCTCAGACTTCTCCCTATACTGCAGTGCTCTCAGAGCTCCCTAACTCCCCCCACTACCAGAGCGATCTCCCTCCTTGGTAGTTCAGATTTCCTAGTGTAATCTCTCCCAACTCCTCTTGCCCTGGTGAAGGGCAAAGAGCATTGCTTCTGTTAATTCCTAGCCTGTGTTCAATTTTCCTAAACATCACTACTGAATTGGTTTTACAATTGTATTTGCATTGCACTTATTTTTCCTTGTAGGATGAATTACTGTACTGTAACTGGTCTTGTACTCTGTATACTTTCAAACTGTTTTGTACTTTACCTTAATTGTTTTGTACTTCTGTTGTATTCCTATGTTTACCCTTCCCCAGGGTCACACCTGAAAATGAACCTTGGCTCAGTCTGCCTTTCCCAGTTACCAACTTTTAAATAAATAAATAAACATGGGGAGGTGTGGGTGTCAAAGTCCCCCACAAAAAAAATCATCCAGCACTAGGATTTTGATTTTGTGTTTGGCACTGATGGTATTACCCTCCGACACGGTATTCCCGTCCACCATAGTAATTCCTATCTGCTCAAGAACTGCAATCCTTCCTAGGTTTGTTCTAAACTGGCAGACTCCACATAATGCAAATTATACATTAAGTCACTATTGATAAGACTCCCTTCTTAATTGCTAGCACAGACACAGAGAAGACCATCATTGTGTGTTGTGGGGCTTTCTCTGCATCACTTTACTCTCAACCGATTCTCTGAGTTCTGTGACTTGATTGACAGACATTGTTACAGCCCTATGTCTTGCAATGGGGTGAACAGACATCTCTCCCCAGAATTTATACATCTGTGTGGAATACAGCAGGGATACCCACTGTCCCTACTGCTCTAAGCCATGTATATTGAACCATTAGCACAGTATGTTAGGCAAGCTGTTGATATCAAGGGTCTTTGGTTAGAAGGGAAAGAACACTGCATCTCTCAGGATGCTGATGATGTACTTTTATATTTGTCAGATCTCAAGACTAATTTCCCAGCAGTAATTGATAAAGTGACCTATTGTAGGACCCTGTCAGATTATATGATTAATCAGAGTAAGACAGAGGTGCTTTCCCTATATTTTGACCCTTTTCAGGAGATACAAACCCAGTACCAAATCCAGTGGAGTCAGACAGTGATCAGATATTTGGGGTTAAGTTGTCAACTCGGATAACAAAATTGTGCCAATTGAGTTTTGCCTCCTGACTGCTTATTCAGCATCAGACCCATGATAGACCACTGAAGACATTTACCTTTAACATTAGGAAAGCAGATTTAACCACTGTAGATGTTAATGCTCCCCAACCTCTTTTTTTTTTTAATTTCAATTCAATTTAAATTTTTTAGTGTTCTATTTTTTTTAATACGGAATGACCTTTGGGTAGCAAGTGCCTGTTTTCAGAGGTGACCCAGTCAATTAATAGTAGAACATAAGATAAAAAACATACATATGTATAGTATGTAGTATAACAATATCTTATTATAAAATAGCTGTACAGTACAATAACTACTTAAAATAATCACATCTTTCAAGATCATTTAAATATAATTTCAAGCTAAAGGATTTTTGACCCAGTTTTGTTCTGTAGCTATATATCTTAAAGGAGAACTGTTGGCTGTTTTGAAGCCCTGACTGCTGCACAGATCAGGGCGTCACTCTACAAATTGCACCTGCAGTCACCCTATTAAAGACCCATTTTTTTTTACCTTTTTGCTCGTAAAAATCTCAAATGCCCCCCAGTGCAGCAGGCATTTTCTAATATGGCACTTCTCATCACCCCGCGATCTCGCTCTTCATAACATGACAGGATCATGCGCCACTGCCCATTCCTGATTGATCACCTTATGTACAGAAATGAAAAGATTTCCGCATCTCCGATGCCTACTGATATTTTGCAGTTTGTGCCTAAATGCCATATGTGTATGCTGATACATATGTCATTTAGGCACAAACTAAAATATTAGTGGGCATCAGAGATACAGACATTTTTTTATTTCTGCACATAAGTAAGGGGACCTATCAGGAATGGGCAGTGGTGTATCACCCTCTCGCATTATAAGCAGCGAGAGCATGGGGTGACAAGAAGCACCATATTAGAAAATGCCTGCTGCATTGAGGGCATTTGAGATTTTTAAGAGCAAAAAGGTAAAAAAACGGTTTCTTTTATATGGTGACTGCAGGTGTGATTTGTAGAGTGAAGCCCCAATTTGTGCAGTGGCTGGGGCTTCAAAACAGCTGGTAGTTCTATTTTAAGCTGCAAATTCTGTGTGATCTGGTTTTACTTGCATTTGAGTACTTTAATATCAGTATATTCAACTTGCTAATACTTTGACCATTAGTACAGTAATTTTCCCACACCAAATACCATCAAAATAATTAATTCAAAGGTCTAAAGGAAGCCAACCAGTCTGCTGCTATACAATGCAATGGTGAACATCTTCCTATGCATCCAAAACAAACCTACAATTTGAATTACATGCTATTCTCAATCTTTAGACCACACTGTCCATAGCCATGGCATAAATGGGCAATCCATAATTAATGACAGAAAGTGTGAAACTCTGAGCAACTAACTTCAGAATGTCATGATCAAACTTCTTTGTGTTTCTATATACTAAACCCAATTTTATATTGATTTTCTTTACAACATGGTCTACATGCTTGGCATAGGCAGTGTACTGTTTAAATGAACACTAAGATATTCAAAAAACACTGCCTGCTCTAATACCTTACCTGTAGTTGTTTTAATTATCAATTATTCACATTTTTCTATCTTTTTTAGAACTGGAAAATAACACTGATTTTATTGTAAATGAGTTATCTTTACACAAAGTAATTTTAGCACAAATGAAAATGCAACCACAATTGCATAAATTAAATTTAGCACTAAATTATTGATACCAGATTCACTACAATGGAAAAATTGCTAATAACACTTATTGGTGCAAATTTTTTTTGGTGCAAATAAGTGTTTCAGTGAAAAAAGTGGACATTACATTACAGTGAAAATGTCATGTTTTACAGTATCTTTTTAACCCTCCCACCACCACCAATGCAATATTACATCCTGCTCATTAGCATTCCTTGCTGCCACCAATGTGTTACTATGACCACAAATGTGTTTTTTTTTAACAAGAGTAAAATATGGTAACACTAACAGTTTTCACAATCTGCCTAGCAGCAGTGTAGGCAAGGTATCACAATGTATCTATTATGGACTGCTTATCCAATCAACAACTGAAATATTTTGCAGTGTCAGGTGGTTTTTGTTGCAGGTTTTTTTCCGCTGTCTGTGTCTGTTTACTCCTGCTTTGCACCTTACTGGCAGAGCCTTGTAGTAGAATTGAGCTTGAGGACATGGAATACTGCTTTGTTAACCTGAACGCTGACATCCGGAATTCTACACCCTTGTGTACATTCAAAAGTAAGGTTTCTAGGTGTTTTCAAATATTTTCGTTGCTGTTGTCCATGACGGTTTATTTCAGACTGCTGATCAGAAGAGACATTGGGATGTGACAAAATGTATTGGCTGTGTTTTCCCATGTTTATTATTTCTTTTTTCTTTATTCTGACCATTTTTTACCATCTGTTTTCGTCATCTGTTTTTGAAACCACAGATATTTTTTTTCAAGGAGAGTTTCTTTGGAGATGTTTGTAATGCCCATATTATACAAGATGAGTAGAGTTGGCAACATTAAATTACCCATATGTCATAGTTTAATTATGATAACATTTTATTCTCAAAGGAAATTTTGTCATTACTCTATTTTTAGCAAACAAATGACCTGTCCTGACAACTGCGGAACTTGCATTATTCAGAGAAAAAAATGCTGGCAATCTCAGAAACCATGTGTATAGTTTCAAGTAGTGTTTATGTTGGGTGTACTGATATCATTTGATATTTTATTTTATTGTTTTGTTTTCTGTATTAGTCTATACTTCAACATATTATCCAATGGCAAAAGATAAGGGACTACAGCTATAGTTTCCCCAGCAAATCCTGTTTTGATATACAGTACTTTTGCTTTCCCTCCTTCCCAATTTGCTCAATGAATGCCTACATGTTATACTTAGCCTCCATTTTGCAGCAGCAACTGCATATACTTTAAATCAGACAGTGCCATGATCAGCTGCCAATAATTATTTTCGATGGCATTGTAAATTTATTTTAGTCTGGGCATTGATGGACTCCAGGAGAATGGCAGTTTGTATGTGGCCATTCAGCCCTTCCCCCCACCAAAAGTCAGTCCTCACTCATAGAATCCTGAATGCTGACCTGTTTTGTAAGTTAGCATCTGATAGGTTCAAGGCATCAGTCAGTGCTTTATACAATTGCCATGGAGTATGGACCCTGTCCCATTACTGTTATGCAACATACAGCAAACAGCAGATGGGTCACACCTTGGGCTCAGCAAATTCCTTCAGACAGAGCCATTCTGTCCTGCTGTCATACAGCTGCCTCGTACTGCACACTTGTCTCTCTCTGTCTCGTCTCCCTCCATTGCAAGCAATGCATCCAAGTACAGTACGTAGGGAGCGATTCAACTTTTTTATTTTTTATTTATTTTTTGGCTTCAAGTTAGCTTTTTTATTATTATTATTGTTGGCATTTTGAGAGGGAGTCGGGCAGCTACATAGAAACATAGAAACATAGAAACATAGAAGTTGACGGCAGATAAGGACCGCAAGGCCCATCCAGTCTGCCCATTTCTTTTTCTACCTTATAAATGTGCCATCGGCCTTTGCTCTGTCAGTGACCTATCTATTCGTAGTCATTTGTATTGCTCCCTTATGCCTATCCCATGCCTGTTTGAAGCCCTGCACTGTATTCATAGCCACCACTTCTTGTGGTAAGCCATTCCATGCATCTACCACCCTTTCTGTGAAAAAGAATTTCCTCACATTCCCCCTTAATCGGCCTCCCTCTAATCTCATGCTGTGTCCTCTTGTCCTGCTATTTTTCTTATATTTAAACATGTTAGACTCTTTCACCTTGTTTATGCCCTTAAGGTGTTTAAATGTCTCGATCATATCACCTCTCTCCCTCCTTTGCTCAAGGGTATACATATTGAGCTCCGTTAATCTGTCCTCATATGTCTTCTGATGCAGTCCCTGCACCATTTTGGTTGCCCTTCTCTGGACTGCCTCAATTTGGTTAATGTCCTTGTGAAGGTGTGGCCTCCAATACTGCCGCAGTACTCAGATGGGGCCTAACCAATGTCTTGTACAGAGGGATTATTACCTCCCTCTTCCGACTTGTGATACCCTACTAATACACCTAACACCCCCTAGCCTTACCTACTGCTTTAGAGGTCTGCTTGGATGATTTTAGGTCATCAGTGATGATGATGCCCAAGTCTCTTTCTTCCTTTGTGACTGCTAGCAACTCCTCCCAGCCTATAAGTGGCTTCAGGTTTCTCTTCCCTATGTGCATGATTTTGCACTTCTTTGCATTAAATCCAGTTGCCACTCTTCTGACCATTCTGCTAGTTTATCCAGATCTCTTCTCATTCTGCCCACCCCATCTGGATCATCTACTCTGTTGCAGATCTTGGTGTCATCTGCAAACAGACAAGCCTTACCCTCTAGTCCATCTGCGAGGTCACTAATGAAGATGTTGAATAGGACTGGCCCCAGGACTGATCCCTGAGGTACCCACTTGTGACTTGCATCTCTTCTGACTGTATACCATTTACCACCACTCTCTGTTTTCTGCCCGTCAACCAGTTTGCCACCAGTTGACCAACTTCTGACCCACCCGAGCCTACCTAGCTTATTTATCAATCTTCTATGTGGAACAGTGTCAAAAGCTTTGCTGAAGTCAAGGTGGGCGACATCAACTGCTCCCCCTTGGTCCACCACTCTGGTTACCCAGTCAAAGAAATCTATGAGATTAGTTTGACAGGACCTTCCTTTTCTAAACCCATGCTGTCTTGGATCCTGTGCCCCTATGGATTCCAGGTGTTGCACTATCCTTTCCTTAAGGAGTGCCTCCATAATCTTGCCCACTACTGAGGTAAGACTGACCGGTCTGTAGTTCCCCACCTCCTCCCTGCTACCACTCTTGTGGAGTGGGATCACATGAGCCCTTCTCCAGTCTTCTGGGACCTCTCCTGTGCTCAGAGACTCACTAAACAATTCTGCTAATGGCTCTGCTAGTTCCTCCTTTAGCTCCTTAAGTACCCTGGGATGTATGCCATCAGGTCCCATTGCCTTATCCACCCTGAGCTTAGCAAGCTCTTGTGGGACCCTTTCTTTTGTGAAGGGAGTAGTGCTCACCTCCCTCCCCTGTGTCCATGATGCTGAGCTGTGGGCCTTGCCCTACCTTCTCTTCAGTAAATACTGAGCAAAGTATCTATTTAGGATAGATGCCTTTACAGGGTCCTCCTCCTCACATGCTCCCTTTTCTCCATTAAGCTTAGCAATCCCCTCTGGACTTTCTCCTTTCACTAATGTATCTATAGAAAGTCTTGTCACCTTCTTTACTGTTCTGCTAAGTGTTTCCTCAGTTTGGGACTTTGCCTGCCTTACTGCCTTACCTGCTTCCTTAGGGCAGTTTGGTATGCCTCCCTATCTTCATCCCGCTGTGTTCCCTTATATTTTCTGAAGGCCAGCCTTTTGGCTCTGACCTTTTCTGCTACTGTATTTGAGAACCAAAGTGGTTTCCTTCTTCTTTTACACTTCCTTTTCTGTCTAACACAATGGGATGTTGCTTCAAGTATTGTATCCTTAATGCTTGCCCACTTTGCCTGTACCTCCTCACCTGTGTTTCTTTTTGCCAGGGCTAGCTTAACTCTGTTGGCCATCTTATCAAGGTCAGCTCCTCTGAAGTCCCATATTTTTGCCTTGGAATGGGATGATTTAGATGTAGTAG
Organism: Neoceratodus forsteri; assembly: GCA_016271365.2. Taxonomy (NCBI): domain Eukaryota; kingdom Metazoa; phylum Chordata; order Ceratodontiformes; family Ceratodontidae; genus Neoceratodus; species Neoceratodus forsteri. The sequence goes on along the minus strand of CM057454.1, from coordinate 690,510,757 downwards.
CCAAATTGAACCATACCATGTGATGGTCACTGGCCCCAGGTGACCTTCTACCTGGAGATCTGTGATCCCTTCTTTGTTAGTCAGTACTAGATCTAGGATAGCCCTGTCTCTTGTGGGTTGCTGTACCAGTTGTTTGAGGCCCTCCTGCAGGAATCCACTATGTGTCTAGTTCTGGCCGATGTTCCTGCTGGTATTGACCAATCTGTATCTGGCATGTTGAAGTCTCCCATTATCAGAACCTCCTTTAGCTGTCATGTTTTGTATATCTTCTAACAGTAATGTGTCTATGTCCTCCTCTGGTCTGGGGCTGTAGACAACCCAGTTCTTATGGCTGTCCCATTTCCTGTTTCCAGGGTGACCCACAGTTCTTCTGGCTCCTTATGTGTATTCTGAATTTCTGTAGCTTTGATATTTTCATTAACATACAGGGCCACTCCTCCCCCCCTTTTTGCACCTCGGTCTCTTCTGAACAATACATAGCCAGGTACTGAAGTCTCCCAAGTGTGGTTACTGGTAAACCACGTTTCACTAATTGCTACTATGTCCAGTTTAGCCTCTGACATTATTGCCTGCAGGTCTGGGATCTTATTTCCCAGGCTGTGAGCATTTGTGTACATGATTTTCCATTGGCCAGATTTTGGTGTGTTAGTTGTTGGGTGAAGTTTGGCATTACCCTGTGCATCGTATGGGAGACAAACCTTTTTCTTACCTGGTGATGCAAATGAGCAGCCAAACACGCTGAGATTCCTGTTTGACCACTAGCTGAGGGGAGGGTGTTCTTCCCATTCACGAGTAGGGCTGCACCCTCTCCCCATTTGCTAGTTTAAATATTCTGCAAAGACGTCAAACTTCTGCCCCAATGCACTGACTCCCTCTTTAGTCAGATGCAGTCCATCAAATTTAAAGAACTTTCGCTCCCAGAACTGTTGCCAGTTCCCTACAAATCTGTGTCCTTTTTTCTGGCACCAGTCCTTGAGCCACGTGTTTAGCTCCCCTATCTCCCCTTCTCTGACCTTCCGTCCATCTGCTGTCAAAAACACAGATACCCTCTGTGAGCTCTCCCACCCACCAACCAGCTGTACCTATGTTATGTACCTTCGTTGCTAATACCACCCACACCAACAGCCTCCCACTATGAGCTATCTAATATCCCTACCTGCAATGTTCTTTGCTGGCCTATTCTGTAACATCATTCACTCCCTCCCTATGTAAGCTCTCTCATCGGTTAGCCCTTCATTCCTTTTCCTGCCCCCCTTCAGTAACACTGACATTATTATAGGAGGCATTTTATGCATTATGGCAATTTCAGAACAATATGCAGCAATTGGGTTATTTTCTTGTGAAAACCCCATGATAATAATATATGTTTTTGCTTGGACAGTTGCCACAGGTGTCAATGTGCTTCTAGTACTTCTGGTTGGGATGTGTCAGAATTTTAGCATTGTGTGAGGGTTTACAGAGTTTAATGAGCAAAGCAGAACCTTGTCCTCAGTAAAAAAAAAAAAATACAATAACATCAAGAAATCAACAATGCTGTGACAAGAGATTATGCTGCAGTCTTCAGCCTATGTCAAACTTGTCAGGACCCTGCAGTAGAAAGCACCCATCCATGGCATAGTCTTTTCCTACACCAGTGGTTGTTTTGCCATGAGAGTATCAATAAGAATGCAAAGCAAAAGTGGAGGGTGATCTTAGGGGATGCAAGGGGGCAGCGGCATTGGGAGTAAACAGTGAAATACAAATAAAACTCTGGTTGACAATGAAAAATGGGTCCTTGGCCCATGAACTAGCCAGAATAAATAAACAAATCAAGTCAAATTTATTAAGGCCAAGCAAAAAAGGTAGTTGTGTAACTTCTATGCTTCGGAATAACAATTATTTGTTCTCACAAAAGACAGTTGGGACTTCTATCACAGGTAGAGCAGCAGAAACAAAGCAGTCTATTGTTGTTTGCTCAGTTTGAAACTCTGGAGATCACAATAAAGGATAAGTTAGCAACCAGTTTTTGCCATACAGTCACTTTCTACCCCTGAATGACTTTCATTAAGCCACCTTAAAAAAATTTAATGGATCTTGATTATTTCATATGAGGCTTGTTTGGATGTTTTTTTAGGAAATAAAGGGATAATAGGACTATGTCTATCTGCATTAGAACGCAAGGAAATTTTAGCCTTTCTATTTTATCCTGAAAAAAGAAAACAGTCCCTCATCATCTCCCCGTCTCCTTCCCCCATCCTGACCCTCCCACTGAGCACCAGCCACCCCACATACCCACCACCCTAGACTTACCACCGGAGATCATTGGCCATCACCTTCTGTGGACTAGGACATGTCTGCACTCTTCAAAACTGTACCGAGAACTGAGGATTCAAGGTAAGAGATGGATAATGTATTACAATGGTGTTTTCAGCTTATGGTGATATCTTTGCCATTTTTAAATATTTTTCCACCAAATTTTCAAAATGAGCTTTTTGGAACCCAACCTCATGAACACCGGCACTGTTGTTTCGTTAATCTGGCCTGTAAGGTGATTTCAGGTCACTGTGCAAAATCACCTTTCAGGACCAAGTAACAAAATGATCAGTGCCAGTATTCATGAGGTAGGATCCCAAAAAGCCCATGTTGAAAATTTAGTGAAAAAATACCTCAAAATGTCTGAGTTACATGCAGTCATTGAAATTTTTCTACACACGTGCATAACTTTGGTAACTTTTAATATTTTCACTGCAGATTTTCAGTATTGCCATTTCTTCACACCACCTCATGAACAGTACAGCTGTCATTTTTCACATCCTGCCTGAAATGTGTTTTTGTACCTGTGGCACAGAATGGCATTTTGGCATGGATTTAAACAATTTCACCTATCTGGTTTATGAGGTGTGATCATAAGAAGACTATGTTAAAAATTTAGGTTCAAATCATGAAAAAATGCCAAAATTATGACCATTCATTGCAATTTCAGTATGGGCACTCATGACTATGGAAATTTTAAATATTTTAAACCTAGGTTTTCAACATAGCATGCTTATAATAGGCTTCATGTATGTCACAGCTGCAATTTTTCAAATCCTGTCCAAAATTTGTTTTCACACTTGTGGCACAGAATAGCATTGTAGTTGTGCAGAATTATGTTTTGGCGAGGATTTTAAAATTTTCTGTATCGTGTACATGTCCTCCTGGGGTGCTCAGATGGCTATGGTGATAATTTGCTCATGCATCTATGGAGGGATGGGTGTGCAGGGTCAAATGTCAAGGTTAGTTCTTGCCCCATCAAATCCTTCACAGCTTTTTCCTCTTATGAAAAGAAAACTGAAAACTGCAGGGCATGGGGTGGCCTGCTGAATACCAGGGAATGCTTTCTTTGTGTTTTTTTGTGGTGGGGCCTGGTATGGGAGGGAATTGGGAACCACTGAGAATGCTTATTTTGTGGCAGTGCCTGGTATGGGATGGCATGGGGGACCACTGGACAACAGGGAATGCTTTATTTGTGGTTGGGCCTGATAATGGAGGGCAGGAGGGGAGTACTGGACACCAGGGAATCCTTTTTTTGTGGTTGCAAATAGTATTGGAGGTCATGGTTGTGGTCATTGGACACCAGGAAGTGCTTTAATTGTGGTGGTGCCTGGTATGGGAGGGAATTGGGGGACAGCTGGACACCAGGGAATGCTTTTGTTTGTGGTTGAGTCTGGTATGGGATAGCAGGGGGGAGTACCGGACATCAGGTAGTGCTTTAATTGTGGTGGTGCCTGGTATGGGAGGGAATTGGGGGACAGCTGGACACCAGGGAATGCTTTTGTTTGTGGTTGAGTCTGGTATGGGATAGCAGGGGGGAGTACCGGACATCAGGTAGTGCTTTAGTTGTGGTGGTGCCTGGTATGGGAGGGAATTGGGGAAACCACTGGACAACAAAGAATGCTTTTTTTGTGGTTGGGCCTGGTATGGGAGGCAGGGGGAGTACTGCACACCTGGAAATCCTTTTTTGTGGTTGTGTATGGTATTAGAGGGCATGGGTGGGGCCATTGAACACCATGTAGTGCTTTTCTTGTGGAACTGGGGCACCACTGGACAACAGGGAATTTTTTTTTTGTGGTGGCGCATGGTATGGGAGGGCATGGGAGGGACATTAGACACCAGGGAAGTACTTTATTTGCGGTGGCACCTGGTATGGGAGGGAATGGGGGACTACTGGACAACAGGAAATGTTTTTCTTGTGGTGGTTCCTGGTATGGGAGGGAATTTAGGGACCACTGGACACCAGGGAATCCTTTTTATGTGATGGAGCATGGTATAGGAGGGCATGGGGGCCATTGGACACCAGCTAGTGCTTTACTTGTGGTGGAGCCTGAAATGGGAGAGAATTGGGAGACCACTGGATAAGAAATGCTATATTGGTAGTGGTGTCTGGTGTTGGAGGGCATGGTTGGGACCACTAGACACCAGGGGATGCTTTGTTTGTGTTGGCACCTGGAATGGGAGGGCATAGGGGGACCACTGGACACCAGGGATTACTTTATTTGTGTAGGCGCATGGTATGAAAGGTCATGAGGGGACCACTGGACACCAGTGAATACATTTGAAGTGATGCCTGTTATGCTCGTTGCCAATTTTCTGCAATGGTTTCCCTTGCTCTTTGAAAAGACCGAGGAGGTTTTTATTATCATCCCACTTCATGTCTTCCTACAGGAAAGCTCCTGATAGGATGTCTGACTGACAGACTAGTACAGCTGTGAAGTAGACTCCAGGCCATAGTTTTCGGCAGATTTCTGAACTTCATCTGATTCACAAGTCAAGGTTAGTTTTTGCCCATCAAATCTTTCTCAACCATTTCCTCAAGTAAACTGAAAACTGCATGGCATGGGGGACCCGCTGGACACCAGGGAATTATTTGTTTTTGTGGGTGCCTGGATTGGGAGATGATGGGTGGGACCACTGGACAACAGGGAATCATTTTTTGTGGTGGTGCATGGTATGGGAGGGCATGGGTGGGGCCACTGGACAACTGGGAATGCTTTTTTTGAGGTAGAGCCTGGTATGTGAGGGCAGGGATGGAGACTACTGGACACCAGAGAATCTTTTTTTTGTAGTGGCGAATGTCAGGGGTGGGCACAGGTATGGCCACTGGACACCAGGTAGTACTTTACTTGTGGTAGAGCCAGGTATTGGAGGGAATTGCAAGACCACTGGACAGCAGGGAAAGCTTTTCTATGTGCTGATACATAGTATGGGAGGGCATGGGAGGGCCATTGGACACCAGGGAAGTGCTTTACTTGTGGTGGTGCCTGGTATAGGAGGGAATTGAGGGACCACTGGACAACAGGGAATGCTTTTATTATGGTGACACTTGGTATGGGAGGGCATCAATGGGCCACTGGACACCAGGGAGTGCATTATGTGTGGTGGAACCATGTATGGGAGGTCATGGATGAGGCCACTGGACACTAGGTTGTACTTTACTTGTGGTGGAGCCTGGTATTGGAGGGAATTGGGAGATCACTAAACAGCAAGGAAAGCTTTTTTTTTTGTGTTGACACATGGTATGGGAGGGCATGGGAGGGCCATAGAACACCAGGAAGTGCTTTACTTGTGGTGGCACCTGGTATGGGAGGAAATTGGAGGACCACGGGAAAACAGGAAATACATTTTTGTTGTGGTGGGGCCTGATATGGGAGGGCATGGGGGGGCTATTGAACCCCAGGAAGTGCTTTACTTGTGGTGGTGCCTGGAATGGGAGTGAATTGGGGGCCCAACGGAGAACATGAAATGTTATTTTTGTGATGGGGCCTGAAATGGGAGGGTATGGGTGGGCCATTGGTTGCCAGGGAGTGCTTTACTTGTGGTGGAGCCTGGTATGGGAGTGAATGAGGGGGAACCACTGGACAACAGGGAAAGCTTCTTTTGTGATTATGCATGGTGTGGGAGGGAACTGGGTGCTACTGGACAACAGGGAATGCTTTTATTCTGGTGGCGCATGGTATGTGAGGGCATGGTTGGGGCCACTGGATACCAGGGAGTGGTTTACTTGTGGAGGGGCCTGATATGGGAGTGAATGGGGTGACCACTTGGCAACAGAGAATGCTTTTTTTGTTGTGACACATGGTATGGGAAGGCATGGGTGGGTCCATTGGACACTAGGGACTACTTTACTTGCTGTGGCGTCTGTAATAGGAGGGAATTGGTGGACCACTGGACACCAGGGAATCTGTTTTTTTGTTGGTGCATGGTATGGAAGGTTATGGGTGGGGCCATTGGACACTAGAGAATGCTTTACTTGTTGTGGCGGCTGATGTAGGTGGGAATTGGGGGACCAAAAGACAACAGGGAATCGTTTATTTTTTAATGAGGCCTGGTATGAGAGGGAATGGCTGGGCCATTGGACACCAGGAAGTGCTTTTCTTTTGGTGATGCCTGGTATGGGAGGGAATTGAGGGAACACTGGAGAACAGGGAAGGCTTTCACTGTGGTGACGCATGGTATGGGAGGGCATGGGTGAGGCCATTGGACACCAGGGAGTGGTTTGCTTGTGGTAAAGCCAGGTATGGACATGATGGGGTGACCACTGGGCAACAAGGAATGCTTTTTTTGTGGTGGGGCCTGGTATGGGAGGGCATGGGGTGGCCATTGGACAATGGAGAATGCTTTACTTGTGGTGACACCTGATATGGGAGGGAATTGGGAGACCACTGGACAACAGGGAATCCTTTTTTTGTGGTGGGACCTGATATGGGATGGCATGGGTGGGCCATTGGACACCAGAAAGTGCTTTCCTTTTGGAGAATCCTGGTATGGGAGGGAATTGAGAGATCTCTGGAGTAAAGGCAATGCATTTTTTTTGTGGTGGGGCCTGGTATAGAAGGACATGGGGGGGCCATTGGACCCCAAAAAGTGCTTTACTTGTAGTGGCACCTGGTATGGGAGTGAATTGGGGGCCAACTGGACAACAGGGAATGCTGATTTTGTGGTGGGACCTGGTAGGGAGGGTATGGTTGGGCCGTTAATCACCAGGGAGTGCATTACTTGTGTTGGAGCCTGGTAATGGAGGTAATGGGGAGACCATTAGGCAACAGGGAATGCTTTTCTTGTGATGATGCATGGTGTGGGAGGGAATTAGGGTACCACTGGAGAACAGGATATGCTTTTATTGTGGTGATGTATGGTATGGGAGGGCATGAAGAGACATTGGACACCAAGGAGTGGTTTACTTGCGGTGGAACCTGGTATGGGAGGGCATGGGTGACCATTGGACACCAGGGAATGCTTTACTTGTGGTGGCGCCTGGTATGGGATGGAACTAGGGGACTACTGGACCAGCTTCCATTCAAAAATACTTATTGAGAGTATCCCATGCTCTCAGTTACTTAAAGCAAATCAAACAAGGGAGTTTCAACAAGAATAGAATGTCATCAAAGACAGATTTAAACAAAGACAATATACAAATACCAGTCTCAAGGAAGCAGTAAGAAGTGTAGAGTAAGTACAAAGAGAGAGTATCTAGTGCAGCATCCAAAGCCCATCCTACAATCGAAAAGAGTTACCTTTAGTACACCACACAATTTCCTACTGCCAACTATCGGAAAGATACTTCTAGATAATCTGAGAATTTTACAGGAAATCTGTGTACAACCAGAATTTTTTCAGAAAAACCTTACATTATTTCAAGGAAATCTCCAACAATAAAGCATAAACTAGTGCACACTGAACAACCACAGAAAGACAGAAAAAGGACACAGACATTACTAGGCCTGCTAAAATCTGGAATGTTCCCATGCGGCAGATGTGTTGCATATGGGTACATGTCCAGAAATGACACATTTAGACATCCTCATACTGGCAAGGAATACCATATTAAATCACACATTATTTGTAACTCAACAGGGGTAGTTTATGTTCTGCAATGCCCCTGTTACTCTTTATATGTATTTAACAGGTGTTTCAGTTTAAGTACCTAGGAGTACTTTTGGCTCCATGCTTGTCACTTTCATTACAGGTTCAAATGATAGTGAAAAAAGTAAATCAGAGAATAGAAGTACTCTGTAAATTCAAATCATACTTTTCACAGGAAACAAGGTTAGCTATTGCTACTGGGTCTCTTCTTCCCCATTTTGATTATATATCCAGTATTTATTACAATATTGGGTTTAAAGAAATGCAAGCTTTATCTGTTATATACAATAATATATGCAGATTTGTTTTAGGTGCCCCCAATAGAACACACTAGTGTAGTCTGTACTCACGGCTGGGTTGGTTTTCCTCTAGTTGTCGAGTGGAGTACTCAGTAGGTTGTTAATGTATAAATGTTTCCATTTTGGCCCTATTTTTCCTCTCTCCAGCCTTCTTGTTAGAAGATAATTGCTTTCTAGCTTGAGGTCAGCTGATGATCCCTAGTATATGGCCCTAAAGTATCGACTTAAGTCAAGTTCTAGAGCCTTCTCAATCACAGCTACAAAAAATTGGAATGCTCTCCCAAAATATGTTAGGCTGGCTCCTTCTCCTTCAATTTTTAAATTTAGATTAAAACATTATCTGTTACAGAGATCTGGTTGTAATTGTAACTTCTGAATTGTCTCTGTTTGATTTGTATTGTCTTTGTATATTTGTTTGTTTTTTTGTCCAGGTCAGGCCTGAAAAGGGACCATTGGTCCAGTGCCCTTACCCGGTTACCAAAGAATAAATGAAATTTAGGAATGACACTGTGGGAACTCAAAACAAGAATATCAGAGCACAAGAGTAGAATCAGGATGAAAGATGAAAAATCACCAGTAGCAATCCACTATCGAGAAAGAGGGCACACTGCTGTACAAATATGTTTCTGGGGCCTAGAACATGTGCCAGAGCCAGCAAAAGGGGGAGACTACAACAAAATGGTAGAACACAGAGAACTGTGGTGGATCCATGAGCTGGGAGCACTCTATGAAATGTGGGGACTAAATGAAGGTGTTAACTGGCAGGCATGCTGGTAGCTAAGACTATAAAAACCTCAAGATTGAGAAAGATCAGAAGATTAGAATGCAAAGCCAGGTAGCAAGGGATTAACCTAGGTTCTTATATGCTTTCACATATCCCCCAAAAAACATGAATGCAGACAAAGGTCAACATGATGACCTCCCTCCTATGAATAAAAACAAGCAGTCAGTGACAGTCATATACCCATGCCACCAGGCACCACAAAGAATATCATACCACAACATAACAGAATGATTATTTAAATCACACATACACAACTTAAACGATGTTAGTGCAACAAAAAGGAGAACTAATCGGTGTTATTTATTACGTATATCTATCTATTCACTATTGGCTTATGTTTAAACTAAGAATGCACCCTTATAATACAACAGAACAAATATATGAGGCCATTGCCAGACAGAATTATAAATAGAAATACGAAAGACAAATGTCACCAAGAAAGATATGCTCACGGAAAATGGTCAAATAGTGACCTCTGATGGAGAATGAAACAAAACTGTTTAATCTTGAGCATTTTAAATATGTTGTTATGTTCTCATTAGGGACATAAAACAAGAAAATATATATCTGTTGGGCTTGAAAAAGATGAGTAAGGAATATATAAGTGAAAGCCAATGATGTAAGTTTGTGCATGAATCCCTATTTCCAACTCTGCACTTCAGCAGCTACTGTATATACCCGTACGGAAGCCATGGTTACCATAGGCAACATGTTGCCTAGGTAACATCTAGGCAGTGGGAAGAGGCTGTCACATGGCTCCATGCAGGTATAAGGGGGTGGCTCCCACTTGAACTCAGTGCTGCCCTGCCTACTATGTGGCTACAACTCTACTGAAAGCACTAAGACTGTTTATGTAAGTAAATGTACCATTCCTTGGCTAAACTGATACAAAAGCATTGTAACTGCAGTTCAAGAGACTCTTATATAAAATAAAAAGAGAATGTTAGCTGAAAACTCGGAAAACGTAATTATCAAATGGAAAACGTATCACTGAACAACAAAACTAGGTCATCAGCTTCTTTAAATGTTTTTTAGAACTATGCTTTGTAAAGTCATAAGCAACATTCAACATATAAAATAGTCTGTGATAAAGCAAAGGAAGATTGAAAGACACCAGTAACAAACGATGAACTGCTGTTTTGAAAACTTTACAAAGAGTAAAACCAGACAGCTATACTGCATGTGAAAAGAAAAAAGATACACAAAAAAGAGCAAAATTAAAGGTACAGCACATGAAAGCACTTTTGGCCTGTAACAGTCCTAATATTTGCTTTAGCACGTTAACAACAGTTAAAAAAAGTATTGTAAACATGTATGTTTCAGACAACAGTGTTAAAAGAGCATCTATCTCTGCATAATTCAGTAGCTATGAGTGAGCAGCACCACAGGTGAAAATGGTTAAAGGAAAAGAATGGAATTAAAGGTACAGCACATGATAAGTGCACTTTGTATGTAACAGCTTGAAGATATGCTTAAACATAGAGATAAAAGTAAGAAGTAGTGTATATATTTTTATTGCAGAAGGCAGAGGCAATGGAAGTCTTTCCTATATACTACACTAGCTATGAGTGAGAACAGCATAGAACATAAGAACATAAGAATTTGCCAGCAGAACGAGATCATGTGGTCCCTGTAGTCTGCCCGGGTTTTTTTACCCCCACTATCAATTTGTCTTGCTAAGGTGACTATACTGTCTATCCCATGCCTGTTTGAATTCACTGACTGTCTTGGCTGCCACTACCTCCAGTGGCAGGCTGTTCCAAGGGTCCACCACCTTCTCTGTGAAAAAGTACTTCCTAACATCTGTTTTGAATTTACCAGGCACATGTTGTGTCCTCTTGTACATGCAGCCCTGTTTTCCTGGAAGAGGTTCCTGGTTTGTACTGTGTTGATTATTTTAACAAATTTAAATGTCTCAGTCATGCCTCCTCTGTTCCTCCTCTGCTCGAGGGAGAATAAATTTAACTGAGTGAGCCTAGCTTCATATGTTTTATGGCACAGATCCTGCACCATTTTGGTGGCACATCTCTGCATGGTTTCCAGATGGTCTATGTCCTTTTTTAGGTAAGGTCTCCAGAACTGCACTCAGTACTCCAAGTGAGGTCTCACCAGGGACCTGTACAGCGGGAGAACTATATTACATTTCCTACTGGTACACTTGTATTGAGGTGAAGGGTGCAGTGCCAAACTTCCCAGTGAAATGGAACCATGCAGGTTCCAACATTTTGTAGAACCATGGACTTTACAAAATAAAAATAAAATACATTCCAATAAGTGAAAAACAGCATTTCACTTGCGAAATGCTTAATCATAGGGTAAGACTTTTGTAGGAGGTGGGACTCCGATTTCGACAGTTTTTTTGCTTAACTTATTTTATTGGTAAATATAAGAGCATGAAGCAAATGGCTGTAGTAAAACATTGTTTATGTATATGCTCCCCATAAAGGTAAACATACAGAGCAGTGGGAAAAGAATCCGAGTGCAAAAATGAGCGATTGAAAAGACCAGGTAGTACTCTGTACTAAATAAGAAAAGTAAACTGGTTGGTTTATGTAGTCCATATATATGAAACTGTATAACTATTTGAATACTGTAAAGATAAATAATGTTATGAAGTTAAGATACATATTTGTATAGTGCATAAAAAGGAATTAGACCAATAGAATAAAACAACATTTTTTTCTAAATATTGTTTTTGAATATAAAAAACGAAAAAGAAAATATACTAAAATGCATTTGATTTTATCCAATAGTCCCCTAGATGAAGCCATTCCAGCAAAATGCTGGGGTCTGTAAAATCTGAAAGAAAAATAAAGAACTTTGATTTTGAAAATTCAAGTGGCGTCAAGTACCTCTTTTGGGGACTAGAGCTGCCAGATCCCTTTTGACTGTTTCATTGCTCTCACTGTCCTCCCCTCTTCCTCCTCCAGAATTGATCTTCTCTCCTTGGGCTCCCTCCTATGGTACCTTTAACCTCTAGGGGCGGAGCCTTCCTCAAGATGGCTCTTTTACCTTCAGGTCACTCCAACAGCATGGTAGTCCCACAGGGGACAGAGTTTGAATTGCCAAAGCACCTGCATATATTATAAGAAAAACAATCATGCAACTAGCCTTCTATCAACAATGGTGCACAAGCCTTACTCCACACTTTGGTTGCATACATCCACTGAATTATATTCTATGTCCTTTATACCCCCACACACACACACATATTTATAGAAGAATGTTACAAAACACTAGCTATCCAGATACCTTATGAAGTGTATGAATATGTTAGTTCAACAGCGATCTGAGGAGATATTATTGCTTTTTAAAAGGTCAGCAGACTGTGGAATAGTGTACCAGATTCTGTAAGCTAGGCTAGGTCAGTCCAAGAATGTAAGACTGGCCCTAACAAGTTCATAGTTGAATATAAAATCTCCAAGAACACCTGCAGAGCTGGTAAGAGGATGACAGATGACACTAATTAGATGACATGATCCTTATTGATATCAGAAATGTGTTTGTTCATATGTGAGTGTATGATCAGTGTCCAGCCCCCAACTGCAGTTTTTATGAGATATTTTTTCCTACCATGATCCTCTCCCTAAACTCTGTTACGTACTACTGCCTGTTTTAAGATCTCACACTTTATTTCTAGCCTCATAATTATCACTATCTTGTGCTAAGCATGTGTAATGAGAAAAAAAAGAGCTCAAATGAAGGTTTTTCATAGAAATAGTCTATGATCATGTTTAAGAATAGCAGATGCTGAACATTTTCAACACACACATTTATCATAGCCCCAGCAGGACTAACATTTGTTCTGAGTTTAAGCAGGAACAAGTCATTTGTGAGGCAGGAAATTGCAGTTTTGGCAAACACATACTACTCTTTCTTCATATACTTCCAAAAGTTCTCAGAGTCTTTGCCAGACATAATGAACTTGAGATACTACTGCAGTTTTGTACAAGCTAGACAATAATGGAGTTCCCCTCTTGCAAAGAGAGGAGATGGTCTTGAAGATGTTGGTGATACTGTTAAGCTGGATGTTTGAGAAAGGGCTTGGGGTTCTCTCCTCCTTCAAATTCCTGGTTATCTGGCTAGATAGCCATCTCAGCTTCTCCCATAATGTGCATTCATTCAGAATTGCCACCTTCCTAAGCTTGGAGCACACTGCCAGAAGAAATCCTATATTCTCATCCCTGAACGATGAGAAATCATTGTAGAGATGGTCACTCTATTAATTGATTATGGGACTGTGGTGTAGAATGCTGACCCCAACTCTTTCTTGGCCAGACTGGATCTTCTGATTTGTTCCCTCTGTCATTTCCTTTTTGCCTATCCACCCCTTCATACCATTGTTCTCTTTAAACCTCTGTTACTTCCCACTCCCTGAATGGCTTCTGTCTCTCCCACTTTGCATTGCTAACAGCCAAATTCTGATTGTACTTCTTTCACTGCTACCTCATATCTTTTGCTTCTGTTTTCTTTATTGTAAATTATTTATGCTGTTGTTCCTGCATTCTGTTGTTGATCCTGCCTTCACTGATGTTGGAGTGGAGAAGTGAGCCTGTGGAGTCTGTGGCTCTAATAACAAGATACCGGAGGTGTGAGTCTCAGAACAGCAGAGTGGTCACAGAGCCAAAAGCATTCTTCTTTGTATTTTGGAGGTCAGTGGTGGGTTGTGGGTTCATTTTGTTGGCTAATGCAATTTCGATTTTATTTTAATAACTGGTTTTGGCATTATACAGAAGAGTAGTTAACAAATGAATGAGAGTGTGAGCGATCAGGTGGTGTGGGGGGGGGACTGTACAGCGGTACTTTAGTGCCATTGGTGTATTTATTTAATAAAGATTTCTGGTGTGGTGAAGTTCATTTTTAGTTGTGTTCCAGTCTGTAACATGGGAGTGAGGGTGGTAGTTGGCAGAGTGTGTGAGGGGAAGCAGGAGGGATCCAGAGGTAGGATGGGGGTTGGGGGGAACAGACTGGAGGAGCTCCAAAGTTGAATTGAAAGATTAAGTAGTGTAATTGTTTGGCAGTTTAAAAAAAATGAAACATGGTTTACACAAATTCTTTTGTATTTTTTGTGTATGGATGTGTCTTTATGTACAGTATGGGTGTTAGGATGTCAGGGGAGTAAGGAAAAGCAGGCAGTTGCAGCTGGGATAAAGTTAAAGTTTATAGAAGAAGTGCCAACAGGAGGGGGTAATGATTGATGCAGGGTGTTAAATAAATGGTGGTTGAGTGATGTTGGGGTGTTAAATAAATGTTAGAACCACCATTTATTTAATACCAGTGGGAATAAATGAATTTATTTAACTGTTTATCCACCCACACCTATTGCATATATATACAGTATATATATATATATGTATATATATATATATATATATATATATTCATGGCAAAACTCAGTTTCATGCATAGTTAGGGCTGTTCACAGCAACAAAAAGTGAGGAATTAGGTGTTGGTTGCTACCCTTGCACCAAGAGCCCCTGTCCCCACCAACAGGCATTGGGGTGTGCATTGGGGTCAGTCGGTCCCTAACTCTCACCCCATCCCTGTGCAGACAAGCTGAGGTGGTGCAGTATAGGAGAATGGGGTGAGAGTTAGACCAATGACCCCAACACACCCCGATGCCTGTTGGTGGGATAGGGTGTTCTTGGGGTGCAAGGGGTGGCAACCCTAACACCGAATGTCCTCACTTTTGTTGCTGTGGAACAACCCTAACTGATGCATGAAATGGAGTTTTTGGCCATGAATTTCCCTTCTTTTTGAGAATGAGCACTATAAATAGTGAATGAAATGTGGTGATGGGAGCGCGGGGCCCACCATGTGATTTTTTGTCACATAGTAACGTTAACGGTAACGCAAATGCAAACGCAAATGATAACGCACATGGTGATGCAAAGGTAAATGGTAACGCAAATGGTAAGAGAAACACAAGCGCAAATGTTAACGAAAACAAAAATGCTAACACAAACGGTAACACAAACGCTAACAGTAACAGAAATGCAAACGTTAACGAAAACAGTAATGTAAACGGTAATGCCAATGGAAATGCAAATGGTAAGAAAAATGCAAACAGTAACAGAAACACGAACAGAAATACAAACGGTTAAGGCAACGGCGCCACAGAAGGAAACAGTAAAGCAATCGACAATGGAAACGAAACCGAAACACACAAACGCTAAGGGCAACAGAAATGCAAACGGTGAGTAAGACACAAACAGTAAGGGTAATGCATTTGGAAATGCAAACAGTTACAGTAACAGCAACAATTACGCCAAAGTGAACAGTAATGCAAACGCAATTGCGTACGGAAATGCAAATGGTAACGCGCATGGTCATGGTACCGCAATTGGAAAAGCAAATGCTAACGGCAACAGCAACAATGCTGCCAAAGGAAACACAAACACAAATGCAAATGGAAGCATGTACGCAAACGCAAATGGTAATGCACATGGTGACGCAAAACAAAATGCAAACAGAAACAGTAATGGAAATGCAAATGGTAACAGTAACACAAATGTAAGCATAAACGAAAATGCAAAGGGTAACGCATACGGTGGCGTAAACGGTAACGGTAACACAAACGGTTACTGAAATACAAGTGGAAATACTAAGTGTAATGGTAACAAAAGCACACACCCTTTTATCCCCCAAAAGCTGCATAGAGAAACACAGTGAATACAAAGAATGTATGCATAATGGGCCTCGGAGCAGAAAATGAGCACTTGGAGTACTAAATTTCTTATATCTCAGGAACCGTAAAATGTAGAAATAAAATTACAATTTCATATTATTTATGGCTTTCCTGGCTAAGCATTTTTCCAACAAAAAGCCAGTGTCTTGAAGTGTTTCTGAGATATGGGCCCTGAAAGACGTGGCAGACACCATAATGTTAGTCTATGGGAAAAATCGTCAAGTTCGGAGTACCGTAACTTTGCATCCCTGTAATATTTTGTCACCAAACCACCAAAAGGCACATCTGTGGAATGTAGGCTTCTTCTCTCAAATGTTCAGTTCAAAAGACCAAACCATTCTTTTGCAGCAGGGTGGTAAACAATTCCTCTTATTTTGGGCATAGTGTTGCAAAGTAGTGTAGCAAATCGTGACACTTTCACAAAACAAATCACGAAAGTGTCGCAAGTGCGACACTACTTTGCAACACTACAGTTTACAAAAATTTCAAAAACATATTTCTGGGGTGCTTAACCCCCCAAAACAGACATGGCTATCATCCTCAGGGCTCGACTAGGTAAATACAAAAATAATTGTGTCCCTAGAGGGTCTCAAATTTAAATGCCAAGCATTTCTGTGACCAGTAACTGAAAACAAAATGGCTGACTCACGACACTACAGGGGTCATTTGTGACACTAAAAACTGCATTTGCAACACTGTCGAGCTTTTTGTTAACTTTTTCCATTGACTATAATGGGAAAATTGTTTTTTGAATAACTTTTGAACTGTTTAATATTTTTTCACGAAATCTTTGAAAGGCACATCAGGGACCCCGGCTGCATGTTCCCTGAAAGTTTTGGACCAGTCATGCAAACCATGCGACCTGTAGGTGCAAGCAAAGAATGATCAAAAAAGCGTAAATGTGACTCTATTGCACTTAATAGATCCACATCTGACCATTACAACACTTAGCAGATCCAGAGATCTATGGTACCACTCTGAGCCTGCCAAATTTCACGCAAATCCATCATATTGTGGCAAAGTTATTAAGCTGCAAAATTTCACACTTTAACCTTAAATGAGGTACTCAACCCTAACTATACTGGATATATATATACAAAATCACACATGCCCCCACAATGCAAAGCATCATGGGCTGCATATGACATAGACACGTGTTAGGGGTAGCTGGTCCATTCCACTGGGGTGTCAAACAGATGAGGCATACTGATGAATCCTGGTAGGACGAAATACGTGTCTATGTCTTCTGTTAGCACCCTTTGCAAACTGTGTGAGAGGCCTTTCGGCACCATGCAATTCTGCTTAAAGTTGGACCAGCATAACATTCTGTGGTGATTTGCATATGCAGCCCATGATGCTTTGCATTGTGGGGGCATGTGTGATTTTGTATTTTCTTGAAACTTGGCTTCCCAGCCAAATGCCCTTTGGGGTAACCCTTGCCTCAGTGTCTTCACACAGAGGTTCTTTGTCTTTTAAATAGTTTTTTATTTTAATGGGTTCACCACAATATATCCCAGGCACACTGCCTTAGGGGTAGCTGGTCCATTCCACTGGGGTGTCAAACAAACGAGGCATACTGATGAATCCAGGTAGGACGAAACACATGTCTATGTCTTCTGTTAGCACCCTTTGTAAAGTGTGTGAGAGGCCTTTCGGCACCATGCAATTCTGCTTAAAGTTGGACCAGCATAACATTCTATGGTGATTTGCATATGCAGCCCATGATGCTTTGCATTATGGGGGCATGTGTGATTTTGTATTTTCTTGAAACTTGGCTTCCCAGCCAAATGCCCTTTGGGGTAACCCTTGCCTCAGTGTTTTCGCACAGAGGTTCTTTGTCTCTTTATATATATATATATATATATATATGTATGTATATGTATACGCATACACACACATACATATATAGGTGATATGTAATGGCCGGTGGTGGAATACACTATTTATGTAATTGAGCGGAGAGTGACCTCAAATATCCTCATGAGTGGTGTAGCGTAGAGGAGCCACAAGTGATGGTAGCTGAGGTCAATCTCCACTCATTCACATAAATAGTGTATTCCACCACCGGTCATAACATGTCCAATTTATACAATAGGACTGTGCTTTTTGCTGTTTTTTTTATTTGATGATGGCTCCACAGTGGAATAAATGGATTTATTCCACTGCGGTGAGAATACATGTTTTTATGCAATGAGTTATTTGCTCACTCATATTGTATAAATATCTATAATACATGGACAGGACTTGTGTCCCCTTGAAAAGCCCATCAACTATTCCCGCAATATATCACACCATTTAAAATCATATACCATGGCCTTAAAGTCATATACCGTGGTTGGTCAAGGTATATGACTTTAAGTAGCATGATACATTACTTTACCACTGAAGCTCCAGTCTTCCTTCTGCCTCAAAAAACTATTGTGAGCTGCATTTTTTTACATCTCAGGGGGAGTCTGGAAAATCATGCCTCACAACAGTGCAAGGTTAAAACTAAACAGAAGATATGTGGAGGTATTGTAGTTACCAAAGCCATCCATGCAACTGCTGCCAATACTGAAAACAATGGGACATCACTACCAGCTTGAGCCCAAACACAAAGCACTCCCAGTCACCACACTTATTCAAACTGCACTCCCACCCTTCAAGCCAACATGAGCTGTGCTCCACACAGCCATGCCAACCTGAACCCCACACCATTCCTACCCTCAACAGCAAACATAAGGGACCAACAGCCTAGCTACACCTCCTTATATAGGAGGACCCTGCACTACAGAAAAGCTGGAGGGACAAAATAAAGCAAGGCAAATCCATAAATGATCACAAATGCAGTCAAAATTATAGATAATAACCATCCTAATGTATTATATAAAACAAATGCAAGGAAACTGTAGTATATGAGGATATAATGCTATTGAGGAGGCTAATTAGCCCACAACTCACCAACCTGAATGATCCATCTCTATAGTGAACATCTCCTCAGCCAGCTGAGTTGTTCACTATAGTGGGGTGTTGATATGCCTACTTAGTGAACAAAGGGAGCCGTTAAAGGTGTTAACTATAAGATGGAGTTTGTTATAGAAGGGTTCTTTATTGCAAGGGAGTACTGTATTTATTGCAATAACTGTGTTTCTGCACCAGTTAGAATTCATGATAATGCCACAAAAGTAGGGAAATGTGGTGTTAGGGTTTCCAACCCTAACTCCCACCTCCCAAAGCACCAAAAGGACAAGACCACACAAGCAACCACAAACAGCCATCATCAGATAAGACAAATGACATAAATTGTTTGCAGGTGACACAAATGCAGTAACACTAATGTGCTACCTTCATGGACTGGTATCTGCAACATGCACACAGCAAGACATACACAATCATTTCTGTCTGCAGACAGAAATCCACAAAGCTCACATCAAAATATCACTTCTGTCTGCAGAAGTGCAGGCCCCTGCAGCTGCAGATACAAATCCAAGATACAAAATTACAAAAGTACTTTTATCTGCAGAAGTGCAGACCCCTACAGGACCAGCCCTTCTGCAGATGACAGGTACTCATGCACATTATGAGACATACAGAAACTTCTGGATACAAAAGTGCAGGCCCCTGAGGGGCCTGTGCTTCTGCAGCCACAGGTGTGAGACATATACATTGAGCTCTAGCTGTAGAAGTGCAGGCCCTATGAAATACATGATACCCAAGTTCATAGGTTCATAGGTGAATACGAGATCAAGGGACTAGCCCATTATGACCTCACCACCCTTAAATTGGGTGGAAATAATATTTAGATTCCCCCATATATAGATACAAATTGTGTTTAAACTGCTGCAGGTTAGTACTTTCAACTACCTCCTGCAGTAAGGAATTCCTGACTGGAACTATCCTACGTGTAAAGAAGCAATTTATTTTAGCTGTCTTATTTATATTTGCCCTCAATTTCAATTTATGGGATCAAGTATTGCTTACAGAAGGGTGCCAATCCAAACATATTGTTTCAAATAATGCCTGATCTCTGGTTGTTTTATAAATTAGACATAGATCACCTGTCATTGATGATATTCCAGGGAGAAAAGAGTCAAGTTTTTTAATCTGTCTTCATATGAAAAAGTATTTAAATTCTTTATATGTCGTGTAAATCTCCTCTGTACTTTTTCTACAGAATTCCTGTCCTTCACTAGTGTTGGAGCACAGAAGGATAAGCAGTAATCAAAACTACATCTGACTATACTGCTATATATAGGTATTAATACTTCTTGCTCCCTGCTTTTAACATATTTTAAAATACAGTTTATTAATCAATGACATTTTTTAACTGTTTTGTTTGTATGTGCAGATAATATTACATTATTTGTAATATAGACTCCCAAGTCTTTTTCAGCAGTAACCTTACTTAAAAGTCTGTTATTTATAAAATACTCAGCCATTTTGTTATTTTTTCCAAAATGCATTACTTTGCATTTAGAAATATTAAAGGTTAAATTATTTGTATTAGCCCATTTAGATATGAAATTCAAATTGGCCTGTAGTTTTTGTGCAGATGTAATATCATGTACAACGGCACCCAATTTGGCATCATCTGCATATTTATTTAGCCATACTCCATCTGTGGTAGTCATACTTGAGATGAGGACATTAAACAAAATTGGGCACAATACAGAGCCCTGGAGCACACCACTAGTGATCTCACTCCAAGAGGACTTGTATCCCCATATACTGACCTGTTTATGTCTATCTGTTAACCATGATGAGATCCATATTATAATATTTTTGTAGAATTTCAAATTAACCAAGCATTCTATTAAAATTTTGTGAGAAACTGAATCAAAAGCTTTTTCATAATCCGAGAAGATGATGTCTACAGGAAGGCCTGAATCTAGTGCTACTGATGGGTTCAAAAAATTAATTAAATTGCTCTGGCAAGATCTACCTGGTAAAAATCTGTGTTGTTATACATATATATATATATATATATATATATATATACATACATATATAAAATTGTCCATTTTTCAATATATACATGCTTATTTTATGAGATAAAAGTTTCTCCATAACTTTCCCTATGCAGGATGTTAGACTAATAGGTCTATAGAACATCACATTCTGCTTAGCACCACCCTTATGTATAGGGATTACCAAAGTTTCCTTCCATTCTTTTAGAACAACTCTTTGGGAAATCAATTCATTAAACAACAAGGTAAGAGCACCAACTAGCTCATATGAAACTGCTTTCAGAAAGGTAAAAGGGATATTATCAGGTCCAAATGACAGAGATGATTTTAAAGAAGTTATCGCTGCAACAGTAAATACAGTGTCCATAGAATCACAAACTATATTTACCAAAGGTTCTTTATTTTTAAAGATACTAGCAAAATACTGATTAAATTCACTTGCCATTAACTGTTCATCAGAAACTAGTTTATCATTTATTTGTAAAGGTCCAACATTACAGGCAGTAGTTTTTAAAGAACCAATATAATTAAAGAAATGTTTTTAATTATCTTTTTGGACTGTTGCCAGATTATATTCAATTTCTTTCTTTGCCTTTCTAATAGCTAATTTGGTTTTTTTAGCTTTTTGTTTAAACCTGTTCCAGTTAAGCTAGGTCCTGTATTTTTTACATTTATTAAAGGCCTTCTTTTTTGCTCTGACAAGTCTTTTAATTCCTGTGGAATACCAGAGTGGAAGTCTCCTATTATTTTTATATTTTGTCCTTTCAGGAAGCCAGTTTAGGAAACAGAAGTCAATTTTTTCTTTAATTGTTGCCTATATCTCTTCTACTGTAAGTTTATATAAATCTTTTTGCCAGTTCCAATTTAATAAATAGGCTTTAATTGCCTCATAGTTGGTTCTTTCAAAGTTCCTCATTTTAGTTATTCCCTTGGTGTCCATCGTATAGTAATTTATAGACCATAGTAACATGCAATGATTACTGTCTCCTAGTGGTTCCAAAATAATCAGTGTTTCTACCTGTTCATTGAAGTTTGTGAGGATTAAATCCAGGATATTATTCTGTCTTGTAGGTTCCTGCACTAACTGATCTAGGCCTAAGTATATTATAATTTCAAGAAATTTTGTTTCCTGATAATTAGACCCCTCTAATGTATCCCATTTTATTCCAGGAAAATTGAAATCACCCATTAGAACAATATCATCCAATTGGTTAATGTTTGGTAAATAATCCATAAACGAAGCATTTTTGTTAGTATCAAGAGATGGTGGACGATAGAAAAGGCCTAATGTTGGAATTATATTTTATTTTGACCCATACGATCTCTATACCAGTAGGTGCTGGGGTATCAATATTTGCTTTTACACAGTCAATACAGTTTTTAATATAAATGGCCACTCCACCACCTCTCATAGAGGTTCGATTTTTTTTGAAAAGTGTATAACCTTGAATTTTATGACCCCATTATTCATCAGTAAACCAGGTTTCTGTTACCCCACATACATCAATGTTTTGGGTGTACAATATGATCTGAAGTTCATTTATTTAATTCATTAAACTTCTGGTGTTTAATAGTAATATTTTAAGTTTAGACCCTAGAGTTGGAGAATTTTGTTTCTGTTTGTTAGTGAGTTTGCTAGGTTCCATTATTGTATTTTCATCAAGTACAGTGGTGTCTATAGATGTTCTATGGTTCCATGTAATCCCACCCCCTTTATTAGTTTAAAGAGTAAACTATTGGTGCATTAATACTATTGTCCAGTATTCTAGTGCCCTGTTTATTTAGGTGTAGGCCATCTCTAGAATAGAGTTCCCATTTATTATTGAATTGTTCCCAATGAGTCAAGCACTTAATATTTTGTCTTAAGCACCAACCCCTTAGCCAATCATTTACATGTTTTATCTTAGCCTCTGTGTACAGATCTGCCCTTGGTACTGGTAGTATTTCTGATAAAACAATATTAGCTCCAATATTTGCTAGTATGTTTGTTAATCCTACATAGGCCTCCTTGATCTGTTGTGTACTCTGATTCCTAATATTATTTGTGCCATCACTATTTTTTTTAAATGTGTTTAGCCATTTTTGTGATGTCCTGGATTTTTGCACCATGAAAGCAAGATAGAGTATGTGTAGCTTTGTTTATGTCACATATTTGCCTATCCAGATTAGAGATCATAGAATCACCCAAGACATAAATTTGTTCAAGGCAGTTTTGGGCTCTATCTCTATCTCTCATCAAATTTAATGTTTGGTCAGGATAATTATTACAAAATTATTAGCCCAGAAAAACTGAGTAGATCTGACTGATTATTATCATCATTTTCTGTTTGACAATGGGCACCTAGTTTTTTATCAGAGCGAGTAGTTACATAAGAAACCCTGGAAAGCGATGGATTTGCAATGTTAGCTTCCATTATAGAGTCATTTCCTGTGACATCTTCCTCAGAATTCACAAGTAGACGATCAAAGCTATTACATAGTGGTATTTGGAAGCCAACAGCTTTCCTTTCTCTTTTTGTATTTTTATTGGTTTGAACTGTAAACCACTCATCTTCATTTTCAATATTACCTACTTCTTGTCTTGGCCTCTTTCTGTTTGACACATCACTAACAACTGCTGATCCCATAGGTTTCCCCTGAACCCTCTGACAATGGACTGTAACAGTAGACAACTGAAGTAGTTTTTTTGTTTCTATCTGGCTCATTTCTAATGCCCTCAATCTGTTATCAGATTGTTTAATTTCCTCTTCCAACTCTATATTTTTTAAACACTTTGTACATGTATATGGATAATTAATTGTCAAATCCATATTAAAGTTATACATGTTGCACATTGTGCACAGCGTGCCTTGTTTCCCATCCAATGTTGTTATAGTAGTAGACATTGTGAATCCCTGTAATTTATATTTCTTTACTTCTGAACTTGCCTGGAAATCTCTAGGATACTTGGTGATATGTAGTGCTTCCTATCAGCTGCCTTAATGCTAAACATGCCTAACATGCACAGACGCATGTGTCTTTGCATGCGTCTTAGAGCGCAACGACACGCACTCGCCCCAGTAGGGCTCGCCCTGCTCACTACAGGGCTTGCAAAATATAGCCCTAAATGACTCTGGAAGTAATCACAGAGGTCAGCAGAGCTCTGTGGTGAGATTTAAATAAAATTAAACTCTCTAACTCCCCAAAGTTAAAATCGACAGTATGTGTGGCTTAACTGAGGTCCTTAGCTACTGCTGTTGTTTGTAGAAATGTAATAAAATACTGCTGTTAGTGAGCTGTAGTTCTGGAGCATCCCCCACAGAACTACAAACCCCTTCACCTAGCTTGCTGTGCTTGCTAGAGCTCAAGAATTGTGTATTAATGCAAGTACAGGCAATTGCTTTGACACACAAGGTATATTTAAAACAAAGTATACAGTAAAAGGAGTGAACAAAATTGCAGCATACACTACAATCACACAATTACTATCAGTTCATACAGTGCTCTGGTATACTCACTACTTGTGTATCATGTATTTCATGGGGCCTGCACTGAAATATACTGTATGATACCCATGTAGTAGCACTACTTCTCTCCACAGGAGTGCAGGCACCTCAAGGATCTGCACTTCTTCAGTTGCAGGTATAAGGCATACACACCAACATCTGTGTGTGGAAGTGCAAGCCCTGTGGTGTCTACATTTGTGGTACAGCATGTAGAAATCCATGATATCCAAGTTGCAACACTACATTTGTCTGAAGAAGCACAGACCCCTGTGAGACCAACACTTCTGCAGCCAGAGGTGTAAGGCACAGACACTGACTTCTGTCTACAGAAGTGCAGGCTCCTGTTGGATGTGTACATCTGCTGCTGCATATAGAAATCCCTGATACCCAAATTGCTACACTACTTCTCTCTGGAGAAGAACGGGTCCCTGTTGGGCCAGCGTTTCTGCAGCCACAGGTATGTAGTAAGACATGCACACTTCTACTTGCAGAAGCACATACCCTTTATAAGACATACACCCTTTTACCTGCAAAAGCGCAAGCCCTTCTGGGGCCAGTGCTTTTGCAAATGCGGATACAAATCCAAGAAGGTATACAAAATCCAAGTATCAGCGCTACTGCATTTGTGTCATCTGGAAACAGTTGTATGTTTGTCTTCTTACCTGATGGCTGTCTGTGGCTGCTTGTGTGGTCTTGTCCTTTTGAAGCTTGTGGGGGTGGGGAGTTAGGGCTGAAAACCCTAATGCTATATTTCTCTACTTTTGTGGCTTTAACCTGAACCCTAACTGGTCCATTATTACAGTTTTTTTTTCCAAAATATATTTATTTACAAAAATATACATACTTAATATACACCTTAACCAAAATGTCATAATTTACAGTTCTCTTTTTTCCTTTCTTATACCGTACCTAATTCTGTAACCTTAATATTGCCAATGTCTCTCTTTTGCAGTTGTAGAGGAGGAACCAAAGTTTAGTAAGGGGATCTCATTTTTGTTAACTCACAAAGTGGGACAAGGGACCTAGATTTTTCAGATCTGTAACGTTGTATGTAGTATTCTTCCAATTTCCATTCATAATGTTCTCATTTGGTTTATATCCAGGTACGAATGTTCTATCAGTCTCTCAAAGATTAACAGCTCCTTAAATTTACATATCCATTTATGTTCATGAAAAGACTGTAGTGTGGGAGCATTCTAACTTTCCATTAGTATCTTTTTTTGTCACTATTGTGGCTAAAGCATATATTGTGTCCTTTATTTTATCATTTCCTAAACTGGTGAAGTCACTGAAAATGCAAAACTCAGAACTGTTTTTTTTTTTGTTTTTTTTTTTTTGCAATTTTATGCCTAAAAATTCTTCCAAGTTTTTATTGTCTTTCCCCACCAGTTCTGTATTTCTAAACAGTCCCACAGCTGATGTTTTATATTTGATGTTGTCCCACAGTTATGCCAAAATAATGGGATGTTGTTATGCTCCATGGTACAATCTGTCTGGAGTCATACATACCCTAGAAATTATCTTTGTTTAATTGTTTTATTGCTGGCATTTGTGTATATTTTATTTGCTTTTATTAAATAAATTAGCCATACATGAATTATTTCCTTTAGTATTTACAATTCCCTTTTCCTTTTAATTATGGTCCATTGTATGTTTTCAGAATTTTGTTCCAGTAGTATTTTATAAAGATATTTTACTACTGTCTCTGCTTTCCAGGAAATATCTTCTATGGCTATCTTCTGTTCCACATTATCTATTTTAATTCTATTTCTCCGCAATAATTTGACAAAGAAACTTTTTTTCTGTTAATTTCTTTATCTCCTTTCCACAGGACTGGCCCCCTTCCTCTGGGCCTCGCGGCCCTGTCACCCCGGCATCCACTGGTACTCACCTCTGGCTTGAGGTGCTAGCTGGCCAGGTGTGGCACCTGCAGAGGACAGGGATCATCCTGCTGGTCCACAGTGCTTTTCTGCCTCTGGTTTCTCCCAGCCCCTGAGTGTGGGACTTAGCATGCAATGATGCTAATTGCTGAGCCGTGCACGCTCCTGCATTCGGCTTGCCAGGTGTCTGCTTCATCTCCATCCCCCTTCTTGTGGAATCAGTGTGCTAGCCTCCAGCTGCCACTACAGGCCAGGCAAGTGCTGAACTCCAGTCTCACCCCTCCCCAGGTTAGGAGAGCTGTCCTCCTGATGTTCAATCCTCTCCCTTCCCGGCGACCCACTCGCACCATGAACACGGGTCACTGGCGTGGCAGGAGGTAAGTCAAGCTGCCTCAGCCCTTCACACCACTGGGCTGGTGACAAATAAACTTTTTAATGTGTTATAGCACATTTAAGGGTGGTTGCATCTCCTTATACTGTATTTCTTACATAATTCTGAATATTTATTTATTGAAACTTTTGAAGAACACCTTTGAGCACAAGTAATCTTTTACAAAGGTTCCATGTCAATAATGGAAATTACAAGGCAACATAACAAATACAATAAGCAAGTTCAAGTGGAATGAAGTCAGACCCCCTTACAGAAATAATTATATGAAATGTTTTCAGGCTGCACTCATAAAACTACCCATGTGATATGCATGCTGCAAGCATGATTTAAATGTTAAATTGGAACCAATTGCATGCATGTAGCATGTGTGCAAAAAGCAAGTGGTAACTGATAACTGCACAAATAAAAGTAAAGTGACTTGCTTAGGATCACACAGTATACAAGTGGGGGTTGATGAGATTCAAAGCCAGGTCTTCAGGTTTGCAGTTCAGTGCCTTTAACCACTAAGCTATACTACCTGCATACATATGGCTTACTTGTACTTCAGTACAAATCTACATACATCTGCACACATGCGTCATGCTTATAGCCATCAATATACTTTTTAGTTTTCTTGTCCCCCCTCATCTCGGCTGCACAACTAAACTGTAGCACACATACCAATGGAAACACATGTGATTCTTCCCAGCCCCGATACACACACTTACAGTACCCACAAAACTACTTAATTACTTCTGTCTGGTCTGTACTCCTACTATTTTCTCTCCATAGTTTTGAATGCTTCCATGCAAACAGATTTTAAGGGGCAAACACAAAATTAGCAATAACTCAATACCCACCCATATGGCCAGTCCCTTCCCCATGGCAAACACATTGTAGCTGGTGAGGCCATGCTGCTACAGACAACCCACCAAGTATAGGTATACGTTGACAGTCTCTTACCTGAGTACTAGGGAGCCAGAGGTAGGAGTCTTTAAGAGATGATGTTCATGGGTCAGAGTGCTGGGGTGTAACCCCTTGAAATGAATGGAGCTATTTTTTATTACCATTTAATACATTATGATGGCAAGTTGCTGCTGCAAGGCCTAGCCTGCTGCCACGGGGGGCCTTCACTGTTTTGTTTTGTGAGGTGAGCCTAGTAGAATAAGTTGGTGGCCTAATCTTGAATTAGGCATCTAGCTCATCACTAGCCCCTTCAGCCACCAAGGGAGACAGAGACTCATTAAGAGTAGACCAACAAAAATATGTCCGCACAACACTGCTATTGAGAGTTCAGTGCTCACTGATTCCTCCAAGCTGTAGTGTGCAGCTTATCTATTCTGTAGTGGGAAAGACAGTGTTCCACTCACATGACTCATGTGCTCTTGCTTGGCTAAAGCTCCTCCAGGTCATGTGTGATGGTACCACCACTAATAGGTGGAGAGGGGACAATACAATACAGACACAGTTGAGTCAGGAGTGCAACTGCACCATGAGTGCAACACAGGACAGGGGGGCACTTATTGTGCAAAAGAGTAAATCCAAATTTAATGCCAATATTTCCATACCATAAGAACAACTGTGGGACTGCCACTCTCTGCCCTACCTAAATGGTACCCCTGCTTTAAGGTAGAAATTAATTCTCAAGGGCTAACATCAGTACAAGTAAATACACTGGTTTCCATTGTGTTCTGAGGTACTGTATCTCCAAGTTTCAGGATGTGTCCTGATCATCATGAGGGTTAGTGTCCCTCAGTGTCCCTCATTTCAGTGACAAAATGTGAGGTATGGTGCATGCTTTCAAGACCCTACTCAGCATAAAGAGAGCAGATCATGGCCATAGTGTATATGTTCCATACAGAATGACAAAGGGAAAGTAAGTGAGTCATAACAGTCATGGAGAAACACATTTGTAGCACTAAATATGCATATGGAGATTTCCATGGCCCAAAACAAAAAGGTCAGGCTTCACAACACAGAGGCTTCTCTTTGCACATCTGGAATGGGGGATGTTGGCTGACTATATCCTAGGCATTTAATACAGTAAGCAAACAATACTTTACAAATAAATGGCAATTTAATGACAAAAATCAAAAGCAATTAAAGAACTTGCAAAAGGATCAGAATTAATGAATTTACCTAATTTTAATGGGCAATCAAGAAAAATGGCATTTTAATGGCTCTAATTGCTAGCAGTAGTATGAGAAATAGAAACTGATGTGTTTTTTAGATGTGATTTGTACCAGCTTATTTTCTGCAGACATAGCAAGCATTCAACATGTGAACCTGATGTGATTTTTAAATGATGTTCACACCAGCTTAACTGCTGCACTCCTTTCAAGCGTGCAACATGCAAACCTGATGATTTTTAGATGTTTGCACCAGTTTACCTGCTGCACACATGTCAAGCTTGCAGCATGTGAACCTGATGTGCTTTTTAAACCTGGTTCACATCAGTTCATTTTGTGTATATGAACCACATGCAAACATTGCACAATTAAGCATGTGGCATGCATTCTACATGTACGCAGCACATTTATATTTCTGTAAGGGACAAGTACAATAAAGTTGAACAAGTACAAATAATTAGACCAGAGCAATTGCAGACAATTTTGAAATTAGGCAGGTACATAGAAACAGTGCAAAACAAGCACAGTAATGGTTCGTGGTGACAGAGCCAGAGTCTGACACAGTTCAAAGTATATACTGGGAGGAACTCAGGATGATTAGCAATTACAGTTGCACTGAACTGTTAGGGTTGCCAGTAGTGCTGTCTTAAACTGGTCAAATGTAGGGAGATTAAGCGAGTCTTCAGGCAGCTCATTTCACCAGCCAGCAGCCCTACTAGCAAATGAATGTTTGCACAGATGAGCATGGAAAAAAGGCAATACAGGGGCATTCTGAGCCATGCTCTTGGTGTTGTAGAGATTGTTGACAGGGTCAAAGCAGTGAGCTAGGTTGGGAGGGTAGGCCCAGTAGTGCCATATTGGCTAGCAGACATGTCTGGAACTTACTTCTGCTAGGTAGAGGTAACCAATTTGTTTGGGTGTAGAGGGTTCCGCTATCAGTGTGCTTGTCAGTACCAAGCCCAAAGCAACAAGCCTTATTATATATCAGATTTATTCTGCTGAGAATTGAGTCGCAGACAGTTGCATAGACAAGGAGGCTATAGTCAACCTTTGACAGTACTGAGCTTGCTACTATGAGGTGTCTAGAATCAGCAGTGACGTTAACACAGTTGAGTTACAAGGCTCACAATCTTCTGTTTACCATGGACACAAGGTGGTAAACATGAACAAAAGATAAGGTATTGTCCAGGGTCACCTGAGGTATTTAAACATTTCTGCCTATTGAAGTATATGTCCCAGATCATTGTCGATAACAAGGGATGGCACATTTTTCTTCATTTGTGGGCTACTGAAGAGCATTATCTTAGATTTTCTGTAATTTAGAACCAATTTGTTTTGGAAGAACCATTTTTAAATTCCTCAAAATTACCTTAGAGGACAAAGCTAAGGCTGCTAAGGTTAGGGTTCTTGGAATAGATAACAGCATTGTATATACAGAGAACATTTGCAGACTGACATGCATATGGCAGGTGGTTTATGAATAAGCCAAATAGTAGGAGGCCCAGAATGGAGCCTTGGGGAATGCCAGTGAAAATATTCCTAATGTCTGACAAGGTGCCATCTATCTTAATGCATTGAGTGTGATTAGTGAGGTAGTTCTGGAACCTGCTGATTGTGTCTAGTGGTAGGCCTAGGCCACAGAGTTTGTAGAGAAGGAGCTCATGATTGACCAAGTCAATCAAGTCAAAGGTTTTTGTCAAGTTGATCTATATAGTGACAGCCTTGCCTCCATTGTCATGGGTTGTCATGGGCCTCAAGGACAAAATTGGAATACTTGATTAGTGCTGTATTGGTGCAATGTTTTTCTGAAATCCATTCTGTTGGGAATACTGTATTTCACATTGTTCAAGATATGAGACAAGTTGATCGGACACTGTTCTCTCAAGGACTTGGGACAAAGGGGAGAATGTGTAAACTGAAATGTAGCTGGGAAGATTAGGATGGTTGCCGCTTTCAAAAACTGGTGTAATCAGCACAGATTTCCACTTTTTGAGGAACTGGAAGTAACGCAGAGAGGAGATAAATTTTTTGGAAATGGGGTAAGAAAGCTCCTCAAAAACCAGGACAAATAGGATCATAGCAATTGAATCACCCCCCCCCCCCAGTTCTTGTTTTACCAAGAACCTTTCTTATCTAATTAGAGGTGTCCCTTACTCAGACAGGTTTAAAATAGAATTTAGGATATTTTGACTCTGGTTTCAGTGGTTTTGTGTTAACAGAACCAGGACCACCACTGGAGGGCAGGGTTAGCTCAGTGGGGATGACAAAGCTAAGGTCAGTGAATACAACATTGAATTTGTTGACAATTTAAATTGGATCAAGTACCTCATGACCATCAACCTTGAATATTTTTTGTGAGTTTTTTCACTGTCACCAAGGAGTTCTAAGACATTCTCCCAGAATCTTTTAACATTACTCCAGTTCAGTGTTTACTGGGCCTTGCTGTAGCTGGATTTTGCCAACTGAATCCTAGAAGTGCATTTATTCCTGGTATCCTTGTATTTTTGCATGTGGACTGGGAAGCCAGTCTCCCTGGCCAGCACCCACAGGTTATCCCTCATTCTCATGAGGGCTAGGAGTTTTGGGTGAACCAATCAGCGAGTATACCTCTTACTTCACACTTTTTGAAGGGTACAGATTTATTATGGCAGTGTTGAATTCCATGACAAAGAATGCTAGGGCTGAATCAACATCAGGGATGGCATCAAGGAAGCTCCAGTTTAGCTGGGCCACATAGGATTTGAATTTTGGCACATTCATTTTGCTTATGACATGCCTGTTTATGAACCAGAAGGAGGGCCTGGACTGTTTTCTTCCCACAAGCATTGCACAAGTGAGTGGTCACTAAGGTTATCAGGAAGAACTTTGACCATTTTCACCCTGTCCTGGTGAGTTACAATTATCCAATCGAGTAGTGCTGTAATGCTGATTTAGAGTTAGTTCTGGTGTGCTCAGTGACCATTTGTGCTAGAAAGAGACTGGAGATCTTATCTCTTTGCTTGGTACTGTACTTTATGGTCCAGTAATATTAACGCCATCAGTTTCTATGAATCCTGAATGCTGATTAAATTGTTTAAGGAAGTTAGAGAGGGACTCCATACTCACTTGTTGTTTAGCAGGTGGAATAGACACCACCAAGTGGACAAGAGATTTTTGACATCGCCCCAGCCAGAAATTTAATGGTCAAGCATTCACAGTCTCTAGACAGGTCTTCAATTTCAAGTTTTGAGGCTTGCAGGTGGGAACTGAGATAGATCAGGCAGACCACCTCATTTGCCTAGTCTGTCTTCTCTGAAGATATTGAAACCTGGTAGTGAGGTGGCAGAGTCTGGCATTTTGGAGTTAAGCCAGGTTTTGGTGAGGGAACTATCCGGTTGCACTAATGCCACCCAGGCTTCTAGCTGAGCAAATTTATACAGGAGTCTGCCAATGTTTAGGGAGATTATGTTTAGTTTTCCTTGACTCCCAGAACCATGCCTAGGCCTGTCTGCAGGGCCTGGGTTGGAGAGGACATTCCCAGAAAGCAATAGAAGCAATAAACTTAGGCCCCTGGAGACTCTAAGGAAGGGTCTCAGTCTCCAAGTTTTTCTCTTAGGGGAGATGGGACTTACCAGAGGTCCCAGAGACATAATTATAGCATATGATCTCAAGACATACCCCTAACACCACCTGTGATAGGTCAGTTTTGCAGTAGACCTAAGGCTGTGGGGATTTGGAATGTAGGGGCAGTTCAGAGGAATCATGTGACTATGGTTTCAACATGAAGTTCTATGAGAAGACCACTTTACCCATAGAGGGCACAGAAGGCTCATGAAAAAATACATTGGGTAGGTGGGTCAACATTAGTAGTATTGCAATAAACATATGAACATACAAAGAAGCCAGCAAAAGAAGGCCATTTGGTCTATCTAGTCTGCTCATATTGTAGGGTCCACAGCTTGAGCGACTCTCCCTGCCCCCAACCCCACTCCTTCCATCCTCCTTATCCTGATCCTTACCTTCCCACTATGCCTATCCAGTACCTGGTTGGATGAGTGCTACATTTATAGCACCAGTCAAGAGAGCGCTAGTCCACATAGCACTACCAGCGACAGCGAGCAGGGATTTACAACACTAGCCATATGCATGCCACTGGTTGCTGTCCATGATACTGCTATGCAGACAAGGGCAGCAGTATCCAGGAGCCTGGCTGAGCTGCTCCCATGTTGTGGAGGCTGGGGCATAAAGCAGATCAGTCAGGCAACAGTAGAGACCTGGGTTCTAATCCTGGTCTCCAAAAAGCTTTGCCAATCGGGACTTTAACACTGGTGCGAAGGGCTGTGAAAACAGTATTCCACAGCCCCACATATTTTTTCTTGCCCTGTGATCTACTCCCCGCCCGAGTGAGAATCCTTATTAGGGGATGTGTGGGGGGTACGTTGGGGGGTCCGGGGGCAGAGCCCCCTCGCAAAAGAAATATTGGTGCTATTTTTTCTGCACCCTTCTTGCCGACGGCATTCTTGTCAGGGCTATTCTAACCCAGTACCAGCCTATCCCAGTCACTCTAAAAGCTGCCCACTCTCTTTAACGAGATCACCTCTTCTGGCAGCACATTCCAAGTGTCCACCATCCTCTCTGTGAAGAAGTTCTTCCTGACCTCCTTCCTAAACCTCCCACCCTCCAGCTTAAGACTGTGCTTCCTCGTGTTATGGCTGCCACTCAGCTTAAAGAGACTCTCCTTATCCACCTTATTTATCTCTTTCAAGTACTTGACAATCCCAGTCATGTCCCCTTTCTCTCTCCTGTCCTCCAGGGAGTACATGTTCAGTGCCCTCAACCTCTCCTCATATGGCTTATCCTTCTGTCCTGTTATCATCTTTGTAGCCCTTCTCTGGACCTTGTCCAGCAGGTTAATGTCCTTTTTGAGGTGTGGGAACCAGTACAGTACTCCTACTCTAGATGTGGCCTTACCAGTGACCTGTACAAGGGCAGTATAACCTCCCTTCTCCAATTACTAATCCTGCTAGCTGTGCATTCCAGCATCTTGTTTTCCCTTGCTGCTGTTTTCTTGGAGTGCTTCAGGTCATTGGTGATCATCACTCCCAGGTCCTTTGCCTCCTATGATACAGATACCTGGACTTCACCCAGGAAGTACTCTGTCCTGGAATTCTTGGCTCCCGTATGCATACTTTTGCATTTCTTGGCATTGAAGCCAAGCTGCCAGATCCTGGACCACCTCCAAGCTTTTCCAAATCATCCTGTAGGTCCTGTTTCCCTTCAGCTGTGTACTCTCTCCCACACAGCTTGGTGTCATCCATGAATTGGCCCTTAATGCCATCTGCAATGTCACTGATAATGACATTGAACAACATCGGCCCCAGCACTAAGCCCTGCGGGATCCCACTGGTTACCTCTCTGGTGCCAGATAACTCTCCCCCCACAACCACCCTCTGGGTTTAGCCACTCAGCCAGTTTTCCACCCATCTGACCATCTTATCCCCAACCCTGAGATCCACCAACTTCCTGATCAACCTCTTGTGGGGCACAGAGTCAAAGGTCTTTCTGAAATCAAGATAGAGGATGTCTACTGCTTGGCCACTGTTTACTATATTACTGACACAGTCAAAAAGAAGTCAATCAGATTAATTTGACAAGATCCCCCCCCCCCCCATGAACCCATGCTGTCTCACATGCTGGAGACCATGCTCCTCTAGATATTAGACTAATCTTTCCTTTAGTATGGTCTCCATGAGCTTCAGCACAATTGAGTTCAGCCTGACTGGTCTGTAATTCCCTGGGTCACCCTTGGGACCACTTTTATGGAGAGGCACCACATGTGCTTTTCTCCAGTCCTGCAGTACCACACCTGACTCTAATGAACTATTAAATAGGTCTGCTAGTGTCCCTGCCAGTTCCTCTGTCAGTCCCCTATGTACCCTTGGATTTATTCTGTCCAGGCCTAGTGATTTGTCCATCTTCAATTCCAGCAGACCTGTCCTCACCCTATCCACCTCTCTCACCACATCTGTGCCCCCCCCTGCTCCTCTTCTCCCACCTGAAGACACTGGTTCATCCTTCTCCAGAAGTATTCATTTAGTATCTCTGCCTTTCCCCCATTATCCTCCACCCACTCCTCAACTTTCTTAAGCCTAACAATCATTTCCTTCTTGTCCCATTTCTCACTTATATAGTGAAAGAAAGTCTTTTCCCCATCTTAATTCCTTCAGCTATCTTCAGCTCCTTCTGTGCCTTTGCTTGCCAGACTTCCTTATTTGCCTCACTAGCCAACCTTAAGTAATTTTCCCTATCCATCTCTCACTTGGTCTTCCTGAATTTTCTATAGCCAACGTCTTTTTTCTTACTGCCAGGGCAACCCCAGAACTGAACCAGCTGGGGGTTATGGTCCTTGTGTTCTTCCCTCTGAACCTAATGCACTCCTCTATGGCAACCAGATTTCCTTCCTTAATGACAAACCACCTTTGGTCCACTCCCATATCTGCTCTGATGCCTACCCGGAGGCTCCTTAGCACTTTGTTCATTTTCCTGAAGTCCACCCTCCTAAAATCCAAGATTTTGGTCTTAGGATGCTTTTCCTACTCATATCCAACTAGAACCACACTGTGCAATGGTCACTCCCACCCAGTGGCTCCCTGACCATTATTTCCTGTACATGTTCCCCATTTCTGAGCTCCAGATGAAGAATTTGCTCTGCTCTTGTTGATTCTGTGATGCACTGAGTCAGAAACCCACTCTGCAGTCCTTCTAGGATCACCTGACTCTGAGCACATGTTGTGGATGGTATGCTCCAGTCCACCTTGGGCAGGTTGAAGTCCCCCACAATTACTGTCACAAATGCTCTCCACAGGTCAGGCCCTCTGCTCCCACAGTGCCAACCTCAGAGTGCAATAGTGTGAACAGGTAACAGACAGGGTAACCCTCCTGTCTGCTTTGGGTCCGAATCACCTTTTAGCCTCAAGTTCAGGGGGGATTCAAACTGTGAACCTTGTGTTAGCATACCCAATTACAGGCTCAGATATGTACCCTCTTTGGGACTGCAGTATAATCTTTCACCAGGGGCACCAAGCCAGGTTTCCAAAATGAACCATTAAAACTCTATGAAATCTTACTTATATTCTTACCTTTTTTAAGCTCAGTAACACCATCAAGCTTTTTAAACCATGTCAGACTTAAAAATACAGGCACTTCACATGCAAAAAGAAAACTGGGAAGACACAGGCAGTATTTTAACAAAATGGTTATTTACTAAAAATTGTAAAATAAGTAAAATAAAATACAGAACAATATATCATACAACTTGCAATCTTATAAAACAAAAAGGAAGTTTCAGAACAACATTCCTACCACAAAAGACATAATTGCTTTCTAACTATTACCTAAGTGCCCTTTTAGTTAAAGAGAGAACTTTGTTTCTTCAGAGCCCAAGATGATATCCCTTCATGTACAATGTTACATTTCTTTTCTCTGTCTTCCCAACCCCCTTTTGATTGAGGTCAGCTAGACCGTCCCTCAGAATTAATTCTAACATACTTTCTTCCAGGAGGTATCTTTAATTAATGGAACATCAGAAGAAAAAAAAAATTCCTAAATATGACATCCTTTAATAAAACATTTCACTTTGATTTTAGCAATCCCAGCATTTGTCATTTAGGTGTTAAACTTGATAGGAACAGCCAAATTACACTTTCTTTCCTGACATCATAAACTTTAGATTTAGTTTCACTTCAAAAGCCTAGGCAGGTCATAAAAAGGTAATAAAATGCCATTTCTTTAAGGAGGTCTTAAATTACAGGGATCTCCTGGTCAGTGTAATACATCCTGTGATTTTCAGCTGCTGACCTTGTAATTTAAAGGCCAAATCTCTCACACACTGACATTTCATACACAGACCATTTGTTTATAATAATAATATCATACAGGTAACCAGAAGCAGGGGCAGATCATCACAATTACCACCTCTCCTTTCTCTGCAGCTTTCAATATCTGTGAGCTCAATTCTCTGTCCCTCTCCTCATCCTGGTTGGGTGGTCAGTAAACCACCCTCAACCTCACCTTTCACCCTCTATTGGACCATAACTGAACCCATAATGCCTCCATCTCCCTTTCCTCTGACTCCTCCCGCATAAAAGTTATTCCTTCTCTGATATAAACTGCCACCTCTCCCCCTTCCCAACTACCCTGTCCCTCCTGTATAGTTTATATCCAGGGATCGCAAGGTCTCAGTCATGGTGTAGTGTTGCCCAAGTCTCAGTTGCTGCTGCTGTGTCCACCCTCCTGTCTGCTAATAGTACCTGCAGGTCGTCCATCTTGTTTCCAAGACTTTGAACATTCAGAGACACCACCCTCCACCTAGAATCAATGATAACAGTAGAAATTAGGTCCCAGCAATTAATGAAATTAGATCTACTCAGATAGTGGAAGGCCTCAGTATTGGCAGAGTAAAGGCAATAGGGCACTCAGTCCACCCAAACAGGGTGTTGGCAAAACTTCAGTAAAAGCAGTGCAGCAGTGCAGGCAGTACATGGTCAATTAGCAAAGCAAAACATTCAGTCCACCCAAAATGGTCTCATGCCTCACCCAGAACAGTTAAGCATGAGGCCCACAGTCTTGCAATAAAACAATGCAGTTGCACAGTGAAACCAAATAAATGCAGTAGCTTGGACAGCCCTGCAGGTTAGGTAGACACAAGGATGGTGAACAACCAAGAACCATTATGACTGCAGGGAACAGAGTACAACAATTACTTTAACACCATACAGGTACTAGTGCTAAGGGCAGTACTCACAGGTCAATGGAGACTTATGTCCAGGTTGGGAGGAGGCAGCCCAGTGGAGCAGCATGGCCAGCCAAATGGTTGCCTCATGTCTGACTCCAGGCAGACTCCTTCCCTGTCCTTTGTGCTACAGTCATTGGTACATTTCTGTACCATATAATGGTCTTTCACAGGTTTTTAAATACAGGGACAGGACAGCATAGTACTGAAGATATAGCAGGTTTGAGAATTATATTAACAGAAGTATTATTATCCTTTCACTCTTAAAGGCATTGTTTGCCAAATTAATTAGCCTGAATACAATGTTTGTATTCAAGTGAAGCTTAATAGTGAGTATAAGGGGAATGTGTATATAAAAACAGAGTTGTCAGAGTCCTTCACTAATTAAATGGACTGTAAACATGTAGTGATCTGGTACATTGTGTAAATGTTTAGATGGTAGATTGCATTCAGTACAAACCTATAGTCATCTGAACACCTGTGGATGTATATTTATCTATACTAATAATGAAAATATACATTATTAGAATGATCTGTCCAGAATTATAGAAACATAGACAATGATGGCAGAAAAGACCAATGGTCCATCCAGTCTGCCCAAGTTCCCTGTCTAATCCTGGGACCTACTGTCTGTCCAGGGTCATAGCCCTCCTGCTCCTCCTACTATTCTCCTTCCTGATTCTGTCACCCAGGGTGACCACCATACCCTTCACTCTTTCCCAGCCATGCCAAAACAATCAACCGTTTTAGCACCCAGCACTTTTGCTGGTGGACTGTTCCACTGCTCCACCACCATTTTTGTCAAATAATAATTCCTCATGTCCCTCCTGAACTTCCCTCCTGTCAGTTTCCATTCAATGAAACATTAGTAACTCTTGGTTTGGATAAGAACATTCTAAGCTGGATAGCAGTATGACTAACTGGGAGAAGACAAAAAGTCACATTGAGAGGGGTGCTGTCTGATTGGTCACCAGTCTCAAGTGGGGTCACACAGGGATCAGTTTTGGGGCCCTGTCTATTTAATATATACATCTCCATGCTCAAATTAAAAGACTCTAACATATGGCTATCAAATTTGTGGACGATTGTAGAGTGGGTAGGATTATGAACAACATATCTGAGGCTGTATCCCTGGAATTGGCTATTGACGAAATTTATCAGTGGACTAATGCTAATAAACTTGAACTGAATATTGCCAAATGTAAAATGAAGCATCTGGGCCCCCATAACTATAATTGCATATACACCCTTGGAACTAAAATATTATCTGTCACTAGTGAGGAAAGAGATTTGGGTGTAAAAATAATATTTAATTTAAAGTTTAGTTTACACTGTAAGGATCAAGCCAAAAAGGCCAACCAAAATCTTAATTGTATTTTAAGACACATTGCCAGTAGGAGCGAGAATGTTCTCATGTCTCCGTATAGAGCCATGGTTAGGCCACATTTAGAGTACTGTGCCCAAGTGGGTCACCACACAACAGGGAAGATATAATAAAGATTGAGGGTGTGCAGGGTAGGGCTACAAAATATGTATCTGGGCTGAAAAATATTCCTTATGACAAAAGGTTGGAATGACTAAATCTTTATTCACTGCACTATAACTGTAAATCAAATGTGGAATATGTTGAAAACTAAGATACAGGAGGCAATTACATTGCATGTTCCAATACGTAAAAAATGTACTAGTAAGGGTAATATT
The DNA here is from genome assembly GCA_016271365.2 of Neoceratodus forsteri. Lineage (NCBI taxonomy): Eukaryota > Metazoa > Chordata > Ceratodontiformes > Ceratodontidae > Neoceratodus > Neoceratodus forsteri. The sequence goes on along the minus strand of CM057454.1, from coordinate 690,471,824 downwards.
CCACTCTGGTTTTCTAAGTCAATTAAAACATTGATAAGTAAGAAGCAGTGAACCTTTAGGAAATTTAAATTAAACCCTACACCATTAAATAAATTAAAATATAGGACCCAACAAAGATTACTTGAAGCCTTAATTAAAAAAGAAAAAAAATAAGTTAGAGCATAAATTGGCTAGTTCTAAGGATTGTAAAGCTTTTATGCTTATATAAATAAATATAAACAGTCAAATAATCAAATCAATACAATAACGATTGATGGTAAGTCATTAACAAACAATACGGATATAGCCAATGCTTTTAATTCCTTTTTTGCATCTATATTTCATCAGAAAGATTTAACAACTTTCAAATCTGATTTTGATTATTCTGTGGAAATAAATATAGATCAAGTAACTGTACTAAACAAATTAAATAAACTACGTACCTCTTCATCAGCGGGACCTGACAATATTAGCACAATTGTCTGGAAAAAAATTGCTGATATTGTTGCACAGCCACTTACACTGCTGTTTAATAAATCCCTTAAGACTGGTGATATTCCAATTGATTGGTTAGCTGCTATAGTTGTCCCAATTTATAAAAAGGGAAATACAGCTTGCATTTCTAACTATAGGCCCATTAGTTTAACATCAGTCTGTTGTAAATTATTTGAGAAAATAATTAAAAATGTACTTGAGCTTGAAATAACCACTTTGGGATTAGAGGATATTATGCAGCATGGCTTTAAAAAGGGTCTTTCGTGTAATACAAATTTGATTACCTTTTACAATTTTGTTAGCGGTCAATTGGATAAAGAAGTACCAATTGATGTAATTTTTCTGGATCTAGGCAAGGCTTTTGATTCACTACACCATGATAAACTAATTACTAAATTATATAATGTAGGATTAAATGGTTATATCCTGAGATGGATTAATAACTGGCTAACTGACAGGAAACAAAAAGTAAGAATAAATTCAAAATTATCTAGAGAGGTAAATGTTACTAGTGGAGTCCCCCAAGGATCCGTATTGGGTCCGGTGTTGTTTGGTTTATACATGAGTGATATGGGTAAAGTATTAAGCAGTGTAATAACCAAATTTGCTGATGATACAAAAATTGGAGGAGGTGTTTCCTCTCTTATTGAATATCAACAATTGTGTAAAGATCTTCATTCTATAGAACTTTGGGGAATGGAAAATAATATGATATTTAATGAGGATAAATGTTCTGTGTTACATTTTGGTAACAGAAATCCTAAGTACCAATATGTTTTAAGCAACAAAGCACTTAAGGCTAATATATGTGAAAAAGACCTGGGGGTATGGATGGACTCTAATTTATCTTCCTTAACACATTTTAAAAAACTTTTCGTTAAATGCAGTCGAATAGCACATTCAATAAGAAGAACATTTATATGTAGAGATAGATTAAGTAATATGAAATTATACAAAACATATGTTTTGCCACATCTTGATTATGAAAGTCCAGTTTGGAGTCCCTATCTCTGAAGAGATATTAATTTAATGGAAAAAATCCAGAGAAGGATAACTGAATCGGTTTATGGGTTAAAAAATTATGAATATAATGAAAGATTGAAGATACTAAACCTCTATTCCTTGGAAACCAGAAGAATTAGGGGTGACCTGTTGTTATTATACAAAATTATAAAGGACCCCTCCATAAGAGATAATTGTGGTTTCAAATTAATAGAGAGGGAGGCTAACCTTAGGTTACATAAAATGCAAATCCAAGTTCCTAATGTACTTACAGTTAAACAACTGAATTTTTATAATATGTGTACTACCAGATTATGGAATTCATTACCTTATCATATTGTTGAAGCATCTACATTTGACCAGTTTAAAATAAGGCTGGATGATTACCTCCTGAGTATCAGGAAGTTGAGATAACCCCACTATGTAGTGGGAGACAATTAAATGGGCATTTTTGTCTACTTTGTCTGATTTCTCCAAGTTAAACCAAATTATAGAAGGTATAGAGGTGATTTGTGTATGCTGTTTAAAAACATAGGGGAGACTACACTGCAGGAAGACCTAGGATTCACTTTTAGATCCAGTTGGACTAGCAGCAGGAGACACAATAAGCAATTAGTACTGTCCAGGTGGAACAATAATCTGAGGAAATACTGGTTTACCCAAAGGGTTGTTTCCTTATGGAACAACTTACCAACTACAGTGGTTGACAGCAATAATATGGATATATTTAAAGGCACACTGGACAACTTTTGTTGCAGAAGAACTACTATTTATTTATTTATTTTTATTTATTAAGTCTAGGATTACAAATACCTTTGAGCCAAGGCTCTTTTACAAAGGTTCCACGTCAGTTGAGAATGTAGTACAGATGATACAGTAGAGAAAACAGCATGTCAATTGATGTAACAACTATGCAGGTGATAAAGGACAAATTTGGAAATGGTAAGGTTCAGTGGAAAAAGAAAATTGTGGGTAGTTACAGGATAATTGGATTGGCTATTACTTAAAAAGAGGAAACACATTTAGAGGACAAGTGACCACAGAAAGGCCTGGGTCCCACACAAGGAGATGGCACAGAGACAGGGGGAAGAGGGGAAGGGGAGGACGTAGATGCAACTAGTGGCATTTGCCAGACAATGATGTGAAGGAGTATAGGAAGGGGAGTGGGGGCAGGGTGAGGGTTAAAGGAGAGATGAGAAGAGAAAAGGGGTAGATGGAATCAGGGTGGAGGGCAGGTAGGCAATAGGGCAGATAGGAAGTGGGGCAGATAGGAGATAGGAAATAGAGGGGATAAGTGCTTCAAGGGGCCAGAGAGAGGCTGTAGCGGTGGTATGTATACCTGAGATAAGGAGCGGCACACACAGGAGCCGAGGGACACATGTTGGATCCTGGTATTAAGCATAACGGAGATGGAGGTCAAGAGTTAGGTGAGGCAGTCACAGGAGCAGGAGGCAATGAGATGGCACCAGAGCCTGGTTTTAAGCATTCCTAGTGATGAGGCTGAGTAGATGGTGGAGCTGAGACCATTCAGCCATAGAGGAGCACTATAGGCGAAGGAACATTGGCCCTGTGTAGTGCAACAGTGGGGAACTTGCAGTAGCTGGGATGTTGATCTCCTGGTGCTCCATAGATTGGTGTTTTGATGTATCAAGGATGTGACACCAGGGGGTGCGAGGCCAAGGTCAATTTTTTCCGCCATAGTACATGTGAGATAGTTTATATGGTTGGAGAGTTGGAGCCATCCAGATTGTGCATAAAGGTCACAGGTATGGGTGAGACGGTGGGCTCCAGTAGTAAGTCGACATGCCTTGTTTAGGGCAGTTGATATATGTCTGAGGGCTGTCTTAGTGGCTGAGCCATATATAATGAGGCCATAGTCAATAATCGAAACCACAGAGTTCTGGATGGCAATCTTGAGAGCCTCAGGGGGTGAGATGTTGCCTATGTTTGTTCAGTAGTCCAAGACTAAGTTCTAAATAATGTGGGATGGGCAAGCACTATGGATGAAAGTCCCTCCAGCTTGACTCTACCTATGAAACCTATGCCCTCATGACTTCAAAGTACTGTACTATTCACGCTAAATAGTTCCTTGCAGTTCAACTTGTTTATTCCTTTTAGGAATTTAACAGTCTCCATCCTATCTCCCCCCCCCTCCCTTCTCATCTCCACTGAATACATTTTCAGTACTTTGAGGCATTCCTCATAAGACCTGCACTGTTGGCCCTGAATCGATTCTGTAACCCTGAGCTGCACTGTCTCTAACCTGTCCCTATCTTTTCTGAGGTGAACGTTCCAGAACTGGGTCTAGCACTCCAGGTGTGGCCTCACGAAATATCTATAAAGGGGTAGTATTACCTCCTTCTTCCTGCCATCAGTACCCCTCCCTATACACCCCAAAATCCTACTTGCTTTTCCATAGGCCTTATTGCACTGGCTCGATTCCTTGAAGGTGTCACTGAGATTATCTCCTACTGTAGGTCACATTCCTCATCCGTAGTGCTTAGCCTCATACGACCTATCCAGTACTCTGTCTTACTTTGCATTTTTTGGCATTGAATTTCAACTGGAAAACCTTAGATCACCCATCTAGGTTTTGTAAGTCTCTCTGCATTTCCTTGATTCCCTCATCACAATCCACCCTCCCACAGAGCTCAGTGTCATCTGTGAAGAGAGGCAACCTGCCCAGGATACCTTCTCCAGTATTGCTGATGAACATATTGAAGATCAAATTGAGGACAGATCTCTGTGTCATCCCACTTGTGACCTCCCTGTCTTCTATTTGACACAGCTGACCACACACCACTGCTGCCTACGCTTTAGCCAGTTTCTTACCCAGTTAACTATTCCTTAACCACACACAGATCCTTCATCTTCTTCAGCAAGCATCTGTGGGGCACTGCGTAAAAAACCCTGCTGAAGTCAAAATAAAGCAAATCCTTGATGTGGCCTCTATCTGGTTTACATGGCACCCAATCAAAGAAAACTATTGGGTTTATCTGACAGGACCTTCCTGCCACAAATCTGTACTGTTTACTATCCTGGAGACCATTGCTTTCCAGGCAGTCCACAAAGTTTTCTTTGACCAATGACTGCATGAGATTCCTTACAATAGTGGTTACACTGAGAGGTCAGTAGTTTCCTGTTTGTTTCTTACCTCACCATTCATGGAGCAGAGTGACGTCTGCCACCCTTCAGTCCTTCAGAAGTACCCCCATCCACAGTAAGCTGTTGAATAGTTCTACCAGGGGGTTCAGCCAGCTCTGCTGCCAATTCCCTGAATATTGTTGGATGTAACCCATCTCATCCCAGGGCCTTATCTGTTTTAAGGGCCACCAGCCCTTTCTGGGTCCTGTCACTTGTAAATATTGGCTGCCTCATCTCTGGGACCCACTTATCAGCTGCATTAATGCCACTGTTAGGCAATGGTCCACCTTCTTCCATGATGAAAACTGAGTAAAAATAACCATTAAGCAGGCAGCCTTTTGCCTGCCCTCCTCTATCACCCTATCCCCCCTCCAATAAAATTATGATTCCCCTTTCTTTCTTTCTTTCTTTCTTTCTTTAATGTATTGGAAGAAATGCTTTTTTCTGCTCTTGACCCCTTCTGCAGTACACAGCTCTGGGTCTGCTTTTGCCTCCCTAATTGCCCTCTTTGCCTCCTTATTCTTCAGTAACCATTCTCCCCATTCTTCCTCCTCTTCTTGCTTTCTTTGTACTTGTAGAATGCCTTTTTACTAGTCCCCACCACATCTCTGACTTTTGCCATGAGTCATAATGGTCTCTTGAACTTGTTCCTTTTGGTTACCATTCTCGTACATGACTTAGATGCTTTGAGAATGACCCTCTTTATTACCCTATTTCTCTTCCACTCCACCTGAACTGTCTACCCCAACTGTTTCCTAACCAGTTCCCTCAGCCTTCTTAAATCCACCCTCCTAATATCAAGGACTTAAGTTCTCAGTTGGGGTTTTCCAGTCCCAAGGACCAGCTCATACCAAGTGGAGTTATGATCATTGTTCCCTTGTGGATCCCGACTTTGAATGATCCTACTGCCTCTGAGTTGGTAAGCACAACATCAAGAATGGCAGTTTGCCTGGTCAGCTCCTTAACTAGCTGTATCAAGACACAGTCCTGTTGTACATCCAGCAAGGCCTGAATTCTGGTGCTTCTGGCTACTTGAACATCCTAAGTGATGGTTCAAATCACCCATTACCACTACTTTCCCCTTCACTACCCACCTTCCATGTTCCTTCACAAGCTATCTGTCCCTCTCTTTCCCATGCACTGGAGGTCTTTAGACCAACCCCAAGCATAGTTTCTTGCCTGAGGCAGCCATTAGTTGCACACACAGTGACTCCAACTCCCTATTATTATCCCGATGTACCCATCTTCCGCCACCTCAATGTCAACCCTGATAGCGCTACTCCTCCCCCTCTACCTTTTCCTCTAGCCCTCCTGAACAATGAGGTAATATTATTTTACCTATTTTGTTCAACTTTGTATGATACATTTAGAAATTGTTTAATTGAAAGGTCTGAGTTTGCAGCATCTGTTATGTTATTTGATCTATATATTTATTGCAGAGATTTCCATTTTGGAGATGGCTAAGTTAAAAGAGCTTTGATAGATAGATAGATAGATAGATAGATAGATAGATAGATAGATAGATAGATAGATAGATAGCTATAGCTACATAAATAGATATAGCTACAGATATAGAAATAGCTACAGATACAGATGCAAATACAGATACAGATACAGATACAGATACAGATACAGATACAGATACAGATATAGATACAGATACAGATACAGATATAGATATAGAATAAATAACTGGTAAGGGTGATATACAAGACATTTATTTATTTATTGAAATTGTTTCACCAGGAAAGGCACACTGAGCAACAAGTTGCTCGTCTCTCGGTGAGACCTGGAGGGAGGGGTTACAGAGCAGAGGATAACACGCATGTTATCTAACATACATTTGATAGAATACAGTAGCATCTAACATACATTTGACAGAATACAGTAACATGGTACTAGAACAGGCATGACAGTAGAAAACAAGGTAGATAACAGTTAGGAATTTGTACAGGAATACGTAACACGGGGAGAATAAGTGCAAGGGATGGGTAGTGAATGTGATGATTACATACAATGGGACACTAAAACTAAACGAGACAATAAGTGTGGTAGTTGGGTCAAGATATATACCCCTCAAGATGGCTGATTAGGGCATAAGGCCACGAGACCAATAGCAAGTAGCTTTATTGCCATAATTAGCCCCTGAAATGGGTATACTTCCAAGTGTGCTGCCCTTACCCACTGTTTGTTGAATATTATACGTTAGGAAGGTTATTGATAATGAGATCACATTTGCAATCACATTATGGCACCTAAAGGTATCTTGCAGCAAGGAAGGAATGGTTTGCAGTGAGTACAGGTAGGAGTTTGGGGATTTCTGGGTTTGGGGGGTTTGTGTATTTTTTTTTTCATTTTTTCCAGCTTGTCAGTTGGTTTTGCTAGCTTCCTAATGATGTGTTAATTGTGATATTAGCATTGTCCCATAGGGTTTACTATGGTGTAGGTATATTTTTTTACTAGCATAGGTATATAACTTTAATTAGTGCAGATATATAGCTGTAATTGCTTAATTAGTGCAGGCATATACTTTTAATTGATAGATTAGTCACAGGTGCACAAATAAATAAATGATGGCCTTTTACATGGGGAAGCAAATTGAGGAGTGCACCATAAGAGATAATGTGACATGGCACTTGTGTGATTCCACTGTGCAATTTTTTTTTTTCAGAAAAGTTAAGTAATTTGATTTTATTCTAATTTATTAAGGTGAACACAATTTGTCAGTGCCAGATCAAGTGGTGTGGGCCATGAAACATCACCTGTTTAAAGTGTGGCTGTCTAATATCATTTTGAAAGAGAATCTGTTGAATGGAAAGAGTCCCTTACTGGCTGGTTTCCAGGTCTTTATTCAATACCTAGGCCAGAGGCCTCTCCCAGTCTACCTGTCTGTCTTAATTGAATCCATTTGTATAGATCTGACCTCACAGAACAAGGTTTTAGCTTGCAGTCAGCAGCACTCAACAACCAGAATCTGAAGTTCTGTAACAGGTGACTTTTAAATGTGTGCTGTTCCTGAGGAGTAAAAATGCTGTTCTTGAGAAGTACAGTTATTACCATAATTGCATCCAACCATGTTTCAGTGCATTTAATTAAACCACATCATTAAAATGCCCTTTTGTAAGTGGAATAAACCACTCCAAGCTGTGGTTTAAAGGATTTTGATGCACTTCCCAGGACTGAAAAGTTACTTTACATATGGCCCTGTGTCCTTATGCCCCTGGGGCACACATTGAAAACTTTGTTATACTTACTGCTGTTTTCAAAACTCTGTTTTCAGTCCTGCAGTTTCAAGCACGATGTCTGTTAATGTATATAAGAACTGGCCAGATTGAGATACCCATTCCTTGTTAGCAGTGGGGGGGGGCAGACAAATCTGCTTGCCTGTTGTAAATCTTGAGTTGGGACTAGCTGACTGACTGATTGACTGCCTGGTCACATGAAGAGCTGGCCTCAATTTCATGCAAGCTGTGCTCTACATGTGACCTGGAAGTCAGTCAGCAGTTGCAGTTGGAGTGAAGAGGGCATTTCAGTAGTTGACACTTGACAGCACCAGTTCTAAAAGAATCAGCATGGAACTGGGATCTTCAAGGGACATGCTTTCAGTGCCAAACCTCAGAGGAGCTGCCAGTATACTTTTTTACTGGACATAATCAAGGGTCGCACTCGGCGGGGTAATTCAGAGAGGTTGTGCAGTCAGCATTCATGGGGGGTGCTTCATCTGGTTTGGAGATTAGACAGACTTCACCTACTAGACCACAAGGTATTATTTCTTAAGAGGATTGGCTGGATAGATTTCCGGATCATGTCAGACTTGTCTGGGCAACCATTACATTTACAGCAGATGGGCTGTCTGCATTTGAGGGGGCTTCATCTGCAGCATGTAACCAACCAGGTTCTTCAAAGGACAGATCACCCACTGGAACCTCAGGTATTTGTTTTCTTGTTTTGGGACACTTTGGGGAGGTTCATTTGAAGGAACTGTGGGTTGCTTGTTGCTGCACAGTGCAGCCATTATATGTAGGGCCGAGTTTAACATTGCATAACAACTTCCAGATCATTGCTTAACTTGTGTATTTGTGTAAATAATACACAAGTTAAGTAACCATTTATATAGTTTTGAATTAAAAAAAACAGCACATGGTGTGTGTTAATGGTATGTGTGTATACTACTGCCAACCTGGTACCGCCTTTCTCATTGATATCGTCGCACTGCACATCAGCAGTCAATTTAGGGTTTTTACAGAGCGGGAGTTTTGAATCGAGGGAGTCTTTATTTACATTTTTTCAAATGCTATGAAACTGCATTTCATTCTGATTTGATAAGTGCAGATTCAGCATAAATGTGAACAACAGTCTCTCCTTTACAAGTCTATGAAGTCATAATTTTTAAAACATAAAGTGTAAAATTTAGAGGTTTAGGTATCCTTTAAGGCAGCTACCACACAGCCAGTCCTGACTCCAGCTCTTCAGTTTTTGTTGTTTGGTAGTACACTGTAGCTCCTTTCTAACATTTCCACTGCCCCCACCCCCACTCACCCAGTGAGACATGCAAACCTACACCAGGAAGAAGTGAGAGCCCAGATCGGCCAGACAATGGACAGTTGAAGACTCATAGAGAAAGGGCTACTTTGCTGCTCTTTTATTTTTTCCATGAATTCAAGACAGATTCCCACTGGACCGGTATTTGTACAGAACGATGTGTCAGTGTTGTACTGCGCATGCATATTTGCCCAAGGTGCTATCCCACAGCTGGATGGTGCTGTAGCAGCAGTTTTTGCAGTTTGTATGCAGTAGTGTGTATGTTTTTTTTTTATTCTTTTGGTAACTAGATGACATCCACTGGGCTCAAATTCCATTTACAGTGGTGACCAGGGAGCACTGAGAAGTTTAATTGATTTGCTCAGGGTCACGCAGTCTGTAAGTGGAGGCTATGGGATTCAAACCCACATTTATTGGATGTGCAAAGCTGGTTGCTCTACTTACCCTGCTGCACATGACACATTTTCTGGGTTTTTGTTTGCTAGTTCATGGATTTTGTTCTGTTTTCCATTTACTTTACACGTTAGTGTTATTTATTAGACAGTGTGGGATGGCATTAGTTTGTCTGGGGACAGAGAAGGGGAGGGTGGATGCACAGGAGTTTTTGCAACTTTTGATAAGAGTTTCTTTTAAATAACCTGTGTTTGCCCAGTTTGATTTTTATGCTTGCTTGCACTCATGTGCAAGAAACATAGCGCCACCATATGAGAATTCATAGGTGTGCCTCCCCCACTTCCAATGCCCTGGTCCGTTTTGCAAGCATGGCTACACCATACCAATGACTGTCCAAGCTGTCTATGACAGCCTTCAGATGCAGTGGCGTATAGTTCAGAGGAACATACTGCCACAATCAGTGGTGGTTATGTGCAGGCAATTTGCATACTGCCGATGGCAGTATGCAAATTGCCTACACGCACATCTTCACTGCATTGGAACTGTCATAGACAGTTCGTCTTCACCCCCCCACTTACATAGCATGCTGGGAGCCCACCCCAGCATGCTCATGCAGTCCCCTCCACCTGCGTGCACTGTATGATCGACGGGCGTGTCCAATCCCTCGTTGGCTCCACTGCCCCCCCAACAGACCTCTAGGTGCCATGCTGGGAGCCCACCCCAGCATGGCAAATGTTGGTATGGCGATGGAGGTGCCCAATCCCCAACAGCTCCACTGCCGCCCCCCAAAAAATTACCTTTCAGTTGCCACACTGGGAGCCCACCCCAGCATGGCAAAAGTCGGTATGGCCAACGGGGGTGCCCAATCCCCCGTTGGCTCCACTGCCGCCCCCCAAAAATACCCTTTCAGCTGCCATGCTGGGAGCCCAGCCCAGTGTGGCAAAAGTTCTGTGTCATCTTCCTGCAGTATAAATAAAAAAAAAAACCCTGTACAAAAAAAATTGTCCCTCGTTGGCTGTCTGGCTCCCCTTCCCCCAACCCGCGTCCACCATCTGCCTCACCAACCTCCCCACACCCCCCCCATACTTACCTCTGGAGCCCATCACAATGATCTTTGGTGGACCAGGAACATGTCTGCATTCTTCAAAGCCGATCATGAACTGAAGAAATGCTGGTAAGCTGTATAATGGCATAAATAGGGTTTTTTCAACTTTGGTGCATATCTCATGCATTTTGGGGAATTTCTTCACCAAATTTTCAACATGGGGCTCTTGGGGCCCAAGCTCATGAACTCAGTCACTGTCATTTGGTATTCATTCCCAAAAGGTGATTTTGCGGTCACTGCATGGGACCACGTTTTGGGATCAAGTAACGAAACAACAGTGGCACAGTTCAAGAGGTAGGCCTCTCAAAACCCTAAATTGAAAATCTAGTGAAAAAATTCCCAGAAGTGACTGTGTTACTGGCGTGCATTGCACAGTTCCTATGCACGCTCATAAGTTTGCAAATTTTTAATATTTTCACTCCAGATTTTCAACATTGCCATTTTACCACATCTCCTTATCAGCAGTATAGCTGTCATTTTTCACATCTTGCCCAAAATGTGTTTTCGTGCATGTAGCGCACAATGGCGCAGTTGGTGTGGGAAATCAATGTTCTGGAAAGATTAAGAAAATCACAGTGAGACTGTTCATGAGCAGAGGTCTTAAAATAGCTGTGTTAAAAATTTGGTGACAAAAGTCCATAAAATGCCTGTGTTATGAACGAGCATTGTGCAGTTTCCACGCACCCTCATAAGTTCATGAATTTGTAATATTTTCAGTCCACTGGCATTTTTACACACCTCCTTATGAACAGTACAGCTGTCATTTTTCACACCATGGCTGAAATGTGTTTTCACACTTTCAGTGCAGAAATACATGGTCGCTGTGGGAAATCACTGTTCGTGACAGAGTAAGAAAATCACAGTGACACTGTTCATGAGCAGAGGTCCCAAAATGCCTGTGTTGACAATCTGCTGTAAAAAATTCACAAAGTAATTACATTACAGGTGTGCATTGCACAGTTTCTATGCACACTCGTGACTTCACCAGATTTTTATATTTTCACTGCAGATTTTCAACATTGCCATTTTTTACACCTCCCCATGAACAGTACAGCTGTCATTTTTCACATCCTGCTCGAAATGTGTTTTTGCACTGGTGGTGCCAAATGGTGTAGACGCTGTGCAAAATCAGCTTTTGGCTAATGAACTGATATTGCCACTGTTCATAAGGTGGGGGTCACAAAAAACCCATGTTGAAAATTTGGAGTGAAAATACCAATGAACACCTGAGGTGTTAGGGTTTCCAACCATAACACCCCACCCTGTAGAGATTGACAGGCATCAGGGGTGTGACTTGGGATTGTTGTTTATAATGCTCATACTGTTTCGCCCCCACCCACACCCTGCAGCCAGTGAGAGGCATTGAGGTGTGCCTTGGACTCTTCGGCCCCAAAGTTCATGTCATTCTCCTATACTGCACCCATCTCACTATATTTCATGATGGAATGGGGTGACCATAAGGCCCAAAGACCCCAAGGCACACCGTGACACTTGTTGGTGTCTGCAGGATAGGGTGTGGTGAAATGGCATGGCTGTTATGCCTGATGACCCAAAGGCAAACCCCAATGCCTGTTAGTCTCAGCAGGGTGGTGGTGGGGTTGGCTTCAGTTAAATACTTCACTGCCATTCCTATTATGCATCTTTCTCACACCTACACTACCAATGCCAATGCCAGCCAGCAAACATTCGGCATTGACAAATGCTTGTTTCTTTCCTTTTTACGTTCACTTGCACTTGCACAAGGAATGCCTTGCTACTATATTGCATTTTAGAGGTGTGTCACAGCCAAGCCAATTACAGCTAAAACTGCAATGACCTTGGTAGTGTACACCAATGACCAAGCACTTTGGTCATGACAGTAGTTTTTCTTGATGTCGTGGCATGTCTTAAAGTTGAAACAAATGAACCATTCCAATGAGAGAGCACGTCATTTCTTTCTGCAGACGTAATTCCAAGCATGCGCATTGGAGTTAACACTAATGTGCATGGCTGAGTTATGGTTATTGGCAGCTCCTGCCAACCGCCACCCACCGCACCTTCTCTCCCTGGTCTATCCTCACTCTCCTGACCCTTCCCCCCCAGTTTCCACATTAGCCGTGGTGTGGCTGTACTAGTTGGTGGCTCCTGACACCTGCTGCACTCTCTCTCTCTGCCCGGTCCATCCTCACTTCTCTGACCCCACTGGCTTACACATTATCTGTGGTGCAGCTTTACTTGTTAGTGGCTCCTGCCACCCACTGCACTGTCTTTCCCCAGTCCATCCTAGCTCCTCTGACCCCCCTCAGCTTCCACATTAACCGTGGTGTGGCTTACCCTTCCGTGGGGGACACTAGGGAGCCCACTGCCAGTGTTCCCAGTCATGTTCCCCACAGCCAGCAGTGTGATACACTGGGGAGACCACTCCCAGTGCCCCCTGATATGTACCCCCCCAAAAAAAGCACTTGGACAGTAAAAAATTTGAAAAGAAGAAAACAGTCCCCCGACATCTTTTTTTTACCTGTAAAAAAGAAAATGGTCCCTCATCAGCTTTACTTGTTGGTGGCTCCAGCCACCCACCACACTCTCTCCCTCCCCCAGTCCATTCTCACTCCTCTGACCCCCAGGCTTCCACATTAGCTGCTGTGCAGCTACCCTTCAATGTGGGACACTGGGAAGCCCACTCCCAATGTCCTCAGTCATGTTTCCCACAGTCAGTAGTGTGGGACATTGGGGAGCCCACTCCCAGTGTTCCCTGATGCGTACCCTCAAAAACACTAGGAAACTGGGGAGTCTACTCCCAGTGTCCCAACATCTTCAGTAAAAAAAACGGAAATAAGAAAACAGTCCCCCAACATCGTTTTTAACTTGTAAAATAGAAAATGGTCCCTCGTCATCTCCACCATCTCCCTCGCCCATCCCCACCCACCTACTGAGCACCCACCTCCCCACACCCTCTCTTTTTACCCCATGCTTACCTCCAGAGGTTGGCAGCTGTGATCTTCTGTGGACCAGGACACATCTGCACTCCTCAAAGCCAAACCGCGAACTAAAGAATGAAGGTAAGTGTATAATGGTTGTCAATGGCATTTTGAACTTATGTTGATATCTCAGCCATTTTAGGAATTCTTGCACCAAATTTTCAATATGGGCTTTTTGGGATGCCACCTCATCCGCTGTGTGGAATCATCTTTTGGGACTGAGTAATGAAATGACAGCACCACTGTTCATGAGGTGGGGTCCCAAAAAACCCATGTTGAAAATTTGGTGCAAAAATACAAGAAATACCAGAGTTATGCATGGTCCTTGAAATTTTTCTACACATACTTGTAACTCCGGCAGTTTTTAATACTTTCACTCCAAATTTTCAACATTGCCAATTTTTCACACCACCTCAAGAACAGTTCATCTGTCTTTCTTCACCTTCTGCCTGAAACATGTTTTCACAACTGTGGTGCAGAATGGCATGGTTGCTGTGCAAAATCACCTTTTGAGATCAGTGAACAAAATGACAGTGGCAGTGTTCACGAGGTGTGGTCCCAAAAAGGCAATTTTGAACATTTGGTGAAAAAAATCCTAAAACTGGCAGAGTTACGTGTGGCCATTGAACATTTTCTACACACACCGTAACTTTGGTCATTTTCAATATTTCCACTCAAATGTTTCAGTATAGCCATTTTATCACAACACCTCATGAACAATACAGCAGTCATTTTTCACATCCTGCCCCAAATGTGTTTTTACACCTGTGGCATGGAATGGCGTTTTCCCATAGATTTACAAATTTTCACCTACGGGGTTCTTGAGGTGGGGTGATAAGAAGATTATGTTCAGAATTTGGGGTCAAAATTATGCCCATTCATTCCAATTCCAGTATGCACCCTTGTAACTGCAGAAATCTTACATAACTTCGTCCCAGTTTTCAACTTAGCCTTCATATTACCCGAGCTTATGTACTGTATGTCACAGCTGTCATTTTTCAAATCCTGTCCAAAATGTGTGTTTCCACCTGTGGCACGGAATGGCATTCTACTTGCACAGAATTATGCTTTGGCATAGATTTGAAAATGTTGTCTACCACCTACATGTGATGGGGTAGTAAGATGGCTATGCTGATAGTTTGGTCATGCATCTACAGAGGGATGGATGCGCGGGTTCCTTACCCTCCCCACACAAAAGTAAGGAATATGACAGAGCAAGGGAGCTCAGGGCCTGAATGAACTAATGGCATTTTAGAGGTGTGTCCATGCCGAACCCTTCACAGCTGAAACTGCTATGAGCTTGGCAGTGTAGACCAATGACCAGGCACTCTGATAATGACAGTAGTTCTGCTTGCTGACGTGGCATGTACTGTAGTTGAAAGAAATGAACTGCTCCAACGAGACAGCGCTTCATTTCTTTCTGCAGTCGTAACTCCGGCCATGCACATTACAGTTGAAAGAAGCTGCAAAACAACTCAGCCATGCTAGGATGGTGCAAGAAGCAATCCAAAGATACTATTGAGAGCAAACACCAGCACTCTTCATGCTGCAGTACAAAAATGATTTTATTTCAATTTAAAAACAAACCACCAAACAATACATGTAGTAGGTTCACTACAAAAACCCTGACTGGTTTTGTACACAGTATGTCATCAGGGAGTGGTTCCTAGGTGTAGATCATTGCACCTTAAATCCAAAAACATTTAATGGTACAGTACAGAATTTTAAAGTGCTGAAACACATGTGCAACATACAAAAAGGTGCAAAGTGCAATAGATACATAAATACCCAAAACAATCAGTGCATAACCCAAAAAACAATTAAAATGGTGTAATATGCAGCAGGAATAAATGTCTATAATTAAATGTCCATAAATAAAAGAAACACTCTTGCTGGAAGTCTGATTTGCACAGAGGGTTCTTTACTGGAGGCAGTCATGTCATTCCTTTCAGTTGCCCAATATAGCATAAAAACCCTGACTGGATGTATGTAATGTATTAACATCAAGTGCTGTAAGACAAAGGATATAAAGTGAGTGCCAAGCTGAAAACTTATAATAAAGTTACATTCAGAGAAAACTTCAATTTTAAGCACATCGGGGGCTACAACAAGAATGAGGCACAATAACAAAAGTGGGTAATAGCAGAAATCACTGTTTTTGTATACAGGGAAGCAAATCTATTTTCTCATTGAGTCCTGGGGCTGTTAAGACTCCCTGCATAAAAATCCAATATGATTCTCTCTGTGTCAGCTTACCATCAAGATTGCCTCCCCTTGGTCCCAGGTTAACTTTCTCCAGCCCACACAACTTAAAATTGTGTTGCACATTTCTCATACTAGTTTCCCTGCAATGAATTATCAGTACACTTCTAGTATCATTATTAACAATAGAGCTCAAATGTTCTCCAATACCTAATTTGAATGCTCTGGTGGTTTTACCCACATAGACTGATCCACACTGGCAAGTTGCAAGATATACAACATTTTTTGTAACACATGTGATAAGGTCCCTTACTTCAAAGTTCTGGTTACTTTTACAGCTAGTAAAAGTTTTGGTTTTGATAACAGAGCTGCAGAATGTACAATTACCATAAGAAAATGCCCCTGCTGGGACAAACTAAAAACTATTTTATGTTCCAGGACTGTTTTTACTTGCAACTCAGGGGCGGCTATAGGGGCAACTTGACGTTAACACATTACATACATCCAGTCAGGGTTTTTATGCTATATTGGGAACTGAAAGGAATGACATGACTGCCTCCAGTAAAGAATCCTCTGTACAAATCAGACTTCCATCAAGAGTGTCACTTTTATTTATGGACATTTAATTATAGACATTTATTCCTGCTGCATATTACACCATTTTAATTGTTTTTTAGGTTATGCACTGATTGTTTTGGGTATTTATGTATCTATTGCACTTTACATCTTTTGGTATGTTCCACATGTGTTTCAACACTTTAAAATTCTATACTGTTCCTTTAAATGCCTTTGGATTTAAGGTGAAATGATCTACGCCTACGAAGCACCCCCTGATGACGTATTGTGTACGAAACCAGTCAGGGTTTTTGTAGTACAGCTGATACATGTATTGTTTTATTTTATTTTTAATTTTATTAAACTCTAGGATTACAAATACCTTTGAGTAGGAACTGATCGTTTACAAGCGTTCATGTCAGAAGATGGGGGGAAACATACATACAGAGGTTGTCAATGATGTACAATCATAACACATGTATTGTTTGGTGGTTTGTTTTTAAATTGAAATAAATGCCTTTTTGTACTGCAGAATGAGGAATGATGATGTTTGCTGTCAATAGCATTACAGTTGACACTAAAGTGAATGGGCAGAGTTACGGTTATTGTCAACTCCTGCCACCCACCGCACACTCTCTCCCCCGGTCCTCACTCCTCTGCCCCTCCCGACTTCTACATTAGTCACAGTGTGGGTACACTTATTGATGGCTCAAGCCACCTGGTGCACTTTCTCTCCTCCTGGTCTTCGCTCCTCTGAACCCCTCCTCCAGGCTTATATAGTAACTGCACTGCGGCATTTACTTATTGGTGCCTCCTGCCATGTGGCACACTCTCTCGCCCCAATCCATTAAGGCCAGCAAGGCCAGCTTCTCTGACTACCAGCTCCTTGCTGCATCTACAGTGCAGCTTCCACCCTGTGACACCCACTGCTCTCACTGCTGCCTCCTCGCTCCTCTGAAGCCAGTACCAGTACCACACACCACTGCAAATACCTGCAAGTGAATTTTCAGCATTGACAAATGCTTGTTCATGTTCTAATACTGTATGTTAGTGTGTGATTGATTTGATTGCATGGAGACAAATTTACCAACCCCCCCCCCCCCCCCATTATAATTGCTGTGTAAGAACTAGTTCAGTGGTCATCTATGCTTAAGAACAGGGAAGTCAAGTGACTACTGGCACAAGGTTGCTCAGACCACACTGCTTCAGTGCATTTGTATGTGTCTGTGGTGCTACAGTCAGCCCTGTGCAGAAGTAAAAAAGATTCCATATGTATGTATTTATTTGGATTAGTTGGATATTAAGCTACTTTTTGTTGGACCAAGTACGATACTTATTGCATGTAGATGTTACAGTGTGCAAGATTTTGGGGACATACAGTCCCCCTTCAGACCTGATGAAGGAACCTGTGTGGCCCCAAATACTTGTTTACTGTAAATCTATGTTGTGTTGCATGAGTGGGATAGAGCATTGCAGCAGGCAGCCTAACAAGAGATGGCAGTGGCATGAGGCACCTGCACAGGTCTCACAAGAAGCCCAATCAAAAGTGTTTCTTTGTAATGGGTGCATTGGGTGGATGTGGCAGCATAGACAAGTGTATTATCAAGTGTGTTGCAGTGTGGGTAGCTGCAAATGAGAGGAAGGGTTGGAGCAGTGGTTATTCATTTGGGGCAGGGTGAGCTTCAGTAGATGAAAGAAGTTATTCATTCTGTGATAGGGTGGCCAATGAGTATCAGCAGATGAGAGGAGGGGTAGGGGTATTTGTATTCGGACAGGGTGGGTATCAGCATATGGGAGGAGGGAGTAGTTGTATTTATATTAGGAAAGGGCAGGTATCAGTAGCTGGGAGGAGAGGGAAGGGGTGCTCATATTTGGACAGTGTGGTTATAAGCTGATGGTAGAAGTGGGTGAGGGTATTTGTATTGGTATTTGTATTGGGACAGGGTGGGTATCTGCATTTGGGAGGAAGAATAGGGGTATTCATATTTGTACATGGTGGGTATAAGCTGATGCAAATAGAGGTAGGGGTATTCATATTGGGAAAGGGTAGGTATAAGCTAATGGAATGAGGGGATAGGGGTATTTGTGCCGAGACAGGGTGGGCATCAGTAGATGGGAAGAGGGGTAGAAGTACTCATTCTGGAACATGGTGATTGTCAGAAGATGGAGAAGGGACACTGGTATTTGTATTGAGAAAGGGTGTGCATACTGTGGCAAGATTTACATTCTAGACCAGTGTGGGTGTCAGCAGAAAGGAGGGGATCAAGGATGTGCTGCATACTGGGGAGAGGAGGGTGTCATCACGTGGGATGTCCTGGAGATAAGCCTAATTATTTCAGCAGAATGGGGGACTTGCAATGAGTTTAATCAGAGATATCATAGTCTGCTCACAAAGGGTAAGGTAAAAGAAAACAAGTGGATTATCTAAAGCCATCAAATGGATGCATAGAATGGAGTAAGACACACAAACTGACACACTGTTAAGAAAAAATATGTTCAATGTTTTACTGTATTTGTGATTATATTGAGTCATTATAATTTTGTAAAGTATTTATGCCACCTGCACACCACTCTCACCTTCCCTGGATACCCTCCATAACCAGCTAGATCCCATCTTCCTTCAATTTTCACGCCTCACCAAACAGCTTTGGTGTGCCCCCCTAGGAGGACTATGGGGTGGGAACATATATCACCCTTTGAGTCATGTGACGAGTGGTGGGTTGAGGAGGTGGACAACCTTTTCATTTCCCAGTCATGACAATTTCACTATAATTACTGACCTTCATTGTCTCCCATAGAGAAAGCTGGTTATAATTTGCTGTTATTACCAGCTGGGCTGGTTATAATGGCAAACATGTGCCAGCTTTCTCTAAGAAAACCGCAAGCCATCAACACCTGTAAAACAAACCATATTTAATCTGAAACTCACGGTCTGTCAGCTGGCTTCATCCTCTCACTGCTTAAAATCAAGACCCTATGTCCTCTATAACACAAAGAAAGACTAACAAGATAAATTAAACTAAGGTAGAAACTTTTCACATCATCCCTAACACACACTGAACAAATCTCTTTCTCCCCACAGGCATCACGAGCTCTTAAAGCAGCTCGCTACAAACAGCATAACCGTGGCAACCAGAACCCTCACTTAGCAACAGAGAAATGAGTAAAAACCTAAGAACTTAAAATATTCTTACACAATCTTTAAACGTTTTCTTCGTTTAACACTGTTTACAGTTTCAGAAACAAGATTTACTTCTCATAGAAACCACGGTTACTGAGCGGAGTTACAAAACGGACTTCACTGTTTCAAGTACTGTAAGTTAACACACAAAGACTAAAAAAAAAGAAATGTAATTAAATCATTCGGTTAACATCTATTTTATTATTACAAAGTCCTTTAATAAAATACAGTTAATGAATCAGAGTACTGCACACTCTTTTGCAAAATGGCACAGTTTGTCAAATAAACTTCCTATGGGTGAAAAAATGAAGGTCAGCAATTATATAAAATAAGGTTTGGGGAGGTAGTTCAAACTTGAATTTTACACACACCCTCAGTGTGGGATGCCTTAATAAACCCCTTGGGCTGTGCCCTCGGGGTTTATGTGGCATCCCACACCTCGGGTGTGTGTAAAATTGTCATTATAATCACCTCCCCATACATTATTCTCTATATAATTACTGACGCACACTTATTCCCATAGGGAAACCTAGTTATAATTTGCCGTTATAACCAGCTGCCCTGGTTATAACGGCAAACACGCGCTGGGTTTCCCTTGGAGCACGCATGCGCCACTTATCCGGTCCTCCTTCAGTGTACGCGACGGTTGGAACATCGCCCCATCGCACTCGGGTTGAATATTTTTTTTTTTTAATTACAAACAAAAATCTCTTCCTCTAATCACTGGCAGGGAAAACCAAACAGAAAATATTTAAACGTACATCTGGTTTCCCTGCCAGCACGCGAGAGCCAGCAGATCTCTTCACCTCTTTTGTACTGGAAGCATTCCACAGCTCAGCAACCTCTTCGCTGGTAAGTTTAAAAAAATAGCATACAGGACTTCAAAAAATTAACTATTCAATGTAAATTGTCAGACCACGGACCACAACAGCACAGACTCCTGAGCAGTCTGTCACTGCCTGACCGCCAGTTACTGCCTGATTTTTACAATTGCTGAGGCAAAAGCGCAGGCCAGCAATTATAAAATAAATGATGGGTGGAACTCGATTTACACACACTGCCAGGATGCATTTATAAACCGGGCTTCGCCTCGGGTTTATGTAGCATCCCACAACTCGGGTGTGTGTAAAATCTCGTTACACACACCACCCCATATATTATTCTCTATATTATAACTCACATTAGTAATTTGTTCATTTCTTGCCTTTGTGCTCCTATACCTATGCTCAACAACTACACAGCAAATACAAGCAAGCAAATATTCAGCATTGACAAATGCTTGTTTACTTTTGCTTTAAACTGGGTGTGGTTTTAAGTATTTTTTGTGATACAGGCAATGCTTTCCAGAGCTCTTGCACATAGAAAGAGAAAGCCTTTAACCCCATATTGGTGAATATCTTTTATATCTTAAGAAAGGACTTACCATTAGACTATACACCATAGGTATCTTGCTTATAACACACAAGTTCAGATGATGAACTAGATTATTCAGTTCTTAACATTTTGACAGGATGCATTCTTTTTTACCACCAGGGAACAACCAGTGAGTTTAATGTACATTGTAGGATGATGAGTTTTGTGATCTGCTAGTAATACAAAGCAGCAGGTGTTATTCGACAGAATATTTAACCTGTTTTAAGATTGTTTGAGAGACACTGGTATAGACCAGGAGAGCATAATCAAGTAGTGGAATTAGGATTCCTTGCACTGTGACCAGGTGAGCTTCTTCAGCAATCTGGAAAAGGAAAGGGCTTTGCTTAAATGAGACATTTGGGCTTTGAAGTCAAGCAAGGGGTCCAGCATACAGTATTGTAATTCCCAGGTACTTAAAGTTAGAACAACTTCTAAGGGAGAGACATTATAACTAACTGTGGTCAGGTTACCACTGCTAATCTTAAATTGTTACTTTAATCCAAATAACATGGCCTTGGTTTTATTTTCCTTTTTTCTTCAGTACTAATTGTCTGCTGATTAGCAAGTTATGTGTGCTGTTATAGTCGCTATTTACAATGTTCTTTGCATTTCAGCAGCAACATAACCTATGCAATGTTTAGGGAGTTGCTGGATTGACAGCCTATTGATAATTGTACCTGACATTTCTGTGCCTGGTGTCTTATTTTATAACGTTGAATTTCACGTTATTAGCAAATGAGCTTTACTCAGTGGAAATATTCTAGTAAAATAAGTAAATGGAGTAGTAACCAGTGGCAAGGGCCTATGTTGTCCAGTGAAAATGGGAGCCATGAGAACATCTGCCAGGGACCAAATTGAAAGGCAGTAGAATATAGGGTAGGGGAGAATTCTTTTGTGAGAGAGTGGAGACTTGTGGGATAAGAGAAAGCTTTAGGAATATGCATAAACAGAGATCTTACTTCAATTGATCACTGTAGCTATGTAACCCAGACAGTTAATAGTCTCATTTATTCTATTAGAAAATATTTTATAACAAGAAATAGTAATTGTATCTTACATTTATACAAAACATATGTTATTCCTCATCTAGATTATGGGTCACCTATCTGGAGCCCCTATCATAAGCGGGACATACATCTACTGAAAAAAAAAACAACGTAAACTCACTAGATCAATCAGTGGATTAAAAACACTAAATTATAATAAATGAATGGTTGCATTGGGGCTATTCCCACTAGAAACTAGAAGGATGAGAGGGGATATTTTGCTACTATATAAAATACTGGATGTCATTGATCTTATGAAACAATGTGGATTAAAATATAATCCTAGAAATAACAATCTATAATGATATAATGATATAATAATAGACAACTTGTTATTCCAAAGGTTAATACAGTCAAAAGACATAACTTCTATACAATAAGATCAATTCAGTACTGGAACTTATTACCAAAGGATATTGTTGAGACCTCGACATTTGAAAGTTTGGATGACCATCTACTACGGAGTCTGACTCAAAATATAAACCCACATGGTGTGGGAGACAGTTTAATGGGCATCTAATCTATTTTGTCTAATAATACCAAATAATACCAAGTAATCTTAACTTTGAATCCCGGGTGAAGAAAATGATGTACCATTGTGTACTGTGAACAGCCATGTAAATGAAGTAATTGTCTGAGAATTGATAAAGAGAAGATATTTGTCCACAAGCCACCTCAGCAGGCATATTTTGCCCATCCAGAAACCTGTCAGCATAAATGCCTTTCTAAGAAACATGCAGCTCCTAACATGAATGAACTTTATTCTGGGTTCAGAGGTGTACAGGAAACCCTGCTTGCCAATTATGCAGTGAGTAGAGGTGATGAATGATGAGGCATTCTTAGCTAGCCAAGGTGAGAATTATGTGGGCAGGTGGCATGAAAAACGAAGAGTTTGCTGGTGGGATTTTGCTTCTCATGCATGCACATTGTGTATTAGATTCAATGGGAGCCACCAGGCATTACGCATACCATGGCCCTTATGCACAGAGGGGAGGATTGCCTATGTGCTGTGGATTCATGGCACGTAGACAACCCTAAGACACTAAGCCACACATCAGGAATCCTGCAGACCTCTAGCAGCATGCACAGAAGGGATGTACATCACTTCCATGCTGGAGCTTCCAGCCATTCATGAAGCTATGTGCAGATGGTCTGGGCCATGGTAGGGGGGCATGCCCACACTCCTCATCATTCACAAACGCATAGAGTGCTGTGTGAGGGGGTGGAGAATATGGCAGCAGGGGTCCTGCCATATCTGTTGTGTGCAACCTGAGAAAAACCCTGCTGGCTGTGGGACATCACCCTTCCCCCCCACAGTGTTGCTCCAGTCCTCTGGCTAAAAAAGGAAGGGCTGAGGGGAGCTAGCTGAGCATTTGCATGTCTCTTGAAACTTTAACCTCCAATGTCTTTCCAGAATCCACTGCTTGCACAGAATAGGGGATCCACTTCGGGACCCAGGTCAGGCATCCGACTAGATGTGCACCTCCATATTCCAGTCCAACCCCTTGCTGCAATATGCTGGGGTGGGGGAATGTTTGGGCACCAAGCAGTGGCACATGTACGTGCATGCTGGAAAAGTGCATACCTGTCCATGGGTGCAGAGCTTTGCAGTCAGGGTATGCTCCTCTCATGAGTGCCCTGTGCCACTTGGTGCATAGGCACCTGTGTGGGAAAAGTGTTTCTAAATAAGAAGAAGCAATCACATTGTTTCACCTTCAATCATTTTATCCACTTTCTTATACCTTATAATTTTTTCAGGTAATATTTCACAGTGGTTCCATTTGAATGTTCTTTCTTCTGTTGCTAACATGTAGTTTATATCTTTTTCTACTATGGACAGTCCAACTGAGATGCAACATGTTGGGTCTAACAGAGTTCTTCATCTACACAGTTTACAACTGATAAAATTAAAGGAAGGGGAGAATAGAAGTGAAGGATGGGGGTAGATGAAATGACTTGCTCCAGGCCTCTCAGTGAGCTAAGAACTATGAGCAGACTGTAATGATAGCAAATTCCTATAGACAACAATTGATAAATATGATGGAAAAAACACCAGCCATTAGAAAACAGAAGTTTAATAGTGATACAGCTGATTTTAATGAGGGCAGAATTTTGTCTTGGAGTCAGTGCTGTGCGAAAAAACCTTCTGCCGGCAGAATTTGCGTAAAAGTTTGACTTTCACTTTTACGGAAGTTCAGAAATCATTTTGGCTACATTTGCAGAAATTCCAACTTAGAATGGTGAAATAAATGTATGAACTATGGAATAATGTATTAAACTGCTGAAGAAAATACCGCAGAACTGATCACTGTCAGTGGTCAAATCTGCAGAATTACTTTTGGCAGTTTAAAACATAAATCCGCAATTCATACATTCATTCCACATTTCATGAGCCACTGAACTGTGGAATGAATGTATGAATTGTGTGTCACCAGCCCCACCTTAATTTAATGTTTCTCTCCCTCATCTCTAGTGGCACCCCCCCACCCTCCAATCTAGCCCAGTATTTATGTAATGATTCCCTGGTGTCTTGTGGCACCCCACACTCTCCGATCGCAGACCCTGTATCAGCTGAATGTTTTCCTGGCATCTTGAGGCACCCTCCACCCTCCCATTGCCAACCTGTATTAATTGATTCTTGAGATCAAGATGGTGGCCCTGCTGAGCCATCCATCGAGTGCAGTAGCGAGAGAGCAGTGATTTAGGCTTTATTTTACTTAGTCAATTCATAATTTTACATTGTGTTACTAATTATTTTGTCTTGCATTTAGTTTGTTTTATTCTGGAGTTTTGGTTGTAGTCTGGTACCGAAAAACAGAGACGAGACACGTTTAACAACACAAGCATCTGTTAACATACCATCTCTTAGAACAAATTACATTACCATCCCGGATTATTGTTCAAGCTCATAACTTGCAGTGGAACTATCAAAGCTGGAAGAATTACTGAATTATCTGTGCTGGCTTGTGCTGGTGGTTGAGGGGAGCAGCACAGAGAGTTTGGCAAGAGTTTGGTAAGGGGCATAGCGGAGGTTATGGAGATCGGAACCAGGGGTGAACATCTGGAGTGCTGAAAGGAGAGGAACATCGAGGTGGTCTTGCTGTGGTCAGTGGTGGGGTGCCAGGATGGGCTCTGTCCTGGTTTCTGGCCTTGACGTGGTGATGTGCCGTGGCATTGTGGCCGGTGGGCGGCTGCACCTGCAGTGCTTCTGTTCTTCTATGTGGCAGCTGGTGGGCGGCTGTATCAGCGGTAGGTTCCGGGGAGAGGCTTGGGGACTGGGTCGAGTTCCTCTGGCTTTATTTAACATCAAGGAACTGATACATTCAGCCCCAGTTTATGTGGGGAACTGTACCTGGCTCTGGTTGAGTGGAACCATTCTGTTTGAATCCCCTGCCTGCTTCCTCTTGTTCGATGGTATGACTGAGGAGATAACAGTCCTGCATCAGGAAAACTGACCAGTAGGAAAGGCTATAGACCAGTGGTGTGAGTGACTCTATATTTTCTTTAACTGCAGTATTTTGAGCTTGAAACTGATATCTCTGGGATCTGAGATTATCATTAAAGTATTTGGACAGTATAAATGACCATCTCTGGTTCTATATGGTAGTGAGAATCCATAGAATTACTGAAAAGTGACACTGTGATTACTAGGAGGGTGGAGCTCCTGGGTACATCAGGTTAATTTCATTGAAATCTTAAATCTCTTGACCTCAGAAGTGGGAGTTTCGAAGGCCTGGAGAAGATTATTTATTGGTCCTAGGAAGTGGGAACCCTATGGACTTATTTCATCACATTAACTTTTGG
Organism: Neoceratodus forsteri; assembly: GCA_016271365.2. Lineage (NCBI taxonomy): Eukaryota > Metazoa > Chordata > Ceratodontiformes > Ceratodontidae > Neoceratodus > Neoceratodus forsteri. The sequence continues at coordinate 690,446,006 of CM057454.1, read as the reverse complement.
GCTGGACTTTTTATTGAAATTCATTTCATTTTATATTTATCTGCTTATACACAGACACACAGAAATGTGACAGCATAAAAAGGCCCCACGACCCATCTAGTCTGCCCAACACCCTACCTTCCCTCTTCTGTTATGTTTCCACCCTCATTTCCCAACCCCTTAAATCTATCCCAAGCCCTCTTGAACCCCTCCACCATTTCAGCTGCCACTACCTCCTCCGGCAGCTTGTTCCAGGTCTCCACCACCCTCTCCATGAAAAACTGCCCCCTGACATTAGCTCTTTATAGCCCACCTTCCAGTTTGAGGCTATGTCCCCTCGTGTTCACTCCCTTCTTCAATTTGAACAAGTTATCACCCTCTACCTTATTTATTCCCTTCAGATACTTAAAGGTCTCAGTCATGTTCCCCCTCTCCCTTCTAGTCTCCAGAGGGTACAGATTCAGCCCTCTCAATCTTCTCTCGTAGGGTACATCCTGCAACCCTCATACCATTTTGGTTTCTCTTCTCTGTACCCTCTCCATCAACTCAACATCTCTTCGTAGGTGAGGCCTCCAGAACTGCATCCCGTAATCCAGATGCAGCCTGACCATGGTTCTGTATAATGGCATTAGCACCTCCCTCTTCCTGCTATTAAAACCCCTTGCAATGCAGGCCAACATTCCATTTGCCTTTCCCACTGCCCTATTACACTGGCTGCCCACCTTGAGGTCACGCAACACCATTATCCCCAGGTCATTTTCCGTTTCCTTCTCCTTAATCACTCCCCTCAAGGGAGTAAGTTTCCTTCCTATTCCTCCTCCCCAGGTGCATCAGCGAACACTTTTGTGCATTAAACTTCAATTTCCAGGTGCCAGACCACCTATCCAGCCCCTCCAGGTCCCACCTTATGGCTTGCACCCCACTAGGTGAATCCACCCTATTGCAGACCTTTGTATCATCTGCGAACAGGCACACCCATCCCTCCAAACCCTCCACTAGGTCACTAACATAGATGTTAAAGAGTATTGGTCCTAGCACTGACCCCTGTGGCAACCCACTGGTCACCGCCCATTCCCTAGAATGTGTCCCATTTATCACCACCATCTGACTCCTTCCCTTCAATCAGTTTTCCACCCACCTGGTGATCCTGTGGTCCACCCCTAGTCTGTCCAGCTTATGAATCATTCCACTACGCGAAACAGTGTTGAGGGCCTTATTGAAATCCAGATAGACCACGTCCACCGCTCCTCCCTGGTCCACTATCTGTGTCACCCCATCAAAAAACTCTATCAGGTTATTCTGACAGGACCCTTCCCTTGATGAAGACATGCTGCCTATCATCCTGCGTGCCATTCATCTCCAAGTATTCTATCAACCTGATCTTAAGTAGTGTTTCCATTACCTTCCCCACCACTGAGGTAAGACTAATGGTACGGTAGTTTTTGACCTCATCCTTCCACCCCCCCTTATGTAGTGCGGCCATCTCTTCCATCTTCTGGTCCATTGTCACTACCCCGTGACCATGGACAAGTTAAACAGCCTCACCAGATGTGGCGCCAGTTCATCCTTCACCTCCATGAGAACCCTTGGGTGTATTCCATCAGGCCTCATTGCCTTGTCCACTCTAAGTCTACTCAGCTCTTCCCTTACTCCTTCAGCTGTGAATTCTGCCACACCCACCTGCCTGTGGCTGTCACCCTCCCCACCCTGTCCTAGTCCTCTGCCCTCTCTTTCCTCTGTGAAGATTGAGGCGAAATAGCTATTTAATGCCTCTGCTTTCTCGAAATCCCCTTCAACTATTGTTTCACTTTCTCCCCTTATCCTTCCAATCCCATGCTGTGCTCTCCTTCTTTCTCCAACTTACCTAAAGAAGGTTTTGTCCACCCTCCTTGCCTGCTTCACTGTCCTTTCCTCAGTGCCCTCCATAGCTCTCCTTATCTTTTACCCTACCTCCTTTCTTTTTTCCCTGTAGGTTTCCCTGTCCTCATCCTTTTGTGTCCTCCTATACCACCTGAACACTCTAGTCTTCTCCTTGACCCCTAACGCCACCTCTCTAGTGAACCATAGTCTTTTCTGTCTTCTATTCTTTCATACCCTTCTTATACATGAGTCCACGGCTTTAAATACCCCTCTCTTGATGGCTGCCCATAATTCCTCCACCCCCTGCACATCCCCTATCCACAACATTTCTTCCCTAACTACCTTCCTCATTCCATGAAAGTCAGCCTTACTGAAGTCCATTACCTTGGTTCTCGTCCTAACCCTCTCCCTGCCTGCTCTCACCCTGAACCTGACAGCCCTGTGGTCACTGGTGCCAAGCTCTTCCCCCACCTCCACCTCCTTCATACTGTCCCCATTTGTGAGGACCACATCCAACAGGATTACACCCCTAGTGGGCTCACTGACCCTTTGCTGCAGGAATATGCCCTGAAGAGCCTCTAAGATGCCCCTGCTCCTTGCGGAGATTGCTGTCTGGGCCTCCCAATTGATGTCCGGTTCACATATTAAGTTACATCAGTTTGACAACTTTGCGATTGGTATATAGTAGAATGTTTGTGTATGTTTTGTTGGTTGTGTATGATTTAGGTAACTAGGTGCATGTCAGACTTGGTCTGCTCTACAGGATTAGAAAGTTCCTCATCCCGCATCCAGACTTCACCTCGCCAGCTCTCTACTCTTGCCCTTTATCGACTATGGATCTATTATCTTCTCTTCCCTACCTCATCCCTTCTTTATTCCAAACTTAGAGTCACATACAACAGCATAGCACATTTCACAGAAAAAAGAGTTTTGAAAGAACTCTTGAAACTCTTGAAACTGAGGGTGGACAAAGCAATGGGGCCTGATGGGATTCACCCAAGACTTCTAAAAGAACTAAGGGTAGAACTAGTAACACCACTGACTACTCTTTTTAACAAATCATGGGAGGATGGGGTGGTACCTGAGGACTGGAGGAGAGCAAATGTGATTCCACTTCACAAAAGTGGGAGCAGGGCAGAGGCAGGAAACTACAGACCAGTTAGTTTGAATTCAGTGTTAGGGAAAATGATGGAATCACTTCTGAAGGAAAGAACTGTTGAGTACCTAGAGGCCAGTGGGGCACAGGACCCAAGGCAGCATGGTTTCACAGCAGGAAGGTCATGTCAGATGAACCTTATAGATTTCTTTGACTGGGTGACCAAAGTGGTAGACCAGGAAGGGGCTGTGGATATGGCCTACCTAGATTTTATCAAGGCATTTGACACAGTCTCACACAAAAGATTAATATACAAGTTATCCAGCCTTGGAGTGGGTCAAGGTGATAGCCTGGATAAAAAACTGTCTGGACAACAGGATGCAAAGGGTAATAGTAAACAGAGTCCACAGTGAAGAAAGGAGGGTAACTAGCGGGGTACTGCAGGATCCACTACTGGGACCGCTCCTCTTTAATGTCTTTATAAGTGACACTGGAGAGCACCTGGAAGGAAAGGTATGTCTCTTTGCAGATGACACAAAGATCTGCAACAGGGTTGATACACAAGGTGAGGTGGAAAGGATGAAAAGGGACTTAGCAAGGTTGGAGGAATGGCCAAATATGTGGCAGCTCAGATTCAATGCAAAGAAGTACAAGGTAATGCATCTGGGAAACAAAAACCCAGGGGAAGAGTAAACAATTGGGGGTAAGTTAATAACAACAACAACAATTGAAAGATCAAATGACCTAAAGGTGGGCAAGCAATGTGAGAAGGCAGTAAGGAGGGCTGGAGGGATACTCAGATGCATAGGGAGAGGCATCAACAGTAGAAAACATGAAGTTGTTATCCCTCTGTACAGACAGTTGGTGAGACCCCATCTGGAGTACTGCATGCAATTTTGGAGACCCCATCTCTGCAAAGACATAGACAGAGTGGAGGCTTTTCAGAGGAGGGCAACCAAAATGGTGCAGGGTCTGCACCAGAAGACATACGAGGAGAAACTAAAGCAGCTTAATATGTATACCCTTGAGGAAAGGAGGGAGAGGGGGTACATGATAGAAACTTTCAAGTATCTTAATGGAATTAACAAAGTACAAGAGGGTAGTATCTTTCAGAAGAAGAGATGTGCAAGAACAAGGGGGCACAATTTGAAGATAGAGGGGGGATGACTCAGAGGTAATGTTAGAAGGTATTTTTTCACAGAGAGGGTTGTGGATGCATGGAACATCCTTTCTGAGGAGCTTGTGGAGTCAGGAACAGCGGGAGAATTCAAAAATGCATGGGACAGGCATAAGGCAATTCTAGTGGAGGGTAAGAGGAAGTAAGCTGTTGATTAACTAGAATCTGCAACTTATCCCATCAGGTAGGGAAATGGGCAGACTAAGTGGGTCAAGCGGTCCTTATCTGCCGTCAGATTCTATGTTTCTATGTTTCATCACCAGTCTCCCTGAAGCCTTGGCTATCATTGCTCCTGTTCGTGTTCGCCCTCCTACCTCTCACCAGGGTGCTCCTTGGTTTAACGGGGAAATCCGTGAGCTGAAGAGGCAGGGGCAAAGGTTGGAAAGGAACAGGCAGAAAACTCACCTGGAGGTGGACAGACTTTGATTGTTGGATCATTATCAGACCTATCAATCAGGAATTTCCAATAAGAAGGCAGAGTTCCTGTCCAGGGAAATTGCTACAGCAAAGAACAGGCCAGCCCAGCTCTTCCAGACTGTGGACAGACTGTGCAATCCAGCCTGTCTTCACTCTGGTCAAGCGTTGTCACAAGTGCAGTGTGAGAAGTTTGTGCAGTTCTTTGCTGGTAAGCTGTCCACCATCAGGGATGGGATCAGCCAGCGCCTTCCCATTGAGCCTTATATTGCTCAATCGGGTGGTACTAATGCCCATCAAACCTGGTCCACCTTTAGTCAGCCGGTAGTCATGGGTAGATATAGTGAGGATCATCCAGACTCTGTGACCTACCTACTGTAGTTTGGATCCAGGCCCTACATGCCTACTAGTGGGGTGTGTAGAAGTTATCAGCCTGGTCCTTGCTGGGATAGTGGGGGTTTCATTGGAGAGAGGGATCTTTCCAGATCCCTTGAAGGAGACAGTAGTATGCCCCTTTTAAAAAAACAACTCCCTTGACCCTGGCTGCCCAGCTAACTACAGACCGATCTCGAACTTACCCTTTGTAGTGAAAGTTATTGAGAAGGTGGTCGCTCTGCAGCTGGAAGACCATTTAACTAACCACAATATCTATGACCCTCTCCAGTCTGGCTTCAGGAAAACGCATAACACTGAAACAGCCCTGGTATGGGTACTTAATGACCTTCTGATGGTGAGAGATCGGAGAACCTGTTCCATCTTGGTTCTCCTTGATCTCTCAGCAGCATTTGACACCGTGGATCATGGGGCACTGCTTGAGTGCCTGTGGTTCTTCTGTGGACTGAGAGGGGTGGTCCTCAGTTGGTTTTGGTCTTTCCTCGAGGGTAGATCCCAGACAGTGGCATCGGGATTTATTCCTCTGCCCCTCATGGGCTACCCTGAGGGGTTCCACAGGGCTCGGTGCTGTCCTCCATGTTATTCGCGGTGTGCATGCTTCCATTAGGGGACGTTATAAGGTGGTACAGGTTGAGTTTTCATTGCTATACTGATGGTTCTCAACTGTACATGTCTTTTGTGCCCGAACAGGAATTAGACTCTGCTGCAGTGTTTAACAACTGCCTACTGGAGATTCAGAACTGGATGAGTGCCAGCTGGCTTTGGCTGAACTCAGAAAAAACAGAGGTATTGGTGGTGGACCCTGGTTATAGGACAACAGGGGCATGGGTGGGAAAAGCCTCAGGATTAAATCTTGGGGGGGACCCCACTTATTGCCTCAGGCCAGGTACGAATCCTAGGCATAGTATTTGACAAAGGCCTTACCTTGAGGGTGCAAGTTTCGGCTGTAGTCAAATCTTCCTATTACCATCTAAGGAACATAGCCTGAGTGAAGCACCTAATCCTGCCTGAAGATCTTCCTACCTTGGTCCACACCTTTCTCACCAGTCGTTTTGATTACTGCAATGCTCTCTACCTAGTGCTCCTGGGGGTAGACATTGCTGCTTGCAGCTAGTGCAGAACGCCATGTCCAGATTGTTGACTGGAACTTCTAGATCCAGTCATATAACACCTGTGCTGCATGAACTGCACTGGCTGCCTATACAGTGGCGGATTGCCTTCAAGGTCATGTTGCTGACCAATAAAGCCCCACACAAGCAGGGACCCCACTACCTGAAAGAACTCCTATGTCCTTACTACCCCACCCATTCACTCCAATCCTCTGGCGAGGGATTGCTAGAGATTCCTAAGGTATCCCTAAAAACATCAGGAGGAAGATAATTTGCCTTTATGGCACCTACCCTGTGGAATTCTCTACCTTGCCAGATACGTGAGTGCCAGACCGTAGAGGATTTTAAAAACTGCTGAAGACCCACTTATTCAACCAAGCTTTCTCAGTAATTTATTAATGTGCGCACTGTTATGTTTTTATCTGTTTTAAACTGTAATATTGTGTGTTTTTATCTTGTACTGTAAAGGCGCCCTGAACAGGGGAAGGCTGCCTTATACAAATAAAATATTGATTGATTGATTGATTGAAAACACAACAATGTTCAATCTATTCCTTCCTTGAGTGGCCCACTCTAGAAGGAAGGTTCCATCTTAAGATGCTCTCCTTCCTACATAAGATATACCTCAATACCCCCCCCCCAGCATTATCTTCCTATTCCCACTTACAGTGCCTGGGCATTTGACTAGGGGTGCCTCAAGTCTGGTTTTTGACACCCCTTTCTACAGAACTAAGCATGCCCAGAACTCCATTACCTTCAAGGGAATGAAGTTTTACAACAATCTACCCCCCAAAATCCAAGCTTGCAGGTCCATATACTCTTTCAACTCCTCCCTAAAGGAGCACATCTTCCTATTGTCCACCTGTAGCTGCCCTGATAGGCCTCCTCCATGGCCCTTTCAGTAAATCCCAGTGTCTCTCTCTCCCCCGCATCACCTGCACTTTTCTTCTCCCCACAGAGTGCACTAACACTTCCTGCCCTATACAATACCCAAAAATATTTCTGTTTACCGGTCTGTCTTCTGGTTGACTCTTGTACAATTTTACCCATGTAATATGCTAGTTTTATTTTGCACTTGTTAGTTCCTTGTACTTCTATACACCTGTATATATAATGTATTTACATCATTGTATGTCATAGGTAGTTCATTGTATGTCCTCTGTATTCTATTGGCCTATGTGTTGTTCATCTGTTGTATTTCCTACACTGGAAATTTGTGAAAATGGTCATTTTTGCTCACATACCTTCCAGTATACAAATAAAATGGATTGATTGATTGAACTAGGAGTGTATTATTGAGGGTATATGTGCTGTGGATGTGAGTGTGTATGTATGAGTGTGTATTTTTGATTGGCTGTTGTTATTTATGATATTTTTAAATGTGTGGGTATGGGAGTGACTATTTGATTGATTAAGCTGAGTGATTATTATTTTTAGAAGCTGCTGGGTAAGGTAATTTGGCAGGATGTGTTGGCAAATGACTTTGACAGGTGGGTACTACTCTCCCTCTGAGCTCCGGGCCCTCTGCCCCTTTGATTGCTCCCTGCTACCATCTGAGGATTATAGGTGCTGTCCGCATTAGGGATTGTGAGGAGGCATCGTAGGGATGGGGGCCCAAGGTTGGGTGAAGTGGGGGGGCGAATTGGGGTTGTGGGGTCAAGGAGACACCCTGGAGAGAAACTGGCCCAGGAAAGGGGTCCACCCTGCTTGGTGCCCATACCCAAGGGCTCCACTTTGGGTGGGTGGGCATGTAGCTCAGTCAGACTCGACTACTCATCCAACCCAGGCAGTGTTATGCAATGCCAGGTAGATTAGAAACAAGACAGCAGTAATTGTTGATCTTATTGTGTCATCCAACCTTGCTGCATCAATGAGACCTGGCTGTATGAGAATGCTGGTCCCATTTTGGAATCAGCTGTTCCAGTCAGATACTCGGTGATACACCGCCCGAGGTTGGATCATAGAAACGGGGGGGGGGGGTAGCCATCTGTTTTAAAATGGAACTGGGCCTTGTAGATGTGTCAGTTGGGGTCAATAGATCCTTCGAATGTATTGTGGGTGCAGGTGTGGATTGTAGGATACTTCTCATCTACTGTCCACCTGGGAGTGAAAAGGAGTTCCTACAAGAAGTCGCAGACCTCATCACCGAGATGGTATTGGAGGCCCCCAGGTGGTTGGTGCTGGGGGACTTCAATGCCTGGGTTGATGATAAACTCTCACAATTTGGACAAGACTTCCTCCAATTGATGGTTTCATTGGGACGCACACAGGTGATTACCTCTGCGACCCACATACAGGGTCATTCATTGGACCTAATGTTCCTGCTGGGGATGAAGATCTCCCATGTGGTGGTGAAACCCATCAGATGGTCTGATCAACACACTACAGGGTTCAGTTTCACAGACCCCCCCAATAGACCTGCCTCTACGGAGATGGTCCAGTACCGCCCTTTATGGGGAGTGCCCCCAGATGGTCTGATGGTGGTACAGAACCTATCGGGCATATCGAGTGTTAGCATGGATCCAGAGGGTCTACTATGAGCCTATAACAAGGCAGTGGGAGATGCCCTGGATGTCATTGCTCTGGTCCGTGTTTGCCCACTCACCCTTCACCCTCGGTCCCCATGGTTGATGGAACCTTAAGGAAGCTGAGGAGAGTGGGAAGAAGGTTGGAGCATTGCTGGTAGAAATCAGGCCTGAATGATGACAAACTTAGATAGACATCCCATTATAAGGAATATCCATCTGCGGTCTCCCATATGAAGGAAGAGCTCCTGTCCGGGGAGATTACAGCTGTGTGAAATCGACCGGCTCAGTTCTTCCGTACTGTGGACAGGCTGTGCAATCCAGCCTGTCTCCAGATTTGGAGAGCCTTTTCACAGGAGAAGTGTGAGGAATTTGCTCGACTTTTCACAGATAAGGTTGCCACCATCAGGTTGGAGATCCATGTGGCTCACTCAAATAGGCAGAGCGGAAATCGGTGTGGGATCACTAGTACCCAGTTGGTCTGGTCGGACTTTATCCAGTTGGCAATCAGTGATGTCATGAAGATAGTTCAGGACTTGCAACCGATTTACTGTAGTTTGGATCCAGATCTGATTTGCCTCCTAGTGGGGTGCATGGTGGCAACAGAACCAGTCCTTGCTGAGATAGTTAGGTGTTCATTAGAGACCGGGGTGTTCCCGAACACCCTGAAGGATGTGGTGGTTCATCCCCTCCTGAAAAAATCCTCTCTGGACCCTGACTGTCTTGCAAACTACAGGCCTGTCTCTAACCTGCCTTTTGTAGGTAAGGTTATTGAGAATGCAGTCGCATTGCAGCTCAAGGGACATCTGATCACCCACAACATCTACGATCCTCTCCAGTCCAGTTTCAGTACCAAGACTGCATTGGCTGGGTACTTAATGATCTCCTAATAGCAAGGGATCGGAGGAGCCATTCCATCTCAGTCCTCCTTGATCTCTCTGCAGCACTTGACACTGTGGACTATGGGATGTTGCTAGAGCATCTGCTGCTTTTCTGCGGGTTGGCTGGTACAGTCCTCAGATGGTTCCATTCATGCCTCACGGGCAGGATACAGTGAGCGGATTCTGAGTTTTCCTCAGTACCGCTCCCCCTGACATGTGTGGTGCCACAGGGCTCTGTGCTTCCCCCATGTTGCTTGCAGTGTATATACTGCCATTGGGAGACATTATGAGGTGGTACGGTTTAAGTTTTCAGTGCTATGCAGATGATACTGAACTGTACTTGTCATTTGTGCCAGGGCAAAGTGATGCTTTTTCGGTATTTAACAACTGCCTCTCTGAGATCCAGGATTGGATGAGTGCCAGCTGGCTTAGACTGAATCCAGATAAGACTAAGGTGTTGGTTGTGGACCCAGGTCGCCAGGTGGAGGGGCTATCGGCTGGGCAGCCATCCAGCCTTTGGCTGGGGTGCAACTAGCTGATGACCTCTGACTGGGTGCAGAATCTGGGTGTCATGTTTGAGGGTGGGCTGACACTTAAGGCTCAGGTGTCATCTGTTGTCAAAACCTCATTCTTTCATCTGAGAAATGTTGCCCAGATAAAGCACCAGGTACCATCTGCTGATCTTCCAATGCTGGTCCACGCCTTGGTGAACTCACGCATTGATTACTGCAATGCCCTATACCTAGGGCTACCGGGGGTAGACCTCTATCACCTGCAGCTAGTGTAGAATGTGGCTGCCAGGTTGTTGACAGGTTTATGAAGATCCTGCCATGTCACATCTGTGCTCCACACCCAGCACTGGCTGCTGGTGTGGAGGAGGAGCACCTTCAAGATCGAATTACTGACCTATAAGACCCTACATGGACAGGGACCTTGGTAAATGCAAGAACTCCTCTGTCCCTACTGCCCCCTTCATCCTCTCTGGTCTGCTGATGAGGGATTGCTAGAGATTCCAAGGGTCTGTCCGAAAACCTCAGGAGCTAGATTGTTTGCTTTTGCCACTCCGACCCTGTGGAATTCTCTACCTCATCGGGTAAGGGAGTGCCTGTCCATTGAGGCCTTCAAATCAACCTTGAAATCTTATTTATTCAATCTTGCTTTTAATGAGAATTAACATCCTGCCTGTCATTATTTTTAAAATTGTGGCTCTGTTTTGAATTGTTTTATTGTATTATGTAAAATGCTATGATCCATTCAGGAATAGCATTCCATAAATAAAGTTTGATTTGATTTGAATTGAATATTGTAGCAGGTTGTGTGCTCCCTGTTAATGCATATGGAGTCTGGCCGAGATGGTGAGAGGAGGGCTGAGCCGGTCACCATATGGGCTCTAGAGATGCAGCGAAGTTTAATTACACCAGTGAAGTTAGGGTGAAGTTGCCCACTCTGCGTCATTAAACGCTACGCAAAGTCCCCATGGAATCACACACACTTCGCCTTATGGTGACTTTGCCTCATAATGACTTCATGTTATGCTCACTTCACGTTCACTCCGAGTTATTTTCTGTGAAACGCGGAATGAGCTATAACTAAAAGAGCCCACAGATCACATGTGTTACAGTCTATAAGTCACATGGCTCAGGCAGGAAGTTAATCAGGCAAGAGAGTGAAAGACTTTCACTTTCTCTTTACCTAGTGTGGGAGAAAGAGGTTTTGTGACAGAGGAGAGAGAAATATATTGCTTGAATCTGCTAACCATTTGATTTTTTTTGTTAATTAGCTGTGTTTTTTGTATTTTGATTGCCTCTTGTGTTGAGTTGTGTGCCTTTTTTCAGTACAGTAGTTAATTGTTACTTGTGTGTGTGTGTGTGTGTGTGTGTGTGTGTGTGCGTGTGTGTGCTGTGTGTGTGAGTGAGAAAGACAGAGAGAGAGAGAAAGAGAGAGAGAGAGAGTAAAAGGAGAGAGGTGCCTTTGGTGGACGGAGAGGACAGCTTGTGGGGGTACAGATGTGTGGTGGCACCCCACATCTGAACAGAAGCATATTATATCATGCAAGTGGTCCTCTCCCTGATGCAGGAGGTAGTGGTGCCATGGAAGCACCCCTGCTGGTGGCACCATCTACTACTAGTGCACCCCCACCATCACCACCACCTGCCATGGCCCTGCTCCAGTGGCTTAGCAGCAGCAGGAAGTGATAGAAGAACCACAGCAGTCTCATGAGCAGCAGCAGGTTGCCCCCCCCAACTTTGCAGCAGCAAATAATACCTAGCCCGCCCCCCGGCCTGTGCCCGGTCCTTCCCGCACTTCTGTTGTGTGTGCTTTTTTCAGTCCAGTGCCCGGTGCTGATGACCCCGAGTGTCATGAAGTGTAATATTTGTGGTGTGATTGTGCATCATGGTCCCAAGAGGAGTCATCTGGGGACAGGTGGGCAGTGCATCCACCTTGCAGAGTGGGAGGCTAAGGATGCTGAACAGGGATGGAATGCGCCTACTGTCTCTGCTAGGCAACAGGTGGCAGCATGGCTTCCACCTGCACGTGGGATTAGGCGTGATTGGGCCAGAGAGCAAGTGGCTGATGCAGCCCCTGCAGGGGATGCTGGAAACCCTGCAATAATGCCTGCCACACAGGCCGATTTGGGCCTGATGTGGAGTGAGGTGGACTGCCTGAGCAACAGGGTGACAAACATTGAGCAGTGGTTGGAGTGCATTGAAGGTACCAGCTCCAAATTATGGCTATGCTCCAACTGCTGCTCTCACACAATAACGTGGAGCATTGGTTTTTGATTGTCTATGCATCCACCACTCTCTCCATGACAAAATACTTCCTGATGTTGCCCCTGATCTGTACCAGTTCTATCTTCAGATTTTGCCCCCTTGTTCTTACACATCTCTTTTTCTGAAAGATGCTACCGTCTTGGACATTGTTGATTCCCTTTATGTACTTTAAAGTTTCTATCATGCCCCCTCCCCCCTTTCCTTAAGGGGGGAGGGGGCACTAAAATGCCTGAGCTCCAGGTGATGCTAACTGAGGGAGCAGTGGATGTGGCAGCAGTCACTGAGACTTGGGCCACTGCAAGACATGACTGGGACCTGAACCTGGAGGGTTACACTATGTTCAGGAAGGACAGGGGGGAGGGAAGGGGAGGAGGGGTAGCAATGATAGTCAAAAACTGCATTGGCATAGGGGGAGTAGAGGAGGCAGAGGGAACCGTGGAGGCGATTTGGGTCACCTTGATAACAAGTGGGGCAAGAGAGTAAAAATGGTGGTGTTGGGGGACTTAAACATGCCAGGAACAGACTGGGAGACTATGACATCCTCTGTGACCAGGGAACAGAGGTTGTTGGATGTCTTTCAAGACGCGTTCCTAACTCAGCAGGTGAGGGAACCGACCAGGGAGGCACGGGTACTGGATGTGGTCCTAGCAGACAGTGACCAGATTGGGGGCCTGGAGGTAAGGGACCCATTGGTGGGGAATGACCATGCCACGGTCTGGTTCTGCCTGGACCTAGGAGGGGTAGAAGGCTGCACAAAGACGGAAGTAACCGACTTCAGGGGGGCGGATTTTAAGGAAATGGGAAGGCTCCTTAAGGAGCACTTGGATGGGATTGGGTCAGACATGGACACTGATAGTAGGTGGGAAATCATCAGGAGAGGGGTGCAGGATGCTACCAGCACCTGTGCAAGAGTAAGACAAAAATGCGGTAGGGCCCAAAAACCCTGTTGGTGGACCAGGGAGGTCCAGGAGGTGGTGCGGGGAAAGAAAGCAGCCTATAAGTAATTCAAGTGCTCAAGGAGTGAAAGGGATCGAGGGGAGTACGAGCTGATGGCTAGAAGGGCCACTAGAGTGGTAAGGGCAGCTAAGGCAAGGAAGGAGCAGAACCTGGCCAGGGAAATTAGGAGAGGGAACAAGGGGTTCTTTAGATACATTGGGGAAAGACAAAGGGTGAAGGGACAGATTAGCAGGATTAAATCAGGGGAGAGATGGGCACAAGTCCCGGGGGAGCAGGCTGAGGTACTAAATGAGTACTTCACCTCAGTTTTCACCAGGGAAAATGGGGGTGCTGCATCATACATGGGAGGAGACAGAGATACTGAGGAGGGGGGAACCCTCACCGATTGGCAGGTCTGGGGAGAGGGGGAGGCATCACTGGCAGGTGGGGAGGCCAAGCAGGGAGAAGAGGTACCGGAAGTGGAAATCACAGCAGAGAGAGTGAGGAAGCCCTCAGCTCCCTTAAGACAGAGAAAGCACTGGGGCCAGATAAATTACATCCCAGAGTGCTGAAGGAACTTGCAGATGTCCTGGCGAAACCCTGGCAGAGCTTTTCACCATCTCTCTGAGGACAGGGTGGGTGCCCCAAGACTGAAGGTGGCGAATAGTGCCTATCCACAAGGGGGATCAAGGAGGTGGCAGGGAACTACAGGCCTGTCAGCCTGACATCGGTGGTGGACAAGGTGATGGAGGGCATTGTCAAGGAGAGGCTGGGGGACCTGGATAAGTCAGGGTACCTGGACGATAGACAGCATGGATTCATCCTGGGAAATCATGTCAGACAAACCTGGTGGAGTTCTATGACTGAGTGACAAGTGCCTTGGACCTGGGTAGACCAGTGGATGTCCTCTTTCTAGACTTCAGCAAGGCATTTGACTCTGTTCCTCACGTGGCCTGTTGGATAAGCTGGGAGAAATGGGGTGGGGAACCAGATGATCAGATGGATAGGCAATTGGCTCCAGGACCGGACCCAGAGGGTCGTAGTTGGTGGGATAGTCTCATCCCCAAGGAGGGTCATTAGTGGGGTCCCACAGGGATCAGTCCTTGGGCCCCTTCTGTTCAACTCCTATGTATCTGACATAAGGACAGGAATCAGGAGTGAGATGAGTCTCTTTGCAGATGACTCGAAACTGGGGGTGGTGGTGGATGGGGAGGAGGGGAAGGTGGCCCTACAGGGGGACTTGGAGGCTCTGGAAAGATGGTCTAGAAAGTGGAAGCTGCGGTTCAATGCAGGGAAATGCAAGGTACTCCACCTGGGGGCCAGAAACCCAGGCCAAGTGTACATCCTGGGGGGGGAAATGCTACAAGTCTCGATGGCTGAGAGAGACCTGGGGGTGGTGGTGGATGTCAAGATGAACAACTGTGAGACTTGTAGGAGGGCATCAGCCAAGGCCAACAGGATGCTGGGATGCATCACTAGGGGGATCACCTGCAGAAGGAGGGAAGTGATACTCCCTCTGTATAACTGCTTGGTGAGGCCGCACCTTGAGTACTGAATGCAGTTTTGGAGGCCACACTTAAAGAGGGACATTAACCTCCTGGAGAGGGTCCAGAGGAGGGCAACCAAAATGATTTGGGGCTTGGGGAACAGGACCTATGAGGAGAGGCTCGAAGAGCTAAATATGTACACATTGGAAGAGAGGTGGGACCGGGGGGACATGATAGAGGTCTTCAGGTACATGAAGATGGTAAATAGGGGAGGAACAGTCAGGGTGCTTCGAAGGAAGGAGGAAGGGGCCACTAGAGGGCATGGGTGGAAGCTGGAGGGGGGAAGATTCAGGGGAGAAAGGAGGAGGTGCTACTTCACTGAGAGGGTGGTAGAGCCATGGAATGCACTGCCTAGGGGCTGGTGGAGGCAGAGACAGTGGAGGGGTTCAAGAGGGGTGGACAGGTACAGGGAAGGGTTCTGAAGCAAAATCCAATACAGCAAGAATATCCAGAACTGGGAAGGGAGAAGCCAGAGAAGGCGAGGGGGACAGCAAGGTCAGCACCCAGGGTGGGGGCTGACCAAACGAGCAGACACGAAAGACCGTTAGGCCTATTCTGCTGGCATTTTAGTATGTTAGTATGTTAGTATACATATTAATCTCCTTTAGTCTGTCTTCTTTTATGGGTTCCAGTGCAGCCCTGCACCATTTTAGTTGTCTTCCTTTGGACCACCTCCATCCTGTGTACTTCTCAATTATTTCCTGAGACGCACCGCTTTATTTGTGCACCTACTTTGCATAAGTGTGCCCCCAGAAATGGCTGCTGTCACAGTGTCCCAAAAATGACAGACTCCAGATGAAGATAAATAACATAATAAAATGTTCAGAAAATTCTCAAGTATTTCCTGAGATGCATTGCTTTATGCCTGCACCCACTCCCACAACAACTATGTCACTGGCTGCTGCTTCTGTACTTCTATCTTCTGCTTCATGCACTGTCTGAGCTGATGCACTGTAAATTGCCAAATGATGATAGCCAGAGATGACCATTGTGTGAACAATGATGTGATAATGCAATGGCGGTCAGAAAGACTGCTTCACTGGCTGTTACATGAAGTCCTATGTGTTTGTGTACTCATACTACCATTGGTAAGTTACTGTATCTTTGCACGCTCATGTTTTCACACAGAATCAGACGTTAAATAAAATATATATATATATATATATATATATATATATATATATAGATGTAATCTTTGCTGTTTTTTTCTCTCACAGGTCACCCAGTCATACTTTGGTTGCACATTTTTTGGCTTGCTGAGGAATTTTGTAGAAAAACTGTCAAGTCAGGAAAGGTAAGATTTTTTTTTTTTTGTGGGGGTGGTATCATTTGGAAGCAAGTGTCGTGAACGGTTTTGTTTTGACTTCATTACAGGTTTTCTGTGTATCCTCCAGATTCATACCAGTTGCATGTGTTCTTATTTGAAATTGAAGAAAGCATCGATGGCAGCACGCAGCACTGAAACGTTACCTGCAAACAGATGAAGAAGAAATAATTATTAATTCATTGCACTAACACATTCTGTTCTAAGTATGGCAGTTACTGTCTGTTATATCCAGCTTAACAGATACCAAGCTATTAGTAAGCCACTCCAAGACCAATAACAAGTTTAGTGCGTGTGACATGCACTGACCCTGTGTCTTAACTTAAGTTACATTCCAAGATGTCTTGTCATGACCCAGATAAAACTTTGTTCAACCCCATGGCATGCTGAAGTAAGCCAGTGACTAATGTGCACAACAAAATATTATCTGCCTTACTTGTCACCTACTTTGTATGATTTACACTGGCTTGAAAAAATGAAATACCTAAAAGAAGTGATGAAATAAGATTGATATACTTACCTGAAACTGATATCCTGCAGTTGGTTGTAGACACTACTGCTGTCATCCTGTCCTCCGGGCAACACTGTTTGAAACTGGAAACCTGTAAAAAGAGAAAAAATGTTGACTGCATATGTTTCTTAAGTGCATTTCTAAAATGTTAAAGGAAGCATTCACACAGCTCAAGGAAATACCATAGTATGACAAATTAGTACAAACTCACTGTAAACTACTGATAATAAGAAGCGTGGTGGCTGTGGCTGGATTTGGGCTCCTTCTGGCAGGCTCTGGTCATAGAAACACATTCTCTCTCACAGTCATAGTGACTGGTGGCTTTGGCTGGCTGCGGGTTACTTCTGGTCATGGGCACAGGAACACATTCTCTCTCCCTCCCTATTAGACAGATTGGTGGCTTTGGCTGGCTGTGGGTTACTTCAGGTCATGGGCACAGGAATACATTCTTTCTCACTGTCAGACAGATGGCCGTGTGGCTGGATATGGTGTGTTACAGTCTTTCAGTGTCACTCAGGAGCAAGATATCTTTAAATGGCAGGATTTAAGTGGCTACCACCTGCTACAAATGGACAGTTGTGTTTAAGAGGCTGACTGTGTTTGTTAATGACAGTACACATTCTGTTAAAGAGTAGGTACCCATTGTCAGGTACCCAGCCCCCCTCACACATATATAATAGCCAACCTGCCCCACTATTAAGGGGTATTAAAAATTCAGTGTGCTTCCCTCCACCTACAAAGTTATAGCACCCCAAATGTGCACCCCTACAAAAACAAAGCCGTGCCTGGCATGCCCCCAGGGATGCACCCCAGACCCTTTTTGTGATGTTAGAAAATGAATACTGAGTGTGCATTCCATTAACCTGTATGTATGTGAAATTTCTGTGGCTTTTAGTACTATTTAGAGATGCCATGTATAAAAATAAAGCAGCTGCTTTAGTAACAGTCACTGTCACTGTTTACTGGAGTGGTCACCTTCATTTTTCCAAGTGGCAACTCTAAATAGTACTAAAAGTCATTGAAAACATGGTGCCAATACAGGTCTATGGAGTACACACACAGCCTTCATTTCCTGATGTCACAAAAGGGGTTTGGGGGTACATCCCTGGGGGCATGTCAGTCATGGCTCTGTTTTTGTGGGGGGTGCACATTTGGGGTACTATAACTTTTTAGGTGGAGGGAAGCGCATGGAATTTTTAATACCCCGCGATAGTGGAGCAGGTTGGCTATTATATATGTGTGAGGGGGGCTGAGTACCTGACAGTGGGTATCCGCTCTTTAAGTGGAATCAGAAGCTATACCAAATGGAAGGTAAATGGAATGATTGTGATGGGGCATTATTTGTGCAAATCTGAATTATGGAATGAGACTGAGTCAAGAACACTGGTTTTACTTTATGAAAACCAAAAAATGTACCATTAATAAAATGTGACAGCCTTTCAAACTGTTAACTTAAATACCAGCAACATCCACCTCATCCTCATCAAATAGGAAGCTGCCCTCGCAGTCATCAAGGTCAGAATTGTGCCCACTAGGGAATTCTTGGTCCATAATTGCATTGTCAACCTCAGTGGTCACCCGTATGACACTGCCACCAGGATGGTCTGCTTCTCCCACATCATCAGCACAACCATCATCGTGATGGGGTACAAACACAGATGTGGTAGTTCGAGGTGGTATGTGACCTTCATTCATTTTTATGAATGTCAGCAAGCTGACATTTGTTGGCGAGAGGTTGATGCGACAGTCATGAACTATTGCCCCCACAGAACTTAATACCCTCCCCACACTTACATTGGAGGGTGGGCTGGTCAGGTACTTCAGTGCAACTTAAGTCAGCTGTGGCCATTCACTCACCTTTCCACTCCAGTACAGCAGTGGATCATCAATTACTGACAGATACCTTTTTTCAGCCAAATATGAGTCAACCATTCTCTGTGCTGCATGCAGTCCTGTTGTTGACTCTTCCTCCTGTTCAACGGATGTATTGATGTCACAGATTCCCACTAGGGACAAGGCACCCTAAAGTGGGTTAATGGCAACCAGTTTTGCTGACATTGCACCTGGACCCACAGCCGCCTTAGTAGATGTGCCTAGTAGTCCACAGTGACCTTCAGTCTTGCTATGCCATGGTTTGCTGAACTTGGCATGTGACTTCTGTGCCCCATGAACCAATAGCACCAGGTGTCCACTGAGATTTTTAACCTGTTCAGGCCCTCCCTCCAGTAAGGATGCAATTCCACATTTGTATCTTGGGTCCAGCATTGTTGCTATTCTGAATTTGGCACTTTGAAGAATACTTGTGATGTGGTGATTGAGGTCCAATACTGGCAGCATGTGTTTAAGTAACGCACTGCTTGAACTATCTCTGGACACATCAAGGCTACACTGCAGATTCAACAAAGTCTGTCTCAGCACCCACAGCAGTGGAATGGCTTGGCTTATGGAGGCAGTGCCACCACTCACTGCCTGTGTGGCATGTTCAAAGGGCCTGAAAATTGATATCACTGAGTCCATGAGGTGTCACTGTTCTGTTGTCATAGACATCGAGGCCCTGGAAGTGTCACAGCTAGTGTGCATGACTAGGTATTCCGAGATGGCTCTGTACTGTTCATACAGCCTCTCTGCCATGTAAAGGGTCAAGTTCCAGTGCGTGACAACTTCCAGACTGAGGCGGTGCTGAGGGAGGCTGTTTTGAATCGGCAGCTGCCAAAGTTGGTCATGAGCCTTTCAGAGTGTGAAAAGTGTGCACAGATGCACTTGCAACTGTCAACATTTCCTTGATGTCAGGGTGCTGCAGAAACTCCTGTACCATGAGATTTAAATAGTGGGCCATGCATGGAACCCAAACAAAGCTACCATCAATGATACATTTCATCATGTTTGAACCATTGTCACTGGCTATAAAGCCAGCTTTCAGGGACAGGAGGTTCAGCCGTTCATCAATTTCTGTCAGTAGCAAGAACTAGCCACACTGCGCATTGCAAGCGTTGCATGCTGTCAAATTCCAGGAAGGCTGCTACCATGACAGTCTGCTTTACTACACTGATTTCCAATACCACTAGCACAGACAACCCTCAGTACGTGCGCCCAATGTGCAGTAATACACAGGTATGAACTGCCTGCCTCTTGTCTACATATCCATACCTAAGTGGATAAATGGTGAGAAGAAACATTGAAGGGCATGTCTTACAGACTCTGTCACAGTCCGGTATAACTCTGGGACAGCACGGGTAGAAAATTATGTCCTAGATGGGACTTTCCATTTGGGACAGGCGCGTGCAGCAAAACGCCGGAATCCAGAATTCTCCACAAAGGAGAAGGGCAACAGGTCAATTCACAGCATTTCCGCTACAGCAGCATTCAGTTCACAAAACACCACATGATTGGGTGGGTATTTCATGTTCCTGGGAAAAAGACTCTGCAGCGTGGGCTGAGTTGTTACCCATTTCACATGTGGTGTGTCAAATGGCTCTGCTCTGTGAACGGCCAATGGTGGGGTGCTTTTGCCGTGTGATGAAGAGGGGTGCATAGGTGATGCTGACAAGTCCACAAACAATGTTGTTTTCCTTGTTTTAAGCACAGGGGTTGATGTTGGACTAAAAATACTGCTGCATAGACCACCACCAATGCTGCTACTCTGACCATCACTTGGCAAAAATTCAAAATCATTATCCTCCTCGTGCCAATAGTAATCCTCAGCTGTTATTTCACCACTACTACAGACATGACTACTAGTTGGGCTACTTACAGTCATGGAATGGGATAATATGCTTAATAAGGTGGATGAGAGTAAATGCCCCACTATGGCATTAGCTCCCCTCTGGTGCCAAGTCCACAGTGCCATGTGCCACTTCTTCAAATGTGTATGCTGGCCCCCAGTGCCCAGATGACTACCCTTTTTACCACGTCTGACACGTGCTTGGCAAATCTGGCAGATTGCCACTGCTTCATCACTTGGTTCTTGTAAAAAAAAAATCCCAAACAAGGGATTTTGATCCCTACTTTTAGTTTTCACAGGTCCCTGATGCTGCTGATTGGACACCTTATTTTTAGACAATGACATGGGGTGTGTGCTACTACAGGATTTCTGTTACTGGCCACACTTGGGCTCTACCAGCCTATCACTATTAATGATGACTACTACTGGGTCATCATCATCACCAGAAACTGCCACATCACAACTTTGAAGAGGAGTTGATTTAACACCGACAGACTGAGACTGTTTACACACAACCATCTTTAATTTCTTTTTCTCTGGTTCCCAACTGAGGTCACTAAAATCATCATCATATTCCTCATCCGCATCCACAGTGTCAGTTTGGATGTTGTCCTGTGGAGGACAAGTACCAACCACAGCATCATTATGATCATACCATATTTTTTTTTTGCAAAATTTGAAGGGTTGGATGGCACAGGCATGACCTCATCAACAGCACTGGAAACATGAGATTGCGACGACTCCTCATCAGCATCAGAATCATTTTCAACCAATGTGAGGATGGGGATGGGGACATCAGGGAGTGTGACATCTATTACACTCTGACTCATGGTCATGGCTTTAGACTCCACAATATTTGGGAAACCAGTTAACTTGTTGTCATGGGGTTGAATTTGGGGTAATACTCATGCCTTCAGCAATTTCACTACCACCAGTGGGAACAACAGCATCTCCAACTATGATTGAAGCTACTGATTGGGCTGTTAAAAACAGTCAGAGAAATCCCCTTACTGGCATCAACTATGCACTTCTGCTGTGTACTACTACCATGCCCACGGACACTCTTGCCACTGGCAGCAGTGCCATGGCCAGAAGCATTTTTGCATGCATTTCTCTTTGCAAGCATTTTTTGGGATTACACAAGAAATTCACAACAAATTGAGATTTCTGAAATTTGGGGTGGATGGGAAGCTGAAAAGCAACAACTGTGGCTTACAAATGCTGACTGGACACTAAACAGATGCAAACGCACAGATTCAGATTGCACACTATAAAGAGATGCAGTCACACAGGCACAAAAACACCTTAACCAGTGTTCACACAAATCAAAAACTGGAAAAATAAATTTAACCTTTTGGTGCTTGAAGGGGGAAGGCCACTGCAGTAGCAGTTCACTATCTAGATAGAAGGAAGCAGTAAAAAAAATACTGCAGATGGATAACCGATTCTGAGTGCAGTGATTACTGTGTGGTACAATAAAATGTGTCTGACTTGATGGCATGTACGCACACTCACACACTACAGGTAATGCGCAGAAAATTTAACATTGCAGTACACTATATAACCAAATCTTTTAAACAGAATGAAAATATGCACTGCACCACAACAAACAGAAAATAATTATCAAAAATTACTTCAAGTATTACTGTGTGTACAGTACATATACACACAAATACTGACACACACTAGTACAAAACAGTTAGAAAAACTGTTTTTTTCATGTGAATCTCACTCCACCACGGATATGCCCCTCCCCTGAAGCACACTTCAACACTTGTCTGTCAGTACACAGCATGAATGTTCTAAATTAATATTCAAACTGCAGACAAAAATAATCAGCACTCGATGATCTAAGCGCAGGAGGGTTTTCTACAGTCGATGAACAAAATTTGGACCAAAATAATTAGATTAAAAGTGATTTTTTAAAGCTTTTTCAATGGTTTGATTCTCAGAGCTCTGACAGCAAACTGTCTCCAGCTTTCCACTACACACACTACACAGAACTGAGGTTGTGCAAGACAATATAGAGCCCATGTGACCTATCATCCCATGAATGAATGCAAAATTCACCTCTCATAACGGCGAAGCAAAGTAAAGTTCATTCAAATCAATGGCACGTCAAGTAACGTTAAGGGAAAGACAGTAAACTAAGTCGAAGTAGTGCAAAGTCCATTGAACCAATGAACTTTGCATTCCTAATTTTGAGGCAGAATAATTCACTTTGCTTTGCATAGCACTATGCGGATTGAGGAACACTACGCTAAGTGCTCTGCGTAGCAAAGCAGAAGCACTTCGTTCACCTCTAATGGGCTCCCAATGGCCCGAAGACTATGAAAAGGGAGTTGGCAGGTTGGTGTACTCAACTGCATGTAGGCAATGTGGGAGGGGGACTGCTAGACACCAGCGACTGAAACAGCGCTGAGCAATTGGTGGATGAAGGGGTGCCACTAGAAACCAGGGAAACATTCAGTTAATACGTGTGCATTGCACAAAGGGAGGGGGGCCACTGGACAGCAGGGAAACATTCAATTAATAGGGGTCCCCAAATGATCCCTATTTAACTGTGTCTGAATAAATGTTCAGGTGAAAAACTTTATTTTTGTTTGTTTGTTTGTTTTTTTGTAGCAACATTCTGTGAAGTTCTTTTTATTTTTAATTATATCACGGTTTCTGTACAGAACTCTAATCTCTATTCAGATAAATCAGCAGCTCATGCTTAGCATTCTGTACAAAAGCCATGACACAGTCAAAAGTCCAAATTTTAAGTTCCATGAAAGGAACTGTATAGAATGTTGTTCATAAAAAGAAATAATAAAAAACACATGTTTTCATATCAAGGTTTATTTAACAACAATTACCTATGGAGCAGTTGGAAGTTATGAATTTCACTTCTATAAATGAGAACATTATAAACAGTTGCAGAGCAGCACAAATGTTTTGTCTCCTTTAATATGGAGCTAGCAATCAGAGGGTTGGGGGTACCACTAGGCACCAGGGATTGGGAAACATTCAGTTAATATGGGGTTGGCAATCAGAGGGTAGGGGTGCCAGTAGACACTAGGTACACATTCAATTAATACAAGAATGGCAACTGGAGGGTGGAGGGTGTCACTAGACACCAGGGAAACATTCAGTTAATATGGGGCCAGTAATCAGAGAGTGGTAAAAAAAATTCTACTTATAGAGGACAGTGCAGAAATAATCACTGAACTGAGGAATAATTACATGAATTGTGGATTAATGTGTTAGTTTCACAGTTCATGGGTATTATTCCATAGTTCAGTGAGAAAATGTCTAAGAACAGGGTGAAAATTCTCCAGACATATTCGGATCATTTCCAATTTTGGCAAAGGCAGAAGTTTGGAAAATTTTTAGAAAGTTGCAAAATTTCACAAATGTTTCACTAATGTGGAATTCACAACTTTCACCCAGCTCTACTTAGAAACATAGAAACACAGAATTTGACAGCAGATAAGGACCGCTTGGCCCATCCAGTCTGCTCACTTCCCTGCCTAATGGATAAGCTGCAGATCCTAGTTAACCAACAGTCTACTTTCTCCTACCCCCACCCCCTAGAATTGCTTTATGTCTGTCCCATGCATTCCGGAATCCTTCCACTGTTTTCAACTCCACAGCCTCCTCAGGAAAGCCGTCCCATGCATCCACAACCCTCTCCACAAAAAAATGCTTCCTCACATTACCTCTGAGCTGTCCCCCCCTCCATCTTCACATTGTGCCTCCTTGTTCTTGCACACCTCTTTTTCTGAAAGATGCTACCCTCTTGGACTTTGTTGATTCCCTTGAGGTACTTAAAAGTGTCTATCATGTCCCCCTTCTCCCTCCTTTCCTCGAGGGTATACATTATAAGCTCCTTAGGTCTCTCTTCATATGTCTTCTGATGCAGACCCTGCACCATCTTAGTTACCCTCCTCTGGACAGCCTCCATCCTGTCTATGTTCTTGTGGAGATTGGGTCTCCAGAACTGTACACAGTACTCCAGATGGGGTCTCACCAGCTGTCTGTACAGAGGGATAACAACTTCTTGTTTTCTACTGGTTATGCCTCTCCCTATGCATCCCAGTATCCCCCCCCAGCCCTCCTTACTGCCCTCTTGCATTGTTTGCCCACCTTTAGGTCATCTGATATGATTACCTCCAGGTCCCTTTCCATTTTTGTTGTTGTTAGTATCTCATCCCCCATTGTGTACTCTTCCCCTGGGTTTTGTTTCCCAGGTGCATTACTTTGCCCTTCTTTGCACTGAATCTAAGCTGCCATACATTTGACCATTCCTCCAACCTTGGCAAGTCCCTTCTCATCCTTTCAACCCCACCTTGTGTATCAACCCTGTTGCAGATCTTTGTGTCATCTGCAAAGAGACATACTTTTCCCTTCCAGTCCCTCTGCAATGTCACTTATAAAGACATTGAAGAGGACCGGTCCTAGTACTGAACCCTGTGGTACCCCACTTGTAACCTCCCTTTCTTCAGAGTGGACTCTGTTTACTATTACCCTCTGTGTCCTGTTCTTCAGCCAGTTTTCTACCCAGGCTACCATCTTGGGACCCACTCCAAGGCTGGCTAACTTGTATATTAATCTTTTGTGTTGGGCTGTGTCAAATGCCTTGCTAAAGTCTAGGTAGGCCATGTCCACAGCCCATCCCTGATCTGCTACTTTGGTTACCCAGTCAAAGAAATCTATCAGAGTCATCTGACATGACCTTCCCGCTGTGAATCCACACTGCCATGGGTCCTGTGCCCCTCTGGCCTCTAGGTACTCAACAATTCTTTCCTTCAGAAGTGATTCCATAATTTTCCCTATCACTGAGGTCAAAAGAGGTCAAATTAACAGGTCTGTAGTTTCCTGCCTCTGCCCTGCTCCCACTTTTGTGAAGTGGAATAACATCTACCCTCCTCCAGTCCTCAGGTACCATCCCATCCTCCCATTATTTGTTAAAGAAGGTAGTTAGTGGTGTCACTGGTTCTACCCTTAGTTATTTTAGAATTCTGTGATGAATCCCATCAGGCTCCATTGCTTTGTCCACCTTCAGTTTTAAGAGTTCTTTCAGAACTCTTTTTTCTGTGAATGGGCTGGTATCAACCCTCCTATCCAGAATGTTTCTATTGTTTGATTTAGGTACCTCTCCCTCTTCATTTGTGAATACTGAGCAAAAATATTTGTTTAGTATCTATGTCTTTTCACAGTCACCTTCTGCCCACCCCTTCCCCTTTATTAAGCCTCACTATCCCTCCCTTGGTCTTCCTTCGCTCCCTGATGTACATGTAAAAGGTTTTATCCCCCTTCTTAACTGAGTTGGCTATCTTTTCCTCAGTTTGGGCCTTTGCTGTTCTGACTGCCTTCCCTGTTTCTTTCTGTTTTATCTGATACAGTTATCTGTCCTGCTCCTTCTGTGATTCCTTGTACTTCCTGAATGCTTTGTTTTTCTTCCTAACCTTCCCTTCCCTGCCACATCCTTTAAGAACCATAATTTTTTTTTACATCGTTTTGTTTTGTTTATTTGCTTCACACAAAGGCTTGTTGCCTCAGTGATGGTAGTTTTGATCATTCCCCATTGTTCTTCCACCCCTCCTTCCTGCCCATTTGCTAGTGCATTTCTTAGGCACTCACCCATTTTGGCAAAGTCAGCCCTCCTAAAGTCCAGGACCTTTGCCTTTGTATGGCTTGACTCTACTGCTGTGTTTATTGTGAACCATACTGTTTAACTTAGAGTAGAAAACAGCAACAGAAGAATCAATATTAAAGCATAACAATCAAATGAGCGACACCTCTTTCACCAGTGGTTCTGAGACAGAATTTGAGTCTTTTTTAGAGGAGGTTCAGATGGACTACTATGAATAGATGCCACACAAGCAGCAATATCACCTGTCTCTCCCCACCACACACATAGTCCATGCATCAGATTCCGTGGGCCCTCAGAACTTGAAGAGGAGGTTGGCAAAACAAAACAGCATAATGAGAGACAATGGCAGAGACAGAGGGAGGGTCAGTACAAATCTCTGGAAGGGTGGACTTTCTCCTGCTGACCATTTCCAGGGTCCACACAAGGCTCAGATTCATCCTACCTTCTCTAGGTAATGTCCCACATATGTCCTTTCCAGATCCCTTACTGACCTTGTTCCATCCAGGTCACTTGCTGACCTGGTCCAACCCACCTACCCAGAGTTCCAGCTGCAACCCTTTCTACAGTCACACTAGCTACTATCCTCCCCCTTCCCATAGGATGAGGAAGACATAAGAGTCATAATATTAGCATTACAAAAATAAAATTCCTGGAATAAATATTTATAAGCAAGTATTTACAACTGTACAGTTGTCTCTACCTCTGTAAGTGTATTTTTCACATTTACAGTATGGCTCACACTCTAAAGAGAAATATTGCTTCATATTTCTAACAGATATTTTCTAACCCTTTTCTATAATCAGTGTTTAAAACATAACTATATACCCATGTCATGGAAATGTTCCCAAAATAGTCCCACATCATAAAAAGGCTTTCAAAAATGATCCAAATAATTACAAGGCCTATAAACCTGATTAACATTATAGTAACACATTTCTGCAAAATAATATGTGATAGATGGGGGGAAATGGTGGTTATATTATGGCAGCATTTCTAGCTATCAGGCAGGCATTTAAAAATACTACTTAATGTGTGGCTAAAATTATACAATGTAGTACTTAATAGAAAAATATAACATTTGCAAAAAAGCCAAATTATTTGCAGCTTTTATAGGCCTGGAATTAACCTCTGATGGAGTACAGTAAACCACTGTGCTATACTGCATCCTTATCTATCTGTCAATAAATTCTATGTATCTGTGTATCATTCCTCTTAGCCCAGCCTACGAGGAATGATACACAGACACATAATTTATTGGCAGATAGATAAGGATGTAGTATAGCACAGTGGTTTAAGGCTCTGAGTTTCAAACCTGGAGACCTTGGTTTGAATCCCACAGCCCCCACTTGCATACTGTGTGACCCGGAGCAAGTCACTTAACTTCCTTGTGCTTCCAGGTCACACTTATAAACAAGTGTCAGCTTAGTACGTCTCTCCTGGTAAAAAAAAAAAATAAGGACTGCATGGTTCACCCAGTCTGCCCACTAAACCCTAATTGCATAGCAAATAGAGGCTCAATGGATATCAAGGAATGACTCCTTAAAATTCTCATAAGTTCACATGAGGACACATGGGGTACAGTAAGGTATACATTGAAGTGCATTAGACTGAAAAATGTATGACAGCAAAAGGGGTCAAACAAGGTGCCCCTTAGCACCTTTATTGTTTATTTATAAACAAAATACAATACCATTTTGAGGACATTAAGTTTCATTCCCCAACATTTTTTAGGCCACCCTAGTTCTCTACTGGCATTTGCAGATGATGCCATGCTATAAGCTGTTTCAAGGATTAAGTTAAGCAGAAAACTGGCAAACTTTGAGAAACAATATAATGATATGTCACTAACTACCAGTTTGAAAAAAGCAACTGAAATTATAACATTTGGTAGTACATCTACTAATTATAAATGGAAGTTATACAATACCAATTTGGAACAGGTTAAAGAAAATTGTTGTCTGGGAGTAATTTTCTCAAGTAACTGTAAATGGGCAAAGCACATAAAGAAATCCATAGACAAAGTTAGTGCAAGTCAGTGGTGGGGAAGATCATGGAGGCACTGCTGAAAGAAAAGATAGTGGCACATCTGGAATCCAACAGAGCCCAGTATCCAAGGCAACAAGGATTCATGGCAGGAAGGTTGTATCAAGCAAATCTTATAGATTTTTTTGTTTGGGTGACAAAGGAAGTAAATCAGGGAGAGGTGGTGGAGATGACATACCTCAATTTCAGCAAGGCCTTCAACAACATTCCACATAGAAGGCTGATTAACAAGATGGGTAGTCTGGGCATGGGGAACAAGCTGATAAACTGGGTTAGAAACTGGCTGATGGACAGGAGGCAGAGGGTGGTGGTAAATGGGATCCAATCCAGTGAGAGGGGAGTGACCAGCAGGGTACCTCAGGGATCAGTCCTTGGGCCAGTCCTGTTCAATGTCTTCATTAGTGACATTGCAGAAGGGTTGGAAGGAAAGTCTGCCTAATTGCAGATGAAAAGATTTGTATAAGGGTAGATACTCTAGAAGGGGTGGAGAAAATGAGGAGGGAATTGGGGAAGCTTGAAAAATGGTCTGAGGTGTGGCAACTGAGGGTCAATGCAAAGAAGTGGAAAATAATGCACATGGGGAGAGGGAACCCTGGGGACAGCTACAGGATGGGGGGAAGGTGCTGATGATCACCAAGAAAGAAAGGGACCTGGGAGTTATCATTTCTGATTACATAAAAGTGTCAAAGCAGAGCACAAAGGTTGCAGTGAGGGCCAGTGGCATGTTGGGGTACATAGGCAGAGGTATCACTAGCAGAAGGTGGGAGGTGGTGATGCCATTGTGTAAAACACTAGTGAGGCCTCACCTAGAGTACTGTTTGCAGTTCTGGAGGCCACACCTGTGCAAGGACATTGACAGGGTGGAGGCAGTCCAGAGAAGGGTGACCACGATGGTACAGGGCTTGTATCACAAAACATATGAGGAGAGATTAAAGGACCTCAATATGTACTCACTGGAGGACAGGAGGGAGTGAGGGGACATGATAGAAACCTTCATGTACATCAGGGGCATAAACAAGGTGCAGGGGGGAGACATCTTCCAATGTAGGAGTACAAGAATGAGGGGGCATGATATGATATTTGAGGGGGGCAGATTAAGAGGAAATGTGAGAAAGTTTTTCTTCATGGAGAAGGTGGTGGATGCATGGAATAGTCTGCCATAGGAGGTGGTGGGAGCAACCACAGTGGAGGGGATTTAAACATGCCTGGGACAAGCACAAGGGAACCTTGATGTGGGAGGGAGTGCTGAAAAGCCACTGACCAGATAGGGTCAGAGGCCACATACAAGTATAGGGCTTACGGGCAGACTGGATGGGCCTAGTGATCCTTATCTGCCAATGTTTTCTATGTTTCAGTGTTTCTAAAAAATGGGCTAATGTGTATCCCTATGTGCTGTGTCTGGACTATAGCTGTAGGTTTTACAGAAATTTCAATAAACATAAAGTAGAAAAACAAATGGGCTAATCTGAATTAGAATGACCACTTTTAAACTACCAGTATTGTAAACAAATATTACAAATCCCACATTATATACCTAATCCAATTGTTAGAGCAGAAATAGGGAAGGTTGATTCAAATACATTACCGGAATTAAGTATACCATCCTACTGGATGAAATTAACAGCATTATTTAGACATAGACTACCATTCCAATGTATACTAGAAAAGATTATATTAACAAAGAGTTCAACTCCACCATTGGGACACTAAAAGAACTGGAATATTTAAAACTATGAGAGTATTTTTTCCAAGGGATAGTTAGTAACTGTGGTTATGGAAACATCTTTAAGAAAAAGCTATTGGAGCTAGCCTCAAACAAAATAACATGAGACCTAAGAGACTCCAGATCTGCACTACGGTACTACAACTATAAAAGATATCCGAAAATAGAACCCTATTTACAAATGTTGTAATCACCATGGGATAGAAAACATTTTACCATGTTTCATTTGGAAAATTTTCCATCAGATATACAAGAATTCAGATTCTATAAAACCAGGCTGAATCAAATGAATCAAGATCCTAAGTGCTTACGTAATATAATAAAATGGGAAGAGGTGTTTCATATTATATTCAACTCTCCTTTGTATTTAGATGCAATAAATAAATATATTTTATAATATACCAAATTCAGTAAAAATAGAACTGTTGGGAAATTGTATGTCCACTGCTGACTTTGATACAATAATGACCATAATCACATTCTTTAAATAAGGTATTAAAATTAGGGAAGACAATCATTGTCCCTTAAAAAATGTATGTGATACTTCATTATTATTGAGTTAACTGTATTCTTATTATAGTACAGAGATGTCCATACGATGTAAATTCAGTGCATCTCAGGGAAATCCACTATGCAGGGAGAGCTTATCAAAATCTATCCTAGGCCTACTAGACAAGACACTTTCAGTTTGTTACTGATTAGAGATTACTAATACAATAAATGTTTTAGGGAGCATAAATAACCAAACTGGAACTATTACTTGGGTTTGCATGCTTCCTGTTGCCAGTTGAAGCATTCATAGATAGTGATCACTTCTATCTACCAAACTGAAAACAATTCTTTTTTCATTTTTTTATTTTACAAGGAGACACACTAAGCTGAAGCTTGTTTACAAGTGCAACCTGGGAGCACAAGGAAGTTAAGTGACTTGCTCAGGGTCACACAGTATGCAAGTGGGGGCTGTGGGATTCAAACCCATGTTCCCAGGTTTGCAGCTCAGAGCCTTATACCACGGTGCTATACTGCCTCCAAATTTAATATTTGCACATGCATGGTTTAAATTGTATTGCGTTTGTATTTATATGAAGAAATTAATTATGCACATCCTTTGGACTTCTTTCCCCCTAGGAATACCCCTACTTCAATAAATGACCTCCTCATATCCTCAGAACTTGCACTCCCTAGCAAAATGCAGACACCAGTTAGCTCCTTCCACTGACTGCAGTGCTTGGCAGTGGATCACACTAGTGTGTCCTGTATGGCTGACAGGCAAATCATCATACCTGCATTGGTATCATGGCACTGCAATGCCCCTCCAACTCTCCTGCTACTTTTCCAATGGAGTCCCCTATGCATCCAACATCATTACCTCTCTACCCAGCCTTTCCCTTCTCCTCCATGGCAGGTCAGATGTAAGGCTGGGCAACATTCATGGATAATGCTTTTAGACAATTTATCACAATTTACATAATTTTCACAAAAATGTGTGAAATTCAACTTTACTTTTGATGTTATTTTGCAGTTTGTGACTGCTTAACTTGGACATTCATTAAGTAAGAGATTAACATGTTGGCACACAGCCTACTTTTTAATATCTAGGAACCTGTCAGGCAATTTGGTATTGCATTCTCCAGATTTTTTTATACTTTATTTTTATTCAGAAAGAAAAATTAAATAAAAATGAAATAAAAAGCGATACATTCTACATCACTTCATCTCGAAAAATAAACAAATCATAATTCGCACGTATAATTAATTTTTGTGGGGATAAAAAGAATATTCATGCTTATCTATCTCTTGCTCCAAGCTTTAAATGTCCCATCATTAGTATATGGTAGAAAGAAAACATGTTTTAGACAAAGGTGTATGCCTCTGTAATATTACAAGTTGAACAACAGGGCTATTATCCAGCTTCCAGCTTCCATCTATCAGTCAAACTCAGGAAAAAAAAGGAAAAGAAACAAAAAACAGGGAGAACGCAAAACAAAGTCTTCAGTACAATCATCCATTAAGTAGCCATCTGGACATAGATTGTATTATACTTGTTAAATTGGTAATAAAATCCCACTCACCCATATATATATATATCAATATTTTATTTTCTTTGCATTTATAAACTATATTCAGATACAGTCCTAAAAACAAACATTTCGGAAATAATCCTTCTTCAGTGTTCAAACTGCATCTGTATTTATAATTACACTTAATTAGTAAATATTACTTTATATAAAGATAACCAACAAAATATTTAACAAAAATACATAGTGGTTTTATGCTCACCTATATGCACACTTGAATATACAAACAATTAAATGGCCACATCTGTTTAATGTATCTTCTCTGTAAGTAAAATTTAAAATATAAGTTAAATTATTTCAATTATACGATTCCATTTATTTAACCAATAAATTTTAATCTTATAAAGTATTTATTTTACCTGTGTTCTGTATTTTAATATTTTAGTTAATCTTTCTTCTTTTAATTCATGGACTGTGCTGATTTAGCTAAGACAAACATAAATAATCAGAGTTTTATGATGTATTATCTAATTATTATCATTAATTATCTATTGGTACTTAAACAATCAACTTTATACCT
Source organism: Neoceratodus forsteri (assembly GCA_016271365.2). NCBI lineage: Eukaryota > Metazoa > Chordata > Ceratodontiformes > Ceratodontidae > Neoceratodus > Neoceratodus forsteri. Next base: position 690,413,757 of record CM057454.1, on the reverse strand, counting down.
TTCTGTATATTTAAATTCCTTTTGATAAATATAAGCCTCTGTATATACTCAATCAGAAGACCTAATAATGAAAGAACATTACAAACATAAAGTAAACCTACATTCTGGTGTGTATCTTTATCAACAATCGTGATAATATGCAAAGAATGTTTTCACCTTGAATCTTGTTTTATATCCAGGTAATGTTTCTGTCTTGCTATACAGCGCTGTCCTACAAGCAAAAAATACTCGTATGTTGACTTAATCAAATGCTTTCATTTCCCTCCCTGTATAAAGTTTCATTGTTAGCTCCTTTTTAGATTTTGTGGTTTGTACTTACTCAGTTAAGTAACAGAGCGTGGAACGTGGCGCAACCTCCTGCTTTCTCTATGTACGGAGGTATCTCACCCGCTTTCTTCATTGTTTAAATACCTGCAGTAATGGAATCAGGCACAGCTAGTTCCACATCACCATGATTGTATTATCCACAGAGTCTTCCTTTTCGTCTTTTTTTTTTTATTTAATATGCTTTATTTAGCTCCAATAACACCAACCATACATATTACAGCAGGATATCTACACATTTAGGCCCAGATATTTAAACTGTGCCCAAAAAGTGCACAATAGCAGGAGCAAGCGCAAGTCCATTGCGCCCATGCGCAAGAAGCATGATATTCAAAAACTGAGCCGGCCAACATGCGCCTACAGCTGACGACTGAATATCGCACCACCTGCGCCATAGCACAACTAGGGAGGGGACGTTGACCAGATCTGATGTGCCATAGCGCAACAAGGGATGTTCAGCTGAGCAGTCCAGAGGTGCCATAGCACAACCAGGGATGCCCGTCAGCAACAGTGCAGCAATGCAACTGCACAACCAGGGAGGTAGGGGCCCACCACCCATGCCACAGATGGGCAGAGGAACACACAGCAGAACAGACATCATCCCCCCACACCCCATGCACTGCACAACTGGGGGAGGGCTGGAATAACCACTGGCATATGGAGACAAGCAACCAACCTGCAGCCGGGCCATGGTGCCCCATCACACCCCCTGGCAAGCTGTGACTGGCACACAAGGAGAGCTGACCACCCCGTGCCACACCATTGCCCCAATGCAGAGCACACTCTGCACTGTGACACCCAGACACCCTGCTCAGGAGCAGTGTCCACCACTGCAGGAAACCCCATGCATGCCACCACCCCCACTGTGACAATGTAACCCTGTGCAGCACAGAAACATGCAAGGCAGCCCCACCATGAGCACCCATCAGTGGGTGGCAGCACACATCAATGCAACAATGGCATACACAGTGCCACCACGCACAGCCCCCGCGAGGTACAGCTGAGAGACCGACCATGCGTCAACACATGAGGTATCCCACATGGGACAGGACATCACCACCAATGGTACAGCACCCTGCACACCCTCCCAAGGACACACCCTGACCCAGCACTGGCCACAACAGCCAGCGCAGACACCCACAGTGGTGTGTGGAAGCATGCACCTCACCGGATGCCACACAGTGCATGGACAAACACCCACCCATACCCAAGGGCACAACAACACAGGGATGCAGTAGTGGGGCAACCAAGCCCCCAGCGTGGGCCCATGGAAACCATGTACACATAGCCTGCAGTCCTCCATGGCACAGGAGTGCCAGCCACCCTGTGCAGGCACTGTGGACCTGTACGCCACCATCATTTGCCCAGAGCACAAGTCACAGACAGTGGTGCACATCCCCTGCAACACACACAAGCCACAGCATGGAGGTGGGACAACAACTGTGGAGGCCACAGTGTCACCCGAGGCAGACATGCACCACACCAGTGACAGGAGGCAACCCAGCATTGTGATGGGTACAGTGGCTGTCCTGCATGGACAGCCACCACTGACATGCCAGCAGACCATGCAGGTCACAGACATGCAAGGGTATCAGCTGCACAGGCCATGGACAGGCTGACAGGGGCACCATGGACACAGAGCATGCACCATGGACCACTGCACACAGTCATCCAGTGCACAGAGCACAACACACACACCACAGACACTGACTGATAGCTACCCCCATACCATAGTCACCTCCCCATGGACACACACACATACCCATGACTGCACCACCCCTGACGCCATGCACACCACTGCAGCTGAGCACCTATAGCCCGTTGCAAATCAGAGACCACCACAGTATTCATATCAAAAGATCTGTATTAAAAAAACATATCAAAAGGAACTATTTACAAAACTATGTACAAATGTGGGGGGGCCACAAACAAGGTGGGGGTGGGTAGGGGCAGGGGTGAACAAATGGGACAGGAAAGGAGGGGTGTGAGGGTGGTTCCAGGGGTAGGGGATATCAGGGCAGAAGGATGATCAATAGGAGCCCCACTTCCTGCTCTGGCTGCTCTGCCTCCGGTGTCTTCTCAAGACCCCAAGCCGGTCAATCCTTTGCAGGATCTCCAATGATGCCCGTCCCACACTGAGGATCTCCTGCAATGCCTCCCTTATCTCCTGCAGCTGGCAGACACCTAGGACAAGGGAGCACAGTCAATAGGTGTGAATGCACAGCCTCATACAGCCAACCCACTGTGCATGGCATACAGCCATGAGACATGCCTCTGTGATGGTGTGTGACCACCCACAGTGATCACGTCCACAAGACCTGCCCACCCAGGCGCATACAGCCATGCGGACCGCTGCATACACCCACTGGCCAAGTCATGCACAGCACCACCATGGCCATTTAATGACATGGCTATGTGGTGCGAAGGCAGTGGCACAGCCATGTACCCAGTGCATGCATGGACCGCCATCGACGCACTCCCAGACATGCAGTGCCACTGGACAGTGCTGACTGTAACAAGATGCGTGCATGGCAGTGGTGTCAATGGATGGTGGCCATGCCCCGCTGCCCACCCTGTTACACAGCATGCAATAGTAATCATGGAGGTATGGCACTCACCATCATCAGGCCGGTCCCTCGGACGCTGTTGACCTTCGCCCCTCCTAGCAGCCCTGTCATCCTGCTGGTGCCACATCTCCCTGGCCAGATGCCTCTCCTCCAGCCCTGTGGTGCAAACATGGAGAGAGGAACATCAGTACAATCCTGTAGCAAAGTTCCCCTGCCCCAATGTGTGTGCACTCCCACCCAGCCAGACCCACCCACCCCACACCCTGATAACACCACCACAGCCAACACCGGATGGTCCCTCCCCCATGTTCCGGACACATACAACCGTGATACCCATATGGAAGATAAAAGTGTGTGGACGTAACACCTACCTGGCCATGGCACCGTGCCCCTCCTGGTGCTTGACCACAGGCAGGCAAGCAGGTCTGGTTCCCTCCTCCACAGATCACCATACCTGTGGCGGCACTGCTCTGCTATCCACCCCCTTCCTGTGGCCTCCTCCAGGGCATTGGCCACCTCCTCCCACAGCTGGCTCCTGGACCTGTCCAGGGGTGCCTCCCCAAACAGTGGGCCATAAAGTGGCTCTACAATGGCCACTAGGTTGGCCAGTTCAACTTGGGTCCACTGTGCAGCCCTCCTCTGTGCCATTCCACTTGCTCAGTCAGCTCAAAATGGCGCTCTGCAGTGCGGCTCCACCACGTGCAGATGCTGCGCAGTACAGCGCTGCCATTCCCTATCACGCTGTCACCGAACAGCACGATAGTGATGCACCCATGCCTGACACATGGCGCCTAAGGGGAAAAGGTCGGGCACAGGGTCAAGGGTCTCTGGCGCACGGACAGGCACAGTGCCATTGGAACCCAATGTGTGTAGCACAATTGGATGCCTGTGTGCTACCTCCAGTAGCAGCCTGCTGCGCTGTTGCCCCAGTGCGCCTATGATGGCTCAGTGCCACAGTGCCATATAGGTGAACATCGCTGTAGCGCCACTGGCACAATGGTGGCCATGCCCTGCATTGCTTCCCATGCACAGCACGTCAGCAGTGTGGCAGACGCCTGCATCAGCAACCTGGGCATGCGCAGTGAGGTGTGTACTGTGCATGTCACAGAACTACGCCCTTGGCTCAGCACGTTCAACACAATTGCGCAAATTGCAACAGCGTGATATTCAGACGTCATATGCAAATCAGCTAATCAGCCATTCAATGGCGCAGCACTGCAATTTGCATCCACTTAAAGGTGCGCCTCACCTCATTTGCATGGGTTGCGCTATAAAAGTGTGACATTGGGCTGCACTGGCCATAGTCGGTTACTGCAGTCTAATGGTGAGTTGCATGCTGTTTGGGAGTGTGGACTGTGGATTCTGGGACATGCATGGTACTGCACAGTTACAGGTAACAACTTTCATTCTCACAGGCTAAATAATGACTGAGTGAGTTGTGGGAGAGGAGGAACACAGTGGTGGGAGGAGGAGAAGGAGGCCTAATTTCACCAAGGCCAAGACCGATGCCCTGTTTGAGGCCTACCTGGATCAGGAGCCGCTTCTCAGCAGATGGCAGGGAACACCACAGGCCTGTGCTGCTGCATGGGAGGAGGTGGTGCGTGCAGTGAACCTGCATGGCAGCCACCAGCGCTCCGTGCAGGAGTGCAAGAAGAAGATGGGCACAGACAGGAGGAGGATAAAGGAGAAGGTGGCTGCCATCAGGGCAGCACAAGCTGCGACAGGTGGGGGACAGCTGGAGGTGGTACACCTGACCCCACAGGAGGAGAGGGTTGCTGGAAGCATGCAGAGTTGTGCCATTGAGAGTGTTCCAGGTGGTGGCTTCCAGATGGGTGGTAGCCCATCACTGCATGGTAGGTCATGGTCTGTCTATTGGGGGGCAGGGTAGGTCACATGCAGTAATGTGACTTTGTTTTCCCTTACAGATCCTGAGCATCTGCATGGGTCAGTGGTGGTGGGCCTGTCCCTCTGAGGACAGTCAGTTGGAGATGGAGGAGGGCCCATCCACCTCCACAGGTATACGTGGCTCAGTGTGACAGTGGGCCCGCCTGGCTGTCCAGACTGATGTTGTTGGAACAGGTGTGGAGGAGGCCCTGCCCATGTCCCAGCGTGCCAGTGTCCATGGATGCCAGCATGCTGTGACTCGGGCTGGTGCCGGGTCCGTCATCGATGATGATGTTGCTAAGAGCAGGGGCAGTGACACGTGTGTTCGCCACAGGATGGACACACAGCAGGTAACATAGCGGCCATGGCTGTGGGTGGTGCTGTTGTGGAGGCCTGCTTGTCATCACAGTCCCAGCCTGTACCTGTCAGCACCAGTGGGGCAGCACTGGTGTGTGTACAGGACAATGGGACTGTTGCAGCTACTGCGGCAGCACCAGTGAGCCCTGGTAAGCGGCAGCCGGAGGGGCAGCATCAGCAGTTGGCCAATGGGGGTACAGGGTCAGGGGGGCATCAGTGCACCGCCTGTGGACATGCCCAGACCTGGTCCTGGTGTGCAGCGCCCACCCTCAAGGGGTGCTGGGCATCAGGGCTGTGCACACCCTGAGGGACAGGATGCCAAGGAGGCAGATGACCTCTTGGATGAGCACACCCACATACTGCAAGCATCAGTCAACCAGCAGATGTGGCTTGTGATGTCGGTGGATGCACTGCGTGTGGCTGTGGAGCAGGTAGAGGAGCGTCGCAGCAGAGACACCGCTCTGATCCTGGAAGGGATGGACCGGTTGCGGGAGTATGTGACCACTGCCATTGAGAGGCAGACACAGGCATTCACTGCTGTCATGGCCACAATGGGCACACAGTCATGTGCCCATGTGTCACAGACACCACGCAGTGCACTGTCCACCCCCCGTTCCCGGCGTCGTGCAACACCCTCCTTGTCGACACTGGGTTCAGCTGTGGGCATCCCGAGCATGCCTGGTGCAGGCATGTTTGGTGTGCTGCAGACCCCTGCGCGAGCACGGTCGTGTTCACGCAGTGGAACCCTTGGGGGACCATCGGTGCCACCCATGAGGCCAGTGGTCAGCCTGTCAGTGCTGGCGGGTCTCAGCGGGGCCTCCCACACATCTGTGGTGGCCGGGGCACTGTGGCGCATGACTGACCTGTATTCCAATGCGGCTACTGTCTGGTGCTGCCCTGTGTGCATTGTGTCATTCAGCGGGCATTGCATGGGTGGGTACCTGGCCCTGCACGCGGACACACAGTCCATCTGCACATCCTCCCAGCTTCTGTCCACAGTTGTGTGTGCATGATGATGCCTGCATTACACTGTACACCAATGTGCAATGGTGCTCAGCATCTGACACACACACAAGGACAGGCAGTGGGCGTGGTGGTCTGTGGACATGTGTGTGGCTAGGGGTGGCATTCTGGGTCGGTGTGCCTCCTACCCTTTGTGCATGTCTGGTGCATTTTGTGTGTGTGTGTGTGTGTATCCACATGGCATGTTAGACCTCTCCCATCCCTGGTAGTATGTGTGGTTCCATGCCCGGCCACTTCCCTTGATGGCATGCACCCCTGGTGTGTGTCCATGCGTGTTTGTGGGTTGTGCCTTAGCCACTGTAGGTTGTACATGGCCCCATGACTTACCTGGGTTGGCTGAAGTGCTCCTCCATAATGGTGTCCCAGTGCAGCTGTGCCAGCCGGAGCAGTTGGGGGTCCCGTCGCCCAAGGGGGGGCTGACCATCATCATTGTCACCGGTGTCCTCATCGTCCCCATCGCTGTCCCCCTCTTTGACCTGTACGGCTATCCCACATTCGTTGGCCATGTTGTGCAGGATGCAACAGGCTAGGAACAGCCCACAGGCCTTTGAGGGGCTGTACTGTAGGGCACCGCCAGAGGTGTCCAGGCAATGGAAACATGCCTTCAGCATCCCGAACACCCGCTCAATGACATTACTTGTGGTGGCGTGTGCCTCATTGTAGCATTGCTGCGATGGGGTGGCAGTCCACCAATAGGGTGTGAGCAGCCAGGGACAGAGTGGGTATCCACTATCACCTGTGTGTAGAGGGTGGAGGTTAGTTTGGTGATCAACATCACCCTGCCCCGGGTCATGTAGGCCACTACCCATGTCACCTCTGACCATGCCCCCCCAGGCCCTATGATTGTCCATGTGGTTTGCATACTCACCCACTAGGTGGCCAGTGGGGATATCCCACTCTTGAATCTGTGGCACAGTGCTGACTGGTGCCAGATGAGGCATCATGTGCTCCCGGGTGCATGGCACAGACATTGATTATCGCCCCTGGCATCGCACACCACCTGGCAGTTGATGCTGGCATAGCCCTTGAGATTTATATATGCAGCCCCCTCAGGGCCAGGTGGTGTGCGGATGGCTACATGGGTGCAGTCTATTGCCCCTAGCATGCCAGGCATACGTGCTACCCTGTGGAACTCCTGTATGTTTGCTGTGCACTCCGCCGGTGTGCTGGGGAAATGGATGTACTCTGCAGCATGTGGCAGCAGTGCGCTGAGGAATTGGGTGAGGTGACGTGATGTGGCTGACTGGGTTATGCCTGTGGTGTCCCCAGTTGGTCTCTGGAAGGTACCCGTGGTGAGCAAGCACATGCAAGCTGTCACTTTCATCTCCACTGACAGAGCATGGCTCCGTCATGCAGGTGCCTGCATCACATCACTGCACAGCTCACAGAGCTGCCTCAGAATTGCCCGATTCAGGTGGTACCAGCCCACAATCTCAGTATCACTGTACAGCTCAAAGCTGGTGGGGGCTCGGTACTGCCTGTTGGGGGCATACCGCCAATGGGCCCTTCCACAGCCACGCCCATGCCCCCCTGCTGCCTGCCTTCTCACCCCCCTCATTATGGCCTCCATCTGGATGGTGGCACTGGCCATGTCCCTGGCTTGTGTTCACCCCCCCGGCAGCTGTTTCTGTATTCCCCCCACTGTCCTGGCTGCTACTTCCCCTGCACCAGGAACACCTGCCTGTGCTGGCCTCACTGCTGTGTGGTGTACTTCCCCCTTCTGCACTGTGGCTCCCCACACCTTCCCCTGTGCCTGTTGATTCCAGGTGCCCTTTCCTGGCCTACCCTGTGTGTCCCTGCTGCCATTTTCCCTGCTAGACTTTGCCTTCATGTGGCATCCCTGTAGCGTTCTTGTGCCGCTCCCTTGCTCCCTTTTATTTTGGCTCATTTCTGCTATGGCGCAACTTCCGCTTGCTCCCCTATTGCGCATGGTGCATGTTTTTGAATATCACACTGCACCATTTATGCATGGTTCCTCTCCCTTCAGTTGTGCATGCATTCATTATCATTGCGCTGTTGCTGAATGTGATTTGGGGGTGCGCAACTGCCTCCTGCTGAATATCGCAGAATGGCGCATCTTCGGACTTACGCAGGTGCAACCCTATTGCGCATGGGTCAACTCTTTTGAATATCTGGGCCTTAGTGTTTAACAGGTAATCAAGAGAATGTACTTTTTAATGTAGTTTAACAAAACACTCTCATTAAACCCACCCCCCATTCTCCCTAATGCTCCCCCTTGAGAGATGATGGTTACCCAGAACATACCATGCCGAGATATCCTGCAGTGTAAGTGCCTTTTGGCTAAGGTTTAAACATACCAACTGAGGATACCTGATTAGTTGAACAATATATAAAAACAAGACAGCCACTGAAATAAGATCACAAAATGCTAGGAAGCAGACAGCAACTGACAGGAGATTAGTTTAATGGACAGTTCCTTTTCATCTTTTTGACCTGAGCCTAGATCCGTAGGTAGAGCAATGTTCTTTTCAAAAAATTGCCTGGATAGCATCCACATCAGATAAATAAACATCTTTACCTTGAAAAGTAATTTTAAGTTTAGCAGGAGAATGCAGCACCACTATTACCCCTGCATCCATGAACTCAGACTGGATTGTCAGAAATCTCTTCCATCTTCTCTTTGTAGCCATACAAAAATTGGGATATAAATGCAATTTAGTGCCCTCATAAAAGAATCCTTTCTTGATTCTGGCCAACTGCAATATTTTATTTCTCAGTGAAATAGTCGGAACGATACAAATCACATATCTTGCTTTAGATTCAGAGGTTTGAAGTGAAGAATCTCTTTTAATTAAAGGGCAAAACATCAAATCCAAGACCACCAGCTGCTCAAATTAAAGCATTATTGTAAATATCTTTTCAATTTCCAATTTCAATTTAACATTGGGAATCTCTGAAGATAAACCAGTAAGTCTGAGGTTTTTCATACGGACAGTGTTTTCAATTTTTTCAAGTTTAGCCAAAGTGTTCAGCTGCTTGTGTAAAGAAGCATTTACTGTGCTCTCTACCATTAGAATCCAATTTGAAAGCCTTTCAGTTTTGTCTTCCGTTGTTTTTGTTCTTTCCTCAAGGCTGACATTTTTTTCTTCAATTGTTTGGCAATGAATAGAGATGTCATCTAACATGGTATCTATTTTCTTTAATGATGCCATTGTGTCAGCTTGAAATTCTATTAAGAAAAGTTTGAATTGAAGCTAATGTGGGTTTAGCAGGAGCCTTTACCTTAATGCCCGATTCAGGGTGTATTGCCGGGTAAGTCATTGCCCTGTCTATCCGAGAAGTACTTGTCCCCCGTGTTCTCTAGATTTAAAGGTACAGGAGCTTATATTTTTTTCCAGTTTACATTCATGCAGTACGTTTGAAATGTAATTAAGTACATGTCTGAATGTTTGATGGCTAATACAGCCCACTTAAAAGCTAGAATTATGAAACCTGGCACACTGGTATATGAAACATGGAAAAGTATACATGACAAATGTGGTGACTTCTGATGAGTGCTTTAAAAATTAATCAGACATAACAGAAAATTAAATGTTGGTGATATTTTACAAAATGTTCCTGGATATTCTATGAAATTTCATGGAATTAGAATAATAAATTCACTTGAATTCTGCTGTCAGAAGTTTATATTTCTCACATCTGTAACTTCAAGTATACGTTATCACATCTCATTAATAGCCATTGCAGCAGATAATAACCTATAAGTGCATACAGTTTACACAGAATTACAAACCTGAGGAGGTACTGCGTATTTTGCATGTTGGAATCATGCATGAATCAAGAGCAACAAATTTTATGTTCCTATTTAAATCTGTTATACTGAAATAAGCTTGAGTTAACTATGTCAGCTAAATACCATTAGCCCTTAAAGACAGAAAACAAGTACCACAACAATTAGGGAAGAATGTGATTTGTTACAATATTGTAGGTAATAGAACTTCTTTTTGGGTGTTGTTAATGTAGAAGAGCTGTGGCCCATTATCACAAAACAGGAGTATTTCATTGTTTCATCAAGTCAATATGACCAGAAAGGAGATATGGGGCAGGATTATCGAAAGATGGTGCACGGAGTGCATCCAGCCCTACACCATGGGACTTTGAATTCGGCTGTGCACCGATCCCCTTTGCCACAACTGCACCTGATGTTCCATTAACGGGTGCAGTTATGACAGTTTCCATGGTTTACAGCTGCTTGCGCCAATGCTCTGGCACAGGCACCTTGACTTAGTCCTGAAGGGATGGTACACGCTAGACCACAATTCTGTGGCCTAAGGACCTATGCTGGGTGCAAGGGATGGAAATTCCCGCATGTCGCCTGGTGAATGCCACAAGCCCTGTGTGCCATGTTCAGTGCACCAAGGGCTTGCAGCATTCATTCACAATGGAAAATCCAGCCCATGATCTCAGTCATCCACATGCTCAAGGGTATTGACAAGATCAAACAAATGGAGATGTCTGATCTGGAGTCCTCTAGCAAGATGCAAGGACAAGCTCTGAACCTCACAGGTAATTAATTTGGGGTGTTGGAAGGCACTCCTTCTCCCATAGGGCCATGAACCTATAGAATAGCCTACCAGCAGAGACAATGGATAAGAAGACAGCGTGTGCTTTCAAAATACGCTTGAACATATTTCTGATTCTCAAAGGAATTACAGGAAGCCTAGGTAGTACTGTGGGTATGAAATAACTATTAATTAGTACATGCCGTGCAGTATGTTGATGCATCCAAGCTATGAAGGGTAAGGGCAGCTGGACCTAGATCCTAGAGTCCCATCTGACCATAAAATACTGTTTTACTATGTAATACAAATATGTACAAAGAACTGCATTTAAGTATATTTGCTACACAGAACATTTTAACATATACACTGCTGATTCTTAGTAGCACACTAGTGTGTCCACACAGGTGCAGGACAAAACACAACTAAAACAAAGTTCTAAAGCTCTTTTAGCCAGAGGGAACATTTTGACAAAAAAACTGAAATGACCTTTTTGTAACCTCTAAATTGCCTTAATATAAGAGTTTGGTTAGTGTATAATCTGTGCCAATTTCCATGCACTCTGGATGCTTTCTTTTTCTCACATTTTGTTCCTCTTATCTTTCACTCTTAAATCATTGAGAATGCAGACCTCAGTGGCATGGCTTGACTTGACATGTTGCTTTCAGTGAATCCCATTTTAGTATGGATACCATTAGTAGGAAATCAGTGACAAGAGGGGACATACAGCACTGTGTTACATCAGGTGACAGTATAGCCTAGAAGTTATAGTAACAAGCTGTGAATGCGCTTAGTACATCCAGCAGACCTGGGTTTCATTCCTACAATCTGTGCTTGCATACTATGTTACTCTCAGCAAGTCACTTAACCTCACCAGTGCTCCTGGCTCACCATTATAAACAGGCCTTGTGGCTCAGTGGACATTACTCAGTTATCAGGCCTTGTTGCCCAGTGGGTCTTTCCTGATTACCAAAGAATAAAATAAATTCTTCATCCTAAATAAAGTGGGCTGGAGAGGACACCCACCAATGTATAAGACTTCTCAGACTGTTTGACTTCTTAGAATCTTGGTGATGATAAAGAGGTGTAGCTTTACTGCAGCAGCCCTACTTATCATATTGCTGCCTTACTTCATATTTAAGCAATATACCACAGCAGGGTGTGGGTTCTGCTAGTATTTACCATGCCTGGCATGTTGTTTGGTCACAAGGCTGCAGGCTGAGTGAGCAAAACACACCAAGCGTGGGAAATCCTAGCATTACTGACATCCTGGAGAGGTATATTGCGATTATACAATGTAGCACATATTTTCGGTAAGAAGAAAAAAAATAGAAGTATTTTTTTTGTATTTTAAGGGTATTTTTATTCATTTTATTGTTCTGCCAAAAGAAATAATTCTGTGTTACTAGGGAGAATTTGTCTAGGGTCCGTGTTTTGTACAATGTTCTGCACACTTGATATCATCTTAGAAATAAAAATACACCCAAACTCTCCAATGCATTGCCCATTCTGAAATAGTTTTATAAATGGCAGAAATGTATTCCCATTTGAAAGTGAGCAGTATTACTGTCGGGATTTAGTGTCTGAAAGTGGAAGCCAAGAATCTGGGCATGTGGAGTACAGCTGATGGTACTGCGCATGTGCGGATTCTCGACTCGCACTTTGAAATACTAAATTACATCAACAATAGCGCTCGCTTTCAAATGGGAATACATTTCTGCAGTTTATAAAACTATTTCAGAATGGGCAATGACGTTGATTGGATTTTGAGGAGAGAGGCAGCATTTCACTCTCAGGTACTTTAGGCTTTACTTTTGGTGTGGGATTCAGAAGTCGGAGCGGTGACTGGAGACATAGTCGAGCAGGAAGATTGGCCAGGATGTATTAGAGGTGCTGTTTTTCTTGTGGGACTTTTGTGTACAGCAGCAAATATCTGCTGAGGTTTATCAGGGTGGATTTATTGTAATGAGGTGTCCATTTTTTTTTTTTATTTCACGCTGTGCCATGTTTTGGAGCATTTTCTTAGTAGGGAACAAGATGGCGGCTAATTCCTTTGATGTGCGGGGTCAGACGGATACACTTCACATGGGCATTACATGAGGCTGATTGGCACCTTTTCCCATTGGCATATTGGAGGATTTATAACAGGGGAAAAGGAGTCAGTCAGCCAATCAGAAGGCAGGATTTCTTGTGCCCATTGTGTAAACAGGTTTCTCCCACACCACTGAAAATTAATGTCACCAGATAAATGGTGCTTTTTTGTTAGTTGTTTAACCAGGACTAGCATACTAAGCTGAATGTTTTTTTACAGGAACGATCTGGGAGCACAGGGAAGTTAAGTGACTTGCTCAGGGTCACACAGTATGCAAGTGGAAGCTGTGGGATTCAAACCCAGGTCTGGTCTGCTGGATGTCACCAGATTTGCAGCTCAGAGCTTTAAACCACTGCACTATACTGCCTCCCTGTTCTATACTATACTGTTGAACTATACTGTTCTATACTGCCTGTTCATGACATAATTGCAGTCAAGCTAAAACTATAGATTGATTGTAGATAGTGTATGTCACATTATAGATTGAGGAAGCGCTCCAGGTGAATCGGTGCATTCTTTTTCCTCTGTGCATGAAGCACTGTTATTCTGTGAAGAGCGTCTCACGCACAACTGCAGTGGAAATGGGCACATTCAGGGCAGGATTTTTAAATGTTAATATATTATTGATCAATCTCGATCAATAATATATTAATGTTGCCACCGAGACCACTCTTATGGTTGTAAGAGTGGTCTCACTTAAATCCTTAGGTTATCAGAAATCCTCACCTTCAGTTTGTGGCTCTCATATAATAAAAATGTGTGTAAGACTAATCTTACAACCATAAGAGTGGTCTTTTTTGTTGCCAACATATTTTAATATAAGGCTTACATCCTGTATAGGAGATACAGGTCAGGCAGTTTATACAGATCATATTTCATTTTCTAACATAACTTTTACACAATATGATCTACATACATGTGCAACATTTGGAACGATTCAATTCTAAACCTTTTGGGATATGATAGTCTATGATATTAACCCAGGCATCCCTACCTCTTGTCAGTGGTACAGCTCCAAATATGCATGAACTATCACAGATCCCTTTGCCCATGGCCTTGCACTGTATCATCTAGGCTTTAACTATGCCAGTCTCCACAGTTTCGATAAGAGGATCCCACATCTGATGAAACACTGAATTCTGCCCATTGGCTGCCAGCTGGCTTCTCTCAAGGTACATGCAGAGCATTAGGTTATTAAGCCAATGTGCAATGGTGGGAGCTGTTTTACTCACCCAGTGCTGTACTATAATTTTCCTAGCAGTGGCCAGTGCAGTTTCCCATAATCTATGCCTTCCCCTGCCCACAGACCAGCCCTCAGCCCACAGCATAAATTCCAGTGCAGACTCAGGGAATGCAACCTTCAAGACTTTCTGCATGACCCTATGGATTTTCAACCAAAAAGGGGTTACCTTAATGCAAGACAAATCCATGTGCAAGAAATCACCAGTAGGGCGCCTACATTTAGGACAGGACTGCTGTCTTGTGGGGGTGCATTTATGCAACTTCTGTGGTGTCAGGTAAGTTTGGTAGAGAAAATTTAATTGCACCCTCCTCAGTCTATTAGATACCGAACATGTAAGGACATGGTTTATAGCTAACTGCCAAGTCTCAGCATTTATATTAATACCCAAATCATGCTCCCACTGGCTCTTAACCTTAATTTTTTGGGCTGGTGCTAATTTTAGAAATAATTTACAGAGGATAGTTATAAGTGGAGTGGCTGGTTGTGGGCTACAGATATATATGACTTCCTCTGTCAGGGTCATTAATAGGTTGGACTCTGGAAGAAAGCTCCTAATCCTTAAATACAGTAGACAAAAAAGTCTTATGGATGAATCCCATACTGTTGCCTTAATTCCATAAGGTTTTCATTAGCGCCCCATAGATCAAAGCACCCACAGTTTCAAAACCTAACCTCCACCACCTTAATAAGGCCTGATGGAGGAAGACATATCCCTTTCTGTCTGTAAAGCTTGCATGGATAGCTGTGTTGGGTGAGAGACCTTTTTTACGTCCTGTGTGGTTGTGCACCCTGATCCATAGCCTAGCCAGGGTTCAAGTGTATGGGTTGTTGTATCTCTGGGAGGGAGGGTGGCACAGCAGTGGTGGCTGAACTCCCTGCAATAGGCCCCCCATCACACATCCATCTCCATCCTTCTCCTTGTTGGTACAGAGGTGGTCACAGGGTTTTCCAGAAACACCAATTGGGTAACCCAATAATAATAATTAAAGTTTGGGAAAGCCAGTCCTCCCTTGTTAAGTGGTAGCTATAATATGTTTTTTTTTATGCTGGCTGGTTTCCTACTCCATAGGACTTTATTGAGTATACTGGGTACACTGAGGGGGAGATTCTGGAACAAACACAAACACTTGGGTGGCAAGTTCATTTTGGTTGAGTTAACCTGACCTGTCAAGCTGAGAGGCAATCCCTCCCATTCTTGACAATCTGTATGGATGTCACTTAATAACTTTATATAATTCTCTTTGTATAAGTGTGACGACTTGTTAGTTATCTTAATATCCAAGTATTTTAAAGATTGCACCTTAGCTAAGTTCAAAGGGGAGTCTGAAAGATAAGTAGAGTGCCCCTTGCCTAGAATCAGAATTTCAGTCTTAGACCAGTTGATTTTATGCCCAGCCAGCAAAGCCATATTCTTGTAATATTTCAAACCATACTGGAATGCCCTGCTGTGGATTCTGGAGATACAGCAGCATATCATCCATAAACAATGCCAGCTTGTGATGCTGTCCTCCAGCTAACATACCCTTAATCTGCCCATCCAGTCAGACGACAGCAGCCAGGGGCTCCAGAGACATCACATAGAAGAGGGGGGATAGTGGGCATCCCTGTCTCGTGCCATGGGTCAAATCCATGGGTCAAATTGAAGGATTTGGTTAAAACACCATTTACCAGAATTTGCACAGCTGGTCTGTTATACAGTGCAAAGACCCATTTCAACATTGCTTCCTCTATACCAAACCTTTGCAATGTCTTGAATAAGTACTCCCATTCTGTCCTATAAAATGCCTTTTCAGCAACTAGGGCTAAGATATACCAGGACCCCCCCCCCACACATTTTTCTTTCCTAACCACCTCCATATGATATTAAGCATATGTCTGACATTCAGTTTTCCTTGTCTGCCTTTAATGAACTCTGTTTGGTCTGAGTGAATTATTGAAGGCAGGATTTTTTCTAATTTGTGAGCAAGGATTTTGGTCACTATTTTATAGTTGGCTGTCAGGAGGAAGATAGGCCTATATCAGGCAGAAAGCTTAGGGTCCTTGCCCTGCTTTGCAAGGACTGTGATGGTGGCGGCCCTCAATGAGGGTGGCAACTCACCCCTTTCAAGGGATTCAGATATCATATCGAACAAAGGAGTTTGTATATCAGAAAGAAATAATTTGAAGAAATCTATCGGGAAGCCATCTGGTCCCAGAGCTTTACCCTCTTTTGAATGTTTAACCACAATTTCAATATTCGCCCACATAATGGTTCGTTCATCTGGATTCCATCCTGTTCCTGAATTAACAACAGGTTGCTTGGGTAAAGAACTCATCAAGTTGTTCCTGGAATGTTGAGACCTCAGAGGCATACAGTAACTCATAATATGCACTAAAGCATTCTCCACCAATTTCCTGATCAACAGTTTGCATGTTATTACAGCTATCTTTTATTTGTGCTATAGTCTTACATCCTTCTCTATTCCTAAGGTGCTAAGCCAGCCACTTTTCCCCTGCATCCCCCTAAAAATAGTGCCCTGCTTGATTTAGCAGCAGGTCTCTTTCAACTTTGACATTAATGGCAGCATTATACTCCCACTTAAACTTCTGCAAGGTATTATAAGACTCAGTGATCTGGTTACTCTTGTGATTACTTTCTGCCATTGCTATCTTTTTCCTAGACCTTCTATGTACAGGTTATCCACCTTCTTTTTATGTGCTGAGTATTGAATTATCTTTCCTCTAAGAACTACTTTTTTTTTGTTGCACCTCCCTGTAGTAGCCCCGACTAGCCACTCCTTCGGAGTGCCAGCACCTTCCCTGCCACCCTCCAACCACAGCCATCATCTACCAGCCCCCATTGCAGCCTTACCTGGGTAGCCTGGCCTATCCCTTATGCCAGGAGGGGTCCCTCTCTTCTGGGGGGAATCACCTTGTTGGCAGCCTGTGCATCCCAAGAGCTGCCAGGCTGGATCTGGGCTAACTCCGGGGCTTCAGGCAGTAAGAGCTCGGGCACTCGTCATCCAGCTGGTCGGGGAGCATTTTTCCATTTTCTGTGCTCCCACCCACCACAGTTTCCGACCTTGCATGAGCGTAGGGCAACCTCAGACGGGGCCGTGCGTGTCGAGGTAGCATGTCCCCAATGCACATTACCAACCCACCTGCAGGTGCCCAGGCAACCTCCCCCCCTGGGGATGGAAGCATCCAATGAATGTTTATAAAACCCCTCCCTGCCGGTCTCTGCTCTTGGTACCCGGGCTCGAGATGTGAACCCGGATCGCCAGCATGCCAAACGAACCCCTTCACTCACCACCATGGAGCTAGCTAAGAATTACTTTTAGTGCTTCCCATCTCACCATTGCAGAGGTGTTTTCCAGGGAATTATTCAGGAGGTAGTTCTCTGTTTGCTTTTTTATATGTCGGTGGAATTTTTCTTGTTTTAACAAAGTGGGGTCTAATTTCCAAGCTCTGTTAGCAGGTTTGGCCCAGTTCCAACCAGGGATGCTATTTACAGTGAATGTTCCAAGGTCAGAATGTGATCTTGCATAACTGTGCTAAGAACATCTACAAGTTCTTGAGAAGTGAGCATCATGTCTAGACGAGCATAGGCCTTAAATGAGTGTGAAAAGGTATAGTCCCTCCCTTTTGTGTGTAAATATTTCCGGGAATCAACCAGCCTGTAATCCGACATCAGAGCCCTGAGTGCCATGGTACTTTTTGTTGGCTGTCCCCCTAGTTTAGAGGATCTATTCAGTAAATTATCCATAACGCAATTATAGTCACCGTCCAGCAGCCATGGACCCACAAAGCCAGCGATCTTCAGGGATAGGTGCATAAATAATTCCACATTATCTACATTGAGCACATTGGTTTGACCTGTGTTTAATTGTATTTGTAGCAGTACATACCGTCTCCTACTGTCCATAGTTGTTTGGGTTACCACCCCTGGAAATTTAGGTCTTAACCAAATTGCTGCCCCCCTAGCTTTTGTGGTAGTAAGAGCCATACCATTCCCCTCACCCAGTTTTTAGCCATATGGCTCCACTCCTTGCCTGCCATATGAATCTCTTGTAAACATACAATATCTGCATGCTTAGCTTTAAGTTTCCCTAGTACCTTCCACCTTTTAGAATAAGTTTTTAAACCACTGACATTCCAAGTGCAAACATTTAAGTTGTTATCCATTGGACATATCATGTGTAGATGTGATCGACTTGTACAACTGCAAGCCTGTAGCTACAGTAAGTACACATTTATACTATACAGCAGCCTTGGGGAGGAGCAAGATTTTGACCTCAACCAAGACGGCTGCTTAACTCATTTCTCCAGCTTGTTATGGGGATCTAAATCTAAAAATATCCACTTTTACTAAGACGTCTGCAAACTGGAGTGGATGTGGCAGATACCGCTGACATCATAGACCACAAGTTTGAAATTACGTTTTCCAGAATGCTGCACGTCATTGGGCATTATTGACCAGCAGGTCTGCCACATGGTAAGAGCATCATGGTAACTGGTAGCACACTCAATTCAGACCTGAACCCGAACTCAATGAGTGACATGTTCATGGCTTGAATGAAACATATGGCCAAACTCATGACAGCATCCAACTCTACCACACAGGCATTCCACAAGATCAAAACTAGACTCTTCAATATGGAGTGGAAGGCAGCCACTCATGACATGGCTATAGAAGAGTTGAGGTTGGCAGTATGGGAGCAAACACACACTATCCGGTGTGTCCAAGATAAGGTAGATGATCTGGAGAACCGGAGCCACCGTAACAACTTATGGCTCATTGGGGTTCCTGATAGAGCAGAGCAGAACAGAAGAATATGGTGGCCTTTCTGCAGCAAATGTTCTCTGCAATGCTTCATATGAAAACAGCAGGCCCACTCGACATTGAGAGGGCACACCGTACCCTAGCACCCTCACCTAAACCTAGAGATAGGCTAAGACCTATCCTGGCAAGATTTCTTAACAATGCCATCAAATATACTATCCTTACCAAGGTAGGAGGCATCCATCCCCCTAACACACATGGATTAGAGTGCCACTAGTAGTACCCTAAGAACCAATAACAGTGCTTATATGACATCCCTGGATAAACAGGAGGGCTGTAGGGAAGCCACTAGGCTGGTACATATAGCTCTCATATACATGCTCATCACACTTGTATGTATTCTCTGGGTATGTCTTAAGGACCAACCCCCAAGGGAGTTAAGACTGACCTTGTTTGGTGGTTGGCCAAAAGTCTGCAGTCTTCTTATCCCAGCTAGATGCCATGTAAATAGTATTGTAAATAGTTGTTTGGTTATTTGTAGCAGTGTTAGTTTTGTTATAATGTTACTGTTAGACAGAGACAGGAATGTGGACAGACAAATATAGCAAGGAATGATGATGGATCAGTGCCCCCATACCCCCATGCCATATAATTCAGTAGCTATGATACATCCCCCTATGGTAAATGAAAGAGACCTGTGGCTCCCTTCCTCTGATGTATGTAACTACACCTTTCAACTTATCTTGCAACCCCATGGGTGAGATTATATGTCACAATTGGAATGTCAGGGGGTTCAATACCCCGTCAAACCGAAAAAGGTGACAACACATTTCAAGAAGTTAAAATCACAGGTCTCCTTTCTGCAAGAAACAAAACTCATAGGGGATGATCATAAATATTTAAGAAAAGATTGGGTAGAGCAGGAGTTCCATGCCAGTGTTCCCACTAGAAAATGAGGGGTAGCAATTCTGGTGCACAAAACTCTTGCCTCAACTGTGACGAAGATAGAGTCGGACCCACAAGAAAAATGCGTTCTGGCTCTAATGAATACACCCTCTGGACCCCACCTTCTAGGCAATATTTATGCACCCAATGAAGATGAACTTGCCTTTTTTCATAATATAGTCAATAAGTTGGGGCCCCTTACTGAGAACGACACCATCGCACTGATAGGAGGAGAATTTAATTTGACGCTTGTGCTATGCTGGATAGAAGCACAATAGGCAGAGAAACACACTCCAGAGTAGTGCAAGTGGTGCGCAGCATGATGCAAGATTTAGGCCTGATGAACATATGGTGACTATTCCAGCCTCGAGACCAGGACTGTACATACCATTTGAGGACTCATGGTTCCCATAGTCACCTAAACGTATGGCTAGCATTGCCTCCCCTAACCCAATTGGTTCTAGACTCAACTATTCTCCCTATGATCATATCTGACCATGCCCTAGTGCAACTTCAGTTATCATGGGGCTCCCCAATGGTTACTTCACCTTCCTGGAGGCTGGATCCTTTATTACTGTGGGACCCGGACTTTGTCCCATAGGCAAAGGAGGAAATAGCCTTTTTCTTCAAAGAAAATCCTATTGCAGACACCACTGCGGGGAATACCTGGGAGGCCTTTATGGCAACCATTAGGGGGAAAATCATTGGCTATGCCACTAAAGGTGCAGGAAGAGGGATAGAGATGCAGAACTAAAAGTATCTGAAGCCAACTTCAAAGCCCAATCACACCCAAACCTCCACTCCCTACTAGGTAAGAGAGTTATAGGGCTAAGAATGGAAATCAATGCCCTAGTCTACCAGAAGGTGGAGATAGCTGTCCTGCACCTCAGACTTAAATATTGGGAGGGGGTGATAAGGGAGGGAAAGTTTTAGCTTATCAATTGCATAAGCAGCAAGCAATTTGGCATCAAGCGGGGCTCAAAGATCCTACTAGGCAGTTATACACCAAACCACAGGAGGTCAATGCTATAACGAAATCCTTTTATGCTACACTATACTCTACATTCCACCCCCAACCTTCCACAGTTACCCAAACATTTTTAGACATGCTTACTTTATCTAAACTTACTGCACAGCAGGCAGAGCTGCTGGATAGCCCTCTTGCAAAAGAGGAAGTCAAGCAATCCCTTCTCTCCCTAAAAAAGGGCAAGTCACCAGGAAATGATGGTTTCTCCATAGAATTCTGGCAGGCCCTAGCCCCAATAGTTTCCTCTGTGTTAAGTAAAGTATAGTATGAAGCAACAGAAAAGGGGATTTTCCCGCCCACTCTCTGGGAGGCAGTAATCACTGTCATACCAAAGAAAGGGCAGGACCCGACATCAGCTGCCAGTTATAGGCACATATCCTTAATAAACATGGACAGCAAAATCTTCACTAAGGCACTCACCTTAAGATTACAGTCACTGCTTCCAGGTTTAATTCACCCATAACACATAGGTTTTGTACAGGAAAGATGCAGTGCAGATCACATCCACTCCTTAATCAATATTCTGCATGAAGCAAAAAACCTACCTTCCCCAGTTGCTGCCCCGGCCGTGGACTTTAAAAAGGCATTCAATTCCACTGAATGAGATTACATACATCAGGTACTAAAATGTCTCGCGTATGGAGAATGCTTCCAGTCATGGATACACTCTATATACTCCTCTCCCACAACCCATGTTTTAACTAACTCGCTCCTCTTGGACCCATTCTCACTCAAAAGGGGCATTAGGCAAAGATGTCCTCTCTCTCTCTCTCTCTCCCCCCTGCTGTTTGTGTTGGCAGTAGAACCACTAGCAGCAAGCACTTGACAACATAAAGATATCCAAGGGATTACCATTGGTCAATGGCAATATTCCACCTTAACGTATGCAGGTAACCTGCTGATTCCCCTGGCCAATGTAAGGGACTCCCCTGCCCCTCCCCCTTCGGTGTTAATGCAACAATTCACTACATGCTCAGGGCTGATAGTAAATCAGATAAAAATGGAATTGTTACCACCCAATCAACATTGCAACCCTAATACTATACCATTGTGATTGGTTGACCATCCATGGCACTCCAGACATTACCTCATGGGTTTTAGCCCACCTGATAGGCTAGTTGATGCACATGACTCTAGGATCACATTTCTAGTATATCCAGGTCCCAGAAACCCCTGCTCTCCAGTTCAAATCGTGCATCTGATCAGGCTACAAGCACACCAGGATTCTCTGCTGCTTCTGTGTTACAAAGGTAGGCCTCTTCATATTCAGCGAATTGCTCTAATTGATTAAGAGAATGCATCCTACCACTCTATGCAGATGTTTCTATAACATAATATTGCTAAAATTGTGACTGCAGCCTTTTTACCTGCAAGACTCTTGCTTATTATGCTGCATTTATTTATTTTACTGTTTTTTAAGCTAACCGTGAGATCAGGGACAAAGGAATTAGCTCTGGAGCAAGGGACATTTACTGCTGTGCCACTTCCTACCTAAAGATCAGCCTTTGCTATCTTTGTTTGCTAGCATTGTGCTCCATGATCAAAGGACAGCGCTAATTGTACTTTTGTAAAAAGTAAAATTGTTAGTTTTTCCACGATAATGCTGCTATCACTAGCCAGCCTTTTTTTATTGCTTGCTGTTAACTCGCATGTTCGATTACTAAGCTACTGTAGCGAAACAAGTTCGCATTTCTCAAAGATTGCCTTGTTTTTTATCTGCCTAAGCTTCTTGCTGTGCAAATCAGCCATTAAAAGGCCTACTAGCTCCATGTGCCCTCGCGAGGGTGGAAACATAGGTTCGCGTGCTTCTCAGCGCTCCTTCAGTCTCCCTGCATTCTGCTGGCAGGCCAAGCATCACCGCTCAGCCCCGCTTCAGGAGACTCGCTCCTTGCTATCTCACTCACCTCTTCCGGTGAGCCCCAGGCTTCTATGGCCTTCCGCTGCATCCGCCCCACGTGGAGAAGCATGCCAGAATTCGTAGGCCTATGGTCTATCAGCGCGGTGCCCTACCCCTGTATCGCTCACGTTTGTGAGCGTCTGAGCTGCTTCACGAGGGGTACAGGGCACCGGGAACTAGGTCGCGGGCCCAGGCACAAGGAAATAGCCTTTTCTTCTTGGCGATACAGCATGGCACCATTTAGCAACCTTGGCCACGCTGCCATGACACAACTGGGTGCTTCTCCCTTCCCCCAGCCGCATGGCCAGCCAGACTAACCCCCTGCAAGCAGTATCCCCCTCCAGTCAGCCCTACCATGTGGTGGAGAAACAATTCAGGACCCAAAAGTCCTCCAGCCACTCACAGGCACATCGCCCACACCTCTGGCCTTCCTCACATCCTCCCTCACCTTGTAGGCCCATGGCCACCTAGGCCCAAGGCCTAGCTTTCAAAGAGCGGAAGAGGGGGGTTGGAGGGGTTCCCAGATGACTGCGCATGTCCTCGCACACCAGGTATCGCGATACAGGGTTTTTTCCACATTCCCAATAGAAATCATGCCCTGCATTGTGCAAGAAATAGGCCCCTTATTTTCTCTATCTCGCATCAGCCCTACAGGATACTGGTGAATGTTTATGAGGTATCAGAGGGGCTACCATGTTGGGGATACAGTCCTATGTTGTATCTCTGCATACCATGCCACACAACTTGCAGGATGCTATCTAAGGGGCCACATTAACATTCTGCAGCCCAGCACCTTACCTCCTTATAGGGTCCCTCACACCAGCGACCTTATACACTGAGGTTACCCCAATCTGGTCCATATGGGTTCCTCCCTATAGCAACCCATATGTCATGTTCTGCTGTACTGGTGATCTCTCACCATAGTGACCTCCACTCTGCTTGTCCCCATGTGGGTCCCTCTCCACAGTGACCCCCATGCGGAGCTAGCCCGCATCACTGCACAAAACAGGTACCAGATATGGGGCACCCATATACTGGAGGCCCATTGTTACGCAAGCCTAATGAAATGCATCCCTCTCTTTTTGTCTTCCTGTCACAAGATGGTTAAGGCCAAGAAATGCATTGCCTGCAGCGCTAACATCCTGCCCCATGCCCCGGGCCCCCTATGCGCTGCTTGCCTACATGACGACAATGACATATCACTGGAACAATCTGCTGGCATGGGTCGCAATAATCCAGGTTCCAGTGGTTCCACATGGATGGATCTGGGCGCATTCCTACTCCAGAACCAACAGGCCACTGTGGTGATGATGGAGAGCCAACAGAATTTCATGCTGAAAGTGATGGAGAAGTTAGAATCCCTCACTCAGCACAGAACACTGACTGCACCACCTCCAGAGCCCGACATCATGGGGGAGCCAATGAGGACCATCTGGATGATGCAGAGCCAGTACCAGACAACCACAAACCGGACACAGCAGAGGACAAGGACATGCCAGACAAGGAGGATGGACCTGACAGCGATGACGAGGACATGGAGCCGCAATCCACCCCATCCCTCACATCCAAACTATGCTCTTTTGACATGGTTCCAGGCCTCATGAAAATAGTAAAGGCCACTATGGGGTTCGACGTCGATGAAAGCAAACCGAAGTCAAAACTGGACCCCATGATTCAGCAGAAGGCAACCATTAAGGATACATTCCCGGTATGCCCTGCTATTGAGGATATTGTCAATAAGGAGTGGCAATCCACGGAGCCTAGCAGGATGTCCAACAAAAGGAACTTGTACCGCATGTACCCAGTTCAAGAGGACAAGGCCAGTAACCGGTGCACAGCCCTGACCATTGACCCTCAGGTGGCCGCACTCAGTAGGAGGACCATCCTGCCATGCGGGACCATATCACTAAAGGACCCCACAGACAAGAAGGTGGAAGACATGCTGAAGAAGGCGTTCGAGACTGAAGGAATGGTGGCACGAGCATCAACTACTGCCATTTACATGACATGGGCCCAGATATGCTGGCTAGAAGAGCTTCTTGAGCAGTCCAACCCAAAATCTAGAGAGACAGAACTGCTGGAATGCACTTTCGATGCTGCAAAATACCTAGCCAATATGGCAGTGGACTCACTCAAACTTAATGCAAGGGCCACAGCCATCACCAACCGGGCCAGAAGGGCATTGTGGCTTAAACTATGGGAGGCCGACAATTAATCCAAGACACTATTACAAAATTTGCCCATGAAGGGGAAACATGTGTTTGGGGAGGACCTGCAGGAGTACCTTAAACAGAAAGAGGAAGCGAAGGAACTCCTCAAAAACAAGAGTAGACACTCCTACCTACCCTCTGCTAGGCGGAGGTTTCGAGGGGGAAACAAATCTTACCACTCACGAAAAGATACCTCATACCCAACCACTACATTTTGAGGCAGAGGTACCCACACCGCACACCGTACCCCCTTCACCCACTCCTACCAGCCCTCCTCCTTCAGATCCCACGGATCACGGTTCGGAGGGAGAGGTAGAGGACAGCGAGGAGGACAATGACTACTCGGTCACATCTCCTCGTGGGTAGGATCGGTGTCCACCCGTGGGACAACAGCTGTCGCTTTTCAGCCACCAGTGGTTCCATACAACCACAGACAAATGGGTTCAAGAGGTGGTCTCCAGAGGATACTCGATAGAGTTATCAGATTCCCCTGTTACACACAGGTTCATCACCTCTCTGATTGCCCAAAGAAATGCTACAGCCTACCAGGTACAACAAATCTTGTGGGACCTGATCCAGAACAGAGCCATACAGCCCATCTCCTCACATGAACAGAAGCTAGGAGCATACTCCATCTTCTTCCTAGTCCCAAAGAAATCAGGCGAACTCCGCCCCATCTTGGATCTCAAGCACCTCAACAAACATGTGATTCCCCAGAGGTTCAAAATGGACACTTTAAAGTCCACACTACGCAGTATCCGCGTAGGAGATTTTCTGACGTCCATAGACCTAAAGGACGCATACCTCCATATCCCCATCAGAGTAAA
The DNA here is from genome assembly GCA_016271365.2 of Neoceratodus forsteri. Taxonomy (NCBI): domain Eukaryota; kingdom Metazoa; phylum Chordata; order Ceratodontiformes; family Ceratodontidae; genus Neoceratodus; species Neoceratodus forsteri. Next base: position 690,388,079 of record CM057454.1, on the reverse strand, counting down.
ACACAGACAATACCTCAGATTCCACATCCTAGGCCATTACTTTCAGTATCAGGCCCTTCCCTTTGGCCTTACCTCGGCACCAAGAGTATTCTCCAAGGTGTCAGTAGTGCTAGTGGCCAGACTCCAAGAACAAGGTCTCAACATCATCCCCTATCTAGACGACTGGTTGATCTGGGCACGCTCCAGAGAACGCTCCTTCCACCACACCGAGCTCATCCTGAGGGCTCTCGAGGAGCACAGATGGGTGGTAAACCAAACCAAGAGTCATCTGGTGCCCACGCAACAGATAGAACACCTGAGGGCACACATCAACATGCTGCAGGGCTGGGCAAAGCCATCCCAGACAAGGGTGAACAACCTCATCAGGTTGTCTCGCCGACTGTGACAATGCCATCACTCCAACATGGGATGCCTAGCCCAGCTATTAGGTTACATGGCATCTTGTATCAACCTGGTCCCTTGGGCCAGGTGGCACATGCAACCCCTACAGACCTACATCCTCACATGGGGATCACCAAATGAATACAATTTACAGATCACAGTCCCATTACCACCATCAGTGAGACAATCACTGACATGGTGGACAGTGCGCACCAATCTGACCCAGGGGTTCCACTGGAGGTGTCCTACCAGTCCTCCATAGAGACGGATGTGAGCCTTCTGGGATGGGGTGCCTGCCTAGGTGACAGGACAGCACAGGGCCGATGGACAACCTCAGAGGCCCAGTTGTCAATCAACATCCTAGAAATGCAGGCAGTATACCATGCTCTCAGAGCTTTCCAGATCTCCATTACCGGTCAGTCGGTCCTGATACATTCCGACAACCAAGTCATGGTGGTGTACATCACCAAGCAAGGAGGCACCAGAAGCAGAGCTATGCTGAAAGAGGCGGCAATGGTCCTCAACTGGGCACAGTTCCACCTCTCCCATCTCGGTGCGGTTCATCTCACCGGCAAGCTCAACATTTGCACAGATTGGCTCAGTCGACAACACGTCCACCCAGGGGAGTGGCATCTATACCCAAGCCTCTTCCATCTGATCCAGGAGACTCGGGGACTGATATCCATGGACCTCATGGCCACAGTGGAAAATGCACAGGTCAAGAAATATTACTCAAGATACTGGGAACATTGGTCACAGGGGACTGACTCCATGTCACAACCCTGGTCCCGGGATCTGGCTTATGTCTTCCCACCCATTCCCATGTTACCCCAAGTATTAGCCAAGATCCGATCTTCACGACGGACCATCATTCTAGTGGCACCTAACTGGCCATGGAGAGCATGGTTAGCAATGGTGCTATCAGTGACATTGTCCAGTCTCCGGTTGCCATACCTACCTGACATGTTGACCCAGGGACCGGTATTGCACCCGGCCCCACGGACACTAAAGCTCACAGCCTGGCTCCTGAGAGGAAGAGACTGATGAATGCAGGGTATCACGACTCAGTTGTCTCCACTATACTGCAATCCACACGATCCTCGACCACTGCTACCTACGGTAGACAATGGTCAGTGTTCGTGAGGTGGTGTCAAGATCAGGGCAAAGATCCTGAGCTGGCAGACATGTCCACCATTTTCCTGTTTCTTCAACAAGGAGTAGAGAAAGGGTTGGCCCACTCTTCCCTTAGAGTACAGCTCTCAGCCATCGGGGCAGCCACTGGCCCCATAGGGGGACACAACCCAGGGGCTCAAACGGACGCGTTATGTTTCCTAAAGGTATTCGAGATACTGAGACCCAGAGTCAGACCACCCATCTCTCCATGGGATCTCCCCCTGGTACTAGATTCACTCAGTACTACCCCCTTCGAACTGCTACAGGAGGTAGACCTGTTCTGGGCCAGTCTGAAGACCTGCTTCCTCGTCACGATATGCTCCACCCGAAGGATCAGGGAACTGGGGGCACTGTCCTGCAAAGAACCCTACACGGTGTTTACCCCACAAGAGGTCTGCCTCCGTACTGTTCCCTCCTTCCAGCCAAAGGGCTCCTCCAACTTTCACAGGAAACAACCCATTGAGTTACCGACATTTACCAGAAACACTCATCTTGGAGACAAGCCTGTCCCACACCTCCTGGACGTAGGAATCACCCTATCCATCAACATATCCAGAACTCAACCCCTACGCAAGAGCGAGAGGTTGTTCATTGTCACAAGGGGACAAAGGCAAGGGAAGGCAGCCTCCAAGACCACCATTGCTGGCTGGCTCAAGAGAACCATTCAGGAGGCTTACAAGGTAAAACAAATCACGCCCCCCCAGGGTATAAAGGCCCATTCCACTAGGGCAGTAGCTACTTCCTGGGCAGAAAGGGACAACATTTCTGCAGAAGACATCTGCAAAGTGGCAACTTGTACTTCTATCCACACATTTGCCAGGCATTACAGACTAGAGCACCTGTACAGGCTACAGCCAACCTTTGCAACACAGGTTCTCTCAGCCGCCAGCTCCTCCTCTTGCTCCTAGAACACTCTGTCTCCCTCCCGTGGGTACAGTACTGCTTCTTATCTACCCATGAGGTAATGTCTGGAGTGCCATGGATGGTCAACCAATCACAATGGGTGTTTACTCACCTGGTAAAGGTGATTGTGTTGGTTGACATCCATGGCCCTCCAAGACCCTCCCAACACAGTGCTCTAGAAGTAATCAGGTCATACAGTAGGAATTATCTGAAATTAACTGATTCCGCTTGCCAAATGGACATCCAGGATGTTGACCGTTGACCACTTATGGGTCGAATTTTAGATTGTACTAACAGGAAAATAAAAGAAGGGCTGCCAGCCCGCTACTACATGTTGCCTCACTCTGCATTATTTATACAGGATGGTTACTGTTTCTTTACTAGTAGTGGCTGTGTTACTAACCTTACTTTCAGCTTTGGAAGATTCGAACTGGAGAGCAGGGGTTTCTGGGACCTGGATATATTAGAAATTTGATCCTAGAGTCATGTGCATCAACTAGCCTATCAGGTAGGCTAAAACCCATGAGGTAATGTCTGGAGTGCCATGGATGTCAACCAACACAATCACCTTTACCAGTTGAGTAAACACCCAATATTTAACCTAAGGTGGGCCTCAGAAGGTCTGCCCTACCTCAGTATACAAATCAACCTGAATATTACTCAGCTGTGGGATATTAATCTAAAACCACTCCTGATGACCTGCAAAAGCGAATTTGACCACTGGAAGTTGTTAAACCTTACCATGGCTGGGAAAATAGCTGCCGTCAAAATGGTGATACCGCCAAAGCTATTTTATGTAATGTCACACCCCAAAACTCCCAAAAAAATGGAATAATAAAATAGACAGACTTATTGGGGACTTCTTATGGGAGGGAAAGAGGCCAAGATATAGTCAAAACAAATTGAGGGCCCATTGGAAGAAGGGATGGTGGTGTCTGCCATGAACAGAGGGATATAAGATGGCCTTTCAAGTGGTACGGACTCTGCACTGGTTCATAGATACATAGATACATAGACAGTGTCAGCAGATAAGGGCCTATGGCCCACCTAGTCTGCCCATTTGAGCTTGTAAGTTCAGTTTGTTTTCCTAGAAGTCTATTTCCCCTTACCCCTGACCTCTAGAATTCCTTTATGTCTATCCCATGCATTCTTAAATCCCATGATTGTTTCCAGCCTCACCACTTCCTCTGGCAGGGTGTTCCACTTGTCCACCACCCATTCTGTAAGAAATTCTTTCTCATGTTTCCTCTGAATCATCCTCCTCCAACTTCATCCCATGCCTCTAGTCCTGAAACATCTTTTTCGCTTAAAAATAGTGTTTTCCTGCACCCTGTTCCTCCCTGTAAGATACTTGTATGTCTCTATCATATCCCTCTCCTCCTCTCTCCTCCAGGGAGTACATGTTCAGTTCCTTCAACCTGTCTTCATAGGATTTGTGATGCAACCCATGCACCATCTTTGTTGCCCTCCTCTGAACCTTCTCTACCCTGTCTATGTCCTTACGTAGGTATGGTCTCCCAGAACTGTACACTGTACTCCAGGTGGGGCCTCACTAGTGTCTTGTATAGCGGAATTATGACCTCCCTTTTCCTGCTGGTGATGCCCCTGCCTGCCATCCCAGCATCCTATTTGCTTTACCTGATGCCTTGTCACACTGTTCCTACCTTGGAGGTCATCAGAGATGACAACCCCAAGATCCCTTTCCTGCTTGGTGCATGCTATATCCTCACCCCCAACTGATATATTGTGCCAGGGTTTTGTGCCCCATATGCATTATCTTGCACTTCTTTGCATTGAATTTCAACTGCCAAACCCTTGACCATTCTTCAAGTTTCTGCAGGTCCCTTCTCATTCTGTCTACACCCTCTGGTGTGTCTACTCTGTTACAGAGCTTTGTGTCATCAGCGAACAGTGAAATTCTGCCTTCTATATCCTGTGCAATGTCACTGATGAAGATGTTGGATAGGACCGGTCCCAGCACTGATCCCTGTGGTACCCCACTGGTCACTCTTCCCTCTGTGGAGTGACAGCCATTTACCACCACCCTCTGTGTCCTGCCACCCAGCCAGTTACCTACCCACCACACTATTGTCCTGCCCACACCCATATTCCCCAGTTTGTGTAATAGTCTTCTATGTGGCACAGTGTCAAGGCCTTGCTGAAGTCCAGATAGGCCATGTCCACTGCCCTCCCTGATCCACCTCCCTAGTCACCCAGTCAAAAATTCAATGAGGTTGGTCTGACGACCTCCCTGGTGAAACCATGCTGCCTTGGGTCCTGTAGTCCATTGACAACCAGATGTTCCACCAATCTCTCCTTCAGTAGTGCTTCCATGATCTTTCCCACTACCGAGGTGAGGCTGACTGGTCTGTAGTTCCCTGCTTCCTCTTTGTTCCCACTTTGTATAAGGGACTACATCTGCTGTCCTCCAGTCTTTGGGTACCTCCCTGTTTCCAGTGATTGGCTGAACAGGATAGCCAGAGGTTCAGCCACCACTCTCTTAGTTCTTTAAGGACCCTGGGTTGCACCCATCTGGACCCATTGCTTTGTCAACTCTTATTACTTCCAGTTCCTTCAGGACCCTTTCTCGTAAAGGGACTTGTGTCCATTTTGCACCATTCTCACCCCTTGTACTCCTTCAGACCCATTACCCCCTCTTCCTTAGTAAAGACTGAGCAGAAATACCTGTTCAATATGTCAGCTTTACTGTTGTCATCCTCACGCTGCTCCCATCCTCCCCCTTCAGTCTAACTATCCCTCGCTTTGTCCTTCTTTTTCACTTATGTACCTGTAAAAGGTTTTGTCCCCTTTAACCACTGATTTTGCAATGTGTTCTTCTGTCTGACCTTTGGCCTTACTGACTTCCCTGCCTCCTTTGTTTCTCCTGGTACTTCTCCTATCCCTTCTGCCTGTGTCTTTTGTATTGCCTGAATGCAGTCTTTTGGCTTTCACTTTCTTTTGCTACCTCTTTGGAAAACCATAATGGTCTCTCTCTTTCTTTTCCTCTTGCTAACCTGCTTAATGCATAATTCTGTTGTTCTTATAATCCCCATTTTAAATACTGCCCACTGTTCCTCAATCCCTGATTCCTGTCCCATTCCCCTTAATGCCTCTTTCAAGCATCTCCCCATTTTCCCAAAGTCTGCCCCTCTAAAATCCAGGATACGTGTTTTTGTGTGGTTTGGGTCTGCTCTTTCTGTGATTTCAAACCACAATGACTGGTGGTCACTGTTACCCAGGTGCTCCCCCACTGTTACCCCCATCACACTGTCCCTGTTTGTGAGCACAAGGTCCAGTATTGCCTTCTGCCGAGTTGGTTCCATGACCAGTTGCTTGAGAAGGCACCACAGAAGGAGTCCAGGATAAATCTGCTCCTAGTTGATGCTGCTGCTGGGATGCTCCAGTCCATCTGGTATAGTGAAGTCTCAACCAGTACCTCACCTTGTCAGCCATCCTTTGAATGGCTAGCATCAGCCCCTATCTGTTTCTTCCTCCTGGGCTGGTGGTCTATAGACCACACCTGCGGATGGCTGGCCCCATTTTCCTTCCAGCTTAACCTGCTGTATCTCCCCATTTTGTTCCTCCTGGATCTGTGTGGCCCTTATGTCATTTTTTCACATAGTGCCACCTCCTCCTTCCTGCCTGCTCTGTCTCTTCTGAATATGTTGTAGCCAGGTATGGCCATCTCCCAGTCATGGTTATCATTACACCAGGTTTCAGTGATGGCCACAATGTCCAGGTCTGACTGTACCATGACAGCCTCCAGATCTTCCATCTTGTTGCTAAGCTCCTGGCATTTGCACACATGGCTTTCCATGATTTGACCTCCCTAGACTGCTTCACTGTTCTACCCAGCCCCTTCCTTGGTTGTCATTTATCCCTGGTTCTCCTTGCTGTCTGCCCTTCTGCTGAATTTTGCCTCTTTCTGCTTATCCACTTTTGGACACTAATCTCCAACTTTTGCACACTGCTTTGCAGAGATAGCCACTCCTCTGGTTCACTGGTTCCATTTCTAGCTGTGGGGTGAGCAAGTAGGTACCATCCTTGCTGGCCTCTCTGCCTTCTAGTTTAAATGCTTGTCAATGTAGCATTTAAACTTATCATTGAGTGCTTGATTCCCTCCAGGATGGATAGCAGGCCATCAGGCTTGAACAAACCTCCATCCTCCAGATGGGTCCCCAGTCACCAATGAATCAAACCCTTCCTCACAGCACCAGTTCTTCAACCATGAGTTAAAGTTCCTGGTGCATGCACTCTATATGCTCCCTTGCTCTCCTGGGTAGTACTTCTGAGAAAGTGACAGAAGTAGCTACTTGCTTGAGACCCCTCCCAGTTTCCTAAACTCTTCCTGAACTTCCTTGGCTCCCCATTTGCCAAGTCATTAGTACCTAGGTGGATAATGACATCCAGCTCACCTCCTGTCTTGCCTTCCCAGTGATCCCCAGGATCTTCCTTCCATCCCTCCATGCCGTGGCACCTGGTAGGCACCTCACCTCCCTGTCCTCCCCTCCTGTGTTCCTAGCTGGATCCCTCTTATGATGGAGTCCCCCACCAGGATTAACTTCCTCCTCCTCTGGGGTCCACTGCTTTCCCCACTGAGGTCACCTCCCTGCCTAACCTCCACATCCTTTCCTTCCACTTCCCTGGGTACCTCTATTTGGTTGTCCTCATTTGCCAGTGTGGCATATGAGTTCTTGAGAGGAATAGGATCTGGGATGTGCCTCTGCCTGACTGCTCTAACCCTCCCTGAGCCCACTGTCATCCAAGTGCTCCTCATTCTCAGCATCCAAATTCAGGTCAGACAATTTACCACAATGGGTACAAATGGGACAAGCCCAGACAGCAGTAGGTAATCTTTATGTACTATTATACCTGGGCTGGGGGAAACAGATAAGATTCCATCCCACCATAGGACCAATGATTCAGTATTGGTCCCTCCAGCATCTCAAACTGAATGCTAATCCTGCACCTATATTATACATGCCACTGTGGAATAATCCCCAAATCTTAATTGATCACCAGCCTATTGTGAAGCCCTATTGGGCCAATAAGGGTATCCAAACCTTTAAGGACATATTAGAACCAGACAAACTAATCATTGCAACCTTTCAGTCCCTGACAACTAAATGGAATCTTCTATCCACTGATTTTTGGAGGTATCTCCAGCTTAGATAGGTGGTCAAACCCCTTCTCTGCCCTAGTAAGCTTAACACTAGGCACGATCCCTTAAATAGCCAGCTCTTCCTGTCTAAAGGTTTAGCCAGCAAAATATATTCTGCCCTCCAAGACAGGGCCCCTTGTCAGTCTCTGGACTCCAAGGTCAAATGGTAGAAGGCCTTAAATATCATAATAACAGACCAGCAGTGGACTCAATGTTGGAAACTGGGACATACCATGTATACAGATGTTCGAAGTAAACGAATACAAAACAAGATACTCCACTCATGGTATAGGACTCCTACATTTCTCCATGCTGCTAAATTGTTGGATACTGATAAATGTCGGAGGTGTCAAAAATTAAAAGGAGATCTTTATCTTTTACTGTGGGATTGCCCCAGTCTCCAACCTTTCTGGGAGCAAATTTGTCAATTAGGATTGCAAATACTGCACAAACCGGTACTCCAGTTCGCTGCTCTGTTATTATTATGCATGCAGCATACTGCCCTACATTTGACTTTTCAGGAACACAGATGGCTGGCCTTATTAAGCATGCAGGAAAAAAGATTGCTACCATGCAAGTGGCGAAGTACCCAGATTCCTAGTGCTGGAGAAGTCCTCACTTCCATGGTCCAACTAGTAGAAGGTGGCCAATAACATGCCCAAATTTCAGGGTTGCTGGCAACCATTTATGGTATATATGGCTCCAAGATCAGGTACAGGTTAGACCCAGACCATTCAAATGCCTTACTCCAAGGTTATATTACTGAAGCCGGGGGGGGGGTACCATATGGAAGGCAATCGGCATGCTTTCACATCTGTCTATGTAGTGTAAATAGTTTGTTGAACTGTAATTAGTTTGAGGTTCTTTGTTGGTGTTTCTGTTTTTTTCTTTCCCAGTCAGGAGGCTCCTGAACCCAATACTCAAATATTGTATAACTGTACTCTAGTTTGTTGGACTGGCACTCCTTGCACCATATACTACAACCCATAAGTACTGTGTTCTGGGTTTTCCAACAACAGGATAATTGGTATGTATAATTTGCTCAGAACTATGTAATACCAGATACCATATGCTGCAGATGTTAACAATGTACCTCCTGTCAAGCATTAAATGTAATATTGACTGTACCTTGAACTTTCAAATACCAATAAAAAGTTTAACCATATTTAGCAGCCTTAGTTTTTTAACATAAACAAAAAACATTAACTATTAACATTAACTGTTATCTCTGCCTAACTAAAGAGACCAAAACAACAGCTTCCCTCTGCATTGAGTACATTTCCAAATTCCCCCCTAAACCAGAACAACACCCCCAAAAAATATATCCTAACACAACTGTTAAAACATACCCCCCTCCCCCAAGTCTTGCTAAAATCTTGTGCAGTGTCCCTCTTTGCTAGGTTGGTCTACACTGCTGTTGGCACCCTAAGACTCGTACAATTAACATCTAGTAATTAAAGGCAGATTTTATGGGAAAAAGAGAACATTTTCAATTGAAATCGTATACTTTATTTGTGAACATGTTAGTAGCTAGAATCAAATACAATCTGGTTGGGAATGGCCAATGCAGTTATACAAATGCAAGCAACTACAAGCGACTGCTATAGAGCCAGCCCTCAGCTACAAGTTATGCTAGTTCACATTTTATGTTTGTTGCAGCAGAGGAAGGAGAGGCCTTCCTGACCATACTAATTTTGGCACACTGACCAAATACAATTGCCCAAACTGCTTGCTTCTGGTTGTAAGCTCCCAGGCAGATGACTGCCCTGGCCATCAGTCCTCTGGAGCAGCACCATACCCCTCTCTCAAATCCCACCTCCCAACATGCATCACTCCCACCATTACATTTAAGATGTTAACTTTCATGTATTCAACAAAAAGGGAACAGCAGTGCCCATATTGTAAATTATTTCAGTAGAAATATGTCATATAAGCTGGCAAGTTAATCCCCCTCCTGTTGATACCCACAGCACTAGCTATAGTTAAGAGGGTACAGCTGTGGTGGGAGTGAAGCCAGCATACCTGAGCCTCGAGTTCCACAAGTTAGGCTCCCATGCCAGTTAACTGTCTCCCAGAAATGGGAACTTCGTATGACCCAGAGAGAGTTAAGTTTGTTCTGTGACAGGCAAAACTCCTAGATGACTCGCCACAGGATAATAAAGAACTGACCAGTTCAAGGAAAAGTCCTTCCGTGTTAAGCATCTGCCAGCCTAGATTTCACTGGTGAACTATAAACATTTCGCTCATCAGGTATCCATAGCAACTTGGTTCGTACAGTCACAAGGCAAAGGAAGTGGGTCTAAGTTCCTGGCCATTCAGTTAATTGGAGCAACAGTTTTACTCCTGTAGCTCCAACTGACCAGTGTCCAACAAGCTGCTTTTTATCTCCCTTTGCTACTACATCCCACTTGGCTGGCTTGTCATCAAGGACTGGAGATAATTCCAAAGGAGCAAGATTCTCCCCCTCCTTCTCACAGTGTTGAAAATGGGGCTCTTCTACACAAGTGCACTGAGTGGAAAATTCCAGCTTGGAATATAAACAATTATGCCAGCAGTGATTTCATTCAGCAGAGCATATTAACCAATCGTCCAGCAAGGCTGCAAGGGGAGCGTACACCTGAAACTGACAAACATTTTGTGCTCACTTAAACCAGTCCTAGGTCAGGTTCAGGTAGTGACATTGACAGCTGGTGGTCAGAATTTGCAACTGGAGTACACCCACAAAGCACCAAGTGGGAAAATGACACGATGCCCACCAGTGCAAACAAGAAAACAAGCAGCCATGTTTCTTCCCCTTGTCTTAAAGTAAGAGCACACCATGCATCATTTTCAAAAGGCCCTTTCTGAGTTTTATTGGGAAGGTCGGAAACCCCGCCTTTCTATGGCTCGTTTAATGGCACCATACTGTATGGGGGGGGCTTAGCCTCCTCTTGATTGTAAGGTTATTACATTGCTGCTGGTCTTAGGCACATATGTCTTTGACTGCACTCTCATCAGTGGCATAGTACCATTACATGGTTGGGATTAGAAGCAGCTTGGGTGGACTCTGCTTCTCCTGAGAGTGTTTTATGGTGTCATAGGAGGCCATTAAGCATATTGCCCACTCAGGAGTATGCCATGGAGGTTTGGAAATTGGCAGGAACTAGCCAAGGAATGGATTGACAGGTTCCCTTATATCGTTGGCCTTTGTGGAGTCATCCTCTGCTGGTGTTGGTAGGGACTTCCTTCACTTGGCGGTCTTGGGTGGACAGGTGTATTAGAAGAATAGGGGACTTATTCTCTTCCCCCACTGGACACCTCAAATCCTTCCAGGACCTTCAGTTGCGGTATAGCCAGCCCACCTCCCACCACTAGTGGGACTTGCAGCTACGACATCTGCTGCCGTCTTTTTTGGGTGGGGCTCTCTCTCTTTCTCCCCAACCTAAATGGGATTCTGTTTTCAGGATGTGCACTGTGAATAGAACCCCTCCTCTTCCCCCATGTTTGGTTCCATATAAAAGGTGCTCTTGATGGTGAAATCTCTGGATCAAAGTGGTATTCAGTGGAGGTAGGAGGCCATGTTAGGTGCCTCTTTAATGGACTTGGAATGGAAGATTATCTGGGCTAATGGTTATAGGGGAAGGAAGGAAGGATGATGTGGGGAGACTCCTGCAATTAAAGATGTTATGGTTGTGGTACTGCACCCCTGTGGCTTTCTATTGGATGTATCTACTCCACCACTCCTAGTGCTGGAGGTTCGATGGTATGGGTGGTACCTTGTTGCACATTTTGTGGGACTGTCCCAAGATCTTGTCCTGGTGGCAGGACTTGCTTATGGTAATGGAGGGTATCCTTCGGATGAAGGTGGCCTGGAATGCTTCCTTGCTGATTTTTGGCAATACTCTTGTATTGCCCCATATCAACAGCTATCAATAATCATGGTTCTTGATGGCTATTACAGAGGCTAAGAGGTTGTTGCTTCATCAATGGTGGTGCACAGAGATACTGACTTGGCACCAGTGTGTAGACTCAATGTTGAAAATGACCGGGTATGAGCACCTCCAGTACCTTGCCATGGGGAAATACGAGGGTTTCATTTGGGTTTGGTCGCCTTTCCTGACATACTTGGGAATTCCCCTTCCAACAGGACAAGTGTGGATACCCCCTCGTGCCAGTTCAAAGGGGGTAGAGGGGCCTTAGATATTCTGTTTTTATTTGAGGCTCCTTTCTTTAGTAAGTCTTGTACAGGCTGACACCATGCATGTTGTGGTCTTCCTTTTCAGGTGCTCCTTTCCTTCCCCTCCTCAGTCTCCTCCCTCTTCCCTCCCCTTTCTTCTAACCTTTTGACCTGGCTGTCTTCCCTGGCTGACAGGGGGATTGGGAATGGGTGAGGGCCTCCCAGCTCTGGTGCTCGATCAGGCTGTCTGCTTTTCTGCAGACTGGGTTTAATAAGCAGGCAGCACCACTAGGCATTTAGTCACCCACTAAGCGCTGTTATGTTTGTTTGTGCCTTTCTTATTTGTTATCCTTTCATTGTGTGATCTACTTCAACTACCATGGCACACTGAATGTGACTTCCTATCTTGTATTGCCTTTTTGGTATCTTGTTTTGCTTTCATTTTATTACTTTTAGATTGTATCTCTGAGGAACTTTTGCTCCAGCCAGATACCATTTGGAATTCGTTATGTCTCTACACATTTTATTGTTATAAAATGTTCTTAAATTATAAATAAAAAAAAAGAGCACACCATCAAAACAGGCTCCAGAGGCTGGATTTCAATGTGCCTGGGTGATCAAATCATTCACATTGCCTCCTTCTGTGCCTGTCTCATTACATGAACTTATCATGTCAAAACCGTTCTGGCAGTTCACTATTTACATTGCTCTGGAGTAAGATCATTCAAGGGTTTTGGCCCTGATAAGCTATAGTCACAGAAGCATATTGTGTTCCGACATACCTTGTATAAATTCAGTTCACAGCACTCATCTTTAAGTTGGGGCAGTTGTTCTAAGGGTTGAGCTCCCCTCTGCCATAGCCGTCTCCATATTTAAATATTGCTTAGCATCCTGGAGTTTTACAGAGTACTGTAGCGGGCACCCTGGCTTCACCACTTTAAGTCTGCAGGATATAGAAGACAGAGAATTCCCAACCTCTGCTATACAATGATGCCTTAATACCAGCAAACTTTTGTCTTGCTGCTTGGAGATCCCTGGTATAGTCCTGAAAATCTAATACTTTGCCACCATCAATCTGAATCGGTCCCTTCACCCAAGCAGCTCTCAAAATTTTCTGTTTTTCAGGGAAACATAAATATTTTATCAAATGGTATCTTGGGCAGGCCCAGTGGATCTGAGGGTTGAGGCATTGGATGCCACACCTCACACCATGATGGCAACCCGGGTTCGTGAATAGACTCGGGCCACTGGGGGCTGGCAGGGGAGAGGAAGGATTGAGCATCCGATGACTGCTTTCCTCTCTCTGGGGTGGGTAGTGGGGCTTGCATCGCCCTGTAGCAGTGACTGGTGGAGGCCAGCCACACTACAAGTGGCATGCAGCCTTGAGGGGAGAGCACAGAGGGCATCAGTACTACGTGCAGAAGCCATTACCGTCTGGCTCTCCACTGGGAGAAAAATGTGTGGAAAATCACGGAGGGTGATCTTCCGGCGGCTGATGGCCAGTGCCTTGCGCTCCCAGAGAGAGATCAAGAGGGCACGTACCCAGTGGAGTGCGAGGCGATAATGGCCAACTCACTGGGGAGGCGGGTTCATGTGGCCTTATGCACAACTGGGTCCCTGGGGTGTAAGGGTCGTGGCCGGAGATTGTGTAGGGCCACTCTGCTGAGGAGAATAAACAGTAGTACAATAAAAAAACAAATAGTATCTTGGTCTGTCCCCTGGTTTGGGGATTGGACCAGTCCTATGCACTCTCTATATCTCAAAGTCCTCTGCTGCCCTATCCATACCAAGTTTACCCACCAGCCATGCTTGTACCACTCTTCCTTCTTCTTTACCTTCTAGCCCCTCTGACAGCCCAACAATCCATAGATTGGATCTGCAGGCATGATTTTCTTAATCCTCAGCTTGGGAAAGCAGTACATACATCTTATTAGACAGGTCTTTCTTTTCTGTAGTGAGTTCTGTCAAAGTATCCTCAAGGTTGCTAATTCTTTTTTCCTAGTCATTCAGCCATATGGTGTGAGTTACAGATGCCTCTGCAAGGTCACTTACCATGTTCTGGAGATGAAGGATTTGTGCCATAAGATTTATAAAGTCAGCTTTCATTTACTGCTGGAGGTATTGAATCATATCTGGCAAAGCTGCGATCCTTGGATCCGATGAGCCTGTCCCCAATCCACGATCTGTCGAAGCAGCCTGAGACCTCTTGCGGCCCTCCAAGGTGCCAGGTTGTGTTCTCTCAGCTGGTTCAAAAGACAAGAGTTCTTTGGCTTTTTGGAGATTTTTGTGAAGCTATGATATTCTGCTATAGTTTCCCTCTATTTTGGTGGATATTTTCACATTATTTCTGCCAATTATGCTGGTGCCCATGGAGCTCTGCTAGAAGTTGACCACCATGCTTATCCTCCAGCCATAAGAGTTGTCTTGTCAACAGTATTAACATACAAATAAGCTAACACAGGTTAAATGTGTCATAAATTTTATGTTGAACCCCTGAAAGTGTTCAGTTTTATATGCACTCTAAAAACAACCAGACTTCAAAATCATTTAAATATTTGCCATCTCGGCAGGAATTTATTTAAGGGATATTCTCAACGCTTATATTATTGTATTTTGCAAAAGCGTTTGGTCCCAACCAAGTTAATGTCCTTTGTTTCTGCACTTTATATGGACAAGGACACTTCCAAACTATGTGTTTAGACCCAAATAAATATTACTGATAAGGGTGTTTGCCCGTTTGTGTTCCACACCAAACAATGTGTTCAGGCCAAATAAAATGCTGATCTGGGCATTTTGTTGTTTGGTGTGGAACACAAACGGGCAAACGCCCTTATCAGTAATATATATTTGGGCCTAAACACGTAGTTTGGCAGTATCCTTGTCGTTATAAAGGGCAGAAGCAAAGGACATTAACTTGGCTGGGACCAAATGCTTTGCACAATACAATAATATAAGCATTGTGAGTATCCCTTAACTAAATTTCTGCCAAGATGGCAAATATTTAAATGATTTTGTAGTCTGGTTGTTTATTACAGTGCACATAAAACTGAACACTTTTGGGGGTTCATCATAAAATTTATTCATTTCCTGTTATGATGCACCTAGTCCTGTGGCCTCTTATATAGAGGTCTGAGCACCACTACAATTCTCCACAGTATTCTAAATGTGTCATAATTCAGTACTTAAAGTCATTTATGGAAGTTTGCCATAGTAAATGGGAATAGTAACCTGTAGGAGTTGTGAATCAGCCTCCTACCAATCAAACTGCCAAAAAGTGCTGTTTTCCATAAAAAATCATTTTATTTCTCTGCTCTGCTTCATTTGCATAACCCCGCCCCTTTTTTCTGAGTGCTGCAACCCCCAACCATGACATCATGCAAGGGAAACAAAGTCTTTAAAGTGATACTGTTGGTTTTAAGCCGACTCTTATCATTGTTTACAAGCAGCTGCATCTAGTATTATAACATGTGTAGAATAATTCTAATGATTAAAATGGCTGAAAGCAGCTCAGAGCCATGTAATTATTGACCCATAATTACACTCCTGAACTACTTACAGCCATTCAAGCCTTACAACATAAACATAGAAAAGTATCATCAAACACCCTCATTCTGTCAGGAGCTGTCACTTCCAACCTGTCACTTCACCAGCAGGTAGTAAAAGTGGAATGACATCTACTGTACACAGAATGGAAAATGATCTTTTTGGCCTACTTACATCACAAAAACATTTTTCAAGAAGCTTTTCTACAGACTGTACTGCTATAAACACTACTAAAATAGAAGACTGTGCTTTGATTAAGGAAACAGAAAAATCAGCTATTTATTGTACCCACAATGCCACATTATGTAAATTAGTATACAGGCTATTATATTTTTGTGGTCACTATAGAAACAGGATACTACAACTCTCAGTAAAAAAATCTTGTCAGCTACATATTGTATGCACAATGCCTTGCTTAGAAAATAAACATATGAGATCTTATATTGTTGAGCCACTACACAAATATGAGGCTATACCTCACAGTATGGAAACTGGAAAACAACTTCTTATTGTACCCACAATGCCTTGCTATGTACATCTACATATCAGGTGCCACACTGCAGTCACCACCACCAAAATAAGAACCTGCAGCTCTGAGTGAGGAACATTTAAGTCAGTGTTATAATTTACCCAGAATTCCTTGTTGCTGTATGTAAAACATTGACAGTTTCCCTTACATTACATCATTCTGGGGATGTGGCCACACAGAAAAAACTGGAGAGCAGCCAGAAACAAAGTGCTGATGAAACATTAAAAAAATTACTATGGCAGATTTGTATTACCAAACAAATTGTATCGTCAACATCTGAAGCATGACTGGCAATAGCATACCATGTGAAAAGGGCATTTTGGAAACTTCCACAAATCACGTTAACCAAAGGAAGAAAAGCTGGAACAATGCTTGATGACATCACTATGAAGCAATGCAGTGTTCTAACCAGAGCACTGAAGTAAATAAAAAAAAGTTGCAGCTGAAAGGTTTACATTTGGAAATATGTGGTATGAACTAGACAACAATGCCCTGACTCAGAATATGTCATTTATCTCCACCTGTAAGGGTGCAGGACTATTATAACACACTTGTGACATATCATTGTGCACCCTTACTCATGAAGATAAATGGTATATTCTTAATCTGGTCATTGCATATCCATTATTTATGCAATAAGCATGGACACAGAAGCCATTGCATATATGCTGATATTTGAGCTCCTGTGTACATAAATTTCATTTATGTACATAGTAGACATTTTACCAGCATTTATGTACATAGCTGAGAAGTCATGATGCATTTATGTACATAATGGTTTCGAGTAGATATATCATCTTGACGTGTCTTCTCCTCCTGACCTGCTGGCCAGCATTACTTCTTCTTGGTACAGTCAGCTTTCATTTACCAACCTAGAGTGGTGACTCTTAACACAAAAGTTGAAAGCTGCTTGCCGCTAAGTTTTTTCCCCCGCATCCAGCTGAAAGTCACATAAAAAAAAAACTCATTACTGATTTTTTTTTTTTTGCTAAAACTTTGCAACCTCACTGGTTCTTCTGTTCTTGTCCTCCCCCCCTTCTCACTAGCTTTCCTGGCTTACAGCCTGTCCACTTGCATAACCTGTCAAATCCATTAATACATTCAGGATAACCCACAATATGCCTTCATTAAAAAAAAAAACTGAAATGTGCCATTTTAATCACTAATAATTGTCTACATTTTCCGGGCAGCAGCACACTTGTCCATCTTTCAAAACCAGCACACTTCTTCTGTCCTCCCCCACACACTCACTCACTACTCTGCCCACTCACATCACCTCCACGGGAGTCAGTCAGTGTAAACTACAGTTTACCTTTTTCAAGAAAAAATTTTCTGAAAATGAGCTGAAGTGTGGATATTGAACCACCAACACTTCTATCCTTTGTCTGGCAGCAGTGCTCACAACTCTCCAAACTCAGGCTCCATTAAAATGCCCCACTTACTCCTTTTCAACCAACATAAAACAAAATACTTTTAAAATAAAGGTACCAGCTAGGAATTCAAAGAAGCACTGCTTTTCTTCCAAGCAGCAGAATAAGCAAATGAGTAGATGCTGACTCAGACTTGTTCATTTAACGCCAACATAATTTGTGTTCAAATTTTTTGAAATGATGCAGTGATGTCAGTGTAGGTGTCATGCCGGTGCATCCATGGCAACAGCTCACATAATAAATGGAGAAATATCACTTCACCAAAAAGTCCAATATAATTTTTTTTACAAAAAAAAAAACTAAATACAATTTAAATACTTTGAAGAAAAAAACTTTCCCAGTACAGCCAACACCTCAAAGGAAGTTATTCAAAAAGATTTTTATTAGTAACTGCTCTGGGGAGAGGATAATTATCAGTATTGGCTTGCACTTGAACAACAATGTAAATACTGGAAGTCAATCCCACTCACCATAAATAAATCAATACACCATTCTAGTTATATGTTTTTTAATTATTAAATATTTTCCATCCAGTATAGTGTATTCTATGTTTTGGGTTCATTACCCTTCATCAGGAAACTGGTTTCTACAATAAAACATAAAAAACTTCTCAAAATTGCATTTCATCTCAGTCTGTAAAATGTTTCTAGATATCAGTTCATAAATGATATCAGTACACAAGAGAGCCAAACAGTAAGTCCCCGCATTTAACAAATTCCATCACCTCTTTTAAATTTGCCTTCTGTGTCTTTTCTCTAAGTTCTCAGGTTTGACTCCCACCACTGTTCAACTAAAAATAAATAATGGAAAACATGTATGTCCATCAGCATATTCTAATCCATTTTGAAATACATAGTCATATTCTCTCTCTCGCTTCATTTTTAAATATTGTTAACCTTTTCTCAGCAGCTTTAGATTTTGCTATAACTCGGTACACTATTTTTTCTTTGCACTCCATATTCTGCCTGTAACCAATCCAATAACAGATTTCCTAAAGTCATTCTCTCTCACAGATATCCTATTTGTTCCAAACATTTCCCTTTCTTTAAACAGTATTACCTCTCTATACTGCTAAAAATGGCTCAAAAACGTGTTTGTTTAAACACAACTCTAACCAGAGCAGCCATTCTGTTTCTTACTCTGCAGAGGCAGCGTTTCTTGTCCAAAAGCACCTTCACTTTTTTTGCCTAAAGACAAGTGAGGCAATATCTCACATTACTACATTTCTTATTATAACTTACAAACCTTCAAATTCTTAAACATTTTAAACACATCTACTCACACGCTCAAGTTTCTCAAAACTGTCTGGAGGAAGTGGCGTGTGGGGCTATTGCATCTGATTTTATACATAAATTATGCACAAAATCAGATGCAATAGCTTCTGCCTCCCTCCTCAGACAGTTTGAGAACCTTGGCGTGTGAGTGAATATTTAAAAATGATGTTTAAAAACTGAAAGAACTAAAATTTATATTAAGAAATAGTAAAATGAATATTGCCTGCTTCTAAGAAAAAAAAATAGTCTACTAATACAAACACTGCCTCTGCAAATAAACAGTAAAGCAGCTGCTCAGGTTAGAGTTGTGTTTAAACAAACAGAACCTGAGCCATTCTTAGTATAAAGAAAATAATATTTAAAAAAGCAGAAAATATTTACTAGAGCTCAAATGGGATGATTTCATGAGAGAAAAATGTTTTAGGAAATATTTTAATTTAAAATACACTGAAAAGAAATATATACTGATTTACAACAAAATCGAAAAGCACTGCTGAAAAAGATAGCAATATTTAAAAATGAAGTGAAAGAATATGACTATATATTCAAATGAACAAGTAACTCTTTGATAGTTTATACACATTTACCAATATTTTGGTTGAACAGTAATCAACACAACAAAAGAAAAAGACACAGAAGAATTAAAGAGGTGATAGGATTGACAAATGGTAAATTTCTATTTGACTCTTGTGACTTTATCATTTATGCATTGATATCTAGAAATATTTTACAAATTAGTAGAAACATAAAATTATTTTTATTGTAGAAACCAGTTTCTGATGAAAGGTAATGAACCGAACATAGAATACACATAACTGATGAAAATATTTAATAATAAAAAACATTTAACTAGAATGATGTATTGATTTATTTATGGTGAGTGGGATTGACTTCCAGTATTTACATTGTAGTTTAAGTGTAAGCCAATAGTGGTAATTATCCTCTCCCCAGAGCAGTTACTAATAAAAATCTTTTTGAATAACTTCCTTTGAGGTATTAGCTGTACTGGGAAAGTCTTTTTCTTCAAAGATTTCAATGGCACAGAGCTTCGGTGCTGGTACCAGGGGGCCTACCCCAGAGTCATAAGAGAACCATTTTCTGTTGTTGCTGAAAGCAGTTGACCAGATGCAAGGACTATAATTTGAACTTTATGTGCATAGACTGTTTTCAAGAGCCTATGGACATATATGATTGGATTTTATAGGAGATAAGATTTTCCTGTATCTGGGGAGGAATTCACCACTGAGAAGAACCAACGTATTGTTTGCATCATCTAACAACTGTGCATAATTACTTAAATCTTAAAACAGTGTGGGACACTTTGTTTATTTGTTTATTTGTACATAGTGTTTAGATAACACTATTTTTGAAATCTGATCTTGTGAAAGAGTATTGGGCCCTTGGTAAGGATCGGGGTAAATTATGAGTAGTTCTGATGAAATTGGGTCCATTACGGACAAAAGATCTCTACCTAGAATAATCACTGAAACAGAGGAAAATGCAATTTTGTATAGATTTAAATCTAAAAGACAATATATAGGTCCAATCACAATGAAAAGAGTTTTACATGAATGTGAATTCAGTAAACCGAAACAACTATATTGGGATTGACATGCATTAACACTTACTGAGTATTTAAAACAAAAAAGGATCACAAGAGGTCTAAGAGTTTTAGTGGAACCCAACCAAGGTTTCACTATGGAAGAATTTATGGAAAAATGGGATAGGGTCAGAACTGGTGCTCCAGGGATTTCATGCTTATTCTGGTAGAGGCCCTTATGAAGGAATTGGAAAAGCTAGATAAAGATATTATGTTGTTGGAAGAGGAGGTAAAAAAACAATCTGCTGTTGAGGAGCTCAGTACCTTTCTGGACAGGGTAAATAAATAAATAGATGACTATGAGAATGAGATAAGAGCAATTAAAATAAAAAAATTTAAGAGGGATTTGAATGATTACAGGTACGGTAAGGTCTACTCCTGGTTTAAAATTAAAGAAACAAAAACAAGGATGCAGTATACATACTGTATAACCCTGATTCAGAAGGAAATATGTATATATCAAGCAGTGACACAGATATAGAACAAGGGAGAGGAGGCAGGGGAGAACATTTTTTAGGAAGAAGGGGATTCAGGGGGAGGGGAACAATGCAATTGGGGAGACAGACACAGGGATATCAGTTTATGAAGAAAGATGTAGGAGCAGCTTCAGATCCAGATGAAGGGGGTTCAGGTGTAGGAAGAACAGAACTGGTATAGGACAAGAAGGAAGAAGGAGAGAAAAACAAAAAGAACCACATTTACAGGTGGTGACCAGATCACCAGATCACAAGTGAAATAGCAGTGTTCAACTTGTCAAAAAGAGTATAAACAGTTGAAGAGATTACGTTGTTGAATAAAGGTCAGACTTTTTGTCCACATGAAAGAATTAGTGAATTTGAAATACAATTTGATCTAAATAGTTCTTTAGAAAATTGAGACTAGGATATTATTTTGATAATAACCCCATGGAAACAGTGCATGAAAAGGAGCAGACTGAAAAAATGTAACTTAGTCAAAAGCTACAGATTAAATCACAATATCTCCCACCAGGGCAATCCCTCATATAATTGAGACATTTATTTGTTTAGTGAGCAAAGATGTGGAAAAACTTATTAGCTTGGAAAAGAATAAGGACAGAAGAACATGTTTTAATTTAACTTTGAAAGAATATGGAGCCCTGAGGAATCTGGAAAACGATCCTAATATTATAATTTTAAAAGCTGATAAGTGCGGAGGAATAGTGATAGAGGATTACCAGGTGTATAGAGATAAGTGTATCCAGATGTTGGAAAATAAGGACAATTATTTTATACTTACAGAGGATCCTACAGAAAGAATAAGATGTTTAATTAAAGAAGTGTTATTAAGAGTTTTTGATAGAGGTTGGATTAATGACTGGGAACAGAATGTGTTAATTAACAATTTTTCACTTATTACAACCTCTTACACCTTTCCTCAGATACATAAGGACCCCCTGCATCCCCCAGTAAGACCCATTGTATCTGGCATATGCTCTATTTTAGAGACTTTGTCAGTTTATGTGGCCATCTATATTAAGGATTTGGTTGAGAAAACAAAATCATATGTTATGGACAGTACACAGATGATAAATGTAATTGAGAGGATGAATCAAGAAGGAGCCTTGGCTGAGAAATCTATTATCCTGGTGACGTTTGATGTTAAGGATTTATATACATCAGTACCTCATAAAGAAGGCTGTGAGGTATTAAAATTAGCACTAGAAAAGTATAGGACAGAAGAGCAACCTCCCAATGAATTTCTTTTACAATTAGTAAATCTGATTCTTAGAACTATTTCAAGTTTGAGAAATCATATTATGCTCAGATTAAACGGACAGTGATGGTGTCTAATATGGCCCCTTCGTATGCGAATCTGTTCATGAATTGGTTTGAGGAGACTTTTGTGTACTCAAATAATTCATTTTCAAGTACGATTTTACAATGGTATCATTTTATTGACAACATATTTGTTATATGGGAAGGCACTGAAAAAGATTTGGAAGATTTTTACAGTTTTTTGAATAACAGAACAGACTACATTCAATTCACTTTAAATTGTGATGTAAATGAGATTTTATTTTTAGACTTATTGATTTATAGAAAGGAGGGAATTATATATTCTAAAATGTGCAGAAAAGTAACAGACAGGAATACAATTTTACATGCTGACAGTTTCCACCCAAAATATTTGGTGGAATCAATTCCTTACAGTCAGTTCTTGAGAATAAAAAGGAATTGCTCAGAAGAATCAGACGTGGAGATTTTTACAGAGGAAGTGACACATAGATTCGAGGCCAGAGGTTACCATGGAAAAACTCTAACAAAAGCTAAAATTAAGGCATTTGGACAGGACAGAAAGAAATTGTTATTGGATAGAAAGAATAGAAATCAAAATGAAGTAATAATTAAAAAGTAGTGTTGCCTCTTAGATACAGTGATATATTTGGTTCTATTAAAAGTGTTATTAATAGACATTGGCGTTTGTTGAAATCCACGAATATGGGAACAAAGGCGTTTCAGGGTGGTCCTCAAATAGTAGCAAAAAAGGTTAGATCCTTATCAGACCATTTGGTGCATACACAGCATCAAATTCCAGAAAAAAACCCAGGTTTTATTTACAAAGGAAGAACTAAGAGGAAGCTTTAGTTGTGGCAGATGCATACATTACCACAATACATATAAGATTAAAAGCATAAGTAATGCTAGTACAATGAGGAATTTAAAATAAAAGAATTTATAAATCGTAAGACTGAATGGGTCATATATTGCATAAAATTTCCATGTGACCTCATGTACATTGGGAAGACTAAAAGACCCTTAAAACAAAGAATAGGAGAGCATAAGGGATATATAAGGAATACAGATCTGACATCACCAATTGTAAGACACTTTACTGAATGAGGACACCAGATACCCACATTATGTTTTTTTTGGTATAGAAAAGGTACACAAAAGTAACAGAGGTGGAAACTTTAACAATAAATTGTTGCTCAGAGAGTCAAAGTTTATTGACAATTTCCAAGCCACTAATCCAAAGTTTGGGCTTAATGAGGTAATAGAATGGCAACCAATCCTTTGAAGTGACAGAAGTCTGCAAGTTTATTATAACCAGAGTTAGACCTTCTGGTTCACCTGTGTAGGTTCAGGCTTCAGCAACGTTTGCCCTCCACAGTATATGGGGACTGTTAATACTAAAAGTAACACACAGAATTTTCTGAATTTACATTTGGGTAAGCTGCTATGAGCCTCTAAAAGGTTCTTTTTTCAGTGTGAATAAATGCTGGCACCCTTGACATCAAGTACTATGGTACATTGGTGCCTTGAGGAGGCAGGTCTGGCACACAAACAGGCTGGTTAAGCCTGTTGAGGACGTCATATGTCATTGCCAGATTCAGGGGTGGAGCTGTCAGCATAAAATCAGATGCAGTAGCCCCAGCATGCTCACTCCCTCCAGACAGTTTTGAGAACCTTGAGCGTGTGAGTAGATGTGTTAAAAATGTTTAAGAATTTGAAGATTTACAAGTTATATTAAGAAATGTAATAAAGTGAGATATTGCCTTGATTCTCTTTAGGGAAAAAAAGTGAAGGTGCCTTTGTACAAGAAACGCTGCCTCTGCAGAGTAAACAATGGAACAGCTGCTCAGGTTAGAGTTGTGTTTAAACAAACAAGTTTTTGAGCCGTTTTTAGCAGTATAGAGAGGTAATACTGTTTAAAGTAAGGGGAATGTTTACTTTAGAACAAATGGGATGATTTGTGAGAGAGCATGACTTTAGGAAATCTGTTTTTGGATTGATTATAGGCAGAATATGGAGCTCAAAGAAGAAATATTGTACCGATTTACAGCAAAATCTAAAACTGCTGAAAAAAGGTTAGCAATATTTAAAAATGAAGTGAGGAAGAGAATACAACTATGTATTTCAAAATGGATTAGAGTATACTGATGGACATACATGTTTTCCTTTTTTTTTTCAGTTGAACAGTGGTGGGAGTCAAAACTGAGAAGTTTGAGAAAAGACACAGAAGGCAAATTTAAAAGAGGTGATGGCATTTGTTAAATGTGGGGACTTACTGTTTGGCTCTCTTGTGTACTTATATCATTTATGAATTGATGTCTAGAAATATTTTACAAATTGAGATGAAATGCAATTTTGAGAAGTTTTATGTTTTATTGTAGAAACCAGTTTCCTGATGAAGGGTAATGAACTCAAAATGTAGAATACACTATACTGGATGGAAAATATTTAATAATGAAAAAAAAACATATAACTAGAATGGTATATTGATTTATTTATGGTGAGTGAGATTGACTTCCAGTATTTACCTAACAATTTAAATACCTCACAAGGTTCCTGACTATTACAAAAACAGAATAAACAAGTGGGACCTTGTGGAATAAATTATTTATTTTCTCACTAGATGTTTGACCTTGGGAATATTACTCATGCCTTATGCCACTCGTGTGGTTATCCAGGGTCAAACAGCTATTGTGAAACTAAATAATTTATTCTACAGGTCCCTGTAGCATACCCCTTATTTATATTTCTTTACTATTCAGTGAGATGCAGACTATCATACAGTGAACTTCCTGACAATAAATGTGGATTGTCATGAGCAAGATTTTCTGGAATGTGTTTAAACACCCACGTCATGTCACAATCATCACAAAAGGCCCAGCTCATAATGATTTCATTAATATAATGTAGCTGATATTCTCAGGATCTGTGCTAGTAATATTATTCATGACATACGAGTGGTCCTTCCTATCCTGAAGTGAATCATAGTGAAGTGGGCTTTTGCATAATTCTGATGAACCCCACAGTACATGTAAAATCTGGCCTTAAAGTAGAACTGCATTGAACCTGATCATCATTTTTTTCCATGGAAGTTTTTTAATACTAGTTACAATTCTGATATAGTTTTGTCTTTACTGGCCTTTCAATAAACTTAGTAGGTGTTTTTGATTTGTGCACGGATGCATTGTGACAACAAAGTAACAATGGCAGCCATGTAACAAGTAAACCAGAACATAAACTACGTCACACAGTTCTAAAATTGTCTCAAACACCAGTGTGTAAATAAGAAACATCCCCTGACATTACTAAAAGGCAAGCAAAGAGACATGAAAACACCTCAATCAGTATTTGAATCTCAGCATCTACAGAATATGTGTAGGCGTGCAGGATAAACACAGTTGTACTCTAAAGCTGTTCCTGTCAAAAATTAGGAAAAACAATGAGCCCTATTTTAATTTCTTTGACACTGGTGAACTTTCTTTAATGGCTGGACTCTTACCTTAAAGTGGCATTCATTATTTCAGCTTTTGGTGGCTTTAACATTAATCACCCCCAGCGCCGAAACTAAACAATATTCGGAACATAGCAAAGAAAGCAGGATACAATTAGGCACAACAAATATGTATTACAGTACATGCTTCACTTACAATATCTCCAAACACTACTATAATAACAAATTGAAATTTGAAACATATTTTTGAGTAAAGACTTTAACTGTTCGTTAGAATCACTAAGTTGAATATGCATCAGTAGAAGGTTTTAAGAGAGTCGCAATTTAAGTAAATGCTCTTGTTACTTTGCCAGGGTGACTCATTCCTAGAATAGACAGATGTTCATCATGCTTATGAGATGCTCCCTTGGTGGGCTACGCAGTTCAGCAAGAGTGATACAATAACTTGGAGCTCATTCAGACAGATAAATCAGGTTATAAGTAAAACCTTGGACTCATACCAATAATGTTCCAAAGATTTTCAGTGCTACTCCAAAAAACTCCACAGAAAATAAAGGCCCAGACATAGGTTCTATTGTTCAAGCATTGAAAGCAATTTTTTTTTCAAACTCCACAGTGGCTGCAAACATTCATAGATCACCTGGTGTACAAACAGACAGACCCTAGTGCGTCACTTTTCACCTTCGTCAGGGTATGTGACTCATACCAATAAAAGACTCCATTCAAATCATGCATTAATGGTGTGATACTGTCAAACATTTTGAGATGGGTAAAAAAAAAAAAAAAAAGGAGGCCACCACTATCAGGCCCAACTAGAGTATAGGCATCTTGTGATGGTTTTCACTATGTCAGCTAAACCTGACTTGGACTAGTCAATTCTGGAAGTAAAGGAATCCATAAGGGTAAACTCTAGTTATGTTCTACAAGTGAGACAGGGGGGTTGGAAAGAAATGATGCCAGCCATTTCTAGCTGACATTGTACACTGAACCATGATAACGGGTGGCTTTCCCACCGATTACTGTGGGTGCCTGCAATGCATTGCCATGATTCAGCACATGTAATACTGCACTTCCTGATTTAGGAATAATTGGCACCACAATTGTAACAATAATTGAAAAAAAAGGATCAACACTAAGACCAGAATGCCCATGTCTCTAAAAGCTTCTGTAGATTGTTTGGAGATAGCCATGTTAGCCAGCAAAGAAACACAAGCATATTTTAGGTAGTGATGATACAGTTCCTTTAGTGGGCTAACAGATCAGTTAGCCTGACAAAGGCACTTACACCTAACAGACTCTGTAATTGCCTCAACTAACTGTAACAGTAATAATGTAGCTTTATCTGGAACAGCTGGCTCATTATAAGAAATAAGAGAGAGGAATTCAGGGAGAAATGGAGTCCTACATGACACAGTCAGTCCCACCCGCTGGCTTGGCAGTTAACAGCAGTAGTAATAAAATATTATTTTTTGACAGGATGTAAACTTTAGTACAAGTGACCTATTTTACAAAGTTGTCCTGCTTTGACATGTGTGCAAATGCTTGAAGTCTGGGCAATAATATTACAGACCTAGAGGCCACCATGGCATAAGTGGACCTGGCAATAGTCCCAATTGTCAAGTCCTGGTGCAATTAAAACCAGGACTAGGATGTAGCTATACCATGTTATGCTCTATTCAGAAGGGGCAGGCTAGGTAAAAAGGGGGGGGGTAGCTCTTAATGTAAGGGGAAACATAAAAGCTACAGAAATGCAGGTGGAGCATGGAGGAGCAGCGGTACTGTAGGTCACTCTGGAGACAAGGAAGGGAGGCGTTATTCACATAGGAGTGATCTATAGACCTCCAGCACAGAGGAGAAAGGTGGATAAGGATATGTTGGAAGCAATCCAAAGGATGACAAGCAAGGGGGAGGTATTGTGGTGGGGGACTTTAATTTACTGGATGTGGAATGGAGCATCCCTGCTGAGGCAACAGTTAGAAGTAAGGATATTCTGGACTCCCTACAGGGGGTGTTCCTCAGGCAATTAGTCAAGGAACCCACTCATGGGGGGGTAAATAGGTAAAACGTTATTGTTCAATCATGTTTTAGCAATCATTACAATGTGAAAGATCAAATTTAAAAGTCCACACAGTTTTACATAAATATACATTTCACTCATTTATTTATATATTTATTTCAAGTTTAGGATTCAATACCTTTGAGCGGGAAGCTTGTTTACAAAGCTTCCGGGTTAGACAAGTAACAGAAGCAATAAACAATGGTGGTACACAACAGAAAGTAGCTGAGGACAATACAAGAATACAACAGGAATACATAAGATACAATTAAGGTCAAATTGGTTGCAATTTACAAAGCATAAACACTGGTGCAGAGAATTCAGCAACACTTTAGGAGTGAGGTAAAACACTTAGTAGCAAAACTGTCTTGGGGGTCAGCATGGATTCTAGGCTCAAAACTTATGAAGTTGAGATAGAAGTAGCCAGTTAAGGCTTTGTTAGTTATGAAACAAAGTGGGAAAAGGAAAACAGGGGATGGGGGAAAAGGATTGGAGTTGTGAGGGTGGGGGAAGGGAGGGGTAGGATTAGAAAGGATCAGACAGGATTTATGAAGTGCAACAGCAGATATCCTCACAGGCTAGATAAGAGTGCAATCCGGTTTTAAACTGGCTAATCTTCCCACAGCCGAGTATTTCATTCAGAAGGTCATTGCTCCACATACTGTAGGTCCCTGATAGGATAGGGATCATTTAGCAAGTGAAGTACGCTTAAAGTGCACTAGACCAACTGCTCATATTTATGGTGGGTTGGGGGATCATAAATAGGCTTGAGGTGGTCTCGGGTGTAAGCCCAAGCAATGATTTCTTACTTTTTTTTTTTTTATTTAGTTGTTTAACCAGGTATAGCACACTAAGCTGAAAGCTTTTTTACAGGAGCGACCTGGGAGCACAAGGAGGTTAAGTGACTTGCTCAGGGTCACACAGTATGCAAGTGGAAGCTGTGGGATTCAAACCCAGGTCTGGTCTGCTGGATGCCACCAAATTTGCAGCTCAGAGCCTTAGACCACTGCGCTATACTGCCTTACCAAGCAGACAAGCCTGGTATTTAGTTCAGAGATGAAAAGAGAGCCACCCAGTCATTGAGTATAACGTGTAAGTGTGGGTCAGGTAGCCAGCCCCAAGGACTAGCCTGCAGGCTTTATTCATACTAAGTTTCATACCAAGCAGTTAGGAACCATGGGGGACCCGTGTTAGGCCCATTGCTGCTCCTGTCCTCTTTACCATAAAATATCAGTTTGTGCCTGTTCAGAATATGGCAGTCCAGATTTTTCTTAAACTGGGCCTTGTTGTTTGAGTAGATAATCTCCTCTGGTAACCCATTCCAGGGGGCAACCACCCTCTGAGTGTAGAAAGCCTTTCTCCTGTTTGTGTTACACTTGATGTGTCTCAACTGGAGAGGGTAGCCCTTGGTGCCTTTCTGATCATTTTTAAACTGCAGATTTAGTTTATTTAACATACAGTCATCCCGCATTATGTCATAGCACATCAGTAGGTCTCCTCTAACTCTTCTCGTCTCTAAGGACATCAGTTTCAATTTACTTAACTGTTGTTCATATCACTCCCTCTGTAGGTTGTGTATCATTCTAGTGGCCTGCCTCTGCACCCTCTCAATCCCTGCAACTGTACCCTTATTTATGGGTCCCCAAACTTGGGCACCATAGTCCAGTATTGGTCTAACATAGGCTCAGTACAGTGGCACAATCATCGCCCTACTTCAGCTTCTAAAGTTTTTCTTTGTATTCTATATCATCCTTTTTGCTTTTATTGTTTGGTTATTACACCAGGCCTGATATTTAAGTTTGTGGTCCACCAGAATACCCAAGTCCCTTGCCATCTACTATTTTTGCAGCATTTGCCCATTTGTACTATAGTTTTGCTATAGTTTATTAGGAGTTTTCTGACCTTTTTAAGCACAGTATCTGAGCAAGCACCATATATGACCAGCCTGTAGTATATGGAAGAGAGCACTGAGTAGAAATGCAGAGAAGTTTTAATTCCATAGCAAAGTACAGGCAAAGTAGCCCACTTTGCATCTGTGTGGGGCTACATGAAGTCCCCATTAAAATGGGCTACTTCACGTTGCTGACTTCATGCTTACTTCGCCTTATTTTCAGAAAGATGAAGTGTGTGAGAATTGAAACAGCCCACAGATCAGAGGTCTCACAGACTCACAGTCTGCAGGTCACATGCTGCAGGCAAGAAGTTAATCAGGCATAGTGAAATAGTTTCACTTTTGCCTTGCCTAGTCTTGGAGAAGGAGCTGTTTTATGCTGAAAAGCGATAGAGAGTTAGATTTTGAATTTTCAGTCGAATTTGCAGATTGTTTTGGAGTTCAGTTACCTATTTCTTGTTTGGAAATGTGCCCCTTTTGATTTTGAGTTCATATTACACTCCTGATTCCTTAGTCTACCTCTTTTTATTTTTGTTTCAGAAGTTGTTGTTAATAGTTTATTTTTTTGTGTGTGCAAAATGGAGAGAGATGAGTTTGTTTCTTCTGGGGCACATAGAGGACATCATATTGGGCCACGTATGCGTGGTGGCATCACTCATATAAATCACAGCACTGGGTTTAGTGCTAGTGCTCCCCTTCCTGAAAGAGGAGGCACTGGTGCCATACAAGCACCCCCACCAGTGGCACCTACCACTCCCCCCCCCACTGCCTGCAGTGGCCCCGGCGGATCAGCAGCAGCAGCAGTAGGAAGTCATCCAGGAGCTGCTATAGCAGTCTCAGCAGCAGCAGGTTGTCCCCCCCAATTGTGCACCAGCAGCCCATACCCATAACACCTGGGGTCCCCCCGCCTGTGCCCAGTCCTTCCCCTGCTCTGTTGTGTGCAAATTCTTTACTTCACTGCCAGGTGACCCCAGTGTTGTAAAGTGCAAGACCTGCAGTGTGCTTGAGCATCATGGGCCCAGGGCTACTCATTTGAGGACAAGTGGGCAGCGCACACACCTCACAAACCACCACCATGCAGAGTGGGAGGCCAAGGCTGCAGAATGTGCAAGTAATGCACCTGTTGGGCAACAGATGGCAGCACAGCCTCCGCCTGCATGAAGTGTGAAGCGTAGAAGGGCCAGGGAGCAATGGCTGATCCAGAACCTGCACATGACTCTGGAAATCCTGCAACAACACCTGCCACACAGGCTGATTTAGGTGAATGTGGAGTGAGGTAGACCACCTTAACAACAGAGTGGAGAACCCTGAACAGCGGTTGGAGTGTATGGAGGGTTACCAACTGCAAATTATCTCCATGCTCCCACTGCTGCTGTCTTACCATAACTTGAAATATTAGAGTTTTTGTTTGGTGTATAATTTTCCTTTTGTGTTCTGTCTATCTTTCTCATAACCGTGTTTCCCCCACAAAAAATTTTTTAACCACACCCAAAAAACAGTTTAAAGAAAATAATCTAAAAAAATGCTGTCCTTCCCTTCCTTATATTCTTAGTTAATAATCTCTGTTTACAAACAGGACATTTTTTTTTTTGCAGTAATGTTTTCTTCCTGTCATGTTGTTTGTGTTAAATCAGTAGTGCAATAATCTGTTATAGAACAGGTGCGCACTGTCACGTACCCAGCCCCTGCAAATATATATAATGGATGACTTTGTCCAGTGTTGATGGTATTAATAATATACCATGTGGTCCCGTCTATTGAAGTAGGAACAGACAGTACAGCTCTCAGTCCCCTGTCCACAGGTTAATATTTCACAACAATTGCATTAGAATAAATTTCCCAAAAGTTTATTTTACCAGCACACAGATAGAGGTGCCCCTCCCCAAACAGCAATCAGAACATTGTTGTGTGGTACCCTTGCTGTGTCAAGGCTGAGGTGGTAAATAATGTCATGTGGAATTTATCCTACTGCAATGATTGTGGACAGTGACTGAGAGCTGTACTGGCTGGTCTTCCTCTTCCAGTCAAACAGTTATAGCACCCTGAATGTGCACCCAGAGAAAAACAGAGACATTTCCTGAACCTGCTGACACACCACCATGCAGGCAGGCACCCCATGTTAATTTTGTGATGTTAGAAAATGAATGGTGAGTATGTACTCCATTGATCTGTATGGGTGCAACTTTCTTTAGCTGTTAGTGCTATTAATAGCTGCAATTTAGAAAACTGAAAGCGACTGCTGTAGTAAGAGTGGCTGTTACTCCACTCCCGCGGTTACTTTGATTTCTGTAAATTGCAACACTAAGTAGTACAAAATGCTCTAGAAAAATTGTGCCCATACATCTCAGTGGAGTGCATACTCTCAATTCATTTACTAAATCCCCAAATTAACACGGGGGTGCCTACCTGGGGGTTGTGTCAGCCGGTTTCGGACACTGCTGTGTTTTTCTGTGGGTGCACATCCGGGGTGCTCTAACTTTGTTACTGGACCAGACCGCATGGTATTATTAATAATACCCCTCAACACTGGAGCATGTCAGCTATTATATATGTTTGAGTGGTGCTGGGTAATAACCACCTGACAATGTACACCTGCTTTTGAACTATTTTGACCTATACAGTTTTATTCTATGTTCGATTGTCCCTTATTTATTGACTTGTTTGTATGATACCATTCTTTCCACAATTAATGTTCTTCTGCATTATAAAAAGGTCATTAATGAAAGTTCAAATGTGATGAGTAGACTTGGTATTTGGCAAGAAGTGTCACCTGGTCATTCATTAATGCCCCGCTCGATGAACAGTTGGCATGCTTATTGTAAAAATGGTTTTATTTTTTGCTTTTTACAGTTAGCCAGACCGTTTTATAAGTACGATATAACCCACTCCAGCCCATGGGTGTATCAGGCATTAATCCACTTCACAGCTGGTGTAAGTCACTCTGGCAAGGCTTTGTGCCTCGCATCACACCCAGGACATGCATTAATCCCCTTACACATCCATGTTCTGTCATGGGTTCTTTGTAGTGTGCTTACTCCCCCTTTTCAGATATGAAATAACATTAGTGCTTCTTTTAATCTTGTTCTGAACCGTTGTTTTAATCACTATACCCAGCTGTTTTTGAACACCTACTGCTCTATAATGTAATGGTGGTGTACCATGTCCTGCTGGATTGCATGGTACTTCATTTGAGTCCCAGCAGAAAGGATTTGAAATGATAGATGTAAAAACACCAGTGTGAATACTGATGAAAACCTGCCACAAGCCAGATTAAAAGGAGCACTGTTTATTAAGTCATATGTGAAAAACGTAGTCCAGCAGTTGTAAATTGTGGAAATAAGGGTATCATACAGACAAGTCAGTAGATAACTGCTACCAATCGAAAATCACATACAAAAGTACAGGTAAAAATTGTCAACAGATTATTGCACTGCTGCCATAGTTGTCATGCAATATAAGTTATTGGGTACTGTTTACTGTGTTCTATTTTCTTAGCACACCGACTAGAGATGGATGAAGTTGCCCCAGTTCACTCCACAAAGTGATTCACGGAGTGAAGACGAATTCATGGAGTGGTCTGCAATGCGAAGCAGAGTACTTTGCGTTATAATGGGTAATGTGAAGTCTATTGAAAATAATGACTTTGCATTACTCCACCTTCCCAAACCACTAGTCCACCAATTCTTAAGGTGAAGTACATTGAAAACAATGTACTTCACCTCACTTCACCTTGTTTTTAAGCTCCAAAGGTGAATTTTGCAGTGATTCATGGGATTTCAGGTCACATGGGCTCTAGATTGTTCTGCACAGCCTCAGTTTGGGGTAATGTGTGTAGGAAACTGTAGGAGACAATTTGCTCTGAGAGCTCTCTGTGATTCAAACCTTCTAAAAGCTGTTAAAAAAGCCTTTTTGAGTCATTTTATTTGCTGAAACTTTGGTTCATCGATTATAGGAAACCCTTCTGTGCTCATATCATCATGCGTTTATTGTTTGTGTGTGGATTTTGAATGTTAATGTACAACATTCAGTCTGTGTACTGAGAGACAGTGGAAGTGTGCTTTGGGAGAGGGGCATATCTGTGGTGTAGGTAGATTAACTGGGAGAAAAAGACAGTGCTTTGTGTTTTGGTGATATTTTTCTTGTATAACTGTGTTAATGTACACACAGTAATATTTTCAATAATTCTTGCTATTTTTTTGATGATTGTCGTGGTGCAGCAGTGCATAATTTTACTTTCTTTAAAATATGTGGTTATATTACTGAAGTTTTCAATTTGCTATGCATTACTTAGTGTGTGTGTGAGTATGTGTGTGACGCGTGTCATCAAATCAGACACCTTTTATTGTGCCATGTAATAATTTCAGCAATGTGAATGTGCTATCCACTGCAGATGTGTGATTTTCGTACTTCATTGTGGTATCTTTACTGGTACTAGAACTAGTGACTGTTACTGCAGCAGTGCAGTACACTGCCCCCCCCCCCATGGCTTTCCCCAACCGGCAAAGGTATTCTTTTCCGGATTAGAATTTCTGATGGTGAACACTGGTTAGGTGTTGTGCCTTTGCATCTGCATGTCTTCAGTGTGCAGCACAATCTTAATCTGTCTGTGCATTTGCATCTCTTTAGAGCCCAATCTCCATCTGTAACTTAAGTCACAGTTGTTTCTTTGGCTTCCCTTCAGAGTACTGGACAGGTGTGGTGCTTAATTCTGCATGAACATTGTACTCATTAATATGCATTTTAAGTCAGGACCATCATCACGAGTCACTCGTGATACAAATCACGTTCTTCATTATCACAGTCACAAATGCAGTCACAAATCACGATTCACAATAATGTCACGAATCACAACACTAATTTTTTGACTAGTTACTTGGATGTATTGTAAGCATGTTTTGTAGTATCTCTCCAGGCTTAACCACCCCGCCATTGTACTCATTAATGAGTGTTTTTAAGTCAGGGAGTTTGTGCTGCAGCTCATCTGGGAAGTACAGCCATAGGCATTTGTGTTACCAATACAGTTCTATATTGTTTATCTCACACCGTCGACACCGAGTCACATTCTTCATCATCATGGTCACAAATGCAGTCACAAATCATGATTCATGATCACGTCACAAATCACAACATTCATTTTTTTACTAGTTACTTGGATGTATTGTAAGCATGTTTTGCAGTATCTCTCCAGGCTTCACCACTCCACCATTGTAATCATTAATAAGTGTTTTTAAGTTGGGGAGTTTTGTGCTACAGCTCATTGCGGAAGTACAGCCATAGGCATTTGCGTTCCTTCCCATACAGCATGCGAGTTACAGCACTGTAAGTAGTGGTGGGTGAAGTGGCCCCAATTTGCTCCGTGAAGTGATTCACTGAGTAATGCAGAATCCGCAGAGAACTCCACAATGTGAAGCAGAGTACTTTGCTTCATAATGAGGGATGCAAAGTCCATTGAAACCAATGATTTTGCATTATTTCACCCTCCCCAAACCACTTCTCCACCAATTTTAAGGCTAAGTACATTGAAATCAATGTAATTCACCTCACATCGCTCTGTAATTGAGCTCCAAATGAAATTCTGCAGTTATTCATGGGATTGCAGGTCACATGGGCTCTAGATTGTTCGGCACAGCCTCAGTTCTGGCCTGGGTAGTGTGTATGTGTGTGCAGTGGTCCCTGCAGACAGTTTGCTCTCAGAGCTCTGCAATTCAAAATCTCTAAAAGCTGTTTAAAATGCCTTTTTGAGTAATATTTTTTGCTCAAAATTTAGTCCATCAATTGTAGGACACCCTTCTGTGCTCATATCGTCAAGTGTTTATTGTTGTGTGTGGATTTTAAATGTTGAACAGTCTGTGCACTATGAAGTGTGCTTTGGGGGAGGGGTGTATTTGTGGTGTAGGTAGATTAACTGGGAGAAAAAGGCAGTCTTTCTGTTTTGGTTATATTGTTCTTGTATAACTGTGTTAATGTACACACAGTAATATTTTCAGTAATTCTTGACATTTTCTTGCTGATTGTTGTGGTGCAGCAGTGTATAATTTGTCTGATTAAAACATTTGGTTATATTACTACAGGTTTTCAATTTGCTACGCATTACTTGAGTGTGCGTATGAATATGTGTGTGATGCATGCCATTAAATCAGACACCTTTTATTGTGTTACAGAGTAATTGCAGCAGTGTGAACCTGCTATCCACCGCACCTGCATGAATTTTTTATACTGCTTTGTGGTATCTTTACTGGTAGTGGATTGTTACTGCCATGCACTAATCCCCCAACTGGCAAAATATATTCCTTTCCAGATTTGGATTTGTGACTTGTGAGCACTAGTTAGGTGTTGTTGTGCCTTTCCCTACGCATCCCTTGAGTGTGCAACTCAATCTTAATCTGTCTGTGCATTTGCATGGCACTATTAATTCTGGGAGACTGCATTTCTTGTTATGCTCTCATTTCACTTCGTCAGCACTGGGGAATTTTCTGGACACAAGACAGTAGCATTTTGGGGATGCACATTCATTCTGGTGACTGTGTGGGTGGGATGCTGCCAATATTGTTGTCACTTCGCCTTACTTCACATTTAAGGTGTAATGATGATGCGAAGTAATAATAACAAGGCAAAGTGAGCCTTTCCTATGGGGCACTCCACGTAGCGAAGTACCAACGCGAAGTGGCCACTTTGCGTTCACTTCACCGGTGGATTTTAAATTTGCTGCATCTCTAATACCGACAACAACGCAATCAAAATACCCTACCATCACCCAACACAATTACTGTACAAGCTTCCCAGAAAAAACAATTACTAAGATATATGAATGTAGCATGCTTATACTGCTATCTTGCTACATCATTCAGCATGCAGTATTAGTGTCCTGACTCCCAATGAAGAATAATCACATGAGAAAATGTACTGAAATGTCACAATTATTTCAGGACACACTGATTAAAGTGTGCACCAACAGCCACAACTCTGCATACATGTGCCCACTAAAATGGCCGCTGTTAAACTGTCATGACAAGGCCAGACCTCAGATGAAGAATAATCACATGAGAAAATGTGCTGAAACATCACAATTATTTCAGGACACACTGATTAAAGGGTGTACCAACAGCCACTACTCTGGCGCCTGCTGCTGCTGCTGTTGTTCTGTTTTCTGCTGCTGCTGACTGAGCTGATGCACAGAGTGTTGCCAAATGATGATAACAACAGATGACCATTGGGCAAACCATAATGTGATTTTATGGAGGACCATTAATCTGCTACTCTGACTGAAACATGCTGCCCTATGTCATGTATTCATACCACCACTAGTAAGTTACTGTACGTTTCATGCTCGGGTTTTTTCACAGACCCAGACATTTACTTTCTATAAATATATATATATAATCATTTCTTTTTTTTTCTCTCACAGGTCATAGAGTCCTACTTTGGTTGTATACATTTTGGCTTGCTGTGAACTTTGGCTGTATGAAAACTGTCAAGCCATGAAAGGTAAGTATTTTGTGGTTTTTTTTGGGTGGGGGTGTTTGGGGCATCATTTGAAAACAAGTTTCAATACAGGTTTGGTCTTCTTTACAGGTTTTCTGTGTATCCTCCAGATTCATACACGTTGCACATGTTCTAATTTGAAGAAAGCACCAATGGCAGCACACAGCACCTAAATGTTACCTGCAAAAAGATGAAGAGGAAATTATTCTGTCTTCTTTGCACTAATACATTCTGTTACAAGTGTGGCTGTTCCTGGCTGTTATATCCAGCTTAAAATACCAAGCAATTAGTAAGTCACTACAAGACCAACTAACAAGTTTAGTGCATGTGACATGCACTGGTCCACTGTCTTAACTTAAGTTACATTACATGATGTGTTGTTATGACCAGGATAGAACTTAGTACAACCATGGTGTGCTGAACTAAGCCAGTGACAGATATGCATGAAAAATATATTGTCTGGTCTGTATGTCACCTCTGTTGTACGCTTTACACCAGTTTGAAAAAATGAAATAAGATTAATACTTACCTGAAAATGATATCCTTTAGGTGACTGTAGTACTATAGTACTCCTGTCCTGTTACAATATTTGTAAATGGAACCTGTGGGAAAAAAAAAAAATCAGCTGCTGGTATTTGGTGACAAAGGCATCTATAAAATGGTTAAGGAAGCATTCACACGGTTCTAGGAAAAACCATAGTATGACAAATTAGTACATACTCACTGAAAACTACTGATAATACGAAGCATGGTGGCTGTGGCTGACTGTGGGTTCCTTCTGGGCATGGGCACAGGTACACATTCTCTGTCTCACTCTCATCAAGATGGGTGGCTGGATATGGTATGTTACAGTCTTCCAGTGTCAAGAGGAGGATATCTGTCATGTAATCAGTAGGATTTAACTGGCTACAACAACTGGACAGTTGTGTTTATGTGGCTGACTATGTTTTCTAATGACAGTACACATTCTGTTAAGTGTACTCAGAAAATCTACCAATGGGAAGGTAAATATAATGATGGGTCATTATTTGTGCATATCTGTCATATGGAATGAGAGTCAAGGACAATGTTTTTCTTTTATGAAAGACAAAAAATGTTAACATTACAGAAATGTGACAGCCTTTAAACCTGTTACACACTACTAGCATAATCATCCTCTTCCTGATCAAAGAGGAAGCTGCCCTCACAGTGGTCAAGGTTGGAATTGTGACCACTAGGGAATTCTTCTTCTTCCATGACTGAATCATCAACCTCAGTGGTAAACCATTTGACGTTGCCACCATGATGGTCTGCTTTACTCACATCATCAGCACAGCCATCATCATGATGGGGTACAAACACAGATGTGCTAGTTTGATTTGGTATATGAGCTTCATTCATTTTTATAAATGTAAGCATGCTGATATTTGTAGGTGAGAGGTCAGTATGACATTCGTGCACTATTGCTCCCACAGAACTGAATACCCTCTCTACACTTACACTGGAGGTGGGCTGGTCAGGTACTTCAGTGCTACTGAAGTCAGCTCTGGCCATTCATTCACCTTGCCACTCCAGTACTGCAGAGGATCATCAGGTATTGACAGATGCATGTTTTCTGTCAAATAGGTGTCAACCATTCTCTGTGCTGCATGCAGTCAAGATGATGAGTCATCCTTCTGTTCACAGGATTCATCAAGGTCACAGATTCCTACTTGAGACAAGGCACCCCAAAGTGGGTTAATAACAACCTGTTTTTCTGACACCCTCCCCCCCCCCCCCCCTTGCCCAGCAGCCACCTTACTGGATGTGCTTACTCCACAGTGACCATCAGCCTTGTTATGTTGTGGTTTGCAGAACTTTGCACGTGACTTCTATGCCCCATGAACCAATTGCACTAGCTGTCCAGTAAGATTTTGAACCTGATCAGGCCCTCCCTCTAGTAAAGATGCAATGCCACATTTCTATCTTGGGTCCAGCATTGTTACTGTTCCAAATTCTGCTCTTTGCTGAATAGTGGCGATGTGGCGATTGCGATCAAATATTGTAAGCATGTGTATAAGTAATGCACTACTTGACCTATCTCCTCCTCCAGACACATCAAGGCTAGGCTGCAGATTCAACAAAGTCTGCCTCAGCACCCACAGCAGTGGAATGGCTTGACTAATGGATGCAGTGTCACCACTCACTGATTGTGTGTCATGTTCAATCGGCCTCAAAACTGATATCACTGACTCCATGAGGTACCACTGTTCAGTTGTCATAGACATTGAGGCCCCTGAACTGTCACAGTTAGTGTGCATTACTAGGTATTCTGAGATGGCTTTGTACTGTTCAGACAACTGCTCTGCCATGTAAAGTGTTGAGTTCCAGTGTGTGACAACTTCCAGCTTGAGGAAGGCTGTTTTGAATTTGCAGCTGCCTAAGTTGGTCATAGGCCTTTCCAGAGCATGCAAAGTGTGCACAGATGTGGTGTGCAACTGTCAGCATTTGCCTGATTGTATGTTGCTGCTGAAACTCCTGTACCACAAGATTTAAACAGTGGGCCATGCAAGGAACCCTCACAAAGCCACCTTTGCTGATACATTTAACAACGTTTGATCCAGTGTCACTAGCTATAAAGCCAGCTTTGAGGGATAGGGGGTTCAGCCACTCATCAATTTCTGTCAGTAGCAAGTCTAGCATGTTTCCCTGTGTGGGACCCTGCAACACTGCACATTGCAAGCGTCACATGCTGTCTAATTCCCTGAAGGTTGCTACCACGACAGTCTGCCACAACAGTCTGCCTTATTACACTGCTTTCCAATCCCACCTGCACAGACGTGTACCCAATGTGCAGTAATACACAAATAGGAACTGCCCGTCGTTTTGCTACTTGTCCACATTAACATACTTAAGTGAATGTATAGTGAGGAGGAATGTTGAAGGGCATGTCTTAGAGACTCTGTCACAATCTGGTATAACTGAAAGATAGCATGGGTGGAAAAGTAGGTCTTGGATGGGACTTTCCATTTGGGACAGGCACATGCCGCAAAATGGTGGAATCTGAAATTCTCCACAAAGAAGAACGGCAAAAAGTCAATTGCCAGCATTTCCACAACAGTAGCATTTAGTTCACATGACACCACATGATTTGGTGGGTATTTCATGTTCTGGGCAAAAAGACTGTGCAACACGGGCTGCATTGTTACCCATTTTGCACATGGCATGCCAAATGGCTCTGCTCTGCGAACTGCCATGGATGGGGTGCTTTTGCCATGTGATGATGAGGGATGCACAGGTGTCAAGTCAACAAATTATGTTATTTTCAACATTTTAAGCACAGGGGTTGATGTTGGTCTAGAAATACTGCATAGACCACCACCACTTCTACTCTGACCACTACTTGACAACTCAAAATCCTCCTCCTCCTCATGCCTGTAGTAATCCTCAGGTATTATTTCACCACTACTAAAGACATGGCTACTTGGGCTACTTACAGTCAAGGAAAGGGATACCATGCTCAATAAGGTGGATGAGGGTGAATGCCCCACTATGGCATTAACTCCCCTCTGGTGCTGAGTCCATAGTGCCATGTGCCTGCTCTTCAGCTGTGTAAGCTGGCCTCTGGTGCCCAGATGGCTACCCTTTTTACCACGCCTCACATGCACTTGTCCAAGCTGGCAGATTGTCACTGTTTCATTACTTGCATTTTGAATGAAAAAATCCCAAATGAGGGATTGTGATGCCATACTTTTCACATGTCCCTGATGCTGCATATTGGACTCCAGTTTTTTAGACACTGAATGGGGGGTGTACTGCATGATTTATGTTGTTGGGCACACTTGGACTCTACTTGACCATCACAATCAATGACTATTACTGGGTCACCATCATCAACAGACACAGCTACATCACAACTTTGAGGATGGGTTGATTTACTAACAGACTGTTTACACACAGCCACTTTTACTTTCTTTTTCTCCGTTCCCAATTGGGGTCACTGAAATCATCATCATGATCATCATCCACAACCACAATTTCAGCGTGGATGGTGTCCTGTGGAGAACATGTTCCAACCACAGTCTCATTATGATCATCCACTATTTTTTCTTCAACATTTGAATCATTGGATGGCCAAGGCATAACCTCAACAGCAATGGAAACATAAGATTGTGACTGTGAGTCATCATCAGGATTAGAATCAGGTTCAGCTACTGTGGGGATGGGGACGGGGAGTGTGACGTCAACTACACTCTGACTCATGTCTTTAGACTCCACACTATTTTGGCAACCTGTTAACTTGTCATAGGTTGAACTTGGAGCAATACTCATGCCATCAGCAACTTCACTACCACCACCAGCAGGGACAACAGCATCTCCAACTTTGGAAAAACACAGAAAGCAGGCTCCACATGCTGATGTGCCATCCAAATGAAGTTCACAATTACATGAGAAATAAAGGCACCATCCAACGCTCAACAAGTTTTCCGCAATATTTTATTGCACAATTATCCAGCAAACTAAAAATCTAAGCAAAACAGTGCCATATAGTGCTGACCCCACTCCTACAAGGCCCGACCGGTTTCGCACATGCATGCTTCTTCAGGGACAACCATTAGAAAGACTGAGTTTCTCACTGTGAATCTCCCTTCATAACAGATACACCCCTCCCCTGAAATACATTTCTTCAGTATCTGTCAGTACAAAGACTGAATGTACTAAATTAACATTCAATATGCACACAAAATCAATAAAAGCTCGATGATATAAACACACGAGGGTTACCTACAATCAATGTTCTAAATTTTGATACAAAATTTTGCAGCAAAAATGATTTTATAAAGCTTTTTTGATGGTTTGAGTCTCAGAGCTCTGAGCGCAAATTGTCTACAACTGTCCGCTGCACA
This sequence comes from Neoceratodus forsteri, assembly GCA_016271365.2. Lineage (NCBI taxonomy): Eukaryota > Metazoa > Chordata > Ceratodontiformes > Ceratodontidae > Neoceratodus > Neoceratodus forsteri. The sequence goes on along the minus strand of CM057454.1, from coordinate 690,346,430 downwards.
CACTACACTGAACTGAGGTTGTGCAACACAGTCTAGAGTCAGTGTGACCTACCATCCCATGAATCACTGCAAAATTCACCTTAAAGAGCAATAAAAAAGGCAAAATTAATGCAAAGTCCATTGAAATCAATGGAACGTCACATTAAAATTAAAGGTGAAGCAATAAACAAGGCAAAGTTAATGCGAAGTCCATTGAAACCAGTGGTACTTCATGTTAAAATTAAAGGTGAAGTTATACACATCATGTTGTGGAATAATATGGAAATTCCACATTATACGTGAAGCACTCAGCATAGCGAAGTTTAGAGACTTCGCCCACCACTAGCACCGAGCTGCATGTGACCAGTTTCAAAGCTTCAGGGTCATTGGGTGCTTGTGTCAGTATAGAACCCCCAGCTATATATATTGGCTAATTTTACAACCTGGTCAATATGTGTGGAGAAGGTGAGGGTGTCATCTTGGTGTACACCTAGGTATTTAAAAGTGCTGATCTCTTCAAGAGTATGTCCTTTATGGCTTTGCATCAGTAATGGGCCATATTTTTCCCTGTTTTGTGGTACCATAAATAGCATACTCTTTGTGTTTTTGCAGTTGAGGGGTAATTTATTATGTGCAAACCAGTTTTCAAGACTATGTAAGTTTGCCTCCAGTTCTGAAGTTATAGTGGACGGTTCCCTACCAGGAACTGAGATAACCACATCAACTGCATAAAGCACCATGTGTGCCAGGCTGACTGATGGTAGTGAGTTAATAAAAAGGCTAAATGGGAGCGGTCAGAGAATTGATCCTTGCGGGACCCCTAGGTTCACTTCCCTCTGCTCGGAGAGTTTCATTTACATGCACACATTGTGACCCACTTGAAAGGTAATTTTCAAACCTGGTAACACTGTAAGTGAACAACCCAAAGGTGGAGAGGCATTGTAAAAGTAGCTGATGGTTGACAGTGTCAAATGCCTTGGTGAGGTAAAAGAAGATAGACCCCACTGCCAAACCATTATCCGGTGCATTGTAGAGCTGGGTAGTGTAATCTACCAAGGTGGTAAGGGTTGAATAGTTTTCTCAAAAGCCATGCTGTTTAGGAGAAAGAAGATTGTACTTCTCAAGATACTCAGCGAGCTGATCGGAGGCAACTCTTTCCAAGGCTCTTGAGAGTGGGGTAGAATAGAAATGAATCTATAATTTGACAAGTTGGTTCTATCTCCATTTTTGAAAACCAGGGTGACAAGTGATTTCTTCCACTTGTCAGGGAATACTCCAGACTTTAGAGAAGCATTGAAAACTTTGGTAAGAGGTTCAGCCAACTCATTTAATGTGAAGGCAACCATCTTCAAATCTATGGAGTCACTCCCCATCCTGGTCTTACCAAGGACCCACTTCATATACTTAAGGGTTTCTGACCTGGATAGCTGTTTAAAGTAGAAGGGTTGTACTCCATGAGAAGGTGTAGGAAGTGTTTTATTACAAGGGGGCTGGCCAGGCAGTGATGTGTTGAGGTAATCACTTGGTAGCACAGCGCTCAGGTCGGTAAAGGCCAGGTTGAATGTTGAATGTATTCATAATTTCACTAGGATCCTGTAGTGTCCCTGATGTTGTTGGTATAAGATCAGGTGGGGCCTTGGAGGCTTTTTCTGTTAGGGTTTTCATGGAGTTCCAAAACTCCTTACAGTGTCCCCAGCTCCTATTTAGAAGATCCTTGTAGTAAGTTGCTTTGGTTTGCCTCAACAGATCTGTGCATTTGTTTCTAGTTGCCTTATAGGCACAAAGGTCAGCGGGATTCCCAGTTGCCTTGGCCTTGTGCCAGATATTATCTCTAATGTGCATGAGATCCAGGAGGGAGCTTGAGAGACAGGGCTTATCAAACTGCATGACTTTTTTAGATTTGTAGTGGGCAAAGATATTACAGGCATTCGTGAAGGTGGAACAGAAGAAGTCAAAGGCTTTATTTCCATCCTTGGCACTGTCGAGTGGGAACCAGTCAATTAATCTCAGTTATTGTCTGAAAGTGCCCAGCTGCCCTGGTCTCAGTGATCGGGATCTAGTGGGATGGGGGGTATGCTTTGTAAAACTGTTTGTCCAGGTGCACAAGACCAGGGAATGGTCACTAAGGGAGTCTGGTAAGACTGATACTTTGGAAATGTGGTCTGGGCAGTTAGAGAGGAGCCAGTTAATAAGTGTACTAGTACCTGTTTTATAGTTTTGCTGGGTGGCAGTGGTAACCATCTGGGTGAGGTATAGGCCCGCAATTTGGTATTTTACAGTGGTTGCATCATGGGATTGCCAGTTGACGTTAAAGTCGCCAACTACAATTCATTCCCAGATATGACTGTACAGTACTTGATTGATAATGAACTGCTCAGTATCAATAATGTGCATTCCAGGGGGCATATAAACCATGGAAAGTACAAGAGCCTTGTTTTGCTGACCAGTAGTAAGCTTGATGTTAAGGATTTGCACATCTTTTGTGTGCAAGCTGCTGGGTAGTACAAGGCCATGTATATCATCTCAGAGGTAAACTGGACAGCTGCTACCTTTCTTGGTTAGCCTGTCCTGATGGAACATTTTAAAACCATCGAGGGCTATTGCAGTGTCCTGTATCTTTGGGGAGAGCCAGGTCTCTGTGAGTGGTATGACATGAGGTTTTAGAAATTACAAACCCAGGCATGAAATTGCATAAGCTTGGGCTTAAGGCTTCCAATATTTAAGGAGACTATCTTGAGGTGCCTCAGCCTCAGGGTGGTGCCTGTAGAGAGAGGACAAGGGTTAAGATGCATGTTTCCTGATAATAACAACAGTATCAGGATCAGTTTCCTGATGTGCTGAGACCAGAACAACCAGTTTGAGCTGGTATGCTTTTGTTTGCCATGCCTATGGTTTTGGGTGGCTACAGCATAAAAGCAACCATATAGAAAGGCAACTATGGGTAGAGATTGGGGTTCCTGCAGAGCGAGGGACTGTGGGGGGAGTTTGTGTGCTAGAGGCAGAAGTATGCCTGCTGATGTTCTCCTGGACAATCCTGTCATGAGCAAGAAGGTGTCAGAGAAAGATGGTGGGAGCAGTAGTGGCAGTGAGCCAGTCTGGCCATCTTCACCAACTGTCCAAAGAATCAGACCAAGTAGAAGTGTTAGAATCAAGGATAGCTTCATTTTTGTAATGGAGATCTGCTCAATGGTTTGTGTTTGCTAGAATGGTTGCTGCATTTGGGAAAGTAAGTATAGTGTCCCTTGAAACTGGTGACTATATCCACCAGAGTGCAGTCTGCCTTAGGAGTGGATTGAAGTACAAAAATTCACTCTGGGCATTCCAAAATACCAGAGGGGATTAGCAACCAATAGGAGAAGGGAAAGAGTAAGAGGGGTGGGGTGGAAGCGTATTTAATAGTGGTTGTGGGTGGGAGAAAATTCAAACTACACAGAAAGCACTTAAGCACTAAAAAGCAGACTGAAAGCTCTGAGCAGCAGTCAAAAAGGTCAGTCCACAGCTCCTCCAATCAGGGACAGCCTGGTTCAGAAAAGCACCAATGGAGATGCGACGCTGCCGAAATGGGGGCCAGCTAAAGACTGGGACCAAGCTTGGATGGATATCAGAGCCACATACCTGATCTTGAGGTTTGGGGGCTGTAGGTCATGTTCCGTGGTGGCTTTTGGGAGCCGAAGAGCCAGCCACTCCACTGGACTCTGTCTGATCTTGAGGGCTGGGGGCTGTAGGTCATGTTCAGTGGTAGCTTTTTGGAGCTGGAGAGTCAGCTGCCCTGCTGGACTCTGTCTGATCTTGAGGTCTGGTGGCCATAGGTCATGTTCTGTGGTGGCGTTTGGCTGTATTCAATACAGTGTAAATACATTTCATATCAATATAGCCCAGGATGCCATCCCGGTGGCACTGAGGGTTGAGGCGCAGGATTCTACACCTTGTGCCACGCCAGCAACCCAGGTTTGGGAGTGCTCTCAGGCTGCTGGGGATCAGCAGGGGAAGGGAAGGATTGAGCATCTGGAGGATTGCTCTACTCCCCTGGGGAGGGACCCTGGAGTGCATCCCTCTGTAGCAGCCCCCAATGGAGACCAGCGACTACTTCAGAAGCATTGCTGTAATTAGCGTGAGACACTGTGGATGTTGTCACTGGCCACATTGATGTCATTGCATGTTTGCCTCTTGGGGAGGGACTTCACTTACTTCACCTATAAGCCCTTGCTCTCGACAGGATGATGCCCATGATGGGTCCGCCCACCACCACCAAACAAAGCCTGACCTCAGGGCGCGGTTCTGGGTGTCATAGTCCTCCTTCCCTTGTGCCCCCCAAGGGAGGTCCCCACCATGGGGGGCAAGCCACGGTGCTCCCAACTCCCAGGGATCATGGTGGAGGCTGGCAGTTGCTCGGGTTGAGACCCAGAGCATCAGGACTGATGAGGGGAACAACTCCCCAGTCGAGATCAGGTGATAAAAAAAGGAAATGGAAAAAAATATATAGCCAGGGATGATAAACAATATTTTTATTATTTGACAAGACAAAACACATATTACTTTACCAACCTCTTTCTAACTTTTTAAATAGTTATTAAAAGCTGTGCTACTCTAGTGACAGTGTATTCGTCTTCAGCAGTGACCAAGATACACAGTGCAGAATTTTCATCAGTATGTTGTAATGAATCCAGAATAGGTGCAATACAGAATTTTCTAGCTTTATTGTACCATGGATAGTACAATATAACATGCCTCAGGTCCTCCTTGACCCCACCATCACAGTTACACAGTACATCTTTTGGAGAGAAGGACTTTCCAAACTGCACTGCCAGCACATTAAAATCAAACATCTCAAATTTATATCTGGCATATGTTCTCCTACTAAGAGGATCTTCAAGATGTCCAGATAATATTGGAATTTATGCCTGCAATCAAACAATTGGTATTATTTCTGAGCCCTGCCAAGAATTTGGAATAACATTTTTTCTTGAACAAATTTATTAATAAAGATAGCCAAATTATCTGCCCATTGTTCTGCCATACACAGATATACTTCAGATGGAATCTTATCCAGGACCAGGGCTTATTTATTTTTAACACTTGTATTGCTGCTAGTACTTCCTGTTTGTTCATCAGTTTGAAAGTCAGTCTTATAACTGCTGATTTCAAAGAATTCCAGGCACTGTTTGCTGAGGGGTCATAAAAAATATCTGAAAAATAATTAATCCAAACCTCTTTGGAAATAAAAGCATCTAATTTTTGCTTATGTTCATTGTAACCTTTAACCACCATAGATCAAAAGGCTTGTTGGTCCTTTTTGGAAATGGCTGTCAACATACAGTCCCATTGTGCTCTAATATATATCTGTATTTTGTTCTCCAAAAAGGCCTTTTAATGTTTTCTTTCAGGCTGGAATTTTTGGCAATACTTCTTATTTGTTAGCTTCTTAAAAACTCTTAAAAGGATCAATAGTCTTTTCTTTTTGGCCCTACAATCTTGATCAAACCAACCCCTTCTTTCTGGTGTTCTCTTTTTAAAAGTTGTTTCCTTGTACAAAAGCTGGTATGCTTCTTGAATAAATTTTTGTAAGTCGTTGTCTAATAACACAAGAGGCTCATTCATCCATTATTTTGAGGACCGGTTTGACAGAAAATTAAAAATCATCCTTCCAATACTAAATTCCAATGTTTCTCACCATATTATTCTTTTGGAGTATCTAATTTCTAACTCAAGCCCCTGAGGGAGAGAGATAGTATTACATGGGTGCCAGTTTTTATTTTTAAGAAATCACTTTGCAGAACAACTGAAATAGGATCACTTTCATATCTTGACCAAATCTGCAACTTACTCCAGAACTCCAATGGCCCAGTCCAAAGTGCTACATCAAGAACTGATGATCCCTGTTTTGAAACTAAAGTTGGGGCCCTAGTCTTCTCCCATTTATGGGGAACAACTGAAAAAATTATTTCTATCAAGCAATGACATTGTAATTAGTCCTAGTATCCACTGATGATCTAGGAAATTTGAAGGCTAATGGATATATCCAGTTTAATATTTGGTTTGTTAAAAAGGCCATCTTAAGAGCCAATTCTAGTGTTTACATCACCCAACAACAGTAAAAAAGTGTCTAGGTAATTATTCTGCACTTCCATGATCTCTCTTCTTAAATTCTCCCAGATATTATTTAAGTAAAATGTTGATCTATAAGAGGGAATATAGATATTGAACATAATTACAGTTATCTCCTTCTTTTGCTGTGGGGGGCAATAATACTGGATCTGGTACTGCAAAATGAGGGCAGTGTTGCTGATACCACAGTGGGTAGCTACTTGCAGACCAGTGATCACTGTACAGTGTGGGTCAATATATGAACTTGGCCAAAATCAAACCACACTAAAATGAGGGTCCTGGACTTCAGGAGGGATAATTTTAAAAAAATGTGAGAATGTCGCAGGGATAGGGAAATTGGGTGAAGTTGAACAGTGGGCAAAAATAAAGGAAGGCATTGAGAAGGCTATAAACCTCTGTGTAAGGCAGGCTAATAAGGCAAGAGAAAAAAAGACTGCTGTGGTTCTCTAAACAAGTAGTGGAGAAAATAAGGGGAAAAAAGCTAGCATTTAGAAGGTACAAGATGATACAGAAGGAGGAGGATAGGGAGTGATATCAGGAGAAACAAAGGGAGGCAGAGAAAGCAGTTACTGTATGAGTGCAAAAGTATGAACAGAGGAGGATATTTCCAAGTCAGCAAAAAAGAAAATAAAACATTCTTTGGGTATATAAGAGAAAATAGGAAAACCACAGGAGGGATAGTAAGACTAAATGGGGAAGTCCTTTTCAATGTCTTTATAAGTGACATTGCAGAGGGACTGGAAGGAAAAGTATGCTTCTTTGTAAATGACACAAAGATCTGCAACAGGGTGATACACAAGGGGCATGGAAAGGATGAGAAGGGATTTGGCAAGGTTGGAGGAATGATCAGAAGTGTGGCAGCTTGGATTCAATGCAAAGAAGTGCAAAATAATGCACCTGGGAAACAAAAGCCCAGGGGAAGAGTACACAATGGGGGGGAGTTAGTAACAACAACAAAAATGGAAAGGGACCTGGGGGTAATCATATCAGATGACCTTAAGGTTGGCAAGCAATGTGAGAAGGCAGTAGGGAGGGCTGGGGTGATACTGGGATATATAGGGAGAGGCATCAACAGCAGAAAACAGAAAGTTGTTATCCCTCTATACAGACAGTTGGTGAGACCCCATCTGGAGTACCGCTTCCAGTTCTGGATACCTCATCTCCGCAAGGACATAGACAGGATGGAGGCAGTCTAGAGGAGGGCAACTAAAATGGTGTCAGGTTTGCAAGAGAAGCCCTACGAGGAGAGACTAAAGGAGCTTAATATGTATACCCTTGAGGAAAAGAGGGAGAGGGGGGACATGATAGAAATGTTTAAGTACCTCAGTGGAATCAACAAAGTCCAAAAGGGTAGCATCTTTCAGAAAAAGATATATGCAAGAACAAGGGGACACAATTTGAAGATAGAGGGGGGAATGTGAGGAAGTATTTTTTCACAGATATGGTGGTGGACGCATGGAACAGCCATCCTGAGGAGGTTGTGGGGTCTAAAACTGTGGGAGAATTCAAGAATGCATGGGACAGACATAAGGAAATTCTTATTGGGGGTAGGAAGAAATAGGCTGTTGGTTAACTAGGATCTGCAGCTTATCGAGTAGGTAGAGAAATGGGCAGACTAAGTAGACCAAGTGGTCCTTATCTGCCGTCAAAGTCTATATTTCTATGTAGGAGGGGTTTGTGTGGAAGAGGACCAAAAAAGCAGACATATTGAACAAATACTTTTGTTCAGTATTTAAGGAGGAAGGGGTAGGTGATGGGCCACAGATAAGGGACAGGGGCATTAAAGGAAGGGATGTGGACACTAGTCCTTTTAAAGAGGAGAAAGTCCTCAAGGAACTAACACAATTAAAAGTGGACAAGGCAATGGGGCCTGACAAGGTACACCCTAGGATACTGAGGGAGCTCAAGGAGGTGCTGGTTGCACCTCTGACAGCCCTGTTCAACCTATCACTAGATACGAGGGAAGATCTGGGGGACTGGAGGAGGGCAGATGTGGTGCCACTTCACAAAAGTGGTAACATGGAGGAGGCAGAAAATTACAGAGTTGTCAGCCTGACTTCGGTGGTGGGTAAAGTAATGGAATCACTACTAAAGAAAAGGATTGGAGAATACCTTGTGACAAGTGGATTACAGGATCCAAGGTAGCATGGTTTCTCAGAGGGGAGATCTTGCCAAACAAACCTGATCGAGTTCATTAACTGGGTGACCAGGGAAGTGGATCAGGGCAGAGCGGTGGATGTGGCCTACCTGGATTTCAGTAAGGCCTTCGACACCATTCCACACAGAAGACTGGTGAGCAAGCAGGGTAGCCTAGGAGTGGGTCCAAAAGTAGTAAAATGGGTAGGAAGTTGGCTAAGCAACAGGACTCAGATGGTGGTGGTAAATGGTGCTCACTCTAAAGAAGGCAAGGTGGATAGTGGGTTGCCACATGAGTCAATACTAAGCCTGATTCTCTTCAATGTCTTTATTAGTGACATTGCAGGAGGGCAAGATGGGAAAGTATGCCTGTTTGTGGGTGACACAAAAATCTACAACAGAGTGGACACACTGGGGGTGGAAAAAATGAGGGCCAATCTGAAAAAGCTGGAAGGCTGGTCAATCGTTTGGAAACTGGGTTTTAATGCAAAAAAGTGCACTTGGGGCACAGAAACATGGAAGCAATGTACCAGTTGGGCAGGGAGGCAGGAAAGAGACCTGGGGTAATAATTTCTGATGACTTGAAGGTAACAAAGCAGTGTGATAAGGCAGTGGGGAAAGCTAGCAGGATGCTTGGGTACATAGGGAGGGGTATCACCAGCAGAAAGAGGGATGTAGTGTTACCCCTGTATTGACTGATGGTGGGGTCTCTCCTTGAATGCTGTGTCCAGTTCTGGAGGCCCCATCTTCAGAAGGACATTGGAGTCTATGCACTACCGGGTGGGAATTACCCACCAGAGGCACGTATCCCATCCATGTAGCTCCGCACCTGCTGACAGGTGCACACCAGCCAGTATTCACCAACGGTCACCACCTGTCTGCAGGCCCACCCCCTGATGCACTGGTTGTGAAGGGCAGAGTTGCAGACCTAGCCAGGCATCCAATCAGATGCTCAGCATGGGTCCCACAGTGGATCCCTTGCATGATACAGCACGGGTCCGGGTGCATGAATGCCTACTGCAGGCACCTGAACCCGCCCAGCATGGCCACATCATTCAATGACCCCCCCCAGCCCAGCCCTTACTATAAAGCACCCTCCCGGCACACAGAAGGATCCCCAACAGTGGAACCCCAACCTCGCCCTGCAGTCTGCACCCCACCACATAGCTGTGCCTCTACCTTGCTGTGGCATACCCCCTGAGACCCCTGTGCCCCATCCCTGAAGGGGTACCCCCAACAAGAGTTGTATTGGGAATGTCCAGCCAGGAACACCACATCCAGAACACCCCTGACCCTTGATCCTGGAGTACCTGCACCCTCATTGGTGGTCAGTGTCACCCCCCCAGTCTGTCAGCACCACCCTCTGTCCCCCATACCCACCAATCTATGCCAGGCACTGGTCGGCCAGCGGGACAACCCCCCTTCACACCTCCTCAGCCGGTGGCTGACCAAGTGATGCTGTGAGTATACAGCCTATGTATAAGGGCACATTCCCATCAACATTTGGATGGCTAGTGGCCAAGGAGTTGTGAGGAGGGCTGTGCCACTGCCCGTCCATGCCAATGGCACCGCCAGGTATGTATGCTGGTATGGAGAAGGTCAGTGCTGCAGGTGGGTGGGGGACCCACCAGCCACTGGCCTCTCATGGTCTGGCAGGGTACTGGGTTTGGGTGCATGGGTGATAACCACAGGAACCTTTGTGTGTGTTGGGGGGGGTTGTCTTGTGCAACAATGGGGAAAGGGCTGTGTTGGGGGGCAGGTTGGTGGTACAGATCACACTGGGGTTGTGTCAGGCACTTGCCTGATGAGCTGCCCCTGCCCTCACCATCTGCCTAGTGGGCTGGGGCAGCATGGAGGTTGGATTCCTTGTTCCACCGTGACCGGTGGGTCATGTCCATGGGGGGCACAAAGTGAGTTATGGCAGAGTCCCAGCTGCCATAACCTGCTCTGGCATGTGCTTCCCTGCAGAGGGCACTATGCACCTTAGTACATCGTGCGTAGTGCCAGCCCACTCCCACCCATCCTCCACGGTTGCCGTCCACACAGCCTGGATTGGCATATTGGGCTGTGCACCCTGTTACTGCATCCCCTGCTGGGAGCTCAATGTGTGCAGAGTGGCTATGCATTGCAGATCCATGCTGCATGGGCACTCCACATCATCTTGCATAGGCTCCACAGATAGGGTGGAGGCGGTACAGAAGAGGGCAACCTAAATGGTGCAGGGCCTGCATCAAAATCCCTATGAGGAAAGATGCAAGGAAGTAAATATGTACTTTCTAGAGGAGAGAAGGAAAAGGGGGGGGGCATGATAACAATGTTTAAATACCTCACAGGTATTAATAAGGTACATCAGAATAGCATTTTATAAAGATAAAGATGCTCGAGGACAAGGGGTCATGCTATGAAGCTGGGGGGGGGAGGCTCAGAGGAGATGTGAGGAAATACTCCTTCACTGAAGGTGCACTATGTGGACCTCACCAAGGCCTTCGACCTGGTAAATCATGAGTTACTGAAAGTGGAGCTTGCCCATCTGGGAATGTCTAAGGATGTCATTAATTGGTGTGGTAATTATTTATCAGAATGCATACAGTGCACCAGGGTCAATGGTAGCCTCTCTCCCCCAGCTTCCATCACTATGGGTGTTCCCCAGAGCTCAGTTTTGGGTCCCCTTTTCTTTAGTTTATTCTTGAATTCACTTCCTACAGTTTGTTATCATTCTCAGATTTTTTTATATGCAGACGATGCGGTGATCCTCATGAGCGACCCTAAATTCGAACAGTTACAGCATGATTTAGCAGTTGAATTTTTGTCCTTGCAAGAGCGGTTTAGTGATCACAAGTTAGTATTAAACAGAAAGAAGACAAAGTCTATGGTACTTTATGGCCATTGGAAGAGATAAGACCAAATAATTTAAATATCTTTATATACTATGAAAGGGGAGATGATAGAACAAGTTGAACATTTTACATATTTAGGACTGACAGTAGATTCTAAAATGAGTTACAAAACACACATTCACAACCTTGTAAAAACAATACATCAAAGGTTAGGAGCTTTAAATCGGGTAAATGCATTGTTATCACAGCCACTAGGGTATTGTTGTCTCAAACGTTTCTACTGTCAGCCATAGATTATGGTTTGATCTTCTACCATTCTGCATCTGACAGTTTACTAAGAAATGTTAGTATCTTACTTAACCAAGTCGCTAGGTTTATCACTCAGTTACTATCAAAAACCCACCATTGTCTGCTGCTTAAAACAGGACAGATGTTAACCCTTAAACAAGGTTATGAATTTACCTTAAGTACAGCAGCCAAAAAAAATTGTTATGGGGAAAGCACCTGGATCATTTTATCAGATTTTTCAAAAATATGTTAATCCATTTGACACCAGAAAGTCAGGTATTTCATATTTTCATATACCAAAGATGAAAACTGCTTTGGGCAGAGGTCCTTACTTCACCAGTTTCCAAAATTTTTTAATTCCATTGTAAGTTTGTTTGACTGTCTGGGAACGTCCATCCTTGGGTTTAAAAATAGTTTACAAAACTGCTGAATATGAATGAAGTATGTGAATGCTTTAGGTGGATTATTTAATATTATTTTATGTTCTGAGCTTAGCCCCTGTGACATTATTTTTACATGTATTGTACTACTGTCTTTTTTTCTGTATATTTGTATACTTTGATTGTATTTTAATATTGTAATGTAATCTGTACTTTGCTGTTTGCACTGTAGTCGACCATGTAAATGGTTTGCTAGGCCCATGGACTAACCAGAATAAATAAACAAATCAAATAGACAAATCAAAGGGAGGTGAATGCCTGGAACAGTCTCCAAATGGAGGTGGTGGGTGCTAAAATGGTAACAGGATTCAAGCAGGCATGGGATAGACACAAGGGGACCATAGAAATAAGGCAAGGGGGGGAAAGACTGGAGATTGAGTATGATCTTTGGTTGCACTGTAGGTAGGTAGGGAAACAAGGGCAGACTAGGTGGGCCAAGAGGTCCTTATCTGCCAACAATTTCTATGTCTCTGTGTTTCTGTTTCTATCATATAAAACATGCAAGTTTCAAAGTTTAACAAAATGATTACATATAATTGTGAAGAACAGTCGATCTACAGATCAGCCCTGACTTACAAGAAAAGCAAACAGGTTATGGAAAAATTTGACAACTGTTAGTAATTTACAATTTCTCCACTGATCATATCTAAAACTTCTTGGAATATTACAGTGTAATCAAACATGAGGAAAAAAAATCCCTTCCCCATTCCCAAAAACAAAACAAGCAATCAATCATATCTCATTGTTCATAAAGTGTGGCTGGATATGGGTTCTAACCATGGTGTTCATGCATAAACGTGTGTAACGTGCATGCAAAACTGTTGGAACCAAGTCTCACAACTATGTGGCATGCAATGCACCCTCGGTACACAGTATGTACAAATGGCAATGCATGTTGTGTGGACCCAGGATGCAGGATGACAGGGGACACATTGCGGGCTGTGCAGCATACACATGAATGCCAAGGATATGAGGACCCTCCCCTTGACGCCACCATTTAAGGACATGGGCACTGCCCTGCACAATGTCACAGAAGTGAATACCATGTAGGAGAAAAATATGGAGACAATGGCAGAGAGTGATGGGTGCACCCCTCCACCAGTGCAGCCTGAAGGGACAGTCCATACAGGCAGACAGCTCAGTGGCTGTGTCCGGACGCAAGACAGAGCAAGTCCCTATGCACTAAATTTCACTAGTGGCCAGGTGGCATCCATGGTCAGTGAGATTCAGACACACTACATCAAATTGTATAGGGCATAATCCCTGTCCACCAGCCTGGAAGTAAAGGCACGACTGTGGCTGGACATCCAGGCTGATGTGAATGCCGCCAGTCCGGAAGCCCAGACACTGTCAGCTATAAAGCACAAGTGGCGAGACTTGTGTGCAGCAGTGAAAAAGAAACTCGCCTTGGGCACACAGGTATGCCAGGGCACCACAGGCTGCCCACCCAGTAGCGATACCCAACTGACAACTCTGGAGAGGATAATGGCAGACATCCTCTCAGACTTCAGTGTCCATGGGGAAGTGGAAAGTGTAGACACCATTGACTGGCAGGGCACGGGTACCATAGGGATGTCACAGCATTTGTGTATTAACAGCCATGTGTTTCACCTACAGACACAGGCACTGATGGACACATGACAACCAGGGGAAAACCTGAACAGTCAGGACACATCAGCACTGCAGGTGGGATGTTTGTTTATTTGTTTATTGAATACTAAGAATTAATACCTTTGAGCCAAGGCTCTTTTACAAAGGTTCCGCGTCAAATTAGGTACAAGCAATAAGGTTACAATGAGTGACACAAGTAAAGAACATTATGGAATGCTATATACATGGACAGAACAAATATCAAAAACATTAGTGCAGGGATAAGTAATTACCAGGTGAAACACTTTAATTCAATAAGCAATCAAATGGGGGGACAGGAAAGTAATGTGAGAGATAGGGCATATAAATGAAAGGAGGGAGTAACCGACCACAGGTAGTGGAAAGGAATCATCTACCAGGCCTTTGTCAGGTAAAGTGGGCTGGAGAGAAACAACTTAAATAGAGAGGAATTAGTCAAGGCAGTCGCAGGAGTTGGAGGTGGCAAGGTGAGAGAATAGGCTAGATTTAAATGCACCTAAAGAGGTAGAGGAGGTAATAGATGTGATGAATCCAGGCAAGAGGAGGAAGAATGCACAGGGGAGTCACTGGTGCACATGCACTCCTACAATGGGCAGCAGCAAGGGAAACCCACAGCTGGACTAACAACCCCACAGGTACCGAGCTGGAGATGGAGACACAGCAGGAGTCATAGACAGACCAGGTCAGCACATTGGTAGCCCTGGATGAGGGGACACAGCAGTTGGTCAAAGTGTTGGACAGAGGTCACACCATCCCGGTGTGTCAGCATGTCCCAGGACAACAGACATGGACAACGGCAATGACAGAGCGGTCAGAAGCACCACAGCTACTGGCACAGAACAGGAATGCCAGAATAGCATGGCAAGGAGAAGAAGGGCACTGATATGCCCTGTGGATAACAGTGATGAAGGACCATCAACACAGCCACTGGAGTGAACACATACAACACACAGCCGTGGCTTCATGGCAGTACAGTACAGTGAGCTGCAGCAGCTGGAGCTGGACAGACTGGAGGCGCAATGCCACAACACAGAGGCACTGGTGTCTCTGACAGATGAGGTGTGGGAAATGAAGTGTGGGATCAACCTGCTGGCAGACCTCCATGACAGGCTCATGGACCACCTGGTCAGAAGGGATGCACCACATGGAAGGGCTGCCCACATACCACCCTGCATGGCACATGCTAACACACAGGTGTCCCCTGGCATGGCAGCTCCAGAGCAGGATGTGGACACACAACCGTGGGACACAGAGAGAACCCAAGTGAACATGCCACAGGGTACAAGCACGGCCCACATGCACACTGCTGGTACACAGAGTGTGGAGATGCGGGGACATGACACAGTCACCACACAAGAGGACAGTAATGTCCACCATGACAGCCACAGCCCTGCAACTGAGAATGCCATGGAAGAACAGCACACTGAGCACTTCCCCACTTGCAGGCACCAGTGAGGCAACCCTCCCCCATCCACAGTCAGGAGACTGGGTACATGGTCCTCAGCATGCCTAAAGACAAAACCCTATGAACCACAAAGGCAGTGACACTGCACAAGCGCTACTCATCAGACATGTTTAGCAAGCACATGCATGTTGTGTACATAACCTGCCCACTGTACATGCCACACACACCCTACGACACCACATTGCAGTCCCTGCCACACATCCCACACAGCATATGCTGCCACACATTAGCAATCACAACACATGCTGTGCAGTACAGTGGCCACCCTCATTGCAGCACCCTATCATGGCCCCCACTGCATGTCACCCAACATGCTGCACCAACCTCACCACATAGCAGCTAACACCATGAACCTCATGCCTACTTTTGCTGGACATGCAGGGCCTCAGACCACCCCCCGATGGTGTCATCATTGTGCACCCACCACCCATGATGGCCAGAGCATACACATGTCATGATGCATTGCTGTCCACAATAGCCGCATACATGGATACCCACATGTTGAGGGCACACTTACAATAGTGCCACTGCACATGACACATGGCCATCACTCCAGCAGCTGTGCCTGTTTGCATCACTACTACTGGAACATGCCATGTACAAGGGTGTCGCTTGCCACATGGCCACTCACTGTCTCCTGCCCCATGCACAGCAACCCCCACCTATAGTGTTGTGTCCTGCTGGTGGTCCTCCAGCATGGATACATTGCTTAGCAGGGCCATATTATGGAGCATGACACATGCAGTGAACACCTTGCAAACCTTCTCAGGGTCAACATCATTTTTTGTCCAGACACCGGAGACACATCTTCAATAACCCGATGGTCATCGCTATGATGTTCCGTGTCTTCCTGTGGGCATGGTTAAAGGCCTTCTCCACTGCACTGGTTGGCACCAGGAATGGTGTCATCAGGTATGGGCACAGTGAGTAACTGCTGTCACCTGTGCAGGGGACAGAGAAGAATGTCACTGACTTGCATGCAGCAGTATGAGTTACAGTGCCATGCACATTGCCACTCCTATTCTCACCCAAGAACCATCTTTCCAGCCAACCGGTGCACAGCAGGGCTTGAGATGTGATGTGTCTAGTATGTACATGTTGTGGCATGAGCCAGGGTACTTAGCACATACATTCGTGAACATAACACCCGCGTCACACACCACCTGACAGTTCACTCTGTGAAACCCCTTTCTGTTCCTGTATGCCTCCTTATGCACAGATGGTGAAAGTATGCCAATATGGGTGCAGTCTATTGCACAGTATACATTTGGCACACTGTGCATGGCATAGAAGCCTGTTTCATGGCATGGACATTGGCGTCCACTGTTGGAAAACAGATGTGCTCCTGCACATGTGCCACCAGGGCATCCATCACCTGCACCACTGCCAGTGACACAGAGGACTGACATGTGTCCATGGCATTACCAGTCACCCACTGGAATGACCCTGTTGCATTGTATGACAGAGCTCATAACACTTTGGTCTCTGCTGTCATCGCCCTGGACCGCCATGTCTGTGGTGCAATGTCATTGTGCACAGTGTCACACAGTTGTGCAATCATGGCCCAAGGGAACCTGAATCTTTCAATGCTGTGTGTGTCCCTCAGTGTGGCTGCATCCAGCCATAGTCGGAAGACCCTGGGCCATGGTCTTTCATGCCTCCACCGCACCATCTCCATGGTGAGCAGGTGCATGTTCATCAGGACACATCCTGCCCACTGCTATGGTTCCTTGTCTACATACTGCCACATTCTCTTTATCTGCCCCAGCTCACCTGTGTGTACCTTTAAGTGGGCATGGTGGGGGACCTGTTCATGTCAATGTTACCTGCGCAGGTATCATGTGCACAAATTGCACTGTGGGGTTAGAGTGAGGGCTGCTGCTGAGGGTAGCTCTGAAATGGCTGTGCCACAGGTTGGACATGTAGGGATGTATACCAATAGACTTTGGAGGATGCGTGAAAACATCTTCACCAACCGCTCCAGTGGTGGAACATTGTGGAGGATGGATGGACATCTTCAGGTATGTACTTCACCTGCAGGGTGTGCTGTGGGGCTATCTGGGGTGTGGTTGCTGTCCATGGTGCTAACTGTTGTTTCCTTTCTCATCCCTCACAGGATCACATAGGACTGCCACACAAGCATGTTCTCTTCTGGGTGGGGCAGCTGGATGGGGCACCCTGCATTGTCTGGACATCACCATGACAGAGGTGATGGCGGCTTGCTAATCCAGGATACCTGTCCCTGAGTGTGGTCGAAAACATCCTATACAAGTCAAACACATGTGTGATATGGCATGTGGCAGTACCATCGAAGGTGGGTTTGGCATACTGTGACATGTCCCTGTTGTGTACCCTTGCCATGGTAGTCAGAGTTCTGTCCCCCTTCCATGCAGATTGTCACTGTGTTGTTTGTCTTTTGGCACTGCAGAAGACCTCTCCACCACCTTGTACTGCTGCCACTGTGTTGTACCAACTCCTCGATGCCTAGCAACAGTGGGGATAGCCTGGAGGAGGATGCCTGCTGAAACATGTGCAACCAGTTGGGCCATGAGTGACTGTTACTTGGGACTGTGTTGCACGTGCATGGGTGTGGACTTGTGTACAATAGGTGTTGGTGTCTTGCTTTAAATTGTTCACTGTGGGTTTGCTAATGCTGCCTGTTCTTCTTCTTGTGTTGTAACTGTGTGGCTGACACCTGTACTGTTTGCATGGGTTCCATATCATAAAGGCACTTGCCAAATAGTGATTGTCATTACAGTGAGTGTACATCACAAAAAAAAAAAAACGGGGATGTACATGCCCAGCGAGGTGACACCAGTGAAAACACATCCCTCGCACCCACCTTAATATGTATTCTTTACTCCAGGGAGTTGCATGTCGGGAAGGGGGAGAAACTTGTAAAAATAATTTACTGCCACACGTAAAACACAAAATGGGGACAGCAAGAGGGCCAGTGTGAGTGTCCCACATGTGAGCCATGTGTGGCATGGCAGGTATTCCCTTGCCAGGTCATTCATTGGAGAGTTCTGTGCATTGCTAGGGGGTACTGTGCCATGGGTGGCATGCATGCCCCCGAGTTGCTGTGTACCATCCATGTGTTGCATGTCAGGACCATTGTGCTATGCCCCTTCTGTGTGCCTCTGGCGCTGCTTCTCATGGCAGTGCCTTGGACATGCCATCCCACTGCATAATGGTGCACCCAGTGGGGCATTCCAGGGTTGGGGGTCCACCAGTAGATGCAGTGTCAGCATCCCTCCACAGGGTGTGCTTTGCACAGTCTGGTGTGGGGTGTGCAGGTATCACAGCACATATGGTGCCAACGGTGGCTTCATCTGTGCCCCTGGGGGTTTCTCATTCATATGTGTGCAATGCCCTGCACCACTGGTTGGCTGTGTCCAGCCCCGCACACATCCTCTGCATATCACACATTCTGTGTTTGCCTTTCCAGACACGGAGGTTGGTGTGCATGGTGTGGGGTCAATATTATGGTCATCCTGGTCATCCTGACCAGTTTCATCTGCTATTGAACCTCGGCTTACAAGCCCCTCATCACATGTTCTGCTGTGTGTCCCCGTTATGTGTATAGGAACATGTGCAGTAGTGCATTTCCTGGCATTTGCGTCAAACAGCTGCATGTTGTTAATGCCATGGGGTCCAGGGTATGGCCATGCAGCCCTGTGTACTTGGCTCCTGGCCACACTGTTCAGACATCTATAGCAGCCCTTCACATGCCATAAATGAATGCACCTGTCACCGCACACCTGGCTGTCGTACCTGGTGTCATTCATGCATGCTTGATGTTGCTACATGCAACACTATGCAAACATGTTCACCTATATATATATATATATATATATATATATATATATATATATATATAATTGTTTAACCAGGAGTGGCACACTAAGCTGAAAGCTTGTTTACAGGTGTGACCTGGGAGCACAGGGAAGTTAAGTGACTTGCTCAAGGTCACACAGTATGCAAGCGGGGGGCTGTGGGATTCAAACCCAGGTCTCCAGATTTGCAGTTCAGAGCCTTAAACCACTGCGCTATACAGCCTCTCAAACAGTTGCTGTGCTGTGCATGGGTTGCTTGTGTGTACTGCTGCACGTGCTTCATGTATTTATTTTATTTATTTATTTAAACAGCAGTTTGGAAAAACCTTTGAGCCATAGGCTCATTTACAAAGGTACCTTGTCACAGTAAGACAAACCAAAATACACAGTATAGCAGTACAACACATAAGTATAACAGTAAAATTAAGACATAGATACAAACAAGCTGGTACAGGTAGGATGGATGCAAACAATACCAGAGTTATGTCATCCTTAGCAGCTTAGTAATAAGCTTTGTCATAAGTATTGAGTACGGCTTTGACTAGTGGCAGTTACAGCATGTATGCCTTATTGGTGTGCCATGCATGGGGTTCTCACATAGGCATCTATGCACGCAACCTATGCACACCTGCGCATGCCACATTGCTGTCATGCATAGGGCCCCATGTTTGTTATTTTTATCTAAAAATGTACTGGTCTTACATTACAATGGTGATATTGCAATTGGTGATGTTGGTAAACATTTTGTCCCAAATATTTAACAAACTTTGGCCAGAGCCAATAGGGCTGCAGCTGAGGAATTTGGGGTAAAAATATTGAAAATTTGTTTTTTCATATTTTCACACAACGTTTTCAACATAGCCTTATTATGCCTCATGAAGAAGGGCAGAGAAAATGTTCAACTCCTAGCCTAAAGGTGATTTTGCTCAAGGACTGCAAAATCAACTTTCAGGAGGCAAAAACACATTTTGAGCAGGAGTTGAAAAATAACAGCTGTCACATTCACGAGGTGCTATAAGGAAATGGCTATGTTGTAAATTTGGGGTAAAAGTATTGAAAATTACCAAAATTATGAGCCTGCATTTAAAAAATTCAGTGTAGGCTCATAACTTTATTGTTTTTTAATATGTTTACACCAAATTTTCTACATAGCATTCTTATAATCTATGCTCATGAACAAGGGCAGAGAACATTTTCAACTCCTGTCCAAAAGGTGATTTTCCACAGGGGCCACAAAATCACCTTTTGGGATGTAAACAAACATTTTGGACAGAATTTGAAAAATGACAACTGTCACATTCTTGAGGTGCTGTAAAGATATGGCTATGTTGTAAAGTTGGGGTAAAAATATTGAAAATTACCAAAGCTGTGAGCCTGTGTTCGCAAAATTCAATGTAGGCTCACAGCTTTATTGTTTTTTAATATCTACACACCAAATTTTCAACATAGCCTTGTTATGACCCCACCTCATGAACAAGGGCAGAGAACATTTTCAACTCCTTCCCAAAAGGTGATTTCATGCAGGGGCTGAGAAATCACCTTTGGGGATATAAAAAAAACATTTTAGCTAAGATTTTGAAAAATGATAGCTGTTGCATTCATGAGGAGCTGTAAAGATATGGCTATGTTGTAAATTGGGGGTAAAATATTGAAAATTGCCAAAGCTACAAGCCTGCATTCAAAAAATTCAACATTGGCTCATAATTTTATTGTTTTTTTAATATCTTTACACCAAGTTTTCAAAATAGCCTTCTTATGACCCTACCTCATGCACAATAGCAGAGAAAAAATTCAACTCCTGCCCAAAAGCTGTTTTCTTTCAGGGACCACAAAATTCCCTTTTGTGCCAGATTGGCCTAATGTCATTGCAATTGTTCATGAGAGAGGGTCCCAAAAAAGACATTGAAAATTTGGGCCAAAAACATGCAGAAATGCCCAGGTTATGCCACTGAGTTTAAAACCTCATTGAAATACAATGAATGGCATACCTGTTTCTGCAGTTCATGATCCAGCTTTGAAGAGTGAAGATGTGTCAGTGGTCCAGAGAGGATTATGGTGCTGGACCCCCAATGGGTAAGTAAGGGCTTTGGGGAGTGCGGGGTGGCAGGTGCTGAGTAGAAGGGTCAGGTGAGGTCAGGAATGGCCGCAAAAGACATTGATGGACAGTTTGATTTTACAGGTGAAACAAAAATCATGATAGAGGATTTGATGATTCATGATCGTGACACTGGGGGAATGGGAAACCCCAATGTCACTGTTATGTTTCTGGGGGGGGTTGTTGGGTGGTGGGTATTGAGAGGGAAGGTCGGGTGGGGGGGAGGAAAAAATATATAAAAAAAGGTCATGGTGAAACATGATCATGGCACTGGGGGATTGGGCATCCCCAGTGTCATAGTTATGTTTCTGGGAGGTGTGGGGTAGTGGGTGCTGAGAGGGAGGGTCAGGTGGGGGGATAAGTATAATTAAAAAAAAAAAGAAATCAGCAGTCACAGTGGAACACAGCACAGTGCGCCATGTCCAAGATGGCCACCGTACCGTACTGCACATGTGCTAGTAGTCACGAATGCACAATACAGTTTGGTGGTCATCTTGGACATGGCGGAGTGTTCTGTGTTCCGCCATCACTGCCTAGAAAGTGAAAAATAGTGCAGTTCAACTGCCAAAGGAGACAGTGAACAGAGTGCTTCAGGATGCTGAGGTGACTGTGTTGCAACTCAAACATGTTGTTCGGTCAGAAGGAATGTGCTGACTGCTTTTATGATAGTAACAGGTCTACAGGGCTACACCCACTGCAGCCCTAAAAATGCCTCTAAGTTTACCAGTATTTATTGCAATCTACTAATTCCTAATGATGGTGACACAAGTTTTGCAAAACATCAGTTTAAACCTTGATTGATTTTTACAAGGGCTGCAACATTGGTTCTACTACAGAATTGAACCAGTTGAACTTTATCAGTTCAATTCTCAGTAACACATCCAGTTTCAATCTGAAATCATAGACTTTCTTTTGTAGTTGATCGTAGCTCATGAACCATCAATCCAGACATGGTGATAACATGAGCAGATAATTGGACCACATTTTTACTCGCAATAGATCACCAACAACACAAGGACATCTAGCAGGGTTCCTACCTACTGATGAGGCTATGACCATTATTTGCTGTCAGGCACAGCAGATCACTAGGGACTAGACAGGACTGTTCCTGAATTTGCATAGTTAGACTAGAGGGAAAAAAAGATTCAAGGGCACCATTTCTTTAAAAAAAAAACTACACTACGTAGTAATTTAAGGTTGAAAAATGAACTTGAGGACTTCTGGTGATGCAATCATCAAGTATGGATGGGTAGAAGTAGAGCTCCGACCTTGACCTGGTACAAAGCTTCCCTTTATATACTTTCTCTAATACAAATTTGGTGGATTTTCATTTGGAAAGCTGGGCTATTTGATGGGAAGTGGCAGAAAACCTAAAAATAACAGCACCTCAACAGTATCTTCTATTTCACCATCATCTGAGTCTCCACGGATGACCAGAACTAGCGATATGGAGGCCAGAAGTTCAGCTGCCCTTTCTCAGCCTATCAATGTCATATCCCAGAAGAACTCCATGAATTAAACACAGAAATATGGGCCATGCATACTGAACTTAAAACTTCAGTTTTAAACATGGATATGAAAGTAAGTGAACTGGAGATACAGGCTATTGACAGTGATACCAGGGTGGACTGTATGGAGTGGGTTCTATTGAAATTACTACAGGATCACCATTCAGTGGTTGATCACTGTGATTACTTAGAAAACCACTTCTGAGCATGGTGTCTGTTTGCAATGCCGACATCCCGGGTTCGAGAATGGACCTGGCAAGTCAGAAAGCCGGCCAGGGGGAGAAGGATTGAACATCCCATGGACAACTCTCCTTCTCTGGGGGGGAGGGAGGGCTGTGTCTCTGGTGCAATGTTGGACCCTTGGTGAAGGATGGGGGCTTCACTGTGGCCAGTGCCTGCACTTCTCAGGAGCAATGCAGATGCAGGCATCATTGCACGTCATGTCTCCATAGCAACTAGGTGAAAAAACACATTGCAGCTGCCATTAGTGATGCCCACTCCCTGGCCCTGATTGCCAGCCATGACACTCCCCCAGCTAACCTATCCCATCTTCCGCTGGCACTGGCCTGACCTTGCACCCCACTCTGGGGGCAAGCCAGGGAGGCAATATTGGTCTGTGCCCTTACTGTCAACCTTCTCCAGTCACCGCGTTCATTCATGTCAGTGCTGATGGCCCCACCCTGGGGGGCAAGCCAGAGGGTATCATTCAGGAAATAAGTCTGTGGGGGCAGGGAGGGGGTCTAGGGAGAGTATGGCTGAATATTAGGCAGTCAGCAATGAGTAAAAAGCATACTAAATAAGAAAAAAAGAAATCACTCTCGAAGAAACAACATACGTATTTATGGAGTGCTGGAAGGGAAAGAAGGAGATTATATGATTACTTGTCTGCAGGATTTTTTGCCATCAGTCCTGGATGTGGCTGACCTCTGCCCTCACTCTATAGAACAGGCACACAGGGCTATTTTGCCTACACCTTCCAGCTCCACCTTGCACCCTGAATCCATTGTCCTTCACTTTTATAACTATGCAGTTATATAGGCATTGCTATTATGAGCCTGGCGTAAGGGATCATTAATTATAAAGGACAGTGCCTTTATTTTAATAATGACTACTTTACTGGTTTACTAGCCATAGTAAAGGTGTATGTCCCCATCTTCCATTTCTAAAAGCTAAAAATATTAAATTTTCCACCCCCTATCCAGCTCGAATGAATCCATTTTCTTAATGGTTTCAGAATCTTTGATGACCCAGAGGCAGCAGTACAAGAGCTCTGTGCAAGGAAGTCTGGCATTTTGGAAGAGCCTATGGATCCTGGACAAAGGCTTCTCCTCATACCAAAAAAAAAAAAATGAATGGAACAAGCCTTAAACAAAATCAAAGCAGGGGGGCATGGCTTGGACCCTGAAGTAATGGCTGCATGAGCTTTTTGGTCTGTCCTGACCTGGCGTCTTTCTACAACCGTTTTGCCGGAATGCTGAACTGAAGTCATTAAATTTCTGCTGGGGAATTAAGCTTTTCTCCCATGAAGGCTAGCGCTGCTGCTGAATTGCGGGGAACTATATCTGCAGTTTGAAAACTTAACCGCGAACAGTTCGGAGGGATGTGTGGAAGTAGGCTGTAAAGGCCCGAGCGCGGTGGAGTGGCAGGCCTGTTAGACGCCACAGAAAGGCAGAGCGAGTGTGGCAGTGATCGGGAAGATTGGATGAGCGGTCCGGACAGGAGAAGCTATAGCTGAGGTGGGACTGAGTGTTTGGACAAACTAAAGATACGGCTTCAGAATGGAAGCTGCAGGAATCAGTGTGGGGGGACAGCCTACACAGCTTCCAATGCCCTCTCAAGAGCAAATCCCCATCGGAGAGGCGTTAGCCAACATCACAGATACTGGAGGTGCTCCTGGTCAGAATGGATGATATAGGGGCTACGGTGGCAGGGAATGTGGCGAATGTAAGGAAATTGGCAGACCAACAAAATGTGCTGGATCAACGTACAGAGGAGTTGGAGAGGCAGCATCTGTCTGTGCTGAACAGGCTTAAAGACCATGAAGACAAGCTTGCTAGATTGTGGCAAAGGGCAGAGGATCAAGAAAACAGGAGCAGGAGAAATAATATTTGGATATTGGGGGTACTGGAGGGGGCTGAGGGGCCGAACATGGAGAAATTCCTGAACGACTGGCTACCACGACTGCTTGGTGAGAGGTGGAAGGAACCTGTGGGGGTGGAGAGAGCATATCAGATAGCGGGCAGGCTGGAGGGTGCGAATGGGCCTAGAACGATAATTGCATACTTGCTGAAATACTCGGTAAAGGAAAAGCTTCTGAGGGCTGCCAGGGAGCTAGGCAAGCTTACTTGGAAGGGCAACGTAATTTCATTTTACCGGGACTTCTCGCAGGAAGTGGCCCTGAGAAGGAAGGCGTTTTGCCCACTGAAGAAAAATCTGGCTGCCAACTCTTTTCAATATAGGCTCAGAAGGCTGACTGCCCTGCAGCTATCTAAGAATGGCAGGTCATTTGTGGCTGGATCCCCTTGAGAAGCGGAGGCTTGGATAAATGGTCAATAGCCAGGCCTACTGCCGAGGTCCTCTCTCTCCCCCCAAACGCCTCTGGACCCCAAAAGAACATTTGCCAAAGGGGTCGGAAAGAAGGGGAAACATACCCCAGGAGGATGGGAATGCCGCTTGTTCAGGCCTAGGTGCAAAGGAGATCCCATCACCTCTACCTACAGGATCGCATTGTGGTAGGCAAGTGCCATAAGACCGTCCCCCCAGACCATGGAGACTATCTAAATAACAGGCATGAAATTAGGGGGCAGGAGGATTGGGTAACCCCCTCTACCATGGGTCGCCAACGTCAGCAGGTCAGGAGCCCTCAGCAGCTTGCAATGAGTAATGTGGGAGGCCTCTCCCCCTGCCAAGCTCCCTAGAGTGGATGCCGAGGCCCTGGCCATGAATGTAGTGCCAAAGTCAGAATTGAAGGGGCTTGAGGAGTCTATGGAAGGTGTGGAGGTGCTGGACTGGGCTGCAGAAGCTGAAAAAGATGAGCAAGATGACTCCGTGGAAGCTGGCTGCCTGAAACCTGGGACTAAATCGTATGCGGAGGCGCTTAACTAGCCTTTTGGAGGATCCAACGTTAGACACAAGGGGCACTTGTTGACAGCGGGAGTGGAAGGCTGAACAGACTGTTGGTCATTTTGGCCACACCAATTTGAGGCTTTCTCTGTTTGCTTCCTATGAGCAGGTTGAGAAGGAGTGGAGTAGCACGCGCAGATATTTATTATCTCGCTGTCACATTCCTTGCTCTCACCCACACTTCTCTTTCCGCAGGGCTTTAGGTAGTGATTTTGGGGGTAGTGGGAAATAGGCACCCACCTCTCCTTTCTCTGAACATGTCTTCGTAGCCGTCTAAATCCTTTCATGTCCCTCTCTTACCCCCTTATCCCTTTCATTAGTCTCTACTCTTAATATTTCTTAAATCCTGAATGTTTGTGGGACTAATGAGTAGAGGTATGGAGATTTGGGCAGTCAATCCCCTGTCCTGATAGAGAGGCCCTAGCCCATCAGCCAAGTTGCTACGCGGAGGGACAGGCGCTTGACTAGTGCCCCCCCCAAAGCACTCCCTCTCACTAGTCACCCCCCAACCTATTAAAGTACTTTCAAACTAGTGCTAGCCTTCCTCCCCATCCCCTCTTTCCCTTCCCCACCTCTCCTTCCCTCCTCCCTTTCCCAGTAGATAGGTAAGTGGGGGCTACGCTATTATTAGAGCAGTCTCCATGTTTCTGTTACCTGGTACCTCCAGATCATGCTGAGTCACAGAGATCCCTGGGGCCAGGTTGGGACAGGTTACCTGTAATTTGGGTGTAACCTCTCCCTTGTTACAGCTGGTGTTTGAAGCAGTGTAACGTGAGGCTACCCTTTTGTGGGCGGCTTCTTTCACACGTCTACTTCATCTTCAGTAACTGTTGTGGGTCAGGAATCCTTAAGTTGGGTGTAGATTCATAGCCATAGTTTTGCAAATAAGTAATTTTAAGATTGATATACTGTATAACTTGCTAAGACATTGCTTGTGTTTTTCTCTCCTTAATTTATCTCCAACCAGGTGGGCTCAGGTGGTTTCATACTTAGGTGCACTGTGGACTCCTGCTGTACTGCCCTCGTTACTGATACCAGTGGGGCTCAGCTGTCAGGCAGGTACTTGCATTTGTCCTGAGTTCTGGGCCGGTGGGTCTGATACCCTGAGGGGAGCTTTGGGGTGAGTACCACACCAGTTCTAACTTTTTCCACTCCCTGGAGGGATGGCAGCAACTGCAAAACCGACATCAGGTCTTGGCTGGAGGTGCGTCTCCTGGAATATGAAGGGGCTCAACCACCCGACTAAAAGAACCAAAGTTCTGCAATTTCTAAATTCTAAAGGGACGGATGTGGCTCTGCTCCAGGAGACGCACCTTACCAGTTGGACTATGCAGTGGCTGAAGAAGCTTTGGGTAGGGACGGTGATCTCTAGCTGTGCCACAACTAAATCTCGGGGAGTGGCCATTTTAATAAGGAAATCTCTACCTTGGGTGGTAGTGGACAAGCGATTGGATTCGCATGAGCACTGGATAGCAGTTTGGGTATCATATCCGGGCAGGTGGCTATTGTTGGCTAACATTTATGGCCATAATGCAGATGTTGGGGAAATATATTGTGACCTCAGCCAAGCTATCTCGGACCTGACGAGTGGCTTCTCTGATGTCCCCATTCTAATTGGAGGGGATTACAATTTAGTCACGGACATCTTCCTTGATAAATCCATGCCCACCCCACAAACACATCCTAAGGCTTTAGCCAGTCTTACTGACTTGATGACAGAGTGGAGTTGATGTGATACGTGGAGGAGGGCTAACCCGCAGGGACGAGACGATTCCTTCTATTCTTCGGTGCATCGCACGCACAGCAGACTGGATTTTTGGCTCACAAATTATGTGGCTGAGCCGGGGATCGATTGCTGCTTCAATAGGTAGCATTCTAATTTCAGACCATGCGCTGGTCTCCATCTTGTACTCTCCTCCAGGCCAGGGTGCCCCTTCAACAAGATGGTGATGTAACCCTACCCTGTTGCAAGATAAAACTTTTCACACTTATATTAAGAAGGAAGCCCAAAATTATTTTGCTTTGAATACTCCGGGAGAGACCACGACTTCGGTGGTATGGGAGGCATTTAAAGCGGTACTGCGAGGAAGAATTATATCTTTCTCGGCCGCTAAAAACAAGGCTAGAACAAAGACCATCTCCTCACTTCAGACAGAGCTTGCGGCTCTGGAAAGGCAATTTAAAGTAAACCCTCAAGACCCGCTTAATTCCCCTCTCCAACCCGCCATTATAGGTATAAAATATCAACTCAATACTTTGTTAAATGAGAAAGCCACCTGGCAGCTAATTCATGCTAAGCACAAGTCCTGGGGGGGGGACAAGGGGGGCAAGCTCCTTGCATACTATCTTCACAAACAGCAAGCAGCCTCCAGAATATTAGCTCTGAGAAACCTGCAGGGAAGAGTAGTATCTACTCCTAAGGCCATCAATGAGATAATGCAGAATTTATTACCAAGAACTCTATCATTCCAAGGCCCAGGTGTCGGGAGATGAGCTCAGGGCCCGGATGACCAAGCTGTTTGATGGGATCTCTCTCTCTCTAGACTTTCTCCAGAGCAGAGGGCGGCTCTGGATGTCCTGATCACGGCAGAGGAATTGAGCTCCTCACTGTCCCAGATGGCAAAAGGAAAGGCTCCAGGCCCAGATGGTATGACAGTGGAGTTATACCAACTGTTACGAACTGAAATTACTGCACCTCTCGTGCAGGCCCTGCAAGAAGCCCAGGCATCCACAATTCTCCCTTCTTCCCTCTATGCGGGAGGTTCTAGTCACCTTAATTCCCAAAAAATCCTCTGATGTGCTGGATTGTGCCAACTTCTGGCCTATTTCCCTCCTGTCGGTAGACACCAAACTTCTAGCCAAAGTCCTGGCGAATAGGCTATCCCCATAGTTACCTATGGTGATACATCCCTGGCAGGCAGGTTTCTCTAAGGGGAAGTCAGGAGCGGACAACCTCCAATTAGTCCTTAACTTAAAGTGGATTGCCTACGTTCGAAAACACCCATGGCAGCCTTGGCTTTAGATTTTGCCAAGGCCTTTGACTCGTTAGAGTGGGGATATTTGAGTGCAGTGTTACCTCTCTATGGGTTTGGGCCGGGGTTCTGTTCCTGGGTCTCCACTTCATACCATCTGCCCACAGCGAAAATTGTAACTAACTGAGATGTATCTCAGCCCTTCTCTTTACAGAGGGCCACTAGACAAGACTGTCCCTTCTCCCCTCTCCTTTTTATTCTAGCACTGGACCCCCTGATATGGAAGCTTCTGAGCACCCCTGATATTACTGGAATCCCGGTAGAGGAGCAAAGCTTCTTAGTTAATGCTTATGCAGACAACATGCAGCTTACTCTGTCTAATCCAGGATGCTCCATTCCGATAGTTCTTCAGGTCCTGTGGGAGTCTGCCTGTCTGTCGGGATTGGTAATTAATCAAAAGAAGACAATTTTATCCCCCCTTAATGCAAGGTGCAGCAGGGAATGCTTGCGTAATACGGATATTACCTGGGCACCACAGGGTTTTTTATATCTTGGGATTTACATTCCTTTCACTTGGCGGGATCTAAAGAAGGTTAACTTCTCCCCACTAATCAAGGGTATAATGGCAGAGGTTCAGAGGTGGAGAAGGTTGCAGCTTTCCCTGAAGGGAAAGATAGAGGCCATTTGGATGTTCGTCTTTTCCAGGGTGGCGTATTTCCTTAATAACATTCCTGTCCTTCTAACCCCTAGACCTTTCCAGCAGCTGGATAGAATTATCTCCTCCTTCATATGGGAAGGTAAAATGGCATGCTGGAGCCAAGCTAAGCTGTGAGCGCACTGGACTAGGGGAGGACTAGGACTCCCATGGTTCTTGGGATATCACCTGGCCTTTCGTATGGCCCAAGCTACCAGCTGGTTTGCCACCCCCTTGTCTCCTCCTCCTCAGTGGGTGCAATTAGAAGCACCCCTCCTACCCAACAATGCACTCTTCTCTCTGCTCACTGACAAGAGGCCAGCAGGTAGTATGCTCTCACCCATAATGACAGAGACTTGCAGGGCATGGCGCAAGGTGATGGCCCTTACAGCACCCAAAAAAAAGCATATCTCCCTCTGGTTATGCATGTCCCCCTGTGGAATAATCAACTTATAAAGATAGATCGCAGAATGATACGCTGGAAGCACTGGGCTTCCAGAGGCATACAAGTGGTGGGGATCTCCTCCTCCCTGATGGGGTAACGGTCATGTCCTTCGATTAGATGAGAGAGAAATATGGACTTGACACTCGGGATTTCTGGAGGTATCTCCAGATCCGGAGTGCAACTGCCTCTCTTTTGGCAGTGCCTGCGAGTGGGGAGAGGTGGAAATGGATGACTACCCTTCTTGAACCCAGTAGGAGAAGAGACCTGGTGGGAACCTTCTATAGGGTAATAATGGACGCCCAACCCGATCATACGCTGACCAGCCGTGCAGTTTGGAAAGCCGAACTAAAATGCCCTCTCTCCCAGCAACTCTGGGAGAATTGTTTGAAAGCTGCCCACCTGGTATATGAGGATGCCAAAAGCCAACTGATTCAGTTGAAAATCCTGCTCAGATGGTACAAGACACCGGCAGTGCTTCATAAATTGAACATTATGAAACATGACAAGTGCTGGAGGTGTGACGCCTCTCCGGCTCACCTACTCCATATCTTATGGGCATGCCCAATAGTTCAGGGGTTCTGGCAACAGGTGCTGAAGGACTGCTCCAAGGTTATTGGCAGACCCTTGTCAACTGCCCAAGCCACTCTGGTGATGGGGGATGTTTCCTTTCTGGGCCATTTGATGACACCCGCTAAGGCATGGGTGCTGGTGGCCATCATGGAAGCAAAAAGGGCTATTCTGAGGAGGTGGCGGCTGCCCACTCCTCCTGCGACTGCCGAGTGGTGGGCTGCTATGGTGCAGCTTGCTACTTTTAAAAAACGTTCTGCAATGGGGAAAGGGCATCTCCCCAGATACTATAAGAAATGGGACGCATACTTACATTCACATATCTGTTCGGTTCCACCTCCCCCCCTTCAAAACCTGCCGATAGTTTAAACAGTGACGTCTCCCACACCCTACTGGAGTCCGCGTTTTTATAAGTATCAACTCTTTAAATATGGGATGCCCCGGGTTGAGGATAGCCTGGTGCTTTTTCCTCACAATGCATGGTCTGTCATCAGTCTGGCTTAATCACATAACTGGGTGTCACTTGTCATAGGCCCTCTCTCTGGAAGGTTCAGTATGACCTGGGTAAGGTGGAGGGACATGGAAAATGTGGTAGGGACCTAGCCAGAATAGAGTAGGGATGATGAGTTCTGGGAGACCCCCTTGGTTGGATGATAATACAATTACAGAGGCTGACTATTGTATATGTAAGTGTGGATTAAGTATTGTGAGTTTGAAGAGTAGAAGAGCCCTGTAAAGCGGGGACTGAATGTAAGAAGTAAATTTTATAGCTGATGCTGTCAGAGATATATTATTCCTGTGTGTAATACTGCAATGTGTAATCAGGCTTGAGACACTGGAGTTTATAAGCAGGAGGCTGGCTGGAGAGCCTCCACCATGGTTGGAAAAATTTGAAAACTAATAAAATCTTATATGATAAAAAAACAAAACAAAATCAAAGCATTGCTTCAGTCTTTTACAAGGGAAGAGCCTACATGATTGACTCTATTAAGATTTCTATGTAAGGCTGTGCTTTCAATGGTTCCAGCCTCCTATACTGAATGACCGGTTTAACTTTCAGATTCTAATAAGTTTGTCTTCACAAATTAGCTTATGTCAAAGGA
The DNA here is from genome assembly GCA_016271365.2 of Neoceratodus forsteri. Classification (NCBI taxonomy): domain Eukaryota; kingdom Metazoa; phylum Chordata; order Ceratodontiformes; family Ceratodontidae; genus Neoceratodus; species Neoceratodus forsteri. Next base: position 690,315,208 of record CM057454.1, on the reverse strand, counting down.
CAGTACTTGTTGCTTTACTTTTAGCGCTGGACTGCTTAAGGGTATCCCATGATATGGCCAAGTCAAAGTGAGAGACTCAGTTTGAATGACTCAGTTTGTCCATCTAAGATATAAGTGAGTGTGAAAGAGTAGCAAGGGGTAGTAAGAACGAGTGTTACAGGACAAGAACCGCAAACGAAGAATACAGTGACTGGAAGAGGAAGCTATACTGAATGACGATATAGGTGGTAGTTTGGGCAGGCAGTTTCCAGCTGGCCATTTGGTGTTGTATGGGGAGTCTATGCCTCCAGTGCAGAAGGACCCAGTTCAGAGCTGGCTAGGTGTGTGTGTATCATTTTGTTTTCTGTTGGTTGGGTACTTACATTTTTTTTCCCCATTCCCCAATCTCCAGGATTCGTGCTCCATGCTCCCCTGCCCTCTGGGATGTGGTCCTACCATCGGCAGGTTGCCACCCCAAATAGGTTCCTCTAGAATATTCCCCTGTACTCCAGTGTCAACCCCCGCATAAAAATTGAAGTATATATCGGGTGCAGATAGAATGGTGCAGATCATTGCTCTTTAGGGATCTACTGTAGTGCACGTCACTGTTCTTGTATTCGGTGATGTGCACTCGCTCATGTTGTGTTCATGATTCTTTCGTCGCTCATATCATATGGCACCCTACTTAAGTACAGTGTTTTTTTTTCAGAAATGCTAGTTGCTGTTAGTGTATAAGTAGATGGGATGCTTCAGGGTTGGTTCCAGGGATTGCATTTCTTCTTCGGTCGACTGTTTCTTTTTCTTTGGATGCTGATGAGCCAAATTCCTGGTTTGGTTGCAATTCATATGGAATATTTAACCTTTCCCGTCTCTTTGCTTGAGTGTTGTGCCTTCTTATTTTTCCTCATTTTATGGGAGGCCATCGATTCAACATCAGAATGTATTACCGACGATTAGAGTTGAGCGATGGCTCCACCTCACCTTTCCCTTTTGTTTAGCTGTTTATGTTCTCCTGCTAGTATTTCTGTAGCTACATAAATACTTTTTAACATTCTTGGTGCTGTCTATACCTAGACAGAATGCCCTGCTGCTCCATAAGATATTCTGCTGCTAAATACATATCTCAGAGGTGGAGAGTCCCACTGCAGTATCCTTGAGGCATGTGCAGCACCAGACAGCTGTCTCCTTCATCTGACCACTTTCCTTTATTATTACGATATTGGGAATTGGTTATTCCTCTTATTTATGCTCGTTCCAGCATGGGGGACCCTGCATTTTTGATCCAGTTCTTTCCCACTTCTTCTTTTCCAGTTCTTTTCTAAGTCCCTGGCAGTTCGAGGAACCCAGGCTGCGGGACAACACTGAGATTTTACCTTTTAGACTACTTTTTTCTACATTAATATTTTTTTTCTCTTTAACTGATCCTTTGGTGACCCTTTAGGTTTCACTTTGCACCCCCAGGTTTAGGTGCAGGCTCCTCACTATTTAAATATCAGCAGCTTGGTAGTTTAAAGTGTTTAATATAAGTACCCGCTTGTTTTGTATCAAACTTTAAGAACAGCTGATGCCATTTAGGGAACTTTAATAAAACATAATATTTGGACACAGTTCTGCTCATATTTCACATTAGTTCTGCATTTCTCCACCCCATTATTTATTATTGAGGTTATTTGTATGAAAACAGGATATTTGCTCTTGAAGGGTTCATCTGTTCCTTGTGCTTTCTCCCTACCTGAGGTCATACTCCTCTGTATGTGACATCACAGTTACTCCCATGGCAACATATTGAGATTTCACAACAGAGGATTATGGCATGAAGTAGGAAGTAAGCTAAAGAGGCAGATGAACTCTTATGGATGCACAGCATGTTTTCATGCAAATTTCCTCATTGATAAATAATGTGGGGGGAGTCTATGTAATACATATAGAATGCAAGTTAAATTGTACCTAAATATTATGTTTTTCAAAGTTTTCTTTGAGGCATCAGCAGCTCTTTAACCTACAGAAAAGGCACTAGAGCTTCCCAGTAATGACTTTTATTAGACCACTGAATCTAACTGGCTGTGGGCTTATACTGTATATCCATATGTTTTCCCGTGCCCCAATACTCCATTGGTTTCAACAGTGTGGAGTTGGGGATGGTTACCACAATGCTTTTGTATGTATTAATATGCTTGACATAAGTCAGGTTCGAATTAAACCTGGGGGTTATGGGCTAGACCTGATTCTACCCCGGTAACATTTTTTCACCTCTTGACATTACTAAGGAGCTATGATTTATACACAGCTCCCTACCTTGGAAGTTCATTATGGCCTTTTTTTGTATTTTGACATGTTTCTGGATGTTTTGCAGTTTAGAGTCTGCCTGATTGGCAGATTGTTTTTTTGATAGCCAATCTCTCACCTTACATTCAGTTTGGACTACACAATCTTTATTACTCTTCTTCAACCTACATACAGCTTTCTATCTTAAAGTTTCATTGTGGCTTCTTTTGTTTCTTGTTATGTTTTTGACTGTTTTGAAATTTGGATTCTGCCTGGTTGGCAAATTGTTCTCTGTTAGAATATTTTGTTTTCATATTACATGGGCTATACAATTTCCACTGCTTATATTTATGCACTATTATATTCGAATATGTGGCAAGGCATGGGCATCTTGTTATTTAGGTGGCAGTAAACAGGTCTTTTTTTTTACATTGGTGAGATCTACTATGTCGCAAGTATTGTCCTACATCACTGGAATTCATAACCCTGTTAAATGCTATTGCCTCCTACAGTATTTTTGGCAACAATATGTGGATATCATCCTACTTCAAGAAACACATCTATCTCCAAATGAACATAGAACATACTTGAAATTTGATTTTAGTCAAGTTTGTTTCCCCTCATATAAATCTGGCCAATGGAGGGGGGGGCAATATTAACCCTCTGTCAGTGAGGCTTCCCATTTGATATCCAAACTTGTGATGCTGATGAAGCTGGCTGCTGTGTTATTGTTACTAGTCATTTATATGGGAGACCCATTACATTAGTGAATCCCTACTCCCCCTGGCATAGACCATAGGGTTTTGCCCCCATTTTTTGTCTGTATTGCTAGGCAATTACAAAAAGATAGATAGACAGGCAGACAGGCAGACAGACAGACAGACAGACAGACAGACAGATAGATAGATAGATAGATAGATAGATAGATAGATAGATAAAAAAACTTTAGTTTTCAACAGGATTTAAGTTTTAGGACTAGATAGCCCTGTTCTGCAAAGCTCTCCTGATATTCAAATGGATCCAAACAATGTAATTTTATACACATACAGTATGTACAAAGTTACAAAAGCATTTTATAAAATATTTACATGACATGGATCATCTAACAAATTCAGATAACAAACATTTTATTTATTTATTTATTTATTCATTTAGACAGCAGTTTGGAAAACCTTTGAGCCATAGGCTCATTTACAAAGGTACCTTGTCACAGTAAGACAAATGAAAATACACAGTATAACAGTATAACACAGTATAACAGTAACTTAAGACATAGATACAAACAAGCTGGTACAGGTAGGATTGATGCAAACAATACCAGAGTTATGTTGTCCTTAGCAGCTTAGTAGTAAGCTTTGTCATAAGTATTGAGTACGGCTTTGACTAGTGGCAATTACAGCTTCGGGTGTTAACAAGGTGGTTCTGTAAGGAAGTTTTGAAGCACGATATAGTTGGAGCTTCGGAGATGGAGGGGGGCAGTGTGTTGAACCAGGAGGGGGCCCTAAAGCTGAAGGCTCTTTGGCCGTGAGAGGTCCTAGCTCTAGGGATAACAAGAGAGGTTTTCCCAGAGGTCCGAGTATAAACTAGTGGGACAGAGCGGTGGATGGTGGTGGTCAATCCTGGTGGGGATAGCCCAAGGAGGGTCTTTTTTGTAAGGGTACAGGTCAGATATTTGAGGCGCTCATCAAGATCAAGTACCAGCACTTTAGCGTACAGTAGACAGGTGTGTGTTAGCCTAGGTGCCCCAGTAATTAACCTGCAGGCCTTATTCAGAGTAGTGAGAATTTTATGGAGTGCAGTCTGATCAGCAGCACCATACACCGGCAGTCCATAGTCCACTAGGGACAGGATAGAGGAGGTGACTGCGAGTTGAAGAGCCTCTGGGGGGAGGCAGTGTTTATACCGATGTAAGATGCCCAATCAGATATTAGTGGCAGTGGCTAGGGCAGCGATGCGTCCATGGAAGGAGAGGGAAAGGTCAAAATGGATCCCTAGGTATTTATAGGAGCAAACTTGTTCGAGTGGGAAAGAGGACCCAGAGTGAATGAGGAGTTTGAAGTTGCAGGACTTGTTTTGAGGATGAGTGAAGAACATGGTTTTGGTTTTTTTAAGCTTTATCACCAATCTACGTTCCTTGAACCAGCCCTCGGCTTCGGTGAAGGACTTCTGCAGCGAGTTCTGGAGGGTAATAGGGTTAATACTTGAGGCAAAGATGACTGCATCATCAGCGTATAATAGAATGTCTCCAGCAAGAGCGTGGAAGGGTGTTAACGTAAAGGGAGAATAGTAAGGGGCCCAGAATGGAGCCCTGGGGAACCCCAGAAAAGATGGGACAGATGTCTGAGTAGGTCCCATTAATTTTTACATGCTGTGAGCGGTCAGACAGATAACTGGTGCATCAGGAGATAGGTCCAGCAGCAAAACCAGAGAGACTAAGGGCATCAAGAAGGAGGGGTTGGGAGACAGTGTCGAAAGCTTTAGAGGGGTCAATGAAGACCGCACCAGCCAGAGAACCAGTGTCTAAGGAGGAGTGGAGAAAGTTGGAGAACTCTAGGAGGGCTGTGTTGGTACTGTGGCCCGCTCGGAAGCCATGCTTCTCAGGACATAGGACATAGTAGGTGGCTAGGTAGTCAGAGATTTGAGAGGCCACCACTTTTTCCAAGGCTTTGGAGAGAGGAGAGAGAATGGGGATTGGCCGATAGTTTCCAGCCACAGTCCTATCACCACCTTTAAAGATAGGGGTGACAGTGGTGACTTTCCAGGCAGTTGGAACCTTCCTCAGGCAAAGAGAGTGGTTGATGAGGCACGTGATCGGGGTAACGACTGTGTCGAAGACCAGCCGTAGGATACACGGATCCAGGGTGTCACTGCCCGTGCTATTGCTCTTGAGGGCAGTGACAAGGTGCGGCCTAAGTTCTTGGGCAGAAACACGATGGAGGAGAAAATAAGTGCAAGAAAGATTTAGGGCAGGTGCTGGGAGAGAGGGTCAAAAAATTTGTAGGAGGATAGGCTAAGGTCAGTGAATGAGGTGTTGAGGTGGTTGGCTATGAGGGCTGGGTCTGAGAAGATCGCACCATTAATGTTGATCTGGTGGGTGGGGGAGTGCACCCATTTAACTGTTTAATGTTATCCCAGAAGGTTCTGGGGTTCCCCATGAGGCAGTGAGTGAGGACCGATAGTGCTCAGACTTGGCCTTTCTGATGCCGAGTGCACTTGTTTGGGCAGCATATAACTGCTCGTCACTGGGCCAGCCAGTCTAAATGGCATGGTGCTACAGGTTGTCCCTATGTTTGAGCTGGTGGATCAAAGCTGGGGTTACCAGGGGGCATTCTGCCTTTTAGAATGGCATGGTCAGACATTGGGGCAAAGATATCACAGAGTATTATTAAAAGTTCGGGTAAAGAAGGAGAGAGCTGTGTCAATGTCAGGAGTTGCCTGTATAGGAGACCAGTCAATTAGGGACAGAAGTTCCTTAAGTTTTATCAGTCCACCAGGTATTAGACGCCGCCAGCATGTGGACTGTGCTATGGGTTTGGGGACTGAGGATGACCAGTGGAATAGAATGGGGGAGTGATCGCTGAGAGAGTCTGGGAGGACTTGTACATTGGGGATCCGATTAGGGCGGTTGGTGAGTACCACATCAAGCAGGGTACTGGAGCCTCTCTTGGGGTTAGTCCTGGTAGCGTGGGTAACTAGTTGCTTTAGGTCTATTGCAGAAAAGGAGTCATGGGTAGAGGAGGAGGAGGGGCTGAGCCAGTTGACATTTAAGTCACCCACCCGAATTTGATCAGTGGAAGGAGGTAGTGAGGAAAGGTATTCTGTAAGAGAGGCAATGGCCTGTGTTTGGTCCCTGGGGGGCACGTATGCAGTAGTCAGATAAAGAGGTCCCTTTAAAGGGTCAGGAGTTAGTTTCAGCGTAAGCGCCTGGGCCCTGGAGTCAAGGATGGGAGCAGGCAGGGCTAGTACGGGGGAGAGATTCCTTGATATAAATAGCGCAGCTGCTGCCCTGTCTCCCAACACGGTCAGACCGGAAGAGGGTGAAACCAGGAAGGGAGACTAGGGAGTCAGGGGAGGATTTTGACAGCCAAGTCTCAACCAGAGCGATGACATCAGGGTTAATTGATGTGACCAGGCATTGTAGTGAGTCAAACTTTTTTAGGAGGCTACAGATATTCATGGAGACCATGCATAGGTCTGTGGTGCTAGTCGGGGAGCTCCTGGGAACTGGGCCAGGGTTTGGATGAATGTTCCCTGACAGGAGTAGTAGCATGACTAACACCCTGGCTGGGAGATGGTGAGAGATTTTCCTACGATTGACATGAGGGGGGAGGGGAGGCTAAGGGAGCAGGGGGTGGGCAGGGTGGTACAGGAAGGGAAGGCAAGAATAAGAAGACACCCAGATGTGCCTGAGGCAAGGCAGAAGCTAAGGGGAGGGCAGGGAGGACCAAGACACACAGAGGTCCCAAGGGGCAAGAGAGCAGGTTCAGGAGCATGGGGAGGGAGGGGGTGCCAGGGCACAGTGTGGAGTAGCAGATGGGTAAGTGGGCAAGTGCACTGCTAGTGGGGATAGGCACAGGCAGAGCGTGAGGCAGGGCAACTACATTGTGGTGAGCAAGATCCAAGGGAAGTAGTACTGTACAGGTAGGAGTAGGAGCAGCAAGGGAGCATAGGTCCCTCTAGTGGCCAGCAGGTATAACCTGCAAATGGGAAAGTGGGGAGATAGGGTTCTGGGCAACAGGACGTGATGTCACCAGATGTGATGTCATGGGGTGGATCCTTAATTGACAGCCGCCCCTGGGTGGTGAGGGTGGTTGGGGTGGGCGGGCAGACGGCGCAGCTGCCGGGCTAGCACCCCTGCGGTGTCCAGACGAAGAGAAGAGGCTCTCTTTACCGCGAAAGTTATCAGGCTGGAAATTCAGCTTCTTCAGCTCCTCAGGTGAGCTGCTTGTGTTGCTTGTTTGTCCAGCATGGCTGCCGCGGTCGGCAGTGAGCTTGGGGTGGGGTGCCTATGTAGTGGAGAAAACAAAGCCTCTCATTACTGTGCAGCTGGAGAAAATGTTGTGACTTACACAAAGGGGCTCCACTCTAAGCAAACAGGGCTATTCCTAAATGAGGTTACACTAGGACCCAGCTATCCTAATACCTTCAGTTACAAGCACAATTAGATCCAATACCACAATATTAAACAAGTCTGCTCTATATTAGCTGCTTAGTATATCTGGCTTTAAGGTATAATCAATAATTAGATCCAATACCACAATATTAAACAAGTCTGCTCTATATTAGCTGCTTAGTATATCTGGCTTTAAGGTATAATCAGCAAGGCAACTCTAGGGCACCCAGTGAATCCCTAGCTTTACACTTCAGCATTAGTAGCACAAAGAGAAGCAAATAACAAGCCCACCCAGCGGTGAACAGGGAACAAAGTTCATAAAATATAAGTGTTCATCAGGTAGCACCCCCCTGCAGGCGTCCAGACGAAAAGAAGAGGCTCTCTTTACCTCAAAAGTTATCAGGCTGGAAATTCAGCTTCTTCAGCTCCTCAGGTGAGCTGCTTGTGTTGCTTGTTTGTCCAGAGTGCCTGCTGCGGTTGGCAGTGAGCTTGTGGGGGGGGGCTGCCTATGTAGTGGAGAAAACAAAGCCTCTCATTACTATGCAGCGGGAGAAAATGTTGTGACTTACACAAAGGGGCTCCACTCTAAGCAAACAGGGCTATTCCAAAATGAGGTCACACTAGAACCCAGCTATCCTAATACCTTCAGTTACAAGCACAATTAGATCCAGTACCATAATATTAAACAAGTCTGCTCTATATTAGCTGCTTAGTATATCTGGCTTTAAGGCATAATCAATAATTAGATCCAATACCACAATATTAAACAAGTCTGCTCTATATTAGCTGCTTAGTATATCTGGCTTTAAGGTATAATCAGCAATTAGATCCAATACCACAATATTAAACAAGTCTGCTCTATATTAGCTGCTTAGTATATCTGGCTTTAAGGTATAATCAGCAAGGCAACTCTAGGGCACCCAGTGAATCCCTAGCTTTACACTTCAGCATTAGTAGCACAAAGAGAAGCAAATAACAAGTCCACCTAGTTGTGAACAGGGAACAAAGTTCATAAAATATAAGTGTTCATCAGGTAGCACCCCCCTGCAGGCGTCCAGATGAAGAGAAGAGGCTCTCTTTACCTCGAAAGTTATCAGGCTGGAAATTCAGCTTCTTCAGCTCCTCAGGTGAGCTGCTTGTGTTGCTTGTTTGTCCAGAGTGCCTGCCACGGTCGGCAGTGAGCTTGCTTCTATCTTACAATTTTAAATAGATGCTAATATTAAGAAACTTTGAAATATTAGCATGTCCTTAAGAGGCACCAGACTCTGATTTATCAATAAACATGAAAATCATCTGCTAGACACCTATTTTGAATTCACTGAGGTCTTAACCAAAATTTCCTTTGTTTGCTGTAATACAAAACCCCTGTGATCTAATCAAAGCTAGTGTATCTTTCCTTCAATACAGTATCAATATTAGTTTTAAAAATCCTTAAGGTTTTCACTTTTCTAACTCCCAGTTCATATTCATTTCAAGTTTTTGGTAAAATAAATATCGCCTTTGTATTTTACTATAAGAATTATTCACAAAGGGGACCACTAAACATCTATTTTTTTAATTCTCTCAAATTATGTCCATAATTGTTTGCCTGGGCAAATCTGGATGAGGACATATTTTCACCACAAAATTCTTTAAAAGCCATTACTTCAATTTGTTTTTTTCTTTGAATTACTAAGGTGTCCCACTCTAACTGTTCTAACATGCTACAATGGTGGCTGCCATAATGATACTTCAAAATGAATAGGGCCATCCTATAGTAAGTCTTATCCAGTTTATCTAACTGTGCCTGAGTGGCATGTTGATAGGTATTACCATACTCTAAAATAGGTAACAAGAGCTGCTGGGTGATCCTATTTCTTGATTCTTTTGATAGTATCAAGGCTTTTCTGTGGAGAACTCTTAGCCTAGTATTTACATTACTTTGCTACAGTATTGGCTGTATGTTCACTAAACATGAGCACATTGTCAATTTGAACTCCTAAATACTTGTAGCAGGTTATTACTTCTAATCTTTGTTCATCTAATGTAGTTACAGGCTATTTCTAAGTCTGATTTTGCACCTTTAGCGCTATATTCCATGACCTGAATTTTTTTCTTACATTATATCATTCTTGATTCCCTTATCCAGTATTGTAGGATATTGAAGTTAAGCGGCAAAAGATTTTGGAGTTTGATTCTACTCTTTTCTCTGCCTATCAGTACCATATCATCTGCGTATAAGCACATATCACATCTTTATTATCATTTGTGGCAGGGGATTTACATAAATCAAAAATAACAGAGGACCCAGAATTGAGCCCTGGAGTATCCATATATATATATACATATATATATATATATATATATATATATATATATATATATATATATATATATATGTCTTCCCTATCTGACAAACTACCACCAATATAGACTTGCTGTGTTCGCTAAGTCAAATTGATTTATTTTATTTGGTTTTTGTTTACCGGGTAAGTACACTAGACAACAATGTTGCCTATATTCAGGCACGACCCGGGAGAGTACAGGCAGGGGAGACCAGAGTCAACATTAAAGAGTATTTCATGAAGCAGCATGAGGTGAGAACAAACATTTGAACAGTATACAGCTAGGTACAGTCATTATCAGTGATGACAAAGAGAAACAGATAACATTACATTAATTATTTTTATCTGATGATACATCAATGACTAAATTGAAATGGCAAACAGCAAACAAAACTTAAATGAAGTAGCATTATAACAATAGATTTCTGCTGGATGTGGGAAACTTTCAGATTTTGGAGACCAGCAGGAAATCAGTAAGTGCCATAGGGAGGAGAAAATGCTAGGAGAGAGGCTCAAGTTACAGCACAAGAGCAGCAGTCGGATTCTAATAAGTGTGCCTGAAGACCCAGTTTAAAGGCCTTGTGGGATTTGGAGAGTTTGATGTGGGAGGGAATGGAGTTCCAGGAGCGGGGGGCAGATATGGTGAAGGATTGTTCTCCTTATTTTGTGAGATATCTGGGAATTTAAAGTTGGGTTTGAGCAGATGCCCTGAGGAGGTATGCTTGGGAGAGCTGAGTTAATAGTTTGGCAAGGTATTTAGGGGACCCCATTCTGATAATATTATCAATTGTACAGCCTGCAGAATAGTGTCTGAGCGAGTCTGGGGAGAGCCAATTTAGTTTCGAGTAGAGTAGGCAATGATTGGCAAGTCTGTGAGCTGAGAGAGCAAATCTGCATATACTGTTATAGCAGGTGCTCCATTTCTGGAGTGCTCCTTTGCTAGCTTTAAGGTAAACCTGAGAGAAATACGTCAGAGCAGGGAGGAGAAATTCTTGTGCAATAGCAAGCTGGGCAGCATCATTAAGGGAGGATCTAATTTTAAAGGCAAGGCCAAGTTTTGAGTAAACTGTCTTACATGTAGCTGCAATGTGAAGGTTAAAGTCAAGAGATGGGTCGAGAGTGACTCCTAGATACCTGAAGGAGGTAACAAATTCAAGAGGGGAGTCATCTAGAGAATGTATAAATAAGTCTGGAGTAAGAGATCTGATTCTTGACAGGGGGCCAAAAAGCATAGTTACAGTTTTCTTAGCATTCATTAGGAGCCTGTTCTGTAGTAACCACTCCTGCAAGCAGTTGAAGTCTGCTTGAAGATGTGCCCTTACTGATAAGGGATCTTTACCACTGGAGAGAAGCACCATGTCATCAGCATAAAGGATCAACGAGGAGGAGCAGGGAAGGGAGGGCAAGTTGTTAATGAAAAGAGAGAAAAGTAGTGGGCCAAGAATAGATCCTTGGGGGACTCCAACAGAGGTAGGGGAAAAACTTGAGACGGCGGATTCAATTTGGACAAATTGCAACCTCCCTGAGAGGTAGCTATTGAACCAGGAGATGGTCAACAGGTCAAAGCCAAGGCGGGACAGTTTGGAAAGTAGCAGAGAGTGATTCACAAGGTCAAATGCCTTTGTGAGATTGATAAATATGGCCTCAGTGAGCAGGTTCTTATCCATCGCTGTAAGGACTGCATTAGTCAGCTGAAGTAGTGCAGCTGTGGTGCTGTGTCCTGTTCGGAATCCGCTGTAGGGGAATAAGGTTGTGAAGGCAGGTAATTTGTGACCTGAGTAACGATGGCCTTCTCGAAAGTTTATTTAGGGTAGAGAGAATGGCAATTGGTCTATAGTTTGACATATTTTTGGTATCCCCTTTTTTGTGAACAGGGACAACGCGAGCGGTTTTCCACAATGTTGGTACTGTTTGGGTTATTATGGAAAGATTGAAGATTCTTGCAATAGGAACAACAAGGGCAGGGGCTGCCTGCTTCAAGAAGCTTGGCAGTAGCCCATCTGGGCCAGCAGATCCATAAGGGGATACTGATTTGAGGAGAAGCAGCACGTCGGTGGAGGAGACTAATGAGAGATGAAAAGGGGTTTCATGCGAAATTTGCACCTCAGGAGGAGGTGAAAGAGGTTGGTTGAATTTCTCAGTGTATTCAGAGAGATCTGAGAATTGTGCATTAAGAGCATTAGCAATAGTAGGTAACTTATTACAGTTTGCGTCATTCAGTATCATGTTGGTAATGGCCGTCTTGGGCCTTTGCCCAATGAAATTTCTGATGTGGTTCCAAAAATCCCTGGTATCCCCAACTGAAGATTGGAGAAGCTTAAGGCAGTTGCTCCTTTTTGCCTTCTGAATATCTTTTTTGCAGGCATTTCTCAGTTGTCTATAGTTAACCCAGTCTTCTGATTGTTGGGACTTCTTTGCCAAGGTCCAGGCCTTGTCTCTTTTTATCATGGCTCAAAGGAGGTCTTTTTTTAGTCATTTACTGTATTAGGGGAGCCCCTGAGATGCCTTTTTTTCAGAGGGATGTGCAGATCCTGAAGGGCAAGAAGCTGAGACATCAGGTATTCAAGTGCAGTGTTTACATCATCAGTATAATAGATGGGAGACCATTCTATATTATTAATATCCTCTAGAAGTGCAGTTCAGTTTAGTTTGGCAAAATCCCGAAACTGAATGATTCTTGGGGGTTTAAGGCAGTGGCCATTCCAGATACAGAAAGTAGGCAGGTGATCACTAATAGAATCCAAAAGGTCCCTGCAGCAATTATTTTATTAGATCTATTTGTAGCCATCCAGTCCAGGAAACATTGGTGCTCCAAGTTGGAAGAGATGCGTCTAGGGCTAGAGATAAGTTGAGCGAGGTTAAGTCGGGTGAGAGCTTCAGTATATGTACCGGCGTGACTCCCTGATAGGTCTAGGTTGAAGTCTCCCATTAGTATGACTTCAGATCTACCCTTTAGAGTGGCCAGATAATCCAAGAGCCCATTTAAGCCAGGGAGAGCCCCCTTTGGAGGATTGTAGGCACAGATCAGATTTAGCCTTTTATCACCCCCTAGTTGTAGAACCATATGCAGAGCTTCACAGTGATTTGTTATTCAAGACTGGAGTACTGAGACATTGAGATGCTCTTTATAATAAAGGGCAACTCCTCCACCCTTTTGTTTGGTGGGGCAATCAGATCTGGACAAGCTGTAGCCAGATATTTTGTGCATGAAATCAGGCATCTCTGGCCTGAGCCATGTTTCATTAGTCCTAGTATGTCCGGACAGTAGTGGGCTATCCAGGCTTCAAGTTCAGGAAAGTTTGCTGGCAAACTTCTGATATTCATGTGGGCAATTTTCATGCCCTTAGGGGAAAACCATGAGGAGTCATCCATGGACCTGGCATTCCAAGGAGGGCCAGGGTTAGATTCTATGTCTCCTGATAAGCATAAGTGCAGAAGCATCACCCAAACTTCTTTGTAGAATCTGTAACTGTGCTTGAGGTATTTGGGCATTCTGGGGGGGGGGGTGGTAGAGAAGGAAATGCCCTAATTTGGAAGGATGAGTTATATGGAGGGACAGGTTAGGAGAAGGGAGCAAGGTTCTAGTTGGTATAAGATTGGAGAAGACAAAGGAGAATTCTTCATGGCAGTGGGACCCAGGGTATCCAGCTGGTTAAAATAATAACTGGGTCATCACTGAATCAGACATGCAAACAGATGAGACACTCTAATAAAATTCTGTAACCAACCAAATTTAAAGCCTTTGAGAGGTCAATGAACACCAAAGCAACAGACTCACCCCCTCCAAACTATTGGGGACAATGCTGATACAGTGTGCCAGTGCAGTGTCCATTGACCTCCCTTCCCTAACCCCCCCCCCGACAATTTTATATAAGCTTGTATTTTTCTGAGTATTCATATATTTGATTACATGCCAATTTCTCAAATAATTTCGACAATGTTGGCAGCAAGGCTGTAGGCTGGTAGTTTGTCAATTTATCTTTAACACCCCCTTTGTACAGTAGATTGGTATAATCATTGGATTTTTCCAGAGTTCGGGATATATTCCCTGTTCCAGGTTGGAATTAAATATTCCAGCGAGAACTGGAGCTATCTGTTCTGCAGAATATTTTATAACCTTTATCTCAACCTGATCTGGTCCAGTAGACTTCTGTGAGGTCAGTTTATATATTTGTTTCAAAATCTCAGCTGGTTTTAACACTCTTAAAATAGAACTTTGGAAGTTTCTCATCAAATTATATATTATTTACAGACCTCAAACAGTTTGTATCACCGTTTGGTAAACACTCAGTTTTTATGTTAGGAAGTTGGCAAAAGTAATGATTTAGGCTGTTTGCTTTTTGACTAGTTGTCATCTCAACACGTCTATCATCTTTTAAACATATTACTTGATCCTTTTTTTGTATTACCTTCTAGTTGTTTTATTAAATTCCAGTACATTGCTGGATTTTTTGTTTGATTTATTTTATTTCAGTAATACTTTCTTTTTGGATTTTTTTATCATGCTTTTACATTTGTTCCTAACCTTTATAAACAATTCCCAGACCTCAGACTCCAATGTTCAATTTGCTTTCTTCCAAACTCTATCTTTCCATCTAATCAGATTTTTTTTTTTATCTTTTAATCAACCCATGGGAGATGTCTGTTTCTTTCATTAATTGATTTAAAGGGAGAGTTTTATGTTACGGACATCCAAAAAATAGTTTGCTAATTCCCTGATAGCTACTGTAAGTCCACATCTGGAATAAGATTTAATCTATCCCAGTTAAGTTGGCCTGTTTGTACAGTATGTAATTAGAAAACATGTTTATTAAAGTTCGTAAGGTCTCTAATGTGTTTGGAACTGAATGTACTCTATCAAAGCTTTGGTTCTAGTTCACATTCTATATAACAATGGTCCCCTGGATTCGGTGTTCCTGCCTTGTAGCTCAATACTTCAATACCTGAAGTCTTGAAAATTTAATTTAAGATGTTATCATTAGGGATGTAAGTTTGTCATGGATGAGGTTTTAATGACTCATTGTTTGTTCATGAAATCATAAGTAAATAGTAGTAAATGTTGTGGCATTGCCATCATTGCTACATTCCGATGACACTAGTGAAAGTCATGGAAGTCCTGAATAAAGATCAAACGTCATGGAATCAATGACATGTATGACTGCCATGACAAACTTACATCCCTAGTTATCATTACTAGAACAATTTACGTGGGCAACTTACTTGGGAAGGGGATTTGAATTTTACTCTGAATCCTGAATTAGATTCCTCAGATTCAAAGGCCTATCACTTCTCTCCTGCGCATAAATATTTGTGTAGAACTTTACACCAGCTAGGTATTATTGATAGTTGGCACCATTTACATTCCTTGCAAAGACACCACATGCATTATGCTTCTCTTCACAATAGCTTTTCCAGATTAGATTGTCTTTTCACAACCATTAGGCATGCCAGCACCTTGCAAGATTTCCAACATGATCCACTTCACTTATCTGACCATACTCAGCTAAACACCCTTTTCTCTTTAAGAAAACCCACATGCCAAACTCTCTGGCATTTACACCCAGGCCTCCTCCGAGACCAAGAACTTCATAAGAAGTTGGAAAATCAAGTCTCCCAGTTTCTTCAGTACAATGATAATAGAATCATCACCCCAAGCATTTTATGGGGTGCACTCAAATCAGTTCTTCGAGGCACCATCATAGCACATGCTTTGTCCTTACATAAGGAACATGAATGTAAAATGCAGGAACTTCAACATGCCCTTTGCACTTATGCAAGGTAATATGTCAGTTCACTTACAGATATTAGAGATTAAGGCCCAGCTTCAAACATTCCTAGACCAAAAGGTATAACATTCCCTTTTTAAGTTTGTTGAGCGTGCAAGCACAAATGAACTTGTTGAGATGAGAGTTGCTAAACGTGTATGAGTGGTGCCAGCCCAATGACCAGCGGTGCTGCAGGGGCCAGTCTGTGGTCAGCAAATCATCAGACAGTGTCCTGATGACACTGGTTTGCTGAGGGTGCTGGCCTTGGCAAACATTTCAAAGGACAGAGCCCAGGGTTGGCTCTGTCCTGTGAAATGTAAGCCCTTCAGCTGCAGCTCAGTGCTTCTTTCCTGGTTAAACAATTTTCCCATTCACTGCAGCTCAGTGCATCTTTTCTGGTTAAACAATTTCCTCGTTCCCTGCAGCTCAGTGTGTCTTTCCTGGTTAAACAATTTCCCTGTTCCCTGCAGCCCCTTAGTGTATCTTTCCTTGTTAAATAATTTCCCTGTTCCCTGTAGCCCCTTAGTGTGCTTTTCCTGGTTAAACAATTTCCCTGTTCCCTGCAGCCCCTTTCCCAGTTAAACAATTTCCCCGTTCCCTGTAGCTCACTGTGTCTTTCCTGGTTAACCAATTTCCCCATTCCCTGCAGCCCCTTAGTGTGTTTTTCCTGGTTAAACAATTTCCCCTTTCCAACATCATGATGCCCACTCCCAATGTCGACAATGGCATGCCCCCCTCCCCCCGAGACACACAAGCACACACACACACACATACACACACACTGTTGTGGCACACTGGGAGCCCACCCCAGTGTGCCTAAATGTTAAAAATTCCTGTAAAATAGAAAAACCATCCACCCAAAGTCTTTTTTATTTTACCTGTAAAAGGAAACCTTTCAGCATCATCTCCCTAATCCCCTCCCCACCCCAACCCTCCCTCTGCACCCACCTTCCTGCACCCCCTCACCCATACCACCTCCGGAGGACTAGAGCCATGATCTTCACTGGTCTGGGATACATCTATGCTCTTCAAAGCCAAACTAATAACGGAGGAATTGGGTAAGCCTGTAAAATGGGACTTAATGGGGGGGTTCAACTTAGGTTGATATCTCAGCCATTTTTAGGAATTTTGGCCCCAAATTTTCAACATGGGGTTCTTGGGACCCCACCTCATGAACAGGTGATTTCGTAGTCACTGCGCAGAATCACTTTTCAGGACCAATTATGGAAATAACAGTGCCACTGCTCATGAGGTGGGGTCGCAAAAAAGGCCATGTTGACAATTTGGTGGAAAAATTCCAAAAAATGCCTGTGTTACCAGTATGCATTGCAGTTTCTATGCACACTCGTAACTTTGCTAATTTTTTATATTTTCACTCCAGATTTTCAACACTGCCATTTTTTCACATCTTATAAACAGTACAGCTATCATTTTTCACATCCTGCCCAAAATGTGTTTTTGCACCTGTGGCCCAGAATGGCGTAGTCAGTGTGCAGAATTAGCTTTCAGGATTGAGTAACAAAATTACAGTGCTACTGTTCATGAGGGGAGGTCCCAAAAAGACCATGTTTAAAATGTGGTGAAAAAATTCCACAAAATGCCCGTGTTATGAGTGTGCATTGCACAGAGTCTATACACTGTTGTATCTTTGCCAATTTTTTATATTTCACTCCAGATTTTCAACATTGCCATTTTTTCGCACTTCTTCATGAACAGTACAGCTGTAATGTTTTTGCATCCTGCCTGAAATGTGTTTTTGCACCCATGGTGCAGAATGGCACTGTCACTCTGCAAAACTACCTTTTGGCATGAGTGAACAAAATGACAGTGGCACTCTTCATGAGGTGGGATACCAAAAAGGCCATGTTGAAATGTGGTGACACAGCTCCAAAAAATGGCTAAGTTACACCCAGTCATTCACAATTTTCTATGCACTCATGTAACTTTGATCATTTTCAATATTTTCACTCTAAATTTTCAATATAGCCTTTTTATCACACCGCTTCATGAACAGTACAGCTGTCATACAACTTTCTATTGCTCTTTATCAATAAAACTCTTCCTGCACTACTACACTGTCACATACTTCCTTATCTCTACGCATGATAAACTTTCGGCATTGACAAATGCTTGTTTACCTTAGACAGTGATACTGTGAAGGTGAAGTCTGCAGTACACGCACCTTAGCTAGGTGCCTCAAAATGCACAAAGTAGTGGCCACTACAACCAAGCTCCATCATCCAGGTGCAGGTGTACTCACCTATAATGAAACTGAGATCTTGAACATATTCAAGACTTATTACTCTATGCTATATATTCCTGAAACCCCTTTACCTTCAGAATAACAAACTCAATTATTTTTAAGCCAGGTCCATTTACAATACATTCACTTTCTCATCAGCAAGATCAAGGACCTACATCTTCAATTTCCATGGCAGAAATTCTTCATGGAATTAAGCCAGCTAAAGCAAGTAAGTGCCTGGGCATTGATGACTTTGCATCAGAATTTTATAAAATTCTTTCCCTCGGGAACATCTTGACCTTGCTTCTCCTTTGTCTCTTTCACTCCCGTCAGGAGGGAGATTCCCCACCGCCCTTCTAAAGCCAGATAAAGATCTTACTTCTCCAGTCCTATACCATCCAATCTCTATTTTGAACCTTGATTATAAATTATTTATGTCCATCTGGGCACATTGGTTAGAGGGTCTCCTCTGTGCCTTCTTGTACTTGGACCAGGCAGGGTTTGTTTGAAAATGACAAGACCATGACAGTGTTCATTGAATACTACTTTTCTTGGACTATGTTCATCACTGCTCCATCCCCCCTGGTCCTGGACAGCTTGGATGCAGAGAAGGCCTTTGACTGCCTGTCATGGCCTTTTCTGTGGGCGACTTTAAAGGTGTTTTGTTTTCCCCTAGATTTTATCAATATGTTACAACTCCTCTCTCCTTCTGCTTTGGTTAAAATTAACAGATCTATTTCTTAATCTTTCACTTTAGAGAGAGGCACCCAGCAAAGCTGCCCCTTTTCCCAGTGTTATTTGCTTCATGTATTGAACCATTAGCCTCTCATACAGGTATATGACAATGCCCAGATATCCTGGGCATTCTGCTAGGTGGACGGGACTACAAAATCACCTTATTCACTGATAATATTCTACTAACCCTAATCAATCCAGTTACATCTCTTGTGACAGTTTCTGATCTTTTAACCAGATTCAAGCTAACAGCTGATTTCCATTTAAACAGACACAAAACACAAGTATTGGCCGTCAATTATACTCTGCCTTAACAAATTAAAGACCTAGTTAGCATCCATTGGAATCAAAACTCCCCGAAATATCTTGCTGTATATATTACTAAACACCCAGATCATTTAGAACTACTTAATTACGAGCCCCTAATGACAGCAATAACAGAGGATTTAAGCCACTGGTCTTTGTTAAACCTATCTTTTCTGCAGAGGGTTGAAGTTATCCACATAAATATTTTACCAATAATTTCATTTACAAACATTCCCACTATGTCCCACTAGTTATTACTTTTGGGAATGGTACAGGCTGGGATCTTTTTGTATATGGAGGGGACATAAGCCTAGACTTAGACTTTCACTGTTGCATCTATCCCTGGCTCAAGGAGAAACAAACAAGCCCAATTTCTGTCTATATGCAATAGAATGTCAGCTTTGATTACTTTGTCTTTGGACCTCGGAAAATTATCAGGCCCATTGGAAAGACACACAATTTATATTTAATGATCTTCATGATATTAGTCAAATTTTTTGTCCTCACCCCCAGGCTTTCTTCTGTTTTCTCACCTTTTCCACTACACCACAGAGACACTTAAGGTATGGTATAAAGTCCAAATGAGGTATCTTGGAGAAGAATTTCCCATATTGGAAGCTTTGGCATGGATGCAAAACAATTCATTAAATTATTTTAGATCCTTTCCTAAGATGGTGATTTGACTGAACCTACTTTATCTCCATCAGATTCTTGACTGTCAGGGATTCTGTCCCTTCTCTGACCTCTGTGCTATGTACTCCTTACTGACCACTGACCTCTATCGGTATTTGCAAATCCTTGTATATATACAAACCCTACCCCCTTCCTGTAACTGTCTTTCTGAACACTTCCAGCTGGCTAAAGCCTAACCTAGATAAGAGAGATGTACTAGTGACTGATCCTGGTCAGTGGCAGGGAGCAGGGATGTCAGGAGAGGCAACTGGAGTTGTTCATGGTTCCTCCTCTCTTCCTACCTCTGCTATGGTGAAAAATCTAAGCATTATTCTGGATAGTAGATTGACACTGGAGGATCAGGTGTCATCCATTATCTGAAATAATTTCTACTATTTTAGGAATATGGCCTGGATTAAACTGTTTATCCCGCCCAATGATTTGCCCTCACTTGTACATGCTTTTGTGACATCGAGGTTTAATTACTGCAATGCTCTTTACCTCAGACTGAATGGAGGGACCCTGCATTGCCTGAAGCTGGTGGAGAACACCGCAATGACAGACTTTCCTAGGTCCTGTCATGTGACCCCAGTCTTGTGACAGCTGCACTGCTGCCAGTGAGGTAGCAGACTTCCTTCAAGGTTAGTCTACTGACCTACAAAGCTCTACATAGACTGGGCCCTAGCTACCTGCATGACTTTCTGTCCTCCACCAGACTTACCGCCCTCTCCATTCTTCTGAGGCTGCCCTCCTTATGATTCACAAGGTTCGGCTTAAATCCTTTGGTGAGAGGGCTTTTAATGTAGCTGGCCTAACCTTGTAGAATTTTCTTCCAAGGCCATTGAGGAAGGCCCCATCACTGGAAGCCTTCAAGAGGGTCCTGAAGTCCCATCTTTTTGGGGAAGCCTTTGAACTACTCTGAATTACTGGCTGCTTACATATTTATACATTTTTCAGACAGTTGTTTTATTTAAGTTACTTTTACTTAAATATTATAGTTTTCTTGTAATATTTGTATTATGTATATCCTAATCTAAAGGTACACTGCCTTATAATGTACAGCACCCAAAGCCTATGGGAATGAGCACTTCATTAATAAAGTTTGCTTTTCTTCGCTTACTGTTATACAACAGTTGCTGATGCTGTTTTTTTCTCACCCTGTGACCCTCTTGAATATTAGGTGTTGCATTATTATTCTGGCATGGAAACAAACAGTTAATCAATTAAAGTAATATGCTTTGGAATGCTAGATAAGTCCTTTGAGAACTACAGGCACTTTTGCATAGCGCTTACCTAGATCTCTTATTCTACGATGCCTTTTGTTCCCCTTTCTGTGGTGCGTTCAGAGTCCCCTTGTACACATGCTTCCCTGTACCTCGTTAGTGGCCCTTTCAGTGTTTTCCAGGCAGCCAAGAGAGCAGAGATATGCTTGTCTAAATGGGGGGGCCAACGTGTTCTGACCCATGCTTCAACGCTTAATGAAACCCCTATTTTTCATTGGGAAATCACTAAAAAGTTATAAAGTTCAAAGCACAGTTTGTTTGTGAGGATTTTCCCAATGAATTCTATTGCAAACATTAGAAAAATCATCCCTGTGGAATTGTATTTGTTATTTTATGTGCAGTAACTCAAAGGACTCAGACGCCACATAAATTAATGATTTGAACTACACAGAGATGAATTTCCGAATGCTTGCAACAGAATACATTGGGGAAATCCTCCCAAAAAGAATTCTGCCTTCAACTTTATAACTTTTTAGTGAATAAGTGAAAAAAATAGGGGTTTCATTCATCAGAACACTGCCTGTTGTGAATTATGTTTATTAGTGATTTTTTGTCTCTCACAAGTGGCTATCAAGTGACCAAAGTGAATGGAAGGGTGTGAGTACATGTCGGGGTATAACAGCACAAGACTCGGCAAATCCAGGAAAGCAGGGATTGCAGAAACAGCGAAAGCTCACTTCTGTTGCAAAGCGGATCACCTGTACATACTACTCATGGTAACACTGCAGTTGGTCTGTAATGCTAGCAATGATACAGACCACTGTGTGTAAAAAGGCCTTATGGGACACTATAAACTGGAATGGAAGGGCAATAATTTCGAAAAGTACCTTATTCTAAACAGGTAGTTCCACTGTGTGCACCCCACTTTCCACCCTGTCTGTTTGGTTTAGCCTGACTTGATTCCACTATTTTGGTTGCAAATTTGCTTTATTTTTGCCAAATACATGATACACACTAACAAATGTCTCCCTCCACTTGCAGTTCTGCTACACCACTGCTACTGCTTCCATCACCTGCTTTGTCTTTGCCTGGACTTTATTTTAAATCTCTGCTACTGCAATTGTATCACCGGTAACTCCTGGCACTCTATGCACTTTACATTGTACCATTATGCTGCCCATTATACATAGAAACACAGAAACTGTCAGCAGATAAGGACTGCTAGGCCCATCCAGTCTGCCCATAGGCCCTATACTTTGTATGTGGCCACTGACCCTTTGTGATCAATGGCTTTTCATCACTCCCTCCCCTCTCAAGCTTCACTTATGCCTGTCCCAGGCATTCTGAAACCTCTCCATTGTGCATGCCCTCACTACCTCCTGTTGCAGACTATTCCAAGCGTCGACTACCCTTTCTGTGTAGAACAACTTCCTCACATTACCTCTTAATCTACCCCCGTCCAATTTCATATTGTGCCCCCTTGTACTAGTATTTTTTCTACACTGGAAAAGGTTCCTTACCTGCACCTTGTTTATGCCCTTCAGGTACTTGAAAGTTTCAATCATGTCCCATCGCTGTCTCTTCTCTTCCAGTGAGTACATACTGAGGTCCCTTAGTCTCTCCTCATATGTCTCACCTTATTATCTCAGTTTGTTCTGTATGCTTGCTACTTGTAAATATTCTATATATGCATTCCCCTCCCCCAACCATCCCCCGGGATGCAACTAGAATCACGTGGTAGTCTGCTCAGCATGCCTTTCTGGTACAACTTTTAAATAAAAAAATAAATTAAATATGTTTTGTGGTGTAAGCCCGGCACCATCTTTGTTACCCTTCTCTGGATAGTCTCTACTTTATCTATGTCCTTGCACAGGTGTGGCCTCCGGAACTGCATGCAGTACTTCAGGTGAGGCCTTACCAATGCTTTATACAATGGCATCACCACTTCCCACCTCCTGCTAGTGATACCCTGCCTATGCACCCCAGCAAGCCACAGGCCCTCCCTGCTGCCTTTGTGCACTGCTTTGACTCCTTAAGGTCATCAGAGATGATAACCCCTAGGTCCCTTTCCTCTTTGGTGACAGTCAGCTCCTCCCCCCTCAACCTGTAGCTCTTCCCAGGGTTTCCCCTACCCAGGTGCATTATTTTGCACTTCTTTGCATTGAACCTCAGTTGCCACATTTCTGACCATATTTCAAGCTTCTCTAGGTCTCTATTCATTTTCTGCACCCCTTCTGGAGTATCCACCCTGTTCAGATCTTGGTGTCATCTGCAAACAGGCAGACCTTTTCTTCCAGCCCCTCTGCAATGTCACTAATGGAGACATTGAACAGGACTGGTCTTAGTACTGATCCCTGTGGTACCCCACTGGTCAACCCTCTCTTCCCAGATTGTAACCCATTTATCACCACCCTCTTTCTCCTGTCTGTTAACCAGTTCCTAACCCAGTTCATCACCTTGTCCCCCATGCCCAGGCTATCAATATTGTTAATCAGCCTTCTATGTGGGATGGTGTCGAAGGCTTTGCTGAAATCTAGGTAGGCAATGTCTACCACCTCTCCCTGATTTATTTCTATAGCCACCCAATAAATAAAATATATTAGATCCATTTGACATGACCTTCCTGCTGTGAATCCATGTTGGCTCAGATACTGAGCACCTCTGAATTCCATATGTGCCACTATTCTTTCTTTCAACAGTGTCTCCATGATCTTTCCCACTACTGAGGTGAGGCTGACTGGCCTGTAGTTCTCCGCCTCCTCCCTACTGTTGCTTTTGTGCAGTGGGACTACATGTGCCATCCTCCAGTCCACTGGAATAACAACCGTGTTGAGTGACTCTGAACAGGGCAGCTGCTAGTTCCCTTCACAGCTCCTTTAATATCCTTGGGTGGATGCCGTCTGGCCCCAAGAACTTATCCACCTTCAGCTTTGTGAGTTCTTCCAGAACTCTCTCCACTGTGAATGGACTGGTGTCCACTTCTCCCCACCCATTGCCTCTGCAACCCAACTGTGATCCTTGACCTTCCCCTCCCTTCCTTAGTGAATACTGAGCAGAAGTATTTGTTCAGTATTTCTGCCTTGTCCAGATCCACCTCCTTACACTCTCCCTTCTCCCCTTTGAGCCTCACAATCCCCCGGTTTTCTTCTTTCACTGATGTACCTATAAAATGCCTTATCCCTTTGTTTACAGACCATGCTAAACCCTCTTCTGTCTGTGCCTTCATCCTCCTAACAGCCTTCCCTGCTTCCCTTAAATATTCAAGGTACACCTCCCAGTCCTCCTCCCTTTGGCTCCCAATATATTTCCTGAAACTCAGCCTTTTAGAACTGACTTTGTCCCCCACCTCTTTGGAGAAACATAGTGGTTTCCTTCTTCTTTTCCCTTTGGCCACTATCCTTACACATTGGTTTGTTATCTCCAGTATGGCTCCTTTCAGTTTCTTCCATTGTTCTTCCACCCCCTCTATTACCCCTCCTATCCCCAGGACTACTTGTATACAGCAACCCATTTCAGTGAAATCCACCCTCTCGAAATCTAATACTCTTGCCCTTGTGTGGCTTAATTGAGTCCATGTCTCCATTCTGTACCACACCATGTGGTGGTCACTGAACTCCAGCTGCCCTTCCATCTGTATTTCTTTGACTTTGTTCCCATTGGGCCATACCAGGTCCAGAATTGGCTTGTCCCTGGTTGGTTCATGCACCAGCTGCCTGAGTCCAACCCTACGCAGGGATTCTAGGATGGATGTGCTTCTGGCTGAAGCAGCCACCTAGGTGGCCCAATCCACATCCAGCATATTGAAATCCCCCAGTAGCAAGATTTCACCTTTAGCTGCCATGTCATGTATGTTCTCCACTAGTTCCCATTGTACTTCCTCCCTCTGTGCCGGAGGTTTGCAGATCACCTGTGTGCATATTGCTCTTCCATTCCCTGGCTCCAAGGTGACCCACATTACCTCAGCCTTCCCCTGTCATCCTTGAACTTCTGTAGCCTTTATACCACCTCTGATGTACAGGGCCACTCCCCCACCATTTTTGCCCTCCCTGTCCCTCCTGAACAGTGTATAGCTTGGTACACTGACTTCCCAGCCATAATTAGCAAAGTACCACATCTCTGTTATTGCTGCTATGTCAAAGTCTGCATCTTCCCACAAGGCCTCCAGGTCTGGAACCTTGTTTCCTAGGCTACGGGCATTAGTTGACATGACGTTTCATGTTTTACAGTCTGCCCTCCCTCTGCTCTTGTTCTCCCTCTCCAGCATCTTCCCCCCACTCCGGTTTCCTTTCCTATGTGCTCTTGCCCCCACCCATATCACTCGTTATACAGTCTTCACCTGCCTCACCCTCCCTGCATGCTTTAGCTGTTCCTGTAGTCAACTTATGTTCCTGCATGTTCCCATAGGGTGGTGTTCCTAAGCCTCCTGACCCTCCTGGATCTCCCCCCCCTTGGCCAGTTTAAATGCTTACAGCTGAAGCATTTAAACTTCTCACAAAGGACCAAGGTCCCCTTCTCGGACAGATGAAGGCTGTCCTCCTTATACAAACTCGCATCTGCCCAAGTCTGGCCCCAGTCCCCTATGATGCCAAAACCTTCCCTTTCACACTGATCCTTCAACCAGGAGTTGAAGGTATGGATGTGGAGTGCACTAGCTTCCCCTGTGCCCTGGACAGGTAGCACCTCTGAGAATGAGACAGCATTCTATCTGTTTCAGGTTTCCCCACAGCTTCCTGAAATCCTCCTGGACTCTGGCTAACTCCACCCTTCTCCTGGCCAGGTCATTGGTCCCCAGGTGGACAATGACATCAGCTGCTCCCTCCTAGCTATTGCCATAGCAGTCCTATGGATCTGCTTCCCATCCCTCCATGCAGTGCCTCCTTGGAGGCATTTGACTTCCCTCTCCCCTCTGATAGGTGCCCCTAACTCTACTCCCCAGACAATAGAGTCCTCCACTAGGAGAAGCTTCCATCTCCTCTGGGGTCCCCTGCCTCCCTTTCCTGGGGCTCCAACCTGGAGGACCCTCCCATCCTCCCTGGTTCAAGTCTCGGGTTCATGAATGGGGCTTTCCCATTCCTCCAAAACAGTGTAGGAGTTACTAAGCAGGACTGGTTGGGGATGTGCTTTTGACCTTCCCTCCCTCACCCTTCCTGTGCCCACCGTAGTCCAATCACTCCTCTTCATTGGCATCCTTTGAGGTACAAGTTGTGGTCCCTGTGGTCTCTGGGTGGGTGTGGATGCCACCTTCAGCTTGGCTAACTCGGCTTGGAGACAGGCAACCTCCTCCCTCAGCCCAGAGAGGTGCCTGCAGATAGGGCACCATCACAGCCCCAAGAATGTCTTCCTGAAGACAGCTGCTCCACAACCACTGTACTGCACCACTACCATCATGTCTGTTTCACTCCTCAGTCTACTGTCTGCTTAAGATGGCTATTTGTCATCTCCCAAATATTTGCATTTTTCTTTTGTTTTTTTGTTATGCTTTCTCTCTTTTCTACTTCCTGTATGGATGCAGGATGTTGCAAGGCCCATGGGACCCTCCCTATAAATGTAGGGTGAGCCCTGGGGTGGTGGGTTGTGGGTGGGAGGTTGAGACTACACTACAGGCTGTGTCCAAAAACAATCAGCAAAGGAGTCTTCTGGCATTGGCTCCTCACTCCACTCACATAGCCAATTGCAAACACAGAGTCACAAACTTATCAGTTAGAATCCCTCAATCCTGCCCAAGCTAAATGGAAAACCACACCGAAATGGCAGTTAAGAAAATACCTCAAATTCAATTTCAAACACACAGTCACAAACTCACCAGCTAGGATCCCTCAGTCATGCCCAAGATAAATGAAGAAGCACACTGAAATAGCAGTTAAGACACCGCATTCAAACTACACGAATCCCTGTAATACGATGCCTGCACTTAAAGTTCAGACACTGTCAATTACAAACACACAGTCATAAACATATTAGCTAGAATCCCTCACTCCTGCCCAAACTAAATTGAAAATCACACTGAAATGGCAATTAAGAAAATAACTCAAATTCAGTTTCAAACACACAGTCACAAACTCACCAGCTAGAATCTTTCAATCCTGTCATGCTAAATGAAGAGGCACACTGAAATGGCAGTTAAGAAAAGACCTCCAATTCAAACTAAACTAATCCCTGTAATATGATGCCTACACTTAAAGTTCAGATACAGCCAGTTACAAACACACAGTCACAAACGTATCAGCTAGAATCCCTCAATCCTGCCCAAACTAAATGGAAAAGCACACTGAAATGGCAGTTAAGAAAATACCTCAAATTCAATTTCAAACACACAGTCACAAACTCACCAGCTAGAGTTCCTCAATCCTGCCCAAGACCATATTACCTTAATGATTATACCACTGCCACCTCACATTTACCTTCTGTATTTTAATACTGTGCACACACTTTACTCTATACCCTTACATTGCTGCTGTATCATTCTTGCTGGATATGCCTTGAACTACTGTCTCCTCTAACTCTGGGTCATACGTGGAATCAAGCTTTGGCTCAGTGTGCCTTTCCCAGTTGCCAATTTTACATAAATAAAACAGAAGCAGAAATCAAAATCAGTGAGGATTACAAATTGAAAATAAACCTTTGACTAGACATCAACCAGCAAACCTAAGGACACCGGCTATATTAGCTTTGCTAGCAGGAGGAAAATAATCCACTAAACCATACTTGGTACAGGCATATCAAAAAGATATTGGACAGAAACCCCAAGTCTTACTCCAATATTAAATCCCAAAAGCATCTTAATTTTTTTATAATTTGTTCCTTAGGGTAGTCAGTGTTTCTGCTGTGTTTTAATAATTAAGAGTCTTCACTCCATGAAGTAAAAATGGAAGCCATAACTTATGTTAATGACTCCGATCAATTTAATTCACTTTGACCATTTTTGCCATTCTTAAAGGGAGCATCGTTTATGACTTGCTTTACTATATCAATATTAAAAAGTGTGGCATATCTATAATCTGTTTAATACCTCTACCAAATTACTTATTGTGCCTACATTAAACTAGTGTTGTGTTTAGGATCCATTGTTGATACTGCCTTTTTCACATGTGATATTCATTTATTTTAATTACCAGTCAGCTTGGGAGCATTCTCTGTGTAGTTCTTCTTGAGTATACAACAGAGAATAACATAGAAATGTTGACAATGATAGCAGAAAAAGACCAGAGGTCCATCCAGTCTGTCCAAGTTCCTTATAATCCCTGGAATTTGCTGTTCCTTCAGGGTACTAACCCTCCCCATCCTCATTCTTTTCTCCTCCTTGGTCCTGTTGCCCCCGGTAATCACTATTCCCTTCATTATGTCCCAGCTCTGCTTGAATCTACTGACTGTTTTTGCACCTACCACTTCAACCAACAGACTGTTCCAAGTTTCCACCACCCTTTCCATAAAGTAGTACTTCCTCATATCTCTCCTGAACCTACCGCCTGTTAATTTCCATTTGTATCCATGTGACCACAGATTGGTAGTCAGGCTAAATAGTTCCCTGCAGTTCCTTTAAGCAATGTGTAGTTATTTATCATATCTCCCCTCTTGCTCCTCATCTCCAGTGAGTACATATTTAGTGCCATTAGATGCCCCTCATAGGATATTCCCTGATGACCATAAACCATTTTTGTTATTCTGCACTGCACTGTCTCCAGCCTATCCTTATCCTTTCTGAGGTGAGGACTCCAGAACTGGGTGCAGTACTCTAAGTGAGGCCTCACCGTGATCTGTTGGGAAGTATTACCTCTTTTCTTCTGCTATAAGCACCCCTCCCCATACATCCCAGCATCCCTGTTAGCCTTGCTATAGGCCTTGTTGCACTGACTGAATTGCTTAAGTGAGCTGCTAATGATAACTCCCAGACCCTGTTCCTCAGCTGTAGTGCTAAGTCTTTCTCTTCCCACGCAATACTCTGTCTTGGGGTTCTTTTTTTCCCTAGGTGCATTACCTTGCACTTTCTAGCAATTAATTTTAACTGCCAGATCTTTGACCACCCCTCTAGCCTTGGTAGGTCAGTAAGATTTATCTACTAGAGTTCTGTTTTTTTTTTGTTTTGCTCTTCTCTTAACCTTGCCATCTCACTCCTTCTAGCTCACCTAAGACCCTCTACCCATTTGAATTCTCTGCTAGATCCAGAAGCCTCTGTCTAAGCACCCTGATTTCTGTACCATTTGTGGAACTACTTAATCCATCTCTTTGCAGAGAACACCATTATATATGCCATTTCAGATACATAAGCCACCTGAACAATTAACTTAGTGTGATTTTGCTTTGATGGTTTTGGTTGGGATATGCTATTCTTAAATGCCATTAAAATGCTGCTCCTCTCTGAGAAATCTGCAATATATAACAGGCATGAAACTGAATCTCAAATGCATAAAAATCATAGAGGACATGACTATTGTTAAATACTTTCAAATAAATACACTATTGCATTTGCATTAAATACAATTGGGTATGGTTAGAACAATAACTGTGTTTTGGAGACCACATAAAAATTGGCACACAGAAATATCCACTAGAAATGCTCAGGACTGGATGGTTTTAATTGAACTGGACTGTTTAGGAATTTAGGAATTTCCAGTTCTGAACCTGATTCCTATCCAGTTCCAAAAAGGACGTCAAAATCAGAATCAGATTCAGATTTTGAATTGTACTTCCTAAATCCTAAATCTGAAATTCAAATGAAAAAACATGTTTTAGCCTTAAAATTTGGAATTTGGATTTTGGATGGATGTTCCAAAAATCCTAATTCCAAAAATTAGGTTGGAATTTGATTCATCTGATTCTGTGTCTTGGAATCAGAGAAAACCTATCTACTGTCTCAAATAAAATACTAGAAAGCTACTAATGAGACAGTCCCTGTGGCCTTCCTTGGATTATACTGTTGTCATATACAGGATGGTAAATGCTACCACTCTGCATTAACTAGACAACCAATACAATAATATATATAAATTCATACTATTTAGTGACTGGCTCACCCATCTCAGCAATCTTTACTGCAGACTAGTATTCCTCTCTTAGTAGTTAAAGGTTAAAATGTACTCAGCACTTGTGAAACAGAAGTTCAAAAGCTTAGTGCACATTTATTGGTGGCAAAGTGCCAAACAACACCCTGTAGCCCCAGCTCTTCAACCCTTCTCTGTGTATTCCTCAGGGAGAGGGCTGAGGAGTGAACAAATCTGACAAACATTTAAACAATTTCATTAAAGTGATACACACCACCAGTAGTAATAATTAAATAAAAAACAATTACAAAGGCATACAAACGTTTTCAACAAATCCTTTCTGTGCTTACTAGGCAAGTAAAATATCTAATTCAAATGTTACATTAACATATTGTTATAAGATTTTAATTACTTTATTTGCTAGTAGAGAAAGGGTATTATAGAGGTATAAATACAAATATATAAATGGGAAGGAGTATAAACCAAGGAAAAGGGAACTCTTAAGGAGTTAGGGTTTCAATTTAAAATTATGTGCCAATATTTCAGTGAATAAGGTTGCTTTTATCTTTAGAAAGATGTACAATTGATGCCTTACCTATATTGCAGTCTGATTAGGTAATTTTTGATCTCTCTGTGGGTTAATTGATAAAACTTTTGAGAAACTTTGGAGAATTAGTGTGGAAATGTTTTGCTTTTTGATAACCTTCCCCTCCACCCATGTAATGAAATGAAATTTAATTTACCTTCTCTCTATCCCTTCACTTTGAGTGATGTCCTTTTTTCTAATAAATGTATTTTTTCCTAAAAGATCCTCAGGTTAAGTAATCTTGCATTTTAAAGCTCTGAAGAAGCTTTTTTCTAAAAGAAGCCTACCTCATGTTTTTGGTCCGATTTTCCTCCCTCTTCTTTACACTGTCTTCTACTGTATCACCTTTTGAAGTACAGTACACACAATAAATCCTCTACCTCTTTTTTGTATTTTCCCCTTTAAAATCTCCTAGTAACAGGTTCTGAGTAAAGGGCTGAGGTTAGCACTGCCTTGTATAAATAAGTCAGCCCCCCATACCTTAATTCTTTAAGTTTTCCACTTTTCCTTTTTTTATATTCCTTCCCATTTATATACTTGTGATTATATCTGCATAATATCCTTTCTCTACTAGCAAACAAAGTAATTATAATCTTATAACAATATGGTAATGTAATATTTAAATTAGATATTTTACTTGCCTAGTAAACACAGAAAGGATTTGTTGAAAATATTTGTATGCTTTTGCAGCTTTTTTTTATTTAATTATCACTACTGGTGGTGTGTATCACTTTAATGAAATTGTTCATATGTTTGCCACGTTTGTTCACTCCTCATCCCTGCCCCCTGAGGAAAACTTGGAGAAGGGGTGAAGCACTAGTGCTACAGGGTATCGTTTGGCACCTTGACACCAATAAATTTGCACTAAGCTTTTGAACTTCTGTTTCACAAGTGCTGAGTTTATTTTGTTCTTTTACTACTAAGCTGGCAGCTTTTTCTCAGCAACACTGGACCTGTACACACTCTGTCCTTGAAATCCTAGTACTCCTTTCTGCCTAACAGAATAGAAATCCACTGGACCACACTAATATGGAAGTGTGTAAATGACCATTGCTCAGAATTCCTCTGTCAGCTCCTGCCAAAGTTATTTTTGTTTGTCATAAAGAGATAACAAATAAATGAATTTTCAGAGTTTCCATATATCATGACCCATAGGCACACTGCTCTTGTCATCTGGAATTCTTTACCAGATGCTATGAAAAGCATATCCTCACTACTCCCTCCTTTCAAATCCATGCACTATATAGAGAATAATACATATGTAAGTGTGTTATGAGTTTTTTTTACACACCTGAGGTGTGTCATAACTAATAAATCTCTACAGCAAATGTCACACTGGAGGTGTGTCATAACCCATAAACCTTGAGAGCAAAACTTGAGAGGTTTATGAGGTTATTGCACTCAAGGTGTGTAAAAAAATGCTCATAGGAACACACAGGCATATGTTTTATTTTTACAGCTGCAGTAGGCAGAGCCTGCAGACATGTTGCATGTACAGAAGGAGTGATGTCATGTTTTCTGTCCGTGAAACTGACTGAAGGTGTAAATAGTCTCCTCTGCCTTGCCCTCCTCCAAGAAATGTTTTCCATCCTCAAATAAATACTGTTTCATGTTAGTCAATGGTTGCAGGGCACTATTTTCTTTCTTAAATGGGAGGTACAAGAACTGGAACCTGAGTAGTGGGTGGCAGCATTAGTTTTTTTGGGGGGGTAAGATTCACTCCCACCTACACCTGAGAAGCTTCTAAAAATCCACCCCCACCTATTTTTTGGTTCCTGTGGGAGATCCATGAGGTGGATCTATTGTGTTGGAGCA
The DNA here is from genome assembly GCA_016271365.2 of Neoceratodus forsteri. NCBI lineage: Eukaryota > Metazoa > Chordata > Ceratodontiformes > Ceratodontidae > Neoceratodus > Neoceratodus forsteri. The sequence goes on along the minus strand of CM057454.1, from coordinate 690,283,205 downwards.
ATTGACTATCAGAGCTGCCTGGGGAAGTAATTAAGGAGTGCCCGAAACTGCATCTAGGCATACCCCCGGCCCCCCCCACACACACACAGACATAGACATCATGTTTTTTTTTGTTTTTTTTTTAACTCTAAGCATGTCAATATTTGGCTCTAACAGTATGAGCAAGTTGGGCATAAAAATAAAACAGAAAAAAAATGATCAAGCTGGTACATTTTCCTTTGTCAGATACATACAGACAGAAGGTCACAAATCCTGTATGACAAGTTCATTATATGGATGTTTTCCATGTAAAACAGACATTTTGTTAATGTTCCATCTATAGCATCATTTGTAGCCAGTAAACTATTATTTGCAGAGGTACTGTAAATGACAGCTTTTAATTCAGAAATCTAGTTTTGATAAATTAGTATTTTTTAGCAGTTCTGTAAGATTTATGTCTCTCTGATGTAATAGTGCATAGCACAGAAACAAAAGGGTTTCTGTAACTGATTGTTGTTTGCATGAGAAGTGGGACTGACAGTGGCATGCAAGAGTGAAGTCTAAATTGTTTCTTGGCCATTCTGGGATCTGAAGTTTAACAGTAACATGTGAAGAGAATAAAGTCTTGTGTTTTGTGCATTTGAATAGGTTTAGTGCTTTGAAGTTAAAATATATAAATATATATACATAGTGTCATGGGCACCTGAAAAGGAAGGCGATACCATTGAAATACATGCTATTCTGATGATTTATTTATTTATGTGTAAGATTTTAAGTGTAGTTCTGCCTAGGTCACAGACATATAAGCTATAAAAAAGTACATTTAAAGATAAATGTATTAGTCAAAGCTTGTAGTAGCAAAATAAAGCAAGAAAAATAATATATTGTTTTTTTCTTCTTTCAATTGTTTAACCAGGAGTGACACACTAAGCTGAAAGCTTGTTTACTGGTGCAACCTGGGAGCACATGGAAGTTAAGTGACTTGCTCAGGGTCACCCAGTATGCAAGTGGGGGCTGTGGGAGTCAAACCCAGATCTCCAAATTTGCAGCTCAGAACCTTTAGCCACTGTGCTATACTGCCTCCCTAGTTATAGCAGTCATCTTTTTTTATGGTTCATGAAGTTGGTGTAGTAAGCAGCAATACATTGCATAGCTATTGTAAAATGTCAATAAGTAGGTCATACAACAGATGTGCTGAGCAGTTACTGAAGCAAGAAATGTATTTAGGATAGTAAAATATTCCTGACACATGTGTGACATTTCCATCTCAATTTCAAGGAGGTCCTTATGGGGTGTCAATGTACAATATAAATAGAATAATAAATAGGTTCAAGTGAATTACAAGGCAGTAATTCCATCGAGAGGTTCTGGGGACATAGGTAACCTCGAGAGCAAAGCTCGAGAGGTTCCTATGTCCCCAGAACCTCGAGATGGAATTACAGCCAAGTGATTCACTGGAACCTAACTGTTATTTTTTGCAATAAATGGATGCAAGATGCTGATGAGGTCTTACCTCTGGATTCCTTGTGGTATGGTTCCGTGCTGCTTGTTCTCGCTCCTCACTCACATCCCCCGCATGGAGTCCTGCTTCTCTCTCTCAAGAATAAAAAGAAAAGAAAGAAAAAAAAAACTATGCTTTGGACACTAGAAAAGTTGGTGATCGCAACGATAGTATTACGAGGATTGGAAGTATAGTATTATTGGACCGGAAGTATAGTATTACGGCACTGACTAAGGTATTACCGGGATTTTTTTGTATGGGTTAGTATAGTATTATTTAAGCATCTCCATATATTACAAAGTATTTATAGTTTTCAAATTGAGTAATTACTTTGTGCTACCACTGTTATTAAATTTAAATTATTCTATGAAGGAAATTAAGTTTATGTAACTGTCTGTAAATGTATTAAAACAGTTACTTGTCCTTATAATGTAATGCATTAAATGCTGTTGCTAGGTTAAGAAGTCCCATAACAGCAATAGAGATGAAAACAATGGGATGCATAGGAATTTGAAAAAAGTATACATTAGCAGGAGCAGTGTCATGACTTCACCAATTGTTTTATAGTTTCATTCTAGATTTTCAACATTACCTCCTCATAAACAGTACAGCTATATTTTTTACACCTCCTCATAAACAGTACAGCTATATTTTTTTACATCCTGTTCAAAATGTGTTTTTGCACCTGTGGTGCCAAATGGCACCGTCGCTGTGCAAAATCACCTTTTGGCTAATGAACTGATAGTGTCACTGTTCATGCGGTGGGGTCACAAAAAGCCCATGCTGAAAACTTGGGAAGTGAAAATACCAGGAAACCCCAAGGGCATTAGGGTTTCTGAACATAATACCCTGCCTGTGGGGACTGACAGGCATCAAGGGTGTGACTTGGGAATGTCAACAGTAATGTTCATGCCATTCCACCCCCATCCCCACTCTGCAGCCAGTGACAGGTACCGAGGTGTGCCTTTGACTCTTCAGCCTCAAAGTTCACTCCATTCTCTTACACTGTATCCATTTCAACATATTTCCTTATGGAATGGGGTGAGTGTAAAGTTTGAACACCCCAAGGCACACCTCGACACTAGTCTGTGTCTACAGGGTAGTGTGAGATGAAGTGGCTTGAGCGTTATGGGCAATGACCCAAAGGCACACCCCAATGCCTGTCCATGTCTGCAGGGTGGGGGTGGGGTTGTTGTCATTTCAGTACTTCACTGCCATTCCTATTCTGCCTGTCTATCTGTGTATGTGTCTCTCTCTCTCTGTCTATCAATATGACCCTAAGAGCCTCCAGGATAACCTTCAACACAGTTTCTCAGAAGTGGAAAAGCGGTTCAGCACTCAAAAACTGATGCTAAACTATAAAAAGACCAAAGTGATGCTTTTCAACAATGCCTATAAGAAACACAGGTCCAAACCCTTGTTCATCACAAACTGCATTGGCACCCCACTTGAACAGATCCACTCCTTCAAATATCTAGGAGTCACTGGTGATAGCTCACTCACCTAGTCATAACATATTGATAACGTAGCTCGAGCTGTCAACATAAGGATTGGCCTACTCCACAGGCACAAGCATAGCCTTACTCCTGAGGCACTAAGAATAGCAATTTTCAGCTCTGTCATTACCATCACTGATTATGGACTGGTTGTTTATGGCTCTGCCTCTGCTATATCCCTTCACAGGATCACTGTTGCTCTTAACAAGGCATGCAGACTCCTTACTGGGGCTGCCCACCTCACACACACATGTGACCTATATGCTTAGACTGGGTGGCTTCAATTATTCAGCCGGATCCAATATCAAACCTGCTTACTTGCCAAGAAGGCACACCTTGGTTTGTTACCCCCTGGGGTCCAAGTGCTCCTTAGCCCTCATCACAGTATCCAACATACTCACAGCTTGGCAACTCAGGTCTTTACTGTTCCCAGATGCTGCACCACCTTAGGTCAGAGGTCTTTTGCTTACAGAGCCCCCCTCTTGCTCAACTCCCTGGGTAGGGACATCTCTGCTGAGTCAAAACTCGGCCCTTTCAAACACAAACTCTGACAAAATCTGTTAGCAAACAGTTTATGTAACTGCCACCCTTAGCAGCCTTCTGCTTATTTTATCATTGTACTTATACCTTTCTGCACTTTTAATTCTTGGCACTTCATTTCGATCCTACCCTCGAGCCTTTTGCCCTCCACCTCTCATCCCTGCTTCTTCTCTGCTCATGCATCTTCAAGTTCTTCCTTTGCACCTCCTCACCTTCCCTCTTCCACCCTCCACCCATTTCCTTATCTCATGCCACCTCTTTCGCAACTTCTTCTCCTCCTTCTCCCCACATTTCTCTCTCTTACCTCTCCCCCACCCATATTACTCTCTCTCTTTCTGTCTTGGGTTTCGAGGGCCTGCTAGGCTGCCCCCTCTCCTGACTAAACACCACCTCTTCTCCTTATACTATTAATTTGTCTTCATCCCCTTCACTTCACCAGCACTCCCCCCTTCTCTCTGCACTCACCCCATTTCCCTTCTTCCACCTCCCCATCTTCTCATCTCTCTATCCCCATGACCTCCTTTGCAACTCTGCTCCTTCCCTCACCACCTCCTGTGCAACTCATCTCCTTCTCCCTCTTGCTTCTCCCATCCCCCACCTTACACCCCATTACTTTGTCTCCTAGATTTTGACAAGGCCTCCCAGGCTGCCCTCTCTTCTAGCCCAATCTTCTGTTATATTGAGCAACATTCAGTGCTATTTTGATTGCTTTTGATGCATTATTTTTTTTAAGTATATTCTTGATATCTGTTATTTACTTATCTATTGCTTACCTTGCTTTGTATTTGTACTACTGACGTGGAACCTTTGTAAATGAGCTGTATTGCTCAAAGGTGTTGTAATCCAAGACTCAATAAATAAATAAAATAAATATGTCTATGTAATTATCTATCTTTCTATCAATTGCATGTATCACTGTTTTTACCTGTTTCTAAAACAAACCTACATATCACATTTGCCTGCACTATGAGCACATACTTATGAAACTGTGCATATTTGTACTCCACTTCTGCATAGACCTCACACTTTCCTAATATTGCCATTATCACAAGCATAACTACCTTGCCCTTATCAAAAGCGACCTCCTCTGAAAGTTACTATCACATTTTCCCCTAACAGTCCATTATCATTACACCTGACTTCCTGACATCAACACCTCGCTTAAATATAACTTACATCACCTCATGGACAAAAACCCTGTTTCTCTTAAAAATAAATAAATAAAACTGTAAATAATCCCAAGGCTGAACATATGGCAGCAATTACTTTTTCTTGTACTGCCACCTTCCGTACCATCATGTGGATTTGTGAATGTTTCCCATGATGCTTTACATTATTGGGGTATGTGCAATTTTGTTTTCTTTAAGATTTGGCTGTCCAGCCAATATCATCTGGGATGACACATACATCAGTGGCATGTGCTCTGGGGTTCTTTTGTAAACCTATATTGCTTCCTATTCCTTCCATTAAAATGTACATCTCCATATATTTTCCTAATAATGTGTATGCCTTCTTTATTACAGAAACTAAAACAAATCTTACTACTTACAAATCATTGTGTTGTTTCTCCATACCTCCTTAACAATTCCACACAACTTCATTAACTTCATTATGCAGCTGTGGTGGATCTGACCAGATTTTGTTTATAGTAACAATTGCTTGATTCTTAACAGACAGACACTACTTTAACCCTTTCTGACTCATTCTCAGTGTATGGAGCTTGCATGATTAAAAAAAAGCAAGCTCAGCTGAGCCTCTGACCTAAATCCCTACATGAAATGAAGTTCGATACATTTGCAGTCCCTAAACCAGAGAGTGGGCACCTAGCTAAGAGCCACGATCACTGTCACTTAATTGAAATGCAGGCAGGCATGGCACTAGCCGCCTATGATTTTTTTTGATAGACCCCTAGTTTTTGACTGTTTCTGGGATTCTGAAGCCATTTGTATTCCAGTTCCTTAGTGGAGAAATAGGTCTTTGTGTCAGCAGAAATTAGTTTACTTAAGTTTTTTTACTTTTTAAAATGCTTGTCGGTTCTGGGACTGGAACATGCTGTGTGTTTCATGTTGCTTTGTTTCTGCCTGAAAACAGAGCAACAAAGCACACCTGTAAGACACATTGTAATAACTGGGTGTGATGTCACACCCAGTTATTATGGTGTTTCACTGAACCTGAAATCAGATTGATAAAGGGGATCACCAGCTGTTATGGTATAATAAATATGTGCAACAACTGTACTTGATAAACATTTGTTGCTAAACACAGAACCTACTTATAATGCACACTAATTGCATATATGTGTATGGCAACTGATTGCTAACTATTGCATAGGATCCTACATAACTTTATGTAGGTAACACATGCTGCTGCTGCTGCTTCAGCTCTTGTTCTTTCCTCCTGGGACCCTCCTATAAATGATATATCAGGGTGGCCAAGTGGTGCACAAGCAGCATACTGTGATAACACTTCAAAGGCTTAGAATCCTGCACTGAAGCCAGCTGGCATCTATGTGCGTAAAGAAGGTGAGGCATTCAGCACCTGGGGAGGAAGGATGCAAGTAACTGTACATTCATGTACCCACTGCCAACCAGTCACAGAGTGGCACTGGCATCAGCAATAAAGGTACCCACTTGCCCACCCTTTTAGCTGGTGGCAAGGTACAGCTGACGTTACCCTGAAAATGGAGCAAGGTGTGGAAGAGGCAACCAAGGTAAACAATTCAGAGTAAACAAAATTATTTTAAAAATAAAGAGTATCAGATATTAATCTAAACAAGGTTACCTTGGTGTGGAAATAGCTGAATAAATCAAGAAAAAAGTATTTTGTCATTGTTGAATGCAATGTTTTTTTTCTGTGTCTTCAACTTTCCGAAGAGAAAAGAATGCCATCACTTGCAGTTTGAAATAATTCAGTCTTCTTCATGGACTCCAGTTCTTGTGTTTTGTGTTACTCACACAGAATGTCAGCAAGATTAGTTTTCCAAGACTCTCCATTGGGTACAAGAGTCAAGCAGTATAGATGCTGGCTGTCATATTAACAATAGAATGTAATGCAACGTGGGATCCAGCATCATCATAACATGTACTTGTAAATACTGTGAAGAAAATCCTGGCAAACACCACTATGTAAGTGTCCAACTACGGTATAAAAGTTCAGAAATCTCTTTACAGAGACCCCTATGTTTTCGGCTCAAGTAGTATCATCTGTCTCAAATGATGCATAGTAAACCCAACAGGTTACCAAAAACTAAATAAAATGAACCCAGAAATGATGTGTACCAATCTAGAAACATAGAAGTTGTTGGCAGATAAGGAACCCATGGCCCACCTAGTCTGCCCTAAAGATTTTCCTTCCTACTGTGTTACTGCAGACCCTACTTGATCTCTGGCGTTGCCCCCCAAGCCCTGTTACTAAGTTTCCCTTATGTCTATCCCATGCATACTTGAATCCTGCCACTGTTTTGGTACCCACTACCTCTGCTGGAAGTCTGTTCCAGATGTCAACTACCACTTCAGTGAGGAAGTATTTCCTCACGTCCACTCTGTCTCCCCCCTCCAGCTTCCAATCATAACCCCTTGTCCAGGAATAAAATGCTGTCTTCCTGGACCTTATTAATACCCTTGAGGTGTGTGAATGTTTTGATTATGTCTCCCCTTTCCCTTGTTTCCTCCATAGAGTACATATTTAGTTCCCTTAGTTTCTCATCATAGGGTTTCTGATGCAGGACATGCACCATTTTGGTTGCCTTCCTCTGTACCGCTTCCACCTGATCTGTGTCCTTTCTGAGGCGGGGCTTCCAGAACTGGACACAGTACTCCAGGTGTGGTCTCACCATATATCTATATACTGGTAATACCACCTGCTTCCTTCTGCTGGTGATACCCCTCCCTATGCACCCAAGCATCCTACTAACTTTTCCTACTGCTTTATCACACTGCTTTGCTGCCTTTAGGTCATCTGATATGATGACCCCCAGGTCCCTTTCCTGCTTTGTTGTTGTCACCTCCCCCCAAAATTGTATGTTGCCCCTAGGTTCCTGTGCCTAATGTACTTTATTTTGATTTTCTTTTTTGCATTGAAGCCCAGTTGCCATACCCTGGACTATTCTTTCAGCTTTTTCAGGTTCTCCCTCATGCTTTCTACCCCTCCCCAACCAGGTGTGTCTACTCTTTTGCAGATTTTTGTGTCATCTGTGAACAGGCATATGTTCCCTTCCAGCCTTTCTGCTATGTTGCTAATGAAAACATTGAGGAGGACCGGTCCCAGAACTGACCCCTGTGAAATGCCACTTGTTCCCATACCTATCTCCGACTGAACCCCATTTACCACCACCCTCTGGCTTCTGTTACTCAACCAACACTGTACCCATTTCACAACCTTTAGACTGACTCCTAGGTTGCCCAGCTTGTTTACCAGTCATCTGAGAGGCATGGTGTTGAAGGCCTTATTGAAATCCAAGTAGGTCACATCCACCACCCCTCCCTGATCCACTTTCCTGGTCACCCAGACAAAGAAATCAATCAGGTTTGTCTGGCAAGCTCCCACCCCCGTGAACCCATGCTGCTTCAGATCCTGCAATCCATCAGTCACAAGGCATTTCACAATTCTGTACTTATTTACTACATTTATTAGCTATACCTGCTGATCAACCAACAATATTTATTTTGGAGATGTGAACATATCTGTTATGTTGCACTTCTTACAACAAGAGGGATTGTTTTACTTAATTAACATGAAGTGCTAAAACATTTAATTAACTGACTTGAAAGTTCTAGCTTGGCTGCAAAAATGTATTTGAAACAAAATGGGCAGTCAAACAAAATAAACATACTGATAAGCAAACACCTGGCTTATTTGTGATGGTGACACGCCAACCTGCTCTCACTGGAGTAAAGCATGAAGCACAGGGCCACTTCCAAGCTACACATTCAAGAAGGGAGAGGAGAATCCCTTAGTCCTTACACTGAAAACAGTTGGAGTATTTTCTGTGTGGGGATTGAGTTAATGCAGTGCAAGATTCTGACTGAGAATTAGAACACTGAAATATGTGTTTTTTCAGTATATCACCTGGAAAATAGAAGTCTACAGCAGTCTGCAGAGTTTGAAGAGACAATGGCACAGAAAGTGTTAAAAATACCTAATCTTCAGGTTAGGATTAGTAAAAAAATAATATGGCACTTGAAAGTGGGATTTAAAAGTACAAGACAATCAGTATGCTTATTCAAACTATCCACTGCTACTCTGAAATCCAAACTTGAGACCCAAGAGGATCGACAGTGTCCTTCTGTTAGTCACATTACCTCACACTTATTCCAGAATCCAAATGATTAATTTCCCCTCACTTTCTTCCAATATAATTAATTTCAGTACCATGAAAACAATGAGTCAGAACGTCAACAAATAATGGCACTAATAATCTTAATAATATTCCCTGTCCATACATGTACAGTCATCTGTGCCTCCCATTAAGTGCATTGTTAACAAGCACTGACTGACTCACAGTGACGCATCACTTAAAGTTTACAAACTGTTTTTGGGTCAAGAGTTGAAAGATAAGTTAGGGTGGGTTGCCAAAAGCTGAAGTCTTTGGGTTAGACATTATGACTGTTATCATTTGATAGATCCAAATCAGATTAGAAAAAGAAACGAAAGGAAAGGTTTTTTTAGTTTAGATAGTGCCTTTGATCCACACATCATCCCCAAGAGCTTTGCATGCCACAGACAGCTGGTAGCAGCTGTTTTGCATACACAGAGGCTAACTGAGATTGAATCAATTCAGGTCACACAGAAACTGATGGGATTCAATCCTTGATCTCCAGGTTCACAGCTCTGTGGCCTAACTACTGTACTTGACTACAATGGTTTCTTTATGACACAAATGATGGGAGAGTGCCAGATAAGTTCAGGAAAATCCTTCTTGCTGGAACTATCTGATCAGTGCAGTCTGAAATGCAAGGCACACTACAACTGATGAAACAAGCATTTGTCAATGCTGAATGTTTGCTTGCTGGCATTGGCATTGGTAGTGTAGGAGTTAGAGAGATGCATAAAAGGAATGGCAGTGAAGTATTGAACTGAAGCCAACCCCACCACCACCCTGCAGAGATTGACAGACATTGGGGTGTGCCTTTGGATCATCAGGCATAACAGCCACGCCATTTCACCACACTCTACCATGCAGACACCGACAAGTGTCACAGTGTGCCTTGGGGTCTTTGGGCCTTATGCTCACCCCATTCCATAAGGTAATACGGTGAGATGGGTGCAGTATAGGAGAATGGGGTGAACTTTGGGGCCAAAGAGTCCAAGGCACACCTCGATGCCTGTCACTGGCTGCAGGGTGTGGGTGGGGGTGGAATGGTATGAGCATTACTGGTGACAATCCCAAGTCACACCCCTGATGCCTGTCAGTCTCTACAGGGTGGGGCATTATGGTCGGAAACCAATGCCCCAGGCGTTCATTGGTATTTTCACTTCAATTTTTCATCATAGGTTTTTTGTGACTCCCACCTCATGAACAGTGGCAATATCAGTTTGTTATCCAAAAGCTGATTTTGCACAGCGACTACACCATTTGGCACTACAGATGCGAAAACTCATTTCGAACAGGATATGAAAAATGACAGCTGTACTGTTCATGAGGAGGTGTAAAAAATGGCAATGTTGAAAATCTGGAGTGAAAATATAAAAAAAACTGGTGAAGTCACTAGCGTGCGTAGAAACTGCACAATGCACACCCATAATGTAATTAGTTTGGGGATTGTTTTCAGCAGATTGTCAACACAGGCATTTTGGGACCTCCGCTCAAGAACAGTGCCACTGTGATTTTCTTAATCTGTCCTGAGCACTGATTTCCCACAACGAACATGCATTTCTGTGCCGGAGGTGCAAAAACACATTTCGGCCAGGGTGTGAAAAATGACAGCTGTACTGTTCATAAGGAGGTGTGGAGAAATGCCAGTGTAGAAAATCTGGACTGAAAATATCACAAATTCGTGAACGTATAAGGGTGCGTGGAAACTGCACAATGCACACTCATAACATAGTCATTTATGGACTTTTGTCACCAAATTTTCAACATAGCCATTTTAAGATCTCTGCTCCTGAACAGTGTCACTGTGATTTTCTTAATCTGTCCCGAACACTGAATTTGCACAGTGACTGAGCCATTGTGCGCTACATGAGCGAAAACACATTTTGGGTGAGAAGTGAAAAATGACAGCTGTACTGCTCATAAGGAGGTATGGTAAAATTGCAAAGTTGTAAATCTGGAGTGAAAATATTAAAAATCTTTGAAGTTACATGCGTGCGTAGGAACTGCGCAACGCACCCTCTTAAACAGTCATTTTTGGGAATTTTTCACCATATTTTTAACATAGGGTTTTGGGGGGCCTACCTCATGAACTGGGACACTGTCGTTTCATTACTTGGTCCTGAAAGGTGGTTCCGCACAGTGACTGTGAAATCACCTTTGAGACTAAATAACAAAATGACAGTGACTGAGTTCATGAGGTTGGGCTGCAAGAACCCCATGTTGAAAATGTGGTGAACTAATTCCCCAAAATGGCCAAGATATGCACCAAAGTTGAAAAAAAAAATACATTTATGCCATTATACAGCTTACCGGCATTTCTTCAGTTCACGGTCGGCTTTGAAGAGTGCAGAAGTGTTCCCGGTCCACTGAAGATCTTCGCGCTGGGCTCCAGAGGTAAGTATGGGGTGAGGGAGGCGTGGGGAGGTGGGTGCACAGAGAGTAGGCATGGGGTGGGGGAGGGGGAGACAGTCAACGAGAGACCTTTTTTTTTTCTTTTACAGGTGTCTTTTTCTTTGTAGAAGATGACAGGGGACTTTTGCCACCCTGAGCTGGATTTCCAGCGTGGCAGCTGGAAGTTAAATTTTTTTTGGGGGGGCAGTGTAGCCGATGGGGGATTGGGCACCCCTGTCAGTCATACAGATATTTGTCATGCTAGTATGGGCTCCCAGCATGGCAACTGGAAGTCAGTTTCTTTTTGTGGGGGGGTACAGTGGAACTGATGGGGACTGGGCACCCCTGTCACCATATAGACTTTTGCCATGCTGCGTGGGCTCCCAGCGTGGCACCTGGAAATCTGTTTTTGGGGGGCAGTGGAGCCAACTGGGGATTGAGCAACTCCATCGGCCATACAGTGTGCAGGTGGGGGGGTGCATGAGCACACTGGGGTGGGCTTCCAGCGTGCTAAGTAGGTGTTTGGGGGGATGAACTGTCTATGACAGTTCAGATGCAGTGAGTGCTGACGTGTAGGCAAATTGCATACTGTAAACGGCAGTATGCAAATTCCCTACACGTTACCACCGCTGATTGTGGAGGTATTTTCTTCAGAACTGTATGTCACTGCATCTGAATGGCTGTCATAGACAGCTCAGACATTCATTGGTGCGGTGCAGCCGTGCTTGCAAAAGGGAGCAGGGCATTGGAAGTGGGAGAGGTACACCTACGAAAACTCATATGGTGGCACTATGCTTCTTGCACATGAGTGCGAGCAAACATAAAAAGGATATTACTTAATCTGCTATATTTAGAGTCAATGCCACTGTTTTATGGTTTCCACCAGGTAAACAAAATTGTAAAATTCCTGAATTTCACTGCATTCACACTAGCACAAATCCTAGCATTTCACTGTATCCACACTAGTAAACAATCCCAGAATTTAACTCCATGTACTGTAAAAATCCTGCATTCTCACTGCACTTGCACAGCAGCAGTTAATATCCAGGGATTGTGTTGCCTGTATATCCATGGCACTCTCACTTCATCACTTTTGTTTTATGTCCACCTGATAGGCTACAGATGCACATGCGACCAAAGGATCTTGTTTAGATCCTACCACCAAACCCACTCTGGATCCCCTTCCTCTTCAGTTTTTTATGTGCATCTGTATAGGCTGCAGCACTCTGCTAAGCTCCCATGCAACACAGCATAATCATGTATTTAATATTAATTTATTACAGTATTGGTTTTGGCACAGACAGCAAAGTAAGATTAGAAATATAGTTGCACGTATTCATATATGTAAAACGTTTTGCCTTGGCACAGTAAGGGGGAAATAAGACTAGAGTGGTCTCCTCAGACTGCCTCCTAAACATGGAGTATTGAGGAGATCACACACTCACTGATGGCATTGGTGGTTTCAATTGTTTGCCAATTTATTAGTGCAACTAAAATAGACAGGGTAGGAACAGTAATAGAACATGCAGACTACTGGGAAGTGCTCTCTGACTGGTGATTTAAGACTAGCACTTTTCTGAAGTGAGTGCCTCCCTCTAGAGCGTGGCACTCGATGAATGGTGCACGCAGCCCCTGCCTCAGTGGCTGCTTGCTCAGGCACATACTCCCCAGTGAAAGGGGAGCCTTTATTTATTTAATTCTTGTCCTGCCTGCCCCTCCCCTTCCGAGCAGAGCCACGTGTCGTGCGCCATCCTCCCGATCCTCTGCCCCTCTCAGCAGTAGAGGGAACTGTGGGGAGTAGCCCTCTCTCCCCCACATTTTGCTCACCACAAGTCAGACAGCTCCAGTTGCCATCATACCAGGGTCCTAAGATGGTGATCAGTCAGCTCCTCCCGTCTTCTTCCACTTCTCGGCATCCTCCCCAGAACCATTAGGCATGCGCGATGACATCAGAATCCCACTAATGCCCAGGGGCTAATGCCATGATACCAATGTGTCCCATGCACACATGCAAGACAGGCAGTCACTCACACAGGTGCATTGCTACAGCGGTCGCCATCTTGTAAAGGGCAGTATATTTGGTGACCACTGATCTCCAGGACTGCATGTGACTGCATTGTCTCCAGCTGACCATCTTAGGAGAGGTAACCCCTCTCTTGAGTGACTGCTATTTTTAGCCCCCACTGGCCTTAAAGAGACAGTACCAATTACAGGGCAAAAGAGTACCATAACCAAATGTAAGGTTCTAGATGGTGTAAAAAGGGCACAGCCAATAATTGCCCAGGCTTTGTGTACACAGCCTCATCTCAATAACATAGAAAGGGGAGTATGATTACATAGTATAATAGCTAATGCTGGGCAGTTTAATACAAGGCAAACATTACAATGTCACTTTTGTGTGTCCCCTATAGATATCTAAAGAGAGAAAATGCCAGACTTGTGGGGTGCCCTTCCCACCATAAAAAAGGGTGTCTACTGCCAATCCTGTGACATTGAGAATGCTGATCAGGAGATAGGAATGCAGGATTACCCTAGAGCCTCTAATGCCAATCCCAGACTAGAGTCTCAGATAGACCCAGCTACTGTAGCGGTGCAGAAGGCTACGGAAGCAATGATGGAAAGTCAGCAGAGCTTCATGCTCAAGGTGCTGGAGCACATGAAAGTCATGGTGCACTCCAGTGTTTCTATGGAACAGCAAGCAAGACCCACAAATACCCTGGTAAGAGTGCACATTGCCACCCCAACGCAACATACACCCACTTCCTCCGTGCACACACATGTGGAACAAGAGGACCTCCAGGACACAATGTCCCAGAAGGGTGATGACTCTGAGGGCTCACAGCACAGTAAACAAGAGTCAGATGGAGAGGCACCAGACGAGGTCATCCCTAACACCACGAAGGTGCCATTCATCACATCAAAATTGTTCCCAGCAGACAATGTTCCTGAGCTGGTAAAGTGGGTCAAAACCACATTAGGGTTCCAACTACCAGAAAAAGCTCCAGAGACAACACTGGATCCAATGCTTCAGATGCCTCTCAAACTGGAAAACCTTTTCCCAGTATGTCCAGCATTAGACAAACTAATAGAAAAAGAATGGGAAGCTACCGACCTGGCCAGGATTCCAGAGAAAAAATCCCTGGATAGGCAATATCCCAGCCAGGAAGACAGACTCAAATCTTGGTGCACTGCCCAAAAGATCAACTTAAAAACTGCTGAACTCTACAGAAGAACAGTATTACTGGCAGAGGGGACAGCAGCACTGAAAGAGCCACTTGATAAGAAACTTGAGGAGATGCTTAAGAAAGTATACGAGAGGTCTGGTCAAGTGTCCGAGTGGCTACAGTAGCAGTGTACACCGCTAGAGCACAGATCAAATGCTTGGATGAATTAAACAAGCGACTGACCCCAAAATCACAGGAGTCATAACTCCTAGACTACTCTCTCCAAGTTGCCAAATACTTAGCCAATATCTCCATCGATTTATTGAAAATGAATTCATGATCAGCCGCAGTGGTGAATAGAGCATGTCACCTATTATGGTTCAAGCTCTGGGATGCAGATAATGAATCAAAAGGCAGACTACAGAAACTCCCATTCAAGGAGAACAGAGTATTTGGCAATGGTCTCCAAGAATTCCTCAGGAGACAGGGTCAGCCTAAAGACATAGAGAGAAACATGGACACGGGCTACCTGCCATCACATAGGGCCAGAAGTCATGGATACAGATCTCATAAGAACAGAAGATTTCAAAACTCCTTTCAAGACAGATGGAACACGAGCCAAACTAAGTACAACTCCCAAAGTAGGGGCCAATCAGGACTCAGGGCAAGAGGCTGACAGTCCAGGGGAATGTACAATGGTCAGAGTTTCATGCCCTACAAGAAACCTAACCCATGACTACGACATGCCAAGGAGAACCCAGACAATACTAACTCAACAACTAATGCTCATACATCCTCACATACCGTTAGGAGGAAGGCTTCAAAACTTTGCCAACATTTGGTCAAACACAACATCCGACAGATGGGTACAGGAGGTGGTGACAACAGGGTATGCAATAGAGTTCAGAGAAATACCAAGACAAGAGAGACTAATGATATCACCAATATCCAAAAGGAAATATCCCTCAGAGAAAACCCAGGCGCTCCTGAACAATCTAATATGCACAACGGCAATCCAGCCGGTACCAAGGAAAGAATTAGGAAAGGGAATTTACTCCATTTTCTTTTTGGTCCCAAAGAAAACAGGGGACCTCAGACCAGTACTGGATCTAAAATTCATAAACAGGTTCATCAAGGTTCAAAAATTCAAAACGGAGACCATAAGGTCCACACTTCGGTCCATACATCCAGGCAACTTCCTCACCTCGATAGACTTGAAGAATGCCAATTTCATTTTTTTTTAACTTTCTCTTTATACTCCCCCTGTCACTGACTCACCTCTCTTCAGAAGTTGCTTATGCCTTGTACATCCCCGCTCTCCTACCTGGCCCTCCAAGCAGTCTGATCCCCCACAGAGCCTTGGTTTATCCCCCAGGTTGGGTCGAGGTAGGGACCTTAACCCCATGCTTCCTTGACTCATCGGGATGCCAGTTCGGTGGCAGGTAGGAGGCTTTGGGGATCAGGGCTAGCGCTCCATCTACCAAAGATGCTGTGGTCATTTTTTCCATTTTTCTGTGGACGTCGCATGATCCCCTGATGTCAGGGTGCACAGCTCCAATGCCCGTGATGTCCTCCCTTCGTTGCACCTCAGCACATGCTGTGTTCCAGACCTCCGTCTGGGGCCAGTCTTGCACAGGGATGTCAACCCCCCCTCCCTCCTTGGAGAAGAGGAGCTGTCCTTGGGACACTCAAGCCTTCTTCCTCAGCTAGCCCTCTAGCTTCCCGGGCTCATTCCCGAACCCGAATCACTGGCGTCGCGAGCGGAAATCCAACCGCTGCACCAGCGGGCAGGCAGAATGCCTATTTCAACATACCAATGCACCCCACATATCGAAAGTTCCTAAGATTCCAGATACTGGGCCAACAATTCCAGTACAGAACACTGCCATTAAGATTAGCATCAGCACCAAGGTTTTCACAAAAACCTAGATAGTACTGGTGGCACATCTCAGAGAAGAGGGACTCCACATCATTTCCTACTTGGATGACTGGTTCATCTGAGCAAGATCGAAAGTAGAGTCCATAAAGTTCACAATGCACATGGTGCAGATACTGACCAACCATAGATGGGTGATCAATGCCACAAAAAGTTGTCTGTCCCCAACACAACACATACAGCACCTAGGAGCCATAATAGACACAAAAGAGGACAAAGTCAGACCAACACAAATGAGGGTATCCAACCTCACATACATGGTACAGTAGTCAATGAACGATCCGACACTTACAGTAGCCCTGGTCTCACAGGTACTAGGGAACATGTCTTCTTGCATTGACTTCGTACCATGGGTGAAATGGCATATGCGCTCTCTACAACAATTTCTACTGTGGCACGGATCACCATCAGAGGAGAACATGCAATGCAAGATCTGGATAACTCCAATGGTTGCACAGTCACTTCAATGGTGGACGAACAAACAGACATTGGCAAGGGTCAACCCACTAGAGAGAACTCATGAAGTAACCATAGATACGTACTCCAGCTTCTGGGGATGGGGGTCCTCAATGGATTACAAATCGGCTCAGGGCAGACAGACCCCATTAGAAAAGAAGCTTCAAATCAATGTGCTAGAAATCAGAGTGGAGAGAAATGCCCTGACAGCCTTCAAGACACACATAACAGGCAAGTCCATCCTAATATGCTCGGACAACAGAGCAACTGTGGCATACATAGCCAAACGGGGGGGCACAAGGAGTACCGCCCTGCACAGAGAGGCATGCAGGATAATGAACTGGTCACAAAAGAACATGGCCCACATTACAACCATCCATCCATCTGGTGGGGAAACTAAACACAACATCAGACTAGCTAAGCAGGGAGCAAATACATCCAGGGGAATGGCAACTACTCCTAGAGGTATTCCAGAAGATACAGAGGAAATGGGGTAAAATAACAACCAATCTCGTGGCCTCCAACAAGAACAAGCAAATAGAAAAATTCTACTCAAGATTCAAAGAACACCAGTCAATGGGAGTGGACTCACTGTCCATCCCATGGACTTATGACTATGCGTATATGTTCCCATCTTTATAACTAATAACACAAGTCCTGAACAAGATCTGGCAATCCAGGAGAATAATCATCCTTGTAGCACCCTGCTGTCCCTGGAGGGCCTGGTTTGCAACAAAAATAGCCATGGCCATAGACAAATGGACACTGCCACTGCATCTAGACATACTCAGACAAGGCCCAATAACTCACCCCAACCCAGACAAACTACACCTCATGGCTTGCCTCCTGAAAGGGCGAGACTGCTGAATACAGAGTATCACCAGTCAGTGGTAGACACTACACTATGCTTCAATCACACAGAGGCAGCACAACATTCGACATACTCCAGGAAATGGAACATATTCTTCAGATGATGCCAGACAAGGGGATTATCCTCAAGTTCACCAACTATCACTAACTTCTTATTGTAACTCCAAAAGGGACTTTAAAAAGGCCTTGCCCCATCATCTCTGAGAGTTCAACTATCCACAATCGGGGCAGAAGTGGATGCCATTGAGGGGATATCCCCGGGTGCACATCCAGACATAATAAGGTTCCTGAAAACATCAAGTAACATTAGACCAAGACCCAAGAGCTACTATCCACCTTGGGACCTGACACTAGTGCTTAACACACTCACTAGACCGCACTTCAAGCCCATCTCGGACATCGACATCTACTGGCTGGGACTCAAAGCTGCATTCCAAGTTGCTCTATGTTCTGCATGAAGAATAAGAGAGCTAAACGCCCTATCTTGCAAGGAACTATTTGCCACTTTCACACAACAAAGGAGTAACACTTCGAACAGTACCTTTCTTTGTTCCAAAAACTGACTCACAATTTCATACCAGTCAAACCATTGACCTGCCCAACTTCTATGAAGAACATACATCCTCTAGAGAAAAGGAATTGCATATACCTGATGTCAAAAGAGTACTGATAACTTATATAGACAGGACCAAGACTTTCAGGAAAACAGAGAGACTATTTGTGGTGTCTACAGGTCAAAAGAAAGGCATGGGGGGCAGCAAAAGCAACGCTGTCATCCTGATTAAAGAGGACCATTATAGAGGCATATAAGGCAAGCCACAAGGTTTCACCAATGGGAATCAAGGTACACTCAACCAGAGCAGTGGCGACATGGGCAGAAAGAAACTCTGCAACTGCTTAGGAGATCTGTTCAGCAGCAACATGGACTACCATTAACACTTTTACTAAACACTACAGACACAAAACATGTATTCCGAAGAAGAACTGATTTGGACTTAGAGTACTAATGACAGTGACATTAACTAATGAGACACCTGATTGCTCCACTCCACCTTAGACTCTGGGACACTGCTGTTTAAGTACCCAAAGGTGATGAAGTGGGAGTGCCATGGATATACAGGCAACACAATGGTAGTTTACTCACCTGGTAAAGGTGATTGTGTTACTGTATATCCATGGCACTCCAACTCACCCAGCGGGAGCATCAAGGAGGGGTTACACTTAAGACAATTTGAAAGAGATTAAGTTTCTAGGCATCTGACACTGAAGAGTAAGGCCCAGTGGAGCCATTGGAATAATGGTAGGGCAAGACCTTACTTAGGTGGTGGGTACTGTTATGCTTAAAGGTGTTATGCAGGATAATAAACCACATCAGAATAGATCACTGGGTCCTGAGAAATTATTTCTGTCTGTGCATGCAAATGATTATTGTTTTACAGCTGTGGAAAAAATCAAAAACTGAAGAGGAAGGGGATCCAGAGAGGGCTAGGTGGAAGAATCGAAACAAGATCCATTGGTCACATGTGCATCTGTAGCCTATCAGGCAGACATAACCCAAAGGTGATAAAGTGGGAGTACCATGGATATACAGTAACACAATCACTTTTACCAGGTGAGTAAACTACCATCTCATAGTATGCACACTAACAAAAACTCTAAATGTCACTATACGCACACCAGTAAAAATCACAGACTTTCACTGAACATATACCAGTAAACATCCATAGTTTCACTGCATGCATTGCACACCAATACAAATCCTTGAATTTCCCCCATGTACACCAGTACTAATCCCAGAATTTCTGTGTATGTTCACCAGTAAAAATCCAAGAATGTCACTGCATGCACACCAACAAAAATCTCAGAATTGCACTAAATGTGCACCATTTACAATCATGGCAGTAAAAATCATTAAATTATACTGTGTGTTGAATAGGAAAAAAATCTAAGAATTCAACTGCATGTGCGCCAGGAAAAATCACAGCATGTTACTGTATGCACACCAGTTAAAAGCACACAATTTCACTGTATGCACACCAGGTAAAAATAATTGAATTTCATGGAATTTGGCATTGTATACCAGAGCAGTGAATCTACATAATATGTATTTTGCTACTGTATAAATTATTCCCTGTTCTATTTTCATTTTACTGTCTTTAATATACTGAATATATTACTTTCTCTCATTCAATATATTCTTACACTTAACAAAAACTGAGAAATACAGTATAGAGCAGCAAGCAAGGGCTACTTAAACGATGCCTTTCTAATTCCTAGATTGGTGCCATCTTTATAGACCTGTCCAAGGCTTTCGACCTTGTGGATCACAAACTCCTGCTACAAAAACTTGATAAAATTGGCCTAGACCCCCTCGCTCTCATATGGTTTGGGAGTTACCTATCAGGCCGATCCCAGAGGGTCATTTGGAAGGGTGCCACCTCGGGTCCTCTACCCCTTACAGAGGGAGTACCACAGGGCTCTATCCTTGGACCACTCCTTTTCTCCATTTTTACTATCGACCTAAGCCTCCACTGTGGGGAAGCTTGGTCATTCAGTATGCGGATGACACCATCATCTACCGATCCCTGGATAGCATTGCAGCTCTAGGTCCCCTTCTCCAAGCTGACCTAGCATCTCTCGAGGCCTGGCTGAGAGCAAATAGAATGGTCCTAAATGCAGGCAAAACTAAGGTGATGCTATTCGGACACAACGCCCTTGGACATGACAGGTCTAAATCTCTGCAACTCACTGCTTTCTCGGGAAATGACATCGAGGTTGTGCCCTCCTTACAATACTTAGGTCTAACATTGGACCATTGCCTTACCTTCAAGTGCCACGAGGATCAGGTCACCAAGACCATACACCACAAATCTGGTGCTCTGTACTGGCTAAAAGATCAGCTCATCCCTGAGGCCAGGACCTCAATCGCCACAAGTGTCCTCCTCCCCACCCTGACTTATGCTGCCCTGATCTTACAGGGCATGGCCAAGCAGGAGGTCACCAAGATGAAAAGCCTGTATAACAAGGTAGCCCGGTTTGCTACCCAGGACCACTCGCGAAGGCACCATTGTGACACACTTATCCAGCTACGCTGGCCCTCGCTAACCTCTCATCTCCACTACCCCCTGCTCTGCTTGACCTTCAAGCTATTCAGCCCTTCAGCTCCACCCAGCATCGCTGGAACTATCACACTCAAACATAACCCCAGGAGCCTACGGACATCTGGACGTTCACTACTTGAAGTTCCCAGAGTCAGGACTAACTCTGGCAGCAGGTTGTTCAGTGCCCTACCTGTGGAATAAACTACCACCCCTAGTGCAGGAAGCCTCCTCACTGATGAACTTCTGCACCAGACTCAAAGCCTATATGTCTGATACTAGCACTTGTCATTGCCATGGCTCATGACCCCCCCCACTTGCTTCTATCCTCCTAATATCCAGATCCTCCAAGCACCTTATTAGGTTCCATGGTGCTTCCCTCTAGATATGATACCACAGCTAACTTTCCACTGAACCACGCCAGTAGTAAACAATGAGCTTACCATGTAAAATTACATCTCTTCTGCACCTTTTGTTAATTCTACTGTCAACATATTTGGAAGGACTGATGCATAATGATAACCATGGCTGTAACTTGCTCATACACCTGAAACTACTCTGTAACCCAAGTCTTTCTCTGTATGAAAATATGTATTTTTATCCCAGGTCACCCCTGAAAAAGGGACCTTCGGGGCTCAGTGGGCCTACCGAGTCACCAAATTTTAAATAAATAAATAAATAATACAAACTATCAGATTCTTCTCCCTGAGTCCCACAAAACATGTGTACAACACCCTGCATGACATTTCTAGATCTACACTTAAAAATAGACAGTAGAATCCAAGGCAAATTTAGAAATTAGAGTACAAATCACTGGTGCAATTCCACAGTATTAAATCTAAACATTTTATTTGATTTCTTTGTTCACTGCCCTTCATCTTCTGGGGCCCATACAATTATGTATGTGACCCCTACTGTCTGGAATTCTCTATCCCATCAGTTACAGGAGTGCATGACTGTGGAGGGATATAAAAAGGCCCTGAAAACACATCTGTGGACCTAAGCATTTGGAGTCCGACTGTATTTATTGTATTTGTTTACTTGTGCTACTTGTTTTAATATAAGATTTGAAATGTTTAATCTGTTTTATTCTGTAAGGGGCCTTGGTTCTATGAAAGACACCATAAAAATAAAGTTTTATTATTATTATTATTATTATTCATTGTCCCTGCTTATAGTACATAATTTTAAAAAGGGCCCTGTAGCAATAATGAATCAGGACATACTAAAAGGGGTTGGGCTGTCAGCAAGCAAGCAGAAAACTTCTGTTTACTGTCTTGTACTGAACATGATAACTCTTGATAGTAGGCCACAGTAAAAGTATTATATTTTGTTGGATTGGTTCTGCACCATGTAAATTTCAATAAAAGGTCCACCTGCAACTGGGAACTTTAGTAATGTTGGATCCACCTGTGATATTAAGCCTCCTTTAAAGGAAAATCTTAATTTATAAAACAATGAAGTAATGTAAATATGAGCTTAAGTTGTCCATGTTAACATACAAGTAATTAAACAGCTGGTCAGAATGCCTTAAACAGGTGCTGAGTGGTGAGCAATTCAGACGCATGTTGAATATATTTCAGCACATTAGTCTTATATACTGTAGGGACATAGGATGTTGAGACAAGAGAAGGCTTGGGGGACTTCCACCACTCTTACTTTTGTTCATTGTACATTGGATCTCTTCTCTTCTCTTCTCTTCTCTTCTCTTCTCTTCTCTTCTCTTCTCTTCTCTTCCCCCTCCCCCAGGATGCATCTGGAAATGAGGTGTTACCAGCTCAGTATGACTTTCCTGGTAAAACATTTGCAATAAATAAATAAATAAAACAGATACAAACATAGCATTTGATGGCAGATAAGGACTTCTTGGCCCACCTAGTCTGCCCATTTCCTTACCTAATGCATAGGCTGCAGATCCCAGTTAACCAACAGCCTACTTCCTCCTATCCCCCACTAGGAGTACGTACCTTATATCTGTCCCAAGCATTCTTGAATGGCCCCACTGTTCTTGACTCCACGACCTCCTCGGGAAGGCTGTTCCATGCATCCACAACCCGATCCATGAAAAAATGCTTCCTCACATTTCCTCTGAGCCGTCCCCCTCTATCTTCAAATTGTGCCCCCTTGTTCTTGCACATCTCTTTTTCTGAAAGATACTACTCTCTTGGACTTTGTTGAGTCCCTTGAGGTACTCGAAAGTTTCTATCATGTCCACCCTCTCCCTTCTTTCCTCAAGGGTATACATATTAAGCTCCTTTAGTCTCTCTTCGTATGTCTTCTGGTGCAGACCCTGCACCATTTTGGTTGCCCTCCTCTGGACAGCCTCCACTCTGTCTATGTCTTTGCGGAGATGGGTTCTACAGAACTGCACACAGTAGTCCAGATGGGGTCTCACCAACTGTCTGTACAGAGGGATAACAACTACCTGTTTTCTATTGTTGATGCCTCTCCCTATGCATCCAGTGTCCCCCCAGCCTTCCTTACTGCCTTCTCACATTGCTTGCCCACTTTTAGATCGTCTGATATAATTACCCCCAGGTCCCTTTCCATTTTTATTGTTGTCAGTATCTCACTCCCCCATTGTGTACACTTCCTCTGGATTTTTGTTTCCCAGGTGCATTACCTTGCACTTCTTTGCATTGAATCTAAGCTGCCATACATTTGACAATTCCTCCAACCTTGCCAAGTCCCTTCTCATCCTTTCCACTCCATCTTGTGTATCAACCCTGTTGCAGATCTTTGTGTTGTTTGCAAAGAGACATACTTTTCCTTCCAGTTCCTCTGCAATGTCACTTATAAAGACACTAAAAAGGACCGGTCCCAGTACTGAACCCTGCAGTACCCCACTAGTAACCTTCCTTTCTTCACTGTGGACTCCGTTTACTACTACCCTTTGCATCCTGTTTTCCAGATTGCCTTTACGGTTGTATAAGACATTTGTTTTCATGCCACTGTTAAAGGCCTTAACATTATTAATATGGCATATCAAGCTAGGCACTCCACAGCTCTTAATGAAACAGATAGCCTTTATGGCTGTGTAATGCATTTGTCTTAAGGCCACTGTTAGACATCCCAGTGTTTATTAATGTGACACAGCCAGTCAGACTGCATTTCTGTAGCACTTAGTGAAACAGCCTTTTATGGCTGTATGAGGCCATCATCTTAGCTCTTAGGGCCACTGTGAGATGCCCTGACAATGAAATTTGTTTTATTAATTTGACACATAGGAAGAAAGATAATCTTTTTTATACCATGACAAAAAGGCTGGAGTATATGGTAGTTATTCATACTGTACAAACTATAATGCTGTGCTATTCCCAGTACTGTTTCTTTTTTTATTTACTATGATTTATTCCTTGCATGCCACCGGAACCTCAAGCCCAGTCACGGACCTCAGGCTTCCATCTCCAAATCGGCCACGACCCTCCGATACCACCTGGCTTACCCCCCAGGGTGGGGTTGTGGCACAAGACCCCTAACAGTCCTGCAAGCAATGGGATAGGTTGGAGAGCTGGCATGGAGGCTAATTGAAGCCAAGGCGGGCTTCATCTAGAGCGGCCAGCAGCCGAGATTTTTCTTGTTTTTTCCTGGGGAAGGGGACGTGCAATGACATCCGGCATCCGCCCCACCCCCCTGAATGTTCTGGTGCAGGTTGCTGTGGTACCCCCGGCCTATCCCAGGGGTCTGTCGAGCAACAGTTGCACTCCCCTCCCTCTCCCAGAGAAGGAGAGCAGTCCTCAGGCCACTCCATCCTTCTCCCTCTGGCCAGCCCTCTAATGTCCCGAGTCCATTCCCAAACTGAGGCCGCAGGCATCGCAAGCAGACATCCAACCGCTGCACTGACAAACCGGCCCCAAAACTGTTTCTGATCAGTTGCAATCTACTGCTAGTAAGTCTACTGCTGTTATGTACACCAATAATCATAGCAGAACATAGTGATAATAATAACACTATGACCAACACTAAATTTCCGGTAAAGAAAAAGCAGGTTTACAAAAAAAGTATAGTAACATTTCAGAAACAACTAACTGGAGTTACTGAGTTACTCATACAGGTATGGAAGGTTTTGCCACATGTGTCCAGATACAGTAGTTCCAGCTGCTAAAGCAGCAAGCAAGGAGGCATCCTCCTCAAATGAATGCTCAGATACTGAGACAGAGAATGCTTGTATAGATGTTGCAGACAGGGAATGGGATAGCCCATGATATGTCCTACATGACATTTCTGAGTCTAATGGCTGAGATGGTAATGAGATTAGAAGTTCAGATGAGGTGGCAGAAGAGGATGCTGCAGCAAAGCATGAGAGGCAAGTGCAGAAAAAAATCATATGCTAAAAGTAAGAAGAGTAGGAATGGAAATTATGAAAAGAGTCTCAGAAATGATGCAATCTGATTGGATGTTAGCATTCTGAGAGCCTTACATTAATTTCTGTTACATTGTCATGTACAGCCCAATCACCATGGTGCATCGTTTTTTTCCTCTGTCATTATTCCATCTTCTAGCACTGCTGAGTGACTGGAATTATGCAATCTGGTTCTAAACCAGAATTCCTTGTACAGTTGGTGGATGAACTATTTTATTACAAATCTCCCTTTTGATGAGGAATACATTCCAAAGGTACACGTCTAACACTTTTCTTTTGGAATGTTTTTTTTTTTTTTTTAGGAAAGCCCACTTAAACACATACCTCTTAAATGCATAGCTCACTTTGGTGCATATATTTCTAAAGTCCCAGTTCCCTTTGTATCCCTTCAGTGTTAATTTGACCTGTTAAATGCATTTAAGAGCCTGTTTAAATGCATAGATCTACTCCTTAGAGCATTAATGGAACTAGTACTTCATAACCTAATTAAGTGTTTAAGTCATTTACACGTGTTACCATGTGTTAAATGCAGTGCCATTTAAGCACACAATCACTCCTAATCACTTACTGTACACTCACTAATCTTAGCAAGACAATGGAGCCCCAGTGAGTACCTTATAGAGAATGCTGGATGGGTAACCATGCAGAACTAATGTGTTCTGCCACAGAAAGGTCTGATTCCCTGTGACTTTGAGAGCAAAGCTCAAGAGGTCCTTGGGAATCAGACCCTGAAGTGGCAGAACATACCAGTTCTGCATGGGGTTACCCATCCTGTATTCTTTATAGTATATGGTATCCCTCGAATTATTTTAATAACATTTTTTTGGCTTTATAAATGTATTTAACTCATAGAGAAAGAAACTGTTGTCTCCCAATGCTAGGACATAGAGTTGTGTGGTTGCTAGGGACTGGGCATCCCTACAATAGCAGTGCACACTCCCATTGGTTGCCACTCTACTGTGGGAGGGATTTAGAAAAAAAACATGGTCGGACATCTCGCTTAGTCACGTGTGTAGACAGGCATACTCACGGTACACATTTGTGTACAGTTTTGTTGAGTGCCCAAACCATATGCATTTCTGTTAACATTTTCATTCTAATCTGTAGTATGTGAGTTAGTGTAGGCCACTGAGCAATGTCTCTGTTTAAACTTCTATTGTTTAGGTGGCAGATATGTGTATAATCCCTTTATAGATTAGAGGAGTCATCTGACAGCAGTATGATTTGTTTGTAATCAGGCAGCATTTGGAAAGGTTGTGTACATTTTTTTAATTGGGGGACAGTAGTTGGAGACTGTGTGTACAAAACAGAAATTTCTGGCTACACCCCTGTGCTTAACAAGCAAAGAAATGGTCCAGAGGTCAAAACATGTAAGTAAAACTGTTTTACAGATCAAATATGGCTGATCCAACTTTTACCATTACGTATAATTAACTGAACCCTTATCTGAAAACCACTGTGGCCATTTTCAGTGTGTTTAAAGTAATATTAATGAGCAACAGTTTTCTGTTTGTGCTTTAAAAACATGGCTCAAGCTTCTCAGTCTAAATGAATGGAATGCTGTTCTGCACATATGGTCAGTACGGCATTCCATTCATTCTTGTGTATGTGGATGAACAGCATTTCGGTATGGTGGAATTTCGAGTTAGAATAGTGTTCCACCATACACTATAATGAAATAACCCATTTTCAATCATGTAAATGAAGCCAGTTTTGTTCTTCTAATTGAAAATATACAAGAGGAAAATATACAAGATGACTTAAATGCATAGCCTTCTTTAAGTATACACATAGCGGGCACATAGGGTATGTGTTTAAGAGGGCTGTGCAATACTACCAATAAGGTGCTCACAGGAGTTAAATTAACAGACTAACAGTCAGTGCATCACCCCATGGCAAAATGGCACTCATCTACACCTCGTGCAACATTAAGCCCCTAGGGAGTGATGAACAGACTGTTAATCTAACCTCTGGTCATGCTTTCTTGCTTAAGGGGGCAGTGTAGGGTTTCCTCCAGTTCACTTGACTCCACACAGACTAGTGTCTGGTACACCTGCACAAAGGAAAAGAGGTAAATCTTTAGTGTGGAATTTATTCTCTATTGACCCTGCAAACAGCTCTTGAGCTGCGTGCAGTCTGTGCAAAACTAGCAGCAGTTGTGGCAACAGGACACAGTTTGGCACCTCAGTAATAATGTGACATGCAACAGTAAAACACCCAGTTCAGTGGGGCAAGGTAAAAAAGGGGCAGTGTTGTTGGAATGGGCGGTGGTAGAGGTGGTGGTGGTGGAGACCATAGTGACAACCATGAACTGGAAGTAGTAAGTCACACCAAATTTGTGGATGTATCACTGCAATCTTCTCAGACAAATGTGGAATATTTTCTGAAACATCAAATCATGGAAAATCCCACAGTAATACTCCGTATGTAAAAGGCATTAATTAAAAATACATTCCCAAACAAATCAAAAATATCTTGTCAACAAACACTGACAGAAACTGTTGCAAGGATATCAAAATTTATCTTCAAGCATCCAGCTTGCCAGCACTCAAATAGAGCTATTGCAGAGCTGTTGGCTGATTGTCAACTCCCTTTTGCTTTCATTGCTCAGAAAGGTTTTCTCAAGTTCATGCACCACACTATACCATGGTACACTCTTCCTGCAGAACATTCTTTTCAAAGAGTGTTCCACACTTGCATGGCTTGGTGTGTCTGAAGTCATTAAGGATTTGAAATACTGTGAGATGAAGCAGGTTCATATAACAACAGCTATATGGACCAGAAACCAAACAATTGACTAGTATGACATCATGAGTGTTACAGCTCTTTGGGCTAGTTTTCAATCAGAAAGTAATAAGCACAAGTCCACTGTAATTAGTAGGAAGCAGGCTGTATTTTGTGTCAAACAAGCCAAAGAGTAGCTGGCACTTGCAATCTGTGTGGCAAAACTGCTGAAGTTGCAATGAAGAAACATGAAACAGGAATACCTTAAGATCCACCAAAGTGCTGCATTTATTTCATGTAGCGGCAGCAACAAGCTTCATTCCATTTTTCAGCATACTTGGCATTTCATTAAAGCTCACTTCACTTACTGGTCTCCCCTCCACACAACCTTGTGATGTCACTATATCATCAGCCTGACATGTTTTACGCTCTTGCACTTTCTTAAAGGCTGATAATAGAATCTTAGCATCCTCCTTTTATGTAACCACTCCTAAAGGAATACACTTTCAAACAATCTATAAAAACTTTAAAATCAAGTGGATACAGTGATGTACCGTATAAATAAATATAATTCAAGCCACCACCTTAATATTCCATCCTACTCACTCTGCTTTAAACATAGGTAACAGTGAATAATGATGAAATAGTAATAAATGCAACCATATAACAACCATTATAATTCATTATTCTTTTAAAATATCTAACAGTATATAAGATTAAAATGGCTCTATGATGCTGGTTCAACAACTAAGTTGTCGACCGCCATCACAGTGACAGATTTATGCTGACCGCAACTTGTGGTTAACATAAATCTGACTTGAGACCCTGGCCATTTTTTTTCATCGAGGATCTTTGCTCTCCAAACCCTCCAATCTCTAGGATTCTAACTCCGAGTCAGAGTTGTATCAGGGACGGGGTGCAGGACTGGGAGAGAGAGAGAGAGAGTGCTGGGGTCTCAGGCAGTCTATCACAGCAAAAACATCGATGTTGTCAGCATCAGTGTTTTCGCTGTAATGATGTCACTGTCCTGAGTGCATGTTGGTTAAAACATATCTAGATGCAGATGACCCCATTACTTTTTTTACCCAATCTCCTGTGGTGCCAATACAAAGTATAACTCATAGACAAAGGATGGTTTATATTGTTAGATAAGTAATATTTTCTCAGGGGACTGAAAATGTAACCAAGTGTGTAACTGTCTGGAAGAAAATTTCCTTAAAGGCATGAACAAACTCCTATTCATGACATAGTCTATGTTTTTTTCACCCAAAGGGCTAGAATTGGAGCCTAGTGCCATATCATCAAAAACGCAGTGCAATAGCACTGATGCATTCAGGCTAGTTAAAAGATTTAATAGTGTTCCTTGCACCATCGAATCAGCACGTGTTATCCAAACCGATCTGTATGGTTACCCATTTCAATAAGAAAGCTAAAGGTTCAAAAATCAACTATCAGGTTCTCAACAGTCCCCGATGTCTCATGATTTAAATCCTTAGGCATATTCTCATGAATGCACTGCCCCAGAACTGACTGGGAAAGCCATGTACGGGCCACATCTGTAACTGAAAAAAAAAAGAAATATAATTAGTGTATTAAAGACAAGTATTGCTGTAAAAAAGACTTACAATTAGAAAGTCAAAGGGTCATTGAACAGGAACCAAAGCCACAACTCTAACTATTGTATAAAAGCAACCTGAAAAAAAAATTCTGTAAAAGCAAATTTTACTGTGAAGCCAAGGGGTGGTGGGGGGAGGGGTATGGGTATTTACAGGAATGGAGTTACCTCTAACTTGTCATCTATCCCTGGCAGGATTGTGGTGGCTCCCATGGAAAACATCCAATACTGTTCACTTTTAAGAAAAATCCTGTCATAATACCCTCCTGCTGATTTTTAATGGGTTGTTCTATCCCAGTGAAAGATACCTTGTGTGCACGTCTGTCTGTTGCTTTATCAGCACATATGGCAAGGGCATTATTGAGGTCATTATGTTCTATTGCCCTCATATGCTTCCCAGTTCTGGTTTTAAACTGACATTAGGTCTTTCCTACAGTATGAAGAAACTACTACAGGGGCAGGTTACCAGGTATATGACCCTGTCAGTTGCACATGTAATGAATCTCCTAACTTTCACAATATTTTTTGTTTTAGGATTCTGAAAAGTTTTAGACGTCATCACTGTTGGGCAATATTTACAGTTGCCACATTTGTAACATCCATCATTTCTGGCTTGAAGTCACCTTCTGGGTCTTTCCTGTAATGCCTGTGCTGAGTGTACAACCATGTCTCTAATATTTTTGCCCTTTCTGTGGACCAGTCTTGGTTGTGTGGCAGCCAGATCCTTTAACTCTGTGTCCAAACTGGCCAAGTGCCAATGTTTCTTTGCTGTTTCCACTATTTCTTTTGATGGGACAGTATAGGTGGACACAACGTTTACTCACTGGTCCCTTCTTTCTTGAGGTGCTTTTTCTTTTAATATTTCATTTATCTCTGTATTATCCACCTCATTTCTAGCCCTGGAAGTTAGTGCATCAGAATATCCCCTTTCCTGTAATGTGAGTTTCATTTCATTTGCCCTGGTTTCACATTTCTTACTGTTCCCACAATTCCTTTTGATTCTGATGAATTTGTCTTTTGGGATACTGGTAATTGTGTGGTATGATGCCTGCTGTTGGCATGCAGGAGGGTATTCCTCTCAGTAAGATTCCAGAATAAATCTGTGGGACCCTTTTCCTCTTTACTATCTTTGGAATTAATAAGATTCAGGAATCTTATCTGTATTTGGCTAAGGTGATACATAGACAGTGTCTGCAGATAAGGGCCTACAGTCCACCTAGTCTGCCCATTTGAGTTTGTAACTTCAGTTTATGTTTTCCTAGAACTCTGTTGCCCCTTACCCCTGACTTCCAGAATTCCTTTGTATCTATCCCATGCATTCTTAAATCCCATGATTGTTTCAGCCCCCACCACTTCCTCTGGCAGGGTGTTCCACTTGTCCACCACTCGTTCTGTGAAGAAATTCTTCCTCACATTTCCTCTGAATCGTCCTCCTTCCAATTTCATCCCATGCCCTCTAGTCCTGGAACATCTTTTTCACTTAAAAATAGTGTATTCTTGCACCCTGTTCTTCCCTGAAGATACTTGTATGTCTCTATCATGTCCCTTCTCTCCCTCCTCTCCTCCAGAGAGTACATATTCAATTCCTTCAACCTGTCCTCATAGGACTTGTGATGCAATCCATGTACCATTTTTGTTGCCCTCCTTTGAACCGTCTCTACCCCGTCTATGTCCTAATGTAGGTAAGATCTTGTGACTGACAATTTGTTTTTATTACTAGCTTCCAGGAATTTCAAAAAACTAAATAGCTCTTGTTCCGATCCAGTCCACACAATAATTATATCAAAAATAAAATGTTGCCATCCATTTAGCTGATTCAATTAAGGATTTACATATGGATTTCTTACTACATCCTCTTCCCACTTACCTGCAAAAAAAGAGTAGAATAACTAGGGGCAAAGTTAGCCCCCATAGCAGTCCACTTCTTTTGAAATAGAAACTGTCTTGATAAAAGAATGTGTTAAATTCAAGTACAAATCTAAATAGTTGTAATCGCACATCAGTAGGTGGGTCCTGTACATTTCTTTTTTTCAGATAATGTGGCATAGCCTCCAAGCCCTCCTTACATAGATACATAGAAAGTGTCGGCAGATGGGGACCCCTGATCCATCTAGGCTGCCCATGTTTGTTTTTGTTATGGACTAACGCCCCCCCCCCACACACACACACGTTTTCCCTGGATTTGTTGTCACAATTTCTTTGTATCTATCCCACACATTCTTGAATTTCCTAACCATCTTGGCTTCCACCATCTCCTCAGGTAGCCCATTCCATGGCGCCACCACTCTCTCCGTGAAGAAGAACTTGCGCTTATTGCTCTTAAAACTTCCCCCCCCCACCTCAGACTATGATCTCACATCCTTGTGGATGTATTTAGCTGGAGCAGCTAATTTGCCTGGACTCTGTTTAACCCTTTGAGGTACTTAAAGGTCTATCATATCCTCCCCATCCCTCTGCTGCTCCAAAGAGTACATGTTGAGCTCTCCCAGTCTGTCCTTGTAGTGCTTTTCCTGGAGTCCATGTATCATTTTAGTTGCCCTCCTCTGGACCATCTCCACCCTATCAATATCCTTTCTCAGGTACAGCCTCCAGAACTGTACCATACTCAAGGTGGGGCATCACCAATGACCTGTACAGAGGCAGGACCACCTCCCTTTGTCTGCTCATGATGCCCCTACCTTTGCAACCCAGCATTTGATTTGCTTTCAGTGCTGCCATCTCACACTGGCTACTGACCTTCAAATCTTCCAAAATGATGACCCATAAGTCACACTCTTGGCTTGAGGCAGTAAGTTTTTCCCCTCCCAAGTATATTCAGTACAGGTGTTGCCCTTCTGAGGTGCATGACCTTGCACTTCTTGGTGTTAAATTTTAGTTGCCATGAAGAAGACCATTTCCCCAATGTGGGAGGGCATCCTCATTTGTTCTACTCCCTTCACTGTGTCAACCTGATTACAGAGCTTTGTGTCATCTGCAAATATGCACACCTGCCCCTCCAGTTCCTCTGTGATGTAGCTAATGAATATGTTGAAGAGTAGGGAACCCCAGGACCGACCCTTGGGGCGCCCCACTTGTCACTTCCCTCTCACTAGATACTGATCCTTTTACCACTACCTACTGGGTTCTACCCTCCAACCAGTTTCTTACCCATGCTACTATATTTTCCCCAACTCCCACCTGCCTTAGCTTCTTTGGCAGCCTTCTGTGTGACACCAAGTCGAAGGCCTTGCTAAAGTCCAGGTAGACTATGTCTACTGCTTCTCCCTGGTTTACTGTCCTTGTGAGCCAGTCGAAAAACTGTATCAAATCGGTCTGGAAAGATCTGCCTGTCATGAACCTATGCTGCCTGGAGTCCTGCTGCCTGCTGATCTCCATGA
Organism: Neoceratodus forsteri; assembly: GCA_016271365.2. Taxonomy (NCBI): domain Eukaryota; kingdom Metazoa; phylum Chordata; order Ceratodontiformes; family Ceratodontidae; genus Neoceratodus; species Neoceratodus forsteri. The sequence continues at coordinate 690,250,381 of CM057454.1, read as the reverse complement.
ACTCCACAGTCCTCTCCTTGAGCAGGGATTCCATCAGTTTACCCATCACAGAGGTCAGACTGACCAGCCTGTAGTTTTCTGACTCCTTCTTGCTTCCCCCCTTATGAATAGGTACCACTGTGGCCCTTCTCCAGTTCTCTAGAACTATCCCTTCTTCTAGAAACTTGTTAAAGGGATCCATCAGAGGTGTTGCCAGCTCTTCTTTTAGTTCTCTTAGTGTCCTTGGATGGATCCCATCTGGACCCATGGACTTATCCATTTTTAGCTTTGATAGTTCTTTCATAACCCTTTCCACTGAGAAAGGGTTAAAGTCAACACTCCCCCAGCCTGTCTGGTTTCAGCTATCAAGCTGAGTCCATCTCCCTCCACCTCATTTGTAAATACTGAGCAGAAGTATTTATCTAATGCTTTCACTTTGTCGATGTCCCCTTCTATCATCATCTCCCCTCCTTCCAATTTGTGCCTAACTATTCCCCCTTTGTTTTTCTTCCTATCACTAATATACCTGAAGAATATCTTTGTACCTCCCAAGATATCTTGTGCAATATTTTCTTCTGCTTTCCCCTTGGCCATTCTGATTTTTCTACTGGCTTCCTTCAATTTGTTCTGATAAAAATTCATGTCCTCATTCTTTTATGTGGCTTTGTACCTTTTAAATGCCATTTTCTTATCCCTTTATCGCATCTTGTGCTTCCCTTGTGAATCAAACTGGCCTTCTCCTTTTTGTTTTCTGACTGTTCTTATGCATCCTTCTCATGCCTGGTTTAATGCTTCTTTAAGGTGGTTCCAACTCTCCTCCACTCCCCCTCGTGTTTTTTCTTCAAGTGCCTTGCTGAGACAACTTCTCATCTGTGTGAAGTTTGCTTTCTTGAAATCATAGACCTTGGTCCTCGAGTGGCTAATTTTCTCCTTAACACTGATGTCAAGCTAAACAGTTTTGTGGTCGCTTGACCCCAGATAACTCCTGACCTTAAACCCTATAACCTTTTTACTGTTTGTTAGGACTAAATCCAGGCTAGAGTCCCCCCTTGTGGGCTCAGCAACAAGTAGCTCAAGTCCAGCTCTTCTCAGGGCTCTGATAATGTCTCTACTTCTGGCTGAAGTGGCCTTGGAGGATTTCCAATTTACATCCAGTAAATTGAAATCTCCCACCAGGATCACGTCCCCCTTGTAGGTCATGTTAGTTATGTTTTCTAACAGGATTTTGTCTGCCTCTGCATCGTGTGCTGGAGGCCTATAGCCTACTCCAACTTGAGTGACCAAACCTTTGCCTTCCTCTATCATGATCCATAGGATCTCTGGCCCTATTTGTGCTCCCTGGACCTCAGTCACTTTTATGCCCTCCCTTACGTACAGTGCTACTGCCCCCCCCCTTTCCTTCCTGTCCCTTCTAAAGAGATTCAAATCTGGAATGGCGACATCCCATTCATGGTTTTCATTAAACCATGCTTCAGTTACTGCTATCCAATCAAGTTTTGCATCTGCAATGAAGGCTATTAGCTCCACCATTTTATTTGTTAGACTATGTGCATTTACTACCATTGCCTTCCACTTCTGCCTTTCTATTTTTGGTTAATTTTTGTTTGCTTTGTTTGTATTTTTTGTATCGTATTTTGTTTTTGCCAAGTGTTTTCTGTTTTTAGTAGTATGGGAGAGGTGACCTGGACTCCATTTTGCAGGTCCGGTTTAGCCACTGTCTCCCCATCCGCTAGTTTAAACTTCAGAAAGACATTGAGTTTCTGCCCAACACTCTTGCCCTTCCTGGTGAGGTGTACACCATCCACCTAAAGAGCCTCTTGTTCCAAAGTCATTCCAGTCCCGATGTAGTGGTGTACTTTTTCTAGGCACCAAGCTCATAGCCATGAGTTTGGCTCATTGATCTCCTTTCCCTGATTTTTGTAAGCTGTGCCTCCTCTCTCATACTTTAGTACCTTGGAAAGGCTAGGATGAATGAAAAAAGGTTAGTTGATTGCGAGGTGCCCAGATGTGTGTTTTGGTTTCCTCCAGTGGTGTACCCACGATATCGATATGTACCGATGTGAACAACAATGCCCTTTATGTGACCTTCGGTTCCATGATCTTGACGATACATTCTGTGTGTTTTGTGCCATGGCTCCTCAGAGGCATCTTTAACCTCCATAGGGGCATTGCCGCTTAGGTGTGGTTCTATTTCATTTATCATGAGTCCCCCACAATTATTATGCTATTTTTGCCCTTGTCCTTGTGGGGGATGTTGGAATACAAAGCTTCAGCACTGAAGGACACTAAAAGGCTATCATCATCTGTTGCCAGGTCATTCTTGTACCTTGTGTTCTTAACGTAAGATGGCAAATCTTGTGCAAAACCACTAATACAATGGTTCGCAAATCTTGCTAGGGTTCCATAACAGAGTCATTGACAGAGACTATAGGTCTCCCAGAAGGGTTAACTAAACATTTGTGCACTTTAGGCAGACAATAGAAAGAGGCTCTGACAGGGAATTCCTTTCAGTGCCTCATTTTACTGTCTGCCCAAAGTGCACAAGTGTTTAATTAACCCTCCAGGGAAACCAATAGTCTCTGGCAATGACTCTCTTAGGGAATCCCGGGCAAAATATGAGGGCTCCTATATTAGCAGTTGGTTTTGAGTGGGGCAGTGTGAAAAAGGAGCAGTGAGGTTGGAATGGGCAATGGTGGATGTGGTGGTGACCATAGTGACAACAATGAACTTGAAGTAGTAGGTGACATTGAATCTGTGGATATACTGTATCACTGCAGTCTTCTCAAACAAACATGGAATATTTTCTGACACTTCAGTTAATGGAAAATCCCACAGTTGTAATCCCCATAAAACAGGCATTAATTGAAAATACATTCCCAAACAAATCAAACATATCTCGTTAACTAATACTGAAAGAAAGTGTTGCAAGGACACAAAATTGACCTGCAAGCATCTAACTGCCAGCACTTAGAGACATTTCAGAACAAAACAATGTAAGAAACCACTATGGTTCTCAAAGGAGGTGGCAGTGAAGGTTCAAGAGAAAAAGAAAGCATTCAGAAAGTACAAGGAATCACAGAAGGAGCAGGACAGAGAATTGTATCAGTTAAAGCAAAAGGAAGCTGGGAAGGCAGTCAGAACAGCAAAGGCCCAAACTGAGGAAAAGATAGCCAACTCTGTTAAGAAGGGGGATAAAACCTTTTTTATGTACATCAGAGAGCGAAGGAAGACTATGGGAGGGATAGTGAGGCTTAGTAAAGGGGGGGTGGGCAGATGGTGACAGTGAAAAGGCAGAGATACTAAACAAATATTTTTGCTCAGTATTTACAAATGAAGAGGAGGAGGTACCTAAAACAAACAATAGAAACACTCTGGATACAGAAGTTGATACCAGCCCATTTACAGAAGAAAGGGTTCTGAAAGAACTCTTAAAACTGAAGGTGGACAAAGCAATGGGGCCTGATGGGATTCATCCCAGAATTCTAAAAGAACTAAGGTTAGAACTAGTGACACCACTGACTACCCTCTTTAACAAATCATGGGAGGATGGGGTGGTGCCTGAGGACTGGAGGAGGGCAGATATGATTCCCCTTCACAAAAGTGGGAGCAGGGCAGAAGCAGGAAACTTCAGACCTGTTAGTTTAACCTCAGTGATAGGGAAAATGATGGAATCACTTCTGAAGGAAAGAACTGTCGAGTACCTAGAGGCCAGGGGGCACAGGACCCAAGGCAGCATGGATTCACAGCGGAAAGGTCATGCCAGACAAATCTAATAGATTTCTTTGACTGGATGACCAAAGTAGTAGATCAGGGAGGGGCTGTGGACATGCCCTACCTAGACTTTAGCAAGGCATTGGACTCAGTCCCACACAAAAGATTAATATACAAGTTAGCCAGCCTGGAAGTGGGTCCAAAGATGATAGCCTGGGTAAAGAATTGGCTAGAGAATAGGACACAGAGGGTAATAGTAAATGGAGTCCACTCTGAAGAAAGGGGGGGTTACTAATGGGGTACCGCAGGGTTCAGTATTAGGACTGGTTCTCTTCAATGTCTTTATAAGTGACATTGCAGAGGGACTGGAAGAAAAGTATGTCTCTTTGCAGAAGACACAAAGATCTGCAACACAGTTGATCCACAGCTCTTAATGAAACAGATAGCCTTTATGGCTGTGTAATGCATTTGTCTTAAGGCCACTGTTAGACATCCCAGTGTTTATTAATGTGACACAGCCAGTCAGACTGCATTTCTGTAGCACTTAGTGAAACAGCCTTTTATGGCTGTATGAGGCCATCATCTTAGCTCTTAGGGCCACTGTGAGATGCCCTGACAATGAAATTTGTTTTATTAATTTGACACATAGGAAGAAAGATAATCTTTTTTATACCATGACAAAAAGGCTGGAGTATATGGTAGTTATTCATACTGTACAAACTATAATGCTGTGCTATTCCCAGTACTGTTTCTTTTTTTTATTTACTATGATTTATTCCCTTGCCGCCAGCCACCCGGAACCTCAGCCCAGTCACGGACCTCAGGCTTCCATCTCCAAATCGGCCACGACCCTCCGATACCACCTGGCTTACCCCCCAGGGTGGGGTTGTGGCACAAGACCCCTAACAGTCCTGCAAGCAATGGGATAGGTTGGAGAGCTGGCATGGAGGCTAATTGAAGCCAAGGCGGGCTTCATCTAGAGCGGCCAGCAGCCGAGATTTTTCTTGTTTTTTCCTGGGGGAGGGGACGTGCAATGACATCCGGCATCCGCCCCACCCCCCTGAATGTTCTGGTGCAGGTTGCTGTGGTACCCCCGGCCTATCCCAGGGGTCTGTCGAGCAACAGTTGCACTCCCCTCCCTCTCCCAGAGAAGGAGAGCAGTCCTCAGGCCACTCCATCCTTCTCCCTCTGGCCAGCCCTCTAATGTCCCGAGTCCATTCCCAAACTGAGGCAGCAGGCACGCAAGCAGACATCCAACCGCTGCACTGACAAACCGCCCAAAACTGTTTCTGATCAGTTGCAATCTACTGCTAGTAAGTCTACTGCTGTATGTACACCAATAATCATAGCAGAACATAGTGATAATAATAACACTATGACCAACACTAAATTTCCGTAAAGAAAAGCAGGTTTACAAAAAAGTATAGTAACATTTCAGAAACAACTAACTGGAGTTACTGAGTTACTCATACAGGTATGGAAGGTTTTGCCACATGTGTCCAGATACAGTAGTTCCAGCTGCTAAAGCAGCAAGCAAGGAGGCATCCTCCTCAAATGAATGCTCAGATACTGAGACAGAGAATGCTTGTATAGATGTTGCAGACAGGGAATGGGATAGCCCATGATATGTCCTACATGACATTTCTGAGTCTAATGGCTGAGATGGTAATGAGATTAGAAGTTCAGATGAGGTGGCAGAAGAGGATGCTGCAGCAAAGCATGAGAGGCAAGTGCAGAAAAAAATCATATGCTAAAAGTAAGAAGAGTAGGAATGGAAATTATGAAAAGAGTCTCAGAAATGATGCAATCTGATTGGATGTTAGCATTCTGAGAGCCTTACATTAATTTCTGTTACATTGTCATGTACAGCCCAATCACCATGGTGCATCGTTTTTTCCTCTGTCATTATTCCATCTTCTAGCACTGCTGAGTGACTGAATTATGCAATCTGGTTCTAAACCAGAATTCCTTGTACAGTTGGTGGATGAACTATTTTATTACAAATCTCCCTTTTGATGAGGAATACATTCCAAAGGTACACGTCTAACACTTTTCTTTTGGAATGTTTTTTTTTTTTAGGAAAGCCCACTTAAACACATACCTCTTAAATGCATAGCTCACTTTGGTGCATATATTTCTAAAGTCCCAGTTCCCTTTGTATCCCTTCAGTGTTAATTTGACCTGTTAAATGCATTTAAGAGCCTGTTTAAATGCATAGATCTAGCTCCTTAGAGCATTAATGGAACTAGTACTTCATAACCTAATTAAGTGTTTAAGTCATTTACACGTGTTACCATGTGTTAAATGCAGTGCCATTTAAGCACACAATCACTCCTAATCACTTACTGTACACTCACTAATCTTAGCAAGACAATGGAGCCCCAGTGAGTACCTTATAGAGAATGCTGGATGGGTAACCATGCAGAACTAATGTGTTCTGCCACAGAAAGGTCTGATTCCCTGTGACTTTGAGAGCAAAGCTCAAGAGGTCCTTGGGAATCAGACCTAAGTAGCAGAACATACCAGTTCTGCATGGGGTTACCCATCCTGTATTCTTTATAGTATATGGTATCCCTCGAATTATTTTAATAACATTTTTTTGGCTTTATAAATGTATTTAACTCATAGAGAAAGAAACTGTTGTCTCCCAATGCTAGGACATAGAGTTGTGTGGTTGCTAGGGACTGGGCATCCCTACAATAGCAGTGCACACTCCCATTGGTTGCCACTCTACTGTGGGAGGGATTTAGAAAAAAAACATGGTCGGACATCTCGCTTAGTCACGTGTGTAGACAGGCATACTCACGGTACACATTTGTGTACAGTTTTGTTGAGTGCCCAAACCATATGCATTTCTGTTAACATTTTCATTCTAATCTGTAGTATGTGAGTTAGTGTAGGCCACTGAGCAATGTCTCTGTTTAAACTTCTATTGTTTAGGTGGCAGATATGTGTATAATCCCTTTATAGATTAGAGGAGTCATCTGACAGCAGTATGATTTGTTTGTAATCAGGCAGCATTTGGAAAGGTTGTGTACATTTTTTTAATTGGGGGACAGTAGTTGGAGACTGTGTGTACAAAACAGAAATTTCTGGCTACACCCCTGTGCTTAACAAGCAAAGAAATGGTCCAGAGGTCAAAACATGTAAGTAAAAACTGTTTTACAGATCAAATATGGCTGATCCAACTTTTACCATTACGTATAATTAACTGAACCCTTATCTGAAAACCACTGTGGCCATTTTCAGTGTGTTTAAAGTAATATTAATGAGCAACAGTTTTCTGTTTGTGCTTTAAAAACATGGCTCAAGCTTCTCAGTCTAAATGAATGGAATGCTGTTCTGCACATATGGTCAGTAGGCATTCCATTCATTCTGTGTATGTGATGAACAGCATTTCGGTATGGTGGAATTTCGAGTTAGAATAGTGTTCCACCATACACTATAATGAAATAACCCATTTTCAATCATGTAAATGAAGCCAGTTTTGTTCTTCTAATTGAAAATATACAAGAGGAAAATATACAAGATGACTTAAATGCATAGCCTTCTTTAAGTATACACATAGCGGGCACATAGGGTATGTGTTTAAGAGGGCTGTGCAATACTACCAATAAGGTGCTCACAGGAGTTAAATTAACAGACTAACAGTCAGTGCATCACCCCATGGCAAAATGGCACTCATCTACACCTCGTGCAACATTAAGCCCTAGGGTGATGAACAGACTGTTAATCTAACCTCTGGTCATGCTTTCTTGCTTAAGGGGCAGTGTAGGGTTTCCTCCAGTTCACTTGACTCCACACAGACTAGTGTCTGGTACACCTGCACAAAGGAAAAGAGGTAAATCTTTAGTGTGGAATTTATTCTCTATTGACCCTGCAAACAGCTCTTGAGCTGCGTCAGTTGCAAAATCGTAGCAGTTGTGGCAACAGGACACAGTTTGGCACCTCAGTAATAATGTGACATGCAACAGTAAAACACCCAGTCTCAGTGGGGCAAGGTAAAAGGGGCAGTGTTGTTGGAATGGGGGTAGAGGTGGTGGTGGTGGAGACCATAGTGACAACCATGAACTGGAAGTAGTAAGTCACACCAAATTTGTGGATGTATCACTGCAATCTTCTCAGACAAATGTGGAATATTTTCTGAAACATCAAATCATGGAAAATCCCACAGTAATACTCCGTATGTAAAAGAGGTATTAATTAAAAAATACATTCCCAAACAAATCAAAAATATCTTGTCAACAAACACTGACAGAAACTGTTGCAAGGATATCAAAATTTATCTTCAAGCATCCAGCTTGCCAAGCACTCAAATAGAGCTATTGCAGAGCTGTTGGCTGATTGTCAACTCCTTTGCTTTCATTGCTCAGAAAGGTTTTCTCAAGTTCATGCACCACCACTATACCATGGTACACTCTTCCTGCAGAACATTCTTTTCAAAGAGTGTTCCACACTTACATGGCTTGGTGTGTCTGAAGTCATTAAGGATTTGAAATACTGTGAGATGAAGCAGGTTCATATAACAACAGCTATATGGACCAGAAACCAAACAATTGACTAGTATGACATCATGAGTGTTACAGCTCTTTGGGCTAGTTTTCAATCAGAAAGTAATAAGCACAAGTCCACTGTAATTAGTAGGAAGCAGGCTGTATTTTGTGTCAAACAAGCCAAAGAGTAGCTGGCACTTGCAATCTGTGGCAAAAACTGCTGAAGTTGCAATGAAGAAACATGAAACAGGAATACCTTAAGATCCACCAAAGTGCTGCATTTATTTCATGTAGCGCAGCAACAAGCTTCATTCCATTTTTCAGCATACTTGGTATTTCATTAAAAGCTCACTTCACTTACTGGTCTCCCTCCACACAACCTTGTGATGTCACTATATCATCAGCCTGACATGTTTTACGCTCTTGCACTTTCTAAAGGCTGATAATAGAATCTTAGCATCCTCCTTTTATGTAACCACTCCTAAAGGAATACACTTTCAAACAATCTATAAAAACTTTAAAATCAAGTGGATACAGTGATGTACCGTATAAATAAATATAATTCAAGCCACCACCTTAATATTCCATCCTACTCACTCTGCTTTAAACATAGGTAACAGTGAATAATGATGAAATAGTAATAAATGCAACCATATAACAACCATTATAATTCATTATTCTTTTAAAATATCTAACAGTATATAAGATTAAAATGGCTCTATGATGCTGGTTCAACAACTAAGTTGTCGACCGCCATCACAGTGACAGATTTATGCTGACCGCAACTTGTGGTTAACATAAATCTGACTTGAGACCCTGGCCATTTTTTCATCGAGGATCTTTGCTCTCCAAACCCTCCAATCTCTAGGATTCTAACCCGAGTCAGAGTTGTATCAGGACGGTGCAGGACTGGGAGAGAGAGAGAGTGCTGGGGTCTCAGGCAGTCTATCACAGCAAAACATCGATGTTGTCAGCATCAGTGTTTTCGCTGTAATGATGTCACTGTCCTGAGTGCATGTTGGTTAAAACATATCTAGATGCAGATGACCCCATTACTTTTTTTACCCAATCTCCTGTGGTGCCAATACAAAGTATAACTCATAGACAAAGGATGGTTTATATTGTTAGATAAGTAATATTTTCTCAGGGGACTGAAAATGTAACCAAGTGTGTAACTGTCTGGAAGAAAATTTCCTTAAAGGCATGAACAAACTCCTATTCATGACATAGTCTATGTTTTTTTCACCCAAAGGGCTAGAATTGGAGCCTAGTGCCATATCATCAAAAACGCAGTGCAATAGCACTTCGATGCATTCAGGCTAGTTAAAAGATTTAATAGTGTTCCTTGCACCATCGAATCAGCACGTGTTATCCAAACCGATCTGTATGGTTACCCATTTCAATAAGAAAGCTAAAGGTTCAAAAATCAACTATCAGGTTCTCAACAGTCCCCGATGTCTCATGATTTAAATCCTTAGGCATATTCTCATGAATGCACTGCTCCCAGAACTGACTGGGAAAGCCATGTACGGGCCACATCTGTAACTGAAAAAAAAAAGAAATATAATTAGTGTATTAAAGACAAGTATTGCTGTAAAAAAGACTTACAATTAGAAAGTCAAAGGGTCATTGAACAGGAACCAAAGCCACAACTCTAACTATTGTATAAAAGCAACCTGAAAAAAAAATTCTGTAAAAGCAAATTTTACTGTGAAGCCAAGGGGTGGTGGGGGAGGGTATGGGTATTTACAGGAATGGAGTTACCTCTAACTTGTCATCTATCCTGGCAGGATTGTGGTGGCTCCATGGAAAACATCCAATACTGTTCACTTTTAAGAAAAACCTGTCATAATACCCTCCTGCTGATTTTTAATGGGTTGTTCTATCCCAGTGAAAGATACCTTGTGTGCACGTCTGTCTGTTGCTTTATCAGCACATATGGCAAGGGCATTATTGAGGTCATTATGTTCTATTGCCCTCATATGCTTCCCAGTTCTGGTTTTAAACTGACATTAGGTCTTTCCTACAGTATGAAGAAACTACTACAGGGGCAGGTTACCAGGTATATGACCCTGTCAGTTGCACATGTAATGAATCTCCTAACTTTCACAATATTTTTTGTTTTAGGATTCTGAAAAGTTTTAGATGTCATCACTGTTGGGCAATATTTACAGTTGCCACATTTGTAACATCCATCATTTCTGGCTTGAAGTCACCTTCTGGGTCTTTCCTGTAATGCCTGTGCTGAGTGTACAACCATGTCTCTAATATTTTTGCCCTTTCTGTGGACCAGTCTTGGTTGTGTGGCAGCCAGATCCTTTAACTCTGTGTCCAAACTGGCAAGTGCCAATGTTTCTTTGCTGTTTCCACTATTTCTTTTGATGGGACAGTATAGGTGGACACAACGCTTACTCACTGGTCCCTTCTTTCTTGAGGTGCTTTTTCTTTTAATATTTCATTTATCTCTGTATTATCCACCTCATTTCTAGCCTTGGAAGTTAGTGCATCAGAATATCCCCTTTCCTGTAATGTGAGTTTCATTTCATTTGCCCTGGTTTCACATTTCTTACTGTTCCCACAATTCCTTTTGATTCTGATGAATTTGTCTTTTTGGGATACTGGTAATTGTGTGGTATGATGCCTGCTGTTGGCATGCAGGAGGGTATTCCTCTCAGTAGGATTCCAGAATAAATCTGTGGGACCCCTTTTCCCTCTTTACCATCTTTGGAATTAATAAGATTCAGGAATCTTATCTGTATTTGGCTAAAGGTGATACATAGACAGTGTCTGCAGATAAGGGCCTACAGTCCACCTAGTCTGCCCATTTGAGTTTGTAACTTCAGTTTATGTTTTCCTAGAACTCTGTTGCCCCTTACCCCTGACTTCCAGAATTCCTTTGTATCTATCCCATGCATTCTTAAATCCCATGATTGTTTCAGCCCCCACCACTTCCTCTGGCAGGGTGTTCCACTTGTCCACCACTCGTTCTGTGAAGAAATTCTTCCTCACATTTCCTCTGAATCGTCCTCCCTCCAATTTCATCCCATGCCCTCTAGTCCTGGAACATCTTTTTCACTTAAAAATAGTGTATTCTTGCACCCTGTTCTTCCCTGAAGATACTTGTATGTCTCTATCATGTCCCTTCTCTCCCTCCTCTCCTCCAGAGAGTACATATTCAATTCCTTCAACCTGTCCTCATAGGACTTGTGATGCAATCCATGTACCATTTTTGTTGCCCTCCTTTGAACCGTCTCTACCCCGTCTATGTCCTAATGTAGGTAAGATCTTGTGACTGACAATTTGTTTTTATTACTAGCTTCCAGGAATTTCAAAAAACTAAATAGCTCTTGTTCCGATCCAGTCCACACAATAATTATATCAAAAATAAAATGTTGCCATCCATTTAGCTGATTCAATTAAGGATTTACATATGGATTTCTTACTACATCCTCTTCCCACTTACCTGCAAAAAAAGAGTAGAATAACTAGGGGCAAAGTTAGCCCCCATAGCAGTCCACTTCTTTTGAAATAGAAACTGTCTTGATAAAGAATGTGTTAAATTCAAGTACAAATCTAAATAGTTGTAATCGCACATCAGTAGGTGGGTCCTGTACATTTCTTTTTCAGATAATGTGGCATAGCCTCCAAGCCCTCCTTACATAGATACATAGAAAGTGTCGGCAGATGGGGACCCTGATCCATCTAGGCTGCCCATGTTTGTTTTGTTATGGACTAACGCCCCCCACACACACACGCTTTTCCTGGATTTGTTGTCACAATTTCTTTGTATCTATCCCACACATTCTTGAATTTCCTAACCATCTTGGCTTCCACCATCTCCTCAGGTAGCCCATTCCATGGCGCCACCACTTCTCCGTGAAGAAGAACTTGCGCTTATTGCTCTTAAAACTTCCCCCACCTCAGACTATGATCTCACATCCTTGTGGATGTATTTAGCTGAGCAGCTAATTTGCCTGGACTCTGTTTAACCCTTTGAGGTACTTAAAGGTCTATCATATCCTCCCCATCCCTCTGCTGCTCCAAAGAGTACATGTTGAGCTCTCCCAGTCTGTCCTTGTAGTGCTTTTCCTGGAGTCCATGTATCATTTTAGTTGCCCTCCTCTGGACCATCTCCACCCTATCAATATCCTTTCTCAGGTACAGCCTCCAGAACTGTACCATACTCAAGGTGGGGCATCACCAATGACCTGTACAGAGGCAGGACCACCTCCCTTTGTCTGCTCATGATGCCCCTACCTTTGCAACCCAGCATTTGATTTGCTTTCAGTGCTGCCATCTCACACTGGCTACTGACCTTCAAATCTTCCAAAATGATGACCCATAAGTCACACTCTTGGCTTGAGGCAGTAAGTTTTTCCCCTCCCAAGTATATTCAGTACAGGTGTTGCCCCTTCTGAGGTGCATGACCTTGCACTTCTTGGTGTTAAATTTTAGTTGCCATGAAGAAGACCATTTCCCCAATGTGCGGAGGGCATCCCTCATTTGTTCTACTCCCTTCACTGTGTCAACCTGATTACAGAGCTTTGTGTCATCTGCAAATATGCACACCTGCCCCTCCAGTTCCTCTGTGATGTAGCTAATGAATATGTTGAAGAGTAGGGAACCCCAGGACCGACCCCTGGGGCGCCCCACTTGTCACTTCCCTCTCACTAGATACTGATCCTTTTACCACTACCTACTGGGTTCTACCTCCAACCAGTTTCTTACCCATGCTACTATATTTTCCCAACTCCCACCTGCCTTAGCTTTGGCAGCCTTCTGTGTGACACCAAGTCGAAGGCCTTGTTAAAGTCCAGGTAGACTATGTCTACTGCTTCTCCCTGGTTTACTGTCCTTGTGAGCCAGTCGAAAAACTGTATCAATCGGTCTGGAAAGATCTGCCTGTCATAGAACCTATGCTGCCTGGAGTCCTGCTGCCTGCTGATCTCCATGAACTCCACAGTCCCTCTCCTTGAGCAGGGATTCCATCAGTTTACCCATCACAGAGGTCAGACTGACCAGCCTGTAGTTTTCTGGACTCCTTCTTGCTTCCCCTTATGAATAGGTACCACTGTGGCCCTTTCTCCAGTTCTCTAGAACTATCCCTCTTCTAGAAACTTGTTAAAGGATCCATCAGAGGTGTTGCCAGCTCTTCTTTTAGTTCTCTTAGTGTCCTTGGATGGATCCCATCTGGACCCATGGACTTATCCATTTTTAGCTTTGATAGTTCTTTCATAACCCTTTCCACTGAGAAAGGGTTAAAGTCAACATCTCCAGCCTGTCTGGTTTCAGCTATCAAGCTGAGTCCATCTCCTCCACCTCATTTGTAAATACTGAGCAGAAGTATTTATCTAATGCTTTCACTTTGTCGATGTCCCCTTCTATCATCATCTCCCCTCCTTCCAATTTGTGCCTAACTATTCCCCCTTTGTTTTTCTTCCTATCACTAATATACCTGAAGAATATCTTTGTACCTCCCAAGATATCTTGTGCAATATTTTCTTCTGCTTTCCCCTTGGCCATTCTGATTTTTCTACTGGCTTCCTTCAATTTGTTCTGATAAAAATTCATGTCCTCATTCTTTTATGTGGCTTTGTACCTTTTAAATGCCATTTTCTTATCCCTTATCGCATCTTGTGCTTCCCTTGTGAATCAAACTGGCCTTCTCCTTTTTGTTTTCTGACTGTTCTTATGCATCCTTCTCATGCCTGGTTTAATGCTTCTTTAAGGTGGTTCCAACTCTCCTCCACTCCCCTCGTGTTTTTCTTCTAAGTGCCTTGCTGAGACAACTTCTCATCTGTGTGAAGTTTGCTTTCTTGAAATCATAGACCTTGGTCCTCGAGTGGCTAATTTTCTCCTTAACACTGATGTCAAGTTAAACAGTTTTGTGGTCGCTTGACCCCAGATAACTCCTGACCTTAAACCCTATAACCTTTACTGTTTGTTAGGACTAAATCCAGGCTAGAGTCCCCCTGTGGGCTCAGCAACAAGTAGCTCAAGTCCAGCTCTTCTCAGGGCTCTGATAATGTCTCTACTTCTGGCTGAAGTGGCCTTGGAGGATTTCCAATTTACATCCAGTAAATTGAAATCTCCCACCAGGATCACGTCCCCCTTGTAGGTCATGTTAGTTATGTTTTCTAACAGGATTTTGTCTGCCTCTGCATCGTGTGCTGGAGGCCTATAGCCTACTCCAACTTGAGTGACCAAACCTTTGCCTTCCTCTATCATGATCCATAGGATCTCTGGCCCTATTTGTGCTCCCTGGACCTCAGTCACTTTTATGCCCTCCCCACGATAGTGCTACTGCCCCCTTTCCTTCCTGTCCCTTCTAAAGAGATTCAAATCTGAATGGCGACATCCCATTCATGGTTTTCATTAAACCATGCTTCAGTTACTGCTATCCAATCAAGTTTTGCATCTGCAATGAAGGCTATTAGCTCCACCATTTTATTTGTTAGACTATGTGCATTTACTACCATTGCCTTCCACTTCTGCCTTTCTATTTTTGGTTAATTTTTGTTTGCTTTGTTTGTATTTTTTGTATCGTATTTTGTTTTTGCCAAGTGTTTTCTGTTTTTAGTAGTATGGGGAGAGGTGACCTGGACTCCATTTTGCAGGTCCGGTTTAGCCACTGTCTCCCCATCCGCTAGTTTAAACTTCCCAGAAAGACATTGAGTTTCTGCCCAAGCACTCTTGCCCCTTCCCTGGTGAGGTGTACACCATCCCACCTAAAGAGCCTCTTGTTCCAAAAGTCATTCCAGTCCCGATGTAGTGGTGTACTTTTTCTAGGCACCAAGCTCATAGCCATGAGTTTGGCTCATTGATCTCCTTTCCCCTGATTTTTTGTAAGCTGTGCCTCCTCTCTCATACTGTTAGTACCTTGGAGAAGGCTAGGATGAATGAAAAAAAGGTTAGTTGATTGCCGAGTGCCCAGATGTGTGTTTTGGTTTCCTCCAGTGGTGTACCCACGATATCGATATGTACCGATGTGAACAACAATGCCCTTTATGTGACCTTCCGGTTCCATGATCTTGACGATACATTCTGTGTGTTTTTGTGCCATGGCTCCTCAGAGGCATCTTTAACCTCCATAGGGGCATTGCCGCTTAGGTGTGGTTCTATTTCATTTATCATGAGTCCCCCACAATTATTATGCTATTTTTGCCCTTGTCCTTGTGGGGGATGTTGGAATACAAAGCTTCAGCACTGAAGGACACTAAAAGGCTATCATCATCTGTTGCCAGGTCATTCTTGTACCTTGTGTTCTTAACGTAAGATGGCAAATCTTGTTCAAAACCACTAATACAATGGTTCGCAAATCTTGCTAGGGTTCCATAACAGAGTCATTGACAGAGACTATAGGTCTCCCAGAAGGGTTAACTAAACATTTGTGCACTTTAGGCAGACAATAGAAAGAGGCTCTGACAGGGAATTCCCTTTCAGTGCCTCATTTTACTGTCTGCCCAAAGTGCACAAGTGTTTAATTAACCCTCCAGGGAAACCAATAGTCTCTGGCAATGACTCTCTCTTAGGGAATCCCGGGCAAAATATGAGGGCTCCTATATTAGCAGTTGGTTTTGAGTGGGGCAGTGTGAAAAAGGAGCAGTGAGGTTGGAATGGGCAATGGTGGATGTGGTGGTGACCATAGTGACAACAATGAACTTGAAGTAGTAGGTGACATTGAATCTGTGGATATACTGTATCACTGCAGTCTTCTCAAACAAACATGGAATATTTTCTGACACTTCAGTTAATGGAAAATCCCACAGTTGTAATCCCCATAAAACAGGCATTAATTGAAAATACATTCCCAAACAAATCAAACATATCTCGTTAACTAATACTGAAAGAAAGTGTTGCAAGGACACAAAAATTGACCTGCAAGCATCTAACTTGCCAGCACTTAGAGACATTTCAGAACAAAACAATGTAAGAAACCACTATGGTTCTCAAAGGAGGTGGCAGTGAAGGTTCAAGAGAAAAAAGAAAGCATTCAGAAAGTACAAGGAATCACAGAAGGAGCAGGACAGAGAATTGTATCAGTTAAAGCAAAAGGAAGCTGGGAAGGCAGTCAGAACAGCAAAGGCCCAAACTGAGGAAAAGATAGCCAACTCTGTTAAGAAGGGGGATAAAACCTTTTTTATGTACATCAGAGAGCGAAGGAAGACTATGGGAGGGATAGTGAGGCTTAGTAAAGGGGAGGGGGGGGGTGGGCAGATGGTGACAGTGAAAAGGCAGAGATACTAAACAAATATTTTTGCTCAGTATTTACAAATGAAGAGGAGGAGGTACCTAAAACAAACAATAGAAACACTCTGGATACAGAAGTTGATACCAGCCCATTTACAGAAGAAAGGGTTCTGAAAGAACTCTTAAAACTGAAGGTGGACAAAGCAATGGGGCCTGATGGATTCATCCCAAAAAAGAACTAAGGTTAGAACTAGTGACACCACTGACTACCCTCTTTAACAAATCATGGGAGGATGGGGTGGTGCCTGAGGACTGGAGGAGGGCAGATATGATTCCCCTTCACAAAAGTGGGAGCAGGGCAGAAGCAGGAAACTTCAGACCTGTTAGTTTAACCTCAGTGATAGGGAAAATGATGGAATCACTTCTGAAGGAAAGAACTGTCGAGTACCTAGAGGCCAGGGGGCACAGGACCCAAGGCAGCATGGATTCACAGCGGAAAGGTCATGCCAGACAAATCTAATAGATTTCTTTGACTGGATGACCAAAGTAGTAGATCAGGGAGGGGCTGTGGACATGCCCTACCTAGACTTTAGCAAGGCATTGGACTCAGTCCCACACAAAAGATTAATATACAAGTTAGCCAGCCTGGAAGTGGGTCCAAAGATGATAGCCTGGGTAAAGAATTGGCTAGAGAATAGGACACAGAGGGTAATAGTAAATGGAGTCCACTCTGAAGAAAGGGGGGGTTACTAATGGGGTACCGCAGGGTTCAGTATTAGGACTGGTTCTCTTCAATGTCTTTATAAGTGACATTGCAGAGGGACTGGAAGAAAAGTATGTCTCTTTGCAGAAGACACAAAGATCTGCAACACAGTTGATGCACAAGGTGGGGTGGAAAGGATGAGAAGGGACTTGGCAAGGTTAGAGGAATGGTCAAATGTATGGCAGTTTAGATTCAATGCTAAGAAGTGCAAGGTAATGCACCTGGGAAACAAAAACCCAAGGGAAGAGTACACAATGGGGGGTGAGATACTAACAACAACAATAATGGAAAGGGACCTGGGGGTAGTCATATCAGATGACTTAAAGGTGGGCAAGCAATGTGAGAGGGCAGTAAGGAGGGTTGGGAAGGATACTGGGATGCATAGGGAGAAGCATCACCAGTAGAAAACAGGAAGTTGTTATCCCTCTTTACAGATAGCTGGTGAGACCCCATCTGGAGTACTGTGTGCAGTTCTGGAGACCCAGTCTCCTTAAGGACATAGACAAGATGGAAGCTGTCCAGAGGAGGGCAACTAAAATGGTGCAGAGTCTGCACCAGAAGACATATGAAGAGAGACTAAAGGACCTTAATATGTATAGCCTCGAGGAAAGGAGGGGGGAGGAGGGACATGATAGAAGCTTTCAAGTACCTCCAGGGAATCAACAAAGTCCAAGAGGGTAGCATCTTTCAAAAAAAGAGGTGTGCAAGAACAAGGGGGCACAATTTGAAGATAGAGGGGGCGGCTCAGAGGTAATGTAAGGAAGTATTTTTTCACAGAGAGGGCTGTGAATGCATGGAACAGCCTTCCGGAAGAGGTTGTGGAGTCAAAAACAGTGGTTGAATTCAAGCATGCATGGGGCAGTCATAAGGCAATTCTAGGGGGTGGGGTAGAAAGAAGTAGGCTGCTGGTTAACTAGGATCTGCAGCTTATCCATTAGGTAGGGAAATGGGCAGACTGGGTGGGCCAAGCGGTCCTTATCTGCCATCAAATTCTATGTTTCTATGTTTCTGTTAGCTGATTGGCAACTCCATTTTGTTACCCAAACATACTTTCCAAAAAAGAATGTTCCACACTTGTATGACTTGGTGTGTCTGAAGTCGTTAAGGACCTGAAATATCTTGAGTTGTAACATGGTTAAAAACAAGATGTAAAAATGAGCCTCATGACTGGTACAAACACGGCAGGTGACCTAAACACAGTGGATATTAATCCCGCAGTAATGCCCAATACTACTATCCCCTTGACATCCACAAAGCACCAAAGTCACATACAATAATCACCAGTACTATAGTAGCAAATTAAAACCACCACCACAATGCACTTTTAAACTGCATAAAGAAATATATCTTCCCCACTCACCCACCTGACGGACATTGTCTTATCTACGTGGATAGTAGAACTGAACATGAGAAATGAAATGCAGAATTTTATGGGCCAGTGAATTTTTGCCACTATTCTGGAGAGAGAGATAGACTAACAGAGAAGTAAGAGAACTGTTACCTCAGAAATGGAGAAATGAGCGACAGAACCTTTGCACCGCAAGGAACTAATTCAGTGTGACATGACGCTGATAAGTAAAATGTTTATATTACTTAATATAATGTGAATTGAATGATAAAGTAGTTTTCAGTACTGTAATTGTATTAAAATGTTTGAATCAGTAGAAAAAGAGCAGTGATCAGTACAGATGAGAGAGGTAAAATATGTAGATTTGCAAAACCTGCTAAATATGCAAATGAGACAGCATTCCATGCCAGTAGAAGCAAGAGACATCGGTGACACAAGAGAAACAAGGAAAACAAACAACAATTAGTATGTATAGATTTTGAAAAAAAATGTATCATACCACTAATCATTGTGTTCTTTTCAAATGACAAACTTATGAATCTGTAAGAATAAAAACACCACTATATGAATAAATATGGTTGTGACAAAATGACAAGTACTGTATAGTTTTTATTGAAAATCATATTTTGTGAAGCAGTGCATCTATAATATATAAGAGGTAATAATGCAACATTACCCATTTGCACATTGCCCATGTTACAAGAGCATTAATCCACTCCAGAGTAGGGCTGTACTAGGGGATTAATGCCTGGTTGGTGGTTGGAAGCACTCGGCCTGCAGCCTCATGCACCAACCCCACCTCCACCCCCTTAGGCATTAATCCCCTAGTAGATCCTGACTCTGTTGTGGATTAATGTTTACATGAAGCAGGTTCATATAATGACAGCTACAGTGTATATAAACCAGAAACCAAACAATTGACTAGTATGGCTACATGAGTGTTTCAGCAGAGCAGGACACTGCAGCACAGGAGCTAGCACAACAAAACTCACCCAAAATAGGAACCAAAACAAAAAAGCAAAAAGGAAATCCAAAAAACTTATGATCATAGGAGACTCCATGATTCAAGGAGTTGATAACTATCTCCAGCCAGGGGTAATGGTCAGATGTCTCCCAGGTACATCAGCATGGAGAGACACTGACCGCATTGCTAAAATTGTTCAGGAAGCTAGACAAAACATTGATTTCCTGGTATACATAGGAAGTAATGATCTCGCCAGCCAGTCAGTTGTGCAGACCAAGGAACACCTGACCGGGCTGGGTGATAAACGATCATCCATTTAGTCCAGCATCTCCTTCTCTGAGATCCTGCCAGTCTGGGAGAGGGGGGCAGATGGACGGAAGGTCAGAGAAGGAGAGCTAGGGGAGCTAAACATGTGGCTCAAGTGCTGGTACCCAGAAAAAGGACACAAATTTGTAGGGAACTGGCAACAGTTTTGGGAGCGAAAGTTCTTTAAATTTGATGGACTGCATCTGACTAAGGAGGGAGTCAGTGCATTGGGGCAGAAGTTTGACGTCTTTGCAGAATATTTAAACTAGCAAATGGGGAGAGGGTGCAGCATCCCATACGTCGAATGGGAAGAACACCCCCCTCAGCTAGTGGTCAAACAGGAGTTCAGCATGTTTGCAGTTCATTTGTATCACCAGGTAAGGAAAAAGGTCCAGCTCCCCATACGACACACAGGGGGAAACGCCAGACCTCACCCAACAACTAACACACCAAAATCTGGCCAATGGAAAATCATGTACACAAATGCTTGCAGTCTGGGAAATAAGATCCCAGACCTGCAGGCAATAATGACAGAGGTTAAACTGGACATAGTAGCAATTAACCAGATGTGGTTTACCAGTAACCACACTTGGGAGACTTCAGTCCCTGGCTATGTACTGTTCAGAAGAGACCGAGATGCAAAAAGGGGGGCAGTGGAGTGGCCTTGTATGTCAATGAAAATATCAAAGCTACAGAAATTTAGAATACACATAAGGAGCCAGAAGAAGTGTGGGTCACCCTGGAAACAGGAAATGGGACGGCCATAAGAACTGGGGTTGTCTACAGGCCCCCAGACCAGGGGGAGGACATAGGCACATTACTGTTAGAAGATATACAAAATATAACAGCTAAAGGGGAGGTTCTGATAATGGGAGACTTCAACATGTCAGAAACAGATTGGTCAATCCCAGCAGGAACATCTGCCAGAACTAGACACATGGTGGATTCCCTAGAGGGGGAAGGCCTAAAACAACTGGTACAACAATCCACAAGAGACAGGGCTATCCTAGATCTAGTACTGACTAACAAGGAAAGGATCACAGATATCCAGGTAGAAGGTCACCTGGGTGTCAGTGACCATCACATGGAATGATTCAATTTGGCCACTACAACTAACTCATCCCATTCCAAGGCACAAATATGGGACTCCAGAGGAGCTGACTTTGATAAGATGGCCAACAGAGTTAAGCTAGCCCTGGCAAAATGAAATACAGGTGAGGGGGTACAGGCAAAGTGGGCAAGCATTAAGGATGCAAAACTTGAAGCGACATCCCATTGTGTTAGAGAGAAAAGGAAGTGTAAAAGAAGAAGGAAACCACTTTGGTTCTCAAAAACAGTAGCAGAAAAGGTCAGGGCCAAAAGGCTGGCCTTCAGGAAATATAAGGGAACATAGCAGGATGAAGATAGGGAGGCATACCAACCTTTCCTAATGGAAGCAGGGAAGGCAGTAAGGCAGGCAAAGGCCCAAACCGAGGGAACACTAGCAAAGACAGTAAAAGAAGGTGACAAGACTTTCTGTAGATACATTAGTGAAAGAAGAAAGTACAGAGGGGGTATTGCTAAGGTCAAAGGAGATAAGGGGGCGTGTGAGGAGGAGGACCATGTAAAAGCATCTATCCTAAATAAATACTTCTGCTCAGTATTTACTGAAGAGAAGGTAGGGCAGGGACCACAGCTCAGCACCATGGACATAGAGGGGAGGGAGGGAGGTGAGCACCAGTCCCTTCACAAAAGAAAGGGTCCTACAAGAGCTTGATAAACTAAGGGTACACAAGGCAATGGAACCTGATGGCATACATCCCAGGGTACTAAAGGAGCTAAGGGTGGAACTAGCAGAGCCATTATCAAAACTGCTTAGCAAGTCTCTGAGCACAGGAGAGGTCCCAGAAGACTGGAGAAGGGCTCATGTGATCCCGCTCCACAAGAATGGTAGAAGGGAGGAGGCAGAGAACTACAGATCAGTCAGTCTTACCTCAGTAGGGGGCAAGATTATGAAGGCACTCCTTAAGGAGAGGATAGTGCAACTCCTGGAATCCACAGGAGCACAGGATCCAAGACAGCATGGGTGTACAAAAGGAAGGGCCTGTCAAACTAATCTCATAGATTTCTTTGACTGGGTAACCAGAGTGATGCCACCTACCTTGACTTCAGCAAAGCTTTCAATACTGTTCCACATAGAAGATTGATTAATAAGCTGGGTAGGCTCAGAGTGGTTCAGAAGTTGGTCAACTGGGTGGCAAACTGGTTGACAGGCAGAAAAACAGAGAGTGGTGGTAAACGGTATACAGTCAGAAGAGATGCAAGTCACAAATGGGGGTACCTCAGGGATCAGTCCTGGGGCCAGTCCTCTTCAATATCTTCATCAGTGACATTGTAGATGGACTGGAGGGTAAGGTTTGTCTGTTTGCAGATGACACCAAGATCTGCAACAGAGTAGATGATCCAGATGGGGTGGGCAGAATGAGAAGAGATCTGGATAAACTAACAAAATGGTTGAAAGAGAGGCAACTGGGGATTAATGCAAAGAAGTGCAAGATTATGCATGTAGGGAAGAGAAACTCTGAAGCCACCTATAGGCTGGGAGGGGAGATGCTGGCAGCCACAAGGGGAAGAAAGGAACTTGGGCATCATCATTTTCGATGACCTGAAATCATCCAAGCAGACCACTAATGCAGTAGGTAAGGCTAGGGGCATGTTAGGGTGTATTAGTAGGGGTATTACAAGTCGGAAGAGGGAGGTAATAATCCCTCTTTACAAGACACTGGTTAGGCCCCATCTGGAGTACTGCGTGCAGTACTGGAGGCCACACCTTCACAAGGACATTAAACAAATTGAGGCAGTCCAGAGAAGGGCAACCAAAATAGTGCAGGGACTGCATCAGAAAACATATGAGAACAGATTAATGGAGCTCAATATGTATACCCTAGAGCAAAGGAGGGAGACTGGTGATATTTTTATTTTAATCTTTGGTAACCAGGTAAGGCCCACTAGGCACAAGTGTCTGTTTTCAGGGGCAACCTGGGAGCACTGGGTGGTTAATTGACTTGCTCAGAGTCACATAGTATGCAAGTGGAGGTTGTGAGAATCAAACTCAGGTCTGTTCTGCTGGATGTACCAAGCTCATTCACACCTCATTCCTCTAACCACTAGGCTATACTGCCAGCCATCGAAACATTCAAACACCTTAAGGGCATTAACAAGGTGCAAGTGTCTAACATGTTTCAATGTAAGAAAAATAGCAGGACAAGAGGACACAGCATGAGATTAGACAGAGGCCGATTAAGGGGTAATGTGAGGAAGTTATTTTTCACAGAAAGGGTGGTGGATGCATGGAACGGCCTACCTCAGGAAGTGGTGGATATGAATACAGTGCAGGGCTTCAAACAGACATAGAATAGGCATAAGGGAGCAATACAGATGAGTATAAATAGATAGACCATTGACAGAGCAAAGGCCGATGGCACATTTATAAGGTAGAAAAAGGAAAGGGCAGACTGGATGGGCCTTGCGGTCCTTATCTGCCATCAACTTCTATGTGTCTATGCTTCTACAGCTCTTTGGGCTAGTTTTCAGTCAGAAAGTACATAGCACAAGTCTACCGTAATCAGTTTGAAGCAGGCTGTATTGTGTGTCACCAGTTTTGAGGAAAACCACACTGCAGTCAATATTCTGCAGGAGTAACAGAACCAATTCCAGAAATGGCTCAGCCCCGTATTCCTTATCTCCAAGGTTCATAGTGTCAGATAATGGAGCCAGCATAATCCAAGCCACTAGAGATTGCAGCTACCAACACATATCATGTTTTGCTCATTCTTTAAATCTTGTCATCCATCATGTCTTAAATGGAAACAGAAGTTTTGAAAACCTGTTAGGTCTTGATAGGGAAATATGTGATAATTTCTGCCACTGTGAAATCACAAAAAAATCTTAAAGGGGTTGAGAATGTCAAACAACTTGCCACCGTATAAACTGAAGCGGGAAGTTCTGACCCACTGGAATTCAACATTTTACATATTGGAAACATAAAAACAGAGAATTTGACAGCAAATAAAGACCGCTTGGCCCACCCAGTCTGCCCATTTCCCTACCTAATGGATAAGCTGCAGATCCTAGTTAATCAACAGCCGACGTCCTCCTACCCCAACCCCCTATAGTTGCCTTATGCCTGTTCCATGCATTATTGAATTCCCCCACTGTTTTCAACTTCACAATCTCCTCAGGAAGGCCGTTCGATGCATCCACCACCTTCTCCATGAAAAAATACTTCCTCACATTACCTCTGAGCTGTTCCCCCTCTATCTTCAAATTGTGCCTCCTTGTTCTTGCACACCTCTTTTTCTCAAAGTTGCTACCCTCTTGGACTTTGTTGATTCCCTTGAGGTACTTGAAAGTTTCTATCATGATCCCCCTCTCCCTTCTTTCCTCAGGGGTATACACATTAAGCTCCTTTAGTCTCTCTTCATATGTCTCCTGGTGCAGACCCTGCACCATTTTAGTTGCCCACCTCTGGACTGCCGCCATCCTGTCTATGTTCTTGCTGAGACTGGGTCTCCAGAACTGCACACAGTACTCCAGATGGGGTCTCACCAGCTGTCTGTACAGATGGATAACAACTTCTTGTTTTCTACTGGTGATGCATCTCCCTATGCATCCCAGTATCCCCCCAGCCCTCCTTACTGCTCTCTCACACTGCTTGTCCACCTTTAGGATCTGATATGACTACCCCCAGGTCCCTTTCCATTTTTGTTGTTGTTAGTATCTCACCCCCTTTGTGTATTCTTCCCCTGGGTTTTTTTTTCCCAGGTGCATTACTTTGCATTTCTTAGCATTGAATCTAAGCTGCCATACATTTGACCAGTCCTCCAACCTTGCCAAGTCCCTTGTCATCCTTTCCACCCCACCTTGTGTATCAACCCTGTTGCAGATCTTTGTATCATCTGCAAGGAGACATACTTTTCCTTCCAGTCGCTTTGCAATGTCACTTATAAAGATATTGAAGAGGACCGGTCCTAGTACTGAACCCTGCGGTGCCCCTCTAGTAACCCCCCCTTTCTTCAGAGTTGATTCCATTTACTATTACCCTCTGTGTCCTGTTCTCCAGCCAGTTTTTTACCCAGGCTACCATCTTGGGAACCACTCCAAGGCTGGCTAACTTGTATAATAATCTTTTGTGTGGGACTGTGTCTATTCTAGAAAAGCCATGTCCACAGCCCCTCCCTGATCTACTACTTTGGTCACTCATTCAAGGAAATCTATTAGATTCATCTGACATGACCTTCCGGCTGTGAATCCATGCAGCCTTGGGTCATGTGCACCTCTGGCCTCTAGATACTCAACAGTTCTTTCCTTCAGAAGTGATTCCATCATTTTCCCTGTCACTGAGATCAAACTAACAGGTCTGTAGTTTTCTGCCTCTGCCCTGCTCCTACTTTTGTGAAGTGGAATAACATCTGCCCTCCTCCAGTCCTCAGGTACCCCCCATCCTCCCATGATTTGTTAAAGAGAGTAGACAGTGGTGTTACTAGTTCTACCCTTAGTTCTTTTAGAATTCTGGGATGAATACCATCAGGCCCCATTGCTTTGTCCACCTTCAGTTTTAAGAGTTCTTTCAGAACTTCTCTGTGAATGGGCTGGTATCAACCTCTTCCTATCCAGAGTGTTTCTATTGTTTGTTTTAGGTATCTCCCTCTTCATTTGTGAATACTGAGCAAAATATTTATTTAGTATCTCTGTCTTTTCACCGTCACCCTCTGCCCACCCCCTCCCTTTATTAAGCCTCACTTTCCCTCCTGGGTCTTTCTTTGCTCCTGATTTACCTATAAAAGGTTTTATTCCCCTTCTTAACTAAGTTGGCTATCCTTTCCTCAGTTTGGGCCTTTGCTGTTCTGACTGCCTTCCCAGCTTCCTTCTGCTTTAACTGATACAGTTCTCTGTCCTGCTACTTCTGTGATTCCTTGGACTTCCTGAATGCTATCTTTTTCTCCCTAACCTTCCCTGCCACCTCCTTTGAGAACCATAGTGTTTTTTTTACATCATTTTGTTTTGTTTATTTACTTCACACAAAGGCTTGTTGCCTCAGTGATGGCAGTTTTGATTATTCCCCATTGTTCTTCCTCCCCTCCTTCCTGCCCATTTGCTAGTGCATTCCTTAGGCACTCACCCATTTTGGCAAAGTCAGCCCTCCTAAAGTCCAGGATCTTTGCCTTTGTATGGCTTGACTCTACTGCTGTGTTTATTGTGAACCATACTGTTCGATGGTTGCTAGTTTCCAGATGGCTACCCACTTCTAAATCTGTGATCCTCTCTCCATCTCCATTTGAGAGTGCCAGGTCTAAGATTGCTCCCTCCTGAGTGGGTTCCAATACTAGTTGTCTAAGGCATGCCCCCTGCAGAGCATCTACAATGACCCTGCTCTTTGATGTGGCTGCAGCAAATGCACTCCAGTTAACATCTAGCATATTCAGATCCCCATTAACAATATCTCCCCTTTTTCTGCCATTCTAAGGATACCTTCTATCATTTCCTTGTCCATTTCCTCCCTTTGAGATGGGGGTCTGCATACAACCCCTGTGTGGATTGTGGTGCCATTGCCTGTCTCCAAGTTGACTCACAGTGCTTCCTCTCCTCCCCGTTTACCCTTTTGTTCTATTGCTTTGATCCCTTCCCTTATGTAGAGAGCTACTCCTCCTCCTCTTTTAACCTCCCTGTCCCTCCTGTAGATAGTGTATCCTGGTATGTTTACATCCCAGTCATGGTTCTGTGTGTACCATGTTTCTGTGACTGCCACAACATCCAGATGTTCTTCTTCCATCAAGGCCACTAGTTCAGGAAGCTTGTTACCCAGACTACAGGCATTGGCACTCATTACTCTCCATTTTGTTATGGCTTTACCTCTTGTATCCCCATCCCTGCCCTTACTGACTTTGCTTTCTTCATTTACCCCAGTCCTGCTCCCTACTGACCTTTCTACCTTGGTCTTTACCTCATTTACTACCCTGTTTTGTAGGGGGAGGCTGGGAATTCCCTGCTGCTTATCAGTGCCTCCCCCCTTGGCTAGTTTAAATGCTTGCCAATGAAGCATTTAAACTGATCACTCAGGAGACTGGTTTCCTTCCCGGACAGATGCAGACCATCATCTCAGTATAGGTGGGTATCCCTCCAGGTGGAACCCAGTCCCCAATGAAGCCAAAACCCTGTGCTTGACACCAATTTTTCAACCATTCATTGAATTGCATGGTGCAGAGTACCCTTGCCTCACCCATGCTATAGACAGGCAGCACCCTCTGAGAAGGATATTGCATGAGCTGCTTGTCTAAGGCTCTTACCCAACTCCACAAACTCCTCCTGCACTGCTCTAATCCCATGCCCAGCCAAGTGATTTGTCCCTAGGTGGACAATGACATCCAGTGCCGTCTCCTGTGCAAGCTGTACATGACTGCACTATGCAGAATCAAGCAGTGAAGTAAACATCATGTTCCGTTCTAGTAGATGGAGCCTAGTTGAATGTTTGGTCACCTTATTAGAACCTTTAGGTAGGGAAAAGGGGCAAACTAGGGGGGCCACATGGTCCTTATCTGCCGTCTCCTTCTATGTTTCTATGTTTCGAGTCTGCCACATATGATGTAACTGCATACAGTAAAACTATGAGTCAGATTGTTCCTAAAATAAGACTTCGCCACATTTTCATGGAAGATATCAAGAACAAGCATTTGACAATGCTGAATGTTGTCTTGCTGGCGTTGATATTGGTAGTGCAGGAGTTAGAGAGATGCTTAATAGGAATGGCAGTGAAGTATGGAACCAACATCAACCCCACCCCGCCCTGCAGAGACTGACAGGCATTGAGGTGTGCCTTTGGGTCATCGCCCATAACACTCATGCTATTTCACCTCACCCCACCCTGTAGACTCTGACAAGTGTTGCGTTGTGTCTTGGGGTCATGGGGCCTTACACTCACCCCATTTCATAAGGAAGTACATTGAGATGGGTGCAGTATAGGAGAATGGGGTGAACTTTGGGGCCAAAGAATCCTAGGCACACTTTGATGCCTGTCAGTGGTGGCAGGGTGGGGAGGTGAGTGTAGAATGGCATGAGCATTACAGTCGACAATCCAAAGGCACACCCCGATGCCTGTTAGTCTGTACAGGATGGGACGTTATAGTTAGAAACCCTAACGCCCTGGGCGTTTGTTGGTATTTGCATTCCAAATTTTCAACATGGCCTTTTTGTGACCCCACCTCATGAAAGCATTTGGGATCTCTGCTCATGAACAGTGGCACTGTGATTTTGTTAATCTGTCCCGAACGTTGATTTCACACAGCGACCTCACCATTCTGCGCTACATGTGCAAAAATACAGTTTGGGAAGGATATGAAAAAATGACAGCTGCACCAGTCATAAGAAGGTGTGAAGAGATGGTAATGTTGAAATTCTGGAGTACAAAGATTAAAAATTATCAAAGTTATGAGCATGCATGAAGACTGCACAATGCAGTCTCGTAACACAGTCATTTTTTGGAATTCTTTCACAAAATTTTTAACATTGACATTTTGGGACCTCTGCTCATGAACAGCGGCACTATGATTTTCTAATCTGTCCTGACGTTGATTTCCCACAGCAACTGCGCCATTTTGCATCAAATGTGCAAAACCACATTTCGGGCAGGATGTGAAAAATGACAGCTGCACTGTTCATAAGGAGATGTGCAAAAATGGCAATGTTGAAAATCTGGAGTGAAAATATTAAAAATTCACAAAGTTACAACTGTGCATGGACACTGCACAATGCACACTTGTACCATAGTCATTTTGTGAAATTTTGTCACCAAATTTTCAACATAGACATTTTGGGACCTCTGCTCATGAACAGTGTCACTGTGATTTTCTTAATCTGCCCCAAACATTGTTTTCCCACAGTGATTGTGCCATTGTGCACTGGATGTGTGAAAACACATTTCGGGCAGGATGTGGAAAATGACAGCTGTACTGTTCATAAGGAGGTGTGAAAAATGGCAATGTTGAAAATTTGGAGTAAAAATATAAAAAATTCTCAAAATTATGAGTGTGTGTGGAAACTGTGTAAAGCGCACTCATAACACAGTCATTTTTTGGAATTTTAACACCAAATTTGCAACATAGGTTTTTTGGGAGCCCACCTCATGAACAGTGACACTGTCATTTTGTTAATCGGTCCTGAAAGGTGATTCAGTGCAGCCACAGCAAAATCACCTTTCGGGATTGAATAACGAGATGACAGTGACTGAATTCATGAGGTGGGGTCCCAAGAACCCCATGTTGAAAATTTGGCACCAAAAGTCATAAAAATGGCCGAGATATCCACCTAAGTTGAAAAGCCCCCACTGATGCCATTATACAGCTTACCTGCATTTCTTCAGTTCTTAGTTGGCTTTGAAGAATGCAGAATTGTTCTTGGTCCACCAAAGATCATCGGGCCAGGCTCTGGAGGTAAGTATGGGCTGAGAGAGGGTGTGGGCAGTTGCGGTACAGAGAGGGTGGGTGCGGGTTGGGGGAGTGGCACTGGACACACGGTGGGACCATTTTCGCGTTTTTTGGGAGAGGAAACAATGCAGGTCAGTTTTCTTTTTTTGCAGGTGTGTTTTGGTACACTGGGGTGGGCTCCCAATGTGCCACCTGTATTTTTGGGGAGGGGGACTGAAGCCGATGGGGATTGGGAATGTCAATGTAATTCTCTCCACCATCAATGAGTGGCATGGTGTTAGAATATTTAAAATAGGGGGGTGCGGGGGGCACAGCCCCCCTCATATATCTCAAGTGATCATGCCAAGAACAGTTGTTGAGAGAACTGGTAGTAGTAGCTGTTATGTGCTTTGGCATTCGCTATTTTGACGTTCGCTATTTTGTATTCACTATTTTGACATGGAACCAGTGAAAATAGCGAAAGTCAAAATAGCGAATGTCAAAATAGCTAATGACACAAAGTAGTGACTCATATTTACATTGCTCCAAATATGTAATTTTCTCCACCATCAATGAGTGGTGTGGTGTTAGAATCTTTAAAATAGGGGGGGTGCAGGGGGCACAGCCCCCCGCATATGTCACAAGTGATCATGCCAAGAACAGTTGTTCAGAGAACTGGTAGTAGTAGCTGTTATGTGCTTTGGCATTTGCTATTTTGACGTTTGCTATTTTGTATTCGCTATTTTAACATGGAACCAGTTAGTACAGTTCAAATAGGAAATATAAAACAAAAAAGACAATGCATATGTACACCCTGGAAGAAAGGAGAGTAAGAGGGGACATGATAGAGACCTGCAAGTACCTCACAGGGGTGAAGAAGGTACAAGAGGAGCATCTCTTTCAAATAGGTAAGAGAACCGGGACCAGCGGGCATGTGATGAAGCTTGGTGGGGGGTTAAGCAGGATGGGATGAAGTACTACATCACTGAAAGGGTGGAAGACTCCTGAAACAGGTTCCCAGTGGTTCATAGTCAAAAAGGCACATCAGTTCTAAGTCATCTGCTACAACATGGACTAGTATCCTATAAGGATATTACAGCTGGTTCATCTGCCAAACTGTTAACCGTGTAACCCTGCACAATGATCCAGGAGTGTTTGTGTTTGGTATCAAGGAAGATTCCATCGTATCCAACGATATGGGCAAGTAAAACAAAGCCACTCAATATGAGCCACTCAATTTGACCACCTGGAATAAGAGTGAGTAGGAAAGGATAGCGAGGAGGGGAAAAGCTACTGTTATAGACAAGAATTGCAAAAGGGAGATACGGTGACTGTTGGAGGGAGGTATGGGGAACAGCATATAGGAGGAAGTATGGACAAGTAGTTCCCAGCTGGCCATTTGGCATAGTGGTAGGGGTGTGTGCCTCTGGTGTGAGAAGCTGTGGGTTCAGATCTAGTTGAGTGCAATAAATCTTTTTATGCCGCTATGGGATTTAGTATTTTTGTCCTGTTGATCTGAATTGCCCCTGTCTGAAGATTCCCCTGCACCCCAGTGTCAGGCCTCCCTTGGAGTTGAGAATCTTATTGATGGAGGGGAACGGGGGGGCATAGTCCTCCACATAAAAAAAACACAGTAACTGTTGCCTGTTGCCAGTATGGTACCAATGGGCACTGTTATTGTTGTCATTGTAGTTCACATCGCCGTTTGTATTTTCAGCAATGTGCACTCGCTGATATGGTGATCACTATTATTCTTTCACTCATACTGTATCACATGGAATCAAGATGCATTACTCTTTTGCAAGCAAAAGAGAACAATATGGCCTGATGGCAAGATCTAGCAAATTTTGCAATAAAGTACCTAAGCTGTCCACGTTCTACCATATATTTAGAACTCATATTGAGTGCTGGTGAACAATCACTGACCTAAGAACGCTGCCAAATCTGGCAAATATGGAATGGCTTACATTTCGCAGCATGAATGCTTATGATTTTCCACTTTCTTTTTTATTTTTTTATTTATTTGGTTCTAGGATTACAAATACCTTTGAGCCAAGGTTCTTTTACAAAGGTTCCACGTCAGTTGAAGTACAATACAGGGGATACAAAAGAAACAACATTGCAGGTAAACAGTACATTATGCAGTTATTAATTAAGGGAGGAGGCAACACATTAGAGAGCTCAGTACATAGAATGGCCCAGAGCAGCATCAACTAGGAGAGGGGTTAAGAAAAATGGAGGAGGAGGAGGAATGGAATGGCAAGATTGGAGTAGTAGTAGCAACTGAAGGCATTGTCAGACATCACCGGGAGAAGTGCTGGAGAGAGGGGGTCGGTAGGGGAGTGGGGGGAGGTGGGAAGGGGGAGGGGTCATGGGAGCAGAGGTAAAATAGGAGATAAGTGCTACGAGGGGGTGGCAAGGAAAGGTTGTTGGTGGTGGCAAGTATTTCTCTGATTAAGTGAGGCAATCACAGAAGCTGGAGGCAGTAAGATGGAGTCGGAGCCTGGTTTTAAACATGCCAAGTTTGGGAGCAGTGGAGATGGTGGTGCTGAGACCATTCAGCCACGAGGGAGCCCTATGGGCAAAAGATTGTTGACCCTGGGTAGTGTGACAGCAGTGAACTTGCAAGAGCTGTGATTCAGATCTCCTGGAGCTTTGCGGATTAGTGCTAGGGTGCAGTAGAGCTTGAACACCAGGAGGGTCGAGGCCCAGGATCATTTTTTTTGCCATGGTGCAGGTCAGATACTTAATATGGTTGGAGAGTTGGAGCCATCCAGATTGAGCATAAAGATCACAGGTATGAGTGAGATGGTGGGCTCCAGTGATAAGTCAACAGGCCTTGCTGAGGCATGTTGCCATCTGTCTGAGGGTAGTTGATTTGGCTGAGCCATAAATGATTAGGCCGTAATCAATGATGGAGATCACAGAATTTTGGACAGCAGTCTTCAAGGCTTCCAGGGTGAGATGTTGCCTGTGCTTGAATAAAAAGCCTAGTCGTGTATTAGCAGCTTTTGCTACACTGTTAATGTGGGCCCCATAGGATAGGTTGAAGTCAAGCAGGATCCCTAGGTATTTGAAAGATTGGACCTGTTCAAGGGTATTCCCCTGGCTGGTGGAGATAGTCAGGGGGTGTAGCCTGTGCTGGTTATGAGAGCTGCTAAAAAGCATAGGCTTTGTTTTTTTGTGATTAAGGACAAGTTTATGATTAGTAAACCAATTCTCAAAAGAGGTGAAACCATGTAGTAGATTGAGTTGTAGTGGTGTAGGGTCTTTGTATAAAGAGAGAACAACTACGTCGTCAGCATACAACATGATTTGTTCTGAGCAGGATTGTGGAAGGGGATTTAGAAAAAGGCTAAAAAGAAGTGGACCCAGTATGGATCCCTGGGGGACATCAGAGTGAACTGGTCGAGTATCAGAGAGTACGTTGGCAATTTTTACTCTTTGCAAACAATTTTCAAGGTAGCTTTTAAGCCACACTGTAGAGTCATGAGAGAGCCCAGTGTTCAGCAGCTGGTCTATTAGCAGCCGATGGTGGGCAGTATCAAATGCCTTGGTCAAGTCGATAAAGACTGCCGCAGTTAGGTGGCCAATATCCAGAGTGATGTGCAGTGCTCCAGTGAACTCCAGGAGGGCAGAGGTGGTGCTGTGACCTTTTCTGAAACCATATTGCTGTGTGCATAGAATATTATATTTGTCCAGGTAGTCAGTGAGCTGGTCCATAACTATAAGCTCGAGTGCCTTAGAGAGTGGGGCAATATGGAGATCAGCTGATAGTTCGTATGATTGGTTTTGTCACCACTTTTATGGACCAGGGTAACAGTGGCAGATTTCCATTTGTCAGGGAACTGACTGTGGCTAAGGGAGAGGTTAAGAATACTGGTTAACGGACGTAGCAAGAGTGGAAAAGCAAGAGTACTGGACTTTAGGAGGGCTGAATTTGGGAAAATGAGAGAGTGCCTCTGAAAAGCACTAGCAAACAGGCAAGAAGGAGGGGTGGAGGAACAATGGTGAGTAATCAAAACAGCCATCACAGAGGCAACAAGCTTTTGTGTAAAGCAAATCAACAAAACACAATGAAGGAAAAAACCACTATGGTTCTCAAAAGAGGTGACAGGAAAGATTAAGGAGAAAAGGATAGCATTCAGGAAATATAAGGAAACACAGAAGGAGCAGGACAGAGAATTTTATCAGTTAAAGCAGAAAGAGGCAGGGAAGGCAGTCAGAATAGCAAAGGTCCAAACCGAGGAAAAGATAGCCAACTCTGTTAAGAAAGGGGATAAGACCTTTTATAGGTACATTAGGGAGCGAAGAAAGACCAAACGAGGGATACTGAGGCTTAATAAAGGGGAGGGAATGTGGGCAGAGGGTGACAGTGAAAAAGCAGGAATACTGAATGAATATTTCTGCTCAGTATTCACAAAGGAAGAGGAGGGGGAGGTACCTAAACCAAACAAGAGAAACACTCTGAAGACAGAGGTCGATACCAGTCCATTTACAGAAGAAAGGGTTAGAAAAAACTAATTAAATTGACGGTGGACAAAGCAATGGGGCCTGATGGGATTCACCCAAGAATTTTAAAAGAACTAAGGGTAGAACTAGTGATACCGCTGACTACTCTCTTTAACAAATTATGGGAGGATGGGGTGGTACCTGAGGACTGGAGGATGGCGGATGTGATTCCTCTTCACAAAAGTGGGAGCAGGACAGAAGCAGAAAACTACAGACCAGTTACAGTAGTTTGACCTCAGTGGTTGGGAAAATGATGGAACCACTTCTAAAGGAAAGAATTGTTGAGTTCCTAGAGGCCAGTGGGGCAGAGGACCCAAGGCAGCATGGATTCAAGATGGGAAGGCCGTGTCAGACAAATCTAATAGATTTCTTTGACTGGGTGACCAAAGTAGTAGACCAGGGAGGGGCTGTGGACATGGCCTACCTAGATTTTAGCAAGGCATTTGATACAGTCTCACACAAAAGATTAATACACAAGTTAGTCAGCCTTGGAGTGGGTCCCAAGGTGGTAGCCTGGATAAAAATTGGCTAGACAACAGGACGCAAAGGGTAGTAGTAAACAGAGTCCACAGTGAAGAAAGGAGGGTTACTAGTGGGTACCGTAGGGTTCAGTACTGGACTGGTCCTTTTAATGTCTTTATAAGTGACATTGCAGAGCAACTGGAAGGAAAATATGTCTCTTTGCAGATGACTCAAAGATCTGCAACAGGGTTGATGCACAAGATGGAGTGGAAAAGATGAGAAGGGACTTGGCAAGGTTGGAGGAATGGTCAAAGGTATGGCAGCTCAGATTCAATGCAAAGAAGTGCAAGGTAATGCACCTGGGAAACAAAAACCCAGGGGAAGATTACACAAAGGGGGGGTGAGATACTGCCAACAGTAAAAATGGAAAGGGACCTGGGGGTAATTATATCAGATGACCTAAAGATGGGCAAGCAATGTGAGAAGGCAGTAAGGAAGGCTGGGGGTATACTGGGATGTATAGGGAGAGTTTTAGATGGGGTGGTGGGGTTTATGTTTGAGGGAGAGCCATTTACTACAAAAATGTCAGGGGGAAGAATGGAACTGAGGTCCGTGAAGGCGGCATTGAAGGTACTGGCAATGACCGTAGGGTCTTGAGTTGTGGTCCCATCAACGTTTAGCATAGATGGGAGGTTTTTGGTTGCTTCCCTGTTACTTCTTTAATATTGTCCCAGAAAGCTTTCCCATTTCCCCAGGTATTGGTGAGAGCATCCCTGTAATATGTACTTTTCATTAGCCTGATAGATTTTGTGCAGCTGTTTCGGCATGCTTGTATTTTTGTATGTCGGATTGCCTGCCAGTAGCTTTTGCCAGTGCCCAAAGGTGCTCCCTTGATTTGAGCTGAGCAAGGAGCTACACAGTGAGCCATGGGTTAAAGTGAGCCTTAGCCTTGCATTTTTTTGAATGGAGCAAAGTAGTCACAGGCCTCATTGAAGGTGATGATGAAGTAGTCAAGAGCCACGTTAACAGCCGTCGCCTTGTAAATGGGTAGCCAGTCTTGCAGACTCAGGTAGTATTTAAGATGGATAAGTTGCTCATGGAAGAGGACTCTGCTGGTGATAGTTTTTGGGGGGGGGACTTGAAAAATTTATTAGACCATTCAGAGATAGCAGGGGATTGGTCACTGAATGAATCCGGGAGGACGGTGGTGCAGGAGAGTAGGGCAGGGTGGCTGGCAAGGACCCAGTCCAGGAGAGTACTAGTGCCTGTTTTGTAGTTTGTCCTTGTGGGGAAAGCAACCATCTGTGTAAGACTGGCTGCTGTGATGACATCCTTGTGTACACCTGCATCTGAGGCAAGCCAGTTTATGTTAACATTGCCTAGCAGGATAAGTTCCGAGCCCGGAGGTTGTGTACTGATAAAGTTGAGAACATCACTAAGGCCATCTCCTTGGCCTTTTTGGAGGGATATAAACTGAGACAATTGTAAGGGCTTTATTATTGGCCCCTAAGTGAATTTTGATAGGTAGAATCTGTGCAGTAGAGTCAGGTGGGAGATTTGCAATTGGGTGACTCATGAAATTGTCTTTAATATAGATGGCACAACCCCCGCCTCTTTTAGAGATTCGATCCAGCCTGAATACATTGTAACCTTGTACTTTATCATACTAACCCCTGAATGATGCAATACTAACCTTGAACATGAATGGTAGACTGCAAAAATTGATATGGAATATGATGACTAGGTTGTGTGCAGAAAGAGAATCATGTCTGGTCCAACATACTGCCAAATTTTGTTTTGAAAACATCTCTCTGCAGCTGCTCCAATGGCCCAGCAGTATCACATCATGCAGCTGTGCAGATAACCCAGGTTTGTGAGCGAACCCAGAATCACCGAATCAGAAAGCAGGTCAGGCTGAGACAGTTGCTGCCCAGTAGTGCATCTTAGCTTGGGGGGTGGTACGTTCCGTCACCACAGTGACCCCTACAGCTGGTCCAGGAAGCTTGTTCCTGCTGCAATGGAAAGCTGTGTGTGCATGATGGACAAAAGGCATTGCTCTTGCCAGAGGAGAAGTGGGGGAGAAAAATGTATGAGAAAAAACAGGTAGCTGTCTATAGGATGGCTGGAGGATCCCCTAAGCCTGAACAGGGTATATTCCTATGAACAGGGTACATCCCTGTAATGACAACCTACCAGCTGGGAGCAAAAAGTCTATGAAAAAATCAAAAAATCTCTAACAGCAGTTGCAAGAGACCTTCGGAAATCCATTCATGGGTACAATTTTTGGAAAATAGTAGCGGGCTTGCTCAGAGCACATTCACCTCTCCTGCCCATCTGTCTTATGTCACAGTGGCCCTGAGACAGACACCTTATATAGCCATAAAACAATTAGAGGCTATCTTTTTCACTGAGTGCTGAAGTCTGCCTGGCTATGCTGAGATTTTTAATGTCACAGTCAGTACTGGGAATAACACAGTGGCCATAAGACGAATGCCTTATTGTAGTCATAAAAGGCTATTTCCCAAAATTATATGGAGACGTAGTCAGACTTGTTATGTCACATTAATAAATGTTGGGGTGTTAACAGTGGCCCAAAGATGAATACTATTGCTTACAAAAAATACACAAAAATACACACACACATACACACACACACACACACACACACACACATCAGCAGTTACAGTAAGCATGCTAAGTGCTGTGCACACTACATCATGTAAACAAAGTCTCCTTACTTAGGTGTTTGGGGGAATGCCTTGAACAAGCCCTTGAAAAGAAAAATACATTCAAACAATGTATATATGCTGTATATATTTTTTTCAACTTCTCCCTCTCTTAAGAAATGTGGGACCATTCACACCAGGCTCCGAAAGAACTGATGCAGTGCAGTCAGAAAATAAGCTTGTGTGGGTGACTGGACTGGCTGCTTTACTCAACTCGAACTGGTTATGCTGACCACCAGGAATGTGAAAGAGGCTGCAGAGTCTGACTGATCCCTTCTGTGCTAGTCAGGAATAATAAAGAATGTTCAAATAGCTGATCTCCACTGAC
Source organism: Neoceratodus forsteri (assembly GCA_016271365.2). NCBI lineage: Eukaryota > Metazoa > Chordata > Ceratodontiformes > Ceratodontidae > Neoceratodus > Neoceratodus forsteri. The sequence continues at coordinate 690,213,162 of CM057454.1, read as the reverse complement.
AGAGCCATGCAAAGCCTGCCTAGATTTTTTATTTCAATTCATTCTTTTTATGTTGCTTGCACGCATGTGCAAGAAACATAGTGCCATCATCCAAGTTTTCAGAGGTGTGGCACCCTGTCTTCCAATTCAGTCAGTGTGTTTGCAGGCACGGCCACAGTTCTCCAATGACTGCTGCAGCTGTCTATGACAGCAGTCGAAAATGCAGTGGCATACAGTTGAAAGGGAGAGCTCCGCTTTAGTGAGCAGAGCTCTCCCCCACTGCGTAGCACACATATTGCGTGCTGATCGCTCCCTCCCCACGCACTCACTGTATGGCCGACAGGGGTGCCCAATCCCGCTGGCTCCATGCCTCCCCACAAAAGTTGTGCCTAGGTGCCACACTGGGAGCCCATCCCAGCGTGGCAAAAAATGTTATAGCCAACGGGGGTGCCCAGTCCCCCATTGGCTCCACGGCTGCAGGCCCCCCCAAAGCTTTCCAGGTGCCACGCTGGGAGCCCACCCCAGCGTGGCAAATCTTGTTATAGCTGATGGGGGTGCCCAATCCCCTGATCAGCTCCAGCCCCCAAACAGCCTTTCCAGCTGCCACGCTGGGAGCCCACCCCAGCATGGCAAACATCCCGTGTCGCCTTCATTAAAAAACCTGTAAATAAAAATGGTCCCTCGCAGTCTCCTGCCCCCACCCGCACCCACCCACTGCACATCCTGCCTCCCCACCCCCACCCCATACTTACCTCCAGAGCTCGGCGCGACGATCATCGGTGGACCGGAACACGCTCTGCACCTTCAAAGCCGATCACAACTGAGGAAATGCCGTAAGCTGTATAATGGAATAAATAGGGTTTTTTCATCTTTGTTGCATATCTCAGGCATTTTTGGGAATTCTGGGCCCAAATATTCAATATGGGGTTTTTGGGACCCCTTCTCATGAATTCTTGCACTGTCATGGCGTTAATCGGGCCCTATGGGTGATTTCGCTGTCACTGCGCAAAATCACCTTTCAGGACCAATTAATGAAATGACACTGTCAGTGTTCATAAGGTGGGCTCTCAAAAAGCCTATGTTGAAAATTTGGTGAATAAATTCCTAAAAATGACTGTTTTACGAGCGTGCGTTGCGCAGTTCCTTCGCACACTCATAAGTTTGCGAATTTTCAATATTTTCACTCTCGATTTCCAACATTGCCATTTTACCACACCTCCTTATGAGCAGTACAGCTGTCATTTTTCACATCTTGCCCAAAACATGTTTTCGCCCATGTAGCGCACAATGGCGCAGTTGGTGTGCGAAATCAATGTATGGGACACATTAAGAAAATTGCAGTGACACTGTTCATGAGCAGAGGTCTTAAAATGGCTATGTTGAAAATTTGGTGAAAAAATTCCTAAAAATGAGTGATTTACGAGCGTGCGTTGCGCAGTTCCTACGCACACTCGTATGTTCGCAAATTTTCAATATTTGCACTCCAATGACTTCCAAATACCCAAACAGCACATACAAGCAAGCAACGTTCGGCATTGACAAATGCTTGTTTTTCTTAATTTTCACTTCCTCAACCTCCTCCCCCATGTGGCCTGATTGGGTTGACTGCTCAAGGCTCTGAATAAAAATAACCTCCTATAGGCAGCAATGAGTGACCTTAAAATCAAAAGGTTTTGTTTTTTCTTTTATTTCCCCATCCCAGTTCCCTTCCTTTACCCATTTGATTTCTGAGTCTGTGGAGTAAATTGTTGGGATCGGACATTGCCAGTGGCATGTCCTCCTGACTCCAGTCCTGACTGATGGCCATGTGGGTGGTTCTGCTGCACTTGACTCAGCAAGTGTTGGACAGCATGTTGCTGCATGCTCAGTCACTGTGCAGTGGCTGGAGGCAGGCAAGGCAATGAAGGTCACAATTATTCTCTTTTTTTATTCTGCAGGGAATCCAACATTTCTAAATTTTATAAATTGGGGTGGACAGTCGAACACTGCACTGCCTGCCTGGCTGTGCAGTCTCTATCTCTCTCTCTCTCTCTCTCTCTCTCTCTCTGTGGTGCTCACACATCACGGCTCATCCTATATATCCCACAGGATGTGCACTGTGATTGGAGGATCTTGGTGGCAGGCACTGTGCATAAGGGATGGGACATGGTTCAAGGCTGCTCACCTGCTGGAATCTGATGATTGCAGGCAAGTCACATGATCACAAAAGATGGCACAGCAGCATTGGCAAGAGACTCACATAGTCTGGCAGGGAATATTCTATTAATGCTGGAAGTACTCAATCCACTACTTGTTCAACCACCCAACCTGCTACCTGACCCTTTACCTGATCCACTACCTGACCCGAATATATAATTATCATGCTGGTAGGTTAGTACTTTACCCAAACTAAAAAAATGGCAGATATCCACACTACTCAATCTGGATACCTGTTGGGTAGCCCATTCATAATAAAATGAACCCCTTTAAAATGGTAGCTGTGCCTTCTAGTAGTGAGATTACATATTTTAGTGGTTATATTTACACATTTGTATAATCTAATTTATAAAACATGACAATTTGTTTCTTAGAAGAAATTTAGTTTGTATTTTTGTGGGTTTTCTGGACGGGTGGATGCAATTAAGAAAAGAAGGCAATGCAATGACTAAAAATCCAAGAATACAATGTGTACATAGCTAAATTGCAGCATTAGTAAAATAGCATCATAACAGAAGATAGATAAAACATAGGAAGTGGGTTTATTTTATATTTATTTTTTAATTTACCCAGGATAGCCCAGCTGAGAACTGAACATGTACAAGAAACAAGGCCACACTGAATGAAAGACGGTGCAGATAGTGGTAAAATGTCAGTGCAGAACAAAAGACTTTAAACTCACTGCACAAAATAAACTTCTGAGAATTCACTTTGAAGTGCTTCATTGAGATTTAAATTTATTTCCATGATTGTACAGCAAACACACAAAGGAGAGCTGGGAGCAGGACCATGTCTCAACATTTCGAGAGAACACTTGCTTTGTCAAGAGACTTGATCTAAACATCTCATTTAATTGGGGTCCTACTTCTACCCAATTTTAAAGCAGTGTGGACAGGAGTACTGGGAGGTTAAGTGACATACAGGAGCACTGGGAAATCACGTGACTTGCTCAAGGCCGCATAGTGAGCACTGTACATGGCACTGGTGGGAATTTATCTCGGGTCTACTGATCCACAAGTCTGTGCTTCAACCATTGGACCACACTACCTCAATGGATTTAGGGTCACCTCTACAGCATCTTTGTAGTTTCCTTTTTTTGGCCAATAAAACAGTAATGACATCTACAGTATTTAGTTTTACTGATGCGATTTGATGAAAATTCCCTTGGGGGGGGGGTGCATTTACAATGCTTCAGGAATCTGTGCCTACAGTGTTGTATTTGTCAACTGAAAATTTGAATTTCATGACTTTTTGTCTGGTCCATCATATCTTAATGTGATTTGTTTTGTATTACATATTTCCCTTGTAGAAAGTAATTAATATTTTATAATAATATTTTAAAATAATATATGATTGACTAGCTGTTATCTGTAAAACATTCCCAGTTTACTAGCTTTCTATCTTCTAGCATGTTTCCAGGAGCTACAGTATTACCATCCTTATATCAATTCCCCGTCTGTAGCTGAGCCCAACCCCCTCTCCCCAAGGTTGAGCCGATGCCGAACTGGCATTCTGTGAAATGCAGAAATATGGTATTTTGGATACCGATGAGACAGGTCTGAAGGAACTAGGTTTCCCTTTCAGACTTTGTCATCATGACACAGCACTTTTTTTCAGAGAGTACATATTAAGCATGTCCAAGTTGTTCACAAGCAACATGACCTTCATCAACCAATCAGCAATGTTAGAGATCAAGACTCCTCATGCACACATATCAGTGCCATTTCCAGCTCTCTCTTCCCCTCTCTGTCTCCCTCATGGGGAAAGGACCCGTGGCACTGATCACTGAAGGCGCTCCTTTCATGTGAAAAAGAGTGAATTTTGATCAGAAAACTTTCATAACATCACAGAATCCTAATAAAGGGACACTGCCAGATTTTAGCTTATTTTCTGGTCTGCTGCAAAAAATTACACCTGCAGTCATATCTAGTAATAGCCTGCCCACATAAAGTGCCAGCAGAAATTACAATGAAAATTTAGCCTTTGTTTTAACTTATTTTATGCTTTTCCCTGTCCCAACATAAACTCTAGTGGACCGCTCCTTATGCACGTGCATGACCAACATGGCACCGAAACACCCAAAAATCTGTGCATAAGCAAGTTTGATTTTTTAAAGTCTTATGAGCAAAAAGTATTTTCCTGATATGGACCAGTGTCCTGAGTGCCAGAAAGTTACTCATTTATAAAAATGAGCACTGTAACACAAGTAATTTATTCCTGCAATGTAAAGCCACAACTCTGGGCATGCACAGCAGTGCCTACACTAATGTGCATGCCTGGAGTCATGGCTTTACATTACAAAGATAAAATTACCTATGTTATGGTGCTCAGTTTTATAAACCTGCAGACTCTGTAATAACTTCACAAACAGTAATCCAATGCAGATGCATATCAACAGCACCTGCCACAAGTCCGCTACAGTAATTAATATTCATTTCTGACCTCAAGCATTTTTTTTTCCATATACAGTTTACCTAGCAGCTGCAGACCTGACAGGGGCTATGACCCCTCCATTAGAGGGGTACATCCTCTGGCCCATGATCCCCCAGTCCATCCATGTCCCAGAGTTCCCCCATGGATTTCCTCTCCACAGAAGGGCCAGGATGAGGAGGGTTGGCGTGCCCCCCCAGTACGTCAAATCAGGTGTCGGGGTGGACACACCAGAGCAATTGGGCCATCATGGGTCCTGTTGAGTCCCAGAATTTTCCACCATTTTATCCCTCACCCACATCCGCACAATGGGCAGGGAGGCTGCCTTCACCTCAGTGGAGCAGCCAATTACCCTGGATATTGGCCAACCTGTGCTGACCCCCCAGCCACTGCTAGTTGTCGGTCAACAGCACGCAGTGCAAATCCCCCCATCCTAAGGAAGGAGAGCAGTCCTCCAGATGCTCTATCCTTCCTACCCTGGCCGACCCCCGAATGACCCGAGTCTCTGAGGTAAAGTATCCAGCACCTCAACCCTCAGCGTCACTGGGCTGGTTGATCTCAAGCATTTTTTACCCCTCTATTTGTAGTCTGGTTTATCACATACCAATTACTGCACTGAGAGTCAAAGTGATTTTGTCAAATTTTTAAAGCTGATCTGAACTTATGGGTTCCAATTTAGTTCCGAAAGCAAAGCTGCCAATTGCCTACTACTCTCACTCTTACTCCCACACCCAAATATCTGTGTTTAATGCAGAACCTCCCTTCACATGATACCCAATCCATGAATTGGGGTACAATAGAGTACAGCAACAGTCTAGCTGAGTCATCCTCCTCTCAAACCTACAGGACCCTGCAGCACACTATGCTGTAAGTAACTGAGCATCTCAAACCTAACCCTATTAACCTGACCGTCTCAAGATCCCAAATATATTTTTTTAGTAGAGGTCTCCTCTCTATAGTCCTACCCTCCCAAGAGCCCAAAATACCTATTCTAATAGAATCCTCAGTCTTTCCTGTCCCCTGATTTATGATTTGCAGGGGAAGACCAATACTGTAGATGTTCACAGTCATACTAGCTCAGTCACCACCCTCCCAAACCTATTCCACAAAATCTCACTCTTTTGATTCCCCTCTCTCAATTATTTTGTTGATATGACAATGCAGCTTCAGTATGCCCCTTCCCCAACCTGACCTCACCCCAAGACGAAAAATATATTTTTTTAGTAGAAGCCCCAGTCCTCAACTATGAGCCATGATTTTCGGCTAGCTCAGTCCTCCCCCCTCCGACTCATGGTACAAATTTCCCCACTTTAAGTTCCCCTCTCTCATTCATTTTGATGATGTGACCATATAGCTCAGCCCTCTCCCTAGCCTGCCCCCAATATTTTGTAGTAGAGGGATTCTCACTCTTTCAGTTCCCCTCTGTCACTCATTTTGATTATGTGCAATTGCAGCTATGTCCTTGTCCCAGGATAACAACTCCCCTAAAACCACAATTAACTTTTTTGGAAAGGGTATTTCACTTTTTCAGTTCACCTCTGTCATTCATGTTGATGATGTGACCTTGCAGTTGTACTCCCTCCTTAGCCTGACCCTCCCAATACCACTTTTTTTACATAGGCTCCACTTTCATATCCTTGATTCACAGTGTTTGGTGGGGGTGAAATAAAAAAATCCAGTAGCGGGCTATCTCAGTCACTCCCTCCCTCCCTCCCTAAAGTTGCATGCACCGGTTCCATTAACAGACTGATTAAGCATGTGCTAGGAGGGAGTGAAGAAGGAACTAAATGGGCAAAGCTGTAGCAGCATTGATGATGCAAGGAAAATGACCAATCAGTCTGCTTATGATTTTCAATGATACCATCAACTGTACCCCTTCTCCTTCTTGGGCACCGGGAGTTGGTGCATGCTGAGGGTTAGTGAAGGGGGTGACTGAGTTAATTAGGCTGTGGACTTTCTATCACCCCTCCCCCCAGAAAATCATGGATCAGGGATCGGACTGTACTGAATAAGATATGGTGGGGCCATGGGGGGGTTGTACTAGGGAAGGGGAGATTAATAGCCTAAATGTGCATGTGTTATTTATTTATTTTGTTACTTTCTTTATCACTGTTCATGGGTGGGGAGATGTACCCCCTCTTCGGCACCTGGACCTAACCTCCTGACATCCTCCCCAGGCAGCCAGGTCTGAGCAAGCTATGGGCCACCCAGACTAGGCTGCCCAGTCTGGGTGGCCCGTAGCTTGGCCCTACAGTGGGGCTACTGAGAGGAGAGACTGAGATCCACCAGAGGCCCCAGCCAAGGCTTACACCTCGAGTATCATTCGGGAGGCAGTCCAGGAGTGTCTCGGTGAACTGCGTCCAGAGGTTTTCTCTTTGGGTTCCCCAGGAAGCATGGACATGCCATGACATCAGTGCGGTCTGGGTGCATTCCTGCACCTGGCCCATGGATGTCCGCTGACACCTTCGATCACTATATGCTTCATGGTCCAGCTGTTGCACACCCAGTCTCCACTGGGTGTTACTGGCATGCCGGGAAACCATGACCCTTCCCCCAGGAGGAGGAGGAAGAGGCCTGTCCATGGGATGCTCATCCAACCTCCCCCCAGCTGATCCTCTGATGCATCGTGCTTGGTTCCGAACACTGGTCATCAGCTCAGCTAGCAGTAGCACTACCGCTGCACCGATGGACCAGTATGTGTCATTTGAGATTGTGATTTATTTATTTATTTTAAAAGTTTCACCAGGAAAGACATACTGAGCTGACAATAACTCATTTCCAGATGCATCCTGGGGGAAATGTAATGGGGAGTTTACAGAAAGACAAATAGAACTGAGTACATAGCAAGTAAAAAACATATTAACCATCACTTAATTAACAAACAACATTGAAGTATAAAACAAGTTATGTACATTTGATAAATAGATAGCAGACAGTATTCTGAATAAATCAAGAGGCTGCAGTTATGTTCACTGTACAAAGATACAGGCAGATACAAGATAAGGAAACCAGTAGAAATTAGAAGAGCCTATCTGGAGCTGGGAAAAGGGTGTTGGAAGCAGGATATAGGGCAAGGAGATAAAAGTAGAGAGAGTAAAAGACAAGTTCAAGGAGAGTAGGAAGGGGTGGAATGAGGAAAAGAGAGGTACAGAAGGGGGTCGGGGCAGTTACAGGGGTGAGAAGAGAATCTGAGGAGAAGAGATGTGAGAGAGCGTAAGGAATAGACAGAGCAGATAGAGAGAGGAGAGAGTTCCAAAGTTCAGGGAAGCAGTAGGAGAAGACAGCCAGACCAGTTGAGGATGTTTTAGTAGGCAGTGCAAGGGAACAGAAGCCAGAATTATGAAAGTTGTAGTTAGAAGGGGGGGAGCAAGGTGAGATAAGAGGGGAGAAATCCCAATCAGAATTTAGAGATAAAGGAGGAGCAAAAAGAGAGGCACCTTGCATCAAGGGAGGGAAGGGAAAAGGAGGAATAAAGGGAGCAGTGGTGAGTGTGGGACAGGCAGTCCAAAGCAAAGTGACAGAAGGCGTGGAAAAGGGAATCCAGCCTGTACAGGGTGGACTTAGGAGCAACGCTGTATACAATGTCTCCATAGTCAAAAATGGGGAGAATCATTTGCTGAATATTGACTCTATGAGCTGGCAGGGGGATGCAACCACAGTTCCTGTATAATGCACCAAGTTTAGGGTGCAATTATTTTGTGGATAACATCCATGTGCCCAGAAAAATCGAGGTGATGATTGAGCCAGACCCCAGTGTACTTAAAAGTGGGAACATCATTGATCACAGTCCCATCCAGGGTGTGGAAGAAAGGGAAATCAGTAAGCCTTCAGTGCTTCTGCCTAGTGTCAAAGGTCATGGAGACCATTTTCTTGGCATTAAAGGATAGCTGATTTGAACAGAACCAGTGCTGGTCATTGTCAAAGTCCTGCTGGAGCTTGACCATCTGATCATGGAGGGAGGAACAGAAGGCATATCATCTGCATACATTTGGATGGATGCAGAGATGCATGCAGTGGGGAGGTCATTCAGGAAACCTGAAAAGAGTAATGGGCCAAGGACAGAACCTTGGGAGATACCAGTGGAGATGGGGAGTGGAGGGGATAAGGAATCACAAATTCTCACTGATTGAGTCCTACCACCAAGCCAGGAGCAGAACCAGTTAGTAGCTGATGTAGACAGCCCTGATGCTGTAGGTTTGTCAAGGAGAAGGTGACGGGCTACAGTGTTGAAGACTTTGGCCAAGTCAACAAAGATGGTGGAGGTTGTAAGGCCTTGATCCGTTTCTAAGAGAATGGAGTCAGTTAGCCATAGGAGGGAAGAGGAAGTGAAGTGGGAGCCAGAAGCCAGAATGGAAAGGGGTGAAGGAGGAGGATGAATCAAGGAAGGGAGAGAGTTGAGAAAGAAATAGGTACTCTTGATGCTTAGCAAGGGTGGGGAGTAGGGAGATAGGGTGATAATTGCTAGGACAAGATAGGTCACCACCTTTTGGAAGGGCTACGACAGTAGCATTTTTCCATGTGTCAGGGACAAAGGCAAGGGAAAAGGAGAGGTTTAGAAGGGAAGAGCATGGTAAAGCAATAGCAGGGGCAGGGAGATGGATCAGTTTAGGATCAACACCATCAGGACTCTTGCCCTTGAGAGGGTTTAGGGCTAGGAGTGGCTTGAGAGCAACAACAGAAGATACAGGACAGAAAGAGAAAAGGGGAATCAGGGAGACAAAGTGGAGGGATGGCAGGATGGGCTGAGGAGGCAGGAATAGAGGAGAAAAGGGAGGAGGCACAGGTGGTAAAAAAGTGCTGAATTCAGAGGCAACAGAGAGGGGGTCAGAAATGGCGACATCACATAGCTTGAGGACTGGGGTGGAAGACTGGGCCGGGTGGAGAAGTGGGAATGGATGACCTTCCAGAACTTGGAGGAGTGGTTAATGTTGGTCAGGCAGGTGAAGGTGAAGTACTCCACCTTGTCAAGCCTACTGGCTTTGGTACAGGTGTTGTGAAGGACACAATACTTGAGTAAATCAGTTGGAGAGCCAGATGACTTGTGAGCATTCCAGGCAAGATCACGAGCATGGTGGCAGGCCAATGATTCAGCAGAGATCCAAGGGGGTGGGAACCATGGACCCTGACTTTTCTGAGAGGAGCATGCTGATCCCAGATAGACTGGAATTTAGATGTAAAGTAAAGGAGGGCAGAATCAATGGAGTTGGCAGAGGAAATGAGAGACCAGTCAGTAGCTGCCAAGTCTGTATGGAGGGAGGATAGATCCAGAGACTGGGAGGACTGGATCAGAAGGAGCTTGGGAGGGGCTTTGGGGCAGTGAATTTTGTGGACGCAAAAGGCCAGATGGTCACTGAGGGTATCTAGAAGGGTGCTGGCATCAATAATCTGGTGGGGATGGGATGTAAGAACCCAGTCCAGCAGGGAGTATTTGAGGCATTTATGGTTGTGGAGGGTGGGGTCTGTGATCAGTTGAGAAAGATTATGGGACTTAATGTTAAGGCAGAATTTGAAATGGGATTGGGAAAGCCAATTTAAATTAAAGTCCCCAAGGATGAGTAATTAACTGGATGAGGCATGGTTTAGCGATAGTAGTGAGGAGGTCAGTAATGGAAGAGTGGGAGAGACCAGGGCAGCAGTAGACACCAGCCACAAAGATGGGAATAGAGAAAGGGAGGAAGGGTTTGAGGAGTAAAAGTGCGTAGGCTGATGGAGAACAGATAGAGAGTATAGTTTTGAACTGGATGGCAGAGCATAGGTAAATGGCAACATCACCACCCCTACAGGCATGATCCTACTGGGTAATGGAGCAACCTGGTAAGGCGACCGCAGTATCAGGAATCTTGGGGGAGAGCCAAGATTCATAGATAATTAGCACATCAGGGTGAAGGTTAACCATGAGCAGTTGTAACAGGTCCACCTTGAGGAGGAGGCTTCTGACATTAAGGTGTGCCACTCTCAACCTTTTGGGGAAGCAGGTGGGAGAGGAGTGAACAGGCCCAGGATTGGGCTCAATGTTGCATGCAACCAATAGTAGCAGCAAGATGAGGAGCTTAACTGGGACAGAGTGGTGTCTATGTGGCACTAGAGACAGAGAGTAGGGGAGAGGAGGGAGGGAGGCAGGTGAGAACCCTGAAACTAAGAGATACAAGATGGAGACAGGATGAAGGGAGAAATGAGGACCCAGGGAGCCAAGAGGAATGGAGGAAAGGGGAAGGCAACAGGAGGGTAGGGTAGGAGAAGGGGAGAGAAGGACGGGGAGAGAGGGTGATGAGGAGGAAAAGCATGTAGAAGGAAGGGAAACAAAGGTAAACAGGAGGGGAAGGAGAAAGGGATATAAGGAACATATTTGATAGACAGGAAGTATAAGGGAAAATTGGAAGAAGGAGGGCAGGGAGATGAGCATGCACGATAGAGGGGGTGAGGTTTGCACTACAGGAGGAATAGCGATGGAGATAGAATGAGGAATGAAACAGGCTGGAAAAGCAGGGGAACAATGAGAAGATGAGTAGGGATTAAATTTGAGATGAGAGCTGGTGAGGGATGCAATTGCAGAAAGGTGAGGAGGAGCAAGTGAAGGGAGAGAGACAGCCAGGCAAGGGATGGGAGACAGAAGATGAGCAGTATAGTGAAAATGGCAGAAGGAGGACCTAACTAGGGAGTGGGCAGGAAGGTAGGGTGAAAAGAAGTAGAGATAAAGTACAGGAGACCATGAATGGGGTAGTATTGGCACTATGACAGAAAATAGAGAGAGAGCAGATGGGAAAATTGTTGGACGACAACACCACCACCTTGGACAGGCATGCATGCATGCAAACTAAGGCTAGTTTTATATAGATACTGTATGTGATGAATATATTTTAGGAAATAAAAACTCATAGCACTGAATGGTACAGTACAGTCTTACCAAAAGTCAAAATACTGTACATGCCAAGTATGGTATGACATGGTTGGTAAGGCATGGCATAGCATGGTATGGTATGGTATGAAAGAGTGTGGTATGGTACAGATTAGTAGACTAAACTTTCCCAACCATACTATGGTGGTAGACTATAGAATGGTGCAGTACACTGAGATATTTACATGGTGCATGCAGAACAGGATACAGTACACAATAGTACAGTATGGAATTTCATAACTTTAAACTATCTCAACTTCAACATATTTTTTCAAAATACCTGAAGTGCTCATTCTAGTCTAAAAATCTATTTTTTAAAACTTTGTAGTTGTTGATGTAGATCTTTCAAAAAAGAGTTGGCTAGAGACAACAACAGCTGCTAGTTCAATAGCTTGGTCTCTACGGTGCAGCTACCACTTGTCAAACAGCTTTGATTAGCAATTTGGTATTATAGGAGTGTGGTACTGCCCTCATAGTTAGGGATGAGTATGGTGTTCAATGTTAAACTCCTAACTTTGCATTGGCAGCATTTAATGAAATTGGCTGACATTTTGCATGTGTTATCTAGGAGGCAAGATCTGAACCTGTGGAAAGTTTTGTGATGGCAGCTTGTGTGATTTCTGAGACCCACATGTCATTTTTCTGCAGATGTCTAACTTTTTCCTATACTTCACGTGGGATTTATTTTTGCTCTAACCTACAGCCTACATGGAATGGAATTTTTTCTCCTAACTTTCAGGGTACAGACGTGATGTCCTAAGGTAGTGCCTTTGAAAGGCCTCATGAAAACATTTTGTGTTTTTCTGTTCTGAGCATGCTCAGTAGGGTTCTTTGGATAATGTTCTGATATGACATCAAAAATTCTGTGTTGCAAGACCATTTTTGGTTTCTCACTGCTTGCTTCTCACAGTACAATACATTTTTTTGTGCTGTGAGAATGGCCATCTTGTTTCTTTTCCCATTCGAAATTAAAAATATGGACAATACATAAAATGGTGTAAGTTGAAAAAACAGACATCTGCACCTAGCTAAACAGGACATGTTTAGCTAGATCCTGGTGTTTTTCTTTAAAAATATTGGCAGAAATACCTTTACTGGGCACCCCAAAATCCAGGATGCCCAGTTTAGCGAGAGGAGCTGTTCACCTGCTTTCTCTGTTTGAGAACAGTGAGACTTTATTGAGTATGCAGTTGCAGCTGAAGTCCTTCAGCAGGCTGCAGTGAGAGGAGTGAGCTGCCAATTTCCCATTCTGTCTATCTCTGTCTGTCTATCTATCTGTCTGTCTTTCTATCTCTATTTGTTTTATTAAGCAGATCAGGATGCCCACCCGGTACTGCTTCTTTCTCCCCCTTCCCTCCAGGTGTCCCATCTGCCCTTTCTAATCTTAATCTTTATTTATTTATTTATTTAAATGACTGCATGTAAGCAGACTAGGGTGTCCACCCCCAGTTCCCTTTCTCTGGACCCCCTCCCTGCCAGGTTGTCCACTACATTTCTGTATAGTGCTTTGACACTGAGGTGCCCAATCCCAGTCTTGGACTTTAACCTGAAATAAAGAAAACACCCCTCTGTGATTTTTGTTTTTTGTTTTAACCTGCAAAAAAGAAAATGGTCCCTTGTTGTTCTGACCTGGCCACCCCAACCTCCCACTCAGCAGCACCCATCACCCCATATCCTCCACAACCCCCAACACACACCCTCACTCACCTGAACATGTTCCATAGCATAGATCCACTTTCTGATTGAAGACATGTCTTGATGCTGGAACCAATAACTGCAATATGAGAAAGTAAGATAAGAGCAGTTCAATGTATTTCAATGGGGGTAATGTTGCTATTTTTCCATATTTTGAGCCCAGATTTTTCAAGATGACCTTTTTGGGACTCCACCTTATAACCAATGGTGGTGGAAATGCAAATCAGGCCCAAAAACTTGCAGAATCACCTTTTGGGTAGGATTTGGATATTTTCACTGCCCTTGTTCGTGAGGTAGGGTCATAAGAAGGATATGTTGAAAATTTGGGGTCAAAATATTTAAAAATGGCAAAGTTAGGAACTTGCATTGAAATTTTGCAACACACATTAATAATTTTGGTAATTTTAAGTATTTTGCCCCACATTTTCAACATAATCATTTTTTCACATCACCTCATGAACATGACAACTGTCATTTTTCAAAAACTGGCTGAAATATGTATTTGCACCTATGCTGTGGAATATGATGTGTCATCCAAGATTTGAAAATTGTCACCTACTGGGTTCTTGAGGTGGGTTCGTATCAAGGCTATGATGACAATCTGGTGTCAGAATATTAGAAAACAACACATTTATGAAGGTACATTGACATTTTCCTACATGCATTCATAACTTTGGTAATTTTTGACATCCGTTATTGCATAGAAGGAGAGGGTCAGCAAGGATCTGCACTTCCATAGGTGAATGGAGTCTTCCCTTGGTGCATGGTCCAGATGGCCATGTACATCTGCATCTGTTCATGTAGGTCCAAAAGGGACATCTGTTAATGAGGATACAATTCCACTATCTCAAAAAGAAAGGACATTCTTTGCAAAAACTTAATTAATGCACCAGTTAGGTTAACTTGATGCCACAAAAGTATGGAAAAGTGGCATTAGGGTTTCCAGCCCTAACTCCTATCCCCCCCTACTCCACCCCAACCCCCCAAGCAGCAAAGGAAAAATGCATTAGGGTTTTGGGTTTCCAGAGTCTTGGCAAATTAATAGTCGGGTCTTACTTGGGGTTGTCAGTCTTTTTTTCTCTTCCACCCTAGCCCACAGCCTCCAATCCAAAGCACAAGGTGCAGCTCCAAGCCACTGTCTCATACTGATACACTCTTCAAAGGAAGGGTCATGCAGTAAGTCATGTTACATGTTGCCAGCACAATTTGTTGTACCTTTTTTCATGCAGGGTCCATAGGAGATCATGTGTAATATTGTTTGTTCATGGAATGGGGTGAACATTAGGGTTGACAACCCCAGGAAAGACCCCACAACTGATTCACCAAGACTCTGGATACCCAAAACTCTAATGTTTTTTTTTCTCCTTTTTCTGCTTGGGAGTAGGGATGGGGAGTTAGGGATGGAAACCCTAAAACCATATTTCCCTACTTTTGTGGTGTTAAGTTACCCTTACTAGTGCATTAACACATTTTTTTGCAAATAATTTAGTTATAAATAATATTGTTCAAGTAGCACAATTGCTACTGCTGTTCCACAGGTAGCAAGCAGATCAAATTGCAAAGTCTGGCTAAGAGTTTTGTCATTTGGCTGTAAAGTTCAGATGACAGCCAAAATACTACTGGGTTTTAGGATTCGAGAACACTGACACTAACTGTTACATTTTCTTAGTTGTATAGCTGGTATGTAATTGTACTGAAAAATGGACTATTGTTGTGTACAGCCTATTTTTAACAGTAAAGCAGTATGTATTATTCACCCACCCTTCAATGAATACACTTGCACCCACACTCTGCCTAATTAATTTAAAATCTTATTCTCATATACAGTGCCATGCACACATCTCTGTCACTTCCCAATCAGATGACTTTACATCCTCATTTTCTCTTTCAACCTGTTGGTCTTCTCTTCTCTAGACTGAATCATTCACATACATTCTGACTTCTCCCCATCACACACACATACACTTTGACTGCTACCCATCGCACACACTCAAATGCGTCTACAAAGGTGCTCAGGCTCAGTTATCATTGCAGAGTACATTCAAGTACTCCACCGCATACTCATGCTCCCCACCACCAGCACCCAATGTGCAGTCTCTCAACACCACAGACACATGCAGATTCCCCATCCTGAATACATACATGTGCATGCATTCACACACACACACACACACACACACACACACACACACACACACAGTCAGGAACAGCAGCAAAAATCCTCAGGCACAATTACCACAAGAGCACACTCTCTTGTGCTCCTGCAGGCACTCATTCCCTCCACACACACACACACACACACTCACACACACTAGAATTCTCTCCTTGCTGTCACATAGATTGTAGAGCATTTTCAGATTCTGCATTAGTCCCCATCTCCCCCAGCCACATACACAATAGCAGCAGCAGTCTCTCACTGCCATCTCTGCTTGTAGAGCATTTTAGGTGTGATAATCCCCCCACACACACACACATAATGGCAGCAGCATAGTCTCCAATCTATGGCATAAGCTGTGTTTACATGGCTGATGTGTTGCAACCTCTGAAGTGTTTCCAACTTACTGTGACCGCTGAGGAAAAGCAGATGTTGGTCTAGTTGGCTCCTCTCATTGCTGAAGCTAGTCGCGCTAGAGAGGGTCCGTAAGTCCACATAGGAGGCAGTGGAGGCATCTGGGAGGCAGATGGGACAGTCAAGTTAGACTGGAGTGAGTAGTGCACCCTGTCCACATAGTGGCTTACACCACTGTCTCTGACTATCATCCCCTGGATTGCAGTGGAACTCATAATGGAGCAGTGAGCGACTTACCGAAACTCAGTTAAGTGTCCACATGAACACTTTTGCACTGGAGCAATCCATAGATACATACATAGATACATAGACAGTGTCGGCAGATAAGGGCCTATGGCCCACCTAGTCTGCCCATTTGAGCTTGTAAGTTCAGTTTGTTTTCCTAGAAGTCTATTTCCCCTTACCCCTGACATCTAGAATTCCTTTATGTCTATCCCATGCATTCTTAAATCCTGATTGTTTCCAGCCCCACCACTTCCTCTGGCAGGGTGTTCCACTTGTCCACCACCTGCTCAGTGAAGAAATTCTTTCTCATGTTTCCTCTGAATCGCCCCTCCTCCAACTTCATCCCATGCCCTCTAGTCCTGAAACATCTTTTTCGCTTAAAAATAGTGTTTTCCTGCACCCTGTTCCTCCTGTGAGATACTTGTATGTCTCTATCATATCCTCTCTCCTCCTCTCCTCCAGGGAGTACATGTTCAGTTCCTTCAACCTGTCTTCATAGGATTTGTGATGCAACCCATGCACCATCTTTGTTGCCCTCCTCTGAACCTTCTCTACCCTGTCTATGTCCTACGTAGGTATGGTCTCCAGAACTGTACACTGTACTCCAGGTGGGGCCTCACTAGTGTCTTGTATAGCGAATTATGACCTCCTTTTCCTGCTGGTGATGCCCCTGCCTATACATCCCAGCATCCTATTTGCTTTACCTGATGCCTTGTCACACTGTTTCCCTACCTTGAGGTCATCAGAGATGACAACCCCAAGATCCCTTTCCTGCTTGGTGCATGCTATATCCTCACCCCCCAACTGATATATTGTGCCAGGGTTTTTGTGCCCCATATGCATTATCCAAGTGCTCAGGATTCTCCGTTGTAAAAACTTCCATGTAAATGGACCCATAGGCAGCAGAGCTTTGTAAAAGTATGACAACTCCAACACACGGCCACATCAACAACATTCTTTCTTGCCTCCATAATAAATTGAAGAATGTTAAGGAAACAGTGTTACATTCTTACGGGTGTACACACACACACACACACACACACACACACACTGGCAGCAGAATTTGGGATTTGGCTTCAGTACAGGGCCATACAGGGCACATTCATTTAAAAATCTGCTGTACCCAAGATGTGCCCCACCAGTAATACATTGCTGGCAACGTAGTTCCTGTTTGCACCTGGAAATGAACCATGGCTCAGTGTACTCTCCCAGTCAACACATTTTAAATGAAAAGTGACTTGCTTAGTGTCACACATGGGGGCTCGTGGCAGCAGTCAGATTCAAACCTATGATCTTGTTTTACAGGGTTCCGTGTTCTAACCTCTAGACCACACTGCCATTCCTTGTCAACCTACAGTGCAGTTGAGCAACAGCACAGCCATTCAGACTCCATTCAGTTTCACCACTGTGAGTCTGTACTAGTGGCTCTTGGAGAGTATCTGCAGGGATATGGTAGTGGTGAATACCACTGTTTTGACTGATTGTGATACTTGGTCAGCGGGTTATGATTGTTGTATGATATTTGTAATATAAAAACATAGTATGTGATGGTCTCACATAACGTGCTTCCATGGGTTCCCCCCCAGGTTTCAGTGAAGCTACAGTGTATGTAAACTGACCACGATATCTCTGTAATGTAATTAACTTCCTTGAGAAATTGCACTTTATGGCCTTTTTATGACCTCATGCTTCTGAAGTTGGAAATCAAATATACATTTTATTAAATCGGAAAGAACGTCATTTAGCTGATTCCTGTTGGCTATATCACACCTAGGTGATGGACTGCAGGATTATAAACCTCAAAGGAACCAGTTGATGAAAGACTCATAATTTGGGAAATTAGTTTTTTCTGGTGTCACCTTATTTAATATACCTCCTGATAGGACATCATGTTTGTATTTTTTTTTATTCTAAAAGGAGGATATGTATGACTCACAGAAGGGGTGTAGAGAGACAGAGTTAAACTAATACTTGTGTATGAACTGTTTGAGTGATATTTTTCTGGGGGACTCCGAGAGAAACTAACTTAAGCACTTCCAGAGGTAATACCTTAGACAGCAAAGGTCTAAATGTATTGTGGTAGGAATTTTGTTTTGTAATCTTCCCTTGTTCTTTTATGTGATTGTGAGCTCTTTGATATATTGTTCTGTGTTTACATTTTTCATATTTTTGTCATCTTCTAGTAAAGAATCTGTTTTCCAAGATACTGCCTGGGTGTGTCTTCCAAGTTCTTTTTGCATGTGACATATAGGTGATTAAGTCTGATGAAACTGTTCAACAGTTTAATGGTGTTACTGAGCTTGAGTAAAAAGGTAAAAATATATCTAAGGTCTCTTACAGAGTTTTAAGGGTTCATTTTGGAAGCCTGGCTTTGTGCCCCTGGCGAAAGATTGTCCAGCAATCCCTGAAGAGGGTTCGTATTTGAGCCTGTACATTGGGTATGCTAGCATAAGGTTCACAGTTTGAATCTCCCCAGAATTGAGACTAAAGGTTATTTGGACCCAAAAGCAGACAGGAGGGTTACCCTGTCTGTTACCTGGTCACACTATTGACCTGTGGAGTGTGTTTGAGACAGATGTCAGATGAAATCAGATTTTGATGCCATCAAGCATGGATACAGTCTCCTCAGATCCCAGGTGTTCCAATCATGAGACATAGGATCCTATGAAACCAATGGTCAGATCAGAGACCTGATGGTCAGGCCCTAACTCTTTGAGGGTCAGATAAAATGATCAGATCCTTGGGATCAAGACATTCATTTCCATCCAACTGGGGATCTGACATACAAGCTCAGTTAGATGGTGGCTGGATCCACTGGCCAGATAGTGCAGCTGTCCATTGGAGAGTGCTCAGATCCTGCAAAGGAGTATTTGAGCACTGCTATTCTGTACAGAGCACAGGATGGGGATGTAAGCCAGTCATTAAACTATCTCCTCCACAAACTGGATGACAGGGAAAATGAAAGCTATGCAAAGATTTCATGAGATAGCTGGGCTTGCTGTGCCACATGGCAGCTGTCCCCCCTGGGCAAGGATTTCACTGTGATTCCTCTGTCACAGCAACCCCTACAGTGGGCAGGAGAACTTGTCTTCTCCTAAGGGACATCACTGCATGCATTTGAGGCCTGTTGGGGCACTGCCAAGTGTTGGAAAGTTAGGAGGGGCTTGGGAACAGGAGAAACATGACTCCCATTCTACCTTTATGGCAACTGCTGGCACTCTTGAGCCTCACACCTTATGGATCCCCACTGATTTTGACAGTGGGGGGAGCAACAAATGGGTCTGAGATGTCACTGGCTGAATAGTTAGATTGTAGGTGAAAAGGTGGCAACATGAGGTTCAAGCTGTTGAGTATAATACTATTGCTACAATGGCTGCACACTTTCTCAGGCTGGGAGGATGGAAGTGCAAACTGTCTATACAGCTGCCCCCCAGTTGAAGCCACTTGTGAGGCAAAACATAGAAGTGGTCTGTTCAGTTCCTACATGGTCTCTCCTGCTTCTTTTGGGCTGCCATTTGCAAGTCTGTTCATTTTTCTTGCACTTTATATGAGCTTTGCAAGTGGTGGCACAATTACACTCACATACACACACACACACACACACATATACACTCAAAAACAGAAAAAGTTAAAGGCTGTACTTGCAGCTTCAGCATCTTGTGTACTACTTTGGTTTTTGTACACTTCACAGTTGACACAAATGGCACTCCTTTTTTATTCTTAATTAAAAAAATGGCACTCCTTAATCAGCTAGTGGCAGGGGGAGGCTACACAAGACTGAAAGCCTGATTCCTCCCTCCCTCCCTCCCTTGGCAAGACCTGGGTGTCTTC
This sequence comes from Neoceratodus forsteri, assembly GCA_016271365.2. Classification (NCBI taxonomy): domain Eukaryota; kingdom Metazoa; phylum Chordata; order Ceratodontiformes; family Ceratodontidae; genus Neoceratodus; species Neoceratodus forsteri. The sequence continues at coordinate 690,193,342 of CM057454.1, read as the reverse complement.
CCTCCTCCCATGATGTTATTGTGTCCATGCTGGCCTCAGCGTGGGATTCTGTAGCTCATGTGTAGAACCCTGTCTCCTAGTCAATAGAGCAATGCATGGCCACTGGACTGCCTGGATACATACAGTAAATACTTGTTAAAGAGCCCCTGATGCTGTTGGGAAAACTCTGAAAAATGAGATATTTAGGCACAAATCAGCTTATGTTTCAGATGTTTTCCTGTAATTTTCACTCTTATTTATTTATTACCTGAAACATTTGCATTAAAACAGGGGACCTGATTTTCAAAGGGTGGTGCAGGGCTTGCATCAAGCCTTGCACCACAACTCTTTGAAATCATCAGTGCGCCAATCCCATTTGCTGTAACTCTACCCAATTTTTGAAGGTCAGGCGCAGTTGCAACAGTTTCCTAGATTTACTGCACCCTGAGCCAAATCTGTGGTGCAAACTCTGTAAAAACAGTCCTCAAGACTGGCACAAGCTGGACCACAAAAAGATGTTGTAACTTGCGTCAATTGCCACAGATGGAAAGTCCCGTTAGATTGCCGCAAGCTCAGTACACCATATCTTTGGAGCACTTGGCACTCGTGCAATCTAAAGCCTTTAAAAATCCAGCCCCAGGACTTCTGTTCTGTGGACACCATCTGCTCTTTCTGCTAGACTAGTTCAGACATATGTCTGTCTATGACATCTTAGTCTGTTGTTGTGGAGAACATTATGATGTTATAAACAGAAGATTATGATGTCAGGTATATACAAGCAGCCAAAACAGATGAAGTCTATGGAACAGTGATTCTGATTCATGCAACTGTCTTTAGCAATTAAGAAAAAGGTAAAAAGCAAGAATTACAAAAAATATAGAACATGTCAATTAAATTATGTTGAACATTTTTCAAAGGTTTCCCATCAGTGTCATAGCTCTTTAAGTCACTCCTTATACAGTAGCAGTGTGCAGACTCTAAGATAAGCTTCATCTACAACATACTTATTTGGGGGAATCATATGGTACAGATGGCAAGCAGAACTATGCAGCTTCTTCATTACTGTTGGGGGCATATGCTACCTGGGGTAAATATAGCTGAAACTCAACTCTACAGGCTGTTTCAGTTATTGGGGGAGTATGCTACACTGGACAACTAGTAGATGAGATTCAATTCCACAGGCTGCTTCAGTACTTGGGGTGGGGTTGGGTATATGCTACACAAGGCAATTATAACAGATGCAACTCTGCAGGCTGCTTCAGTACTAGGGTGGGAGGGCATATGCTACATAGGGCAATCATAGCTGAGGCTTAGCTCTGCAGACTGCTTCAGTTACTGAGGGAGGGTGCTCGCTAGATAAGGAAACAATAGCTGAACTCGCTAGATAAGGTCACAATAACTGAGAGTCAGGTCTGCAGGCTGCTTCAGTTACTGAGGTGTGTGTGTATGGGGGGGATGCTATTTTGGGCAATTACATAAGAGACTTTTGCAGGCTGGTTCAGTGAGTGGGAGGGGGGAATATTTTAGATAGTGTACAATAACTCTGCAGGCTGCTTCAGTTACCAGTGACAGGATGGCTAAAGAGGGCAACTATAGCTAAGACTCAGCTCTAGAGGCTACTTCAGTATAATTAGCTGTAACCCCCAAAAGAGTGGGTCTAACCTAATGACTCCACACAGCCCACCCTTTGTCAACAGGCTCCTGTATTGAAGTTCCCGCTGGGACCCCAGTCTGGATTCTTGCTGCCATGAGGACCAGACCGGAAGGAGATGAAGGGAGCCAGGAATCTTTGGCACCTCCTGTTCATGAGTGAAGGAGCAGCTTCCACTGTGCACCATCTGCTTGCCGCTGATAGTCAAGCACACCTCCTGATAGAGCAAAGATTTCCTTGCTGGAAACCTGTCTGGCGATGGACTACAGAATATGATTGCACACAAAGTACCGGAGCACCAGAATAAATGTGGGAAGGAGCCCACCCCATTCAAAATTAAGACATTTGCCCCAAATGCCCCAGTGTGCTGCCAATTGCACCCATGCTGTGTACCTGGATTTGCACCACTGATCTTCAACAAGTAAATTACCATGGCATGTGTTAAGAATGTCATCACAGCATTTTGATGTATGTGGAATGGACTGCATTATGTGGACTATTTTTGAAGCATGGAGTTCTAAGAAGAATTGCAATGATATATATGGAAAAGGGTAACAGTAGTGCCCTTGCACAAAAGTGGAAACAAAGAGGAGCCAGGAAACTACCACCCAGTCAGCCTGACATCTATAGTAGGAAAAATTATGGAGGCATTACTAAAGGAAAGAACTGTGGACTACCTGAAGGAAAGTGGAAAACTCGACCCCAAGCAGCATGGCTTCACAGCAGGGTGATCATGCCAAATATGATTGATTTCTTTGATTGGATTACCAGAACAATAAACTGGGGGGCGTGGATATGGTGTACCTGGACATCAGCAAGGCCTTTGACACTGTATCCCACAGAAGATTCACAAACAAACCAGAACTCACAGGGGTCATACAGAAGATAGTCAACTGGATTACTAACTGGCTTCAGAATAGGATCCAGAGAGTTTTGATCAATGGGTCACTATCAAGGGAGGGAGGGGTAACCAGTGGCATTCCACAGGGGTCAGTGCTGGGTCCAGTTCTCTTCAATATATTCATCAGTGACATCACCAATGAACTGGAGGGGAAGGTTTGCCTGTTTGCAGATGATACGAAGCTCAATAACAGGGTGGACACACAGGAAGGAGCCTCAGGAATGGAAGCTGACCTCAGGAAACTGGAAGAATGATCCAGAAATTAACAGTTAAAGTTTAACACCAAGAAGTGTAAGGTAATGTGCCTGGGAAAGCAAAACCCAGGAAAAAAAAGTCATCCTGGAAGGGCATCAATTAGAGGAAACAAAGATGGAAAGAGATCTGGGTGTAATCATTACCAATGACTTAAAGGTAGGAAAATAATGTGAAAAAGCTGCGCTGAAGGCTAGTGGCATCCTCTGCTGCATAGGCTGGGGGATTATGACCAAAAAACAGGACATAATCATGGCACTCTACAGATTCCTGGTGAGGCCACACCAGGAGTACTGTGTCCAGCTCTGGAGGCCTCACCTGAAAAAGGGCATTGACCGCTTAGAGATGGTACAGAGAAGGACTACTAAGATGGTGTAGGGGCTGCACCAAGAATCATATGAGACAAGACTCAAGGAGCTGAATTTATTCACTCTGGAACAGAGAAGAAATAGAGGAGATGTGGTAGAAACATTTAAATATGTCAGGCATATTAACACAACTCAGAAAGGAACCCTCTTCCAGAAAAACAAAGCAGCGTGTACAAGAGGGCACAACTTGTGTATGGTGGGGGTAAGTTTAAAAGCAATTCTAGAAAGTCCTTTTTCACTGAGAGAGTGGTGATCCCATGGAACAGTCTACCACCAGAGGTGGTGACATCAAAAACAGTGAGAGAATTCAAGCTTGCATGGGACAGGCATTACGGACAGCTTAGAATGAAACATAACTGGGAGGGGGGGTAGCTACCGTGGGCAGACTAGATGAATCACATGGTCCTCATCTGCCAGCAATTGCTTATGTTCTTATATAATTTTTACTAGAACTCTATGGTTCAAAGCCACTTGAATGATGAAGCTGCTGTGTGGGAACTTTTAAGTGAATTGAACCATAATGAATTCTGAGGGTGAGGAGCTTATATGGAGGGGCAGAGGTAGGGCTAAAACTGAGCCCTATTTTAAGAAGGAGGCAGGATAAGGGTTAGACATGTTTCTTGTACTGTTACTACCACAGGTATTGTGAAGATTCAAAACAGTTATCCTCACAGTAACTGCAGCAGAAATATTGGTAAAATGCCTCATCAGGTTCTGGTTGACTTACTGTAATAATCACAGAAAGTCTGTCCTGACTACGTCAGGCAGCCTTAAAAGGAATCATTATCTAGTACTGTCCATCACCTTCCACATATTGTTTAGAAAGCTTTATAAAAAGTACTAGTAGAAACAGTTAAAATGTTTGCATGAACAGTGCTGCCACTGAGGACCTGCATACCTCTCAACCTCCTGTCTTGCAAATCAAGGACAGGGCTTTAAAAAAAAACAGAGACGGAAGACCAAAATCGGGGACAAGTCTTAAAAAATGGCAAGATCAAATCAAGAAGCCTCCTACAATATGCACTTTAATATGAAAAGCATTTTCCGATGGAGACCTAGACTTTAGCAATAATGTCTGATATTAGTTTATGCTTTACATTATTACTTTTCAGTGAGAGATATGAAGTACAAATTTTAAAAGGGACAGAGGGAATTTCTGAGGCAAAATCAGTGCTGTCCCTGAAAAATTAAAGACAGTTCAGAGGTTTGCCAAGGAGAGACATATATGCAGACATGGGCTTTTGTGATATAAATCCATCCAAAACCTGACTTTCCAAATATTTATTTAAAGATGAGGGCCCTTTTTCTGACCCCTGTTATTTTGGTAGGGGGCAATAGAAGAATGCTAGGCTAGCTCAGTCATCCCTAAGAACCTGCAGTGTACCTGCCAGCCCTACTGACAAACTAAGTGTACAACCAGAAGGAAGTGAGGGGTGGAGCTGTCAGCATCTTTGATAACACTTAGCAGATTAAAGATGACAAGAAATTAAATTAAAAATTGAATCCACGTTATGAGTTATGGTTTATGACTAATAAATACTGCTTGTTTTTTTCATTATTAGCTACAAAAGTTATTGATTCAATTTTTATTTTTATTTTACCAACACGCTATAAATACAATCATGGTTGGTAGTGGTGCTGCCCTTTTCTCATTTCCTGTTGTAACACAGATATTGGGAGCAAGCCTGCTAAATACTGATGTTGCCATTCATGCATTTCATGGTAACTGCGTGCCTTGCTCACCGTATGACTCTTTTGTGTGAAGCTGCCAGAAACTGGCATCATCCCGGAAGTAAAGAGTAACACTATTACAGGTAGCGCTGTATTAATTAGTTTGTTGTAAGACTCATAAGGTTTCGGCTATCCACAAGGCACTGAATTTCACTTAGGCAAATATATTTGCAATCTTAAAAGTGTGATTTTCTTGCCGTGGTGGGTACAAATGGAGTCTCAGTAGTACTGTGGAGCACAATAATTCAGACAAAAAGAATGCACTGTATGTTTGGATGAATGCTGTCCTAAAATAAATATGCACATTTTTATAAATGCTGCTATTGTACTCTACATTGGAATCTACAATGTGAGGCAGGGAGGACGGTTCAGAGGAAACGTGAGGAAGAATTTCTTCACAGAACGGGTGGTGGACAAGTGGAACACCCTGCCAGAGGAAGTGGTGGGGGCTGAAACAATCACGGGATTTAAGAATGCATAGGATAGACATAAAGGAATTCTGGAGGTCAGGGTTAAGGGGCAACAGACTGGGTGGGCCGTAGACCCTTACCTGCTGACACTGTCTATGTATCTATGACACCCTTCGCTGGCTGTGCTGAGTTCATCCCCGCCGATTGTTATCAATAGGCATTATTCCACCCCACCCCACCCTCCCCTACCGACCTTCTGTAGCTTTGTGTACTGTTGTTTGTAAACACTGAGTGGACGTGCCATAATGTCATAACCTTCTTCTGCTCTGTCAGTACAGATCAATGTGCTTTCCCATAATGCAGAAACGTAGTCTTTTTTTCATTTGGCACTGACCTGTAATCCAGTGCACTCTTAATTACTCAAAGCATTTTTGTACTCATGTAGCTACAGCCCCAGTAGAATTTTGAATTCATCACCACAGAGTTCTCACCCTGTAACTTGTGAGACGCTGTCAGTGTATAGCTGTGGTATGCTAAATGAGTCTTGCTTGCAAACCTTCATGACTCTATTGATTACACAAACCCAATTTCCCCAGCCAGTAGTCAAGTCCCAATGCCATCTACACTACCCCCCGGTGCACTTCCTGTACCTGAAGTTGCTTATGGTGCCTTTGCAATGTGTGCATGGGGGCCCATTGATTCCTGTCCTCTTTTATGCTGCTGGATGCAATGAGCCATTTTTAGGGCATAAAATCCTAACCCTAGCCTATACCTTCTGCACACAGTATGCATCGATTGTCATTTACTGTCACCTGTCAATCTGCCTACTGTAATCATAGCAGCGCCAATAAAGTTCAATGACTGTTGCTTCCAAAAAGTGCAAAATATTTATTCAGTGCAAATAACATAAAGTACAGAAGTGAACCAAGTACTCACATACTGCAGATAGGTAGCAGATAAACAGCACTGTCAATAAAGTCCAAGTAAAAGTCCATAAAACCAAACAAGCCAAGCAGGCTGGAAGAGAACTTCTTGTTGCAGTAAGAGGCAGGAGCACACCCACTTACATCACCTGACATGTTTCACTATTGCTTTCTCTACCTTTGCACTTTTTGGGAGCAACAGCAGTCACTGAACTTTATTGGCGCTGCACAATTGTGCCCCTTTAGGCATGTGCTGGTCCCTGCCTTTTCTAATTTGAACTTTCTTTAACCAGGCACTGCTCTTTCCCTCACTGCAGCCATAATCATCCCAAAAACTGTACTACTGTAATCATGCACTTCTACACCGTATGTCTATACCATTTCCAGTTGCACATTGTGGTTCTCTGCCATATAACTACCAGATGACAGCACAAAGAAAAATCAAACTGCAGATAGTTAAGAACTGTTTGACCACTTTTACTTGTCCACTAGATTCTCTCCATCCACTCACATCTATCCACCGTTCCCTCGCCACACACACAAAGTATTTGACCAAGCACAACATGTGTAAGATGGAATATTATTTAGCGGAACATACAAAATAGCATAATTATGTTGTCTTGCGCATGCAGCGCAGACAACATATTGTGGTTGCTTCAGTGGAGAAGCGGGTTTTGGAGGTGCGGTCCTGCTGCAGCCAATGGCACCACTGCTTTTTCAGGCAGGGCTCTGTGGCGCCAATGGTAGAGCACAATGTCTATGACAACAGTTACAAAAACTTGCCACCACCTTCAAAGAAATTAGCTGCTGCATTCAGGGAGCGACTTTGAGTGGTCTCTGATTGCAGCAGCCAATTACTGCTGGTGACCTCTGTGAGTGACATGGCGGCGGTGACAGGGAAGGCGAGGGGCAGCCACCGCCTTACACAGTCCATCAGAAAGCTAACGGGATGCCAAATCCTCCTGTTGGCATGCCCCCTCCTAACTTAATTTGCCAACGGGGGTGCCCAATCCCCGTCGGCATGTCCTCCCCATGTCTTGTGTGCCGAGGGGGTGCCCAATCCCCATCGGCTTCAGTCCCTCCACCCCAAAACACACAGGTGGCATGCTGGGAGCCCACCCCAGCATACCAAAAGTACCTGTTAAAAGGAAAAACCATCCTGTGATGTCTATTTTTTTTTTTAAAACCCTGTAAAGAAGAAAACTGTCCTTCGCTGTCTGCGCCCCCTCCACCAACCCACGCCCACCCACTGCATACCTCAACTCCCCACACACCTCCTACCCCATATTTACCTCTGGAGCCTGGTGCGACAATCTTCGGTGGACCGGGAACACATCTGCATTCTTCAAAGCTGACCGTAAACTGAAGAAATGTCGGTAAGCTGTATAATGCCATAAATAGGGTTTGTTTAACTTTAGTGCATATCTCGGGCATTTTTGGGAATTTTGGCACCAAACTCTCAACATGGGATTATTGGGACCCCACCTCATGAATACAGTCACTGTCATGGCGTTATTCTGTCCCAAAAGGTGAGTTGGCGGTCACTGCGCGGAATCACCTTTCAGGACCGATTAACGAAATGACAGTGCCACTGTTCATGAGGTGGGCTCTCAAAAAGCCTATGTTGCAAATTTGGTGAAAAGAAATTTAAAAAAAATTACTGTTTTACGAGCTTACGTTGCTCAGTTTCCACGCATGCTTGTAACTTCACTAATCTGTAATATTTTCACTCCAGATTTTCAACATTGCCATTTTTCCACACCTCCTTATGAACAGTACAGCTGTCATTTTACATATCATGTGCAAAATGTGCTTTCACACTACCGGCACAGAATAGAATGGTCACTGTGGGAAATCAGTGTTCAGGATAGATTAAGAAAATCACAGTGATAGTTTTCATGAGTAGAGGTTCTAAAATGCCTATGTTGAAAATTTGGTGACAAAAGTCCACAAAATGAGTATGTTACAAGCATACATTGAGTAGTTTCCACATGCACTCGTAACTTCGAGATTTTGTAATATTTTCACTCAACATTTTCAACATTGCCAGTTTTGTACACCTTCTTATGAACAGTACAGCTGTCATTTTTCACATACTGCCCAGAATGTGTTTTCACACAACTGGCACACAGTGGCGCAGTCGCTGTGGGAAATCAACAATCAGGACAGATGAAGAAAATCATAGTGACAGTGTTCATAAGCAGAGGTCCCAAAATGCCTATTTTGAAAATTTGGTGAAATAAATCCACTAAATGACTGTTACAAGTGTGCATTGCACGGTTTGTATGTATGCTCGTAAATTTGAGCATTTTTAATACTTTCACTCGAGATTTTCAACACTGCTATCTCTTCACACCTACCTATGATTGGTGCAGCTGTCATTTTTCACATCCTGCCTGAGTGGTATTTTTCCACATCTGGCACAGAATGGCGCGATCACTGTGAGAAATCAATGTCCAGGACAGATTAACAAAATCACAGTGCCACTATTCATGAGCAGAGGTCCCAAACACTTTCATGAGGTGGGGGTCACAAAAATGCTGTGTTGCAAATTTGTAGTGCAAATACCAACAAACGGCCAGGGCATTAGGGTTTCTAACCATAACGTCCCACCCTGTACAGACTGACAGGTGTCAGGGGTGTGCCTTTGCATTGCCAGCTGTCATGCTCATGCCATACCATCCCCCCAACCCTCAAGCCACTGACAGGCAACGAGGTGTGCCTTGGAATATTCGGCCCCACAGTTTACCCCATTCTCCTATGCTGCACCCATTTCAGCGAATGTCCCTATGAAATGGGGTGACTGTAAAGCTGAACACTCCAAGGCACACCTCAGCACTTGTCAGTGTCTGCAGGATAGGGTGAGGTGAGGTAAAATGCCATGAGTGTTATGGCCAAATGGGGTGAGCGTAAGGCCCGAGGACCCCAAGACACAATGCGATATTTGTTGCACTGCAGGGTAGGATAAGCTGAAATGCCATGAACGATATGGCCAATGCCCAAAGGCACACCTCAGTGCCTGTCAGTCTCTGTCGGATGATGTGAGGTTGACGTCACTTTCATACTTCACTGCCATTCCTATTATGCATCTGTTCAGCTCTACCAATGCCATTGCCAGCAAGACAACATTCGACATTGACAAATACTTGTTTATAACTATGCTGTAAGCCACCTAATGGCATTTTTCCAGGATCTAGTGTTGATGCATGTCTGCTAAATTGTGTTTTTTTTCCACATGGCTTCTGTTGGTGTGTGAAAAAAAAATTAAAAGACATTTGGTCAGATCCTGTTATGCTACCGTCTGCCTAGAGTAAAGCAGATCAAAGAAGTTTTTTACTGATACTATGGCACTTTGCAGTAGTAGATCTGTAAATGTTTACAGAAAGATAAGTAATGCCTAACCTATATGGTGCCAGAGGAGCAAGTATTCCTCTTTACAAACTGATCAGTACGTGCGCCGGTCTAGTGTCCTATGATATATTCTAAGTATTCCAATGTACTGAAGCACTAAATAATGAATATGTAGTTTGTTACAATGACATGTCCTCTAATGTGTATGTGTGTTTGTGTGTGTGTTGTGTGCTGTTTGTTCAGGGTGGGTGTGATGGTGTTAGAAACATTATAAAATACTATGCTCGATATATGGAATCTTTTATTTACCAATTAGCAACCTAGAAGATGATGGCATACAAAGAAAAGTGGTCCAACCCATCTGAAATCGAACTGCTAACTGTTACCAGTACAGCTCTATCTAGATTGTCATAGAAAAATGTCTCATAATGGATTGCTGCAGTTCCTCTCTGCAAGCACATACTGTCCGCTGTCCATGAACTGTCTGTGCGATCGTCTTTGTGACACAGCTCACTGTAGTAGAACACATTTTTTTATTTTAATGTAATTCAGTGTAATTGAATTATTTATTGACCACCACCCCACCCCCACCCCCCACCAGTCATGTTTTCCTAATCTGGAACCTATGTTATGCAGTTTGTAAATATCTACTCTAGCTTGAATCTGTCCATCATCCATTATAGAGAGCAGTTCTACCTGTTCTGACAGATTAAAATGAATGCAGCTGATTGGTGACTGCTACCAGATAATGCCCAAAACAGAACACATCATTTTTGCATGATATTACCATGTCAGAAATTAGTAATACAAACTGGATTAACGCTCTGCTTGCTTTGGAATTTTTGTTCTCTGAGATTTTGTATAGCGCACGCCATTTCATTTCTCATGCATATTTTGGTGTTAGAGACATCCAGCAGACAGGTAGTCTAATTTATATCTAAGATACCTCCTAGCTAGTTACTTATAACTTAACCAGTTTATTATAAAATAAGATGTGAAAAGAGTAGCACAGTATTAAAAAACCAATATGAGAAAAAAACCAGCATATCAGGAGAAGAAAGAATTCTGTCTTGCCATGAACTATCATCAGTGCTATCATCTTTGTGGTACAGCACAATGTAATTTAACCCATTTTTATTTTATTTAATTTACTTGATCCTCCCCCGACCTCCCCATTCATAATATCCTCCTCAGGATCAAATGATAAGCAGTTTATATATATCCACTGCAGTTTGAAATGGTGCATCATCGATCATAGAGGGCAGATATATCTGCGTCGACAGCTAAAATGTTTCAAAATAGCATACAGTGCCTCACCACTAGTACATGCAACATTCTGTCCAACACATGCATGGTTCTGTCATTAGAAGTGAATGCAGCCACTAGATCGTGATCCAAGCTGGATAAAGGGTGCAGTTAGTGTAGCCTTGATAATGGGGGCAGGGGGCTAGTGGATCAATAAGGGGGAATAAAGAATCATATTTAAAAAAATGTTTTATGAGTGTAGCTGTATTGCAGATGAACTGGGAAACTTTTCACAAATCCTGTGATCCTGTTTTTCCTCCCGATGTAAACTGCAGTGGAAAACAACTAAAGTATTTCTTACAAAATAATGCAAGATGTGAACCCTAAACTGCATTTTGTGAAAACAAGAGTAAAATGCAGTCAGTAATTCACAGTGGGGAGTGAACATGCTCCAAGTTAGATTAAGACAAAGCGGACTAATGTGATTATCCCAGCTGGTATCAGGTGCATCTCTAGGTTCATGCTGTAACTGTACTGTGGGACTGCAAGAACATGACAATAATACTGACTACCAAAACGGGACTGTACACTCAATGGTATTCAAAGGGACAGTTGAAGTAGGCAATGTTGTCTGACAGGTTGGGGCCTAGGATTATGAACCAGTGAATCACAGACTCAAATCTAATCATATACAGTATATTGTCCCAGACTGTGACACTGAGCAAGTCAGAAAAGCACAGCAATCATTGCACAATAAAGATTTCAAAAGCAACTCTGAACTGTGGTTCAGTGGAAAGGCTAGCCCGAGGTTCAATGTGGGGGAATAAATTCCTCCCTCATACACTTTTTAAACCAGCCTCTCCCAGCAACCACAACTCTAGCATTGGAAAATTTAGCATTTTCCTACCTGAGCTCCTGCATGTGGGTGTGCTGGTCACCTCTGCTCCTGCTTGCGATCCTCCCTGCCTTCTGTTCTTCCTTCCTCGTCCTCCTACTGGTGAGTCCTCCCCTTTTTAGTTGTTTTTTTTTTCCCCTTTTCCTCTGCTGCTCCCACGGAGGCTGCTGCAGCTCCTCCATTTCCCCTCCTGTGTACTCCTACCACAGCTCCTTCCCTTCCAGTGCCCACCCTGTCTTTGTGCTAGCACTGTGCTTGGGGTTGTTTTCCCTTGTCCACTCGTCCTGCCCAGTGGCGCGGCTCTGCTCCTGTGTTCCCAGCTGTATTCGGCCCCCTCATCTGTGTTGGCTCCTTGAGCCTTATTTCTGGCCCTGTCATTCATTGCTCCACATGCAAACAGCCTTCGCAGACTAGGGCTGTCCTGCTTTCTGAGTGCCATTGCTTTTGGGGTCTCCTTGCTATGCAGTGCAGCTGGGGTCTGCCTCGGATCTTCCCTCTGGGCTGTGGCCACCCGCCTTGTACTATGGTTCCAGCTTCCTCTTACTTGTCCCCATGACTGGTGGGCCATTTGTCCCTACTCCCCAGGGTTGCCTATTCATGCTCTGTTACCAGCTCTCAGGGCAGCTCAGTTTTGATGAATATTTTCTTTATTGACACACTTCCACAGAACCCTGTTCCAGTTCTCCCTTGCTCCTGCTGTTTTGCCAGTTTTGCAGAGTGGCTTTATCAGCCCTGCAGTGTTGACCTAGACTCATGCTTGTTGTGTGTGCAGAGACCCTGACATTCCTTATGTTTCCCCTTCCAAATAGCTTACTGCCTCCAGACGGGTTGTAGCCCTGGACTTTCTCATGCTTTCCTTTACAATTGTTTCTCACTTGGCCTTGTTGGGTGCCTTTCTGCCATTCCCCAGAGCCCATTTCTCCATCTTATTCCTGTACAGTGTTGTCTTTCCTGCCAGCACCTGCTTAACTCATTTGAGATATCAGACTTAATTATATAAGCAAACAAAAAAACAACAAAAAACAATGTCTTTCCGCTGCTTCAGCTTGTGGTTCACAGCACCTCCCCAAGGCTTCCTGTTTATCCTATGGCGGAGGATGTGGGGGTCTTGGTAGGATGCCGTGGCCCCGGATGGTCACCCCTTCGTTTCTCGCTGGCCACCTCCCCTCCAACTCCTGCCTCTCTGCCTGCTCACTCTGTTTCCTTCCCCTTCTCTCATGCTTCTCCTTCTCTTTCAGCCTGTTTCTCCCAGCACACTCCAGCAATCTTCGGACCTGTTCCTAACTCTGCCTTTAGGGTATCGAGTGCAGGTAGGCTGCCATCTACCATGAATGGGGTCCCCGATGTTGTTGTCATGTATGCAGGTCTCCATCCTCCAGCTTCTGTAACCCAGTTCAGCAGTGGATACCTTTGGATGGGAGTCTTGCCAGCAGTTTTAGTTGCCTCTAGTTATTTCAGCAGTTCTGGGTTAAGCTGTACTGAGTTGCTTGCATGGCAGCCTCGCCTTAGACATCAGTCCTTGTGCTTGTGTGCCTCGTTCATTGGTTGGACTCCATCCCCTGTGCAATTGGTTTGCCCGTGCCTGCCTTCTGGTGCTATGGAGTAGGGAATGCCTTCCTTTTGTTCAGCTCTGCTTGGCCTGTGCCCGAGTTAAGTTGAGCTGCTTGAGCCTTGCTTCAATTACTTTGTTTTGGCCTGCTTGATCCTACTTGGGCTGCCTGTTGCCTTACGAGCTTCGTCATCATGTTTGGTTCCTCCTTATTCCAGGATCTGCCTCTCCATGGCCTCCTCAGCGGATGTTCCAGTGCCTGATCTTGAAGTTCCCTTTCCAGCATTGCCAGCTGCTCCTCCTGTGCCTTTGCATGGCAGGAAGGGCATAAATAAAACCTGCCTCTCCATTTCTGATTGGACTATGCCCCGGTTGACTGCTGAGCTCCATGCCATGGCATTGCTTCCCCCACTTCGGCTCATAAAGCAAGTAATTTATGACCTCTGTTTGGTCAGTGTGCATCCTGCTCCAGCTCTGCCACCTGCTCCTGAGGCTTTGCAGCCTACCTCTCCCAGTTCTAAGATGTGTTACTTCATGGCTCAAATGACTTTCTCCTCAACTGCTCTTCATTCCCGCATGTCCTGTATTGAGGCCCATTTAGTTTCTCAGACTCCCCCTGTTTTGCCCATTCCTCAGCCTAATCTTCCTTCTCCAAGCAACGTTCCACCTCCTCCTCCAGTTCCTCTGGTTTTGTCTCCTCCTGCTCCTCTTTCTGTACCAGGTACATTGTCTTCTCCTGCTGGTCCCATTATTTCTCCAGTCTGTCTCATCTCAGATCACCTCCATAAGGACATCATTGATGGTAAGGATGTCAATCTGGTTTCCCTCCTGGTTTCCTCACAAGATTTTGTTGATAATTACATTGTCTCCTGTGGTGATGTCTCAGTAGTCCTCAGATCCAAAGATCTCCATCTTCTACGTAAGCTGACCATTTTGGAGTTTGCTCTGGCCTTTAGTCTCTATTGAGACGTCATTTGCTCAGCTTTTCCAGACCGCCAAGCACAATTGGATTCATACTTATACCTCCTGGTAGATCTTAGTACCCACTATAGCAGTATCCTTTTCTATGACTACCACAAGTCCTTCTTCACCAACGTGGCGGCTGACTTGCACCATTATAACACTAATCTCATTTGGGCGATTCTGGACAATTAGCTGTTTTGCTGCAGTTTTGTTGCCCAGAGGGCCCTCACCTGCTCCCTGTGTGGATCCTTTAACCACTTTGCTTCTCTGTGCCAGTTGGTCATGTCGTTCTCTCCTGCCTCCTCCTCTGATCCGAAGCCTTCTCCTTCATCACCTCCTTAAACTCAGTCTGGATTCACCCGCATCTTTGTGAACAATAGAGTTTGTCCTACTCTCCCTGTCCTCTCATGGCATTTGGCAATCATCAAGTCTGCTACAGCTTCAACATCAGTGGTTGTCTCCACTCTAACTGCAGCTTTCTGCATGCCTGCAGCTTCTACCATGGTGCCCACACTCTCAGCATTTTCCCAAGGCTCTTCATTCCTCCAAATGACAGTTTACCCATCTGTCCACACCTCTCCTCATTCCCCAGTTAGTGGCTGCCTTGGCTTCTCACCCCTCCTGCACAGCCATTGGTCTCCTTCTTTTGGGGTTTCAACACGGATTTCATACTGACATAGCAGTCCTTTCATCCAACTCTTACATTTGTAACAATTTGCAAACCACTTTACATGAGCCCATCATTGTGAAACAATTACTTCAGATGGAGCTCCAGAAACACTTCATTATTGGTCCATACCTTCAGCCTCTGTTTCCTATATTCTGTATCAATCCTATAGTCATAGCAACCAGGAAGTTTTCTGGGAAGAAGTGTCTCATCATGGATCTTTCCAGTCCCCATGCTTCTTCCAATCCCAGTATAAATTCCTTAATTCCAGCCAAGGATGTTTCCTTTGTCTACATCAGCATAGATGATGCCATTATGCCAATTAAGCAGTTTGGCTCAGGAGCTTGGCTTGCCGGAGCCGATATCTCAAATGCTTTCACATTATTACCAATCCATCCCTCACGCTAGATTCTGTACAGCATGCACTGGGACAATAGTTATTATTTTGCAGTTTGTCTGACCTTTGGATGCAGGAGCAGCCCTAAGTTGTTTGATCACTTTGCCGAAGCCCTTTTTTGGGCCCTGCTTAATGTCTATCACTGACCAGCTGTGCTGTACTTCCCAGATGATTTTCTTCTTATAGATCCACCAGACTCAGTTCCAGAGGAAGATATAAATACCCTTGTCCAATTGTTCACACCCTTAAATATTCCACTAGCAAAAGAGAAAACCTTGGGCCCAGCCACCTCTCTCACATTTCTTGGCATCATGCTGGATTCCGTATTCATGGAAGCACGGCTACTTGCAGACACACTCCGTCACATTCAAGATAAAATCCATTCATTTTGAATTCATTCATCCTGTACAAAGCAGGAGCTCCTTTACTTGCTAGGTTACCTAAACTTTGCCATGTGAATCATGCCTCAAGGCAAATAATTTATTTCTTACTTATTAAACCTGGCTTCATCTGTCAACAACCGCCACCATTTCATTCAGATTTCTGCGACTGCAGAATCCGATCTAGCCATGTGGTCTCTATTCCTTGCCCATTGGAATGGTTGCACTTTGTTTTATAAAGACCCCTTTCTGGACTTCTACCCCAGGATTTACGCATCACCGACTCATGGATTTGCCTCCATTTTCGACTCTGCTTGGTTTGTCGCCCCTTGGACTCCAGATATTCAGTTCATCCTGGAATTTTCATCCACTGCTTATTATTCAAAATCTATTCAGTTGTAGCTGCTGCCTTCCTATGGGGCCATTCATGGTCTCTGCAGTCAGTTTCCCATATTTCAGACAACCAAGATACTGTAGATATTATAAATAAAGGACGATCTTCATCCTTGACCATAATGATGTCTGGCAGAGGTTGACCTGGCTTTCATTATACCATAATTTCACTCTCCAATGTTTTCACATCCCTGGTCATATCCATAAAGCAGCTGATGCATTGTCCTGCTTCCAATTCCAGGTCTTCCACAGTTTATGTCCAGAAGCGGATCCAGAGATGGCATCTTCTCCTTCCTTCCAGGATCTAATCATGCCCTAGAATATTATCAACACCAGGCATCCTCCATCATGTGGTAAACCTTAGCCCCTTCCACCAGATCAACATACTCAGTAGCCTGGTCTAAATATGCAACTTTTTACAGCTCACAGAACCCTAGTCCTATTCCTATTACCATCAATCATGTTTTAGCTTTCATGACCTTCTGCCATAAGGCCTTACATCTCTCTCCCAGCACCATAAAACAATACATCACAGGAATCCAGTTTGTTCATTCTCAAAAATCCCCTTCTGCCCTATCAATTCTGTCTAATCCTTCCATTATACTCTTCTCGCTGGGGTTTCAGAAAGTTGCTCTGCCCAAGACTTCCTAGAGATTGCCAATAGAAGGTCCATTAATAAGATGCCTCCTGAACCTACTAGATTTCATGCCTTTTGATCCAAAGACTGCCTTGATGATCTCCGCTGCTATATCCCTGACCATCTACAGATTTCTTAGACCTAGAGAATTTTCAGTCCATACTCCAGCTTCTTCTTCTTTTCTCAGGATATCCAGTCTTCTCAAACAAGATGATTTCTATACTCTACACCTGCCTTCATCAAAAACAGATCAAGTTCATGATGGAGTTACAATCCCCTTCTCTCCTTCGCACAACAAATGGTGACCCATTACCCAACTGGACAAACTCGTGCTTTTCCATGCTGGTGCAATTCCTTTTCTGCCCTTGTTAACATCAATTTATAATGCACCAATTACCACCAAATGGTTCATAGACCACGTTAGAATTCTGTTACACTGACTGGGGCTCAACCCACATTTGTACTCCGGACATTTAGTTAGAATTGGAGCAGCATCTTCAGCATCCAGACAGAACATCCCAAGCCAGATCATCAATAAACTCGGAAGATGGAAGTCATCAGAGTTTGAAACTTACATACCAAATCCGACTTCAGAATTAAGGTTAGCTTTTTCACTAATTTCCTCCTAGTATGCCCAGAGGACAGGCAGATCAGTAACCATGGGTTCTCAGAGGTTTTCTCCCTCAAGGGTTTTTTCCTCTTCTGTGCATTACTGGTCACAGTGTTTGTGAGTTTGAGGATATGACCAGCACCTTTTTGGGGGGTGCTCTATTCCTACTAATAATCAAGCTCAAAGTGCCTAAGTAATAGGACTAGAATACAGTATAGCCACAAACAGAGTTGCATAAGCATAAACATTTATTCCACAAACATTGAATGGTAGGGCTAGCCCAAGATTCAATATGGGGGAATAAACTCCTCCCACATACATATTTTAAACCAGCCTCTCCCAGCAACCACCACTCTAGTGTTGGAAAATCCTGCCTTCCTCCTCCTTTGTCAGCATTCCCCTTTCCATGTGGGAGGTTCTCTATTCCTACCAATAATCAAGCTCAGAGTGCCTAAGTAATAGGAATAGAGTATAGCCACAAACAGAGTTGTAAAAGCATAAACATTTATTCCACAAACATTGAAACTTCTTTATTGTAAGCACTCTGAACATGAAACACAAGACCTGGCACAGTCTGCATGCATTACTTTTTTTTGACACAAGTTGCTGCTAACCAGCGCAATTTGATTATGCATTTGTGTCCACATCTGCCGGCTTCAAAAACCATGCACAGTATGTCCAAGTGTGGAATTTTAACTCAAGACATTCGGGTTCAAAGATAAACATGCTGCCAAATGAATTACAATAACATTCATTGAACTGTACACAGATCAAAAAGTGATGAAAACTGGACCACTGGAACAGGACTGGACAAGACTGAAAAAAGCCAGAATAGTTTCTATCTGGCCAAACCAACAGCCAAAATGGCAAAATATGCATGATTGGCACCAAGTCCTAATTGTCAGGACGGACTGATCTTGCTGGATTTTACAAATCTGGTGCTCCAGTGGTCCAGTTTTTAGGCATGTCATGATAGGTCTCCTGGTGTGATAATTGTAAATGTGTGCTGAACAGGGGTGAGGATAGTTTTGAGGCATTAAAAAATATAAAGATAACTCGAACACGAGAAGAGCCATGCAATCCACTGTGGGGGTAGGGCAGCATGTTCTCTGTAATAAAAGATTAGGGAATAATCTATAGAGGCAGATGGACTTTCAGCACACAGAACACCCCCACATCTGCAGTAATATATTGATTGTAGTCATTTATTAAAGTACTGAAAATATTAGAAGGTACTAAATCAGACCCACCAAGATCAAAAGGATGATCATTAGTGGCTCAATATCTGTATGCAGGTGAATTAGTTTGGATCCATGACTGGTCATCGACAAATTTTTTATTGAATGGACAGACAGCAAATCTGGCAGGTCGACTGCATTTTGCACTTGGCTGCTGGTTTCATAGGAAAACAAGTGTTTTCTTTGGGGGTCTTTGCCCCTGAACACCCCACATGGGGGGCTATGCACCCTGCACCCTCCACTTAGGATTCTCAACTTCGAGTTGGAGCTGGGGGGGTGCAGGACCCCTGACAGACAGTGTCGGGTTCCAGCAGGTTCCCTACAGTGATGTGGCACTGTTGTCGCTGTAGGGGACCACGCTGTCGAAATGTCACTGATAGTGAGCATATAAGTTAGTTTCATATTTTCAAATTTGAGTACTGAGTGGTCAAACTGAAATAAACACTGCAAGTTAGGTATGATACTGGGTGGTATACAACATGTAATCTGCAGTACAAGTCCTTTGTGCAGCTGTGTATTGCCCGAGCTGGGATCAGCTCGGCCAGTTATGCATTGGAATGAAATTTGACTGCACTGAAACAGCAAAAGCCAGTTCATGGTGATTAACTGTGACCTGTATAAATAGAAAGTAAAAAATAATCCAAGAACTGTGCTTGTTTGACAGTTATCAGTAAACAAAAAAAAGAAACAACATGTTCTGAGTTTGAATGCTTTGAGGTCCCTGTACTGACAATTGAGTAGAACATGAACTTAGCCTTCTTCAGTAACTCCGTGTTATTGTTTTTTTCAATTAAGATCACATTCAGTAAAGCACAATGGAAGTAAACCATACTGTAAGCATGACTATTTTTTTTCTGTCACTCGTAGCACTTCACAGATAAAGAAAATGAGTGGTTCTGTTCCCGATTCCCTATACATGAAATCATGAAAAAAATGAATAAATAACAAGATTGCCAGCATGCCGACAATCAGACAAGATTGCCAGCATGCCAACAATCAGATCTTGATAATTATACAAACCCCATGTCACTTATTGTATTTTAATTAAAACTGCATACCATACAGGTCTGTGCAACTTCTAGATGAATATCGAGTAAGACCAGCAACAGCACTGCATGCAGGAATGGAGACTTTACAACAAAGCACATCCATTCAGACAATCGCATGCCAGCAAATAACCTTTGGGATACTAACAGAAGCGACATTTAAACTTATTCCAAAAAAAGATAAAAAAATAGAATAAAAGACAATGTTTTTTTTTTTTGAGTAAATATGTTTAACCCTTAGGCTGCCAACAGAATTAGAACGGATAGGAATTTTGAACTGATATATCAGTCCACAGCCCTGCAAGGGTTAATTATAGATCACAGGTTTAAACAAACACAGCAGCATTACACTACCTGATTCCTGTCTCCTTTAATATGTTAGTCTGTCTAGCATCATCACTTATTATGCCAGCTCTGTCCCTCCCTCTCAGTGATGCATTTAATCTGTCAGTCAATGGGACTGGCATGAATGTAGCAGGTTAAGGTGGGGTAGACCAAGAGCTACTCTGGTGTTGATCTGTCTCCCCCCTGAAAATTGTGAATTAGGGATCAGAAAGAGGGTTTGACTAGAAAAATAAACCCTCTGGTACTTCCCAAATGACCTGGGCTAGTCCCTTGACCACCCTCCCTATCTCAGTCTTACCCACTCACTTCTCCCCTTTTCCACTGTTTCACAATTTATTAAAATCTCCATATGCCAGCTCCTGGCACTATGCCAGAAGTCGATCTTCTACTTCTACCCCTCCCAATGCTGACCCCATCACCAAAATATTTGTTTATGTTCTGCCCTGCACCCCAATGAATGATTTGGGGGCAGTAGTTTCTCCATTCCAGCTAGCCCAGTCATCTTTCTCCCACAATACATTTGTTTAGCTACTACCCCCATCCTCAGCAGTAGTTTCAATCTGGCAAACCCAGTTGTTGTCCCATCACACAGGGCATTTTTTTATGTGCTAGCCCTAATGTCTGATGGATGAATTGGGGACAAACAGATTAGAAGAAAGACAATATGGTAATGTTGTGATAGGACAGGCAAGAAATTTTGCTGCCAGCCAAGATAGGGCCACTCTGTTCAATGGCAACACAAGAAATACATTTAAAATTCAAGATTTAACTATGTGACCACATACTCAGCACATACAAGTAGTGTGGAGAAGATTTTGAAAAAGAATTGGCATGTCCTCAGCAATGACAATGTCCTGACAGAAATAGCCAAGAAGCCCCCCTGAATGGCCTACAGGAGATCACCTACCATCAAAGATAAGCTTGTCCACAGTAAACAGGACAAACCCAAGAAAAATAACTGGCTTACCCAGCTGAGTAAAGGTTGCTGCTCATACCACAGATGCACCTGCTTGTAAAGCTATCACACAGGGCAAAAACTTATATAATCCTAAAGATGGACGAGACTGTAAACTTTATTGTTCAATCATAAAACAGCGATTGTTACAATGCAGAAGAATAAAAGAAGTACAAAATTAGAGAAGGCAATTTAAAGCAAGGTACATTAATTAGAAATTAATAAAAAATAGTATATCAGTTTGTATAGTTGTATAAATCAGTAAGAAGATCAATAAATAAGTTAAAATAAGGCATTAATAGATGACTTTAAGCTGTTTATAAAAGTTCTAATTTCTTGATTATTCTTTTTCTTACTTTTTGAATAGTCTGTAAATAATGTGCAACTCTGTTGAATATATATTCATCCAGGGCCATCAACAGAAATTTCTGGGCCCGGGACACACCTTTAGGTCTGGGTCCCCCTCAGCCTTTCATCACCATGCAAGACATATACAAATCAATAAATGAGTAAATGTATATTTAAATAAATAGTGTGCCACCATGCAAACGAAAACTATTAAACTCATATAACAGAAAGAATTAGTACTTTACTTGTACTCAGTTAAGTTACATAATGACATTAGGCCAATTTGATGTACACACTCCCTCTAAATTCAGTCATAAGTCCCCAAAGATGGATGCCATCTCCTCACTTTCATACTGGTAAACTCTATAATGATATCATTTAAATTTATTGTTCCAGCAAGTTCATGCTCAATTGACAGAATTGCAAGACTGTAGTTTTTTATTATTGAAAGCTTGCTGAATGAGCTTTCTCCCTCAGCAACAGACATGGGAAGAGTAAACAAGATCCTGAGTGCAATGCAGATTTCTTCAAATATTCCTTCAAGTTGTAAGTTATAAATAGCATTTAATAGTTCCAGAGGAGCTGAGATGCTTTTCTTAAAAGTGGCATCATAAACCTTTATAAGATGGAGGATCTCATTTTCTAGGGAAGATGTAAGATCTTCAGGGTATTTGGCAACCAGTGCTTTACATGAAGTAGAAATTTTTTCTTTAATCATACTTTGAAATCTTAGAATGGGAGCAAATTGAGTAAAGCTATTTTCCAAGGCCATATCTCGGTTATTAAGGTCAGTGTAACCCCTAGGTGGCACTATCCCAAGGGCTACTACCCCTGCCTGCTTGGTTAGTAACAGGTTAAGGGGCCTCGGTAATGAAACGGGTACCTCCACCTGGAGGTCAGGGTTGTTAGTGGTCAAGCTAACCTGGACACAGCCCTCTGGACACTGTAACCCCCCTCTTTCCCTTCTAGTGGCCTGAATAATATATACTAATTACTTTCACAATGATCCTTATTCACCAGGTGATTACCCACACTGTTTGCACTTACCATCAGGGCTGGTTCCTCTAGCCTGACCACTGGGACCCCCTGTAAAACAAGGTTAAGCACAGCAAATAGCAATAGTACAATATTTTTGGCACAATCTGGACCCACAGTCATGTTAAATGCAAACAAAGTTAAATCAGATTTATTCAGGGGATTTGAACAAGGGAGGGGCATAATCAGGTTGATTTGCTTAAAAGCTATATTAATCAGACAGTTATGCATGCAGTTCAGAGTCCCTACACAGTCACACGCTCTGGGTACCCAGGTAGGAAAACAGTGGGCTAGCCAGGAACGTTGCAGCTGGTTGGGGCCCTGTGATGGAAAAAAGCAACATGCACAACACACACTATTTGTAATCCGGATCTGGAGGACTCAGTTTGTGAAAGAAAAGGCAACAAGGCAATCAGATGACAACACTGTTGTTGCAAGGAGCTAAGCTGATGTTTACTCATGATACCCAATACTGGACACAGGCAGGATGAAATAGAGACTGTAGGCTGCTGAGCTGGAGTGCCCAGAGAAGCAGGGCCCACACGAATCACCGAGGTGTCGTTCCTGTTCAAGGCATTGAGCAGGGGGATGATCCCCAGGCCGGTCTCTCGTCGATGATTTTCTCTGAGTAGCAGGTATTCTGGCTGTGCCAGTGTAGCAGGGCCCAGGCAAATGGAAATGGATATGGATTCAGTCTGTGGAGCTGGATACAGCCTCCAGCAAGCAAAACACAGTTCAGACACACAGTGGGGAACCAAATCATGACCCACTGCAAGCACACAGCACATTCACATGTAAGGAAATTCCACTGTACCAGGCAAATGGCTCTCCGGTTGCAATTACAGAGTCTCTGCACAATCCAGGAGTTCAGAGGTAGCTGGAAGTCCTGACAGGCTGATCGCATTCAGCAAATCTTCGGTCTTCTTCAGGTTAAAGCCTGGTCACAATTCAGTGGCTTAATTCGCTCTCCAAATTTAAATTCAGTCTGAAAAAAACACAAGTTCCCTCTCAGGGACAGCAGACAGGCATGCAAGCCAAACTCAGGCTTTTCCACAGTTCTCCCACATGAATCCACTATGGATTGCTGCCTAAACTATCTTGAGCTGTTACTTCTTCACTTCCCAAACTCAGATCTAACTGAAACTGCAAGCAGTGTGGGGCTTTCCCCAAGATTCAAAGGGTTCGGTTGGCTGATCTGTCTGTCAGTCACAACAAGGGCTCCCCCTCCAGGTTATTTTAGGCACCAAAAACCCAAAAATACAATTCTTATGAGTTTTGGCCCCACCAAACCCCTGTAGGCAGGCTCCATTTTAGAGTCCCAAATGTACTGATTGGCCCATTTCAGCAGTCCAGGACCAAGATGATGGAAACAAACAGAACTGTTCATGCTGCAAAGAAAGCAGGTTAGAACAAACTGCAATATTATTACTACTCTAACAAATGATCAGCAAACAAGTACATCTTCTAACAGAGATCCCTCTCAGATTAATTATGACTGCAATCCTGGCAGCTCTTAAAGAGACAGTACACAGGGGCTATACAGGCAGTCTCTGGCAATACATTTAAACTGCTAAAACGCAGGACACCAGCCTGGCAGTGAGCATTTAAGCAAGCTGAAGGAAGACTTTTTGGGAACCCCCATTTGTGGGGAAGGGGGGGGTTACATCAGAAATTATGGAATCCAGTACTACAAGGAAAACATTTCTCTTAAATTCTTGAGATTCATCTGTGCCTTGTGATCCACTTCTCCGCTTTCCTTTCATTTGGCGATGTGGCTGTGTTCTGAACTTGGCTGGGTTGTTCAATGCAGTGGCGACAAGTTTTGCCTCAGAAAGAATAGCAGTACATTGCTCTCTAAGACATTGGATTTCCACTGAAAGACTTTTAATATTTGCCGATCCAATTTCCAGTGAAATGGATCTTGACTGCAAAATCAAGTTTCTATCTTCAAAACTTTGCAAAACCTTGATCCTGAACGTAGAGAGAAAAACGGCCTTGAAGGATGAAAAGTACTGTTTTAGGCCCACTGCATCAGAATGAGTCTCACTTGACAGTTTTTGAGAAGACACAATGATTTCTAAAGCTTCAATGACACTGAACTTTTTGAGCAATTGGACGAACTGCCTGCACTCTTGCACTCCACCTTGTGTCAGACAGACCATGCAGAGAACACCCAGTTTTCTCAGTCAATATACTCCACCTTTCAGGGCTTCCACTGAAAAGAATATATAGGCAATTCACACTACTAAAGAAAGTAATCACATCTGTACAACTTGATGCTGCATGTACACCAACAAGATTCAAGGATAGGGAAGCACAAGGGGAAAAAAGAGCAGTTGGATTCTTTTCCTGTATGTGGGCCTGAACTCCTTTTATTTTGCCTGACATATTGGCTCCATTATTATATCCTTGACTCCTGCAATCTGCAATATCAATGCTGTGTTCCTGTAATCATTTTAGTAACATGTTTGCAATCTCCTCACCAGTCTTACGAGAAAAGTCAAAGAATTCTATGAACCTCTCCTGAATTATCCACCTGTCAGATAATGAGTCTCTGTGAATGTATTGCAAAATAGCAACATTCTGTTCTGTGTGAGACACATCAGGTGTGGCACCTCATATTACTGAGAAATAAATTGCCTCATTTCTTTGAGAGAGAATGATGTCTAATACATGTTTTCCACACAAAGAAATAAACTCATTTTGAGTTTCCCAAGATAAATAATGAGCCTGTAGTCTTTTTCTTTTCTCTTGACTCCTCTTCACTTTATCCAAGTGCTCTCGCAATAGGGGATCATAATGAGAAATCAACTCCAACACTCCAAGGAAATTCCCATTGTGTGGATCTCCAAGTTTTTGAGACTGTCCCCAGAATGCTAAGTTTCTCGATGCCAAAAACAAAGTCAGTTTGATTTTTAACATTCCTTTGCATTTCACTATCCACACCATGTCCCCCAAGAGACCTCTGAAGGTTTCTTCAGCTCCAGTAACATTTTTTGTGTACATTATTCTTCATGTTCTGGCAGTCTGTCATATAACTTATGCCATTTGTTTTGTAAAGGGTCAAACATGCTATCAGTCTGGCCGTGCGCTACTAGAATGGGTGAACAGGCCTTTGCTCATTTTGCCCCTAATTTCTGGAACTCAATTGCCACCCAGGTTAAACTCTTCCCCCTCCCACCACTCCTTTAAGATGTCACTTTTCTCTCACCTCTATGCACTTGGAACCTGTAACTGCAACTGCAACTAACTGTCAGTCTCCACCCTCTTTCTCCTGTTTTGAGGACGTCCAGGCATTACCTAGCTTGCTGCAACCAGCTTTGTTTGTTATAACATATTGTGTACTGTTTAGCTTTTTATATCCTATTTCATCTAGTTGTTACAGCATAGTGTGTACTGTTAACTGTTTATATCCTATGGGTTCCTCCCATACTGTTGTGACTGTATTATTTTTACTGTCTTGTCGCTGATGTTATCACTGTATTATTTTGTTGTACTCTCGGGTCGTGCCTGAAAATAGGCAGGATTGTTGCCTAGTGCACTTACCTGGTTACCAAAAGCTAATAAATAAATAAATCCCTCTTTTTTGCAGAGTAAACTAGATGTTTTGCTTGGATTGTCATAACAAAACAGAAGGCATATAATGCAGTATAACACACCTTTGCTAGAGCTCCATGCAAGCCAGTTCCTCAGAAATTTCTCATGTCCGTTAGATGATTTGGAATACAGCAAAAATTTGGCAAATGATTGTGCTTCAGAATCTGAGGGCATGCATGTAATCATTTCTCTTAACTCAGTTTCACTTGTCAAGCCACAAAGTACTATACACTGTCTGTCAATGTCTCTTAATATTTCTGGCCACATTCCTGGATCTTTGTAGATGTCTTTATTGAAATCAGGATCAGAACTACTAGCACTGCCTCTTTTTGTTTCTCTTTCTTCTGTCCCCTCCTGCTGCACTTCTCCAAGTTCTCCAACACTGACATCACTCCCAGTCCCAGAACACATTTTTTCCTCAATAGAGGTTTGGTTCTGTTGCTCTTGTTCCACAGGTTCATCTAATTTTGGTGCAGAGTAATGTTCATCATCTCTTTTGTCCTCTGGCTCTGGTTCCACTGTTTCCTCTTCCTCTGTACAAACTTCAGACAGAGTTATCCTTAGATCCTCATCCTCCCCCTCATTAACAGTGTCCTTCTGGCGAAGAGGCTCTGTATTACTAAAATATTTTAATATTGGTTTCTTCTTTCTTAATTCCTCTTCCTCCTTTTCACATTTCCCTTTTGTCTTTTTGCTTTTGAAATCCTGATTTATGGTGATACATTTTCTGGATTTATTAAGAATTATTCCATCCAGTTCCAACAAACAACACCACCTAATGCCAGAGACTCAGCAGCAGAGTGAGCTGCTTGGCTGACTGCTGTGACACACAACCTGTGAGGCAGGCAGGTGAGGCAGCAGCACACCACTGAACCCGAAAAGGGAACCAGGCCAGCTGGGCAGGCAGCACCAGTCCAGCAGCAGACAGCCAAATCCAATCGATCAATGGGTAAAAAAGAGAGAGGTCACTGCTGCTAGTCCAGCAGAAAACCAAACATGAGATGAAGATCTGATTCAAAATTCAATCAAATTACAGCACAAGTCAAACCCATACACACACTACACAGACACCACCAACCAAGACTGGCACCGCACAGGCTGCAGGGGGAGGGCAGCCAGCAAGCACTCAAAAAATAGGCTAGAGTGACCGGTGACTACTTCTGAGTCGGGATGAGACTGCACTTCACTAATCAAACATGAGACAACTTAGCAGCAGACCACAGTGTCAGCTACTATTGACTGAGTCAAGTGGCTGGCCTGATTGTGCACACTGCACACACTGAGTTACCAAGCAATGACCAGAGCTGAATAGAAACATAATTTGATGGCAGATAATGACCACTTGGCCCACCTAGTCTGCCCATTTTCCTACCTAACAGATAAGCTGCAGATCCTAGTTAACCAACAGCTTGCTTCCTTCTACCCCCCACTAGGACTGCCTTATGTCTGTCCCATGCATTCTTGAATTCCCCCACTGTTCTTGACTCAACGGCCTCCTCAGGGAGGCTGTTCCATGCATCCACAACCCTCTCCGTGAAAAAATACTTCTCACTTTACCTCTGAGCCATCCCCTTATCTTCAAATTGTGCCCTTGTTCTTGCACATCTTTTTCTGAAAGATGCTACCCTCTTGGACTTTGTTGATTCCCTTGAGGTACTTGAAAGTTTCTATCATGTCCCCTCTCTCCCTTCTTTCCTCAAGGGTATACATATTAAGATCCTTTAGTCTTTCTTTGTATGTCTTCTGGTGCAGACCCTGCACCATTTTGTTGCCCTCCTCTGGACAGCCTCCACTCTGTCTATGTCTTTGCGGAGATGGGGTCTCCAGAACTGCACACAGTACTCCAGATGGGGTCTCACCAACTGTCTGTACAGAGGGATAACAACTTCCTGTTTTCTACTATTGATGCCTCTTCCTATGCATCCCAGTATCCCCCCAGCCTTCCTTACTGCCTTCTCACATTGCTTGCCCACCTTTAGGTCATCTGATATAATTACCACAGGTCCTTTTCCATTTTACTGTTGTCAGTATCTCACCACCATTGTGTACTCTTCCTGGGTTTTGTTTCCCATGTGCATTACCTTGCACTTTTTTGCATTGAATCTGAGCTGCCACATTTGACCATTCCTCCAACCTTGCCAAGTCCCTTCTCATCCTTTCCACTCCATCTTGTGTATCAACCCTGTTGCAGATCTTTGTGTCATCTGCAAAGAGATTCTACTTTTCCTTCCAGTTCCTCTGCAATGTCACTTATAAAGACATTAAAAGGACCAGTCCCAGTACTGAACCCTGCGGTACCCAGCTAGTAACCCTCCTTTCTTCACTGTGTTCTCCATTTACTACTACCCTTTGCGTCCTGTTGTCTAGCCAATTTTTTATCCAGGCTACCACCTTGGGGCCCACTCCAAGGCTGGCTAACTTGTGTATTAATCTTTTGTGTGGGACTGTATCAAATGCCTTGCTAAAATCTAGGTAGGCCATGTCCATAGCCCCTCCCTGGTCTACTACCTGTACTTTGGTCACCCAGTCAAAGAACTCTATTAGATTCATCTGACACGACCTTCCCATCGTGAATCCATGCTGCCTTGGGTTCTGGCCTCTAGGTACTCAACAAGTCTTTCCTTCAGAAGTGATTCCATCATTTTCCCTACCACTGAGGTCAAACTAACTGGTCTGTAGTTTCCTGCCTCTGTCCTGCTCCCACTTTTGTGAAGAGGAATCACATCTGCCCTCCTCCAGTCCTCAGGTACCATCCCATCCTCCCATGATTTGTTAAAGAGAGTAGTCAGCAGTGTCACTAGTTCTACCCTTAGTTCTTTTAGAATTCTTGGGTGAATCCCATCAGGCCCCATTGCTTCGTCCACCTTCAATTTTATTAGTTCTTTCAGAACCCTTTCTTCTGTAAATGGACTGGTATCGACCTCATCTTCAGAGTGTTTCCTTGTTTGGTTTAGGTAACTCCCCCTCTTCCTTTGTGAATACTGAGCAGAAATATTTGTTCAGTATCCCTGCTTTTTCACTGTCCCCCTCTACCCACATTCCTTCCCCTTTATTAAGATTCAGTATCCCTCCTTTGGTCTTTCTTCGCTCCCTAATGTACCTATAAAAGGTCTTATCCCCCTTCTTAACAGAATTGGCTATCCTTTCCTCAGTTTGGGAATGATACAAGTTAAACTACACAAGGTCCTACTCAGCTCCACCAAACGTCCAGCCAGTTATGATGACCTGAGTGATAGAGAGTCAACTTCAGACTACTTCGCCTTCTCAGAACTTACTTCAATTTCAGTCCACAACAATTTCAGTTTAGGTCGTTTTTTTTTTTTGCTTCTATTTTTATCCTCCCAGGGCCACTGATCTGCCTACCTGCCACGTCCTGGATTCACCCACAGGTCTGTCCGGCCGCCATCCCATTGAACTACCCCCGGCGATCTCATTAGGCCCGGACTACCCCATGGCAGGGGTGGGAGCATCCTCCGGAGCTCAACCCACCCATTCCGGATCCAGTAATGCCAGCACCCAGGTGCCGGAGAGTCCGCGCGGGAGACGGCCATCATGCCGCCGCAACCAGTGCCCTCCTTTTTCCCACTTTCACCCCGAGCCGGCAGGCATGCACTGACGCCTAATGGCTATGAGCGCCACAAGACATCACTGCCTGGCCAGCATCTGCCTCCAGCTGTTCTTGTGCTCCCAGCAGCGGAAGTACCTCCGTCTCCACGGTCTCTCCTGTGCGGGATGCCCCTGGATCCCCCAGGGAGAGGAGAGCTGTCCGCCAGATGCTCGATCCATTTTTCCTCGCCGACTTCTCAGCACCCGGGCTCGCTCTCGAACCCGGGTCGCTGGCGTGACACGAGGTGTGGCGTCCAGCGCCTCAACCCTCAGCGCCACCGGGCCGGCCAATTTAGGTCTTTTTTTAGCACAATTAAACTTTAATTATTGTTTACATTCAGTAACACTTAGTAGATCTAGTCACAGTGTAAGTGGTAGGTTAGGGTTGGTAGGTGACACCATGACAGAGGTCAGCAAGGTACTGAGATAGCCTGAGGATGGGTGGTATGGTAGGTAGTAGGTAGACAGCAAGATAGGACTCTATAATTATGAAGTGTAACAGGACATTACCCCTTCCTGCCCTGGCCTGCCTATTCCTTCCAATCCAACTAAATACTGTTAGCTTTACTTATCTTTGTCCTGGGGCTCCATGCAGCTCCACTGTATCCCATCCAACTTCCAATACCACCACTGACTGCGTGCTGAAAACCATCAGCCATGAATTGATGATAGGTAGGACCTTCACCCCTCACCAGCCCACATTCAGATAGCACCACGCCACCTGCTGGATTTTGGAAAAATAGTCAGTAGTATAGTAGTAATATGCGTTGATGTAGTTACTATAGTCTATAGTATCTAGAGTATAGCCTTGGCCTCAGGCATAGCTAGCCTACAAGTTCAACTCGTCACGTAGGAGGCTGAAAGACAAGCAATCATTGCAGCAGTGGGGTCTAGTGGCTTGCGAACTAGCTGCAAAACCAAAATTTCCAAAACCAGTAGATCATCATCCAATTCACAGCCCCCAGTCCCGCATTAAAACCAAATTGTCTCACTATAGCCTTATCTCTAGGTTGTGAAATAGAGCAATAATCATGCACAAAACATATCATTCCATTTCCATGTCCAGATGCATATCTTTATTCTCTCTGGCTACCGTACGTCACAGTCAACCCCAAGGAGAAGAAGCCAAGGCACAACATGAAATCTGCATAACTTAGTGATTGATCCTTTCAGTTCTGAATCCATTATAAAATATAACCTTACCTTACTGCTGACTGAGCTAAGAAGATGGGAAATTATTTTCTGGGCCCCATATTTTCTGCGATTCTGTGGTTACAGCAAGTGCTACAGTCTGCAGAAACATGATCCTGCCAGCTGCCAGTCTCAGAAACAGCATTTGTTTGATGTGTAAAATGGCTGTCACTGTGACAGCACAGAAAAAAAACTAAATGGCTACACAATAGTTGCTGTGACTGTGTGAGCACACTATTATTTTAGCCATTTCGTTTTTTTTTTTTCCTGTGGTGTCTGTCACAGTAACATCCATTTTTACTGCACCAAAGAAATGCTGTTTCTGCAGCAGGAGGACCATGTTTCTGCAGCAGCTGCTGCCACCGCAGAATCGCAGAAAACAATTTCCAGTCTACTCAGCTTAGTAAGAAGTGGCATTGGCATAAAGGCATTGTGAGTTGTGCAGCTCCACTGCACATTCCCCCCCCACCAGGCTGCAGTAGTGAAGGCCAGGGGGGCGGACTCCTTTTCAATTCATTCAGCCACGCTGAAGCTTACGAGACCATCAACAGCTGTTGTCACCTTCTATAAAAAGAGGGAACTTCAGGACATCTAGTGCTGGAGAAAGTAAACAACTGTTGTAGTGACTGACCAGTTAAGGAGCGATCTCACACATTTGCAGACAGTCACAATTCACATTGACAAATGACAATCAAATCATTAGTAAAACATAGATTCAGAGTTGCTTTTTAAACTTATTAATCTGTTTATGAGGCACTGCCCCCCACTTCCAGAATGGGCTCTTTGGTCCCATCCACGGTCATCTTTTGCAAGTGTGGCATTCTGGAACTTGCTCACAAGCCTCGATCTCCCAGATACCACCTTGCTCTTGTTTGCATGCTGCTTCTACAATGGGCTTGCATTCAGCACCCAGCTTTTTAGTTGCTCTGCCCCCTCCTGTTCTAGCAGATTTTCTCTCCATTTGCCTCCTGACTCCTCTTGTACTCTCCCACTCCTTGAGAACTGAGAAGTCTATCTCAGGCTCCGTCTCCTCACAAGGCATTTCTTTTTTTAATTCTTTTGGTAATGGTGTGTTTACAGGGGTGGCCAGGAAGCACTGGGGAGGTTAGTGACTTGGTCAGAGTCACATAGTATGCAAGTAAAGGTTATGGGACTCAAACCCAGGTCTGCTGGATGTACAAAGCTCATTTGCAGCTCATTACTCTACTCTACTCTAACCTCTATGCTATACAGCCAGGTCCAGTCCCATCACAATCAATGCCTCGCCTCCCAATCTACCTCCAGTGCCACAGTGGCTTGGCTTATGCTCGCTCAGTCGCTCTGTGTCTCGACTCCCTCCCACCCTGGGGATGCTGCCCTGCCTGCAGCTGTCTGCCTTTTATATGGCTTATATGGCTTCAGTTTCCCTTAGTTAGAAGTTTCAAGAAGTACCACATACCTTTAACTCCTCAACGACAGCTCCAATCCTCTCTCTTTCTTTTGCAGGCTTGTGGAGTGGTTGTGGGTGGCCTCCGCTCCTCTTCTGCTCTGTGACTTCAGACAGCAAGACCAGCACACATCAACGCAAGCAAAGCAAGCATCACATGGTGGTCAGGGGGTCACCTCGGCATCAGTCCAAATTGTTCTCCCTGCCTGCTCCTTCGCTGTCTCCAGCCCAGCAGGTCCACACTCCTCAGTTGCAACTCACAAAGCAACAATTTAAATTTTAAACAAACATTGCTGCAGCTATAAAAAAAATATAGTGTACCGATGGGAGCCTGCCCCCCAGCCTCCCCGAAGAAGCAAACAAGTAAAAAGGCAACAACGAAATGTCTACTAGCTACTTTTGTTGACAACGAGTGATGATCAGTACAGCATGAGGTCCTCTCTCTGTCTGGAATGCTGTGCAAGTTGCAACTGTGTGGCGAAGGAAGGAGATACAGTGTGAACAACCATGACATGACAGGCAGCCAGCCACCACCAATCAATAGCATCTACCATGACCCAGTTGTCCCAGACTCCCACCCGCCCACCCCAATGACCTGCAGCACAGCTGCCATGCCACTGCCAGCAAGAGCAGCAAGGTTGAGGCAGTGCAGCATAGGGAGCAGGCACACACAGCTAACGTAACTTGAGAGAGAAGACAGTCAGTCAGTCACCTCTTCTTGTGGGGCAGAACTCAGACTGGAGTCAGATGATGTGACAGACTCAGTGCCAAATTGTTAACTGATGGATGCCGCTCGGGCCACCCTGACCCACCAGACCCGGGTCAATTGTCCCGGCTGTCCCCCCCCTGTCGGCGGCCCTGCATTCATCTTCTGTGGTAAAACATACAGTTTATATCATATTTTGGTCTATAGTTGGTAGAGCTTCTAATATTGAGGAAATCCAGTAGTCTCTTTCTTTAATAAGTGTCAGTGGCTCAGCAGGTTGCACACTCACCTCTGAGGCCGGGAGATCAGAAGGCTGTGGGTTCTATTCTCACTCCAGGCACTTGGGTTAAATCCTAATACTGACACTGTAGTGCAGCATGAAGGGGGTGCAGCACTCCTGAGATACCACCTGTTGGATGAGATGTTAAACCAAGGTCCCATTTGTCTGTTCAAGTGGATGTTAAAGATCCCATGGCATGGCATTCCAGGGATGTATAGGGAGAGGTATCACTAGTAGAAAACAAGAAGTTGTTATTCCTCTGTACAGACAGTTGGTGAGACCCCATCTGGAGTACTGCATGCCGTTCTGGAGACCCCATCTCTGCAAGGACATAGACAGGATGGAGGCTGTCCAGAGGAGGGCAACTAAAATGGTGCAGGGTCTGCACCAGAAGCCATATGAAGAGAGATTAAAGGAGCTTAATATGTATACCCTCGAGGAAAGGAGGGAGAGGGGGGACATGATAGAAACTTTCAAGTACCTCAAGGGAATCAACAAAGTCCAAGAGGTTAGCATCTTTCAGAAAAAGAGATGTGCAAGAACAAGGGGGCACAATTTGAAGATAGAGGGGGATGGCTCAAGGGCAATGTGAGGAAGTATTTTTTCATGGAGAGGGTGGTGGATGCATGGAACAGCCTTCCTGAGGAGGTTGTGGGGTCAAAAACTGTGGGGGAATTCAAGAATGCATGGGACAGACATAAGACAATACTGGTGGGGGGTAGGATGAAGTAGGCTGTTGGTTAACTAGGATCTGCAGTTCATCCAATAGGTAGGGAAATGGGCAGACTGGGTGGGCCAAGCGGTCCTTTTCTGCCATCAAAGTCTATGTTTCTATGTTACTTCTCAAAAAGAGTAGGGGAACTTGTTTTTATTGAAATTCATATAAGTATTACATAAATCAGATTACAATCCACTGAATAGAAACCATAACAAATTATTAGTGTTCTGAAACACACTATATACGTATATACGGTAAAGATGTCATACCTCTGACATTTGTTATAGGAACATCACTGTCCGTGACCCATAGTAAATTCTTCCATTTTTATAACAAAACCCTTCTATTATACAATGTAGATTCAGTCTTATATATTCCCTATACTCACTGGTGATTTTCTGTTGAAGTTCAACATGCGAAAAATATTTTTGTTACAATGTGAAAAGGCTTCTGCTATTCCATATAAACCATTTGAAAACAGCAAACATTATGTTTAGAGTACTTCTATCCCACTTTTCCCATATATCAATGTCTCATAAGAAACCTCTAAAAAGGCTTTTTCTTTCCTGTCATGTGCCACATAAGTCCAGAAAGGCATAATGTATGAATAGGTGAAAAATAAGTAATGCATTGTTTCAAGTTTTTGGATACTCCCAGGTCTGGAACAGGTCCTTTCCTCTAACTGTTTATGTTTCTGGTTATCTTTTTTATTGAGCTTCTCATGACAGCATAGCCAATGAATATCTTTTATTTTGGGGGGAATTCTTTTTTCTGTAATTAGTTCCTGTAAAGGCTGCTGATGTAAAAGGACACTTTGTGAAAGTGACAGATTCGGTAAAGTGTGTGTTTATGATATTATGATACACATATTTTTTTGTCTTTGTAAGAAGCAATGTGCTAGCTATGTTCCATGATTTCATTCTGACAAACACCTCTCTAAGGTATAGAGCAATGTGTGGGTTTGTTTTGATGTGTTTTTGTGTTCCATCTTGCCACGCTGGAAACCATGTGTTTACTGTCAGATGAAAAAGGTCAGTCCAATGTTTTGTTACATTCTTTAATAAAGGTATAAGGTTTGTGACTATGAATTGGTAATATAAAAACAGCAGGGGATTTACCAGGTTAAGCCCACCTTGTTTTTCAGGTAAGTAAAGAATGTTTCTTTTAATTGGGTTAAGGCGACTTGCCCAGACTGCTTGAAAAAATATGCTAAATATGGTTGCTTCGCGCTGCTTAGGTGCAGGGAAAATATTGCTGAGGAGCGTAAAAAGGGGTAACAAATAAGACTTGATTAGGTAGATTTATTTAGAATTACTGAGCTGCCATTTTTTCCAATTATTAACCTTAGCTTTCCCTTTCACTATTTTTTTGTCTCAGTAATGCAGGTCAGGAGCAGGAGTTCCAAATTCTACTCCTAAGATTTTTATGGGGTCCCTAGGAAGTCCAATCTCTGCAGTTGTAGTGGTGGAGGAAGGGCCATGTCCTAGCTCCCTGCCCACACATTTGTGCTTGTTTCAGGAGGTTCCTAATAGTGTTCCATATGTTTCATAAAGCTTTATCTCCTATTCTGCAGAGCCTGCATTAGACGTCACTATGCAGATATCATCAGCACAGGCCATAGCTGAAAATGGAACCACTGATCCATCTAAGTAAATGGGTGGTATTTCTGCATTTAAGGACCTTAATAGTGGGTCTATACTAAAGATGTATAATAATGGGCTGATAGGGCAGCCTTTCCTAACTGGTATTATGGGTCCCATGCAACCATTAACTAGTGGGGAAACGGTTGCATTTTTATATATTTTCTTTAACCAATTGATAAAGGTGCCTGGTATACCATAGCATTTAAGAGTAAGCCACAAACATATATGACTCATCGAGTCAAAGGCACTCTTTTTGGTCCAAAGAGAGAACAAAACCCCTTAGTCCAAGTCCATTGTCTCTGTCAAAAATCTCCCTCAATAGTATTAGTTGGTCAGTGATGGCCCTTCCTGCAGAGGCACATGATTGTGCTGGTATGATGAGATATTGGGCTGCCATTAGTAAGTGCCTATTTAGTAATTTTGTCAATATTTTAAAATCAACATTTAAAATACTTATGGGCCTCCAATTTGACAAGTCCTGCTTATCGCCCCTTTTGCATGAAAAATGAGGGTACCTCTTGCCATATCCAAAGGAAGTTCAGAGCTGGATAGTAAATGGTTATATGATTCTGCTAACTCTTTAGATATATCTGAGCCCAACACTTTAAAGATTTCGGGTGTCAATCCATCCCTACCCAGTGCTTTCCCTAACTCTAAAGAGGCAATCACATAATTTCCTTCTGTGGGGGCAATAGGTTTGGCTAGTTGTAGTAGTACTGAGGGAGGATGCTCTGGAATCTCAAGTGCCTGCAATTATTGAGTTATATTATCTATGCTTACTTCCTCTTCTTGAAATAGGATCCTAGTAAAATTTGTGACTTCTGCCATTATTTCATGAGAAGTTATTTTTAAGATATTGTCTTGTAATTTTACTGCCTCAAAACCCTTTTTCTGGACTCTTTCTTTACAACTTAAAAATGGACAAACTGTTGCAAATTTTTCCTGTGCACCTTATTCTTGCTGCAGCTTTAGTTTGTTTCTAATGAAATTGCTATATATTTTTCTTGATCATCTTAATTTGTGCAGAAATATTATGTTTGGTGATTTGTGCTAACGACATGAGATGCTGTAATTGTTTTCTGTACTGCATATAATCAAAATAATCTTACTCCTGAAAGGCTTTACTTATAGATTTCAGTAATTGTATAAGATCATATTTAGTGTCTAGCCACCATTGCATGGGATCATCATACACCTTGTATACAGATTTTCTAATAATGGTAAAGTATTTTATGTGTTGTAAAATTTCCTCCTTTTGTAAGAGGGAGGAGTTCAATTTCAATGTGCCAACTCCAAGAATCTGGGCAGTTTGTGATCCTACTGTAACATGAAGTTCAAAGTGATCAGAGTATTCCACTATAATCAGCTTCACCGATTGTAATGGTAGGTTTTTACTGGTAAAGAAAAAAATCTATGCCTGTGGCAAATGTCCCTCTATGGAATGTGGGGTCAATTTTTGCATGTAGTTGAACATATGCATCACTTAGATTTGCTATTTGAAGGTTGTTTTGTAAACATGACATGTCACAAAATATTTTCTTTGTGGTCATCCGTCTACCTCTATCCTTTGTGGTTAGACCACAATTGAAGTCACCACCCCAAATAACATGCTTAGAAGCATATAAATAAGGTTGGATTGTTTGGAACAACACCACTCTTTCTGCCTTTGTCTGGGGGGCATAAATGTTAATCAATCTAAAGCATATAAATAGAATAATAGATGGGTTAGTGTGTATTACAAGGCTGTAATTTCATTGAGAGTTTCTATGTCCCCAGAAACGAGAGATGAAATTACAGCCGAGTAATACACACTAACCCATCTATTATTTTTTGTAATATATGGATTAAGGAAGTTGGCGAGTTCTTACCTGTAATGGCTTGAAAGCTGAATCCGGAAGTTGATAGAAGAATTTGCCAACTTCGTAAAAGTTCCTTGTAAAACATGAAAATGCATACTTTTTTTTTTAAATAGCCAATGATTGCGGCAAAAAACAATGAACTGAGGTGCTACTTTTTTTAAATAGCCAATGATTGCGGCAAAAAAAACGATGAATTTAGGTGCAAACTGAGTGTTGTTACTCAGACTCTGAGTCTGAGTACATTACGTATCTTCTTTTTTTCGGTTTAGGAGACTTCTGTATGTTGATGGCAATGGGAGATTTATGCTGAGAAAGTGAAGCGAGCGTTACTTTCCGGCAAATGACTTTAAAAGTATTACAGTTGTGAGCTGATTAAGCTGGCTCGTGGTCGGCACGAGGTTGAAGGGTGCGCTTGCGCTGTGCTGTTTCAGTGATAATACTATCGTTCGTTAGAACGATAGTATTATTGAGAGTGAAGTGTGGTATTATTGAGTCCTGTGAGATGGATTACAAGGGATTTTTTTCATCGTTTTCAGTAGTATTATTTCTCAAATCCATATATTACATTGTTATAAACAATACCCAATATCAGTGTATGCCTCAGAACCAAATCTATTAGTTTTAAAACTTTCACTGTAGTGATATGAAAGAGAATAGCCACCCCTGAACACATTTTTAACCCTAAGGACCAGTAAGATACTCTTGTCTGCAACCATTTTGTAGCATGAGATAGTTCTGCAACTGTATGAAGCCTTGTGTCCTGTAAAAATAAAACTTCTGCCTTATTAGGTGTAAATGTAAAATACAGCTGCCTGCTTTGTTTTGTTCTTGATACTGTTCACATCAACCGAGCAACAAGTCAAGGAAATAGCCATTTAATACAGGTAAAAACTAACATCATGGGGGTTTACGTTTACATTTTTTTCCCCTTCTTAGCACCTTGATGTTTTGGAAGTGTATGGGGAAGTTATCCCCCTTCTGATTCTGTTTCTGAGTTGCCCCTAGGGTGCTCAGTTCCCATTTGAGAACTTTCTGATTCTGCATCTGACAGGTCCTGAGTGGATCGTAGGGCTTGATAATGGTTAGATGTAGGGGTAAGGGATATCTGGGGGACCTTTGTGGGCAGTTGACCTCCATTATGTCTTTGCCTAGTGACCATGAAGTTAGATGGTTGCTTCTCTGTGGGAGGAGGGCTATGGGTGGGGGGGAGAGGGAGAGGCATAGCCTCTACATCTGCATGTTTGGAAGAGGGATTTTACTTGTCAGCCTCCATTATGGGTTCTTTATAAATGCTATCCTTACTATCTTCATGCTGTGAGAGAGGGTCAGCTACACCTACTACTGTTACATCCTGTTTGTTCAGTGTCTGAGTGTGAGGGGCCTGTAGGACCTCTGTAACAGTGGGGGGAGGCCCTAGTTTTGCAGAATGTGACCTCTGCACTATGGCTATAAGCAATCTTTGTTCTTCTGAGTCATTCGAAGTGTCTTGTCTATGTGCTGCTTTGGTGCAGGTGGAATAAGAGTAGCCTATTTCCCCACATACTGTAAGTTACATACAGCCCTGTTTCTGCATTGTCTGCTTGTATGCCCAAAGTTGTTACACACTGTGCAGTGCAGGTGGTCACATACACTGCTAATGTGGCCTGGCCTCACACATTTGTAACAAGTCTTTGGCTGACCAGCTTAGAAAA
This sequence comes from Neoceratodus forsteri, assembly GCA_016271365.2. Taxonomy (NCBI): domain Eukaryota; kingdom Metazoa; phylum Chordata; order Ceratodontiformes; family Ceratodontidae; genus Neoceratodus; species Neoceratodus forsteri. The sequence continues at coordinate 690,154,356 of CM057454.1, read as the reverse complement.
GAAATCCCCTATCTCTGCCTAGAAACACACAGTTGGGTAAATGCTGCAGACCTACATCAGTGAAGTTCAAGATAACCTTTGTTCTCCAGTGCCCTGTCCAGATGTCTTCGCTATCAAACAAAGCTTCAGGGTGGCCCAAAACTGTGCATCTCTGCTTTAATAAAAAAATTAGGTCAGTAACGCGTACTCCCTCATTCCTAAATAAAACGGTAACTGTTTTATGAGTTGGCTTGGTCAGTGGTATAACCTCAAATGGAGACCATAATGGAGATTTTTTTGCCTTATTAAACCTGTCCCAGAATTTCTCTAAACCACTGTTTAATTTAAAACTCACATCAAAATCGGGATCTCCTGATACATGAATCAAAGCATATATTTCTGATGAATTAAATTACAAGTTATTTTTCATCACTATTCTAACAATATATTTCTTATCAGAAACTATCTCCAATCCCTCTTTGTATATCAGTCTGACAGCATTATGTCATTTTGCAGCATATGTGGGTGTTTTGAAAAAAGAAGCATAGGCGCGAGAGTTCTGCCTTGACTGTTCTGAGCTAAAAGCAGCATTTGGTGGAGGGCCCTCCTGTTGCTCTGTGGTTGCCTGTTCTCCTAGATGTTCTATAAATAAGGACACATAGCTCATAGAAGTGTCCATTCCATCCCCCACCCTGGGGAGGGTTGCTCTTGGGTTAGTGGAATCCAAGTTTAGTATGGGGTTTTGGGTCAAGGTAAGTTCAGCGGAAGTTCAAGAAGTGACTCTGGTAGAAAAGGGGCCAGTATCAGATGTTCTGGGGCGCACAGTCTCATTAGTGTTCGCTTCTAAATTTGAGGTTTTGTCCGCCATTGCCCTGGGACCACTGTCTTTTGATATGAAGGCATTTCCACCACTATTCATCTGGACTACTGGGATTTTTATTGAAGAAAATCCTGTAATCCACTGGCCCGTGTCAGATAACTGGACCTGTCCAACAGACTTCAAAGATTTCTCTACTGATCAAGGGGGTTCGGCTAGTTCAACTTGTTCAGCCCATGAAGTTTTAAATTTTTCTGAAGGTTTGCTAATTCGTTTTTTTAAGCACTGTTCTGCATGCGCTGCAAAAGAAAAACTGTGGCTTGACACTGATAGATGAAATTAGTTTGAAAGACAGTACCTTTATTATTGTCCTTGAGTCCTGGTGTCCCTCCAATAGTTTTCTGGGTGAAAGTAAACTTTGGGGCCTGGTTGCTAGTTGTGGACTGTCCTGCCTCATTATTGGCTTTTGAGAATATAGTCACTAGAGGTGCAGAAAGCTCCTGTTTCTTCTCCTGGAACCTTTTCTCCTTCACTGCCAAGAGAGCTCAAAGATCCTCTGCACATTGTAAATTGTCCTCTGTGCTGAAAGGTGCTGGAATAACTCGATCCGATTCTCCAGATATTCTTTTTTTTTTTTTACATTAATTTGTTTCTCCTTTTGGTCCCCACCAGTCACCCACCCAGCCCCGCACTCCGTCATCAGGTAGACTATCCACATCTTCCCCCATGATTTCCCCTCTGAGGCAGGGCAGTGTGGATCCCCCAACTCAACTCACCTCAAACAGGATCCAGCGTCCAGGGAAGCACCATTCAGAGTCAGGACCTGTGGTGGGCGGATGTTCACTGTGCTTGACCTGGGACCATTTTTTCTAGTTTCCAATTGGTCCCCCTTGGAAATGTGGCGTGCAGTGACACTGGCAGAGGGAGCATGCACGGGTCCTCACACACTCCCCTCCAGGCATCTGCCCCATCTCAGACCCCTTTCTGCAACCTTGGCATGCTTCCCCCCTAGCCTCTGCTAGGACCAGTCAACCAACCACTGACATCCCCCCTCCCCAGAGAAGGAGAGCAGTCCCTCGGATGCTCGATCCTAGTCCTCCCCTGCCAACCCCGGTGGCCCATGCTCATTCCTGAACACAGGTCGCTGGCTTAGCGTGAGGTAAGGCATCCAGCACCTCAGCCCTCAGCGCCACTGGACCGGCCAATCAGATATTTTTTCTTGTGCTAAAGGTGTCTTGACATCCATCTCTCTAACTCCATCTGACACATCCAAAACGCCGGATGTTTTAAAAAAAACTTCAGTCTCATGATGTTCTGCAGCTGGGGAGGAGACCAACTCCTGGACATCCCGCATGTCCTGCTCCATCGCAGATTGCTCAACAACTGAGCTGGCCATCCTTTGATGACCAGAGGGTCTCCCTACTGGAAAGTAGAGGAATTTCCCCAGTGTCCTGGCCAAATTTCACCCATTCACTAAAAATACCACCAAGAGCTGGTTCTGGTTCAATTTCAATTGGCATCCATCTGTATCCCCCTCCCCCTGGGATGAGGCTGAAAATAGGCAAAAAATGGTTTAGTCCTCATTCCCAGTCAACAAAAACTAAATAAATAAATAAATTGTACCACTCTCAGGATAAGGTTACATGCAGTAGGTCTTCTTTGGATATATTGTCACATTTGCAATATGTATCTATCAGATTAGAGGACTTAACAAACCTTGCCATTATAACATTGGACTTGAATGTTCCCAGTTTTTACCTTGCAAATGTTCTTCTGATATTGGGGTCTTCTAGTATATCTGGGAAATATCCATATTTGTGGGTACAGTCATAGTTCCTGTACCAAATTGCAAACCTTGATTTGGAAATGGTGCTTACGTCTTTATTTTTTTCAAATAATTTGAATTTTTTTAAAGATAAAAGGTTCATATTTAGGACTTATATTAATGTTTTGGTCCAGGTATTTTGGCAGGTCCTCAAAATCTTAGGTAGCTAGTAATTTCATTAAATGTTCTAGCTGGGGGGTGGGGGTTGTATCCCATATTTTTCCACTGATTTTTTTCCTGTAAACATTGTTTCACAAGTCTTATTTCAGAAAGGTTATTTAATTTAACCAATAGTTAATAGGCTACTATTGGCAAAGGTCTGCAGACAGTCCAATCCCAGCTCTGCTCTGACAAAGCAATTGGGTGTAGATTTGTTAAAGCCCAGAGCTGTTTGTAATACTTGCATGGCCGGTTTCTCTAGCTTATCCACAGGGGAAAATGCCCACATTTCACTGCCATAAAGTACTGAGCATTGTATTTTACCCTAATTGTTGCTACTAGGGGCTTAATACTGTGCCCCCCTTCCCAGCAGTCCTAAGGATGGCTGCATCTTTGATGTTCTTTGATGTCCTTATCACATGTAACTTATCACCTTATCACATGCTGTTAGGAGAGAACTACCCTGGTTTTCTTTGATTTATATGGTTATCAGTCAGTCTGCTTTATACCTGTCCAATCAGTTAAGTGATTCTTTCCCACAAATATTCTTTATGTGTAGTACTGCATCACTGTTATCAGATGCCTATGTATTTGTCTGTTTACTGAAGAAAAAATGTCTCTTTTGGTGCCCTCCCCCCATGCCTGGAACAGCCTAGCATCACATGTTCAAAGCTGTATCAGTTTTATTTCTTTTAAAAACTTTGTGAAACTAAATATGTTAAATACCAGATTGTCCTATGCATGTTTTGAAATTTGAATGCACGAGTCTGTTGTTGCTATTTTGTGTTTTCTGAGTATTGTATCATTCAATTGACATGGGACATTCTGTAAACATCATTTTTATCTCATAGAACTTATCCTGTGATCCTGAACATTTAAATAAAATAAAAATAAAAGTGACACCACTGGTATCATATATTTAGTGACATGCACATCTGGAATGTTTTATCTTTTATGTTGGAAAAACTGTTTGCCAGTTCTGAATGAGGGTTGGAGAGCACTGCAGGGCTATTATTAGGGGTGGTCTGAAGTATGCCACAGTGAATCATATTGCCAAAGGTAGAGTGACAGGGGAATGGTCTAACACCAGATGAGCACCTCTCTTTCAGATCACACATAACCCAGCTGATCAATAAAATACACCAAAGACTTGGGCTCCTTTACAGGATCCGTCAATTTCTCACCCCAGAGACAAAAACATTGCTTGCCTCCAGCTTACTCCTCCCTTTCCTGGACTACGGGTCCTTTATATTCTCCTGCTCACCAAACTCCACCAATTTCACTAAGCTAAATGGCATACAACAACATAATCAGATTTGTTACTGGGCTCCCCGTCGTACCCACATCTGCACTCTTTATAATTCTATCAAATGGTTCTTGCTAGAAGACAGGTTTGCCTGGAAGACACACACGTTCATGTACAATATTCTCAAAACCTCTGCCCTCACAGTGTCTCCTCTCTCTGCATAAGATCTGACTTATCTAGCTCATCCAGCTAGGAGTGTATCCTCCTCCCCCCTCTTTAGGGTCCTGTTCTTCAACACTCTCTGGGACAGAAATTGCTGTCTTTCAAGGGTCCCAAACTATTCAACACCCTACTGCCCAACCTTGTGGTTTGCTCCTCCATTAATTCCCTTAAGGCTAATCAGAAAAAGCACTTGCTCAACAGATCCCCCTGCAACTGTTTCTAGCAACTCCTTTCCAGGATACATGAACCACACTCTCCCACACTACCCTTTCTGTCTTATTAACCACCTTACTTAAATCTGTCCTCTCCCCTTTCATTCACCCCATCTCCTACCAAACATAAAAACATAGACTTTGACAGCAGATAAGGACTGCTTGGCCCACCCAGTCTGCCCATTTCCCTACCTATTGGATAAGTTGCAGATCCTAGTTATTTAACACCCTACGTCCTCCTACCTCCCCCTACTAGAATTGCCTTATATCTGTCCCATGCATTCTTGAATTCCTCCACTGTTTTTGACCCCACAACCTCCTCAGGAAGGCCGTTCCATGCATCTACCACCCTGTCCATGAAAAAAATACTTCCTAATGTTGCCCCTGATCCGCCTCCCCCCATCTTCAGGTTGTGCCCCTTGTTCTTGCACATCTCTTTTTCTGAAAGATGCTACCCTATTGGACTTTGTTGATTCCCTTGAGATACTTGAAAGTTTCTATCATGTTCCCCCTCTCTCTCCTTTCCTTGTGGGTATACATATTAAGCTCCTTTAGTCTCTCTTTGTATGGCTTTTGGTGCAGATCCTTCACCATTTTAGTTGCCATCCTCTGGACTGCCTCTATCCTGTCTATGTCTTTGCAGAGATGGGGTCCCCAGAACTGCACACAGTACTCCAGATGGAGTCTCACTAACTGTCTGTGCAGAGGGATAACAACTTCCTGTTTTCTATTGGTAATGCCTCTCCCTATGCATCCCAGTATCCCTCACAGCCTTCCTTACTGCCTTCTCACATTGCTTGCCTACCTTTAGGTCTTCTGATATGACTACCCCAAGGTCTCTTTCCATTTTTGTTGTTGTTAGTACCCCCATTGTGTACTCTTCCCCTGGGTTATTGTTTCCCAGGTGCATTACTTTGCACTTCTTTGCACTGAATCTAATCTACCATACTTTCGACCATTTCTCCAACCTTGCCAAGTCCCTTCTCTTCCTTTCCACATGCCCTTGTGTATCAACCATGCTGCAGATCTTTGTGTCATCTGCAAAGAGGCATACTTTAACTTCCAGTTCCTCCACAATGTCACTTATAAAGACATTAAAGAGGACTGGTTCTAGTACTGAACCCAGCAGTACCCCACTAGTAAACCCCCTTTCTTTGGAGTGGACTCCGTTTACTATTACCCTCTGTGTCCTGTTGTCCAGCCAATTTTTTACCCAGGATACCACCCTGGGACCTACTCCCAGGCTGGCTAACTCCTTTATTACTCTTTTGTGTGGGACTGTGTCAAATGCCTTGCTAAAGTCTAGGTACGCCATGTCCACAGCCCCTCCCTGATCTACTACTTTGGTCACCCAGTCAAAGAAATCTATTGGATTCATCTGACATGACCTTCCCAATGTGAATCCATGCTGCCTTGTGTCTTGTGCCCCACTGGCCTCTAGGTACTCAGCAATTCTTTCTTTCAGAAGTGATTCCATAGTTTTCCCTACCACTGAGGTCAAACTAACAGGTCTGTAGTTTCCTGCCTCCGTCTTGCTCCCACTTTTGTGAAGGGGAATCACATCCTCTTCCAGTCCTCAGGTACAGTGAAACCCACTTATAGTGGACACACTTGTAGCAGACACTCGCTTAAAACAAACAGATCTGCCTTGTCAAAAGCCAAAAGCTATGCCAGTAATCTTAAAAATCCCATTCATACCATACTCTGCAACCCCTGTATAGTAGACACTGTGAGCTCTTCTGTACCCCTGTTACATGCTGCAAAGTGCCTGCTAATTTTCACCTGATTATCCAGCTGGTTTGTCTGGCACTATAAAGACATCAATCACCTCATTTGATGCCCAATACCTGATACCTTACTCCAAGGGATTAATCTTGTACCCTCCTGATATCACAATTAGCACAGTTCTGTAAAGCAAAATCTTACAAGTCACATTTACTGCTCAGCCCACTGATCTCGATGAGCTCAGGCACTGTACAGCAAAATCTTTCCAATCTTGTTTACTGCTCAGTTCCCAATCAGCTACAAATAGCAGTTCCCATACTTCCGGTGCAGCTTCCTGGTATATGACAGCGTAACTCTCCAGCTCTCGGTACGCACTCCTAGATTAACTTGATAAATCAGCCACAGTCTCTTTAACTTTACCGGAATACTATAGAGACTTTTATGTCAGCTTGTAATCTGAGTGGGGAAATTAACAAATTCGCTGCAATTCGCCTGGAGACCGAAAATTCAGACGGAGATGCAACCAACTCAGAGGCCTCCACACTCTCTACCCAAACATCCTAATCTAGGCTGTGCAGATGAAACAAGCCTAAATTTAAACAATCTGCCAACATGGACACGAAATTGGATAAAATCCTACAGGAGCTTCAGGAGTTTAAGGCAGATTTTCGGTCATTCAGACAAACCCAGGAAAAGTTCCAAAAAGATCTCACGGAACTACACTCCACAGTATCCTCCCTAGACCAACGGGTACAAGAACAGACCTTGACCACCTCTCAGTTGCAGGATACTCTAAACCAAGTGGCTCACCTTTGCCAGCTCATGGTTGAGCATCAGGAGGACACTGAAAATCGCAGGCGTCACCAAAATATTCGCGTATATGGAGTTCCAGAAAACAGCAAAGTTTCAGACCTGCTTAATTTTGTAGAAAACCTCCTTCATGAGGCCCTCAAGCTAAGCCCAGACTACAACTTCGAGATAGAGAGGCTACACAGAGCCTTGGTCCCAAAACCCATCCAGGCCACTGCCCACCCTAGATCTATAATTATCAGCTTCCTGCGATTCCAAACAAAGGAGTTTATTTTAAAACAAGACTGGGCCAAAACATGTATTTGCTATGGGGATAACTGCATTTTCGTGGATAATGACTATGCTCCCGCCACGATGCAGAGGAGGAGGGCATACATCCTGTTGTTTTCTTTCCTAAGACAGCAGAAGCTTAAATTCAGGACACCATATCCGAGCAGAATGGTGATCCAGTTTTCATCGAGGCAGCAGTCTTACGAACCCATGGAGGACGTCTGCATAGATCTTAAAAGACGGGATTACACTATAACAACAACGACTCGCTTACCATGGAGAGCACCTGAAGACAAAGCCTTATCCAGAGTGACACCACTCAAACAATTGCAAGATCAGCAAGCAACTATTGACTCAATCAAAAATATGCTGGCACAGTTCTCCAGACAGACCAATTGAATTTCTCTGGAACCAGGACTTTCAATTCTCAGTGAGTAGTATGTCGGGGGCAACTGGGGACAGCTCGGTGGGGGCTCTGTGCGGGTGCTTCTGGGGGCTGGATCGGATCCCCAGCCCAGATTCGACTGTCATAACGGGGGGGCGTGAGAGGTGGGGGGTGAGGGACCGTCTCAGAGCTCATCACACTTGAGGGGTGGGGGAAGGTGAGCACGATCTAGCCTCTTCTGAATGCTCCCCCAACATGGATCTTCTACAATGATGTTCAGCTGCCAGGTTGGGCTGGACGGAAGAATATTGACCCATTCTTTCTCAAATTGGCCAGAAGGGTATTATATCTACTCTGTCCCCGCTAGATAGGGGCGTGCAGAGGATCCCCGACACTTGTGAGGGCTAGTGGGCCCGGAGTGGTCTTTATGCCTGCTCGGACCTGGACACCTGTCAGGGGTCTGGGGATATATCTAAGCAAACTCATCTGGCTTTACTGCATTAGGCTGTTAGATAGGGCACAGTCTTTGGGCCTTCTTAGCCTGGCATGGCCTGGCAGCATCAGAGAGGGGTGACCCCTTCTTTTTCCTATACATCTCTAGTACTATCTTTAATCTAAACCAGAAGGATCCACAGGCAACCCCAGAGGGGAGATACTATTATAGGAGGACCAGATAAGCTTTGGCTGGGCAGGCTAGGTCGCTGTATACCCCGGACCTTTTTATGGAAAATCACAGTCAAAACACTGGGTCTGCCGGCCCGGTGGCGTAGAGGGTTGAGGCGCTGGCGCCTTACCTCGATCCACACCAGCGACCCGGGTTCGGGAATGGACTCGGGTCTCGGGGGGTCGGCAGGGGAAGGGCAGGATCGAGCGTCCGACGGACTGCTCTCCTGTCCTGGGGTGGGTTAGGAAGCATCTTCGCTCATGCAGAGGCCCCTAGTGGAGACTAGAGGCAATGCATGTAGCGACGTAAGTAGGGAGGAACAAGAAAAACGAGAAAATCCGCTCCGGAAGTTTACCGGATGACGGACGCCGGCCCGGACATCCCTGAACACTCCTGAGAGCCACAATTGCCTCAGCAGCTCCGAGGGTCCGAGAGAATAGTAGTGTGCTGGTTCTGCCCCGCTGGTGCCTTTCCCTCAGAGGAGGGGACCCATCCGGTGCAAGGGTTACACGGACTAGCCCGAGGAAGGCTGCAAATATGAGGTAGGTGGCTAAGGGGAGATAGTAGGGGAATGCCCGGGTCCTAGGCGCCCTGAAGGAGAGGTAACTCTGGGGCACGTAGGAGGGGAAAAAGAGATAATATAAAAAAAAAAAAAAAAAACACTGGGTCTGAGGTAGGGCTCACCCTCCGGTTCCCTGATTCATCCCTCCCAAGAGAGAAACTATAAATCCTGGGATGTTGGTGGGATTTCTGGTTTGGCTTTCTGGTGGACCTCCCCCTCCTACAGATCTCCACCTCTCCTGCTTCCTGGGGCGGGTGCGTATAGGGCGTCCCCTGGGCCTTCCCGTCCCTCTGCTGTCTCTCAACTGAACAACATGTTTATTCCCTACTGCAAGTTCGAATATCCAGAGACATTCCTTCACTGTGTCTGGGACTAAATCATAACGTTGACTAGCCCACATAGTTAAATGGGACAAACAATCAGGATTGTTCCAGAAATAGGAAGTGGTCCCACAGACATTTAATTTATCTGAATCCTTTTGTCATCTGGAATACCTTCAATGTAATGGCATCCAGGGTCTGCCCATCTTAAACTTTAATTATCTACATATGGAGGACTAGCACTCATATTAGGGATGGTTGTTGACATTTCAGGGGGAGACTATGGAAGTAGATACTAGGGAGTGTCTCCCCTGTATTTGGGATACACCTTTAATTCTATAACCACTGTTATTTCTTCACCCCTCATCTGTGTCAGGATAAGGGTCAGCGTACCGCTGAGTGTGCTGCCTCGGTGTTCTGATAATGGCTATTTACCCCAGGGTTAAACTGTTAAATCTTACTCAATTCTCTCCCCGCCTTCTTTGGATGTGGGGGGAGCGGGACCAAGACTCTAATACCATCTAGGACTCAGGCCATTAGGGAACTGTATCTTTTCCCCCCCAAAACCCTTTCCTATTACCACTACCTTTTGCTTTCTTGATACCCCTGTTATTGGTTATTCCTACTCCAACTCTCCCCCTCCCTGGAGTTAGGGGCAGGAGTTTCCCCAGGACCCCACATCATCTCGACGATTGGGCGCCCACCCACGGACAATCGGACAATCAGTCCCAAATGCTTGCTCCACTTGAGCATGCATTGTTGGAAGTCACAGAATCTCCCCATAATTGGGGTATGTATATAGTTACCACTCTTTTCCAAATCGTAGATATTAATACAAGTATGCCCAGTTGGCACACAAACCCTTCTATAATTTTTCCCCAGGTATTGCTTTTTTTCTTATTTTGGGACCACAGTTCATTTGAAAATTGCAAATTATACAGATGTTATATGTTACGTGAGATAGGAATACAAAGCGATAGATTATCAGGAGGGTTACTTCTGTTTGGGGGGGGGCCCGGGAGGTCTAATGGGGTCCACGTTATAAATAGATATGCATCATCCCTTTAAACTCATATATAATAATGTAAATGGACTGGCCGGCCCCATCAAGGGGGATCGTACACTCCAAGCTCTTAAAAAACTGAATCCAGATATTCTCTTACTACAAGAGACTCATCTCTCTTCCACGGAGCACCAAAAATTGCTCAAATTTGGATTTTCACATATAGTAGAACCCTCCTACCAGAGGGGTAGGAAAAGAGGTTCAGTGATTTTGATTCCAAAATGCTCCAAACTATAACTTCTTGACCAGTACGCAGACAGAGAGGGCAGACTGGCATTGGCAGTGGTTAAATTGAACCAACAGATCTTAACAGTGTGTAGCCTCTATGTCCCACTGGGCTCAGATGCCTCTACTGTGCAACATTTAATAGACACCATTCTAACCAGTCAGCAGGGTATTTTAATCTTAGGAAGTTCACTTTAATTGTCAGCTTAACCCCTCGCTTGATTCTTCAGCGGCACGCCCCTCCCCACAGACATCAGGACAAAAACACCTACGACGGCTTATCCACGATGTGGGGCATGGTGGATGCGTGGAGACAGTTACATCCTTCACATCGGAAATTCACATTATTTTAATGCTTTTAAACATTATTCTAGACTTGATTACTTCTGTTTCGGCAAAGAACATGTGGACCTAATTGGGTCTGCAGAGATTTTAAATATTTGCCTGTCCGATCATGCCCCCATCACCCTGGATCTTAATATCTGGAAAGAGAGAATAAATACCCAATGGCTATTTAATCCGTCCCTGCTCAGAGATAACAAATTCCAAGATCTACTGGATAAACATATCCCAGAAATCATAGGGAATAATACCTCTCTCCAGACTTCCCCCCAGGCTCTCTGGGACACCCTTAAGGTAGTCCTCAGAGGCTACATAATAGCTAGTGCCTCGTGTAACCCCTAGATGGCGCTATCCCAGGGGCTACTACCCCTGCCTGATTTGCCACTAACAGGTTGAGGGGCCTGGATCCAATGGCGGGTGCCTCCACCCAGAGGTCAGGGTTTGCAATAGTTAAACTAACTTGGTCACAGCCCTCTGGGACACTGCAACCCCCCTTTCTTCCCACTAGTGGCCCACACAATATATCAGAATTACCTTCACAGTATACACTTACCCCCAGGTCTGGTTCCGCACTGGGACCTCCTGTGAAATGAGATACAGTGCAACAATCACAGTACAGTACTTTAACATAGACAAATACCTCAGGCAGTATAACTTTGCTGAAACAAGCAGCTCTGATTTATTTGGGGATATACAAGGACAGGAAATCAGGTTAATTAGCTTATCACTCTAATAATCTACCTATGGCTCTGTGCACAGGCCTATCCCTATCAGTTACTGTCCTTTTTTTTCAAGCCCTAGTGGCTAGTCCAAACCGTGGCAGCTGGTAGGGGCCCTTTCACACAGAGAAAAGGAGAATTAAACAGTCAGCAGTACAGTAATTCCATTTGGATTTAATGTGGCAATTCAACAGGGAGAGACCCTGAATTAGTACTCACGACCTCCAAATAAGATAGGGTCCTTCAATGTCAGCAGGGCTCACTTGAGGTACACAAACCTCTTCACACATCCATATAAAGAAAGCACTATACCAGGCAGGCTGCATCTGTATCCGATCGCAATTACTGCACAATACCGGGAGAACACACAGCAGATTCAGTTCCTGACAGACGAGTGCAATTTTCAGCAATTCCTCCAGTCTTCTACAGGGTGAGCCTGGTTTCTACTCTTCAGAGATCCTTTGATTCTTTTCACAGGACGGATTCAGTCCTAACAAGCTGTTACACAAGCTGCAGACCGGAACTCTGGGCCTTACACGTTTTTGACTAAAACTGCACACTGAAAAGCACAGGGCTCCTTCCTTCTTCACTGCCAAAGCTCAACTGAAACTCCAACCGACAAAACGGGCACTTCCTTTGAGTTCCTCCCAGTTCTTGACTGGATTGGCTGTCACTCACAATAGACTGCTGCTGTTGGTCCAAAAAGGCACTGAAGTCTAAACTACATCTCCCAGAGTCACTGCCCATACAATCCTCTTGTGGCTGGCTCAGATTATGAGTCCAAGTTCTGATTCGTCCAAGGCACCATTTTAGAGCTAGCTTACCCCACACTGATTGGTCCAGTTCAGCAGTTCAAAACTAGAATGGGGAACTAGCAGACACAGTTCTGACTGCAAAGAAAGCAGGTTAGACAAACTGTAATTTCATTATTACTGTAAATGATTTCTGGCAAACAGTTACATCTTTCAGATAGGTTCCTTTGCACTCCTAGTGACTGCAAAATGGAGTGAATACAGCAGCTTGAGTGGAACTCAATCAAAGAAACACACAGTCCCCATACAAACTAATTATGTCTGCAAGCAGACAGCTCTTAAAGAGACAGTACCAGAGGTTCTAAAACACTCACTGATAAATGACTTAAGCTCAAACACCATTCAGGCTTGGAGCATTCAAGCAAGCTCCTGGAAGTCTTTTGGGAACCCCCATTTGCAGCGGGGTTACACCCTTCCTGGCCTGGAAAGCTTGACGTCCAGCACGTCAAGCAAAATTGCCATAAGTTTCAACTGCAACATATACATTTGATTAGAGCTCGCATAGTAATCATCAGTCAATATATCATTTTACTAAGAACACATTTCTGAAACATTGCAGTCGTCACTCTTACACAGTATTACATACACATTGTACCATAACTCAAGTTATTACCTCTTGTACATGAAACCTGAGAGAGGGGCCCTTCCCTATCAGTTACCTTGGGGCTGGATGGGGCAAGGGCACCATACTTAGAGGGCAACACAAGTAACTTGGAGTTAGCACTGATGCTCAGTTTGGGCAATGAGCTCGGGGACACATACACTCCTTTATGGACAACATTGAGAGGCAAGTCCACAGGCCTCCCAAGTGAATCATAACTGAGGTGCACCACAGGCTTTACAGCTCGACCAGTCTTTCTAGGGGGAACTGTTATAGTCTCTGCACTCTGAGCCTCATTTTCAGCATTGTCCTCACTTGTCAGGAGTCTTCATGGGGGTAGAGGCTAGAACTTGGGGCACTTTCAGCTCCAGGAGTTACAGTTTCTGGAGTCCACAACATTTGGCCTGCATGGAGAGCTGGACACTGGCAGTGGACTGTCAGGGCACTCAAAATACTCTTCTTGTTCGGGTGTATCACCAGTCTGCCCCAATCTATCATTTTCCTCCTGAAAGCTCAAACAGTTCAACCATGCACAATGATTCCATTTCATCTGATCTGATGCTTTGCACTTCACTTTCTGGGAGCATTGGCTCCAGGGATGAAGCTGGGGGCTTAGACAGTCCAGAAGGCCCAGCTTCATCTCCAGTATTGACTAGGGGATTGCCCCGAAACAATTGACTCAGTTCGTAAGAAGGATAGTATTCAAAGTCACTCTCACTTTCTTCCAATATGGACTGACAGTCATGCTCAACTGGGACTTGTGGAGGGGAACACTTTAACTTTGCTTCTGTAGGTGCAGACTTTCTTGATCTTTTCTTAGCAGCAGCTCTAGTCACTGGTCCAGAGGGGGCATCTTCTAGGGCTCAGACTCAATTAAGATTTGTCCAATGGGCAGTAAATGATTTCTATGCATTGTTTTTACATCTTTGAATTATTCTCAGGCCTTACTTTGTACACTGGCAGATCATCTAGTTTGCCCACTACAATGTGAGGAGATGGTGCCATCTGTCAGCAATCTTGTGCTTGCCATGCAGTCCCAGATTTCTTAGCAATACCCGATCTCCTCCTGGAGTTCCTGTGCTTTCACCTTTTATCATACCTTTCTTTGTTGGCCAGATTTCTTTGGCAGCCATGGTTTGAGCCAGTTGGTACACATGAGTTAGCTGGGCCTTTAACTTTGCACATACTAAATAGTTGTCAGCTTGAACCCCATCAGGAGAGACCCCAAACACACATCTACTGGTAGTCGAGCCTTCTTCCAAACATCAGGCGTAGGGGAGAATCCAGTTGCATCACTTTTGGTGCAGTTATAAGCATGTACCAGGGTGCTAATTTGTTGGCTCCATCTAGGCTTGTCCTTTGGGTGCAGGGTGCCTAGCATACCTAGCAAAGTGCGGTTGAAGCGTTCAGGCTGTGGGTCCCCTGGGGGTGGTAAGAGTGGTTCTGGACTTCGCCTCCCACAGAGAAAGCATCTCTTGATCAGACGACTCTCAAAGTCTCTCCCTTGATCAGAATGGATTCTTTGTGGAGCCCCATAGTGAACAAAAAGTTTTCTAAAGTACTTTGGCCACAGGATGCTTTGGTCTTTGAGGGGAAAGCTTGGGCATATCTCGTGAAATGGTCAGTGACCACCAGCACATTACTGATATTTCTTTGATCTGACTCCAAACTCAGAAAATCAATACAGACCAGCTCCATGGGTGCACTGGTGGTGATCGGTAACAGGGCAGCCCTCTGGGCAAAAAGCTTTCCTCTGTAATAGCGACTACAAGGATTGAATGTATTGCTCCCATCAGCCCCATCTTAGGCCAATAGAATCTGGATCTCACCAAGTCAAGTGTTCTGTCTATACCAAGGTGCCCCATGTGGTTGTGCAAGGACCTCAGTACTGAGTCTTGAAGGCAGTGGGCAGCACTAGTTGTTGTTTGTCTACTTGTCCCCTCTGTCTACTGTTTCTCTGTATAACAGTTTATTGATCAGTTTCAACTTAGGACCTTCTTTGTATAACAGTGCAGTTCTCAAATCAGTAGAGCGTAATTTGGACACATCTTTTCCTGCATAGAGGGCTTCTAAAGCTGCTTTGATCATGGGATCGGGATTGAGCCCGCGAATACTGTCATTGTCCAGCTGAAGCAGTGCACCAATGTCTATTGCAGAAAAGTGGCAACAAGCAGCAGGTATGCAATTCTCAGAGGCTCCCAAGCAATCCACCATGCAGTCCACTGCGTCCGTGGACATTTGTTCCTCCCTGTCAAACTTCTCGGCAGAGTGCCAATGTCAGGTTCTGCCAATCGGACCCAATCATTCTGGGAACAGGCTCCGGAGAGCATCAGCATCTATGTGGTTCAGACCTGCTCGGTATTCGAGAGCATAGTCATATGTAGATAATGCAGAAAACCACCTATGGCCAGTGGCATCAAACTTAGCTGAGGTCTGCACATAGGTCAAAGGATTATTGTCAGTTTTACTAGTATTTTAGCCCCATACAAGTACTCATGGAATTGGTCAACAATAGCCCACTTCAAAGCTAGGAACTCTAACTTATGTACAGGATAGTTCTTTTCGGATGGGGTCAGGCTTCTACTGGCAAAGGCCACTGGTCTCAGGCCATTCTCGTGCTCTTGGTACAACACAGCCCCAACCCTTGCAAGCTAGCATCAGTGTGCAGGACGTAAGGTTTTCTTGGATCGGCATAGGCCAGCACTGGAGCATGGGTGAGTTGATATATGATCTCATGAAAAGCAGTCTCACAATCAGAGTCCAGCGGGCCCCAAATACTTCACTCGGATGAAAATACACTCTTTCAGTCTTGAGGACGCTGACTTTTGGTATTTTTGTGGGTTGGGGATACCCTTGAGTAAGGTTAAGTAAAGGGCGGATCACTCTTGAATAGTCCTTGATGAGCGCCGATAATAACCACAGAATCCAGGAATCTTTGCAATTCTTTTAGATTTTTGGGCTGTGGCCAGGTGGTCAAGGCCTCAACTTTACTTGGGTCGGTCTCTATTCCTCGGGTGGATACTATGTGTCCCACATACTTTACTGATGTTTGAAAGAATTGACACTTATCAATGGACAGTTTAAGGCCAAAGTCCTCCAGTCGGTCCAATACCTTAAATAATCTGCTCTCATGTTCTCCAGTGAGCTGCCAAACACAATAACATCATCTAGGTATACCAGGCACTCTAGTAAGTTCATGTCCCCCACTGCACGCTCCATCAATCGTTGAAAAGTGGCTGGGGCACCTGAAATCCCTTGAGGCATCCTCATGAATTCATAGAAGCCAAGCGGACAGATAAACGCCGTCTTCTCACGGTCCTCTGGGGCCATCGGGATCTGGTAGTACCCACTGCGGAGATCCAGCACAGAGAACCACTTGCTCCCGTTTAGGCAGTCCAAAGCATCCTGAATGCGGGGCATTGTGTACTGATCAGGGATAGTCCGCCCGGTTTAAGGTGCGATAATCCACACACATCCTTACTGTTCCATTCTTTTCCTCACTACCACAATGGGGAAGCATAAGGGCTTCTGGATTCTTATACTACACCAGCAGCTAACATCTTTGCAGATGCCGTCTCACATCATCTATGTCAGCAGGTGCCAGGCGTCGAGACCTCTCACGAAATGGTCTTGTCATGCAGCCGGATATTGTGCTCAGCTCCTTGCCGCATCCTACATCCCATTCCTTTAAAAAAACACCTGGTCTCTCTGGGCAAGCTTCTCACTGATCCTCACTTTCCATTCAGCTGGCAGCGGGAGTCGCCGAAATCAAACAAGTCAGGCGTTACTCTGTCATTCTTCCTTGAACTCTTGCTGCTGGGTAGCACTGCAGTGTCTGCACAATGCACATTAGCCAGGATGCAACCTCTGTTTACTCGAATGTCTCTTTCAGACACATTATGAACTTGGACCAATACCCTTCTGGCATAAGCATGGGCTCTAGCGGGCAAAATACTAGGCTTGACCAGCAGTCCCTCTGGCAATTTTCCATCGCCTGGTGCATCCAACATTAATATTTTATTCTTAACATCCTTTCTGATACGGACCTCTCCTGTAAGGTACACTGGGCATTTGGCGCCAGGATCAGAGACTCAGGATCCTTCTTCCATACAATTCCGACCGGTTCCTCTGGTTCTGTTTTTCAGCATCTCTCTGTGCCTCATAGGCCTTCTTAATTAAAGCCGAACTCTTAAAGCTCTACTAGTCTTTGACCCCTGTTTTCATAACACAACTGTGCCAGCCTTCCGAACATATGAGCATTTGTTCCAATCAACAAAGGGACACCATCATACAGTCCAGTGGGGGGACACACCAAGGCTAGGGTCTCTACTTGTTCGCCACTCCAGCCACGGAGGTGGGGAAAGACAGCCAAATTAGGATACCCGAATAGGGGTAGGCCTTCACACTTAACCCCCATACATGCAGTCCTTCTAATGGTTGTAAGGGTACGTCTGACAAATGCTTCTGATACCAATCCTGGAACATAATTGTCACTTGGGAGCCACTGTCTAATACAGCTCTTGTAGACACTCCATTCACCTTTACAGTGGTCTCCATGGAGGGACCCACTATTCTGGACCAGTCTGGAGAGGCGGTAGTGGGGGCCTGGGCAACTGACCTTGCCACAAAAGGACGTGAATTAGCATTTTTGGTGCCCTCACTGGGATCATGTCGTGCACCTCTTAACCACTGATTTCTTCTCCGAAGCTCTCCTTGTAGCCTATATGCAACTTTGTCAGTGTCTTTTGGGGACTGGCATTCCTTTCATGTGCCCATCTTCCCACAATTATAGCAAAACATACTTTCTGGAGTTTGAGCTGGCCGAGGCGCCACACTGGGAGCCAGGGCGGGGTATTACTAACTGGAAACCTGGTGCCATCTCTGTCTGCGGTGATAAGCATTTGGAGACATCTCGTCAGTTTCTTCACTTCCATGGTCAAGGAATTGAGTTTGGAGCTGTTATCAGCAGGAGATACATGGGTGGGTACCCCACCCCATAGCAGATGCAGTCGGATATAGGTCAGGGGTCTGCATTTGCAGGCGGTAGGCCTTCATAAAGGGACTGTTTTGAATTCTCGGATCTCTCTCAACAGTTCGCCCCATTGTGGCATATCTTTTTCCTTGTCAGAGCACTCATTGACTGTCAACCTCTGCCCCTGAACTTCACTTGATGGGTCACCCTCAGTCACTCGGGTCGTAGCCACAGCTGTTGGTGCAGGTACCTCCCGAGGTCGCCTTTTCTCAACTCCTCAATTTCTCTCATTAACTCATCATAAGAGGGTGGGGATTCAGTCGATTTGCCAGGCGTAACTGAAGCAACAGCAGTTCTGAGAAGGGGCAGACTTATGATTCTGTCCAGTCTGGTTCGGTCCAGTTCAATCGCTGGCAAACTACCCTTTCTGAGGCATTCTTGCAACAATTTTCCAGCCGAGACATACACAGACAACAACTCCCCTTGGTACTGTTGTGCATTTCTTACTCTCCACCATAGGTCCTCATCAGAATCTGGGCTCCCATACACATTCTCCAAGGCCTCAAGATAGGCCTGTGCAGTCGCTTCAGGGTTACTGGCCCGTTTAGCATGGATGGTAGCCAGGGCAGGACCTCGGAGGCTCTCACTAACCCTCTTTAGCTTTTCGCCTTCCGAGCATTGCCATTCTAGCACTTGGGGGGCAACATAGTCTATCCAGGTCTCCCAGTCATCCTCCCCTTGGGGGGTGGGGAGGGTGCCAGAGAAGATCCTCAACCTTCGGTAAGAGTCGTGACTAATGGCAGATGCAGAAATAGGAGTCTGCATTGGTTCAGCCACCATTACGGGCACTGGAGCAGGAGAGGGTGTTGGGGGAGGAACACCCCCAGGTGGCAAGAATAGTTTCTTCAAGTCCTCCACAGTTTTCCCCTCTCCCAGCAACCATTCAGCAAATTTCTCCTCAAAGTTTCGGATAGTGGTGGGGCTGATTCCCCGGGTCTTTACTGTCCTAGTTATCACTCTCCAAGCAGTGAGGGCTCCTCTGGGGTAATGGTCTATGGCACTTTGGAGCTATCTATGGGATCCTTAAACTCTACTAGGGCCAGGAAAGTGTGGGTGAGCAGATTAGCATGCCGACCCACCACCACAGGGTTTTGTAAACCTTCCACCTTGGAAAGTACTCCTGCACAGTGTCCGTATTGATACCCAGGGGATGTCCAGGATAAGCATAGCATTTTGGGGTCAATCTCCTCCCCAGTACACCACTCCACCAGCCGGTGCACAGCCACTTCTGTCGGGTACCCATTTTTCTTAACAGTGGTTCGTAAATATGGCCACTAGAGGACACACAATCCCAGCGGTGAGCCTCCAAGATGTAACCCTAGATGGAACTATCCCAGGGGCTACTACCCTGCCTGATTTGCCACTAACAGGTTGAGGGCCTGGATCCAATGGCGGGTGCCTCCACCCAGAGGTCAGGGTTTGCAATAGTTAAACTAACTTGGTCACAGCCCTCTGGGACACTGCAACCCCTTTCTTCCCACTAGTGGCCCACACAATATATCAGAATTACCTTCACAGTATACACTTACCCCAGGTCTGGTTCCAGCACTGGGACCTCCTGTGAAATGAGATACAGTGCAACAATCACAGTACAGTACTTTAACATAGACAAATACCTCAGGCAGGTATAACTTTGCTGAAACAAGCAGCTCTGATTTATTTAGGGGCTATAACAAGGACAGGGAAATCAGGTTAATTAGCTTATCACTCTAATAATCTACCTATGGCTCTGTGCACAGGCCTATCCCTATCAGTTACTGTCCCTGGGTACCCAAGCCCTAGTGGCTAGTCCAAACCGTGGCAGCTGGTAGGGCCTTCACACAGAGAAAAGGAGAATTAAACAGTCAGCAGTACAGTAATTCCATTTGGATTTAATGTGGCAATTCAACAGGAGAGACCCTGAATTAGTACTCACGACCTCCAAATAAGATAGGGTCCTTCAATGTCAGCAGGGCTCACTTGAGGTACACAAACCTCTTCACACATCCATATAAAAGAAACACTATACCAGGCAGGCTGCATCTGTATCCCGATCGCAATTACTGCACAATACCCGGAGAACACACAGCAGATTCAGTTCCTGACAGACCGAGTGCAATTTTCAGCAATTCCTCCAGTCTTCTACAGGGTGAGCCTGGTTTCTACTCTTCAGAGATCCTTTGATTCTTTTCACAGGACGGATTCAGTCCTAACAAGCTGTTACACAAGCTGCAGACCGGAACTCTGGGCCTTACACACGTTTTTGACTAAACTGCACACTGAAAAGCACAGGGCTCCTTCCTTCTTCACTGCCAAAGCTCAACTGAAACTCCAACCGACAAAACCGGGCACTTCCTTTGAGTTCCTCCCAGTTCTTGACTGGATTGGCTGTCACTCACAATAGACTGCTGCTGTTGGTCCAAAAAGGCACTGAAGTCTAAACTACATCTCCCAGAGTCACTGCCCATACAATCCTCTTGTGGCTGGCTCAGATTATGAGTCCAAGTTCTGATTCGTCCAAGGCACCATTTTAGAGCTAGCTTACCCCACACTGATTGGTCCAGTTCAGCAGTTCAAAACCAGAATGGGGAACTAGCAGACACAGTTCTGACTGCAAAGAAAGCAGGTTAGACAAACTGTAATTTCATTATTACTGTAAATGATTTCTGGCAAACAGTTACATCTTTTCAGATAGGTTCCCTTGCACTCCTAGTGACTGCAAAAATGGAGTGAATTGGCAGCAGCCTGAGTGGTACTCAATCAAAGAAACACACAGTCCCCCATACAAACTAATTATGTCTGCAAGCAGACAGCTCTTAAAGAGACAGTACCAGAGGTTCTAAAAACACTCACTGATAAATGGCTTAAACGCCAAACACCATTCAGGCTTGGAGCATTCAAGCAAGCTCCTGGAAGTCTTTTGGGAACCCCCATTTGCAAGGGGGTTACACTCGCATAAGAAAAAATAGTCCGAGTCTAATTTAATAGCCCTACAGGAAAAACTCAGATTCCTCCAGGAGGCTGATATGCAGGGTGACACCGATCTTTTACCTTTGATAACCCAAACACAGACCAAGATCCAACAGATATTGACAGCTAAAATTGAGCAGGATCTGGCCTGGTTGAGGCAGTGCTACTACGAGGGAGGCGCTCAGGCTTCTAGACTTCTAGCCTATCTCGCCTCAGAAATCAAATACAATATTGTACCATTACTAAAATTAAGGATCCCATATCTAAACAGATTAGATATTTGACATCACATATACTGGATGTTTTAAGAAGTATTATCATAACCTGTATTCCTCTCCAAGGATCCCTGATGCACACAAAATTTCAACTTTCCTCACCCAGCTTCATCTTCTGGATTTGTCGGAACCACAACAAGCCCAAATAGTAGCCCCGATTACTGAATTAGAGCTTCAAAACACAATTCAAAGCCTTAAAATTGGGAAATCTCCAGGCCCAGATGGTTTTGGAGTAGAATTTTATAAAGGAACATGGAATTTTGTGCGAATCCCCTTCTCCAGGTGTTACAAACTGCCCACACTACTCCCTCTTTCCTGGTCTCATGGAGACAGGCAACAATTTCAGTGATCTTGAAACCCCAAAATCCCCTACATCTTTGTGACTCGTACCACCCTATTTCAGTTCTCAACCAGGACTATAAAATTTATACAAGCATCCTGGCCCATCGGCTTCATCATATCCTTCCTTCACTGATACATCTGGATCAGTCTGGATTTATTAAAGGCAGGCAGACAACAGACAACATCAAAAGAACCCTGTATCTTATAGACCATGCTCAGTCCACAAAGTCCCCTCTCTTGGTATTGAGCCTTGATGCTCAAAAGGCTTTTGATATGGTCTCATAGGATTTCCTTCAGGCAGCCTTACAAAAATTTAAATTTCCTACTCTATTTATGGATGTGATTAAAGGCATATACACAGACCCGGAGGCAGTAGTGAAGCTGAATGACTCGCAATCTGACCGCTTCTCCTTGCACAGAGACACCCGACAAGGTTGTCCCCTCTCTCCATACCTGTTTGCTCTTTTTGTAGAACCCATAGCTCAGATGTTAAGACAAACCTCCGGCCTCCACGGATACAGAGTCTCTGAGTCATCATACCATAAAATAGCATATTATGCTGATGACCTTCTCCTCCATAGTACTCATCCCAAAGAATCGCTACAAACCTTAACTACCCTTTTAAAAGAAATAGAGACTCTCACAGGATATACTATAAACCCAAATAAATCAGAAGCCTTACTTATTCAACCCCTTCTTCCCCAAGATCTTACATACAAATATCCCTATAAGTGGGATAAAACATATATAACTTATCTTGGAATTAAAATCCCAGCTAAGCAATCTGACTTATACAATTCGAATTATTCTCCTGCCTTCTCCAGAATAAATCTGGACTTACAGAGATGGACCCCCTTCTTCTATTGTTAATGGCTAGAGTTCCGTCTATCCAGATAAACTCCCTTCCAAAGATCCTATACTTGATGCAAAATATCCCCTTACCTCTACTAATGAAAGATGTCTGGATCTGGGACAACTCCATTAACCGGTTCTTATGGGTAAATCAATGACCTCGATTAGCATTGGGTAAGCTCCAACACCCCAAAGACAGGGGAGATTTATCTCTTCCTAATATATTACATTACAGCATGGCCTCTCTGCTCACTCATATAACTACTTGGCTCTTACTTCGAACTCAGATCCCTTCCTGGCTGCTAATAGAACAGACTATGGCAACCTGTCCCCTACTCTACTCTCGAGTCTTTCAGCCTAACAATATCACTAGGCTGCAGGAGGCTTCCAGATTTACTAAAGAGATGCTTCAATCTTGGATGAAGTTTTTAGTTCATCCCGCCTGTTGGTTTCTGTCATCCTGGATGGAAATCTTGGCGGAAGACCCTGATTGGGCTCCAACACGATTGGATACTACTTTCCAATCCTGGGCCCACAGAGGTCTAAGATGCACACACCAATAATATGAAAATGCAGTGTTCAAATCATTTGACCAACTTAAACAGGAATTTTCTTTGGTGAGAAGTGATTTTTATAGATATTTGCAAATACGTCACTTCTTATGTACAAAGATAGGTCTGCATGTCAGAGACCAGACTACAACCCCACCCTCTCTTGATCCAGTTAGAGAAAGGTGGAGACTGGAGCCACTTGGTCTCCCGTCTTTACAAAGCCCTACAGGGGACACCATCCCAAGACATGGATCTAGTACAATTTCACTGGGAAGCAGAGCTCCAGATTGTTCTGCCCCAGGAGGATTGGCACAGGATTTGGAGGAGGCAACACAAAACCTCCAGCTCTTACACATGGAAAGAGTACTCTTGGAAGGTGGTGTCTAGATATGTTTGTACACCTCCAATCACAGCTAAGTACCTGGCAGGAGAAGATTCTTCCTGTTGGAGGAAATGTAGTTGTGAGGTAGCTACTCATACCCATATTCTATGGACCTGCATGGTCCTGACATCGTACTGGACTACAATAGGAAACAGGGTTACACACCTCTTTCCTCTCTTAGGTACATTCTCTCCAGTGATAGGATTCCTACTTCATTATCCCCATTGTTTCAGAGATCCACACCAAACATACCTCCTTAATATTTTGCTGGGGGCAGCTAAAAAATGCATAACTAGATTATGGCTCCACCCTGAGCCTCCCTCCATCACAGCCTGGGAAGATACAGTATATGATATCTATAAATTAGAACATATGACAGCCAGAATTCAAAATAAGGTTCCTGAACTAATGAATCATTGGAAAACATGCTTCCTTTACATTGCTCAATTTAGACCAGATCAGACACCATAGCCCCTTGGAGGGAGCGGAGATATATAATGGAGCTCGGTGGATGGGGTCGAGCCAGTCCTTACTTCTTATTTTTTAATTCTCCTTCTGGAGACCCTTCGATGCTTAATTGAGTGGGGACCCCATCTACCCAATATGGGTGGGTGGACTCCCGAGCCTTCTCCTCCTGTTAGCCCCTAAGAATATAAATTAAAAGTGCAAAGAGGATTTGAATATCTGTATGAGGTTGACGTCTCCATGAAAGAATTAAGTATGTCATTTAATTTTCCTCAGTCAGAAATTTCTTCTCCTATTATACCAATACCACTACTTAATTACACACTTGATTGTTTTCTCTCCCTACTTCTTAGTGGTTCGCTACTACACCTATTGAATGTTTTATTTTGCACTTGTAACTGATCTCCTGTAAATATGAACTGTGATGTCATATAAGTTAAAATCTGTAATAAAAAGACAGTTTAAAAACAAAACCAAATAGCAATTCCCCATACCTCTGCTTGGCAGAGGAAGAGGCGTATTTTCATTTTAACTCTTGTGTTTGATCTGTGGTGGAGGAAATTCATATTCTAAGATTTTGGGATACAGCAGATACCCCTTATAATGGACTAAACCTGCTTGCACAAATGTGCTCATTATCAGAAGGTTCCGGTGTATCACATCCTCCTCCCATGATTTGTTAAAAAAGGTAGTCAATGGTGTCACTAGTTCTCCCCTTAGTTCTTTTAGAATTCTGGGGTGAATCTCATCAGGCCTCATTGCCTTGTCCACCTTCAGTTTTAGGAGTTTTTCAGGACCCTTTGTTCTGTGAATGGACTGGTATTGACCCCCCTATCCAGAGTGCTTCTATTGTTTAGTTTAGGTGCTTCCCCCTCCTCTTCTTTTGTGAATACTGAGCAGAAGTATTCATTCAGTATCCCTGCTTTTTCACTGTCACCCTCTGCCCACCCCTTCCCCTTTAATAAGCCTTACTATCCCTCCCTTGGCCTTTCTTCACTTCCTAGTGTATCTATAAAAGGTTTTATCCCCCTTCTTAACTGAGTTGACTATCCTTTCCTTGGTTTGGGCCTTTGCTATTCTGACTGCCTTCCCCACTTCCTTCTGCTTTAACTGGTACAGTTCTGTGTCCTACTCCATCTGTGTTTCCTTATACTTCCTGAATGATATCTTTTTCTCCCTAACCTTCCCCACCACCTCTTTTGAGAACCATAGTGTTTTTTTCCTTCATTTTGTTTTGTTTATTTGCTTCACACAAAGGCTTGTTGCCTCTGTGATGTCAGTTTTGATTTTTCCCCATTGTTCCTCCACCCATCCTTCTTGCTCATTTGCTAGTGCTTTTCTGAGACACTCTTATTTTGCCAAAGTCAGCCCTCCTAGAGTCCAATATCCTTGCTTTTGTATGGCTTGACTCTATGGTTGTGTTTATCGTGAACCACACTGTTTGGTGGTCACTTGTTCCCAGAAGGCTATCCACTTCTAAATCTGAGATCCTCTCTCCATCCCTGTTTGAGAGTACTAGGTCTAAGATTGCTCCCTCCCAAGTGGGTTCTAACATGAGCTGTCTGAGGCATGCCCCCTGTAGGGCATCGAGAATGACCCTGCTCTTGGATGTGGCTGCAGCAGAGGTGCTTCAGTCAACAGCTAGCATAGTCAGGTCCCCCATGAACAATATCTCCCCTTTCTCTGCCATTCTAAGGATGCCTTCTATAATTTCCTTGTCCATTGCCTCCCCCTGAGATGGGGGTCTGTATACAACCTCGGTGTATATTGTGGTGCCAGTTCCTATCTCCAGGGTGACCCACAGTACCTCCTCTCCTTCCTGTTTACCCTTTAGTTCATTGCTTTGATCCCTTCCCTTATGTAGAGAGCTACTCCTTCTCCCCTTTTACCCCCCTGTCCCTCCTGTAGATTGTGTACCCTGGTATGTTGACATCCCAGTCGTGGTTCTCTGTGTACCATGTTTCTGTGACTGCCACAATATCCAGGCATCCCTCTTCCATCAAGACAACTAGTTCAAGGAGCTTGTTACCCAGACTATGGGCATTGGTACTCATTGCCTTCCATCTTTTGATGGCCTACCCTTTTTTGCCCCATATCTGTCCTTACTGCCTTTGCCTTTTTCTCCATTTACCCCTGTCCTGCTCCCTGTTGACTTCTCTACCTTGGTGTTTACCTCACTAACTGCCCTGTTTTGTGGGAGTGGGCTGGGATTTCCCTGCTCCTTTTCAGTGCCTCCCCCTTGGCTAGTTTAAATGCTTGCCAATGAAACATTTAAACCTATCATCAAGGATCCTGGTTCCCCTCCCAGACAGATGCAGACCATCATGCCAGTATAGGTCTGTATCCCTCCTGGTGGACTCCCAGTCCCTAATGAATTCAAACCCTTGAGCTCTGCATCAGTTTTTCAGCCATTCATTGAATCCCATGGTGTGGAGTACCCTAGCCTCCCCCATGCCATAGACAGGCAGCACTTCCAAGAAGGTTATCATGCATGCTACTTGTCTAAGGCCCCTCCCCAACTCCACAAACTCCTCCTGCACTGCTGTGATCCCATTCCCAGCCAGGTCAATTGTCCCTAGGTGGACAATGACATCCAGCTCCCTCTCCTGTGCAGCTGCTCCTGTGATCCTGAGGATTTGCTTCTTGTCCCTCCAAGCCATGGCACTGGGCAGGCACCTTACCTCCCTCTCCCCTCTCCTCCCTCCCTCCCCCAGTTATATCCCCCTAACAACTGAGTCCCCCACTACGATTTGTTTCCTTCCCCTGTGGGGTCCCGTACCACCCTCCTGAAGGTCTCCTTTGTGGAGGTTCCCAGCATCCTCCTTGACATCCACAGTGGGGTGCCTTCATAGAGGAACCACACTCCACCAGAAAGGTGTATGAATTGTGGAGAGGTACAGCTGGAAGAATGCACCTCAGTTCCAGCACCCTCACCCACCCTGAGCCCACCGTGGTCCAACCGGTCCTCTTTCTTGGCAACCTGTTAGGCAGCAGTGGCCCTGGTGGTCCCTGGGTGGGGGAGGAGGTTTCCTGAATCCTTGTGAGGTCAGCCTGGAGACGGGCAACCTCCTTCCACAGATCAGAGAGGTGCCAGCAAATAGGGAAGCATCAAAGCCTCCAGAACATCTTCCAGGAGACTGCGCCCCACAGCCACTGCATTGCACCACTCCCCACATGTCTCTCTCCACTTTTTTCCCCCAAGGGCATTGGCATACTGGCAGCTCCAAGGGATGTAGATGAATCACAATGTGATGGCTGTCCCAGAGCTCACCAACATCCTCCCCACCCACAGCATCCCCGAGTTGCATCTCCACCTATGGTCACCCAGATGGCAGTATTGCAGTGGGGATGGTCTATGCTGCCATGATGGTCTGCATCTGTCTCGGAGGGGAACCAGGATCCTTGATGATAGGTTTAAATGTTTTCTGTTTGAATTATTTTTTTTTTATTCTTTGGTAACTGGGTAAGGCCCACTAGGCACAAGTGCCTGTTTTTAGAGGCAACCCAGGAGCACTGGGTGGTTAAGTGACTTGCTCAGAGTCACACAGTATACAAGTGGAGGTTGTGGGACTCAAACCCAGGTCTGCTGGATGTATCAAGCTCATTCACAGCTCATTATTCTAACCTCTAGGCTATACTGCCAGTATTAATGTGTGTGAGCATGTGCATGTGTTTACCCTCTACACAGCGTGCTGTGCTGTTAAGGTTATAACAGATGTATGTACGTTGCCCTTTTGGGGAAGTGATGTCAGAACCCCTGGTATAAAGGAAATGATACACTAGGGGTGGGCGGGGTGTTGGTCAGAGTGGGTCAGGTTATGTTTTCTGTACGCATGTGCAGCGAGGTCCTTCCTTATTCGGCTTTGTACATAGATATACAGTGCTCAACTGTCTGTATTTGACATGCTGTCAGTACATTTAACATGTTTATGGCCTTGTATTTATGTAATAAGTGTATTTCTGTAAAGTTATATTTTCTTTAACTGTGTATATAGCCACTTATGTAATTAGTCAATCTCTAAGAATTTTTTATTTTCTGTAACTGTGCATATACCTACCCATGTTTTGTTATAACTGGAAGCTTGTGAGCTGGTCCATCAGCACAGCAGTAGCGCTACTGCTTACGATGCCAGTGACTCAGATTCGGGCTTGGACTTGGTTCGTCAGGGTCGGTGGTGGGGGAAAGGAGGATAGAGCGTCCCTTGGATCACTCTCCTCCACCGGAGAGGGAGGGAAGCCATCCCCACTGCAATACTGCCATCTGGGTGACCATAAGTGGAGGTGCAACTAGGGGATGCTGTGGGTGGGGAGGACGTCGGTGAGCTCTGGGACAGCCATCACATTGTGATTCATCTACATCCCTTGGAGCTGCCAGTATGCCAATGCCCTTGGGGGGAAAAAGTGGAAAGATCCCACAGACAAACCTGGAGATGGCCTCCGGCACATAGCTCCATCACTCCGATGATCCCCTGGGTGTCTGACAAAGATATAAAGCAGGTGGTGGGGGGCAGTAAGAGGAGACCGCTCCTCCCTTCCCACTGTGGGACAAACCTAGGCAGCATGGAGGTGTCCCTGGGAGAAGAGGTCAGAGAGCAGCCAGCCCAATGTCTAGGAGGACCTGAGAGAAGGGAAGGCCATGGAGAAGGAGGGGGCATAAATAGCAAATATATAAAAAAAATAATAATAATAACTGGATGCTTGTGAAAACAGGCAATTTTGCCCACATGCCTTTCCAGTATAAAATAAAAATGAAATTAAATGCACCTGGGAAACAAAAACCCAGGGGAAGAGTACACAATGGGGGTTGAAATACTGACAACAATAAAAACGGAAAGGGACCTGGGAGATCAGATGACCTAAAGGTAGGCAAACAATGCGAGAAGGCAGTAAGGAAGGCTGGGGGGATACTGGGATGCATAGGGAGAGGCAGCAATAGTAGAAAACAGGAAGTTGTTATCCCTCTGTACATACAGTTGGTGACACCCCATCTGGAGTACTGTGTGCAGTTCTGGAGACCCCATCTCCGCAAAAACATAGACAGAGTGAAGGCTGTCCAGAGGAGGGCAACCAAAATGGTGCAGGATCTGCACCAGAAGACATTTGAAGCAAGACTAAAGGAGCTTAATGTGTATATCCTTGAAGAAAGAAGGGAGAGAGGGGATATGATAGAAACTTTCAAGTACCTCAAGGGAATCAACAAAGTGCAAGAGGGTAGCATCTTTCAGAAAAAAAGATGTGCAAGAACAAGGGGGCACAATTTGAAGATAGAGAGGGGATGGCTCAGAGGTAATGTGAGGAAGTATTTTTTCATGGAGAGGGTTGTGGATGCATGGAACAGCCTCCCTGAGGAGGTCGTTGAGTCAAGAACAGTGGGGGAATTCAAGAATGCATGGGACAGACATAAGGCAGTCCTAGTGGGGGGCAGGAGGAACTAAGCTGTTGGTTAACTAGGATCTGCAGCTTATCTGTTAGGTAGGAAAATGGGCAGACTAGGTGGGCCAAGCGGTCCTCATCTGCTGTCAAATTCTATGTTTCTATGTTAAATGAAACATAAGTTTAAAATTCATGGGGATTGATAAAATAATTCCCAATTCAAAGGGGGTAACTATGATGATGCAGTGTTGACAAGAGAAAGGAGGGCCCTACAACCTTAGCCCTTTTATGAAATAGATAGTATTTTGCTTTTGAATGATGCATATTTCTGTTGTGATTTTAATGTATTTTTCATCATAGGGTATGTGCATTTTTATGCAATACTGTTTTTTATATATTTTTCCTTCCACAGATTTTGAACATTTAGACTCCCCCTACAGGTGCATGGAATATGTCTTGGCAGTGAGGAACTATAGTCTGTTCGAGTATGAACTTCTTCCTATCAAACTGACTAGTTTTTCAACTTTAGTCTTAAGGTTAATATTGTAATAATTGTAAATAATATGTTAGTATTGACACTTTTTTACAGTTAGGGCCAGATATTCAAAACTTTGCCCCAGGGCTAAATTAGCACTGCCCGGCGGGCAAACTTAGCCCAGAGCACAAAGCAAGCCATATTCAAAAGGAATAGCCCAGGGCAAACAGCGTCTGAATATAGCATGGGAATGAGGCTGGGCAAACTGGGCTGGGAGTGTAGTGTAAACTTAGCCTTGGAATAAGACAGCTCTGAATATGGCAACCAGGAAGTGCAAACCACAACAGCAAAACAGTGCACAGCGATGTGAAGGTAGGTAGAGGTGAACTATGTGGCCAACATGTGTGCCAGCAAATGCGTGGACCCAGTACAGCTGCAGGTAGCAGTGTATGTGAAAGTACAGTGTTCAAAACTGTAAAATATTCCCTAAACTGTTTGCGCAGTGCTAACATGTTTGCGTGGGTTTAGTGCAGGGCTAAACAGTTAGCCCGGTGCAAACACGTTTGACCGGTGATAAACTTTGCCATATTCAAAAGTGACATGCAAATGAGCCTACTTATGTAGTCTCTGGGCAAACATCCAGCTAGCATCTCATTATGCCCTGATTTGCATGCTGTTTGCGCCAGGCTAATGGCTTAGCCCTGCGCTAAACCCGCGCAAATGTGCTAGCGCTGTGCAAACTGCTTGGGGAATATTATACAGTTTTGAACACTACTTCCACGTGTGCTGCTGCCTGCAGCTGTACTGGGACAACACAGCATAGGCACAGATGGTGATGGTGCTGCATGCAACTGCCACACTGCAGGTCATGCTACAGTGCACAGCAGACACTACGGTAGCAAGGGCGCCAGTAATTGTGTGTGGACACAGCAATGCCTATGGTGTGTAGGGCAGTGATGATGACTGCACTATACACAGTGAGAGGCCCAACCTGCAGGTGTTTACTGACAGTGGACATTACTGTTACACTGTTGTGTGACCCACAGATGCTGCACCTCTGGCATGGGATGCTCACAGTGACATATACATGTCCGGCTTTGTGTGCTGTGGTAGTTGTACAGCTGTGTGGTATGTGGCCGGGGGAGGCATATATTATCCGTAAGGCACACTGGTGTTGGGGTATGCCCAGTACTGGCCCATGTGCACTGCATGATGTGTCCCAGCCTTGTGGCCACACCTGGTCTGTGGCACAGCCTGGCCACCCATACACTCTCCCCTCGACATCCTCCATGCCCACAGTGCTGCATGTGTGTGCTGGCATCTGTTGGTGTCCACAGAAGTGTGGTCCGCAGGAGTGTGCTGTATGGCCACACTGCCATGCTGTCTACTGGCAGCAGGGTCACCACTTACTGCCTGGCATGGCTGGGACTGGTGGCAGATGATGGCATCATTGTGATGCCTTCAGTTAGCAGCATGCTTCCTCTATGTTTGGCTTTGTCTATGTGTCATATTTATTTGTTAGGGTTGCACAAAACCCACCCAAAACCCGCGCAAACACCATGCAAAGCCATAGTGTCACACAGAGCTGATTGCCTAGGGTTAAGACAAGCTTTTCCTGGGTGGTAATGTGCACCACGCTAAGTGTCGCGCTAAGTCATGCAAAACCACTTTGCGCAGCGCTAATTGCTGAATATAGCATTGCGCCTGTATTCATGTCAGTTTTCCCCTTGCATACATTAAGATTTTGCCCGGCGCTAATGCAGTTTGCCCACGCTATTTGGCCTTTTGAATATAGCAGACCCGCGCTAATCCACACTAAACCTGTGCAAACGGTTTTTGCCCGGTGCAAAGTTTTGAATATCTGGCCCTTAGTATATAGAGATTTGTAATGACATTGTGATGTGTGCATTGTAGCTTTAATAAGAGCATGATATGTGTACAGTGTGACTATAGAAAGCCTGTATAAATAATGATGCAATTTTACTGTTACTGAATCTTTGACAAAGCATTATTTTAGTGTGAAATGTGTCAGGTGATGCTCCCTCTATGTTGGAGTCCTGAATATTTTGTATCTGCATACTGTTACTTTAGTAAAGAATGGACTAAACACCTTATTCAGATCCAAGAGCCATCACTGATTCCAGAGGTGAGTGCCTGGATTCTATCAATTAATACTGTCTAGATTGTTTGCTATGAAACACCCATTCCCTGCTGCAGCTTTGCCCTACTACAAATGATTTGAGGAGGGCAGTTAAGCCCTATTCTGGCTAGCCAAGTCACTTCCCTCCCACAGTATATTTGCTTAAGTGCTCCCCATCCCCATGTTCTTCACCATTCACTACCTCAAGCATCATTGCTGGGGATAAGTCAGATTCTTCAGATCAGACTGCCACTCCTTGCCAGACTTAGCCTTCCACACTGTGAGAAGCTCCACAACACCAGATCCCTGCAGCTGAGCAAGACAAGATTTAGACTTCTGCCACTGCAGCCTTTCCTGGTTCCCTGGGCCACCAATCAGTGCCTGGATCTCTTAGTAGCCATGCCCTCTCTCCTGTGAGCAGCCATTCAGGAGACACCTGCTATTTTGCTCTGTACTAAGACAAAAGCCATGAGGGTCTTAAAACCTGAACTCCTACTGCCAATACTTTGCTGTTCTTTAGTATGCCTTGCATCAAGCATCAGCACCACTGTAGAGTCAGGCTCTTCAAAGCAGACCGCCCACCCCCACTGCATGTCGCTGGACTTACTCAGCCCTCCACTGCATAAGAAGCTCCACAACACTGGATCCCTGCAGCCCAGCAAGTTGGGATAAGGACCTCTGCCACTGCAGCCTTTCCTGGTTCCCTGGGCCACCAGTCAGTGGCCATATCTCCTGGTACCTGTGCCCTCTGTCCTGTGAGCAGCCATTTAGGAGATACCTGCTCTGTTGCTCTGGACCTTCAATGCTGCCTTAATGGTGACCACCCCACACTGGTCCTCCATGCTGCAGTCCAGATTGCTATGCACTGCAGCACAAAGGACATGTCAGAGAAGGAGTCTACCAGGAATCTGCTTAGAGTCAGCCTGGGGTCAGCCACCAGCCAGTCATGCTGCACCTGAAACAGTAAGTCTGCTACAATCTTTGTGCTAATCAAGACTATAAAATCTTGAGACTCATGGCAACTCCTTATCTGGGTCACCCTAAACACTGCTTTTCCAATTGCAACCTGCATTTCTGTATTTTACTGACTAGTCACTTGCTTTTAGTAACACCCTAGCTGGGTTACCCCAACTCCACATTTTTTATTTTAAACTGACAACTGGTATTGTTTTTATCTGCTTAATTATTAGCCTCATCGCCAACTGCTACTGTGCACTTTTTGTTATTGCTTCATTCATTTGCTTTAATAACACTCTACTTGGGTTATCCCAGTCTCCACTTTTTACTGCCAAATGTTGAATGTATGAACTGCTTAAATTGTAACCTGCCAAATGTTGAATGTATTAACTGCTGAGATTGCAACCTTGTTAGAGTGGTATAAAGCTCTGTCTGGATTACTCCAACCCTGTTTTTACTACCAGCTTTTGTATGCATTTACCGCTTAGCTAGTACTTTAGCAATCACCGTATCTGGGTTATACCAAACCACTTGTCAGTGTTTGTACCCTTTTGTTAACTCTGCTTTGCTAGTTTTGTTTTACTCCTTTTAGTCACTCAACTAGTCTCATCTATTTTATTATTTTACAGTTTTTTCTGCTGCTTTGTTTAGACTACATTTAACTTTTGTTTTGTCTTAGTATCACCTTAGCTGCATAAAATCATGTACCCAAACTTCCTCACCTGTCTTCCTCTCCCACCTCAATCTCCACCTTTCCCCTCCACTCCCATTGTCCCCTCTGTTCCCATCACCTACCTATCTGCTACCCCTTCCCCTCCTCACTATTTCTTCCAGTGCCCCTTCTCCCTCCACCCTCCCATCCCTCTCCTCCCTTCCCACTCCACTTGCTCTCACCTATCCCTTCTCTCCCTCCTACTCACCCCTTCTTAAAACTTGAACTTCTCTCCTCACCCTCCCTAAACCATGAATTCCTCCACTGAGCCCTCCTCTCCCTCCTCTCCCCTACCCCCTAACTCTCTCATCCCCATTCCAGGGCACACAAGTTCCACTCCATCCTGCAGCTCATCATCCTGCACCTCCTCCTTGCTGGTGTCATAGAAACCAACGCTTCTCCCACAACCTATTGTCCTACTGGACATTTAGGAACTCATGTACAAAGACGGTCTGTGCTGGTAAGATCCAATATTTCAAATCAAACCTCCATAATAATAATAATTCCTTAGCTAAATTCTAGAAGATTATTCACTCCATCTTTGATCCTGCAACCCAGTCAGCTCCCCCATTTCTCCTGATGGATGGGTCACCTCTCTAGTCCTTCCTCTGTTACTGCACACTTCAATGAGTTCTTCACCACCTGGGTTCTCCCCTCTTCCTCTCCACCTGGTCCAGCTCCCCTCTTTTCTCCTCCCATTCTACCTCCGCACCACTCAGATAAAAGTTTTGATTTCCTCCCATCACTTCTTAGAAAATTTTGCTTGCCCTTTCCTCACTTAACCCCTGTGTGTCCGACCCAGACAGGCTGAACCCTAGACTCCTACGCATCTCTGAACAAGCCATTGCCTCTCATCTCACTCACCTACTGAACCTCTCCTTCTCACTCCATGCAGTCCCTCAGTCCTGGAAGGTTGCTAAGGTTCTATCTCAACAGAAAGAGGCAATCCCACTTCAGCTGGTAACTTCTGGCCTAATTTCCTCCTTTCCTCCCTTGCAATGCTGCTTGAGAAACTTGTCTACTCCAGGTTGGCTGACTTCCTCTCCTCAAAGTTCTTCTTCTCCTTCTAGTCTGGTTTTAAAAAGCACAACTCCACTGTTTCCTCCTTGCTGCATATCACTGACTCCCATCCTCTCTGTGATGTATCATGGGACACATCACTGTGGCTATCTTCATCAGTCTGGCCAAAGCCTTTGACTCAGTGTCCCACACTCTCCTCCTGGACAATCTGAGCTCTGCTGGCCTCTCAGTTCCCACTGTTGATTGGTTCTGTTCTTACATAATGGGCCAACAACAGTCAGTACAGGTTAGAGGCACCCTGTACCCTCCCCTTTCTATCCAAGCTGAGGTCCCACAGAGCTCCATCCTGTGTCCCATTCTTTTCTTTATATTCCTCAATGACCTAGTGTCTGCTAGTGACAACTCGCATATACACATTTATGCAGATGACAGTCATCTAATCCTCTGTCCCTCAGCCATGACTATGGAAGGTCTGATCCATCAAGACTTCCATGCTCTATGGCAGTGGTTCCATGCCAACAAACTCGGGGTCAACACCAAGAAAAGAGTGTCCATGACCTTTGGCAGCAGCCAGAATCTGACCAGACTCTCACCCCTACCTGCCTTCTCCACACTGGCTGGCACCCTTCTGGAAGCTGCCCCCGCATTCAAGTTACTCAGTGTGTGGCTAGATAGCAGGATGGACTTCTCTGCCAACACTGATGCCATCCAAACCAAGCTCTGCCCCAAACTCATTGCCCTGTACAGTGCTGCAATAAGGACTCCCTTTCTTCTCAGATCCAGCAGGAGCTAGTCACCAACATGGTTCTCTTGGTCTTCAAATATGTGGATGTGATCTATGGCACCACTACATCTTCCACCTTTGCCAGTCTGGTTATCCTCTGCAATGCCTTCTATTTGCGACAATCTCACCCTCACGTACTCATCACTGCTTCCTTTAATCATCCCTTTCCATCCTCTCTCTCCCTTCACATTGTCAGTCCCACTTTGCTTCTCTGATCTCTGAATATTGGTTTGGGTCCCTCATGTCTTACCTATCCTCACTCCTCTCTCCCATCCCCTCCTCCTTCTACTCACTCTGCTCCAGGGACCATTGCACCTTCTCTCTTTTCCCCACCCCCACACCTCTACTGGGCAATCTGCCTTCTCCTATTGTCTCCCCTCCCTCTGGAACCAGTTCCCTTCATCCATCTGCCTCTCAATCCCAACCCTTAAACACCAGCTAAGGCTTCTCCCTGCTCTCCCCTGCTCCTGCCAACCCCCAACCTGATCCTTTCCTCCACCTCTAACCTCCACTCCAACTAGTCCCCTTACTCTCCCACGTGGTTCATAACTTAGTCTTTTTCCCAGCAATAAGTGCTGCAGTCATTCTCCAGATCTGCCACAACTGTGACAAAGAATGTCCCTTATACTCAGTTAAAAGCATCATTCCCTCAAGTGCATCCTCCACAAGTGCAACCAACAATAGCACAAGCACTGTCCAAATTCACAAAATATTACAAAAATATTACTGTAGCCACCCAGTAACAGGGGAACTACATGCTACAGTGGCACACATGATTGTTTTGACATGATAACATACTCATTTGTCAAAAAAGATGGTTTACAGGACGTAATAAGCAATGCAATACCAAATGGAATCTTCCTTCTTGAACATATTTAAACAAGTCAGTTCCTGAACTGTACCTTGATCTGAAAGCATGCATCTCAAATGTGCCTCAGTCATTTAGTGGTGGATACTGTCATGTAACAACTGATACACGGAAGCAGTGCCCCTGGAGCAGTGCCATCACAGCACACTGAGTATAGTTCCCCATGTGTATATTTTTAAGTCATGTCAAGTTACTTTCATGCCTAAGATTCCCCCTGCTGGTGTGCGACTTCAGGTCATTCTTATCATGATTTATACGGACTTCATCAACTCTGACAGCATGTTGTGGCACGTGTCCTGCACTCAGGGGTGTCCTTTAGAGGTAACCAGGGGTTGCAGTCAAAACCCTTATGATCTTTTCTGCAACCTCTATGATGTCCACTGCAACCCCTAAAATAAAGTTTTC
This sequence comes from Neoceratodus forsteri, assembly GCA_016271365.2. Classification (NCBI taxonomy): domain Eukaryota; kingdom Metazoa; phylum Chordata; order Ceratodontiformes; family Ceratodontidae; genus Neoceratodus; species Neoceratodus forsteri. Next base: position 690,117,816 of record CM057454.1, on the reverse strand, counting down.
CTAGCATTTTCTTATATAAAATGTAATGGGAGGAGGACCATTACAGCCCCTATGATTATGGGTGGAGGAGTTTTGCAACCCCTATGATTCTACTAAAACGGGCTTTTGCAACCCCCTATGAGTCTGGTTAAATGCTGCTGCTGCCTGCACTGAAATTATAAACTCTGCTATCTCTCTCACTGCCGGTAACAGAGTTTTACCTCCTCCCACATGAATCACCCATGGTGATAGAATACTGTACAATGACAATCAAAATCAGAACAAGAAACAGTTTCGTTTTTCAAATAAAATATTTAGTACAAATACAACCATAACAGAAAAATACAAGCCAACAAGAAAAGTTGTTTATAAGTGCAAATTACTTACATAATTTCCATTTAAGACCACTGTGACATGTGGGAGTGGGAGTGGTGGTACTGGTGCTGCTGAGGTGGGTAGGGGTGCTGCTGCTGTCATCTAGTGCCTAGATAGTTTCTGCAGCTTTCAGTGAATTTTTTAGAGAGTGCAACATAGTTTGGGGGGACTCATGTAAAGGTCCTTAACCTCCATCTCCAGCCTTCTGTGTCACCTGTCAGTTATCCCCAGGGTACCCCAATGTCTGGCTGGAAGGATGTGGCAGGCACCAGAACTGGCCCTCTGTGGTCTCCAACTTCTCTCTGCCACCTGTCCTCCAGGATTCTGGCCTCAAAGGACCTGTTAACCTGTTGCAACCACTTGGCAACTAACCTGCAGAGGTCCTTTTTGGCAGGTTTCTGTTTCTTTTAACAAAATGGAAAAACAATATTCAACTGTACTAAATTAAAACATTGGTATGTTTGGCTTCACTGAGGTGTTTCTCTACATGAGGGGCCCCCATATCAAACTGGGACAGAAATATAGAAACATAAACAATGATGGCAGAAAAATACCAACAATCCATCCAGTCTGCTGTAGTTTCCTATTTAACCCTGGGACCTACTGTCCCTCCGGGGCCTTAACCCTCCTCATCCTTCCCCCATTCCCCTCACAGCTTCTACTGCCCTGATCAACCACTATACCCTTCATTCTATCCAGCTGTGTTTGAGCCCACTAACAGTTTTAGCACCCACCACTTCAGTGGGCAGACACTTCCACGGCTCCACCACCCTTTCTATAAAATAATACTTCCTCATGTTCCTTCTGAGCCATCCCCCTGTCAGTTTCAACTTGTGCCTACAAGACCATGAACTAGTATTCAAACTAAATATTTCCCCACAGTTCACCTTATTAGTTCCTTTTAGGAACTTGAAGGTCTCTGTCATAAATCTCCTTCTACCTTCTGGTCTCCAGAGAGTACATATTCAGTGCCTTGAGGTGCTCTTCATAGCAGGACCTGCCCAGTTCACTCTGGTTAACTTTTGTTACCCTGCTCTGCACAGCCTCCAGCCTATCTCTATCCTTCCTAAGGTAAGAACTCCAGAAGTGGGTGCAGTGCTCCAGGTCTGGCCTCACTAAGGATCTATATAGGGGAAGTATGACCTCTTCCTTTCTGCAATCAATACCTCTCCTAATACATCCCAGAATCCTACCCACTTTGTTATATGCCTTGTTGCACTGCCTTGATTGTTTGAGTGAGTCAGTGATGATAACGCCAAGGTCTTGTTCTTCAGTCACAGTGTTAAGTCTCACCCACCCAATCCAGCACTCTGGATTAGTAAGGTGCAAAGCACCTAGCTTTACCTTAAAGGTATATTTATATTTATTAATATTTTATTCATACCAAAAGTAGCAGGGTGAGTGTAGAGAAAAAAGAGATTTATAGGCAGTGTTTGGGGAACTTAACTTGTTTTTTAAAATTGTAACAGGCGGTGTGCGAAAACTAGCTCAGGAGATTAATCTGGGGCTGAGTAGATTCAGGAAGCCCTGTGGATCAGGCGTGTAATGGGGGGGGAGCAGACAAAGGCTTAGTGCTTTTCTACAAGAGCACTATAAAAGCAATTTCACTCTAATGTGTTCAGCATGTTCATGTCACAGTGAGCGAGTGGATCAGTGAAGGAGTGGACCAGGTAAATGGCATTATGAGCATTGGCAACCATCAGTAGAAGGAAGCAGAGAAGTGGGTGATTCTTCCGGTTGACTAAGGCAAGACATCTATTCACTGCTATGTAACAGTCACTGTTGGGAAGGCAGAAGGTCAAACGTAGGCCAAAACTGGGAACAGGAGCAACACAAATCTAGAGTAGGAGTATAAAAAGACTGAAACAAGGCACTGGGGAACACAAATAGAAACAAACAAAAAAAGGGAAAAACTAAAAACACCCTGTCAGGGTTAAGGGTACAAAAATATTTCCAGGTAACTTAGGGAGAATAGAAAGGTAAGAATGCAGGGAGTGCTGCAATGCAGTGGTTGTGTGGCGGCAATTTTCAGAGAGACTTTCTGGAGACTGTTGTGTTGCCTCTTCTGCACACACCTCTATGGGTTGAGGGCGGAGGTCGCTAGATTCCTGGCCGAGTTGGCTTGGATTTGGGAGATCTGTTCCACCACCCAGGGGCCATGAAGTCTGCCACCATTACCTCAGAAGATGCCAGGGAGAAGGAACAGCTGAACTATTGTGGGCTCTAGAAGGGTGGGGGTGGTAGAACTACATCGGGTACATCTGGTACTACTATGCAATTTCTACACTGCTCTAGTGGGGTGGGACTGCTGGGAGAAGGCACCTGTGGTAGTGACCAGGGAGGATATGGGGGACCTCCATAGTGGACACCCTAAGGAGGGTAGTATAGGACCCCAAAAGAGGAGGAAGCAACTTCTGTTTGGGGACTCGATTGTGAGGAGGATAGATTTGGGAATAGGAAGGAGGGGGAGGCACATAAGGTGCCTACCAGTACCACTGACTGGATGGATTGGAAGCAGATCCTGAAAATTGCTAGGGTAGCAGGATGGGAGGGAGAGCTCGATGCCATTGTCCACCTGGGGATGTAGGGAGCTGGAGAGTGGTCTTAGACAGGTTGTTTATTTAATGGTTTTCAGTAACATGTTGCCTGTCTGTGACAAGGGAAAGGAGAGGGATCTTTGTCCTAGGAGCTTCAACTCATGATTGAAAGAATGGTGCACAGAGGAAAGGTTCGGCTACACTGGGGACTGGGGACCCACCTGAGAGGATGAGGGCCTGTAAAGGGGGATGGCCTGCATCCATCCAGGAGCCAAACAGCAGTCTTCAGTGTATAGTTTAAAAGTTACTTTGATGAACATTAAACTAGCTGAGGAGGGTGGCAGAAGGAATTGGGGAGCCAGAAGCTGCCCCACCCACAGGCTAAAGTAGACAGTAAAGAGAATGCAAGAGGAGTGGAATCCCCCAGGGTGCAAATTAATAAAGGAAACAGGGTGATAGAGATAAAGGGGTAAGGGAACAGGAGCATTATAGAGAATGTGAAGGACTGTGCCTCTGTCCCACCACCCCCACCCTTCTATAGGGAGGGAGAGGAAAAAGGAAAAAAGGGTGGGCAACAAGCAGAGTGGAAACGCAATCTGGAAGGCCACATAAGCGAATGCTAGAAGTGTAGGAAATATGATTCCAGATCTAGAGGCCATTATGGCAGAGGCTAACCTGGATATTGTGGCCATTACTGAGTCATGGTGCACTGAAAACCATGACTGGGACCTGCTCATATTAGACTATACTCTGTTCAGAGAAGACTGTGTGGAAAAGAAAAGAAAAGAGGGGGTGTAGTGCTTTTTAGGAGGGAAAGCATAAAAGTGACAGAGATGCAAGGAATACAGGGGGAGGCAGAGGTACTGTGGGTCACCCTGGAAACAGGAAATGGTGCCAATATTCTCACTGGAGTAATGTACAGACCTCCAGCACAGGGGGAGGAAATATATGAGGTACCTGGAGGAAACCACTGGCAAGATGGCAGAAAAGGGTGAGGTGCTGCTGGTGGATGACTTCAACCTGCCAAACATAAATTGAAGCCTCCCAGCAGCAGCTTCAGCTAGAAGCAGGGACATCCTGGACACTTTGAGGGGTGTGTTCCTCAGGCAACTACCCAGTGAATCCACTCATGATGGGGCAATACTGAACATTGTATTCACTAACAGGGACAGTATGGCAGACGTCAAGGTGGGAGACAACCTGTATACCTGTGATCACTGTAGGATGTGGTTCAATATAAGGATGGCTGTGTAATTGAACCCCACAAGGGGAGGGTCCTGAACTTCAAGAGGTCAGATTTTATAAAGACAGGTGAATGCCTCAGGGCTGACCAGGCCGGGGGGGGGGGTGGCCTGCATGGGGCAGAGGAACAGTGGGTAAAGCTAAAATTGAGCATAGTAAAGGCAACAAACCTCTGCATCAAACAAGTGCTCAAAATCAAGAGGAAAAACAGACTGTTATAGTTCTCAAAAGAGGTGGTGGAAAAAATAAAGGCTAAAAGGGTAGCATTCAGAAGGTACAAGAAGACACAAATGGAAGAGGACAGGAAGGTGTATCGGGGAAACAGACTGAAGCAGGGAAAGCAGTAAGGAGCAGAAAGATGAAAACTGAACAGAGAATTGCACAAGAGGTAACAAAAGGGGATACAACATTTTTTTTAGCTATGTAACTGAAAAAGAGGAATCCCAAGGATGAAATTGTAAGGTTAAAAAGAGAAGGATAGGCTGGGCAGGGGGACCAGAAAAAGGCAGATATTCTGAACAAGTATTTTTCTTCAGCGTTTACAAAGAAAAGAGAAGGGGAGGGGCCACAAAAGTAACAGAGGCTTTGAAGAGAGGGAGGTGGACACTAGTCCTGTTTTGGAGGTGAGAGTCTTGAAAGGGCTTGCTAATCTGAAGGTGGACAAAACAATGGGTCCAAATGGGGTGCATCCAAGGGTATTGCAGCAACACAGGGAAATAGAGGCTGCACCTCTGACAGTTCTATTTAACAGGTCACTGGAAACAGGAGTGGTCCTGGAGGACAGATGTAGTCCCACTACACAAAAGTGGTAGCAGGGAAAAGGCTGGCAATTATAGGCCAGTCAGCCTGACATTGGTGGTAGGAAAGTTAAAGGAATCACTGCTGAAGGAAAGGATTATTGAATATCTTGAATCCAGTGGGTTACAAGACCCAAAACAGCATGGTTTCACAGGGGGGAGGTCACATTAAATAAATCTTATATATTTCTTTGACTGGGCAACAAAGGATATAGATTAGGGTGGAGCAGTCTACCTAGATTTTTCTTTCTTTCTTTCTTTCTTTCTTTCTTTCTTTCTTTCTTTCTTTCTTTCTTTCTTTCTTTTTAAAAGTTTCACCAGGAAAGACATATCTAGTAGAGAACAGTTTGTTTCCAACTGTGTCCTGGGGAAAGGGGAATTTCAGTGGGGCTTTCAACACCATTCCAGATAGGAGACTAGTAAGCAAGCTGGGTAACTTCGGAGTGGGTTCTGAGGCACTAAACTCAGTAAGAAATTGGTTAGGGGATAGGTGACAAAGAGTGTGGTAAAGGAGTTCATCCAGAGAAAGGCAGTGTAACCAGTGGGGTGCCTCAGGGATCAGTGCTGGGACTGGTCCTCTTTAATGTCTTTATAAGTGATATCACAAAGCAGCTGGAAGAGAAACTCTGCCTCTTTGCAGATAACACCAAAATCTGTAATAGGGTGGGCACTCCAGGAGGCTGGAAAGGATGAGAATCTGACAGATTTCTTTGACTGGGTGACAAAGGATTTAGAGTAGGGTGGAGCGGTGGTCATGGCCTACCTAGATTTCAGTAGGGCTTTTGACACCATTCCACACAGGAGACTAGTAAGCAAGCTGGGTAGCTTAGGTATGGGTCCAAAGGTGGTAAACTGGATAAGAAATTGGGTAGGGAATAGGCAACAGAGGGTGGTGGTAAATGGGAGTTCACTCCAAGGAAGGGAGGGTGACCAGTGGGGTACCTCAGGATCATTGTGGGACAAGTCCTCTTTAATGTCTTTATAAGTGACATCGCAGAGGAGCTGAAAGGGAAGGTCTAACTCTTTGTGGATGATACTAAAACCTGCAATAGGCTGGACACTCCGGGGTAGTGGGGTGGAAAGGATAAGCAGAGACCTGAGAAAACTGGAGGTGTAGTTAAGGGTATGGTAGCTGTGTTTCAATGTGAACAAGCATTTGTCAGTGTTGTCTCACTGGGATTGGCATCGGTAGTGCAGGAGTTAGAGATATCTAATAAGAATGGCAGTGAAGTACGGAAGTGATGCCAACCCCATCCCCACCCTCCAGAGACCGACAGGCACTGGGTTGTGCCTTTGGGTCATCAGCTATAACGCTCATGCCAGTTTACCTCACCCTACCCTGTAGACACTGACAAGTGTCGTGGTGTGCTTTGGGGTCTTTGGTCATTATACTTACCCCATTCCATAAGGAAATATGCTGATGTGTGTGCAGTATAGGAGAATGGGGTAAACTTTGTGGCTGAACACTCCAAGGCACACCACGATGCCTGTCATTGGCTGTAGGGTGGGGGTGGGGGTGGAATGGCATGAGCATTACAGCCGATGATCCCATGTCACACCCCTGATGCCTGTCAGTCTCTACAGGGTGGGGTGCTACAGTTTGAAACCCTACTACTGTAGGCGGTGTTGGTATTTTCACTCTAAATTTTCAAGATGGGCTTTTTGTAAGCCCACCTCATGAAGAGTGGTACTATCAGTTTGTTAGCTGAAAGGTGGTTTTGCACAGCAGCTATCCCATTTGGTGACACAGGGATGAAAACACATTGTGGGTGGTATGTGGAAAATGACAACTGTATTGTTCATGAGGAGATGTGAAAAAATGGCAACACTGAAAATCTGGAGTGAAAATATGAAAAATTGGTGAAGTCATGAGCATGCATAGAAACTGTGCAACACACGTCCGTAACCCAATTATTTTTGGGGCTATTTAACCACAGTTTTAACATAGGTATTTTGGGATCTCCCCTCATGAACAGTGGCACTGTGATTTTGTTAGTTTGTCCCAAACGTTGATTTCTCACAGTGACCACGCCATTGTGCAACACAGGTGCAAAAACACATTTAGGGCAGGATGTGAAAAATGACAGCTGTACTGTTCATAAGGAGGTATGAAACAATGCCAGTGTTAAAAATCTGGCATGAAAATATTGCAAATTTGCGAAGTTACAAGGGTGCGTGGAAACTGCGCAACACACACTTGTAACACAGTCATTTTATGGAATTTCGTCACCAACTTTTCAACATAGGCATTTTGGGACCTCTGCTCATGAACAGTGTCACTGTCATTTCCTCAAACTGTCCCAAAAACTGATTTCACACAGCGACTGCGCTATTCTGCGCTGGACGTGTGAAACCACATTTTGGCCAGGATATGTGAAATTACAGTTGTACTGTTCATGAGGAAGTGTGGAAAAATGCCAATTTTGAAAATCTGGAGTGAAAATATTACAGATTCCGCGAAGTTCGGCGTCGTAGAAACTGCATAGCAGCACACTAAATAAAACAGCCATTTTGGGATTTTTCCACTAAATTTGCAACATAGTCTTTTGAGCAGCCCCTCATCGAACAGTGGCACTGTCATTTCATTAATCAGGCCCGAAAGGTGATTCCATGCAGTGACTGCAAAATCACCTGTCGGGACCAAATAACACCATGACAGTGCCTGAATTCATGAGGAGGGGTCCCAATAACCCCATGTTGAACATTTGGTGTCAAAATTCCCAAATATCCCTGAGATATGTACCAAAGTTGAAAAAAAACTATTTATGCCATTATACAGCTTACCGGCATTTCTTCAGTTTGCGGTCGGCTTTGAAGAGTGCAGATGTGTTCCTGGTCCACTGAAGATTGTCGCACCAGGCTCCGGAGGTAAGTATGGGGTGAGGGAGGTGTGGGGAGGCAGGGTGAGCAGAGGGAGTGGGAGCAGGTTGGGGAGGGGCCAGTGAGACCTGAGGACTGTTTTCTGTTTTACAGGTAAAGTAAAAAAAAAAAAAAAACACATCGGGACATTTTTTTTTTTGGAGTAATTAGCACACTGAGGTGGGCTCCCAGCGTGCCATCTGAGTTGTTTTGGGGGCTGTAGCCGATGGGGATTGGGCACTCCCGTTGGCAAATACCAGTGGGGCAGGGAGAGCTGAGGGGGATTGGGCACCCCACCTCGGCACACAACAAATGGGGGAGGGAGATTATGCTGATGGGGAGTGGGCTCCCCCATTGGCAGATTGAACTGGGAAGGGGGAGACTGAAGCCGACGGAGATTGGGCCCCCCATTGGCAAAGAAAGACTTTTTTTGGGGGGGTGCATGATGCCAAGGGGGATTGGACACCCCCTCTGCACAGAGTGGAAATGGGAGGGGGGCATTATGTCAACAGGGTGACAGGCAGCAGCAGCAGTCACTGCCGCCATGTTGCTTGCACATCAGGAGGTGTGTTGTGGTCCCTCTGCATGAGAGCTTCGCTCTCATTGCAGATGATCTTTTCTTAGATCTGCTGACCACATTAGCTATGCATGATGTCAGCACCTGCTGCTGGCTTATTTGGGAATGAAGGATGCAACTACTGATGCATCCACTGCATTCGCCCACAGTGACTGCACCTTCTAATCTGCTACTACAGCGAGATGTTGGCTTGTGCTCATACTCAAGCAAACATAAAAAGTGCAAAGTAATGCACTTAGGGCACAGAAACCCAGGGGTGGAGTACAAAATGGGTGGAGTGGTATTGATGACCACAAGCATGAAAGAGACCTGGGGTGCCAGCCCACCAGCACAGCAGTAGAGCTACCACCTGCAAAGCCAACATTCCAGGTTCAGAACTGAGCCTGGGATGTCAGAGGGCCAGCCAGCAGGAGGAGGATTGATCATCCTATGGACTGCTGTCCTCCTCCAGAGGAAGGGTGGAGAAGTACAGGCCATTTGACTGACCAACCCCTAGTGGAGACTGGGGGTCTGATGGCTGGAGCTCGAGAACTTTGGGAGATGTCAGATGTCCGGCACTTTGCGCCACTATGTCATTTCATGTGACACTTCCCAGGGGACGGCATATACAAAAAATCATTGGCCTAGCAGGAGGACATCTTCCCTCCATCAAACTCTGCACAGCTAATCGAGGCACTCCCCTGGATCATTTTGAGTCTCCATTCACTGAGTTCGGGACCCTCTCCACAGCCCCACCCTGGGGGGGGGGAGCCAGGGTGCACTCAGGTTATGGTAGGTAAGTACGGGGAGATGGTGCAGGATGGCAGGGATGGACAGATGATGGCCAGCCAATGGCCAAAAAAAATAGAGACCTAGAAATAATCATATCTGATGACCTAAAGGTGGCCAGGCAGTTTGGTGGGCTAATGGGATGCTGGGGTGTATAGGGAAGGATATCATCATCAGAAAGTAGAAGAAACAGCTTAATCTAGTTCAAGGTCAGTTGATATTCATCTGTATCCCCTTCCCCCGGGTCATGCCTGAAAATAGGCAGGATTAGTCTAGTTCACTTACCCAGTCAACAAAAACTAAATAAAATAAAATAAAAGTGGGGGGTGGTGTTGCCTCTGTATAGATCACTAGTAAAATCCCACCTAGAGTACTGTGTCCAGTTCTGAAGTCCACATCTCCAAAAGGACATAAACAGAGTGGAGGCAGGCCAGAGGAGGGCAACTAAAATGGTGCAGGGTATGCATCAATGCCCTACATGGAGAGATTAAAGGACCTCACTATGTATACCCAGAAGCAAGGCATCGAGAGGGAGGATAAGATAGAGACCTTTAAATACCTCTCGGGGGTAAATAACATGCAGGAGGGAAGTATTTTTTAGAAGAAAAGGTATTCAAGAAAAAGGGACATGCTACGAAGCTGGATGGGGGTAGATTCAGGAGAGATGTAAGCAAATTCTTCTTCACAGAAAGGGTGATGGATTCCTGGAACAGCCTTTCAGCAGAGGTGTTGGAGGCAAAAACAGTGGTGGGGTTCAAGAATTTATGGGATAAGCACAGTGGAATCATAGTGGAAAGGAATAGGGAAGAAGAAAGAGTTGTATACTGGGTACGGTCTGTGGAAATAATGTAGGTATGTAGAAATGGACAGAGTGAATGGGCCAAGTAGTCCTTATCTGCCATCAAATTCTATGGTTCTATGTTTTTATGACAGATTATGAACTTCATAGTTTTATATCCATTTATTTGCAATATTATTCACATAATATCTGATTTAATAATAACAATGAAAACAGAGGTGCAGAGGAAGGGACTTGTCATATAGTCAGATGCTATGGCTGAAATATGATTAAATAGACACTGTCAGCCATTTTTGCACCATATGATTTCTAGCTGAAAACTTACATGTTATGATTGTTTACCTTCTATTAAATTCATTGATAGTGCTGGTTGTTTTATTTCCTTTCTTAGTAGAACTGAAATGCATGATAATGGTGTAATTATATCACACATTGTTTTGTTTCAAATATTTTATTTACTATTATTTCATACTTCACATTAAGCGCACCCCCAAACAGTACTGTCACTAATGATGCAGTAGCCTCCTCTCATCCCACTGCATTATGGATGTCTAGAGTGTGTTTGGGTGTATTTAAATCCAGGAAAGATGCAGTGGGAGTTGATAAAGGACTGGAAACAAACACATTTGAGTGTGGTAACACCAGTATGGTGCACTGTCAGGTTTTCGCTTTTAAAATGAAAAAAGGAATTAGAAACCAACTACCAGCTGCTCTATATAAGCACTCTCTATAGAATGTGACTAGTCATAAAAGTTGTATTTTAAACTAGAAACACTTTGGGCTCAATGTTCAAAAGTTTGTATGAGCTCTAATCGGTCTTTGCCCATGCAAACCAAGGTTTGCAATGGAGCCTCATATTCAAAAGGGGCTTTTCCGTGGGCAAAGAGGGTTAGCATCCATGCAAAACGTAATGTATAGTATGCATGCAGGCAAAGGGAGAAGCATGGCTATGAACATGTGCGCAATCCCATATTCAGTTGCTTCGCACTTTGCAAAAGGGTTTAGTGTGGTCCAACAAGTACCGCTGAATGAAACCCCAACTTACTCCGGGCAACCATAGTGGCTGCCAGAGGTAATGCAGCTACCTAGCCTATTGGCCACTGGGGGAGCACACTCACCCCCTGTGGTCCCTGGCACCCCACCCTCACTGATCACTGGCCCGTTCATTAAAATAAATGGTTCCATGGTGCTAGTGGTACCCTCCCTGGATGATTGCTGGCTCATTCTGGTAATGAAGATTATCCCTGGTGCTAGTGGTACCCCCCCCCAGCCAATTGCCAGCACGTTCTTTCAATAAACATTATCCCTGGTTCTAGTGGTAACCTTCCCTCCCTCCATTTCCCATCCCAGCCTTCAGGACTATTATCCCTGGTACTAATGGTGCGTGCCCCTCCCTCTGATCCCAGCCCCAGCTACACCGATATTATCCCTGGGGTTAGTGGTGCCCTCCCCCCAAATTACCAGCCCTGATGTACACTCAACTTCCTCCCTAGTGTCCAGTGGATCCCCCCACAGCACTGGGCACCCCCTCACCATATTCACAGCGGCGTTGCTGCTGGCGCATATGACAACCAGCATAGCCCTCTTCATGCCTCCTCACGGCCAGCATATGTACAGCCAAGAGGTGGGCCTCTTATTTATAGGACATGGTGCATCACCCTGTCCTATAAATAGAAGGTACTCTGATTTAATACATATAGTGACTACAAGGCGTAAGAAGGCTGTGCCAGATTGCCACCTGCAGCACTTCTAGCTGTTCAGACAGTGAGGGGGTGCCTTGTGCCATGGCGGGAAGTACTGGATACCAAGGAGGAGGTTGAGTGTATGTCAGGCTGGCGATCAGGGGAGAGCACCACTAGCATCAGGAATAATAGTCTTGAAACCAGAGATGGGAAGCAAAGGGGGGTTACCACAAGCATGGAGATAATACTTATTACAAGAATGTGCCAGCAATCTGCTGGGGGGTTCTACTAACAGCAGGGATAATCTTTATTACAAGAACAGGCCAGCGATTGGCTGGGGGGTACCATTAGCACCAGAGATAATCTTACTATAAGAATGGGCCAACGATCAGCTGGGGGGGTGCCACTATTACCAGGGATATGTTTACATGCCTGGTACCAGGCAATTGGGGAGGGTGGCATCATGCTAACCTGTCTCACAACCCATGCAGGTAGTATAGTGTAGTGTAGTGGTTAAGAGCACTGAGCTGGAAACCTGGGTTTAAATCCCATCATCTCCCACTTGCATACTGTGTGACCCTCAGCAAGTCGCTTAACTGCCTTGTGTTCCCAGGTCACACCTGGAAACAAGCTCTGGCTTAGTGTGCTTTTCCTGGTTAAACAATTTCCCCTCCCCCCTTCCCCCCATGCAAATTAGCCCATAATGGGCATGCAAATGGACCCCTAGCACCTTGCATGCCCAATGGACTCATTTGCATGGGTCCCTTTGAATATTGGAAATAGCACTCCAGCACGATCCATTCTGGTGGTGTACTTCGGGAGCCCTGTCAGGGCAACACTAAGTGGCTTAGTGCTGAGCAGACATGGCCCTATACTCATTCGAGTAGTGCTAGTGTGCATGTCTGAATATCAGGCTCTATGAATCCTAAGGGGATTGACAGTGTCCCTTTAATGCATACTTTGTGTTCCTTTTCACAAACTGAATTTGTTTGTTATATTCATAAAACCATTTGCACTAGAAAGCCCTTTCTCAAAGGTGTCCACAACATATACAGAGAATAATACATACACATAATAATAAAAACAATAAACTACTAGGTATAGAACACAATTGTGTACATTTGCTCACCAGCTTATCCTTAATATAAGTCAGAACATAACTCTTGAATTGATTAAACATTGTAATTTCACAGATTTCAACAGGCTGAGAATTCTATACATTCGTAGCTCTTACTGAAAATGAATCTTGGCCAACAACAGTTTTCCTACATGGAGTCCAAAACCTAGGACCACACATAATCCTTGTAGTCTGTTTGTTATCAAACAAACTTAAAAAGATTTTGAACTCCAACAGGCATAAGGCCAAACTCAGCCTTTTTTTTTACCAAATAAGGCCACCTGGTAAGCTACTCCAGGGTAAAAAGACAGGTAATTTAGGGAGATGTAAAGATCACACCTATGCTGGTATCAAATTCCAGATCTAGTGCATATTAACAGGACTGATTAAAAGCATCACAGATCTTTGTAAGTACAGTACTCTGTACAATTAGCATCAGAATAGACCACTGTACCATGAACAATAAGTAAACAGTGAGGCTTGGGAGGCAGTACAGTGCATTAACAAGGTTAAAGAGCCTAACATGTTTCAATATAAGAAAACTAGCAGGACAAGAGGACACAGCATGAGATTAGAGGGAGGCCTGTTAAGGGGTAATGTGAGGAAGTGCTTTTTCACAGAAAGGGTGGTGGATGCATGGAATAGCCTACTTCAGGAAGTGGTAAATATGAATACAGTACAGGGCTTCAAACAGGCATGAGATAGGCATAAGGGAGCAATACAGATGAGTATGGTTAGATTGGCCATTGACAGAGTAAAGGCCTTATGAATGTGCCATTCATAAGGTAGAAAAAATGGGCAGAGTGGATGGGCCTTGCAGTCCTTATCTGCCGTCAACTTCTACCTTTCTGTGTAACCAATTTCTAACCCAGTTCACCACTTTGAATGCAACCCTAGGCTACTCAGTTTTTTTTTTCTTTTCTTTAATCCCCCTGGCTCTCCGAATGGCCCCTATCTGCTAGACACAGCCCCAGACCCATCACCCTGGCATTCCCTTTGTCTTATGTGAGCCTCCCCATGTTCCCCCAAAGCTTTCTGGCAGGGGCAACAGCGCCACCTTACCTCCACTGCTGATGGATCTGCTGGGGACCTTTCCTAGGTAGCCAGGTATGGCTTCATCCTGTCACTCAGGGTATTTCTGCTTTCCTTCCGTGTTCCCCAGGATGCACAAGAATATACACATGCAAGCATGCATCATGTAACACCTGCTGACATCTTCCCACCCACTAGCTACTCCAGCTGCACTGTCACCTGTGGTCACCCAGGTGGCAGTATCAAAGTGCAGCTTGCTGCCCACCTTCTATGGAGGAGATCATCCTCTGTGAATCTCAGTCCTCCTCCTCCCCCCAGCTGCCTCCTGCAGCCTAAGCTTGATTGCGAAGTTGGGTCACCGGTATGGGAGAGGGAAGGCATGAGGCATCTCAACTAGAGATGGGCCGAAGTTTAATTTTGTGGGTGAAGTTCCTGTGAAATTCGCAATTTCGCAGCACAAAATATTTCACAAAATTCAAGGGATCTGCAAATATTTCACGGGTGCGAAATTTCTAAATTCTGCCCATAAAATGGAGTATTTTGCCCATGAGGTGTGGAATTTCACCTGAAAACAGCAGAATTTTGCCTGCTAGTGGTGAAATTCCACCATTCACGGGTGAAATTCTGCTGTTTGCAGGTGAAATTTCACACTTCTCAGGTGAAACTCTGCATTTGGCGGACAGAATTTTGCATTTCATATCGGAAATTTTTTTTTGTGAAATTCACATTTTTCATGGATCAGGGTTTTCCAGCTTCTCCCATGTCTAATTTTAGCCCTCTGCACCACCAAGCCAGGTGGCTGCTCAATTTCTTAATCATGATAACAAGAGAGAGAGAATGGGGACATAAATATCTGGGTTGCAGCTCTTTTGGAGACCATCATATGAACACATGATCATATGATGAAGCCAGCATAATAAGACCATTAGGTTTATCATGTCTGCTCATATCGCAGCATCCCCAGTCTCAGCTACTGACGCTTCGCCCTCCCACCCACTGGCCCCTCTTCTCCTTCCACCCCCACTTGCCCCTTGTTTTCTGCTTATCTCTATCCCAGCCCCTCATGAAGCTGCCCACCATTTTCAATGAAACCCCTTCTCAAAAAGGCCATTCCAGTCTGGCACCACTCTCATCATGAAGACGTGCCTCTTAACCTCGCTTCTAAACCTTCCTCTTCAACTTGAGACTGTGTCTTCTCTTGTTTCAATTTCTATTGAGATCTCAGTCATGTCCACTCTCTCTCTCTCTCTCTCTCTCTCTTCCTTTTCTTCTCCTCTAGGAAGTACCTGTTCAGGGCCCCCAACCTCTCTGCATGTGCCCTACCCTGCTTGCCCCTGAGCATCTTGGTACCCCTCCTCTGGATGGTTTCCAGCAGGTGTATGTCCTTTTTGTAAGGAATAGGCACCAGTACTGCATGCTGTACTCCAGGTATGGCCTCATTAATGACCTGTACAATGGCAGGATCACCACTTCTCACCTACTGCTGATTCCCCTGGCAATGCAGCTCAACATTTTATTTGCTTAATCTGCTGCTTTCCTACATTGTGTGAAGTGATTCAGGTTACTAGTGGTTATCACACCCAGGTCCTTCTCAGATACAGATACAGGTACCCCCCCCCCCAAGGCTGTACTCAGCCCTTGGGTTCTTGGCTGCATTGTGCATAACCTTGCACTTCTTTCCATTGAAGCCAAGTTGCCAAATTCCAGACCACCTCTTCAACTTTTCCAGATCTTTCATTAGATCTGTACCCCTTCTGCTGAATCCACCTTCCCACAGAGCTCAATGCAGTCCGTGAATAGGCAAATTTTGCCATTAATGCCATCTCCAATATCATTGACGAAGACATCAAAAAGCACTGATTTAAACACTGAGCCCTGTGGGACCCCACTGGTGACCTCACTGGTGCTGTAGCGCTCACCTTCTGCCACCACAGTCTGGATCCTGCCCCTCAGTCAGTTTTCCACCCACCCAGTCAACTTATCTCCAATCCCTAGATCTGCCAACTTGCTGATCTACCTCTTGTAGGATAGAGTAAAAGGCCTTGCTGAAGTCCAGGTAAAGGATGTCCACTGCTTGGCCTCTGTCCACTGTTTTAATGACCCAGTCAAAGAAGTCAATCAGATTTATTTCACATAAGCCAGTGTTGCTGCTCATCTGCGAGGCCATTTGCTTCCAAATATTTTATCAACCTTTTCTTAAGTATCATCTCTATGAACTTGCACATGACTATGTTCAAACTGACAGGTCTGTAGTTCTCTGGGTTGTCCTCCAGATTACTCTTATGTAGGGCACTGTATGTGCCAATCTCCAGTCCTGTGGTACCACTCCTGATTCCAATGAACCATTGAACAAGCCAATCAAGGGACCTGAAAGTTCCTTCGCTAGCCCCCTCAGTACTCTTAGGTATAAACTGTCCGGGCCTGGGGATTTATCTACCTTTAATGCAAGAAACCCTTTTCTTACTATCCACCTCTATCAAAACACCCATGCTCTCTCTCTCTCCCTCCCCATCTCCTTTCCTTCCCCCAGGTGGCACCAGTCTGCCTTTGTCTCTGGTGAAGACTGAGCAGAAGTACTAGTTCAGTACCTCTGCTTTGTTACCATTCCCTTTACCCACCTGTGCCCTTTCCTGACCCTAACAATCCCATCTTTCTTGTCCCTTTTCTCACTAATATAGAGGAAAAAGGCCTTTTCACCTTTTTTAATTCCTTCAGCTAGCTGCAGTTCCTTCTGAGCTTTAGCCCACCTATCATACCTACTACACTAGCCATCTTCAGGTAGTCCTCCTGGTCCTCCTCCTTCTGGGTACTACTGAGCTTCTTGTAGGCTGACCTCTTATCTGATACTGCCTGGGTGACCTCTGTGCTAAGCCAGCTGGGTGCTTTAGCCTTGAGTTTTTACCCTTGAGCCTAGTGCACTCCCTTGTGGCTGCCATTATTCCCTCTTTGATGATGGACCACCATCGGTCCACCCCATGTCCCCTCAGATGCTTGCTAGGTGACTCATTAGCAGCTCATCTCTCTTTCTGAACTACACCTTCCTTAAAGTCCAGGATATTAATCTTAGTGTGGGCCTTTTCCCTGCCTATGTCCAACTGGAACCACACTGTGTGATGGTCATTCCCACTGAGGGGGTTCCATGAACTCTATATCCTGGACATGATCCCCATTTGTCAGCATCAGGTCAAAGATCGCCCCCTACTGGCCAGTCCAGTGGTGTGGAGGGCTGAGGCATTACTGCCTTAACTGTTGCCATACTGGTGACCTGGGTTCAGGAACAGACCTCGGTTATTCCGGGGGGGAGTCAGCTGGGGGGGGAGGAGGATTGAACATCCTATGGGACGCTGTCCTCCTCCAGGGGTTGGTGAGTTTCTACCTCTTTTTATTTATTTATTTATGACTTTGATAACTGGGTGAGTGCACTGATCCCATGGACCGTTTTCAGGCACGACCCGGGCCATAACTTATGGCGCAGGGGTGACAGTGGAGTACAAGGTAACAGTAATACACATGAAACAGATTTGATACAAGCAACAATAGTAGACACAATATACAGGTTTGATGCATAGGTCCATTTGAGAACAGTGAGATACAAGGTTTCAATATCAGACATGAAAGACTTGGTACAAACAAACAAATCATAGGCACAGTGTATAATGTGAGACTGCATCGCCATCAGTGAGCAAGTAATACACAGAATACTCAGTAAAAAATGTATAACAATATGTACAGGCAAAGGAAGTCAAATATTACTGTGAAAAATGCAATATAACCATTGTAGGCAAGAGAGTTGACTAGTGTGGGTAGGTGGGTAACCCCTGGGCTGGGGAGTTGACTAGTGTGAGTTGGTGTGAGACCCCTGTGAGCATCGGCAGGGTGAGTTTTCCAGGAACCAGACTTTAAGGTGGGACTTGAAACTGGAGTGTGTGTCAAAGAAACAGAGTTCAGCTGGTAGTTTGTTCCACTGCAAGGGGGCAGCTGCAGACCAAGCTCTGCTACACATGTTGGTGGATACCCTAGGAACAGCTACAGGGGGAGTACCATTTGAGCGGAGGTTGTGGAGGAGTGTTCGGGTTTTCAGAAGGGCAGCTGGGGGGATTCTGGAGCTGTGCGGATGACATTGTCAACCATGCAGCAGAAGGCTAGGTCAAATCAACCTTGCAGTGGTAGCCATCCAAGGGTATTGTAGAGGGTACACTGGTGGGTGGAGAACGGGGCCAATAAAGCAAAGCGGCAGGCGCTGTTGTAGGCAGCGTAGAGTTTAGCTATAGCAGTAGCTGAGATCCTGGCATAAATAGGGGAGCAGTAGTCAAGAATAGGGAGAAGATTACCCTGGACAATGGCTAGTCTAGCTTCAGGGGTAAGGTATTGCCTGAATCTATAGGCGGCACCTAACTTTTGATGGAAGCTTCTGACAAGGGAATTTGCATGCTCTGAGAAGGTGAGGATGGGGTCGCGCAGTACTCCTAAGTATTTGTAGGTGTTGACGTCCTCCAGGGCTGTACCATCTGGGGTGAAAATGTGTAAGGGGGAGTGGCTTTTAGTTTTGGCCAGGAAGGGCTTAGATCCAAACAGCATGGATTTAGTTTTTTTTGGCATTTACTAAGAGGGGGTTTTTTGAGAATCAACTGTGGGCTGCAGCATAGTTGTGTGAGAGAACTGAGGAAATTGTGGCCGTGGATTTGTCACTGTGAAAGAGGACAAGGTCATTGGCATACAGGCAGACACCTCTGCTGCACCATTGCCTGGGTGGTCACAGTGAGTGGTCCAACAACAGAACCATGGCATGGGAGAGAGGGAGGGTGTCTTGTGGCTGTGATGTATGTGTTTGCATACATCCCTTTCAGCCATGCTCTGCCAAGGTGCCAGTGAGGAGGAATGAAAAAAGGTGGAAAATGCCAAAGCTGGGCAGGATGACACCGTCCTTCCTCACATGCACCGCACTGTCTATTAGGCTGCCTGCTGCAACATCCTATACTCAGCTCCTCCCTGGACTGGGGGATCCCGGGGAGCCCCCCCTACAGGGGGAATCTGTGGGGCACTTTGCAGTGGGATGGCAAGTCCCAATGATGATGCATGATGGGGCTGGGGGTAAGCAGCAGGCTGACTGGGGCAGGCTGAGAATGGAGGGGAAAAAGTAAACTAAATTAAAAAAGGATTGTCCCTACCTGATGGGTTCTGTGATGTTCTGTGTCAGGAATCCACTTTGCAGTGCGTCTAGGATCACCTGACTCCTGGTGCAGATTGTTCCCAGTACTCTCCAGTCCACCTTGGGCATGTTAAAATCTCCCACTATTACCACTTCTCCATTCCCTGCAGCAATCTTGATTTGTGAGTTCAATTCCTTGTTTCTTTCCACCTCCTGGTTTGGTGGTCTGTAAACCACCCCAACCTCACCTTCTTCCCTCTACTCAAGAGTAATTAAATACCACATTACTTCCGTCCACCCATCTTCTGACTCTTTCTCTGATGTAAACCCCACCCTTCCCCCTTTACTCCCCCCCCATCCCTCCTGTATAATTTAATCCCGGGGACTGAGAGGTTCCAGTTACTATTAGGCATTGGCCATGTGTCGATGACCACTGCAATGTCCACTCCCCTCTTCGCTAACAATGCCTGTAGGTCACATATTTTGTTTCCAACACTTTGTGCATTCAGGGACACCACCTTCCACTTTTTTTTTATTTTTTTTATTTAGTTGTTTAACCAGGTATAGCACACTTAGAATGTGAGTGTCCATCACTTCCCACCCATCTGCTTTCTCAATACTCCCCCTTGCCAGTAACCCCCTTCCACCTTGTTGCTAACCCCCTCACTCCCCCCACCACTACCACCCATTCCCCCTCTACTGGCATGGAGGGATGTCTGATGACCTCCTCCTCCTTTTTGCAGACATAGGGCCTGTAGACCCCTTGTCCCGCTCATAGTTGAAATAAAGTTTTTGGTTCATATACAGTACCCTCCCAACTTGTTCCTGAGGACTCTCGACCCCCCACTACTGAGGCATAGTCTGTGTAGTGCAAAAAGTGTTTTATCTGACCAGGTCCCCCCGAGCCCCCAGTACAGCTGTACCCTTCCTCCTTGTACCACTCCCTGAGTCAGTCATTGAACTCCAGCCCTATTCTTCCTGACTGTGCTAGCTCTTGGTACTGGCAACACCTCTGAGAATGCAAAAGATCTGGCTACCTCTCTGCAGGTCCTCCCCATCAGCCTGAACCTTTCCTGTACTATCCCCTCCTTCCTCCTGGCTAAGTCACTGGTACCTAGGTGTATAACCACATGTGGGTGCCCCCAACTTCCCTCACGAACTGCCCAGTCTTTGAGCACACTCTCTTTGGCATCATCCCTGACAAACAAACCACCTTCTTCCCTATATTTGGGTCTATCTTTCTTTCCCCAATGAATACTGTTAACTATTGAGTCCCCCAAGATTATCACCCTTCTGTTCCCCACTCCATTTTTGTCTCCCTCTTTACCTTCTCTGTTTGCCTTACAGGCTTTTCCCCCACCTATCTGCTCCGCCTCCATCATTGGCACCACCCCCATTATACTGCCCAAACCCTGCTTGATTGGTCCCCCCCACTGCCCCTACTCACCCCTCTATCTATCTTCCCTCCCCCTTCCCTGACCTTTCATTTCTGGTCACCCACACATGCATCCTGCCCCCCTCCTGTCCCCTTAGTTTGTTCTTCCCCCAACTCCCTACTCCACTTTTCCTGTTGTCTTCCCCACCCACCATGACTACTTTGTTCTGTCCTACCCCCTTCTCCTGTCTACTCGCTCCGACCCCACTACCTGCACCTGACCTCTCTTCCCTTCTCCTAGTCCCCCCTCTTCACTTCAAAATAATGGTTGAAATCTATTCCTTTAGGGCAACCATTTGAATGCTCCCATTCCTGTTGCACCTGTCACTGTCCCCCTCTTTCCCACACTACCTACCATTCCCCTTCCCTGGGTTCCCTCGCCCTCTGAGTTAGGCCAGGGGTACTCATTAAACCTGTATGATCCCCTCTGTATACCCTCTTGCCTGTTAACCTCTCTCCCCTGAGCATCCCCCATCTGCCTCCCTCCCCTTCTGTGCTCCTTGTACACTCAGTTCCAGCCTCCACAGCTCCCTTCTGAGCTGCCTTGCCTCTGCTGTTAGGTGCTGCAGGGTCCTCCACACTGGACAGCCCCTTGTCACCCATATCATGCCCAAGAATATTGTCACCCCACAACCATTACAGCATACCACTCTCTCCACCCTGTCCAGATAATTAAACGTGTTCCTATTTCCCACACGTCTTCCCAACCCCTGCCCCATCCACCATCCAGACAGGATCTTCTATATATAATCCAGATGAGGATGGCTATAAAAGTCATAATCCCCTCTTACTCTAGGCAACTGACTCTAGTTACTCCAACCCCCCCCCACCTTGTATTTCAATACAAATGTAAGCTGACCCTAGATAGGGACCAGCTGCAACCTCACCTATAATTCCCCACTAGCCTAGACAGCTCACTCTAGTTGCTCCAGCCCTGTGCCACTGTCTTGAACCTCAATGCAAATGTAAGCTGACTCTAGATAGAGACCAGCTGCAACCTTCCCGATTACCAAGCTTCAACACAAATACTGCCTGTAGTACCCTTGTGGGCTGGTCCCATAGGGGAGCCAACTGCCATCACTAGCACTCCCCTGATCTATTATATACTTACAAGCTGACCCTAGATAGGGATTGTTTGCAGCCCCTTAGCAACACCCAGCAATGTGTTTACTACCCCCACCCTTTTACACTTACCTACCTTCAGCTGACCAGCATGTCCTGTGGTCTTTCCTGCAGATGACTTGTCAATGCCCCAAGATGTCACTGAGGTAGATGTCACACTCCTGCTTCATGGCACTCTTGCTTTAGGGTGATTCACATGAGGGGTTAGTTGGATTTCTATGGTTTACATAAGAGCTAAAGTTGCCCTATTGGTGGCTTGTAACAAGGTGGTTATTGTGTCTGGCGAGTTCCTCCTTCACCCTCCCTCTAGTGGCCTCATCCTTCCTTCCCTTCCCACACACAGTCATCACTGTAATAATACAGCAACATTACAGCACAGCACAAATGTCCCCAAGAAAAAAAGGAAAAATGGCATTTCCCTTGGCTTGCTCCGAGTCTCTCCCTTGGCAGCAGATCAAAGTGCAAAGAAATCAGGCTACAAGCACAGTGCGCTTATAACCCCAGGAACTATAGCCACCCTGTTGGCTGGTTTGTAGCACATGGGCTAAGACGTCTGGCAAGTCCTTCCCTCACCCTCCCACTAGTGACTACCTCCTGCCTCCCCTTTTCGTACAAAATCCCCATTGTATTAATCCAGCAACATACTGTATATTTGACTTTGCTAAGAAAATGATCATCTCCTCTTTACATGTGTATTAACAGAGTGGAATTGGATGTTATTTGGCCCATTTAGTACAGCCTGATGCTTAGCTTTGCTTCCAGTCCCAAGGAATCCCTCTCCCATAATGTATTTAGTTCTGTGGCATTCCAACGTTGAACAGGATGTTGTCAGAGCAGTTCCAAGGAAGAGCTAGTGGAGGCCTGGAGGAGTATATGCAGGCAGCAAGGAATGTGGAAGGAGTCCCTGGGACACAGCTGGGACATCAACTACAACCTACAATGGACAGATCTGAAGATGTCCTTTTTCTGTAACATACATCATTATTGTTATTATGATGTTTTGGGACAGGGTCAGTATGAAAGACAGCATATAAAACAATATTCCTTTCCACTGCTTCATTCTGACTTGTGCCACTTTTCAAGGGGGCTGACATCAAAAAGGGGTGGAGTTTTAATGGTTTATGCTCTGTCCAAGAGCCTCAGTACTGGTGCCAGTGAAACTCGTCTTTCCCCTGTAAATACCCTTGCTTCTTTTCCTGTATTAGTCTACGGAAGTGGTACCTGAATGATTCTCAGCATCGGGATCCTGCTCTCAGCTCTCCATTTTGCCAGTACTAGGAAAATTTCTCCTTTGCTCTTTAAATGTGTTTCCTCTAGCAATAAGGTGAGGCCATGTAGATTTCAAGTACACAAGTTTATTTCTGCAGTTTCACACTCAATGGTGGTGTGTAGTGTGATGGAGTTGACCATGTAGGTTATTCAGCAGGTTATCCCTTGAGACTGTCTGTGCCTACTGAACTGTAAGACATAGTTTTATTCTGTTTTATTTGCTTTCCCTGTGTTTTACTAATTTATTTTTCTACTTCCCCTTATTTCACAGCCTGTTAAACCCCTCTGGTTTCATCTCCCTATCTGTTGTTTGCTACATTTTTGTCTTGCTCCATTTTACTTATTACCTATTTGTGTAATTTATTTTCACACTTTTTTCTCTACTCTGCTGCTAACTTCTCTGATGTTTCTTACCTTCCTCTCTCCTTTCATCTCTTTTCCACAGTCTTCTGCCTTCTTCTCCTCCTGTTTTAGTTATTTCCTCTTCTCATCCCCTAATCTTCCCACTTCCTCTCTTCTTTCTCTCCTCCATTTTCCCTGGTGTCCTTGATGTCAAATTCTTCCTGTTCCTTGGCATCACCTTGAAGTTCCATAGTGCTTTCTTTCCCTGCTCACCCACTGTTCTCCCTCCTCTACTTCACTCTTGTCTCCCTCTTCCAGGCAGAACTCTGGTTCTTTAAAGCTCCTTGTTAACTTGCTACTTTTATTAGCAGGTGATGTTGAACTTAAGTCTGGTTCCATCAGTACTTCATCCTTACAACTGCCTAAAGTTTTGAGAGTTAGATAGATATCCATTTAAATGTCTGTAGCCTTCTCCAGATTGACCAACTGCAGCCTATCATGCTTAACCTTTGGCCAGATGTCCCAGATATATCTTAATCCTGGCTCTCCTCTAAGGTACAGCATTCTGCTGTAACTATCCATGGCTACACTGTAGCTAGGCACGATCGCACAAAGAGTGATGGTGGTGTTGCTGTCTACATTTCCAACAGTACACAATTTGTGACTGTTCTTTCTGTCTCTTCCCCCTCTTCTTATGAGCTGTTCCTACTCAATCTCACTCTTTCCATTTTCTGTCCCCATCCTTATTGCTGGTCTTTTTTGTTGCCCTGGTATTTCCTCTGCTTCAGTTACTGAGCTCTTTTCAACTATCTGTTCTAACTCTTCCTGAGGTGAGCTTTATATTCTCGGTGACTTTAATATAAATTGGCTCTCCCCCAATACAAATAAAATTGTTCAAAATGTTAAGTCACTACATTTCACTTAACTGATCTCTGAACCGACTCAGTGAAACTTTAAATCTTTAAATCACTCATTGTTAGACTGAGTCCTTTCTTCTCATCCCCACCATACTGTGGATTCAGGAATCCTCCCTGATGCCCTCAGTGACCATCAGATGATTTACTGTTTGTGCAAGACACATTGTCTTAAGGCTGCCCCTAAACTTATTCATCTCGGGTCCTTAAGGTTACTGGACTTGTCCTCTCTCTCTCTCCTAGCTGACCTAGGAGCAACTGATTGGTCCCTGATTTGAAGAGCTAATATATAAATTTTTCCTTGCAACACTTTCAGTCCACATTTATGGCTATATGGGATCATTATGCTCCTCTATGAAAAAACAGAGTTCGGGGCTATCATCTTCCCTGGATTACAGCAGAGGTTATGGTGTGCCTCTATACTAGAGACCTTGTCTGGTCTTCCTTTAAGATCACAGGATGTCCAGCTGTTTTGGCAAACTATCCTCACCTTTGTAATGCCTGTACCAAAGCCATAAGACTTACAAAGTTTGAGTGTTTTTCATCCACACTCCAGAACAATATTAATCTCCCCTCTAAATTCTGAAAGGTTATTCACTCCCTGTTCTCCCCCTCTGACTCAGCCTCCTTCCTGTTCTCAGGGTTGATGACTTCCTCATCTCTGACCCTTCCATTATTGCCTCTTCCTAAAACTCCTACTTCACTACCTGTGCCCTCTTTCTCATCCCTTCATCCTCTCCCCCCTTTCTTTCTTCTCTCTACCTTCTCCTCCTTTAAATCTCTCTTTTTCCTTCTTTACTACCACCACCTCTGCTATCTTTAAGTCCTCACTTACTATTAATCCTCAAAAATGTGGTATCCCTGATGGTCTTGATCCTCAAATTCTAAGTTTCTCCGCCCCTGCCATTGCACTGCCAATTACCCTGCTTTCAGCCTTTCTTTTTCCTCTACTACTGTTCTTGATGCCTGGAAGTAGGCTACTGCCATTTCTATTCCTAATGGTGGTGATCCCTCCTCTCCTGATAACTATTGTCCTAGCTCTCTCCTTCCTACCCTAGCTAAGTTACAGGAACGCCTTGTACTATCAACACACTCAATCTTCCTTGACTCCTCCATCTTCTTTCATTTTATTTTTATGTTTGTCTTTGGTAACCTTCTTCACCCCCTTTCAGTCTGGTTTTAGAAAATTCCACTCCACCTCCACTTACCTCCTATGGTTCACTGACTCCATCCTCACTGGTGTTGATCAGGGTCTGATTACATCTGACATTTTTGTTGATCTTGCTGAAGCTATTGACACAGGACATATCCCCTCCTTCTGGACAAGGAGTCTTTCTGAATCTGCAGTCAGCTGGTTTCATAGGTTCATAGGTTCATAGGATAATTACGAGATCAAGGGACAAGCCCATTATGGTCACACCACCTGCCCTAGGTGGAATTCATATTTTGATTCATCCATGTACAAATCAAGTTTTATTTTGATTTGGTATAGGTTTTCACTGTGCACAACATCATATGGGAGTGAGTTTCATATTGGGATTATCCTCTGTGTAAAAAATGTATTCCTCTTTGTGGTCCTATTTGTATTAAACTTTAATTTCCGGTTATGAAATCTAGTAGCACATATAGAAGGATGCTAATCCAGATAAATTGATTAGAACAGGAATTCATCCTTCATTGCCCTATAAAGTAAGCATAAATCCCCTCTCAGTGAACAGTATTACAAGGAGTACAAATTTAACTTTTTTAGTCTTTCAATACAGAGACGAGAATTCATATCCTCAATATGCTTAGTGAATCTCCTTTGAATTCTTTCCCTAGATCTTTTGTCTTGAACTAAAGTTGGAGCACAGAAAGAAGAACAATAATCAAAATTTGATCTCACAATACTAGTAAAAAAGGGAATTAATACCTCCAGCTCTCTACTTTTTATATTTTTTAATATACAGTTAGTAAGACTATTTTTAATTGTATAATTTAGGTGTTCACTGAATTTTAAATTATTTGTAATATGTACTCCTAGATCTTTTTTGGAGCTTGTTACACCTAACTCGTGATTATTAACAACGTAATTAAAGCATCTATTATTCTTTTCAAAATGCATAATTTTGCATTTTTCATAGTTAAATTTTAATTTATGCTTGTAAACCCAATCTGAGATTGAGTGTAGATTTATTTGTAATTTTAGGACAGAGACTGCATCTTTCACAATTCCTCCCAGCTTAACATCAGCTGCATACTTTGTTAGCCAGATTCCTTCCGTAGTGCTCATACTAGCAATTAGGATGTTAAATAAGATAGGTCCCAAGACAGAGCCCTGAGGCACACCACTTGTATCTTCAGTCCAAGCAGATTTATACCCACGAATACAGACTTGCTGTCTTCTATCAGTCAACCAGAAAGAAATCCAGTCAACTATATATTTATGTAAGTCCATTTTTATTAAACAGTCTATTAAAATTTTGTGTGACACAGAGTCAAAGGCCTTTTTGAAGTCCAGGAAAACAACATCCACTGGAAAACCTCTGTCTAATGCTTCACTTATGGGCTATAAGAAATGTATTAAATTTGTATGACAAGACCTTCCCTATTGAATACCATACTGTGCGATGTCTAAAAGTCCTTTATTCATCATATGCACGTTAATTTTTTGAGATATAAGTTTCTCCATAATTTTCCCCACACAGAATGTCAGACTAATTGGTCTATAGTGATTTACCTACTGCTTGGATCCACTTTTATATATTGGGACAACTAAAGCATCTTTCCATTCTTTAAGAACCTCTCCATTAGCTATTGATTCATTGAAGAGCAGTGTTAGGGCTCCTGCTACTTCCACTGCAACCTCTTTCAGAAATATAAATGGAATATTATCTGGTCCAATGGAGGTAGTAGATTTAAATATTTTAATGGTTGTCAAAACATCAGCAACAGTGAATGTTTCTAAGGGTTCTGAAGACATTAATTTTTATTCTTGATGGTGTTTCTTTTTTTTTGAAGATGCTTGCAAAATATTGATTAAAATCGTCTGCCATATTTTGCTCATTATTTTTAGTAATTTAGTAATTATTTTACCATTTATTTTTAATGGACCAATTTTGCTTTCTGTATTTTTTAAGGGAGCCTATATAATTGAAGAATTTTGTCTTATTATCTGATTGTCTACTAACTAGATTGTATTCAAAGTCTTTCTTTGCCTTTTTAATGGCAAATTTAGTTGTTTTGCTTTTTCTTTAAATTTATTCCAGTTATCAACTGATGTGTTTTTCCTGTATTTATTAAAGGAGAAGTCCATCCAGAATGTGCAAAAACATATGCTATGTAGAGTGTTTTGATATGTATGTTAAGTCCTAGTGTGTCCTTCCTTCTGTCTGCTATTAGGAGTTTTTCCTAAATTAGCCTGCTAGCTGTATGGTAGTTTTACAACCCCTGGGGCTCTCCATCACAAATAGTTTTATTGGCTTTCTTTCTCCTACGATGCACCCTGGCTCATGTGACAGTGATGTAGTTATGCCCTTAGATTTAGCAGGGTCTGTCACAGTTCAACCACAAAGATAATATTTCTTTCAGAGAAGTCACACTGCTAGATTTTGGGTGAGTGTAATCATTATTATTTTTTGATATTAGTACCTTGTCCTGCTATGTTACAACCTATAAGGTGATGTTCAATTTTTGCTACTTAGTACCAGTGCAAAAACTGAAAGTGACTTGAGAAGAATAGAGTAAACAGTGATATGATTCAAACAAACACACACACACACACACAGTAGAAAGTAGAACATAGCAGGACAAGGTACTGATATCAAAAAATAATAATGATTACTCTCACCCAAAATCTAGCAATGTATCTTCTCTGGAAGAAATATTTTCTCTGTGGCTGAGCTGTGACAGACCCTGTAACAAGACACCGTCTTCCTGCAGGGGCAATTAGACATCACACCAAAGGGAACTCTGGGAAGACTATCTGGGACAAGAGGCCATAAAAGAAACCAGAATGGCAACCTCCAAGGGCAATAAAACAGTTAGGGAAAGTTAGAAAAAACATCTCTCACAGCCAGAGGAAAAGAAAACACTGTGAACTGGTTAGAACATGGAAAAAAAGACTACTACATATCTTTTTCTGATTTTAACATGGAGTTTTCCTTTAAAGGATTTCTTTTTCATGTTAACTAGTCTCTGAATGGCTTTATTAAACCATGGTGACTGACATATCTTATTTTTATACTTAATTCTTATTGGAATCCATTTGTCTATACAATATTCCATACAATATTTCGATCTTTTTATTTTATTTATTTTTGTTTGTTTAATTTCCCAGATTACAACAACCTGAGCTAGTAGCTTATTTACAAAGGTTCCATGTCCAGTACAAACAATGAGATATACAAAGATATTGAACTTTTGCACAATCATTTCCAGAGTTACACAATGTGAGGAACAGTACAATGTAGGCCGAAACAAAATCAATACAAGTGGCAGCCTGGTTGACTCTGTCAGTAGGGAGGGGAGGAAATGGCAACCAAATATAGTCTTATCAAATGGGGAAGAGTAGGTGATAGAGCATAGGGGTGAAAGTGGCCTTACCAGTTAGGTTTGGTCCTAGTGCACCAAGCATAGATAAGAAATGAGGGAATATTTTTTTGGGGGTGGGGGGTGAGAGGATGAGAGAGTAAAGGGTATATGTACTATGAGGCAGAAGAGGACACACAGGAGTGGGCTTTGTTAAAGGCAGAGGTAAAGCAGTCTAATTGGTGCACTCACATTTACCCATCAGAATCAGATGTGAATGAAGCTCCCTTTTGAACTGCCCAATGTCCTGGACAGTTGTGAGAGTAGTAGGGAGTCCATTGAGCCACAGAGGGGCCCTGTAGGTGAAGGAACATTGGGCTAATGAGGTATTTCTGAAAGGCACCTGGAGGACATTTCTGGCGGTGCTCCTAGTGAGGTGCAGGCAGTGTGAATGCTGGAGGAGCTTTTGTATATCTGGAGAAGGGCTAAGTCTTAGGCATGCTTTTTTACCAAGGAGGCATACTTGGTACATGATCCTCCCCTGGAGTGTGAGCCAATTGGATTGGGCATAAAGGTCACAGGTTTGCGTTAGTTTCCCAGCACCGTGAACCAATCTGCATGCTTTATTTTCCTTGCCAAGGGGTAGGCCTCAAGCTATCCAGATAGACAACTTTACTTCATCACCACTCCCAATCTGTTCAGGTGTGCCTCAAGGCTCTGTCTTGGGTCCTATTCTCTTTTCCATACTCTTGAATGACCTCCCCTCTGTCTGTTCCTCTGTGTCCATTCATATGTACACTGATGAAACAGTTATTTTTGCATCCTGCTCCTCTTTCCATGATCTTACTTCACAGCTTCAGCTGGATTTAAACAATATTCTGCACTGGTTCAAGTCTAACCAATTATCCCTCAGTACCCAAAAAGCAGCTTCTATGACTTTTGGCACCTGTCAGAGACTTTTAGACCCTCCCCTTCTTTTCACACCCTTGATAGTGCTATTATTCAGGATGTATCCTCTTTTAAGTACTTCAGGGTCTAGCTTGACCATTATCTTGATTTCTCAGTTCATATTGATGCCATACACCAAAATATTCAGCCCAAACTTGGTACACTGTAAAGGAACAAAGTGAGTATCCAGCTTCCTGTCTGCTGTGAAATTATTTTAAAGATGATCCTCCCAATTTTTGATTATGGTGACATAGCCAACAATGGAGCTCCCAAATCCTTCCTTGTCAGACTTGACCCCTCTTCAACTGTCTTCATTGTTTTGCTTTAGATTGTTCCACATATACCCACCACTGTTCACTCCACTCTGCCCTTTCACTCTCCACTCTTGATGCTAGGCACCTTTCCAATTGTGACTCCTTTATATGTAAATTCTGGTTTGGGTCCCCTCCCTCCCCTCCTACCTTATGTCCCCCTTATCCTCTCCCTCAGCTTTCTACTATCCTGTACCCAATAATACTTCCCGTCCACTCATTATTCCTTTTAGAAAAATCTACTGCTGGTCAATCTGCTTTCTCATACTGCTTTCTTAAATTTTGGTCCTCCCTTCCCTTGTCAACTCTCTTTTCCACTTCGACTTTCTCTTTAAAGTCTCTCCTTCATGGCTTTAATTCTCCCTCCTGCAACTGTCCTTGATTCCTCCACCCAACTAGTTTTGCCCTGGCAATCTGTTTCCTGCATCACCGGTTCATATGTTATTCTGATTTATCTTAAATGTTTGATTATTCTCCATGATATATTATATTTGCTATATATGATTTTCCTCATCCCCTATCCCCAGGATGCATCTTGAATTGAACTATCAGCTCAGCATGTATTTCCTGGTGAAACTTTTGAAATAAATAAATAACTAAATAAATAAACAAATGTATGGTGTGGTCAAGTGGCATACACTACATCAGGAGGAAATGAGCTCAGCATTCAACACACACATGAAGTAGGGTACACTCACAGTTACATGACACCCTTAGGCAGGGACACAGTCTCTAAATATGAATTTAATTAATTTCACAGTTGAGCACATATTGAAAACAACTCCTTATGAGCTGTAGAATGCCACTAAGTACATCTTTTAGAAAACAGATCCTAAGGTTATGGTGAAAGCAACATGAGGACAATTTTGCAAAGATGTGGACTTATGATAATGCTTATTTTCTTCCTCTGGACATTTTTGTTTTGTCTGCAGTGGTTTCTTTTCAGATCAAAAGGGAGCACTTGCCAGCCCAGTGGCACTGAGGGTTGAGGTGCTGGATGCCACACCTCGCGCCATGCCAGTGACCTGGGTTTGGGAATGAGCCTGGGTTGCTGGGGGTTGGCAGGGGAGAGAGATGATTGAGCATCTGGAGGACAGCTCTCATCTCCCAAGAGGGACAGGGATCCCTGTATGGTGCTCGGCTGCTCTCTGGTGGAAGGTGGAGACACAGCAAGTGCCAAGGAGCAGAAGTAGGAGTGGGGGGAGAGGCAGACATCAGAATCAACACCTTGATGTCAGGGCACTGGCCACTTCCCAGAAAAAGGGGAAAATGCATCTCAGCTCTGGTGGAGATGGGGCACTGGAGCTTGTCCCCAATTTTTGGCCACCCTCCTGGTACCATTCTGACCAACATTACTGCAGTGTCAGGGTGTTGGGGCCAATCTCGTCCCCGCCTGGGGGTAAACTGAGGCTACATGGGTGAAGGAGGACTGACCAGGTAGGAGTGGACAGCAGAGGGATGACTTCTTGGTGCTCCCAAGGAGGCCAGAGGTGGGGAAGGAGGAATAAGTAAGAAAAATAACAAAAAAAAGGGGAGCACTCAGCTTTGTGGTATAATAATATTGGTGACATTGTTCAATATAGATGGCCCCTACTGAACAGTTCTACATGTACAACAATATTTATTCATAAGAACATAAGAATTATGCCAAAAGAAGAATGCCTTACTGTCTATTATGTCCCACGTAGCCAACATTACATGCTGCTCTCTGCCTAATCTCCCTTGACACTCTTACCCTCCCTTTAATATTATCCCACCCCCTTTCTTGAAGCCATTCATATTCTTCTTGCTCACCACCTATTCTGGAAGCATGTTCCAACTCTCCACCACTCTCTCCCTCTCTCCATGAAGAAGTGTCTCCTGGACTCCTTCCTGAACCTGCCTCTAGTCAATTTGTAGCTATTTCCTCTCATGTTTTTGTTTTTCATGGTCCTCAAAAGTACACTGAGGTCTATCTTGTTTATGCCCTTTTGGTACCTAAAAGTCTCTATCATGTCCACTTGTTCCCTCCTGTCCTCCAGCAAGTGCATATTCAGGTTCTCCAGCCTCTGCTCATACAAGAGCCTCTGCCGCCCCTGAATCATTTTCATAGCCTTTCTCTTCTGGCAGTTTTATGTCCTTCTTGTGATAGGGGTTCCAGAACTGTACACAATACTCCAGGTGTGATCACCCCATGAATCTATATGGAGGTCATCTGGCCTTTTTTTTTCTGCTACTGAACCCCTACTTATGCATCCCAGCATCCTGCTAGCCCTCCCTACTGCCTTACTGCATTGTATAGAGGGCTTCAGGGTGCTAATAAGTGCAATACCCAGGTCTTTCTCCTTTTCTTTTACAGTGACAGTTATCCCCTGGCTTGTTCTACACCCCTCAGTTCTTCCAAATCTGATGACTTTGCACTTCTTTGCATTGAACTCCAGTTGCCAGATGACAAACCATCTCTTCAGCCTTTTTAGGTCTTCTCTGCACTGTGCCCATCCTCCTACAGAGCTAATGTTATCTATTAAAAAGGCAGATTTTGCCCTTAATGCTGTCCCCAGTGTCATTTATGAACATGTTGAACAGCATCAGCCAGAGCACTGACCGCTGTGGTACCTCCGCTAGTAACCTCTCTCATCTCTGAGTATCCCTACCCAACTACTAATCTCTGGGTCCTCCCATCTAACCAGTTTGCCACACACCTACACATTTCACACTGTGCCAGGGTTACCAACTTCTTAATTAGTCTTTTATGGGGGACTGAGTCAAAAACCTTGCTCAGAAATCCAGGTACAGTATGTCTACTGCTTGGCCCTTTTCCACCGCTCAGTAACAAAGTCAAAAAAATTAATCAAGGTTGTTTGGCATGACTTCCCTGTCACAAACCTATGCTGTTTGTCATCTTGGAGCCCATTTGCCTCAGGATACTTGACCAAACTTTCCATAAGAATGGTTTGCCTTAACTTGCCAATGATTGTTGTCCAACCAAGTGGCCTGTAGGTCCCCTGCTCATCCCTCACCCCAATCTTGCACAACGGCACTACATCTGTGGTTCTTCATTCTCATAAAATCACACCTGCATCTAGGGAGCTACAGAGCAGGTCACCCAGTGAGGCAGCCAAAATTGCTGTCAACTCCTCAGCAACCTTGAGTGCCTACCATCTGTCCTGGGAGATTTATCTACCTTAAGGGCCATTAATCCCTTAAAGGCCCTATCAGTCATGATTCACTCTCTGCACAGCTGCACCCCCCTCCAAGCCTCCCCAAGGCTCCTGCCATGTGGAGTGCATCAGGGTCAATCTTGTCACCAATGCTATTTGCAGTGTACATGCTGCCCTGGGTGAGCTCTTTAGGCAACACAGTGTGGGTTTTCACTGCTATGCAGATGATGCCTAACTGTACCTGTCCTTTGCCCAGAAACATTGGACACTGTGGAAGTGTTTAACATCTGCCTGGCCAAGATCAATGATTGGATGTCCTCCAGCTGATTGTGACTGAACCCAGATAAAACAGAGGTCCTAGTGATTGGACCAGGATGAGGGCATGATGGGTGTGCCTCCGATGTGGTCACTGGTTTATTCCTGGGATCTATGTCATTGATTGCCTTCCCTAGAATGCAAGATTTTGGCATGATCCTTGATGACAGACTGGCACTTGAAGCACAGGTGTCAGCTGTTGTTAAAATTGTTTTTTTACCACTTAAGGAACATTGCCAGGATAAAACCCCTAGTTCTGTTCAAGGACCTGCTTATGCTGGTGCATGCCTCTGTGACATCCTGACTCGATTACTGTAATGCTCTTTACTTCAATGTCTCTGGAGGTACCCTTTGCTGGCTACAGTTGGTGCAAAATGCAGCTGCCAGGTTGCTGACTGGCCTATCTAGGACTGGACATGTGACCCCAGTGCTGTGAGCTCTGCACTGGTTACCAGTCAGGAGGAGGGTTATCTTTAAGGTAAGTTTACTCACTTATAAGGCCCTACATGGACAAGGCAGTGACTACCTGGCTGATCTTCTGACACCCGCCACTTCAGTCCACTCCCTCCGCTCCTCGATCAGGGGCCTTCTTGAAGTTCAGAACACAAAAGAAAGCAGCGCTACACTTCTGGCTCCAAAATTAGCAGTTTTATTCACAGTGCTACAAACCAAACAAATGTCTTCTTGAAGTTCCCAGGACCAGATTAAGAACTTCTGGTGACCGGGTCTTTATTGTCACTGGACCAGTCCTGTTGAACTCCCTTCCAGCTGACATAAGGGAGGCCCCATCGGTTGAAAGGTTCAAGAGTGGCCTGAAACTTTTTTTTATTTTCTTTTGCCTTCCCTGATGTAATGATCTGACCAGCAAGGAATCCTGCTAATTTTAAATGCTGTATCTGATGTTTTATTGTTTTATCAGTTTGGATTTATTTATGATATCTGATTTTTTATTTGATACCTTGCCTGTTGTATGTTTTATGTAAGGCACTCAGATCCTCTGGGATTGGGCACAATAGAAATAAACTTTACCTTGCCTCTCTCCATTTGCATTTTCTACCCTGTGATATCAATCCATTCTTCTACTTTGTGAATACTAAGCAAAATCATTTATTCAAGACTTCTGCCTTTCCTCTACTGTCCTTCATCCACTCTGTCCCTTGTTCCTGTTTGACAATACCTTCCTTCATCCTTTTGTCTCAGATGTACTGAAAAGGAGTCTTGTCACATTCTTGACTCCCTCTTCTATTTTTGGCTCAGCTCCTGCTTTGGCCTTTCTCATCTCTCTACTACTGTAGCTGTCCTGAGTTTGTTGAGGTAGTCCACTCTGTCCTCCTCCTCCTCCCTTTAGGCCTTCCTGTATCTTTTGATGGAAGACCTTTTCTCCGTTACAGCATTTACAACCTGTCCTGTATACCAGAGGGGTCTCTTGTGCTTTTTCATTTTGTACATCTACTTCACATCAATGTTGGTGCCTTTCTTGATCCCTTCCCTAATAATGGACAATTTTTCTTCTACCCCAAAGTCACTGGACTAATAAAGATAGTTTTCTTGTCTTACTGACACCAATTTTTAGATTTTGTTTCTTTGGGAAATGAGGAAAAGGTTGTACCTATAGAGGAAGGGAGGGAAAGTTAAAGTGGTAGGTTCTTGACATTGTTGTCTGGCTTATTGCCTGAGCAGGGTCGTTAGGAGAAGCCCTGCTATAGAAGCCCATTGCTATGCCAGCACTAACAGGCATTCAGAGCAGATTAGGGTTTATCCCAAAACAGGAGAAATAAGGGCCTAAAGAGAAGGGAAAATATAATGTACAATAGACATAACAGTCTTCATCTTGTCTGTGAGAGGAGCTTAACTACAGATTTTCAGTTATTCAAATGAGTGACCGCAGATTGACCTTGGCTTGCACTGACTTCAGTCTTCCTCAAAAACCACTATCTAAAAAAAGAAAATAATTTTGTCTCAGCAGTGAAGTATCTCAGAAATGACATAAACAACTCCCCAGTGTGCAGAAAACAATGCAAACCACATAACACAGGACATTAGAAGATGAGTTCTCGAACCAGATTTGTTACTGTGGTTAACCTCATATGGTGTGGCCGCACCAAAAAAGAAAATCCCAAACAAAAGTAAAAAAGGAACAATTGTTGCAGTGCCTCCTTTGGGACCCATAAATAGAAGACAATGTTCTGGTGAAATATTATTTACTTTTGTGGTTCTGTGTGGGCTGAACTGGTGGCGGCTACTCATTGAAATCACATCCAGAGCTGACAGGCTGCAGAAATTGAGACATTGAATATTGTTGCAGAGGCTAACATTGGAAAGCCACTTGAGTTCACATACTTATTTACAAAGGAGTCATACCGACGTGGTGCCAGTAGGTAGGTGGGTGAGTGAGTGAGTGAGTGAGTAGGAGAATTTTGGTCAGAGAATCATGTTTGGCATAGCTGGAGGGCAGTGGAGCCTGCAAAACATTCTGGATTTACAAATAGGGGAAACACAAAACTGATATCCAGGAGGCTTTTATTAGAAGATTTTGAAATGTTCCAAATTAGGCACTTCATATCTGAAATACTTTTATTCCCCTGGAAAAGTGAACAGTCTGGATTAAGCTTCTTTTGACTCAGCCCTTGCTAGGACTCATGACACTGACAGTTTATTAATAGAATGTATGACCCAGGTCTGCTGTGGTGTCACAATGGGCAATTCCTGATGGGTGACATACTGACAAAGTTTCATCTTGTAATAATCTGCAGTTTAATATGTCTGACCTGACTGTGGATCCAGCTTGAATTGCTAATTTTAGAATCATGGGGAGACACTGTGAAAGACATGAAGGTCATTAGGTGGGTCACGGACTCTCTCTGGGTCATGTTTGGGAAATAGCTAGAAAACCAGTCACCTGAGTGTATTCTACAGACCACAAAATAGCTCATTGGGTAATGATGCCCATCTGGTCAGGAGTATAAAAAAAGGGAAATTTGGATCACCTGACCTCACTATACCCATGGTGTGTACCATGTGCACAAAATAGTATTCTGACAATTAGACCAGTGTCTGAAATTTATGTCATCCACAAACACAGGTTGCACAGTTAAAAAAAGCAATACAAAAATACAAAAGTTTAAGAAGAACAAACATACAGTATCTGAAACTGAGCAACTGCCACTGCAGTGAGGGTCTGGAACTGACATTTTGCTCTTATGCAAAGGAGCTTTAGCACCACAACTGACACCAGTTTAAATATAGTGCAGAATTTACATGTATACACATTCATGGGTTACATGTGCTGGTACCACTCAAAAGTTACGGTGCAATCCCACAATGTAAACTGAAAACAAACATTAAAAATGCAACAATAAATATCCCCAAATAAGACTGGGGTACTGTACTCTAACATGTGAATAATAAAATTACTCCTAATGAATTTTTTTTTTAAACCACCCCAAACAGATCTTGAAATATGTTATACATTAAGTTAAATAGCAGCAAAGGTATTGGTTTTACATTATAAAGGCACATAAAATCTATGTAGCGAAGTCTACAGGTCTTGTATGAGGAAGCTGGCAGCTCATTTGGAAACCAGACATCACAACCTAAAGGGGTTCAAATGCCGTAGACCATATTTCTTCCTCCATATTTTGAGTACCCAGTAGATATACTGCCCCATGAAGTATGACTGTAGATGCAGCTATTGAACTGTGTCATGCTTCGTGCTCATGTGTTCAGTGTCCATTGGGTCTCCCACCTGCTAATGACTTACTTTAAGTGTCCACACCTCAGTTCAATAGACACCTTCTTAATGCCAAAAACTTGGATTGAGTGTTCACTAGAATTATTGTGGTGCACATGTTTGAACTGCAAAACCAGCAGCAGTGCAGTATCACATGTGGTAGCCGCCACTCTAGTGTGTGTTTCTCTAAACCCGGCATGGTCCCTGCAATGACTCTGAGGTGAAAAGAACATGTAGAAAATAGTACTTTGAGGAATCATAAGAATATTAGAAATTGTTAATTTCATTTCTTGAAAAACGTTGCTAACTCAAATATTGTAATTAACCCTGAAAATGCTGCAGCCATCAAGTTATAGAGATGAAATGCTTCTCATTTTAAGATTGCATTGTCATGATCCCCACCCCTGGGATTCAGTGTAACCTTATCAATAGATGTGAACCCAGATTTAGGCACCTGTGTGCTCTGGGCAATTTTAACTTAATAAGCTGTTGCACGTGGGAGGTCACCTTTCTCAATTGCTCTGCAGTGCTCTCCCACTCAGATCTTTAGGCTTATTTCTGTTTATCCTGCATAGAAAGTACTGCAGGACATTGTGCCAGATAAATCAAACCCATGCTGTCACATGTGGAAAACTGGTGGATCTTGCATTTTTTGCCTACTTTTGAGGTGGAGAATTTATTTCCCTGTATGATATATTTACAATAGCTGCATTTATTTCCCACTGGAAGCAGCCTTTCAGATTTTTTTCACCACATTTTGGATTGCAGTGCCCTATGATTGTTAAGGACCAGTACATCTTTAATATTGGTTGCCCATCTGAATGCCATCCTTGGAAGGTCTTCAATGACAATCTCTAGTCTCTTGTCTGTTTCCAGCACAGGCCAACATTTTTCAGGCCTGTAAATAATTTGCATATTATAACTAGTAAGTTTTTAAACTTCTTTGATGACACTTATTAGATATGGGAGCCATGTGATCAGGAAGGATTTTAAATAACAATTCACCAATGGAAACCAAATTCACCAACTGAAGCCAAGTACAGTAGGGTTATGATGTCATCACTAAATGTTACTTTTTAATGTTACCTCTTCAGTATTATGTTGCCTTTGACAAAGGATCTTGGTACAGATCCAAAACACATCAGGCAGCTTCTTGGAGTCTTCTGGCATTTTTATCTTGCACTTTATCAATAAAATGAAGTGCTTTACAGGTATTAATGAAATTAAGCACTTTGAATTATAACTGAAGTTGGAGTGGTGGTGTCAATTTTTTGAGTACTGGGGGTGGTGAGTGCCCAATTTTAGTTTGCTACAGTTACACAATAGCACTGAGAGCACCACTGTCCAAGTGCACACATTTTCAGTTCTACTGGGATACAGTTTTTTTAGTTGTAATGCATAGGTTTCAGGTTGGCAATTGTAGTTGTCATAAAAACTTGCTGAGCAAAACTGCTTTTACCACACAGTAGCTAAATCCAGTGATACCGACATTAGTAAATGTCTTTGAAAGGGACACCATGTTTACACCCCTCCCTCACCAGAAGACCTATTTGATATGCTAACAGGATACTATCAGCAGCTAGAGCAGCAAACCCATTCCTCATAGATAACGAGCACATCAGCATTCATTCAGTGACTGTTGAGGCACTGATGCTTCAAGAAACCTTTAAAGAGCTTGAAAAACTCATACATAAGCCAGACAAAACTTACTGGAACTGGATGAGTTTGGAAGCCTATCTTAAAGTATCTAGAGTTTCAAGGGTTCTGCGTAATATTAAAAATCCCTCCCATTGGTGAGAAAGAGTTTATGAGAAAATGGAGAGCCATTTTAACAGAAGCCAGCATATAATTAATTAACCTCATTCTAGATCATGGGAGAAAAGTGGAGACAGCATTTCAGGAGAAAATCCAATTGAAGGAAACTGAAGTCCATACATTTGCAAATAGCAGTATGTTTTAAAGACTTAATCAGAAACTTAAAGGGTACCTAAACAAGCAGTTTTTTAAAACTGCAAACTCCAAAATCGGGCTTCATGTCAAAGGAAAATAAAGGTTGCTGTTTACATTTATGCTAAAACTGCATTTATGTAAATAACATAAATGCAGTTTCACAGCTTTTGAAAAATGTAAACATCAGCCTTTCACTTTCAAAAAACAGCCTTGGTTTCTCCCTAAGATGTCTGCCAATCGTGTTAACTGATGAGTCATGATGACATCATCAGAGCCAGAGACAGAGATCCACATATATTTCTATAGTGCTAACTAGATCTTCTTTCCCTCTTTATTTTTAATTGCTGTACCAGAATGATCAACACCATGTATTAACCCATGGATTATTATGATCAGTACATATGTTAGGCTATGATTTTGTTCATTTTGATTACTTTAACTTGCGGAAAATGTTTTTCAATCCAGCTGACTTTTTCTTTGGCAAACTGCATTACAGAACAACACTTCACATACCTGATGATCTAGTGGTTATATGAAGCACTGTATTTTGTTTTTTGTTAACCAGGAGAGACAAACTAGTCTGTAAGATTGTTTACAGGTGTGGCCTGGGAGCACAAGGAAGTTTAATGACTTGCTTAGGGTCACACAGCAAACTACCGGTCTTGTTCAGTTCCAATGATCCTGCTGTCTTGTTAATCCACAAATAAGGCTTTCTTTTTCCATGTCAACCCCCTGCACCTAGCTCGCCTTCTGTTAAACACCCCACCATCCATATCCTGTCCTTAGTACTGCCTGGGGCTACATATGATCTTGCAGTCTCATGAAGAGAATTATCTCACCTCAGATTGTAATCTTGTGCCTCAGAGAGTTGTGCACACCTATACTGATATGCATCATCAGCTGGCACTGTTAAAAAATGCCTTCCAAATCACTCTCCAGTCCACATTCTCAATGTTTGACTTCTTCTCCCACAGTAATCATTGAGTGGATCACCACTCTTCTGCACAGTGAAGGTAGTATGTTCAGTTCCCTGTTGTGTTTTGTCGCTACCTCATTAACCAACAACTAGGTCTTCATGGAGGGCCAAGCAATAAGCATCATGACCCACCAGAAAAACTGCTGTTCATGCCCTCATAAGGGCTTCACTTACAATGGATAACAATATTATTAGCAGGAGAGGCATACTAATACCTTAAGTGAATCCACCTGACTTCCAGTGTCAGTCTACTCCTTTACCTGTGATCTGCAGAACCCCACAGGACAGCTCCCAGCAATTCTTCTCCAGTACTCTTCTGTGCTCTACTCCATAATGCGAGTTGACTGGCTACCACCCTTCCAAATCTTGAATGAGCTATACACAACTCCCTCAATACTGTCCTAACAAACGTCAACATCCCACCCACCCCCACACCCAAGGGTAATTTCCCTACACTGAATTCAAGTAACAGTTTAGGTGCAGCCCTGCCACTCTGAGTATTTGTCATCGCTGGCTACTCTCATCCACAGTCAGGTAGTGATCACGATGCTGGCAGCCCCACATTTCAGATCTCACAGTGATCTGCTTAGCATCCTCCTTCACGTCTTCAACTAACCTGAATATAGCTGTACCCTGCTGGAATGGCCTCTTCAGTCCCTTTCTGGCATTCATTCTTCTCACTTGCTCCCCACACCAAAAACTGGTGAGTTCACTACCTTTCTGCATCATGAATGTGTTTGGTCCAGTCTCCCATGTTATATTTACACATTAATAATAAACATGATCTTCTGGTAAGCCAGACTGGTAGCAGCATGGTGCAAGTGGAAAAATAGGCTTTCCTACCCATACAAGATCTAGGCCACCTATGATTAGGCACTATTATAAGACATGCATAATGATGTGCACTCCCATCATTTAATAGTGCCTAATCAAAGGTAGCCTGGATCTTTCAAAGATAGGAAAGCCCATCATTCTCCTTGTGTGCTGCTGCTATGAGCCTGACTTACTGCAAAGATATGTTTATATTTGATATGTCAAAATAAAACGGGGACTGTACTACTTGCATTCATTATGCAGAAGGGTGATGAGCTCACCAGTTTTCAGTGTGAAGAGGAATAGTGAAGAATGAATACCAGAGGGGGACTGAGAAGGCCACTCTTGCAAGGTACTGCTATATTCAGGGAAGGGGAAGACAAAAGGAGAGAAATATGAGAAGATTACTGTGAGAAATAAGATGTGGGGCTGCCAGCACCTTGATCACTACCTGACCCCGTTGTCCTGGCCAACATTCCCCTTCCCATAAAACCAGTTTGTGCAATTGTCCAAGGCTGTGTGTGGATATTTATGTATGAAATGGCTGCCACTACATGTTCAGTCACTTCACTACCAGTCTAGTATTGCTTGTAAAGCACTTTGGGATACAATGTGTATGAAAACCATTATATAAATGCTGATTCTTGTTACTATTATTATTATTTCCCATGGAAAAGAAGACAACACAAGTATATATTTGAGTTTCAAGAAAGTATGAACTCTAACACTGGACTGCACAAGAACTTTGCTACAAAAAAGTGGTAGCTCTAGGGGGTGGTGAAGGGTGTGACTGCACTCCCCCTTCCAATATAGTAACATACTTGCTTGCTGCTGCTGCATTTCACTTTGTTGAAGAAGTCTGATTTATAGATTGTGCAAATGTTTACATTCAAACTATGGATTACATTTGTAGGTTCTGTCAAAAACATACTAGAAAAGAATAATAGCAAAAAATATAAAGGTTTAATAAAAATGTTAAAAAGTGCATATTAAGCATGTACACCACCCCAGCACCCTCATTGTAGCATCCTGGATCCACCATAACCACTAGACCACCAGGTTACTCAAGATTTGTACTGCCCTGTGGTTTGACACAGAGAAAGTTGGTTGGATTAAAACACATTTTCAGCATGTTAAAGTACACATAATGAACTGAACTATAGCCTAACAAGTGCATTATACAAAATAATGCACATGGATTTGACCATTTGGGTGAAACAATTCTATACAAAGGGAAAAAATAACTAGTTAGCACTATAGAGATCCATATAGCTCTCTGACTTTGGCTCCAGTGATGTCATCACATAACGCATTTTGCAGCCATTTTAGGAAGCAGGTAAGACAGTTTTTTGAAATTGGAAGGCTGATTTTACAATTTTCAAATGCTCTGGAATAACATTTAGGTAAATTATATAAATACAGTTTTAGCATTAATGAATACAGCAGCCTTTCCTTTAGTCACCTACAGAGTCAGAGTTTTGAGTAGTTTGTTGTCAAAATGTTGTTTAGGTATCCTTTAAAGATTCAATTGAAAAGCTGGACAACGGTCTACAGGCATTGAAAAATGGGAAGTTTATAAGAGATAAAGAATATTATGAGAACAATAGAAATGTTTCTTGTAAAAAGGCAACAAAGGTGGAACAATACTTAAAAGAAACCACAGGGTAGCCTTTAATTTCAGCACAGATACAAGTGGTATGAATTAGAAAGTATTGAAAATCCCCAGGCTTTTTTAGAAGAGGAAAGGTTACAAGAATAATCCCCACTCCCTTCTGAGGCAAAGTGCCAGAAAGAAAAAGTACCAGGGTCCCAGAGGCAGGCAGATTTAAGAAAGATAGTACATGGGCACAAGACAAGGATGGGCGAGAGAGGAAGACAAGGAAGTTTTAACAACAGGAGTCAAGAGTCAGCACAAGCAGAGAGACAGCAATATCAGAACCACCACAAAGGGCAGGAGAGATAGTGAAGGCAATATTAACCCATCAGAAGTGATACATTTATCACAATATGAAATAATAGATGCTGAACAGTCCTTGTTTAACAAGGGTCTATTGTCTGTTCCAACAATGCCTATTAATAATTTTCAAACAGTAACATAATTGCATATAGCATGCTGTAATTTAAGCTTAAAGTCCTTTTTCAATAATAAAAACTCACTATGGGCTTCACAGAATCTACTGATAAAAGTTAAGTTAAGAATAAGCAACAGCTGATGCAGACGTGAATCCCACAGAAATAGAGATGGGACAACTCAGAAAAGGATATACTCCCCCCAAGCTTGGCCATACTGACCTTCCAAGATTTGGTGAAAAGAGACTTAGATGAATTATTAAAAAAACTTGCCAACACTGAATTTACAAAAGAAGAGAAAACAGCACTGAAAACCTTGCAACAGGACCAGTCTCTGGTAATTAGAAATGCAGACAAAGGAGGAAATGTTGTTTTGATGGACATACATAGTTATGAAGGAAAAGTTCAAAGACAGCAAAGTAATGACTCAACAATGGAGTTTAGGTGAAATATAGATGAAACCATTAAGCAAGCATATAATCAAGGACACATAGAAAAATGAGTTTTTAACCACAGAACATCCAGTAAGAGCAACCTTCCATGTAGTACCTAAAATACATAAGTCATTGGTAGACCCCCCGGGGTAGCCTGATAGTGAGTGACATAAGGTAACTTATGGAGCCATTGTTGCAATTCATAGAGGCATACATAAGGCCTTATATCACTTCATGGAGGTCATACTTAGGGGGGAGGGGCACTAAAGATGTCCTGAAAATTATGGAAGACATTGTAGTGAACAGGGACTGTTATCTTGTGACCCTAAATATAGAGTCCCTATACACAAACATTCCCCATGAGGAAGCCTTCGACGCAATAGCATTTTTTGTTATTCAAAGACATCCAGATGCTACCCTCTACTGCATTTCTTTTGAAATTAAAAGAATTTGTTCTGAAATGTAATGTTTTCACTTTTAAGGAACAATTGTATATTCAGTCAAAGGGGACAGCAATGGGCGCTACATGTGCTCCCTCATTAGCAAATCTATATGTAGGGGTATAGGAACAAAGACAGCTATGACAGAGAAGCCAATCCTTATTATGAGAAACTGTCCCTTTGGTGTAGTTTTATTGATAATATAGCAGCGATATCCTCCGGGATAACCTATGCCTCAGGGCATTTGCTCTGGGGTTCTTTTGTAGTTCTTTTCTTTCTCTATTTTGGGGTCCCCATGACCCAAACAAATAACATACCCCTTAAGGGGTGGCTGGCTCCCTCTCCCTGGGCTAAGATACAGATATGGCACACTGATGAGTCCAAATGAGGACAAAACACGTGTATGTGTCTGCTGTTCTTAGCCTTTACTGATTGCACTGTGAGGCCTTTTGGCACCATGCAATTCCACTTAAAGTAGAGCCAGTCCAAATTCTTTCATGGGGATTTGCATATGTTTTCCATGATGCTTTGCGTTATTGGGGTATGTGCAATTGTGTTTCTTTTAAAACTTGACTGTATAGCCAATATCCTCTGTGTTAACCCATGCCTCAGGGCATTTGCTCTGGGGTTCTTTTGTATCAGCAGTGTGACATAGGGACCTGACAGAGCAGGAGAATTTTGAAGCATGCCTGCACAGTACAAATCTGAACTTATGGTTCACTTACATAGTGAGTACAGAATAGTGTGAGTTTTCTTGATTTAAAAGTGACCAAACATGACAATGGGACAGGTATTTAAGACCTTTTTTATAATTATATTTTTATTTATTTATTTTATTCTAGGATTACAAGTACCTTTGAGCCAAGGCTTTTTTTACAGAGGTTCCATGTCAGTTGGGGAAACAGTACAAACATGAACAAAAATTGAAATAGGCAATTCAAGCAGTTGAATACGTACTGTACATTTGTAGGGAGGTAGGCACGGGACAGAAATTTGAAAACAATGCAGAGCATGGGATTCTAAAACAGTCTCAGGCAGTTGAATACAGACACATTGAGGGAAGGAAGGTACCAGGGCAGGGTTAACAGGAAAAGTTGAGAGATTGAGGGGACAACAGAAACAGAGGAGCAGCCGAGGGCATTGTCAGGTTTCAAGAAAGTGCTAAAGTCAGGGAGGGAGGGAGGGAGGGGTGAGGAGGGAAGAGTTTGGGGAACAGGGAGAGGTATATTGTATTCATTTTAGAAAAATTGCAAAAATACAG
This sequence comes from Neoceratodus forsteri, assembly GCA_016271365.2. Taxonomy (NCBI): domain Eukaryota; kingdom Metazoa; phylum Chordata; order Ceratodontiformes; family Ceratodontidae; genus Neoceratodus; species Neoceratodus forsteri. The sequence goes on along the minus strand of CM057454.1, from coordinate 690,072,924 downwards.
CATATCCAATCAAGGAACACCCCACATTTTACATCAAATACTAGACAGAATAACAGAATCCCAAGCTTTTTCCATGAATGGAGAGGCTAGCATTAAATATATTTCAACATAATATGTATCCAGCAATGTGGAACTGTAGCCCAAGAACTCATGGCAAACATGCTAAAATTAAAGTTCAAAAAAGTGTAATTTTAGTCCTGTGCCCAGTTGGACTACAGGAGCCATAAAAAACATAGAGGATAATGTATGGTTTGCAATCTATAACAAGCATGTGTAACCATCTCGAGGTTGACACAGTGACAGTTTAAACCTTGAGAGTGCAGCTAGAGAGGATTTGGTTGCCATGCCAACCTTGAGATGGTTACACTCGCTTAGCATAGATCCCAGACCATACATTCTCTTTTATAGTGTATGGTCCACAATAAAAAAGGAGAAGTTAGTCTGCACTCACTTTTGTACTGAGACGCTCTCTTTCTGGGTCATTTTTCACTGCCACAGCTGTTTCGGGAAGAGAGAGGATCGCAGACTGCACATGTGCGAACAGGCTTCAGCCTGTGAAATGACACATATGCACGATCACATTATATGTTGTCATGCTGCAGTAGCTACGTATCTTGTGCAGCTCAACAGCTGCAGTGACATAGCTACTGCAGCACAACAAACCTATTCAATGGATGGATTTCCATCCCTAACAACATTCCACCATACACTATAACAAGGCTAAAACAATATAAACAGTAACTTTAGCTGATCCCAGCTCCTTAGAGTGAAACAACACCAACACTTAATAACAGGCACAGTTGCACCTGAAAATACCTAATATTAGCTAAGATGGTAATGATATTGTTTCTAAAGAATACGTAACTGACATGCAGAGTAGATGGGGCCCTAACAACTGAAGCTACATGTCATAACAGAATTAGAACTAGACATAGTAGCCATACCTGAAGAAATAGGAGTAAGTTGCTAGACCAGCCCGGTTCCCCCAAAGGAGAAATCCATTAATATTAGAAAAACTGTATTCACCGCTGTGATGCAGTGCTAAAAGATGACCAAACTTTAAATTCTTTAAATACATACATAAGGGAGAACAATATTAACAACTATAAGTCTCAGCAGGGAGAAAGAAAGTCCTAGAACACACAAATGGAGCAAAGCCTCCAAGCCAGAGGAAGGCAGTCCAGACTCTCATGTATCTGTGTCTTCCTTGTCTGCTGTTGCAGAACACATGGCTTTCATAGAGGCTGTCATTTTTGAGGCCCATTTTGCCATGTTGGCTGGGTCAGTAGAAATATATACTTTGCTGTTGTGGATTATCTGATGTTTGGCAGGGAACTGGATGTTATAGGGTATGTTAAGGTTCTTTAGTGTTGTGCAAACCCAGTTGAATTTCTTTCTGCATAGCCTGGTTGATTAGAAGATATCTGGAAAGATACGTACTTAGCCTCTTCTACCCTCAGTGGCCCAAAACACTTTGCAAGGCTTAAGAATTTGTCTCTGGTGCCCACGTTATCCAGCACCACCATCATGACTCTGGAGAACTCCTCTGGTTGCTTTGCTCTACTGTATGTGGGATATGGTAGGCTTTCATAATCAGAAAGTCCAAATCAGGCACCTGAGCCTGAAATTGATTTTCGAGCCAATCGTTAAGAAACAGCAAAGCATGGTCTCCTTCCTACCCCTACAGCAAACCAAGTAGCCTCACATTCTGACTCCGTATTTGATTTTACAATATTTTGAAATGGTTAGACGTGTGCTGTATTTCCTTAGCCTGTTGCACCATTGCACTTTTACAAGTGCTCGAATGCTGCTTCAAATCTTCCATTTGTCCCTGTACAGCATTGACTGCTTTTTCTACTGTAGCAATGCACCCATAAGGATATCTAACTAATTATTCATGGAGGTAGATGAATTAATTGCTACATTTTCTGGCCTAGGGTTTGAAGAGTCTCCTCCATGCTATCTCCCTCAGCTGTGTCACTATGTGTTGAGCAGGTGCTCGGACCTGCTACTGATCCCTTTCCACTGTCCTTTTTAGAGTCTGCTGAAGGCTGATTTCTTTGAGACTTTCCCATAGTGCCCACTGAGTCATCCTTTTCTCTCCCAAACAAGATAAATTGTTTAGACTAAATATGACCAACAAATAGAAAGTATTTAAAGTTTGAAATTTGCAATCTATGGAGCTGAGCTACTATGCAACTTAGCTCAGGCTCCACAGCAGTCCCAGTATTTCAGATGTTTATAGAAAAGACACAGACTACAACACATTGTTGCAGGCATCAATTTAAAACATGGGCAGACTGGGTGGGTCCAGCAGCCCTTGTCTGCTGACACATTCTATGTTTCTATGTCACCCACAAAACATGACGGGTAGTAAGGTAAACACTGAGGTACAGTGCTCAACAGAGGGCAGGACAGGGGTAAATGGAAAAATAGACAAGGGTAAAAAGAGCAGGCATGGGGGGAAAAAGGATAAAGCCAACATTAAATGGAGGGCAATGAGTACCAATGCCCATAGTCTGGGAAACAAGCTTCCTGAGCTAGTAGCCTTGATGGAAGATGAACACTTGGATATTGTGGCAGTCACAGAAACATGGTACACGGGGAACCATGACTGGGATGTCAACATACCGGGTACACAGTCTACAGAAGGGACAGGGAGGGGAAAAGAGGATGTGGAGTAGCTCTATACATAAGGGAAGGGATCAAAGCTACAGAACAAAAAGTAAAGGGGGAGGACAAGAGGCACTCTGGGTCACCTTGGAGACAGGGAATGGCATCACAATCTGCACAGGGGTTATATACAGACCCCCCTCTCAAGGGGAGGAAATGGACAAGAAAATGATAGAGGACATTCTCAAATTGGCTGAAAAAGGGGAGATGCTGTTAATGGGGGACCTGAATATGCAAGATGTTAACTGGATGACATGTACTGCAGCCACATCCAAGAGCAGGGTCATTCTTGATGCACTGCAGGGGGCAGGCCTTAGACAGCTAGTGTTGGAACCCACTCGAGAGGAAGCAATACTAGACCTGGTACTCTCAAATGGAGAGAGGATCACAAATTTAGAAGTCAGTAGACATCTGGGAACAAGCAACCACTGCACAGTGTGCTTCACAATATGCACAACCATGGAAACAAGCCATACAAAAACAAGCATACTGGACTTTAGAAGGGCTGACTTTGGCAAAATGGGTGAATACCTGAGGAATACACTACCAAATGGCCAAAAAGGAGGGGTGGAAGAACAATGGAGAAAAATCAGAACTGCCATCATAGAGGCAACAAGCCTTTGTGTGAAACAGATAAAGAAAACAAAGCGGAGTAAAAAACCACTATGGTTCTCAAAAGAGGTGGCAGGGAAGGTTAAGGAGAAAAAGGCTGCATTCAAAAAGTATAAGGCATCACAGAAGGAGCACGACAGGGAACTGTATCAATTAAAGCAGAAAGAAGTGGGGAAGGCAGTCAGAATAGCAAAAGCCCAAACCGAGGAAAAACAGCCAATTCAGTTAAGAAGGGGGATAAAACCTTTTATAGGTACATTAGGGAGCATAGAAAGGTTAAGGGAGGAATAGTGAAGATTAATAAGGGAGAGGGGAGGTGGGCAGAGGGAGACAGTGAAAAGGCAGAGATACTGAATGAATACTTTTGCTCAGTATTCACAAAAGAAGATGAGGAGGAGTTACCTAAACCAGACAATAGAAGCACTCTGGGTAGTGGGGTTGACACCAGTCTATTTACAGAAGAAAGAGTCCTGAAAGAACTCCTTAAACTCAAGGTGGACAAAACAATGGGGCCTGATGGGATTCACCCCAGAATCCTAAAAGAACTAAGGGAGGACCTAGTGACACCACTGACCACACTTTTAACAAATCATGGGAGGATGGGGTGGTACCTGAGGACTGGAGGAGGGCAGATGTGATTGCCCTTCACAAAAGTGGGAGCAAGGCAGAAGCAGGAAACTACAAACCTGAAAGTTTGACCTCAGTGGTAGGGAAAATGATGGAATCACTTCTGAAAGAAAGAATTGTTGAGTACCTAGAGGCCAGCGGGGCACAGGACCCAAAGCAGCATGGATTTACAGCAGGAAGGTCATGTCAGACTAATCTAATAGATTTCTTTGACTGGGTGACCAAAGTAATAGACCAGGGAGGGGCTGGGGATATGGCCTACCTAGACTTTAGCAAGGCATTTGACATAGTCCCACAAAGATTAATAATCAAGTTAGCCAGCTTGGGAGTGGGTCCCAGGGTGGTAGCCTGGGTTGCAAACTGGCTGCACAACAGGACACAGAAGGTAATAGTGAGTGGAACACATTACAAAGAAAGGGGGGGTCACTAGTGGAGTACCTCAGGGCTCAGTACTAGGTCCAGTCCTCTTTAACATCTTTATAGGTGACATTGCAGAGTTGATACACAAGGGGGGGTAGAAAGGATGAGAAGGGACTTGGCAAGGTTGGAGGAATGGTCAGACATATGGCAACTTAGATTCAATGCAAAGAAGTGCAAAGTAATGCACCTGGGAAACAAAAACCCAGAAGAAGAGTACACAATAGCAGGGGAGGTACTAACAACAACAAAAATGGAATGGGACTTGGGGGTAGTCATATCAGACGATCTACAGGTGGGTAAGCAATGTGAGAAGTCAGTAAGGAGAGCCAGGGGGATACTGGGATGCATAGGAAGGGGCATCACAAGTAGAAAAAGGGAAGTGGTTATCCCTCTGTACAGACAGTTGGTGAGACCCCATCTGGAGTACAGTATGCAGTTTTGGAGACCGCTTCTACGCAAGGACATAGACAGGATGGAAGCAGTCCAGAGGAGGGCAACTAAAATGGTGCAGAGTCTGCATCAGAAATCATATGAAGAGAGACTGAGAGAGCTTAATATGTATACCCTTGATGAAAGGAGGGACAGGGGGGACACGATAGAAATGTTCAAGTACCTCAAGGGAATCAACAAAGTCAAGGACGGTAGCATCTTTCAGAAAAAGAGATGTGTAAGAACAAGGGGACACAATTTAAAGATAGAGGGGGACGGCTCAGGGGTAATGTGAGGAAATCTTTTCACGGACAGAGTGGTGGATCGTGGAACTGCCTTCCTGGGGAGGTTGTTGGGGCTAAAACAGTGGGGGAATTCAAACATGCATGGGACAGACACAAGGCAATTGTAGTGGGGGGTGGCAGGAAGTAGGCTGTTGTTAACTAGAATCTGCAGCTTATCCAGTAGGTAGGGAAATGGGCAGACTGGGTGGGCCAAGTGGTCCTTATCTGCCGTCAAAGTCTATGTTTCTATGTTTCTATACTGTCTCAAATATTCCAAAGGGACAGTTTCTCATTGAAAAGGAACTGTGGCAATGATGCACTCTTCCACAAGGGGCAGTAGACCGAGAAACCAGATTTATGAAGAGGGAGTATGGCCATGAATTAGTGAGAGAAGCTAGGGAGTTTGCAGAAATGCAAAACAGAGATTATCTGATTTTGGGGTACAATAGAAAGGAGAGGAATGAAAATCAGTTAAATTTTGTCACCTAATTTTCAGCAAATGCTGGGTACTTTGAAAAAATTATTAAAAAACATTGGCATGTGCTGGAAATGACAGGGGACTAGCAGAAGTGGTTAAAGATCCCTACCCAAAGATGGCATTCAGAAGGGCAACCAATATTAAAGATGTACTGATCGATAACCATCATAGGGAAGTGCAATCCAAATCATGCCTGGAAAAGGATCTGAAAAGCTGCTTCCAGTGCAAAATGGTATGGCATGGTATGATATGGTATGGCATGATATGGTACGGCATGGTATGGCACAGCACAGCACAACATGGCATGGCTTGTCATGTCATGGCATGGCATACCATAGCACAGCATAATATAGCATAGTAAGCATAGAAAGTATAGTACAGTATAGGCAAGGCAATTTTATTAGGTTCCACTTATACAGGGTGCTGGCGGCAGTGCACCCGGTCATTAGGGTGCCACGTCCCAATGTCACTGTTCCCTCTTTTTGCAGGAGGCTGTGCTTCCTGTACCACCCATGAGGGAAGCTATGCCCCCCCCACACCCTCCTGATTTCTAAATATTCTAATTCTGGGAGGGGCGGACCTCGGACAGGGGGTGGCACATTCCACAATGTGGCACCCTAATGACGGGTGCACTGCCGCCGGTGCACAAATGGCTGGAAAGGATTTTATTATATGGCACCCAATCACAGAGGCTATGCATGCCTCACAATATACACTGCAGATTAATGTATCATGTATAGTACAGTACAGTACAGTGTAGTACAGTACAGTACAGTATAGTATAGTATAGGCAGTTTTATTTATATGGCTCCCAATCCCAGCTGCTCTAGGCACCTCACAATATACAAAACAGGTTCATATATAATGTGTAGTGTAGTGTAGGATAGGATAGGATAGGATAGGATAGGATGCAAGCAATAGATACTCTAACGTGTGGGTTAGGCTGAGACAACCAACCACCCAGGGGTGTAGTGAGGCCCAATTCAACAGGCGGAGGAGGGCTTTACAGCCCCTGGAAGGGCAGTTATCTCAGTCTAACAAACACCCTAGCATGTCTTATTGCAGTAATAAAATGTGAACACTGAGAAAAGATTTTAATAAAAAATGGCAAATATTTTTGTTAAAAACAGGTATTTCTTTTGTTAAAAGTAACTAGTAAAACATAGTCCCTCACCATCTGTCAATTACCTGTCTATCTACACATTCAATAGATGGAATGTTTGTTTGTTTGTTTGTTATGGAATACAGGAATTCAAACTTTTGCAGAATTCCTTTAGCACAATGTTCATCCTCTCACATGTAACAGAGGGCCTTATAAGGATCCATGGTCTCTAGCAGTGGTTAATACTGCACCAAAAACATTTACTTGTCATGTCAGTTGCAGGATTTCCAAAATCAGAGAAAGGAAATGTGTCCAGGAAGAGACAGGCCAACCACGTGAGCCTATTACTCAGTGGTTAGAACACCAGGATGGATGGTATTCTGGGGGTCTGGGTTTAATTTGCAATAGGTCACATTATTTCTTTCTCACTACAGTTTTTGACCTGTGGCAGAGTAAAGAGCAGAGATTGACCTGGCAAGCTTATAAAGATAGGAGGGGATTTGTCATGGTAACCAAAAAAAATACACTACTAGGGATTAAATGTACAATTAGTATATCCTTTTTTTATTGGTTTACGTCTGTAAGAAGGGGATCATGAGAGGAAATAATTTTTATTTATTTATTGAAATTTAAGGGAGTTTTACTTTTTAGGGTCTTGTTGAAGGGTTTCAGTAAGAGTAAAGGCAGCAGCCATGTTTGTGATGGCAATCATTGTCAAGTGAAATAGGTCATGAATTTTGTATGTGATTTACACAAATTACAAGTCCCATTGGAACTTTTTCATACCTGGGCATTAGGATGAGGTAAATGTATGGGTGGCAGGCACTATCAGACAATCAGATGGCAGAATTCTTCTTGTCCATTTTATTGAACTTTGAGCTTCCAGCACTCCCAGCTGAGGCCTAAAGGAGATGCTGGACCTTGGGGATAGCCTGGAGAAGGCGGTCCAGAGGGGGCTACAACTGGGTGGCTGCTGGAGTGTCGGGGATTCGAGTGGTAGGGGCAAGGAGACACCCTAGGTTGAAATGGGAAATTGAAAGAGGGTTGCCATGTTTTGTTCCCATACCCAAGGGCTCCACCTTAGTGGGTGGGCAGATGATGGGCCCAGCTACCTCACTTCATCCTACTTGGGTGGTGTTATGCAATGCCAGGTCAATGAGGAACAAGACTGTCATTATGGTGGACTTGATATCCTTGGTCGACCTGGCTTGCATCACTGTCTTGGATAAAAATGCTGCTCCCATTTTGGAGGCAGCAGTTCCAGCCGGGTACTCTGTGATACACACCCCAAGAGAGGATCACAGGGGCTGGGGGGTGGCCATTTGTTTTAAGTCTAACTTGAACGTCACAGTGCTAAACGTAGGTCTTACATGGTCTTTTGAATGTGTGGCCACCTGGGGAAGTGTGGATGCGAGTTTCAGGGTTCGCTTGCACTATCTTCCCCGGGAGTGGGTGGGGACTTTTTGAGGGAGGTGGAGGAGTTCATCACTGGCCTGGTGCTGGAGTTCCCCAGGTGGTTGATCCTGGGGGACTTCAATGCATGGGTTGCCGATAGGCTCTCAAAATTTGGAAGTGACCTCCTGAAGAGCATGGAGGTCCTGGACCTGACACAACATGTAACATCGGTAACACACTCAGGCGGCCACGCATTGGACTTAGCTTTTTCAATTGGTCTAAACCTTATTGACCTCCATGTTGATCTGGTGGGTTGGTCAGATCATAGCACCATGGGGTTCTTGTTTAGTGGCCCCCCTTCCCCGATGGACCTGCCCCTGTGGAGTTGGTCCGGTACAGCTCATTCAGAGGAGTTTCCTCTGTGGGACTGTCAGCGGTACTGGACCTATAGAGAGTGGGGGCAGTTTGTGCGATTGGGCCAGAGGAAGCAGTGGTGGCCTGTAACGGGGCTGTGACTGCGGCCTTTAACTCAATCACACCCATTCATGTCCACCCCTTGTCTACTTGCCGGAGATCCCTCTGGTATGATGAGGAACTCTGGAGTTTAAAGACTAAGGGGTGGAGGTTAGAGAGATGCAACAGGAGATCTGGCTGGATGGGGACAAATTGGCCCTAAGGTCACATTACGCTGACTATCAGGGTGCAATCTCCTGAAAGAAGGAGGAGTTTCTGTCTAGGGACAGGTTCCACCTTAATTTGGAGGGGAAGGAAATCCTAAAGCTCAAACTAGCCGGGTTCATCAGTGAAAGGTGGGGTTTAAACTTGTGAAGGGAGAGGGATCAAAAAAGGGGTAGTGCCAGCAGATATGATAAATGAGGGACATGGTCGCCACTCCTCTAGGGGGCTAGGAAGATATGGAACTGGGTCACCAGGTAGGGTGCAGGAGCTGAGAAATGGGAGCTCTAGGGGGAGAAAGGAGAGAAAGTAAAAGGGGTGGAGAGTGGTCCTGATAAATGCCAGAAGCTTAGGAAATAAAATGCCTGAGCTCCAGGCGATGCTAGTTGAGGGGGAGGTAGATGTGGCAGCAGTCACTGAGACCTGGGCCACTCAAGGACACGAGTGGGACCTAAATCTGGAGGGCTACACTATGTTCAGAAAAGATAGGGGGGAGGGAAGGGGTGGTGGTGTAGCACTGTTAGTCAGAAATGGTGTGGGTATTGGAGGGGTAGAGGAGGCAGAGGGGAATGTGGAGGCTATTTGGGTCACCTTGCTGATGCAAGGGGGTAAGAGAGTAAAGGTCAGAGTGTTATACAGACCACCAGCACTGGTGTAGGTCCTAGAAGAAAGTTTGGTGGCAAATCTCGAGGAACACTGTAGATTAAGTAAGGGAAGGATAATAGTAATGGGGGACCTCAACATGCCAGGAACAGACTGGGGGACTATGACATCACCAATGGCCAGAGAGCAGAGGTTGCTGGATGTCTTCCAGGATGCGTTTCTGACACAACAGGTGGGTGAGCCAACTAGGGACGCCCAGACACTGGACGTGGTCCTGGTGGACAGTGATCAGATTAGGGGCCTAGAGGTGAGGGACCCATTGGCTGGGAGTGATCACGCCACAGTCTGGTTCTTCCTGGACCTGGGGGGGGAGGAAAGCCAAACAAGGATGGTAGTGACCGACTTTAGGGGTGCAGACTTCAGGGAGATGGTAAGGATCCTTAAAAGATCATCTAGACAGGATATGGCCAGATATAGATGCTGACAGTAGGTGGGGGATCATTAGGAGGGGAATACAGGAGGTTAACAGATCCTGCACAAGGGAAAGGTGTAAGTTCGGTAAGGCCAGAAAACCCTGCTCGTGGACTCAGGTGCTTGAAGTGGTCAAGGAGTGAAAGGGATCAGGAGGAATATGAGCTGACAGCCAAGAGAGTCACCAGGGTGGTGAGAGTAGCTAAGACAAAAAAGGAGCAGTTCTTGGCCAGTGGGATCCGGAGGGGGGACAAGGGGTTCTTTAGATACATAGGGGAAAATAGGAAAGTAAGGGGGCAGATCAGCAAGATAAGGGTAGGGGATGGTTGGGCACAAGAGGCGGAGGAACAGGCAGACGTCCTAAATGAGTACTTTGCCTCAGTTTATACCAGGGGGAATGGAGGGGCTATGTCTTGCGAGGGGAGTGGGGGCAAACTGGAGCAAGGGGTGATACCGTTAGAGACCAAGATCCCTGATGGGTCTGGGGAAAGGGAGTGGCTGCCACAGACAGGTGGGGGCCCAGCAGTGCATGGTGAAAAAGGGGAGGACGAGGCTGAAATCCCAGTAGAGAGAGTAAGGGAAGCCCTCAGGTCCCTTCAGACGGAGAAAGCACCTGGGCCAGATGAGATACATCCCAGGGTGCTGAGAGAACTGGCACATGTCCTGGCAGTCTCTCCAGCAGAGCTTTTCAACATCTCTCTGAGGACTGAGTGGGTGCCCCAAGACTGGAGGGTGGCCCATGTTATGCCGATCCACAAGGGAGGATTAAGAGAGGAGGCAGGAAATTACAGGCCCGTTAGCCTGACATCGGTGGTCAGCAAGGTGATGGGGGGTATTGTCAAGGAAAGGCTAGGGGTGTTACTGGAGCAAACTGGGTACTTGGATGATGGGCAGCATGGCTTTGTCATGGGAAGGTTGTGCCAGACAAATCTTGTTGAATTCTATGACTGGGTGATGAGGGCCCTGGACCAGGGTAGGCCAGTGGATGTCCTCTTTATGGATTTTAGCAAGCCCTTTGATTTGTACCCCACAGTGACCTGCTGGCTAAGCTGAAGGAAATGGGGGTAGGGAGACAGTTGCTAAGATGGATAGGAAATTGGCTCTCTGAGTGTACTCGGAAGGTGGTGGTTGGAGGGTTAGCCTCATCCCCAAGGTGGGTTACTAGTGGGGTTCCCAAGGGGTCAGTGCTGGGTCCACTCCTGTCCGATGCCTATATCTCAGACATCAGGAGGGGGATCAGGAGTGAGATGAGTCTCTTTGCAGATGACTCAAAACTAGGTACAGTGGTGGATTGGGAGGAGGGGAGGGTGGCCTTACAAGAGGACCTGGAGGCTCTGGAAAGGTGATTGGGAAAATGGAAATGAAAATTCAATGTGGGGAAGTGCAAGGTTCTGCACCTGGGAGTCAGAAATCCAGGCCAGGGGTATGCCCTGGGAGGAGACATGATTCAAGTCACGGAGGGTGAGAGGGACCTGGGGGTAGTGATAGATGTCAAAATGAAAAACTCGAAGACCTGTAGGAGGGCAGCGGCAAGGGCAAATAGGATGCTGGGATGCATCGCCTGGGTGATTACCTCCAGAAAGGCGGAAGTGATCCTTCCACTGTACAACTGCATGGTTAGGCCACACCTCGAGTATTGTGTACAATTTTGGAGACCACATATAAAAGAGGGACATTACACTCCTAGAGAGGGTCCAGAGGAGGGCAACCAAAATGATCTGGGGCCTGGGGGAGAGGACCTATGAGGAGAGGCTCAAGGAGCTCGACATGTACACCCTGGAGGAGAGGAGGGATGGGGGGACATGATAGAGGTATTTAAGTACATGAAAGGGATCAATAAGGGAGGCCCAGTCAGGGTGCTCCAAAGGAAGGAGGGTGGGGCAACAAGAGGTCACGGGTGTAAGCTGGAAGGGTGCAGGCTCAAAGGGGAGAGGAGGAGATGTTATTTCACTGAAAGGGTGGTGGAGCCATGGAATGCACTGCCCAGGGAGCTGGTAGAGATGGAGATTGTGGACGGGTTTAAGAGGGGATGGGACAGGTACAGGGGGAGGGTAAATCTGACCAGGCACAATACAGGTGGAACATCTGGAACAGGGGACAGTATAACCCATGGGGAAGGGGGGGACACCAAAATCGGCCCTCAGTGCGAGTGCTGAAAATCGAGCAGACTCAAGAGACCGTTAGGCCTATTCTGCTGGCATTTTAGTATGTTAGATTGCTGCAGTGAGGAGCAGACCAGCTCTGCTCTTCCGTATGGTAGATAGACTTTCACATCCTCTCTGTCACCACATGGGAGGAGCAGTTTCTAGCACTAGGTGTGAGGAGTTGGTTCTGTTCTTTGCCGACAAGGTGTCCTGTATCAGGACTGAGGTTTCCTCAAGTATCTCTCAAAAAAGGATGCAGAGTCCGGCCTGAGTTGTATCTAAACACTCCTCCTGTCTGGGCTGAGTTTGAGCTAGTTAGGGTGGAAAAGGTGATGGGGATAATTTCAAAGCTGTGGCTACATATTTTGATCTGGACCCAGGTCCGACCCACCTTGTGGTTGGATGTTTGAACCTGATAGGACCTGTGGTTGCTGAGGTTGTCTGGAGTTCATTGAGTAGTGGGGTCTTCCCAGTGTCCTTGAAAGAAGCTCTGGTTAGGCCCCCTTTAAAGAAGCCCTCTTTGGATCCAGACTGCCTCAGCAACTAAAGGCCTGTCTCAAACCTCCAGTTCTTATGGAAGGTTATAGAGAAAGTGGTGGCCGTTCAGCCTGAGAGACACCTCACAACGTCATTTACCTATAAACCTTTCCAGTCTGGGTTCCAGGTGGGGCATAGTATGGAGACCACCCTGGTAAGGGTGCTTAATGACAGGGACAGGAGAGCTCATACCATCTTGGTTCTCCTGGACCTTTATGTGGCATTTGACACCATGGACCATGAGGTGCTACTTGACTACCTGCAGTTCTGGTGTGGCCTGTCTGGCAATGTCATCACCTGGTTCAGGTCAAACCTGATGGACAGAGAGCAGAGGGTGAAAATGGGACTTGTCTCATCTAGCCGGAAGCCTCTGAACTGTGGAGTGCTGAAGGAGTCAGTCTTGTCGCCCTTACTGTTCACAGTGTACATGGTGCCATTGGGGGACATTATCAGGTGATATGGGTTGGGTTCACTGCTATGCAGATGATACCCAACTATACTTTTCCTGTCAGACTTCTTATTTAACAGCTGTCTTGAGGAAATCCAGTTGTGGATGACTCAAAACTAGTTTAGACTCAACCCAGACAAGACTGGGGTACTGGTGGTGGAGCCTGGTCATCGTGGAGGAGGGGAGAATGGGGGGGGTTGTCTCCTAATCTAGTACTGGGGGGAATTCCCCTTGTTCCATCTAGACAGGTGAAGGATTTGGGTGTGATCCTGGATGATGGCCTGACACATGATGCTCAGGTGTCGACCGTGGTTAAAACTGTTTTTTATCATCTCAGGAACATTGCCCGAATCTGAGCTCTGAGACCTCCTGGGGACCTGCCCACACTTTTGCATGGTTTCGTAACTTCCAGGCTGGATTACTGTAATGCCCTGTACCTTGGGTTATCTGGAGACAATCTCCACAGACTGCAGTTGGTGCAGAATACAGTGGCAAGACTTCTGACTGGGGTAAGGAGGTGTGAGCATATTACCCCGGTCCTCCACGGACTGCGCTGGTTGCCAGTCAGGTGGAGGATTGTCTTCAAGATAGGGCTCCTTACCTTTAAGACCCTAAATGATGGGGGTCCTGCCTATCTGCAAGATATTCTTGACCCTTACTGTCTGGTCTGGATGTTCCGTTCCACTGAGGGGGGCCTTCTGGGGGACCCCAGGGCTAGGTTGCAGCACTCAGGAGATAGAGCATTTGCAGTGGCTGCACCAACCCTGTGGAACTCCTTGCCTGACTACCTAAAGTGGGCCCCCTCGGTGGAAGCCTTTAAAAGGGGACTGAAAACATATTTGTTCAAACTGGCTTTTATAACATGAGTTTCCTGATAGAATTAAATTCTGTATTCATACTGATTTTATTATGTGTGTTTTGTGATTTTAAATAATACTGTATTGTGATTTTATTGTACAGTGCCCAGAGTCTCAGGAATTGGGCTCTTCATAAATAAAAATATCTACCTATGTATGTATAGTATAGTATAGTATAGTATAGTATAGTATAGTATAGTATAGTACAGTACAGTATAAGTAAACTATAAAGTTTTTTTTTCCAAGTGAAAAGACTTTTATGAGGAGCACTTACTGAAAGAATATGGATGTGCCCCACATTGCCAATTTCAGTACACCTTTGGTGTACCCACTAATTTGACTGAAGAGTGCATCACAACAGAAAGAACTTAGATTTTCAGTAACTGATAAATTATCAGGCTTGTCCAAACCTCCCCTGGAACAGGTCATGACCATCCATGGAATTGGGAAACACTGTTGTATATAAAAGGGCAGGAGGAAACCTGCCCTCTCTTTTGAAAAGATTCAGTGCTAGTGATGGTGGTGATGGGGGTGGTATGGAGGCAGGCGAGTATTATGACAAGACCTTTGGAATAATAGTCTTATTTGTTTTTTCTATAAAACCCTATCTCATCTAAAAACCGTGGCTTGGTTGAAAGGGTTATTCCAATCTGCTGGTGGCTGTCAGTTAAAAGATAAAGAAAATTTGTCTCATCATGAAAATAGAAAAATGCTAATCCTGCTTTTCAGTGTTTGCTTGATATTTACCGTTATTTTTTTTATGCCAATGAAAGTGCCAACGGCTGCAGAATTGAATTTTGTCTTTTGACAACATGGTGTACTCCAGCTCAAAGTTTTCCAAAGAACACTCAGCACAAATTACAAAGAAACAAAGTCATGCTACAGTATAAGAGAATGCTAAAAAAATCCAATGTTTTGAAACACTTTAATATCCTTGACATCTCAGCTGTTCTGTAACACTTGAACCCAAAAGAACACTTTGTTAGAGCCTTCTTTTTGACAAAAGGTTTTATCATCCCCATGGCCAGAGCTGGATAGGCTCCCTTTGGCTGCTGACCCCACTGGCCCTCCACTGGCCACCACCTCACCAGGACTTACCCACTGGCTGTATCACCCACAGATCCTCCCCATGGCAGAGCCAGGGGGAAGGGCCATCGTCTCCCCTAGAGAACACAATCCAGGTTTCCTGTCAGTGGTCCAGCCAATAGCTCGGGTAGGAAGCAAGTGCACAGTGCATCATTTCATTCATGCCAGCCCCACCATCATTTTCCACCTGTTTTTCTCCTTGGAGTCCACAGAGCTGGAGCACACACATCACTGCATGCCTGTGAAGCCATGCACACACCGCGGAATCCACCAGCTCCCCACTCTTCATGCTGGTTCTGACTCGCACTGCCACCAGGCCTCTACCTGATTGCAGTATAACAGCAGTGTTGACTAGCCCTCCCTGCTTGGAAGAGGAGAGCTATCCCTGGGATGTTCAACTACTCCCCCCTGGCCAACCCCCAGCAACCCCAAATCATTTCCAATCTTGGGTCTCCAGCCTGACAGGCAATAGCACTTCACCATGCCACTGGACTGGCTTTTATTAGAGTCTGTGTGTGCTGACAGCTACTGACAACACACTGGGAAGAAAATTCATATAGTAAAAGGATTTCCAGTGTCTGATGCACAAGCTTCAGATGAGTCATTAATTCACTTATGCATTCCATCACAGTGCTCAAAGTAAATGTGACTACACGCACCCAAAAATGCATTTCTCTAGTGCTCCAAGTTGTCACCGGGATGCACCCCAGCTAGGTACACAGGCATAGCTAAGAGCTGTAGCATCAGCATGGAATATCAGTGATACTATATAGGGATACTGGATCAATATAGCCTTTCAAGAAGAGTGCTGCAAGAACCATGCTGTGTAAAGCGCGAAAGCATTTAGAGCAACAGGGGTATAATAGCGATAGGGAATTACCGCTACCCCTATCGCTCTGCATTTAAACTGACAATGGATCAAGTTGCTCTGTGTGTGGTACCTGGTCGAGCCACTTCCGTGATGGAGTGGCTAAGGCATCAGCACAGCACAGCATTGGAGACCTGGGACCGCAGTTCATTTACCCTCAACCCCTTCCCAGGTCTTCTGGTGTTGCAACTTTTTTTTATTGTTAAGTAAGTTAATTTTCCCCCCTCCAGATTTTCTCCCCATCCTGAAGTCCATAACCCCCCAGAGTTGATTAAGTCCAGGGGGTGTGAATGGATGAAGCCTCCCACATAGGGAGGTGTGGGGGTGGAGCCCCCCCACAAAAACAACAAGCATTTGTCAATGCCGAATGTTTGCTTGCTGGCATTGGCATTGGTAGTGTAGAAGTTACAGAGCTGCATAACAGAAATGGCAGTGAAGTATTGAACTGAAGCCAGCCCCACCACTACCCTGCAGAGAGTGACAGACATTGGGGTGTGCCTTTGGGTCGTCAGGCATAACGGCCACTCCATTTCATCACACCTTACCCTGCAGACACTGACAAGTGTCACGGTGTGCATTGGGATCTTTGGCCCTTATGCGCACCCCATTCCATCAGGAAATACAGTGAGATGGGTGCGGTATAGGAGAATGGGGTGAACTTTGGGGCCGAAGAGTCCAAGGCATACCTCGATGCCTCTCACTGGCTGCAGGGTGTGGAATGGTATGAGCAATACAGGCAAGAATCCCAAGTCACACCCCTGAAGCCTGTCATTCTCTGCAGGGTGGGGTGTTATGGTTGAAACCCTAACACCTCAGGCATTCGTTGGTATTTTCACTCCAAATTTTGAACATGGTTTTTTTGTGACCACCACCTCATGAACAGTGGCAATATCAGTTTGTTAGCCGAAAGCTGCTTATGCACAGCGACTACGGCATTTAGCACCACAGGTGCAAAAACACATTCCGAACAGGATGTGAAAAATGACAGCTATACTGTTCATGGGGAGGTGTAAAAAATGGCAATGTTGCAAATCTGCAGTAAAAATATTGAAAAAACTGGTGAAGTCACCAGTGTGCATAGAAACTGTGCAACGCACACCCGTAATGTAATTAGTTTGCGAGATTTTTTACAGCAGATTGTCAACACAGGCATTTTGGGACCTCCGATCATGAACAGTGTCACTGTGATTTTCTTTATCTGTCTCGAACAATGATTTCCCACAGCGACCATGCATCTCTGCGCTGATAGTGTGAAAACACATTTCGGCCATGTTGTGAAAAATGACAGCTGTACTGTTCATAAGGAAGTGTGGAAAAATGCCACTGGTGAAAATCTGGACTGAAAATATTACAAAGTCATGAACTTACCATGGTGCGTGGAAACTGCGCAATGCTCACTCGTAACACAGTCATTTTATGGACTTTTGTCACTAAATTTTCAACATAGCCATTTTAAGACCTCTGCTCATGAACAGTGTAACTGTGATTTTCTTAATCTGTCCCAAACATTGCTTTTGCACACCAACTGCACCATTGTGCACTACATGTGCGGAAACACATTTTGGGTGACATGTGAAAAATGGCAGCTGTACTGTTCATAAGGAAGTGTAATAAAATGGCAATGTTGAAAATCTGGAGTGAAAATATGAAAATTCGCAAACTTACGAGCTTGCATTAGGAACTGCACTGCTACACTCATAAAACAGTCATTTCTAGAATTTTTCACCAAATTTCAACATAGCCATTTAAGACCTCTGCTCATGAACAGTGTCACTGTGGTTTTCTTAATGTGTCCCATACATTGATTTGAGTACACCGATTAGCCATTGTGCGCTACATGGGTGGAAACACGTTTTGGGCAAGATGTAAAAATGACAGCTGTACTGCTCATAGAAGGTGTGGTAAAATGGCAATGTTGAAATCTGGAGTGAAAATATTGAAAATTCATGAACTTGGCGTCGCGTGGGAACTGCATAATGCGCTTGTAAAACAGTCATTTTAGGAATTTTCCACCAAATTTTCAACATAGACTTTTGAGAGCCCACCTTATGAATAGTGGCAGTGTCATTTTGTTACTCAGTCTCAAAGGTGATTTTGTGCAGTGACTCGAAATTACCCTTAGGGCGATTAGCTTGACAGTGAGATCATTCATGAGAAGGGTCCCAAAAACCCATGTTAATTTGGTGCAAAATTCAAAAATGCCTGAGATATGCAGCAAAGCTGAAAAAACCCTATCTATCCCATTATACAGCTTACCGGCATTTCCTCAGTTCGCAGTCAGCTTTGAAGAGTGCAGACGTGTTCCCAGTCCACCAAAGATCGTCGCGCCAGAGTCCGGAGGTAAGTATGGGGGGGTGAGGAGGCAGGGTGCGCAGTGGGTGGGCGCAGGTGGGGACAGAGACACTGAGGGACCGTTTTGAAGTTTCAGGTGTTTTTAAAATGACAATGGCGAGGACGTTTGCCATGCTGGGTGGGCTCCCAGCATGGCACAGAGCAGCTGGTGGGGGCGTGGAGCCAGAGTTGGGCACCCCCGTGGCGATAGCATGTGTTGCCATGCTGGGGTGGGCTCCCAGTGTGGCACCCTATACTCTGGGGAGGAACCAGTGGAGCCAATGGGGATTGGGCACCCCCATCTGCTATACTGATGTGAGCCACGCTGGGGTGGGCACCCAGCATGGCATATAGAACTCTGTTTTGGGGCGCCCAGCACAGCCGGCTGAGGATGGAACCCCTCTGGCTACACAGTGTGTGTGTGGGAAGCTGAGCATGCGTACGAGTGTGTGTGTGTGTGTGTGTGTGTGTGTGTGTGTAGGGGAAGCGCGCATGAGCAGGTGATATCTTGTCACTGCTTACTGAAGTGTAGCTCCCCCTTTCAACTGTATGCCACTGCATTTTGGACTGGTCTTAGACAGCTCGAGCAGGCATTGGAGAACTGTGGCCATGCCTGCAAACACACTGCCTGAATTGGAAGAGGGCTGCCACACCTCCGAAAACTCGGATAATGGCACTATGTTTCTTGCATATGCGTGCAAGCAAACATAAAAATGGTCCATTAGTTTCTATGGTGTGCGCTGTGTTTGGGATGGTTCCTCTTTTAACCAATGTTATTCTGACAGATTTCATTTTGCCTGTGGCATTGATTGCCATGCAGTTATTGTTTCTGACATTATGACCCCGTGCCCTGCATAAGGATTCCATAGTCTCACACACTCAGACTCTTGAGACAGTGTGAAGGGTCAACACAGAGAATACTGGATGGGCAACTATGCACAACCAGTGTGTTCTGCCACAGAGGGGTTCTGATTCCCTCTGACCTTGAGAGTGACACTCGAGAGGTCCATGGGAATCAGAACCCTGAGGTGGCAGAACACACTGGTAAGCATAACATTGCTCATCCTGTGTTTTTTAGTGTATAGAATTATGTGAAATGTGTGCATTGTGTTTTTTTTTTTTTTTTCTCTTTCACAGTAAAACTAACTTGTGCAGTCTGTAGAGGATCTAGAATGCTGTTTTACCACAGAAGGGTACGATCACATTCCATAACCTTTGAACTGTGGTACAACAGCATTTTAACAAGGATGGAGTTCTATGTAGAACAATGCTCTACTTTATACTATTGTCCATTTCAAGTAGCTCCCCAACATGATTTGAATCTTCAGAATGTTGTTGTTTTACTCCCCAAATGTAATTAGCAGCTTAGGAGCCTATGTATTCCTCCCTCAGGCACAATAACCACACCAATTTATGTGTTAAATGGCAGCAGCCATACGTTTGCTTAAAATGTTGCTGAAATACAGGTTTGTGCATTATGTTCAGCAAGGAGTCTCATGCACTAAACCCCACCCCGTCAGTGTATATTCACTGCACCACTGAGGATTCCTTCTGTGAGGGTCCCCCCTAGCGGTGGTCTGACAGTAGCACCAGAGACCTCAGGTAAAAGGGAGGAGTCACAGTTATCTGTACCAGCTGTGACAATGTAACTTTCACCCCCTTCTCCACCACAGTTCAGGAGTGTGCTGTTCTGGACATTGTCTCTCCCCTTCTGGGTGCCAACTCAGGTCATCCTGTACTATTGCATGACCACCTATCATATGAGACTCCCCACCTGCCACCAGCTAGACTGATTTTGGAGCTGGCTTCCCAGCATGACACAGTAGGCACTCCTTTATTGCTCCCTGTCCTTGGAATATGACAAGACCTTCGTCCACCAGATGAACTCAAAAATAGACAAGGGCAAAAAGAGCAGGGATGGGGAAAAAAAGGATAATGCCAACATTAAATGGAGGGCAATGAGTACCAATGCCAGTAGTCTGGGAAACAAGCTTCCTGAGCTAGTAGCTTTGATGGAAGATGAACAATTGGATATTGTGGCAGTCACAGAAACATGGTACACGGAGAACCATCACTGGGATGTCAACATACCAGGGTACACAGTCTACAGAAGGGACAGGGAGGGAAAAAGAGGAGGTGGAGTAGCTCTATACATAAGGGAAGGGATCAAAGCTACAGAACTAAAAAGTAAAGGGGGAGGACAAGAGGCACTCTGGGTCACCTTGGAGACAGGGAATGGCATTACAATCTGCACAGGGGTTATATACAGACCCCCATCTCAAGGGGAGGAAATGGACAAGAACATAATAGAGGAGATTCTCAAAATGGCTGAAAAAGGGGAGATACTGTTGATGGGGGACCTGAATATGCCAGATGTTAACTGGATGACATGTACTGCAGCCACATCCAAGAGCAGGGTCATTCTCAATGCCCTGCAGGGGGCAGGCCTTAGACAGCTAGTGTTGAAACCCACTCAGGAGGGAGCAATACTAGAACTGGCACTCTCAAATGGAGAGAGGATCACAAATTTAGAAGTCAGTAGACATCTGGGAACAAGCAATCACTGCACAGTGTGCTTCACAATAAGCACAACCATGGAGACGAGCCATACAAAAACAAGCATACTGGACTTTAGAAGGGCTGACGATGGCAAAATGGGTGAATACCTGAGGAATACACTACCAAATGGCCAAAAAGGAGGGGTGGAAGAACAATGGAGAAAAACAAAATTGCCATCATAGAGGCAACAAGCCTTTGGCTGAAACAGATAAAGAAAACAAAGCAGAGTAAAAAACCACTATGGTTCTCAAAAGAGGTGGCAGGGAAGGTTAAGGAGAAAAAGGCTGCATTCAAAAAGTTTAAGGCATCACAGAAGGAGCACGACAGGGAACTGTATCAATTAAAGCAGAAAGAAGTGAGGAAGGCAGTCAGAATAGCAAAAGCCCAAACCGAGGAAGAAATAGCCAATTCAGTTAAGAAGGGGGGGATAAAACCTTTTATAGGTACATTAGGGAGCATAGAAAGGTTAAGGGAGGAATAGTGAAGATTAATAAGGGAGAGGGGAGGTGGGCAGAGGGAGACAGTGAAAAGGCAGAGTTACTGAATGAATACTTTTGCTCAGTATTCATAAAGGAAGATGAGGAGGAGTTACCTAACCCAGACAATAGAAGCACTCTGGGTAGGGGGGTTGACACCAGTCCATTTACAGAAGAAAGAGTCCTGAAAGAACTCCTTAAACTCAAGGTGGACAAAGCAATGGGGCCTGATAGGATTCACCCCAGAATCCTAAAAGAATTAAGGGAGGACCTAGTGACACCACTGACCACACTTTTTAACAAATCATGGGAGGATGGGGTGGTACCCGAGGACTGGAGGAGGGCAGATGTGATTCCCCCTTCACAAAAGTGGGAGCAAGGCAGAAGCAGGAAACTACAGATCTGTAAGTTTGACCTCAGTGGTAAGGAAAATGATGGAATCACTTCTGAAAGAAAGTATTGTTGAGTACCTAGAGGCTAGTGGGGCACAGGGCCAAAAGCAGCATGGATTTACAGCAGGAAGGTCATATCAGACGAATCTAATAGATTTCTTTGACTAGGTGACCAAAGTAATAGACCAGGGAGGGGCTGTGGATGTGGACTACCTAGACTTTAGCAAGGCATTTGACACAGTCCCACACAAAAGATTGATAATCAAGTTAGCCAGCCTGGGAGTGGGTCCCAGGGTGGTAGCCTGGGTAGCAAACTGACTGTACAACAGGGCACAGAAGGTAATAGTGAATGGAACACATTCTGAAGAAAGGGGGGTCACTAGTGGAGTACCTCAGGGCTCATTACTAGGTCCAGTTCTCTTTAACATCTTTATAGGTGACATTGCAGAGGGTCTGGAGGGAAAGGTATGCCTCTTTGCAGATGACACAAAGATCTGTAACAGAGTTCATACACAAGGGTGTGTAGAAAGGATGAGAAGGGACTTGGCAAGGTTGGAGGAATGGTCAGACATATGGCAACTTAGATTCAATGTAAAGAAGTGCAAAGTAATGCACCTGGGAAACAAAAACCCAGGAGAAGAGTACACAATAGCAGGGGAGGTACTAACAACAACAAAAATGAAAAGGGACCTGGGGGTAGTCATATCAGATGATCTAAAGGTGGCTAAGCAATGTGAGAAGTCAGTGAGGAGAGCCAGGGGGATACTGGGATGCATAGGAAGGGGCATCACAAGTAGAAAAAGAGAAGTGGTTAATCCCTCTTTACAGACAGTTGGTGAGACCCCATCTGGAGTACTGTGTGCAGTTTTGGAGACCACATCGACGCAAGGATATAGACAGGATGGAAGCAGTCGAGAGGAGGGCAACTAAAATGGTGCAGAGTCTGCATCAGAAACCATATGAAGAGAGACTGAGAGAGCTTAATATGTATACCCTTGATGAAAGGAGGGATGGGGGGACATGACAGAAACGTTCAAGTACCTCAAGGGAATCAACAAAGTCCAGGAGGGTAGCATCTTTCAGAAAAAGAGATGTGTAAGAACAAGGGAGAACAATTTAAAGATAGAGGGGGGACAGTTCAGGGGTAATGTGAGGAAATTTTTTTTCATGGAGAGAGTGGTGGATGCATGGAACCACCTTCCTGGAGAGGCTGTGGGGTCTAAAACAGTGGAGGAATTCAAACATGCATGGGACAGACATAAGGCAATTATAGTGGGGGGGTGACAGGAAGTAGTCTGTTGGTTAACTAAGATCTGCAGCTTATCTAGTAGGTAGGGAAATTGGCAGACTTAGCAGGCCAAGTGGTCCTTATCTGCCGTCAAAGTCTATGTTTCTATGTGTCTATAACTCCCTCCTCCCTCTACAGCCCCAGGACTTAAGATTTCAACTCCCATTGTCAAATGATGTTTACCCAGTTGCTGTCATGAAAGCAGAGATCATCATACTCACTTTCTCATGAGGATTTTCCATTGCTTTGATGTCCTGGTACCCCTCCAGTGCCAGTGCAGAATCACATGTGACTGAAAATAGGTCAAAACATGCTCTGTCAGAGAATATGGATGTCCTTCTTCATTACTCATAACATGCTGACAGATTTCCTTCTTCCCAGGTTGTTACACTGAGATGCTTGATCAGGACATTTAGTGGTGATAAACTCTGAAGTTCCCAGGCTAGGAAAGTGACCAGACCTACCCATCTCATTCCCCTGCATCCCAGTCACATGACTTGTGTCACGAACCCACTCAAGAGAATCAGATCACTGAGCTCAGAGTGCCCACCCCTAAGTACAATCTGTGATAGGGAGGGGAAAACAGGGATACCCTCCTCATGTCTTCCCAGAGTGTTCACTGGGTTTGCAACAGAACACTTGCCACGAGGTCCCAGAGCATCCCTTTATACTTTGGATCAGGGCACAATACCAGTTTCGAGTCTTGTGGCCAAATATGAACCCTTTTCAAGGCTATTACACACAGGAGGACGGCCTAAGTGTTACATCCTCTTCAGGTAGCAGTGCACCACCTGATTTGGCTTTCACCCTACAGGACATGTACTGTTCAGGAAGAAACCGAGGTGCAAAAAGGGAGGGGTGGAGTGGCCCTTTATGTCAATGAAAATATCAAAGCTACAGAAATTCAGAATACACATAAGGAGCCAGAAGAACTGTGGGTCACCCTGGAAGCAGGAAATGGGACAGCCATATAAACTGGGGTTGTCTATAGGCCTCCAGACCAGGGGGAGAACATAGACACATTACTGTTAAAATATATACAAAACATGACAGCTAGAGGTGTCAGTGTGGCTCAGTTGGTAGCACAACCACCTCTGGACCAGAAGGTCATGGGTTCTCGTTCCACAATGGGATTGGACTTGCACCTAAAATGCTGGCATCCAAGTGCAGTATTAGGGGGTGCTGTACTGCTGGTGTGTGCTGTCCTTCGGATGAGACATTAAACTGAGATCCCTTCTACCCATCCTGGTGCTGTCCTGGTGGGTGTTCAGGTGTAAGAAAAGAACCCAGGACACTCTTCGCAAAGAGTACGGGACATTCCCGGTGTCTTGGTCAACATTCTCTTTCCCATAAAATGGTTCATGCAATTGTCCAGTCTGTGTGTGGGTGATGATGTGCAATATGGCCGCCACTACACATTAAGTTACTTCACTATCAGTCTAGTATTGTTTGTAAAGCACTTTGGGATACACTGTGTATGAAAAGCGCAATATAAATGTTGATTCTTCTTCTTCTTCTTCTTGGGAGGTTCTGATAATGGGAGACTTCAACATGCCAGATACAGATTGGTCAATACCAGCAGGAACATCCACCAGAAGTAGACACATAGTGGATTCCCTGCAGGGGGAGGGCCTCAAACAACTGGTACAACAACCCACAAGAGACAGGGCTATCCTAGATCTAGTACTGAATAATGGGGAAAGGATCACAGATCTCGAGTTAGAAGGTCAGCGGGGGGACAGTGACCATCACATGGTTTGGTTCAATTTGGCCACTAGAACTAAATCATTTCATACCAAGGCAAAAATATGGGACTTCAGAGGAGCTGACTTTGATAAGATGGCCAACAGAGTTAAGCTATCCCTGGCATGAAGAAATACAGGTGAGAGGGTACAGGCAAAGTGGGCAAGCATTAAGGATGCAATACCTGAAGCAACATCCCATTGTGTTAGAGAGAAAAGCAAGAGCAAAAGAAGGAGGAAACCACTTTGGTTCTCAAAAACAGTAGCAGAAAAGGTCAGATCCAAAAGGCTGACCTTCAGGAAATGTAAGGGAATGCAGAGGGAAGAAGATAGGGAGGCATACCAAACTTTCCTAAGGGAAAGAGGGAAGGCAGTAAGGCAGGCAAAGGCCCAAACTGAGGAAACACTAGCATGAACAGTAAAAGAAGGAGACAAGACTTTCTATAGATACTTTAGTGAAAGAAGAAACTCCAGAGGGGGTATTGCCAAGATCAAAGGGGATAAGGGGCAGTGTGTGGAGGAGGACCAAGAAAAAACAGTATCTATCCTAAATAGATACTTCAGCTCAGTATTTACTGAGGAGAAGGTAGGGCAGGGCCCATAGCTCAGCACCGTGGACATGGGGGGAGGGAGGTGTACACTAGTCCCTTCACAAAAGAAAGGGTCCTACAAGAGCTCGCTAAACTCAGGGTGCACTAGGCAATGGGACCTGATAGCATACATCCTAGAGTACTAAAGGAGCTAAGGGTGGAACTAGCAGAGCCATTAGCAGAACTGTTTAGTGAGTCTCTGAGCACAGGAGAGGTCCCAGAAGACTGGAGAAAGGCTCATATGATCCCGCTCCACAAGAGTGGTAGCAGGGAGGAGGCAGGGAACTACAGACCTGTCAGTCTTACCTCAATAGTGGGCAGGATTATGGAGGCACTCCTTAAGGAAATGATAGTGCAACACCTGGAATCCATAGGGGCACATGATCCAAGACAGCATGGGTTTACAACAGGAAGGTCCTGTCAAACTAATCTCATAGATTTCTTTGACTGGATAACCAGAGTGGTGGACCAAGGGGGTGCAGTTGATGTCATCTTCCTTGACTTCAGCAAAGCTTTCAATACTATTCCACATAGAAGATTGATTAATAAGCTGGGTAGGCTCAGGGTGGGTCAGAAGTTGGTCAACTGGGTGACAAACTGGTTGGCAGGCAGAAAACTGACAGTGGTAGCAAATGGCATACAGCCAGAAGAGATGCAAGTCACAAGTGGAGTACCTTAGGGATCAGTCCTGGGGCCAGTTCTCTAAAATATCTTCATCAGTGACATTGCAGATGGACTGGAGGGTAAGGTTTGACTGTTTGCAGATGATACCAAGATCTGCAACAGAGTAGATGATCCAGATGGGGTGGGAAGAATGAGAAGAGATCTGGATAAACTGACAAAATGGTCGGAAGAGTGGCAACTGGGGTTTAATGCAAAGAAGTGCAAGATCATGCAGATAGGGAAGAGAAACCTTGAAGCCACCTATAGGTTGGGAGGGGAGTTGGCAATCACAAGAGAAGAAAGAGACTTGAACTTCATTATCACAGATGACCTGAAATCATCCAAGCAGACCACTAAAGCAGTAAGAAAGGCTAGAGGGTTGTTGGGGTGTATTAGTAGGGTTATCACAAGTTGTAAGAAGGAGGTAATAATCCCTATTTACAAGACACTGGTTAGGCCCCATCTGGAATACTGTGTGTAATACTGAAGGCCGCACCTGCACAAGGACATTAATAAAATGGAGGCAGTCCAGAGAAGGGCAACCAAGCTGGTGCAGGGATTGCATCAGAAAACATATGAGGACAGATTAACAAAGCTCAATATGTATACCCTAGAGTGAAGGAGGAAATGAGGTGATTTGCTTGAAACATTCAAACAACTTAAGGGCATTAGCATGGTGAAAGAGTCTAACATGTTTTAATATAGGAAAAATAGCAGGACAAGAGGACACAGCATGAGATTAGGGGTAGCTGATTAAGGGGTAATGTGAGGAAGTTCTTTTTCACAGAAAGGGTGGTGGATATATGAAATTGCCTACCTCAGGAAATGGTGGATATGAATACAGTGCAGGGCTTCAAACAGGCATGGGAGAGGAATATTGGAGCAATACAAATGAGTAAGAATAGACAGACCATTGACAGAGTAAAGGCCTATGGCACATTCATAAGGTAGGAAAAAATGGGCAGACTGGATGGACCTTGTGGTCCTTATCTGCCATCAACTTCTATGTTTCTATGCAATAGCCCAGTTCACAATCCCTGCAGACTCATATGAGACTCCTGTACTCTCCCTAATCCTGCTGGATCCCCTACTGACCCTTTTCAACTTGGTTGCCACAGATCTGTAATAAAACTTCTACTGTCATACATGCAATATAAGGAATCTCACGTAGGCAGAATTCTTTAGAAAAACTAAAGTCTTTACTAAAATAATTAAATAAATGCAGTTACAAGTAAAAGAGAACATATATGAATTTAGGTTACAGCATAAGAAACAAATGGGAAAGTATAAACGCTTTAAAACTGTTTAACTACACCTCTACCTTAAAGATAAAAATGTTCAAATTCTTTTTTCTGTGTAGCAGCTTGGCAGGTGGTCTGTTGTGTCAGGAGGAACTCCAAAAATAGAATGCCACTGAGTGACTGTGCTGAGGGTTTAACTATCCTTTTTGAACTGCAATGTCAGCAATATTACATTCATAAGAAAACCAGTTTATTGTCCCACCAGTGACCCACAATTTCCTGGCCACCTGGTGATGTCACCCAGCTTCAACATAAATCCTGCCTCCATAATCAATTAGTAACGGGAGAGTCACTGTTAAAATTTTGATTTATCAATATAGCATCCTGTAAGCTAATTTACAGTTTCATGTTAGAATGTCACATAGTACTGCTAGGATGGTCATCTGCCATCCAGTTCCTGGCTCAAACATCCCATTTCCTCATAAAATGTGATATCCTATCATAGTTTCTGAGATCAAAGCAATCTGCTTCTGTAGTGCATGTTTATGGCAGGTAAATGGCTTTTGGCACATCTCTGCTAAAAGAACCTGGGAATGAAAATCTCACTTCCTGGCAAAGCAGGTGGCCTTCAGGTCAAAAGGTCACCCCATTAAAAAAATCTAGGCTTTCCCTATGCCTTGAATTAACACTGGCTTGGGCTTACACAGAAATCCCATAAAACAATATATAACAGAAATATATATTGTAAATAATGATTGGCAGTTGACTAGCTCATGACACTCCTCCCTCCTAGACTGAATCTGTGGGAATCCATCCCTAGCACAGTATGAGTTTCAAAAATTCTGTTAATTGCTTTAACTTCCGAGATAGCCCATCTGCATTAGCATTAGCCGACGCTGCCCAGTGGGTAATGGTCATATCGTAACCCTGTAAGGCAATGCTCCATCTCAAAAGATGACCATTCATCTTTCCCATTTGCATCAGCCACACCAGGTGGTTATGATCAGTCTGTACCTAAAAGTGCCTCCCGCAGAGGTATGATTCTAACTTCTTCAGGGCCCATACCAGCGCAAGGCACTCCTTCTCGATTGTAGAATCAGCTTGCTTATGATGAAGCAACTTTTTACTAAGGTACACTATTGGGTGATCTTTCCCTTGGTTAGAGGTCTCACTAAGGACTGCTCCAATCCCCACATCTGAGGCATCTGTCTGGACTACAAATGGCTTACTGTAGTCAGCACTGGCCAACACAGGAGCATTGCACAGTGCCTCCTTTAGCCATGTAGAGGCTTGTTCACAGGCTGGTTCCCATTTTACCTTTTTAGGCATTCTTTTCTTTAGCAGGCCAGACAAGGGAGCTGCCAAGGTACTGTAATTTTGTACAGACTTACGATAGTACCCAGCAGTCCCTATGAAACTCCTAATCTGTTTCTGGGTTTCTGGCCTGGGCCACGCCTCTATTGCCTTAACCTTGGCTTGATTAGGGTGAAGCTGCCCCCGCCCTACTACATGTCTTAGGTATGCCACCTCCACCATGGCCACCTGGCACTTTTCCACCTTGACAATGAGCCTGCCCTCTGTATCCTGCCCAACACTTTCCTCAGGTGGGACAGGTGTTCCTTTCAGCTGGCACTGAAGATGGCAATATCATCCAGGTACTACACTGTGTACTCTTCAATACCTGGTTCACCAACCTTTGGAAGGTGGCAGGGGCATTCTTCATTCCAAAAGACATTAGCCTGAACTCAAATAATCCTATTGGAGTGATGAAGGCTGACCTCTCCCTAGCTTTGTTAGTTAAGTCCACCTGCCAATACCCTTTTGTCAGGTCAATGGTGGTGAGATTTGTCGCCCTTCCCAACTTGTCCATTAGTTCATCCATCCATGGCATTGGGTGGGCGTCAGACTTTGTGACTGCATTGACTCCATGATAGTCTACATAGAAGCGAGTACAGCCATCCGGCTTGTGAACAAGGACTATGGGTGAGTCCCAGGGACTGTGGGATTTCTAGATTACCCCTAAATCCAGCATTTCCTCCACCTCCCTCCTAATGTCCTTTAGGATGGCCTCGGACACCTGGTAGGCTGTCCATCGGATGGTTGCTTGCATTCCTGTGTCTGTGTCATGTGCCGCTAAGGGGGTATGTTCCAGCTTGGCCATAAACAAAGAGGCAAAGTCCTCTAAAATTTCCTTTACTTCCTGGGACTGTTCCAGGGTCAACTGGGGCAACAGTTTTAATTCCCTCCACAGAGGACCCCTGCTTGCTTTCTGCCAGCAAGTCCAGTAGGGAGTCTTCTTCGTCTGTCCCTTCCCCACGACTACACATTGCAAATACCATGCAGCTCTATTTGCATATTACTTCATCATGTTGACAAGGTACATTCTATGGATATGTCTCCTGTCATGCAGTTCTACAATGTAGTTTACATCATTTACTTGTGTGACTACTTTGTATGGGCCTGCCCACTCGGCCTGTAGCTTATCCTTCCAGATCTGGATTAGGACCATGATTTCCTGACCTACACTGTATGAGCGTGCTCTGGCTTTGTGGTCATACAAGATCTTTTGCTTCTGCTGGGTGACTGGCAGGTTGCTCTGGGCTGCTCCCATAAGCTCCTTCAGTTTTTCCCTAAACTTCAGGACATATTCCACCATGGGAGTTCCCTGGGTGGTGTGCTTACCATCCCAATCTAACAGGAACAAATCTAGGGGTCCATTCACCCTGTGTCCATATGAGTTTGAAGGGGGAAAACCCTGTGGGCTCTTGGGGCACCTTCCTGAGTGTGAAAAACAGGTGGGGAAGGTATTTCTCCTAGTCCCTCCCATGCTGTTCAGCAAACATTTGGAGCATTGAGTTTAGGGTACCATTAAACCTTTCCACAAGCCCATTGGCTTGTGGGTGATAAAATGTCATGTATCTCTACACGACCCCACACTTCTACCACAAACACTTCATCCAGCCCACCCACGTCAGCCTTTGCTTCCATTAAGCACTTGATATACTTGCCTCATGCTTGGTGCTCCTAAGTAGCCTATTTGGACCCACGTTTCCCACTCTCCAGCTGCCATTAGCTTGTTAAAACCTATTGGGGGTGTTCCTCCGTATCCTGCACCAGAGTCCTGAAATACTGTCAGTGAAACTGAGACAGACATCAGAAATCTTAGGATTAGGTATCTTAACATAAAAACCCTCATTAAGACCCCAACAGAGCCCACCAAGCTTAACTGCCTTTCATGGTTTCCACCACTCCCATATTATCTGATCTAAATACTACTCTCCTACCCCTTAGCTTCTTGCCCCAGGTAACCAAGGCTACCATACCGGGGAAAAACTTGAGAAGCATGATGTTCTTGACAATCCCCATGGTAATCCAACCCTCTGGCTAGATGTCTGCACACCAGACACTGGCTAGGTAGGCCCTAAAGAGAGCCCACCTGAGGCATTGTTGTAAAGTTGAGTGTTGGTGCTGGAGGCCTCCACACTCTGCCATACTGAAAATCACATTATAGTGATCTAGGAATGTCACAGATCCTCCATCAGATGTTCTGTCACCTTAATACAGTGTTGTGACTTGAGTGGTGCTGGCTAGCCTCCTGGTAACCATTCACCCCTTTAGCAATACCCTGCATTCATTATCAATACCCTGCATTCAAAGTTATAGTAAGTGACCACAACAGATCTTGCACTTGCCTGATGTCATTTTTCAGGCTGAACTCACTGCAACATCATCTGCACTCCATGTGAACCAAATCTATTTTGATTTTGAGAAAGTAGATTGTCATGGTGAGCCCTTTTGTTCTGTCATGGGCTAGTGGTACCCCAAGCTCCATGCACATCTCCTGAAAGAAAACACAAGATCAGTGCATCCTGGGGAACAGCTGGTGCAAGAAAAGGTCAGCCAGTACTGAAGAGCAGAAAAGTAAAATCTGCACTCAGTACTATAGTATAAAACAAAAGCAGACAAATAAGCTGCAACAATCCATTTACAATCCATTTATTGTATGACTGCCAGAAGACACAAATGCCCAAGCACTTCGACTAAAGCTGGTCTCATCCGGGGGTATCAATGTAATACTGGACACTGGTGCTGGAGACTTCCAAACTCTACTGTACTAGAATCCTATTATAATGATCTAGGATAGATGTTCTATCACCCTAATACAGGGGTACAACTTGAGTGGGGCTGGCTTGCCTCCTGGTAAACACTTACCCTTTAGCAATATTCTGCATGCAAAGTTACACTAACTGACCCCAACAGCCCTGCACCTGCCTGAGTGTCAGCTTTTAGACTGAACCCACTGCAACAACATCAGCCCACAGTTTAACCAGCTCATTATGTGGTAATCTGCACTCTGTGTGGACCAAATCTATTTTCATCTCCAGAAAGTCGATTGTCATGGTGGGACCTTTTGTTTTGTCATGGGCTAGAGGTACGCTAAATTCCATATAAATCTCCTGAAAGACCTGCAACAGCTGGTGGCAGTGGGTTCAGTCAGCCAGGCTTATGAACAAGAAATTGCCCATGTAATAGGCAAAGAAGTCCAGTCCACGTTCCCAGCTAAAACCCATGCATGCATTTCTCATATTAAAACTGCCCCTAGAGCTTATTCCCCAACAGCTCATACTCCTCTGGGTATAAAAGCCTTGACCATAAGGGCACCCTTTCTACAGAAGTGCATACCATTGACCACATTGTTGAAAGTGGGATACTGCACTAATGGAAGAAGTAAACTTATTGGAGAGACTTCCTGGAGACTAATGGGAGAGGCTGGGAATGGTCCTGCCACTCTCCTGACTGCCACCTCTATCTCCAGCTTCATCTGCACCACTTTCAGAGTGTCTTTGGCTAATTTAATGTTAGTCACCTCTTTAGCCTACCTCTGCCCTCGAAAAGGCGTGTGAAAACCCTCCATAAAACCTTCCCTTAACCCCCTGATCACCACATAGCTACAACCATAGTTTCATTTTATTGACAGTTATCAGTGTTGCTACATTCCCTTTCTTTGCTTCTGCTGTTCCCTTTTTATAGCTTGGCCTCTCCCTTCCCCTATGCACAGGTGTGACTTCCTGCTCCAGCATTCAGGCTTGTACCTACAAGTCATTTTTTTTGCAAGAACCTTTGTTATACTTGAAGCACAGCCCTCATTTCTCTTTTGACTGGGGAGGTTTAAACTCCTACTGGGCTATCTTTACCAGTAACTTGATAGCTGTATGTTGCACTTGGGACATTTGTGTATCCATCCAAAACATCATATCACACTCACCCCATTCTGCATGTTTCAATTGCCTGCATTGAAAAAATACCTTTTTGTACCTTAGTCAAGCTGTGTCCCCTGCACCCACATGGGCTTTCAACATTATACTGCAATACTTAAACAAGCAATAAAGTTGTTTAGGGTCCAGCTTGCAAATCATACTTCCACACATCATAAAAGGTAATGATCAGTTCAGGAATGACTCCTCTACTTTTGTGCTCTTCTTTGCATCCATGGTATCCCCTTTCTTTTTACTGCCTTCTTTGTCTCTCACCCCGTGCAGCTAGGAGAACAAATCTATGAACATCCAGTTTGTTGTCTACTGCTTAACCTCATCTCTCTCTTTGTGCTCATCTGAAGCTGCCTTCTCTGCCTGAAGCTTTCCTGCTTGCCAGTTAGAACATACAGTACACACAGTGGCATCTAAGCAGCAGCAGCTAAGTTCCAGGAAAAGTGTGGTGCCTGGAGTTTGACTGGAGTGTGTCATGCTCCTAGGTCAGACACCCACAAGGTACATCCTTCAAGATAGAACTGCTCAGCCTGAGTGTGTGTATGTCATCTCTGCTCTCCTGGTGCAAGCAGTTAAACTTCCTACCAGGGGTCAAAACATCCTTGACCTCATAATAACTAACTTGAAAACAGGGATCTCAGAAATCTCAATTAAGGAACTCTTAGGAAACAATAATCACTGTACTCTTTTATCTATCCAGGTAAATGGCGAACTAACATAAATAAATTACTGATAAAATACTATGACAAAGCAAATTATAAGAAAATATAGGAAGTCCTGGACTCCATATCTTGGGGAAAAAAATAATGAAAAATCAAACAGTTGATGAATGTTGGAATTCACTAAAAATATTATTAAAACAACTGAAGATTAGTATGTTCCAAATAAAACAATTAGTAGCACAAAAGGAAAAAATCCTCTTTGGATGACAAACTAAAAAGACAGATACCAAAAAATAAAAAGCTTACACAAAGTACAAAAGAAAGAAGATCCTGTTGGTGCATATGAAATATAAGGAAGAATTAAGGAAGACCAAACATCAAACTAAAAAGGAAAAATGAAATCTAGAGTACAGAATTGCTAACTACCAAGGGAAATCAAAAGACCTTTTTCTCCTGCATAAATAATATGAGCAAAGGAAAAAACTCCATAGGAATATTAAAAGCAAATGGGAGAACAATAAGTGATCCTTTAGAAATAGCAAATACTTCTAACAACTATTTTATAACCGATTTTAATGAAAAGGTTGATTTCTTCCTACCAGGTTACAATAAGAATTCTCACTAACAGGAATTCTCAGTGGAGGAGGTTAAATCTGGGCTACTGTCACTTCTGCACCTGGAATTCCACCTAAAGAAGATAAAATGAATAGATGTGCTGCCTCTTAACAACTATTTTATAACCGTATTTAACAAAAAGGATGATTTCTTCCTTCCAGATTATAATAAGAATTCTCAGTGGAGGAGGTCAAAGCTGGGCTACTGTCACTTTTGCACCTGGAATTCCACCTAAAGAGGATAAAGTGAACAGATGTACTCCCTCACTCCCTCTCTTAAGGAAATTAAAGGTTATAGGTACAGCAGGACCTGATCATTTGGTCCCCAGATTGTTAAAAGATGCTGCCCTGCCATAGTCACTCCCGTCACTTGGCTAATCAACAGGTCCCTACTAGTAGGTGTCGTTCCAGCCAAATGGAAGTAGGCCTATGTAGTTCTGATCCACAAGTGAGGCCCCAAAGAACCTATTGGAAATTACAAGTCAATCTTGCTTCTTTGTATCCTGGCCAAGATCCAGGAGCAGCTAGTCTATGACCAAATCTATGACTATCTGGAAATTAATCAACTGCTGGTGGTAAATCAACATGGGTTCAGACAAAATCATGGAACAGACATAGTGCTTATTAAATTCACTACTGACTCACTAATGGCACCCCCACTGGAGCCATGTTTCTCAAGCTTACCAAAGCCTTTGATTTGATTGATCATATAACCAGGGCCCCTGGTGTTCTGCGGCAGAATTTTCTGATTTCTGCGGCAGGGCTCCTTGACTTCTGCGGCAGCATTTTCTGATTTCTGTGGCATGATTTATTCATTTCTCTGGCAGAATGCAGTCCTGTCATTGTCTAAATATGATGTGATGTCATCAATAACATCATATGCTGAGCATAGAGGAGGGGCTTCAGGATAAACGAGGTGGGAAAGAAAGCTTGACACTATGGAAAAACAGTATATTGATATGAAAATTCACCAAAAACAATGAATTCTGCAGCACTATATATATTCTGCGGCATGATGCAAATTCTGCGGCAAATTCAGCAACTGCAGAAACACAGAATTCCAGGGGCCTTGCATATAACCTTCTGTTAGGCAAGCTGAAACTCATCGGTCTTGATCGCCACTCCCTAGACTGGTTCGAGAGTTACCTGTCCCACTGCAACCAACAGGTAAAGTGGAGGGGGGCCCTAACCAATCAGCTTCTTATTAAGGAGGGGGTACCCCAAGGTTCTATCTTGGGACCCCTCCCGTTTTTTTGTTTGTGAATGACCTCAGTAATAACTGTGGTAGCAGCTCAGTAATCCAATATGCTGATGATGCTGTACTATACATAACTTCAGATAATGTATTGGCCCTAGGGGCTCAGCTACAGGAGGACTTTGTGACATTAGAAAGATGGTTGCTGGCAAACAGGCTGTTACTAAATGCTAAGAAAACTAAAGTCATGCTGTATGGATCAAGAACTCTGGACTCAGATAGAACTCCACTACTCCCCTTCATAACCTCAGCTGGTACACCTATAGAGGTTGTGAACTTCTTCAAGTACCTGGGTCTTGTCAAAGACCAAGGCCTCACTTTCATATGTCATGTGGATCAAGTTACCAGATCCATACACCAAAAGCTAGGTCTGCTATACAGGCTTAACTCACAAGTTATCCCAGAAACCAGGATAGCTATAGCAAACAACATCCTCCTAGCCAACCTTACCTATGCCGCTCCGGTCATGCAGTCAGTTACAGTAGGATGCAAATACTGTATAACAAGATTACTAGATTTGCAACTAAGTTCCCCCCCCCCCGGCATCACCACTGTGAGGTACTTGACTGTTAAACTGCCCATCCCTTTCCCAATGGCTCCAGTACTCTCTCCTGTGCACCGCCTAGAAAATAATAAGCAATTGTCACTCGAATGGCCTTGCTCGGCTGCTGATTCCCAAATGCCCAGGAAGACAACTCTACACCTCTGGCAGGAAACTCCTGGAGGATCCAAGGGTAAGGAAAACAGCAAGTAGCAAGTTCATCACACATATGCTGCTCCAATGATCTGGAATTATCTCCCTGATCATCTACAAAATGACGGCTCCCTGGACTCCTGCAAAAAAGGACTCAGAGAGCACCTGCTGGAAAATAGCATCTGCATGTGTCAGGTATAATCATAGGCAATAGAACCCTAGCAACCCACCTCGGCCGAGAGACTAAAGCCCCAGCAAAAAATGTACAACTACAGTGAGGGTTTATGTGTGGTAGCTTGAATTAACACTCTGTCAGTGTTGGAAGCCACCTCCTGGCTAGTAATATGTGATTGTAAAATGTCTGGATATGTTCCTCTGAAATGTAAGTCACTTTGAATTGTCTTGATATGTTCCTCTGAAATATAAGTCACTCTGAATTGTCAAGATTGTATCTAAAATTGCCTTGTCTTTCCAAAATGTCTTCTATCCAAAAGGTTTCTATGTAACTAATTCTGGGTCACCCCTGAAAAGGGACCTATTGGGCCCAGTGGGCCTACCTGGTTAATAAAATGAAATGAATGAATAAATAAATAAATAAATAAATAGTCCCCACTCTTCAGCAGGAGTGGATGGGATTCACCTCGCTATTTAAAAAACCTTGTTCATAGTTTAAGTATTGCACTACAATTACTTTTTAACAAGTTCCTCAGTTTGTGTGTAGTTCCCTTTGAATGGAAACAAGTGGCTTGAACCCCTATTTTTAAGAAAGGAAATAGAACAACCCTAGAAAACTAAAGACCAATAAGTCTCAAATCTGTTCCAGGGAAAGTGATGGAGAAACTTATAAAGACCAGGTTTGAGGAGGAAAGTACAAATACTGTATAGGTGTAAACGACAACACACAGCATAGGTTCAAAAAAGGCAATTTATGCACAACAAATTTAATCACCTTTTATGAAATGGTTAGTGCAAGCCTGGATGCTGGAAAATATTGTGACATAATATTTTTAGACTTCAAGAAGGCGTCCGACACTGTCTCCTATTTGCAACAGTTGAACAAACTAATAACCATGGGATATAGCCATTACCTAGTAAAATTGGTTCAATCCTGATTGACAGGACACACCGGGTGAGAATCTAAGGGAAAGTATCATCTGACAGGGCTATGATGAGTGGAGTCCCTCAGGGGTCCGTCTTAAGTCCATTTTTGTTTAATTGCTTTATTACCAACCTTCATACAGGAATGAGTAATATAACAATAAAATCTGCTGACAATTCAAAACTTACAGGAGAGGTTGACACTGACTCCAAACATCAATCCCTTGCAAGGGACCTTGAACAAATAACATTCTGGACTAAAGAAAACAAGATGGAACTAAATCTAGAAAAATGCATCATACTACACCTGGGTCATAATAATCCTTTGAAATCCTGCTATAAAAATAATCAGCCATTGCCAGTTGTAAGTACTGAAAAAGACTTGGGCATTATTATAGATAGTTCCTTCTCAATGCAGGCACAAATAAGAAAATCAACACAAACAGCAAACAAAGTTATAAATATAATCAAAAAAGCATTTCTTTCTAGGGACAAACATTGTGTGGATTATGTATCAACCTTTTGGGCACCATATCAAAAACAGGATAGATAGTTATTAGAAGGAGTACAAAGAAATGTCACTAAACTAATTCCTAGACTAAAGAATTTACCCTGTCATACAAGATGAAAGGAACTAAGCCAAATGTCATTAAAGGACAGAACAGCAAGAGTGAATTATCTGCAATTCTATAATATAATAAATAACAATGAACTCAGAATAGGTTGTGGCATTATGCCTCTAAAGCGTCCCTTGGGATTAAGATCGCACAATAAGTAATATGAGGTACCAAGAAAAGGAATAACTATTTTGCTGTCAGTGTCCTAATACTTTGGAACAAGCTCCCCCAACATTTAGTTAATATCACCAATTTTGAGACATTTAAGAGGGAACTTGATAAATACATGGGATATTAGGCTATAAATGTTCCACATTGTGTGAGAGACAGACTCGATGGGCTATTACCTTCTGTCTACAAGTTACCAAGCAAGCCCTGCTTCTGTCCCACTGGATCCACTGCATTTAGCTGCTGTGTGTATGTCTGCCACTGTTTTGTACCTGTAAGAGCTCTTGAACTAAGTACTAGTTCTGTATTCATGCTGCTGGTTTGTTTTTTGGCTCCTACCAACCCCCCGCAGACCCACATCTTTGGGCTCCTATGCTGCCCACCCCTCGCAGACTCAACCCTTGCTGCTGCACCTGTCTCAGGCTCCCCCAGGGCTTTGGCAACAATCCCACATTTGTTCGGCTTATTTCTGCCAGGGGTCTCCCCTGGGAGGCGGTAGGGGAGTAAGTGAGCATTACACCTGGATGTTGGTCAGTGGCCAGGTGCGGTGCACTGGGCATTTGGCAATAGGTGGGTTCCTACTGGAGGGCCATCATCCATTGTAATGGGAGGC
The DNA here is from genome assembly GCA_016271365.2 of Neoceratodus forsteri. Taxonomy (NCBI): domain Eukaryota; kingdom Metazoa; phylum Chordata; order Ceratodontiformes; family Ceratodontidae; genus Neoceratodus; species Neoceratodus forsteri. The sequence continues at coordinate 690,034,945 of CM057454.1, read as the reverse complement.
CATTTTTCTTTTGGAGGGCACCCACCACCCACAATGTGTGCTGCCGCAGTGACATCCTGGGGCAGGGATGTACAGCAGCATGTGATCACCCATGCCAACAAGTACAGGTCCAGGAGTCACCACCAGGAATCACTACTAGAGTGGCCCACCATGCCCCACCCCCTAGGAGAGAAGCATCTGTAGGATGCTGTCAATCCCCTCTCTGCTAGCCTCTGCTCCTGGCATTCGGGCTAGAAGTGTGAACCCAGATTGCCAGCATGCTAGAGTGATGCCCTGTCGCTCAGCGTCATGGAGCCAGCTATGCAGCAATTTTTTTTTTCTACTGACACTTCTGTAGAACATACTTTTTGCTATGTTTGTGGTAACAATAACCAATGCACTAAATGAAACATACAGCAATCATTGCAACAAGTGATCCATTATTAAAAACAAACTTGAAAAAAATAATCAGTTTAGTGCTCAAAAAGATTTCCTCCATTCCCACGTTTGTTGGTGTTTATCAGCATTCCCTGGCTACAATGTATTTCTGAACCCCTGTCTGTTAATGTTATACAAAGGTCTATAGGAAGCCTTGACTTCCCAATATGTTCAGTTTATTGTACATATCCTTGTATTGTAATTATGGGTCTCGGCCCCCAGGTCGCATCTGGAATCGAGCTTTTAGCTCAGTATGCTTTCCTGGTAAAACTCGTAAATAAATAAATACTTATTTTAATTTGTCTTTTCTAAATTGTCTGAAGTTACTGATGTTGATTCTCCATGTTCCTGTTCCTGCAACAACAAAAAAAGTATTTAGCAAAGTTAAGTGAAAGGTACAGTATTATACAGATCATTTGATTTTAGAATGTTATACTGTATCAAGCTTAGGCACATAATGTAAGTCTCTGTGATCCCTGCTTGGGCAAAACCACATAAAAAGTCATCTCTGCACTAATTCAGTTTCAGAAATAATGTAACTAGTCACTTGGTGCCTTTTTGCTTTTATGGAGCTCATTCTAAGGTCCACCTTAATGTCCCCTAACTGCGAGACAGAATTGAATTGCTTAGTGATAACCCTAGCATATGACACTTTAGAAAATGGGTAAAACAGTTTCAAACTTCTGATTGGCTGAGACAAGAGACTTGTTTAGGTGGGCATTTATGAGACAACAATGCCCACCTAAAACAAATCCCTCTGCCAGCTGCCCTATTACCCAATGCAATCCCTCTGCCATCTCAGAAATGCTTCCTCATTGGATGAGGCACTCGGCATACACTTTCAAAGTGCTGCCATTGTTTTTTATTGCTTAGCAAGCTAGAAACAACTTGACTGTATACTCTACAGTATACAACAAAACAAAGTCATTTTAAAACAAAGCACAGTTCCCCCCAACTACTTTTTTCTTAAAAAAAAAAAATCAGCCGGCCTGCCCGAAGAACCTTCAGTTGGATTTTCCATCTCATTCACCAGTGACCCAAGTTAGGGAATGGACTCGGGTCGCTGGAGAGGCCGGCACAGGGGAGGAGGGCTGGAGTGTCCAGCATTGGCTCACCTTCTCCGGGGGGGGGAGGGGTTACAGCCCAGGACTTGCAGGCCCCTGGCAGAGGCTGGGAGCATAGCGCAACGTCAGATCTTGATGTCTAGGGGGAGTGGTGGACGTCGGCACAAGCCATGACATCTGTGGCATGCCACTCCTCGGGGAGAAAACAGGAAACATGGTGCCTTGGTCTGGTCAGATGATGGCCTCCCGGACCCTCTCTACGGAGCTCCCAGACCCCTATCGCCACCTCAGCAGCACCCAGGAGTGTTGTGTATAGCCATACAGGCTCTTCCCCTATGAAGGTAAGGGACCATCCCCATGCAGGGATACATCAGGGTGACCCGGGCTGGCTGCAATATGGGGTGGTAGGGTCGGGGGTTGCCGAGTGAGGTCCATGTCGGGTCTGAAGGACAAACCGGGCTAAAAGGTATGGATGGGAGCATAAAAGAAATAATGCAAAAAAAAAAAATCTGCTGTACAGTCCACCTTGCTCACATGCTCAAGCCACAGCCTGGTGCTCTGCTCTGCCCCACTCCTGCCCGCCCATACACCCGATCGTTACAAAAAATGAACCAGCTGCTCCAAACAGTTTTTTACTCTTTTTAAATACCTCATATTATAATCATTAATGCCACTAAAACATGTCCACTTCAGTCTTCTGTTCTCCTGACAGCTGTCCGACCGCGACCTGCCTCATCACGAGTAGTCCCATCTATTACACAGCACAGCAGCTCCTCACTGCTGTCCTGGCTCCGAACACTGCCTTTCCACAGTGCACAGCACTATCACTCTGACAGTACCACAGTCCTTCTTAAGAACAGAAAGTGACAGAGAAAACAAGGCAAAGAGGCAGAAAAACCAAAGGGAGACACAAGGAAACCATCTGTCAAGCACATCAAGGTTCAGAAAAAAATGTATTTAAAAACAAAAGCGCCTGCTCCTGGCAGCTGCACCAGCAGCTGAGGGACTGTTTTACACCAAAATAACTTATATTAATCTATACTTTTTAAAGTAAAATTGTGACATTTTTACATTATTTTATTTAAAAATGTCACAAATACATTTTCCAAGTGCAATATTACCCTCCAGGGTGGGCAGAATTGGGCCATACCCATCCTTCCAGGGGCTATAAGACCCTCCGCTTGAGGCATCAGGCCTCATTATGCCCCTGGGCAGTTGGGTATAGCCCAATACCACCCACCCTGTTGGATATTATTGCTTGCATAAGACACGTTTTCAGGTAGTCCTTGAACAATGCGTTTATAGCCACATTGAGCAGCTACAGAAGGTCTGTGCAGAAAGCAAGGGCAAACACTGAGACTATCGCTGCTTGTTCAAGTTTATCAAGGATGGCAGGTGTAGCATGCACCCTGTAAAGATCCAGGATTAGCAGTGTGGTAGTGTGTGCTGTTCTTCTGGGGGGGGGGTATTTTTTTTGCACACAAAAGTGAATGCCAGCATGGTTTCCTGGTAAGTCCAGTGATTGCCAATTTGTCTTATATGCCAGTCTGGTGGGAAAGGGAAGTTGGGCAGGCTGGTGGCTGTCTACCCCTAATATATCACTGGGGAGTAGTGTCCAGCAAATATGTATCCCAGCACCATTGAAACCTTCCTTTTATTTCATTAAACCTGTGATGTCTACCTGCCTTGCTCCCAACTCCTAAATTGTTCACTGGGAGTCATGTGCAAGGTTTAGCCCAGTCTTATCTATGTTTATCACCAACTCTGGTGGTACAAGCTCCTGCCAAGCTTACAGCTTATGCATTCCAGGGAATTTTGTTTTATGGTATCAAAGTCCTGCAGAATCTTTTGTCCTGCTTTGGTACCTTTCCTTTTGACAAAACCAAGCTGGTTTAGGAACTGTCATGCCTGCTGGTGAGTGAAGTGAAATGTCCCCATATTCTAATAAACATCTGTGGTTTGTAGAAGAAGAAGAAGAATCAGCATTTATATAGCGCTTGTCATACACAGTGTATCCCAAAGTGCTTTACAAGCAATGCTAGACTGGTAGTGAAGTGACTGAATGTGTGGTGGCGGCCATATCACACATCATCACCCGCACACAGCCTGGATAATTGCATGAACCAGTTTATGGGAAGGGGAATGTTGGCCAGGGCACCGGGAATGTTCCCTGCTCTTTTGCAAAAAGTGCCCTTGGTTCTTTTACTTCCACCTGGACAACACCAGGATGGGCAGAAGGGACCTCGGTTTAACATCTCAACTGAAGGATGGCACACCCCAGCAGTACAGCACCCCCCAATACTGCACTCAGATGCCAGCAATTTTTAGGTGCAAGTCCAATCCCAGTGTGGGACAAGAACCCACAACTTTCTGGTCCAGAGGTAGATGTGCTACCAACTGAGCCACGCTAGCTTTCACAGCACTGACAGCAACCGCCAGAACTACTCAGGTGTTCACTACTGAACCTTCTGTGCAGAGACTTTTTACAATTTTTATGTTGCTTGCACGCATGTGCAAGAAACATAGTGCCATCATCGGAGATTTCGGAGATGTGTCACCTCCTCCTCCAATTCAGTCAGTGAGCTGGCAGGCGCGGCAACTGTAAGCCAATGCATTTTGGAGCTGTCTATGACACGCTCCAAAATGCAGTGGCATACAGTTGAAAGAGGGAGCTACGCTTCAGTGAGCAGCAATAAGAAGTGTAGCTCCCCACCACATGCAGGCGTGCGTGCCCTCGCACGTACTGTGTAGCCGACGGGGTGCCCAATCCCCGTCGGCTGAGCTGCGTCGTCCCCCCCCACCCACTAGTTGGTGCCACGCTGGGAGCCCACCCACAGCGTGGCAATTAATCCTTTGGCCAGCAGGGTGCCCAATCCCCGTCGGCTGAACAGCCCCCTCCTTGTGCCGCTGAGGCCCACCCAGCGTGGCAAACGTCCACAAAGTCTTTTTCTTTTAAACCTATAAAACAAAAACGGTCCCCCCTCCCACAACCCGCACCCACCCACTGTGAACCAGCCTCCCCACACCCCCCTCACCCCATACTTACCTCCGGACTCCGGCGCGACGATCTTCGGTGGACCGGGAACACGTCTGCACTCTTCAAAGCCGACCACGAACTGAGGAAATGCCGGTAAGCTGTATAATGGGCTAGATGGGGGGTTCAACTTTATTGCATATCTCAGGCATTTTTGGGAATTTTTGCACCAAATTTTCAACATGGGGTTTTTAGGACCCCTTCTCATGAATGATCTTACTGTCATGGCGTTATTCAGGCCCGAAGGGTGATATCGCGCAGTGACTGCAAAATCACCCTTTGGGCCCGAATACTGCCATGACAGTGACATCATTCATGAGAAGGGGTCCCAAAACCCGATGTTAATTTAGTCAAAATTCAAAAAATGACTGTTTCAGCGTACGTTGTGCAGTTCCTCTACTGAGGCTTGTAAGTTCACAAATTTCAATTATTTTCACTCTAGATTTTCAACATTGCCATTTTACCACACTTCTTATGAGTAGTACAGCTGTCATGTTTCACATCTCACCCAAAATGTGTTTCACTTTGTAGAAGATACAATAGCGCAGTCGGTAAAGTAAATCAATGCACGGACAAATTAAGAAAATCACAGTGACACTGTTCATGAGCAGAGGTCTTAAATGGCTATGTTGAAAATTTCATGAAAAATTTCCTAACGATGACTGTTTTACGAGCATGCGTTGCGCAGTTCCTATGCACGCTAGTAAGTTCGCAAATTTTCAATATTTGCAATCCAATGACTTCCAAATACCTAAACAGCACATAGAAGCAAGCAACATTCGGCATTGACAAATGCTTGTTTTTATCTCAATTCTAGTACCATTATAGAGCAGCCACAACAGACCTTATTTTTTCAAGATAATCTGTCTGAACATTTCTGAATAGTCGTCTCATTGATTGTCTTGCAATACTTGCCACAATATTGGACAGCATTCATAACACCATTGGTGCCTGCATACTTTCCCACCTTAAACCATATCTTTGGCATGTAGTGAGCATAACCAGTTCCTTTCTGTTTGGGGGGATGCTCGGTGCAGCTCCTATAGAACACTGTCAGCAGTTTTCATGTAAACACCAGCACTGTCTCTCACTGCAGAAGGTATTTCCTCAGTGACGCAAGCTCCCATTTGACTCCCTTACTAACTACACTGTAGCCACTGACCTAAGGAAATTTTTTTTCTCAACTAAACAGACAGCAAACCAAACCAGAACCAGAACAAGAGTGAGTAGCAGTGATATCCTGAGATGTAAACATACATAGAATTGGCAGTGGCTGATTAAAGCAGGTGAGTACTACTGATTACAGCTGATTATAGTCTGTCACTCACATTAAGAGGTCTGCACATCATCCGCTGATTTCCTGATCTCTAGTTTTAAGGTGGTCAGTGTGCAATAGCACTGTTAGTGCAGTTAGTGCATTTTAGGCATTTTACAAATATGGATGTAAGCCACCCCTCCTACCTGTGTCTAGGAGCCTGATGTTAACAAGGAGCAAGGAGGGGGCACAACCACAGTAGACCATCCAGACAGGCAAAGAAAAGATGGCACACATCTTTTAGCACTGGGAAAGGGTTCTGATGATGAAATCTCAATTGCTGAAGGCAGTCGCAGCAGGCAGCAGTAGCGGCAGCACCAAAGTGGTAGACTTGAAACCAGAGTCTCAGCTTGGGAGTGGGCAACTCAAATTAGCACCAGGCAGCATGTTTTATTAAGTAGGAGGCCACACTCAATTAAAATAAACAAAAATCATTTATTTTAAAAGTAAAACAGCTACCAGGAGCTGGGGGCACAGACTAGAGACAGGCAGATAACAGTGGCTAACCGCCATGGCGCATCACTTTGGGCTGAACTGGCCACATAGCTGGACTTCACACAGAGCCAAGGGGCTCACAGATTTGGGCAGCAGCAACAACCACTAGGCTGAAGATCCTTTAAATCGCTCACTGTATCCTACCCTCTTGGCAGCTTGAAATCCTGCTCACAACAGTTCTGCATTTTTCCCAATGGACACACAAGGCTGCAGCTTCCCTTCACACTCCTCCTCTCATCCTGCAACTCAGGCCATGGAGCCCTGGCCCCCAGCATCCCGAAGGTACCAGGTCAATATGCTGCTTCAAGAGCAAAGCAGGCAAGATGTTGCAGTCAAAACAGTACATACATAAATAGCGGGTGCTAGAAAAGGGTGAATGGCGCATAAGAGCAACTGCTGTAAAACCTCTAGCTGCCCAGACTGCTAATGGGCAAAACAGAGAATGTGAAACACAGCTACGGATCAACACAGTGATGTCCACACACCACTACTAGCAATAACAGCACATTTAGGGGGTGAACTGCCCATACCAACTGCTGTGCGGTGTTCAATATCTTTTAAGTGGGGGTGTGCCCCCCGCGTGTGAAATAGGAGAGACCGCAGAATGCAGCAGTGAGCCGTGCTGCACCTGTGGTGCAGAGGGATGGGGGAACAGGCAGAAGTCTGGAATTAGGCAGGGAGGCAGAAGTGTGGGTTCGAGATCCATGGCAGTCAACATCAACTGGCTGCATCCATCAAGACATTGCAGGCAGCAGTGGCCACTGCACAAGGGAACCCACCACCACCTGTCCGACAGACAGCAATTGCTGGCAACCCCATGCACCCTCTGCCAACCACCCTGTGCCACTCACCATGGCACACAGGCATGACTGCAGTGGCGGTAGGGATAGCGGACACCTTTTTATATTACCCCGTCTATGTGTGTCATGTTCTGCCATCCAAACCCACTTTTGCCCACCATATGGGAAAGTGCAGCCAATGTGTTTCACAATGTGGGTGGAACCACCACTGACAGGTACCACCAACCACTGACATTGGCAGCAGCCCCCCCTCTAGAGTGAGAGAGTGGTGAACAGGGTGAGCTGGGAACAGTGGTGATACCACACAAGGAAGTCTTGCAGGATGAACCATGTTGCTGCACCGGAGGGACTGAGCACTCTAGGTGGAAACAGGCACATGCAATGACCTTAGGTATCAGAGTGGCAGGGCAGGGCAAGCAGCACCTAACATCACTGAAAACAAGTTGCCATATAGCTGAAGGCTGCACCTCTCTGTTGCCCAAGTGCTGCTCCCCTGGACCGCACACAGTTGCTCTGGCCATCCATGCTGTGATTGGGGGGAAGGACAGTAAAGCTGCTGTAATGGTTTCTGGCACACAGCTGACAGTCACCCAGCAACACCAGTGGTGGTGACCCTGTCTTGAGTGACGTGAGTCAGCAAGAGTGTGTTACTGGCATGGTGTGTAGCCCTATGGATGGTATTCTTACGGGTGGCACTTCCACAGTCCATGCACCACCCGCCAGCATTTCCACAGTCCATGCACCCCCCCATGCATGTGCACAACAGGGTGAGCAATGCTGTCATGATTAGGGCTGAGAGAGGCTTGTGCAAATCAACATTAGCTGAACAGTGCTGAGCATAGCCTGGGGGTGCTGTGGGATCACAGTGACAACAACCCTTCGAGTAGCACAGCTGGCCCAGGCAGGCAGTCACTTTAGCTGCATCCCCTGTAGTCCGCCTGTGCAGGGGGGGCAATTCACATATGCAGAGAGGGACCAGGTGTGTGTACTCAGGCAATCAGGTGGCCACAACAGATGGGTGCCCCCCTGTAGGAGGAGTACCTGATGATAGGATACTGTTGCAATATATCAAGAGCCAGAATGGTGCATGCCTACTGCTGCATGCTGGGCTCCTCTATAGGAAGGAGTGGGCACTTCATGGGAAGTAGTATTGGAAGTGCGTGGCCTATGACTACTCACACTGCCCAGGCCATGTCCACACTGTTGCTGAATAGGTTGTGCATGTCAATGGTGCACATGACCATGCCACAGATGCTGCTGATGTGGCTGCCCAGGGCGTGATGGCCGCAGTGAAGGACCGTGCCTGTTCCACCACTGAGTTCTGCTGTGAGGTGTGACTGCCTGAACCAGGGGTATTCCCATGGCTATGAGTGGGAGGTTGCCTGCACTACCATTGATGAAAAGGACTGTTGCTAGGGTTGGGACAGCAGGATGATGCCCACCACCCATGCCGTCACTGATGGACCTAGACATCTCAGAGGAAAACACCACAACAGAGGAAGGGAAGCTGTTCCTGCAATTCAGCAGTGGCCCAGGAGATAGCAGGTGCCTACTGTTCACCACACAAACAACACTAGTGCAGCTGGAGGGGTGTGACATCCTGTTTGCTGATGGCACCTTTCAAGTCATTCCCCTACTGTTCACATAACTGTACACAATCCATGGCATGGAGGACAACATAATCTTCTCCATGGTATACATTCTGATGATTGGGCACTCATGTGCAGCATACACCACTGCCCTCCAAGAGCTGAAAGCCCTGTGACCCAGCCTGGACAGCATGGTGCATACTCATGGACTTTGATTAAGGCGCGATGAAGACCTTCAACACTGTGTTCCCCAGATGCCAACGTCATGGGTGCCTCTTTCACTTTGCTCAGGCTGTGTGGTGGAAGGTGCAGCAGATGGAGGGCCCGGCAGGGTTGTATGCCACAGATCTGGAATTCACCCATTCACCCTGCATGTGAGGCTGCTGGTGGGGCTGGCATTTGTGCCCCCATATAAGGTTGTGGCAGCCTTCAAGGAGGTGTGGGCAGTGGACTGCTACAAGGACCATGGAGACAGGCTAACCCCTTCCAAGACTACTTTGAGGACACCTGGATCAACAGGCCTTTGAGTCAGTCCTGTAGGTGTTGTCCAATGTTCCCTGTGCATTGTTTGATCATCTGTGAAGTGGCAAGGGATTGCATGCCTCATATAAACAGGCATTGCAGTTTTTCCACAAGGATTGGAGCATGTCACCCGAACAGTTGGCACTTTATCAGGGCCATAACTGCAGAACAGTGCCTTACGGATCTCAAGCTGGCATAGAACACTGCAGGCAACACTATGCAGTGTGCAAAGCACAAATACAAGTATGCCAGTAGATGCATTTCCACCATTGTGGCTGCATATAATTCCCGATACAACATCCGATTACCTGAGGGGCATTGCTTTCAATCTCAGCTTCCCAGTCTGAATGGATTTCTTGCTGGGGGGCAACTGTCTGCTGGGGAGGATCTTGTTCCAGGCTGTGCAGTATGCCATTGCACTCTGTGTACCACCTGTGTGTCAGTAACATCCACATCAATCACAACACTGCCCATCTTCTGCCTCTCTGTTCACAGTGCCTTGCTCTTGCCTGGGTCACACTGTTCTGGACCCACAACATTGTGTGTGTTAGCTTTTTTTGTATTAGCTGTTTTGCCTGCACTGTTATTGTAGGAGCTGTTTTTGTTTTAGACAGTATGACCCAGTGCCCATCCCAGAGCAGGCTCAACACAGGCTATGCCGGGGGATGAACCGAGGCCACTACTGTCTCACACAGGCTGTCTCATATAGGCAAACTGCATGCCACACGGGTAAAAGGGGCAAGAGGGCTGTCACCACCTCTCAGCCCCACGCCACAGGCTGCCATCACTGTAGCACCCCCACCATTATCTGAAGGCCCTACACTACATGGAAACCAGGCCCCTTACCTGCCCCAGTGCCATGGACCATGAGGTAGGCCTCTTAAATCTACCCCAGGCCGTTGCTCCCACAAATGTGGACCCAGTCCCCAATGGCTACATACCCTGAATACCTCCCCAGTTCTCAAGCAAAACACATTGAGGCCAAGTCATCAAGGCCCAAAATCCTGGACTGGGGGATGACCCCCGAGCCCACTGCAAGCATGTCTTTTTTTTATAATCAAATTTTATTGAGGTTTTTATACTATATAAAAGACAACAGATCACAATATCCAAGTTAAATAACAGACTGACTAGGTGGAATAGTATAAAAAAACATAAAAGCTCTCTAGAATAGAAGAACTGGTGCATTCATTATATAAATAATTTAATCATGCAATGCTGGAAGACTACCATTTAAATACATTCCTTTCTAAGAACTAAATAAAGTACCTTCAGTGAATTCAAAATAAATTGACTGAGAATAAAGGGAGCTTCCAGGGACCATGAGGATTTTTTTTGTTTACCCTTTGTCATGCAATAGGACTTTAGGGTACAAAAGAAGGATTAACCTCCACTTGGAAACTGACCCAAGGTTGCAAGATCCATTGCCATATAACATCTTTATTTAGGAACTTGTAATAGAGTGTTTTTATTCCATAAATAAAATTGACTATCTCATGCTGCTAGAAATAGCTGGGGTCTGTGATTGCAACCAAAACCTAGTTAAATCTTTTTTGGCACAAAGAATTAATACCATTAATAGCCTAACCTAGGTCCTGGAAAGACAGTATCCTTCCGGAAGGATTAATAACAATACCAATTTGGAGAATAAAGTCAAATTTTCATTAAAAATCCTTTGGAGATCCCCCAGTATCATCTGCCAAAACTACTGCAACTTCGGACAACTCCAAAATATGTGGCCTTGATCCACCTGCTATTCCCTACATTGCCACCAGCAGGATGCATAATGTGAACCCTTATACTTTGCTACCCTCACAGGGGTGAGAAGGAACTGAATCCTACACTTCCAAGAAAACGTTTTTAAGTAAGAGGAGGACAAAATCTTAAAACTTAATAATGCAGATGTATGCCATTCCTCCCAGGCACAGGGTTCCTCCAATTCTGGTTCCCACATATGGAATATTGTTCTAGTTAGCTCCAATTTGGAAGCCCATAAATCTGAATACCTGGATCCTATTAGATGCTTAACATCCTTACTCCATTGTGCTGCAATAATTATCTGTACGTCAGGAGATTTTGAACAAGTCGAAAGACAATGCTTGTATGGAAGGGATTGCATATAGGTGCTGAGCTGTAGATACCTAAAATGATCCAAAGTTGCCAAGTCATAATGGGCTTGCAGGTCCCTAAAGTAAAGACAGCCTGAAGAATCGACAATCTGATGATAATATTCTAATCCCGATCTGACCCACCTTCTAGCAAATAACTACATCTTATAATAGGGGGCATCTGCATCCCAAGCTAGGGCAGTGATAAGAAAGCATTGCCCAGTCTATAGAAATTTCAGATAATTAAACCAAATCCCCATTACCACTCTGGTATTTAGATAAAAATGAGAAAGCAGAATCTGTGGGATAGAGCTTGCATAAAGTATCTGACCTACATTGTACAAGTCATTCATGGCAAACTCTATCTCTTTCCAATATGCCCTATAGTAGGAGTTAGTCCAGTAACATATGATACGCAAGGATGCTGCTTTGGTGTACCACTCCAAATTGGGAAGCCCTATTCTTCCCTGTCCTGGAGACAGATAGAGAATTGCTGCTTGTATCCTAGGAGACCTTCCTCGCCAGACAAAACGTAATACAGATCTTTGCCAGTTTTGCAGGTACGCTTTTGAGGGGAATACCTGGAGTGTTTGAAGAAAAAACAAAATTTGGGGTAGGACAATCATTCATACCACTTCAACACACTGCAAAAGAGATAAAGGCAGTGCAGCCCATCTAACTAAGTCTTACTTATTTTCCTGTGTGAGAGGTTCAAAATTCAGTAGGTCAACGTGTTCCTGAGATTTAGCTAGACCCACACCCAAGTACTTAATGTAATTTGTGTTCCAATGAATAGGCTTGTCAATCTGAGTCTCTTCAGGAGGGGTGTATCAATAAGCTAGTACCTTGGTCTTAGACTTTTTGAGACAAAACCCCACCAATAATTCACATTCCTCCAAAAGCCGAAGAAGCTCCCTAATCGAGGTTGTGGGATTTGTTCATGTTAATAGGATATTGTTGGCAAATAAAGCTACTTTATAATCCTGCCCTCCAAGTGGAATACCCTCAATGTGTTTTGAAAGATGAATATGAGACACCAGGGGCTCAACATACAAAGCAAATAGAAGAGGGGACAAGGGACACCCTTGACGAGTGCCACAAGCTAAACAAAGTGAGAAGGTTAAAGTGGCATTTACTCTAACATATACCTTTGAGTTAGCATAGATGTGTTGAAGCATATTGACAAACTACAAAGGAAACCCAAAGGCCTGCAATACTGGCCAAAGAAAGGGTCATGTAACCCAATTGAAGGCCTTTTCCATGTCTAGACTAACCAGGACCAGAGGGAGAGGTCTCACATCAGTGGAATCTAAAAGCAAATAGATACGGTGCACATTACCAAACATTTGGCGGTTCTAAACAAATCCAGTCTGATGCCGATCAATCAAAGATGGGAGAAGGCTCACTATTCTGGCCTCAAAAACAGTCATAAAACATTTATAATCCATGTTTAACATTGAAATAAGTCCATATGACTCTGGTCTAATGGGATCCTTACCAGGCTTCAATAATGTGGCTATGATCGCATAACACCATGGGGGAGGAGGGGGTTCTCCCTCCTGTACTCTCCTCATCACCCTCAATAAGGCAGGACTCAAAATCTGTAGTAAATCCTTTACTTTGTAGAAATCAGATGGGAAACCATCTGTTCCAGGACATTTTTCCAGAATTAGTGCATTGAATGGCAGCTATAAGCTCCGCAAAAGAAATGGAAGAAGTCAAGGAAACCGCCTGTTGTTCAGCTATCGGAGGCAGCCATGATCGAGTTAAGTATGATAAAACCTTGTCCATGGGATGTACAGTATCTGAGGGTTTCAGGTATAAAGCAATCGATAATAGCCCTTGAAGATATCTAATATTTCACCCGTATTGTGTATAGGTATCCCTGTCACTGGGTCTCTTAATTTAAGAACAGTGGCTGCTGCATGCTGTGCCCTAAGACACCATGCCATATATTTTGCTCCCTTCAAACCTCCTAATTGATATTTAAGTGTCTTAAATAGTAAAGTGTGTGCTCTGTTTTAAAATTAAAATATTTTTGTAATTCAGCTCTCGAATACTATAGTTTCTGATGAACAGTATGATCTCCTTTGGCCAAGGCCTCTTGGAGAATTTTTACTTCTTGATATAACTCAGTTAATCTTTTCTCCTGTTCTTTTTGTGTTGCTGAGGCATAAGAAATTATTTTACCTCATATATCAGCTTTCAGCGCATCCCATAAAATAGCGGTCGAGACCTCACCTGTATCATTGTACTGCAAATAAATCTGAACCTGGCCAACAATTTGTTTAATTAAGGGTTGGTCTCTAAGGTATGCTAAATGAAGCCATCAAAAAGTATGGTGGGGTTCCTTAATATGGCCCATAGTGATTAGTACTGGAGAGTGGTCTGACAAATTAAGAGGGCCTAACTGTACCCTTAAAACATTCCCAAAGTGTTTGGCTGTTGTAAAAAAGTAGTTGATCCTTGCCAGCCTACCATATCTCACTGAATAATGGGTCTAACCAGGTTCTCCTGGGTGAAAGGAATGCCAACTATCTATCATTCCTAAATGTTGAAGCGTACTCCTAATATATTGAGATAATTTGGAATGTCTGTAAGGTTTAGTATTGGAAACACCCAACATAGGATTCAAGGTAACATTGAAGTCTCCTCCCCAAAGTAATCTACCTTTCAATTTTGAAGTAAGTAATGAAAAAAGTTAAGAAAACCCTCCTGTTAGTAACTGGAGGGAAATAAGTGTTAACTAAGGTAACTTCCTTACCATGTAACAAGCTGGACACAACTACAGTATGTACCTTCCTTCAGAATGTGCAACAGTATCATGGACTTCCAAGGGTAGACCCCACCTACAGAGAATTAATCCCCCACCAACGCATAATGCATAAAATATCTTCTCAAATCACAATTTTAGAAATTTCTCATGCTCGGAGGGAAATTAAATGAGTTTTCTTGAAAAAAATCAATTCAGTCTTCTGCTGATGGCAATAGTGGAGACCTCTATACCTTTTAATAGGACTAGTCACACCACTAACATTGTAGGATATAATGCTAAGGTTGTGAGTTACAATTTCTGCTATAGATTAACAAATATAGCAGGTAACACTGCTTGATACGAAAGAGAAAAAGGGGGCCAATGCTGATCAAGGCCTTGAAAGTTATAACATAAAACCACCTCCATCCACGATCCTTTAAAATTCCCCCCGATCTCCATAGTTTCAATAACATGGTAAGTAAACACTAGGCAAGCACTATAAGCCTTAGCAAAAATTATTTTGACCCGGCAAAGGTAATTATAACAGTTAAAAGGACAGCTCAAATCCCTACTGAAAGAAAATATCCACTATGATATTTAAAATTACAACTCATTTCAATGTCAGAATAATAATAGCAAAATAGTACAATCAAATTGTATATCCTAACAGAACAAAAGTGGAATAGGGACACCAGCAACAGTAGAACTGTAGCCCTTAATTAATACCAGCATAAATGTCTGCCAAAAATAGTATAATAAGGTCCACATTATGAAACAGTTATAATCAATTGGTCCAGCCATGAAGTCATTCCCTGATAAGTATCCTAGCAAACCAAGAAGTGAAGTCCAGAGGAGGACAACCCCTATAGTAGGGCATAAATCAAATAGTGTAAATGATACTAAAGCTATAAAGAGGGGTTCTTGGAACATGGAAATATGCAGCTTTTCAAGAATCAGTTTAAACACACCAATAAATTCTTTTGGATCAATATAAAAAAAAAGAGAGATAATCCCAATGTCAAAGGAACTGCTCCCTCCTAATAGGAACATCCAAATGTCTCATCTCAGAGTCCAAAATGCAGTGCACAAACAAAAAACACCCATGACCGAGCAAATGCCAACAGGGCAAATAAAAAACAAGGAATCCCTAGGCCAGCAAAAAATGTGGTAACAGGGACTGAGAATATAATATATTCTGCTTTGAATATAGTAACACAAACAAATAAGCCCCTCAAAAAAAATGCATTGTGCAAACATCACCCAGGAAGTAAACAATGATTTCCTGAAACTCCTGCCCCACAAATAGAAAAAATGAGGTAAAAGCAGGGAAATAAAGAGAACAATTAACTCCAAACCCATAATAAACATCCCTAACCTACCCCATATATTGTGGGAAAATCTAATTGTGCAAAACAATAACTGAAAAACGTAGTAGGCTTCCAAGGTAGGGAGCTATATCTATAAAGTAGCTCCTGGGTAGCACTGCAGAAAAAATAAACACTACAGGGGGAGTTATGATGGTCAGATAGACCCCGAGTTCAAAAAGAACCACTTTTGATCCTGTGAGATGGCAGAGTTCCTCATACCTAGTCTGCCTAAATCAACGTGACCCATAGATGTGGTAAAAAAAAAAGTGCGTCTTAACTAAATTCTTAACTCACCCCAAATAATAAAAAATTTGTCCAACTTTCTAGCCTCCTCTATGACTACAATGCAAAAAACACAGAGCAATTGGGCTACCTGCAACACCACCCCTCTCCCTCCCCTATTGTAACTACCGCCGTTATAAAAGCCTTATAGAAATGTCCTCCAAACCATCATGAAGCCCAGGGATCAAAATGACATGTGCAGAAAAAAAATCAAGGCAACCCCTAGGCTAAAGGAGACAGAGACCCTTCCTCCCCATATTGCTATTTTCCCCTAAGCTATGAAAACTTACTGGAACTCCAAATCGGCTCTAGAAGTTAGGGTTTAAGTACTCCAACCTATCTTCATCGAACTCAATCTGGGTGAACAAAATAGAACATAGCCATTCCAGAGATTTGGGGAGGAAATGCCTCCATGATGATAAGACTGTCTTCACTCTCGACCTGTAAAGAAAAAAGAATAATTATTAAAAAAACAAACGAATATTAGAAAGAGGTAGACAAATAAAAAGAAATGTTTGATAGAGCAGTTACAACTGAAAGAAAAGCTAATAAGAAGCTACAAGCAATGAAAGAAAAACTGAACAAGATATCAAAACTAAAGGGGGAGAGCTCAGAAAGATCACAATCATATATAGAAAATCGAATAATAAAATAATAAACTCAAAATATAAAAGTGATTAGACCATAGAAAATAAATAGACATTAAAAGAAACCACCAGCAGGAAGAAACTATAATAAGGAGCAAAGTAAGGAAAAAGATGGCAGAAATAAAGAGATAGGATAATATACCAGAAGGGAAAAGGTAAATGACCGTTAAGGCAAAGTTAAGAATTGTTAAAGTGGGACTGCCTAATGCTCTGTTTCCAGTATAAAAATCCCAAAACAGAAGACAAAAGTGAACTCATCACTGAGGCAAAACCTCAAGGATGATGTAGTTTATTTCCTCCTCAGGTGGTATCTTCCTGATGGCATATTTGTAGCATTGCTCGAATTTCATACAGGGAAGCTTCCATCCTTTTTTTGCTGGAGGGTGAAGCCTGAAACCAGGTTTCTTTTTGTAGAGCTCTCTTTTCTTTTGCCTCAGAGAAATCCATTGACTCATCTTTGGGCAGCAATTTATGGGCCAACAGCTCCTGGACCGCAGATCCTGGGTCATCAAAGTGCTTAGAAGTGTCTAAAAAGTGGATCCACAACAGGGCTGGGTATGGTGTAGAGAATTTCAGTTTGCGGGCCAGAAGAGTCTTTAATACTGGAGCATATGCTCTATACTGTGCTTGAACTACTGAGGAGTAGTCATTATCTAGGTAAATGTGAGACCCTTTATGAGTCAAAGGACCACTCTTCCATACCCACAGAAGCAGTTCCTGTTTCACTGCATCATTATACAATCAGAGCACAATAGATCTGGGTCTTCTATCCACTGAAACTGGCTTCTGTGCTAATGAGCGGTGAGCCCTCTCAATGGGCAAAGGAATCATGTCAGAAATATCAAGAATTGAAACCAGAAAGGACTGAAGAAATTTAATCATGTCCCCGACCCCTCTTCACCCTCCGGCACTCCATATATTCTAACATTATGTATAGAGATGCAGCGAATTTAAAATCTGCCGTCGAAGTGAACGCGAAGTGGCCACTTCGCGTTGGCACTTTGCTATGCAGAGTGCCCCATAGCAAAGGCTCACTGCGCCTTGTTATTATTACTTTGCGTTGTCATTCCACCTTAAACACGAAGTAAGGTGGAGTGACAACAATATTGGCAGCATCCCACCCACACAGTCACCAGAATGAATGTGCATCCCCATAGTGCTACTGTCTTGTGTCCAAAAGACTCCCCGGTGCTGATGAAGTGAAATGAGAGTGTAACAAGAAATGCAAAGTCTCCCAGAATTAATGGTGTACTCAGTCATGCGTGCAGTGGTCAGGTCACACACAGAATCTCCAGAATTAATGTGCATCACCAAAATGCTACTGTCTTGAGTCCAGAAAATTCCCCAGTGCTGACAAAGTAAAATGAGAGCGTAACAAGAAATGCAGTGTCCCAGAATTAAGGTGCCATGCAAATGCACAGACAGATTAAGATTGCGCTGCACACTCAAGGGAAGCATTCGAAAAGACACAAAAAAAACCTAACCAGTGCTCACAAGTCACAAATCCAAATCTGGAAAGGAATACATTTTACCAGTTGGGCGATTAGTGCACAGCAGTAACAATCCACTACCAGTAAAGCAGTGTCAGTGGCTCAGTAGGTAGCACACTCGCCTCTGAGGCCGGGAGATCAGAGGGCTGTGAGTTCAGTTCCCACATCTGGCACTTGGGTTAATATCCCAGTACTGACACTGTAGTGCAGCATGAGAGGGGTGCTGCACTTCTGAGGTGCCGTCTTTCGGATAAGATGTTAAACCGAGGTCCCATCTGCCTGGATTGGTGGTAGTTCAGGCGGTTGTAAAAGATCCCATGGCACTTATCGAAAAGAGTAGGGAAATTTCCCTGGTTTCCTGGCCAAATTTCCCTCATTCACTAAAAAAAATAAATACCACCAACAGCTTAATCTGGTTCAAGGTCAGTTAGCATTCATCTGTATCCCCTTCCCCCGGGTCGTGCCTGAAAATAGGCAGGATTTGTCTAGTGCACTTACCCGGTCAACAAAAAATAAAAATAAATAAAGATACCACAAAGCAGTATAAAAAATTCATGTAGGTGCAGTGAATAGCAGGTTCACAGTGCTGCAATTACTCTGTAACACAATAGAAGGTGTCTGATTTAATGGCACGCATCGCACACGCACTCACATGCACACTCAAGTAATGCGTAGCAAATTGAAAACCTTTAGTAATATAACCAAATGTTTTAAACAAACAAATTGTACACTGCTGCACCACAATAATCAGCAAAAAAAGGTTAAGAATTACTGAAAATATTACGGTGTGTACATTAACAGTTATACAAGAAAAATATATCCAAAACAGAAAAACTGCCTTTTTCTCCCATTTAATCTACCTACACCACAAATACTACCCTCCCCCAAAGCACACTTCATAGTACAGAGACTGATTATTCTAAATTAACATTCAAAATCCACACACAACAAACACTTGATGATATGAGCACAGAAGGGTTTCTTACAATTGAAGTACTAATTTTTGAGCAAAAAATATTTCTCAAAAAGGCATTTAAAACAGCTTTTAGAGGTTTTGAATCGCAGAGCTCTGAGAGCAAACTGTCTCCAGCTACCACTGACACACACTACCCAGGCCAGAACTGAGGCTGTGCTGAACAATCTAGAGTCCATGGAACCTGTAACCCCATGAATAACTGCAGAATTTCATTTGGTGCTCAATTACAGGGTGAAGTGAGATGATTTACATTGAATTCAATGTACTTCGCCTTAAAATTGTTGGAGAAGTGGTTTGGGGAAGGCGCGGAATAACACAAAGTAATTGGTTTCAATGGACTTTGCATTCCTCATTATGAAGCGAAGTACTCTGCTTCACATTGTGGCATTCTTCCCGGATTCCGCATTACTCAATGAATCACTTTGCGGAGCAAATTGAGGCCACTTCACCCACCACTACTTATAGTACTGAAATTCACATGCTGTACGGGAAGGAACATGAATGCCTATGGCTGTACTTCCCTGATGAGCTGTAGCACAAAACTCCCCAACTTAAAAGCGTTTATTAATGAGTACAATGGTGGAGTGGTGAAGCCTGGAGACATACTACAAAACATGCTTACAATACATCCAAATAACTAGTAAAAAAAATTAATGTTATGATTCATGACGTGATCGTGAATCATGATTTGTGACTGCATTTGTGACCGTGATGATGAAGAACGTGATTTGGTGTTGATGGTGTGAGACAACCAATATGGAACTGTACTGGGATTGTAAATGCCTATGGCTGTACTTCCCTGATGAGCTGTAGCACAAAATCCCCAACTTCAAAACTCTCATTAATGAGTACAATGGCAGGGTGGTGAAGCCTGGAGAGATGCTACAAAACATGCTAACAATACATCCAAGTAACTAGTCAAAAAATTTGTTTTGTGATTTGTGACATGATCATGAATCATGACTTGTGACTGCATTTGTGACCGTGATGATGAAGAACGTGATTCGGTGTTGATGGTGTGAGATAACCAATATGGAACTGTACTGGGAATGCAAATGCCTATGGCTGTACTTCCCCGATGAGCTGTCGCACAAACTCCCTGACTTAAAAATGCTCATTAATGAGTACAATGGCGGGGTGGTGAAGCCTGGAGAGATACTACAAAACATGCTTACAATACATCCAAGTAGCTAGTAAAAAAAATTAATGTTGTGATTCGTGACATGATTGTGAATAGTGATTTGTGACTGCATTTGTGACCGCGATTAAGAAAAATCTGATTTGTATCATGAGTGACTCGTGAGGATGGTCCTGACTTAAAAACTCAGATTAATGAGTACAATGTTCATGAAGAATTATGCACCACACCTGTCCAGTACTCTGAAGGGAAGCCAAAGAAACAACTGTGACTTAAGTTACAGATGGAGAGTGGGTCCTAAAGAGATACAAATGCATAGACAGATTAAGATTGCACTGTGCACTGAAGAGATGCAGATGCAAAGGCACAACACCTAACCAGTGCTCACCATCAGAAATTCAAATCTGGAAAGAATACCTTTGCTGGTTGGGGTGGGCCGTGGGGAGTGTACTAAGCTGCTATAGTAACAGTCACTAGGCAAATGGCAATTCAAGGAAAATTTTATTTAAGAGACGTCCATTCTGGAGGGTCTGGGTGCCGAACATTTAAAAAAATAAATACTATACATTATAAATGGAAAACATAACAATATCTCAGATATAACACAATACAAAAACTGAATTTATATGTACAATGGCTTAGGCAATAGGAACCAATGCCTAAAAAGCCAGGGTTAACCTAACATAGTTTCTAAAACAGCAAGGACTATAATACACAATCCAGGAAGGCCTGATTATACAAGAAGGCCTTGAGGTGGGCCTTAAATGCCTCCACAGAAGGGACCTCCCTAACAGCTGGAGTAAGCAAATTCCACAGGATGGGAGTGGCAACACTAAATGCTCTGTTGCCTGCTGTTTTAAACCTCGTCATGGGAATCACAGAGAGGCCCTTAAAGGAGGAGTGGAGGGGGTGGGTCAAGACAGTAGGAATGAGAAGGTCATTCAGATAACCAGGGCCCAGGCCATGTAGGGCCTTAAAGGTGAGTAAACCCACCTTAAAGAGGACCCTCCACCTAACTGGCAGCCAGTGCAGTTGACGCAGGACTAGTACCAGTAAGGATACCACAAAGAAGTACAAAAATCACACAGCTGAAGTGGATAGCAGGTTCACATTGCTGAAATCATTATGTGGCACAATAAAAGGTGTCTGATTCGATGACACACATTACACACATACTCACACACACACTAAGTAATGCTTAGCAAATTGAAAACTTCAGTAATAAAACCACATATTTTAAACAAACTAAAATTATACATTGCTGCACCACAACAATCAGCAACAATCAGCAAAAAATGGCAAGAATTATTGAAAATATTACTGTGTGTACATTAACACAGTTTTACAAGAAAAATATCACTAAAACTGAAAGCACTGTCTTTTCTCTTACGTTTATCTCCTTACACCACAGATACACCCCTCCCCCAAAGCACACTTCCACTGTCTCTCAGTACAAAGACTGAATGTTGTACATTAACATTCAAAATCCACACACAAACAATAAATGCTCAATGATATGAGCACAGGAGGGTTTCCTATAATCGATGAACTAAAGTTTTAGCAAAAAAATTATTTAAAAAGGCTTTTTTAGCAGTTTTTAGAAGGTTTGAATCACAGAGAGCTCTCAGAACAGATTGTCTTCTGTAGCTTCCTATACTCACTAGCCCAAACTGAGGCTGTGCAGAACAATCTAGAGCCCATGTGACCTGAAATACCTTGAATCACTGCAAAATTGGCCTTTGGAGCTTAAAAACAAGGCAGAGTGAGGTGAAGTACATTGTTTTCAATGTACTTCGCCTTAAGAATTGGTGAAGTAGTGGTTTGGGAAGGAGGATTAAAGCAAAGTCATTGTTTTCAATGGACTTTGCGTTACCCATTATAATGTGAAGTACTCTGCTTCGCTAAGTGACCACCCACGCACTGCCTTCACTGCAGAAATCACTGCTATGAATTGGGGCCACTTCTCAGCCTTCTCTAATTATGCCTGCATGAGCAATTTTCAAGAACCTGGCAATGATCCATAACATACTAACACTCTTGCAGCACTTTACCAACTACCCGCTCCAGGCTTCCAGCTGATCTACATGAGTGTCTGTGTTAGAGACCCAAGTGGTTAAGTCGACTACCTTCATTTCGAGAGTGCCAATTGTAGATCAAAGCTCCTCTAAAGTGGTAAGGGTCTCCAACTGGAACTCTTTTAACTATTGAAGAATCATCAATATAGTGGGATCAGGGGGAGGCTGTGATGACGCCCTGTCAGTGGCCATATCTGACTCAGCTTTTGGTTGGTGACGCAGCTGAAGAAGACAAAGACGGGACTAAGGTGAGAGCCGATTGTTTACTCTTTCGATTTTAGCCCATACGGTTATTTTGAGCCTCCGAGATAAGTAGAAAGTAGCCAAAGCCAAATAGAATAATCATGTAAAGGCATTTTTCTAGGCACGGCAATGAACTACCAACTTAGGTGACCATACTTACCGGAATGGAACCAGAAGACCACTGCAAGCATGTCTTTCTCCCATCGGCCTCCCTGATCAAACAGACACCTTGGTCTATATACCCTAGGCCCTGCTAAACTACACCCAGAGGCAGGTGCATAACCTCCCAGGCTCACATATGGGAAAAGAGGGAGGAGAGGGTCACTATAGTAAGCCCTCCCAAACGGGGGGGGGTGGGGCTTACATAGAATTTGAAAGTTGGAGCCAGAGCACAAACTTTATGAAATGACAGCCAACCTGAAAGAATCAAACTGCGAAATTAAGCTTATGTATCACTTACAGTACCAGTTTTACAGTATTAGTTATATCCCCATAACACTGCTTACATCAACTGCCATCAGACTGAGTCAAGTTAACAATCAGTGCTGTGTAAGAGAGACAGGTGACACTAACAACATACCTCTCTCTCCTTGTACTAGTCTGAAGCTGCAGTGTCTGCCTGAATCAATCCTGCTTGTCAACTAACCCAATCACAGTGGTTGCAATACCATGAGTGAGCATGTCCAGCCACTTGAAAAGCAGCAAATCATTAGCCACAGTGACTTCTTAGCAGCAATGGCTAAGTTCCAGGAAAAATGCAATGTCTGAAGGCTGACTGGAGTCAAACTGGCAAAACTGGGGATTAGGCCACAGATCTGTATTCTGTGGTACTATTAGTACTATTGCTTGTGTTTAGCATCTGTACTGTAGTAAAAAACTTCCAGATTGCTTCTGTGAATAATGTAAGCTAGTTTAGCGAACTTGTCCTGGTGTTGCCCCTGGAGCTGTTATTTTACTGAATTTGCTTTGTAGCTGTAAAAGTAAAACACTAATGTTTGTTTTTAGGTGCAAGTAAGATTGCACGGAGAGGTTAATGTTTAGGGTGGTTTTACACATTCATTGTTTTAATTACTGACCATTTACTAGTTAGTATTGATATTGGGAAGGGTGAATGTGAAAGAAACACTGTATCGCAGTCCTTTTCCATTTTAAATGGGGATTTCAACTTGACACTGCTACAACAAGTGTGTACTAATAACAAGATTGTGGGTTACCACTTAGGTTATTCTATATGTACTATAAGAGTAAATCCTATTTTTTTTAACAAGACTTTCAGCCTCTGTCTACAGTCAGTAGATTATTACTGTTGCATGACATAGAAGTGAACTCAAGCCCTTTCATTGTTCCTAATGTTACTGAAGTTGATTATTTTGATTCTGTGAATGATGGGTTACAAATTGTAGGGATGGGCTACCTGACAGGTAGCTATATTGGGTAGTGCAGGTATTGCCTGTTTTTAGCCAGGTAGGGTAGTTCAGGTAAAGTGCTACCCTATCCAGCTTGACATTATAATTCTCGGGTCCGGCAGTTTGAGTTGGGTAATTCTTGGGTCATTTAGTGCAGTGTACTACCACTGTGCTGTCTGTAGTGTGATTATCATGCGTCTCATTCTCCTAGGCAGCATGTGGTTTGCATGCTCCCATGAATAAGGTGCTGTGTGGCATGAGACCAATTTAGTTGGAGCCAGAAAAGTCAGGGAGAGCAGAGCTAGACACTGTGCTCTGTTCAGCTTTCCCTTTATTGCATGGCTGGCCAACCCCACCACACAGGAAATAGTCAGTGACTCGAGAGATAATTGAAGATACTGACTGAGTCAAGCAAAGTGACTCTGGGAGGATTCATTAAAAGAAAAACATAAGAGAAAGTGAAAGTAGGAGGAAGGGAGGGATAACTCAGGAATCAGAAGTAAGAATGAAGAAGAGGGACCATGCATGGGTAGTCAGACACCAGCCTGGCAGGCTCAAGTTGGGGGAATCACATTTTTTCCCCCTTTTAGAAAAGAAAACATTACTCGGAGGCCGTTACTGTACTCACACAGACAGGGGCATATTTTTATTTATTAATATTTCATTTTCTGTGATGCTAAAACAACTGGGTTGGACTGGAGTACAGGAAATTTTAAATGACACAAAATAGAAGCTGGCTTCACACTGCTGAGCAGAGTAAAATATATCCCCTTGGCAATTTTACACCACTGTCACCTCCTGACTGACTTCTGATGGACACTGTATTGTGTTGGTGTATTTGTTGTACTATCTAGGCAGCTGCAGTAAGAGAAGCAAGTTCACCAGTAGTCAAATTTAAAATTTTGATTCCTAAACCTATTATTAAATCAGTGATCTACTATAAAACATTGGCATGTGCTTTACCGACACCCAGAATCCTGACACAAAAATCCCAACCCACAGATTCCTGTCATGGAAATGTTGCCACCAGTGGCATGTTTCAGGGGCCTTTGCCACCCCTCCCTCCTTAATAGATATAACAAACACTGCCGTGGGCAAAATTTCCATGTCGGAAATCTGTGGGTCGGGATTTTGTGTCAGGATTTTGTGTGTCGGTAAAGTGTATGTTGGTTAGTCGTAATATTCCCCTAAATCAGGCCCCTACATTTTACCAGTCCCTTATATTCAGTGGCCTTTGGTGGAGCCAGAACAAGCTTCAGTGTGTGTGTGTGTGTGTGTGTGTGTGTGTGTGTGTGTGACCCTATGCAGGACTCGCTGTCAATAAAATACAAAGTAAATATAGTAGAGTGGAACAGGTTAGGATTTAGGAACTGGGGAAAGGGATTTTGGTCTTGGACTAGCGGCAGAGGAAGTAGATAGAAGACTCCAAAGCAAGAATGGAAAAAAATCCAAATAGCCTTTCATAGCTGTATTAGGCATTCATATTATATTAGGGCCATCTTGTCAGCTAGACTTTCCACAGCAGTTAGTGAAACAAACAGACTTTTATGGCCATATTACATACCCCTCTCAGGGCCACTGTTAAGGTGTCCTGAGCTCCATCATATGTTGGTGTGACATAGCTAGCTAGACTCGCCACAACAGATAGTGAAATAAATAGCCTTTTATGGCTATATTAGGCAATCATCATAGGGCCACTGTTATACACCCCAAGCCCTGTCATTTGCTACATTGACATAGCCAGCTAGAGGCTACACAGCAGTTAGAGAAACAAATAACCGTTAACAGCTGTATTATGCAGTCATCTTAGGGCCACCATTAGGTTCCCCAAGCCCTATGATTTATTACTGTGACACAGCAAGCTAGACTCTTTGCAGTAGTTAGTGAAACAAAAAGCCTAATATGACTATATAAGGTGATTGTCTTAGGGTCACCATTGGTTGCCCCGAGTCTTATCATTTATTACTGTGACATAGCCATTCAGATTCAAGACTACTTGACTGCTATTCCTTGTACTGTTTGTGATCATAGTTACTGTGCTTACCATGTCTATTTCCCAGTCTTGTAAATCTACTAAAAGGAAGAACAATGTTGCTGCACATACAACTGTTAATGTTATGGACAACAATAATCATAGCACTAATGAATCAGAACATGGAGACAATAATAATAACAACATGAGCAGCACTTAATGCCCTGCAAAGAAAAAGCAGGTTAGCAATGAAAGGATAATACATTTTCAGAAAGTATAGACTGGAGTTACTCATAGAGGTACTGAATGTTTTGTCACATTTGCCAGGATACTCCCAGCTGCTGAAGCAGCATGCAAAGAGATATCCTCCTTAAATAAAAGTTCATTGCTCAGGCAGTGAATGTTGATAGAGATGGTGATTGTGAGGAATGGGAATGGAATATCCAAGGATATGCCCACATAATGTAATGACACTTCTAGTTAGACCCCGGAGCAGTCACCAGCAGTTGAAATAGTCAGTTGCAATTCAATGCAGTTGCAATCAGTTGCAATTGCATTGGACTGCACACATAAAATAGTGGAGTTGAAATCCACTGCAGTTGACGATTCCATGACCCATCCAGGTTTGATTTTGTGGTGCACTGCAGTGTGTTTTCTCTTTTTTTCTTTCCTGGGGGGAGGGAGGTTATGGGGGCCACAAATATCTCACAGTTCTCAACCGCCGGCACTGAGCCTTACAGCCAATAAAATACACCCCTGGCTCCTGGACACGAAGCATCCATCAATTAGAAGAGATAGAAGGAGGAGCCAGGAGCTTGAGAGTGTCTGTGACTGGCTGCATGAGGTGGCAGGGAGAGTGTGCCTAAGTAGGAGATGGTCTGGCCTTTAATTTAAAAATAAGTTAACTGTGTCCTCTGTCCTGACATGTCCGGTGCCCAGAGAGAGACTAGTGTGTGGCTGTGCAGGTCCCAGTCAGTCTTCCAGCAAAGCCAGGCAGCAATCATGTGAAGGCAACAAGTCGTCTGGTCGTGGTCAGGATCAGCCCATGACCCGGTTGGCTGGGCCCATCGGGCAACTCTCACTCAGTCTCGGTCAGGTCTTCAGAGTTGGCAAGGAGAAGGAGTAGTAGGTGCACTAGATGCACTGCACAGAGTACCAGAGTAGGGACATGGGACTGTATTGGGGACTGACTGTGTGGGTGGGGAGGAGGGAGAACTCAGTTCAAAAAAACCACCAGCACCAACACCGAGTAGAGCAGCAGAGGCAGCCTGAGCCATGGAGCCACCTGATGCAGCCAACTGAATCATCACTCAGCACCTGACTGAACTGGCAACAGGCTACTACAATGAGCAAGGTACTATATGGGATGTGTATGTAAGGCCCACCAGGTCTGGGCAATGGGCACTAGGAAGGAGGAGGAGGATGGTATCTCACAGACTACTCAGTCTGTCTGTGTGTCTGCTGCGTGCTGGGCTGGCTTGTCTGGCTGGCTGAGGGCTTGGGGGCTGTGGGGCCTGAGGGGCCAAACTTGAAAAGCCAAGGTGATCAATCATCATTAATCTACTGCTGGCAGCCTGGCTGGGGTCTCTCTGACTGTAGTGGCATTGGGAGTAAGTCAGACTCCCCACAAGGTCATGGGCAGGCCAGGTGCAGGTGGTCATTTGGTGAGTTCCCGGACCCATAGGAGGCCGGAGCACGGAGCATGGTCGGTCAGGTCCAATGGACAAAATGTTAGTTGTTTGCCACTGTAGGAATCGGATAGACTAAATATTAAAATCCTCACGGCAAGATAAATACAATTTTAAAAAACACATTAGTGTACATGCTGAAAACCAAAACAAATTCAGAAACTGTGTCAGAAAATGTTTTTTTTTAATATGCATTAGTATTTTTTAGCTTTAAATTTAAACTATGGATAGATCTCAGTTCTGGTATACCATGCAGGAGGTATTTCTAGGGTCCTACCTTAAACTGGTTTTAGTCTCACAGATTCTACAACTACTAGTAAACTAACATATATTGATGGTTAGCTCTGTTTGCAAAAGGGTACCTTCTAGCTTCTGCGGGGTGATTAAGAGGCCCTTCCTATACTGTATTTTAGACTCACACTTCTTTTTTCTAATTAACTAGCATTACTGCTGCTTATTTTTCGATACCATTTATTGTTTTACTGCCCTGCTTCAACTTGTTACTTTCATGGAATTAGTATATTTTGTTGTCATTTTGACTGATTATTGTGCTTTAGTGGGTCCCTTCTCTGTGAAGATTTGTTTCACTGCACTTAGTATTTGCATTTTAAAGAGCAGCCAGCTTCTTAGCTGTTGCTGACTAGTTGCTGCTCCCTTCAACATATGCAATACCTCATCTACCTCAGAGTTGAGGGGCATAAATAATTCCTTTTGTTTCTGCCCATTAATGAAGTTATAGTGCTCTAAATCCCAAATGCTAAAATGGAGCTGCTTCCTGACCTTAACCCACCAGCATGCCTTCACGTAGGCACATGCAGCCCCCTTATGTGATGTCAGAAGGCAAAGGCTGTGTGTGCATGTGCCCCATTGATTTGAAGGGGAGGGGGGCTTTTCCATACATTTTATTAATTTTTATAGTTGACATTTTAATAAAAAAAGATATGACGTTAAAAAAGTATGACAAGCTACTGCATAATAAAATTAAACAATGGTGAAAGTTGAACAAATTGGTTTGATTTTCTTCAGTTAGTTGAAGTCAGAAATTTCTAACTAGTTGAAAAAATCAGTTATAATGTGTGGTAAGTCAGCCATAATTGTTTTTTCAACTGACTCCGGGGTCTACTTCTAGTACTTCTGAATCTAAATGGTGGAGATGATGGGGATGGTAGCTTGAATGAGGATGTAGGAGAGAATGCTACTTTGACCCATGAAAGGCAAGTGCAGAAAAAAAATCATATTCTAAGAGTAAGAGAATATGAGTACAAATAGCAACAATTCTAGAATATCTCAACAAAGAGATGGCAGTGTAGGGTTCCCTTGACTGGGCAAAGAATAGTACAAGGCACCCTGGCACAAAGCAAAAAAGGTAAATCTTTTATGTGACATTTTTTCTATATTGACCCTGCTGACAACTATTGAGCTGTATGCACTCTGTGCAAAAATAGTGTCAGCTGTGGCAAAGGGACACAGTTTGGGACATCACTAATGATGTGATATGCAAAGGCAAAGCAAAGAATTGAGTGGGGCAGGGTAAAAAGGGGCAGTGTGTTGGGTGTGGACGGTGATGGAGGTGGTAGCAGTGGTAATGAACTGGAAGCAGTAAGTGACACTGAATCAGTGGATGTGTCCTTGCTGTCTTCTCAGACAAACAAAGATTGTCTTCTGACACCATCAAGTAATGGAAAATCCCATAGTGGTAGTCATCATGAGAAAGGTGTGATAAAATACATCCTCAAAAAACTAAAAAATACTTGTCAACTACCATCAAAAGAAAGTCAATTGCACATACCCAAATAATGCAAAGCATATGCAAATCCTCATGAAGGAATTTGGCTGAATTTTGAGCCAGTCCAAATTCCGTTGTGGGAATTTGCATATGCTTCCCATGATGCTTTGCATTATTGGGGTATGTGCAGTTTTGTTTCTATTTAAAATTTGTCCGTATGGCCAAATGCCCTATCAGGGTAACCTTTACCACAGGGCATTTGTTCCGGGGTTTTTGTGTTTTGTAGTTCATTAAAAGAAAGTGTTGCACAGACATCAGAATTTAACCACAAGCATCCAGCATGCCAGCACTTAAATAGAGCCATTGCAGAGTTGTTGGCTAATTGTCAACTTCCTTTTGTTATTGTTGCCTAAAAACATTTTCTCAAGTTCATGCACCAGACTTGAACCACCTTACACTTTTCCCTGTTGACCATACTTTTCAAAATAGGTTGTGTACTGAAGTCAAACACTCTGAGGTGACGCAGGTTCACATAACCACAGATATATGAACCAGTAATCAAACAATTGACTACATGAGTGTTACAGTTCATTGGGTACATTTTCAGTCAGAAAGTAATAATCTCAGGTCTACTGTAATCAGTAGGAAGCAAGCTTAATTATGCATCACCACTTCTGAGGAAAACCACACTGCAGTCAATATTTTGCAGGAGCTGCAAAAACAGTTCCAGAAATGGCTCACTCTATATTGCCCATATCCAGGGTTCATAGTGTCAGATAATGGTAACAACATAGACAAAGACATTAGAAATGACAGCTACCAATGCATATCATGTGTGCGCATTGTTTAAATCTCTTCCATTTGTTTTCTTAAATGGAAACAGAAGTGCTGAAAACCTGTGCAGTCTTGCAAGGAAAATATGTGTCATTTCAGCCACTCCATGAAAGCACAAAAAATCTTGAAGGTGCTACAGAGGTCAAAGAACATACCACTGCATAAATTAGAGAAGTTCTGACCCACTGGAATTCAGCATTTTACATGTTGGGAAAGCTGACTGAACAGAAAAAACTGTGTATGACTACACCATGAAGGATAAAACAGGTAAAGTAGACATCATGCTCCATTCCAGCAGTTGGAGTCTGGTAGAATCTCTGGTCACCTTATCGGAGCCATTTGAGGCTGTCACGTGATGTCAGTGCAAACAGGGTAACTCTGAGTGAAATTCTTCCTCAAGATTACTTCACATTTTGTTGGATGACACCAAGAAAGACTGTCAGTCAAAAGAAGGCAGGCTCTAATTTAGGCAGATGGCATGACTCTCAAATTGGCAACCAATCAGAGAATAAACACCATGTTTCAGAATGAAAATTGTGTTGGTTATTTTGCTAGATCCTCACTTTAAAAGTAACACTGATGCCACCCTTCCTGCAGGGGGAAGTCATTGAATATTGGAAAGATATTCTGCTAACCAAACTTGTCAGTGCCCCACCAACACCATAATCTGATATACAGCAGTCAAAATCTGACAAACCATCAGAGTATGCCTCTAACGCAAATTATAGCACATCTATACGTTTTTCACAATCACCAGTGTCTTCAGCAAGGAAAAGAACATCTACTGCTACTTCTTGGGCATTCTATGTTCAGGGTCAGAAAGGCAAATCAATTCTGAGTCATCTACAACAACATGGACTAGTATTCTGTAAGAGAAGTGCAGCTGGTTCATCTGCAAAACTTAATGTTAACCATGTAGTGCAGCACAGTGTTCCAGGAATAGTTTGCAGACCGTGCTGTGATTGGTCTCGAGGGAGATCCATTACTGTATTAGAAATAAAAGATAATATGGCCAGATCTAGCAAATCTTGCAATAATAAACCTCAGCTGACCACCTTGAAGTGTATATTCAGAACATATATTTAGTACGGCTGAAGATATCGTCATTGATCAAAGAACACTGCAAAGTCCTCCAAGTGTGGAATAGACTACTGATAATTTCCCACCAATTTTACCAAACATAGAAACATAGAAACATAGAAACATAGAAGTTGACGGCAGATAAGGACCGCAAGGCCCATCCAGTCTGCCCATTTCTTTTTCTACCTTATAAATGTGCCATCGGCCTTTGCTCTGTCAGTGACCTATCTATTCATAGTCATTTGTATTGCTCCCTTATGCCTATCCCATGCCTGTTTGAAGCCCTGCACTGTATTCATAGCCACCACTTCTTGTGGTAAGTCATTCCATGCATCCACCACCCTTTCTGTGAAAAAGAATTTCCTCACATTCCCCCTTAATCGGCCTCCCTCTAATCTCATGCTGTGTCCTCTTGTCCTGCTATTTTTCTTATATTTAAACATGTTAGACTCTTTCACCTTGTTTATGCCCTTAAGGTGTTTGAATGCCTCGATCATATCACCTCTCTCCCTCCTTTGCTCAAGGGTATACATATTGAGTCCGTTAATCTGTCCTCATATGTCTTCTGATGCAGTCCCTGCACCATTTGGTTGCCCTTCTCTGGACTGCCTCAATTTTGGTTAATGTCCTTGTGAAGTGTGGCCTCCAATACTGCTGCAGTACTCCAGATGGGGCCTAACCAATGTCTTGTACAGAGGGATTATTACTCCTCTTACGACTTGTGATACCCCTACTAATACACCCTAACACCCCTAGCCTTACCTACTGCTTTAGAGGTCTGCTTGGATGATTTTAGGTCATCAGTGATGATGATGCCCAAGTCTCTTTCTTCCTTTGTGACTGCTAGCACCTCCCAGCCTATAAGTGGCTTCAGGTTTCTCTTCCCTATGTGCATGATTTTGCACTTCTTTGCATTAAATCCAGTTGCCACTCTTCTGACCATTCTGCTAGTTTATCCAGATCTCTTCTCATTCTGCCCACCCCATCTGGCTCATCTACTCTGTTGCAGATCTTGGTGTCATCTGCAAACAGACAAGCCTTACCCTCTAGTCCATCTGCAAGGTCACTAATGAAGATGTTAAATAGGACTGGCCCCAGGGCTGATCCCTGAGGTACCCCACTTGTGACTTGCATCTCTTCTGACTGTATACCATTTACCACCACTCTCTGTCTCAAACACTGAGTTATACGATTCTGACCCTGAATGTGAACAACAGCTCACAAACAGTGATACTAAATATGATGACAGGGTTGTGTATGAAAAGAGAATCTTGTCTGGAGTGGCATACTGCCAAATTTAGTTAACATTGGTAACATCTCTCGCAGCAGTTGCAACTGTTGCTTTGTTATAAATCCCACTGTGGACACTATTCATAGACAAACAGGCATGGTGACTGTGTTTACAGCATTATCTTGCATTCCTTTTTTTTAGATTTTTGTGTCAAATGTTTTCTTCGACATACTGTTCCAGTCTTGCTGTATATGAGTACTACACACATTCTGGAGGCACGCTACTTATAAGCCTTATATCAGAAATGTTGCCACAGCTTCCATTTGCATCACTTTTACTTAATGTTGCTGTCACTACACTTAAAGACTTACTACTGACACCATTTTCCATCACCACCACCACCACCACCTTGCCAGTCACACATGCCCCACTACTCTCAGTCTTCTCAGTTTTAGATGTTTGAGCCTCAGCAATGCTCACCATAGATACAATTTGTTTAAACAGCAGCAGACTCACTCAGACAAGCTACACCTGTCTTACCTGCCTTAGCAATGCTAATCATAGGTATAATTTTTGGAAACAGCAGCAGGCTCACTGAGAGCAGCTGTGCTAGTCTAATGTGCCTTAGCAATGCCTAGCATGGGTATCATTTCTTGAAAACAGCAGTAGGCTCACTGAAAGCAGCTGCTTGTTCTACCTGTCTCAGCAATGCCTGCCATTGGTATAACTTTTGAAAACAGCAGCAAGCACACTCAGAGCAGCAGAACCTCTTGTTCCTGCCTCAGCAAAGTCCGCCATGGGTATCATTTTTGGAAACAGCAACAGGCTCACTCAGAGCAGCTGCACCTGTCCTATGTGCCTCAGCAATGCCCACTATGGGTATAATTTTTGGAAACAGCAGCAGGCTCACTCAGAGCAGCTGCACCTGTCCTAACTGCCTCAGCAGTGCTCACCATGAGTATCATTTTTGGAAGCAGCACCAGGCCTACTCAGAGCAGCTGTGCCTGTCTTATCCATCTCAGCAATACCCACCATGGGTAAAATTTTTGGAAACAGCAGCAGGCTCCATCAGAGCAGCTGCACCTATCCTACCTGCCTCAGCAATGCCCACCATGAGTATAATTTTTGGAAACAGCAGCAGGCTCTTGCAGAGCAGTTGTACCTGTCCTACCTGCCTCAGCATTGCCCAACTTGAGTATAATTTATGGAAACAGCAGCAGGCTCACTCACAGAAGCTGCACCTGTCCTACCTGACTCAGTAATGCCCACCAAGAGTATAATTTTTTGGAAACAGTAGCAGGCTAACTCAGAGCAGCTGCACCTCTCATACCTGCCTCAGCAATGTCCACCATGGGTATAATTTTTGTAAACAGCACCAGGCTCACTCAGAGCAGTTGTATCAGTCCTACCTACCTCAGCAATGTTCACCATGGGTGCAATTTTTAGTAATCAAATCAATCAAATCAAATCTTTGTTCATATAGCACCTTTCAAAATCACAGCGCTGTACAGAATATGATCAAAGATGTTAAAATAACAGAAATATTAATTTGAAACAGCAGCAGGCTCACTTAAAGTAGCTCTGCCTGTCCTACCTGCTTCTGCAATGCACGCTATGGGTAAAAATTTTTGGAAACAGCAGCAAGCTCACTCAAAGCAGCTGTGCCTGTTCAACCTGCCTCAACAATGGCCAACACGAGTATAATTTATGGAAACAGCAGCAGGCTCACTCAGAGCAGCTGTACCTGTCCTACCTGCCTTAGCAATGCCCACCATGGGTATAATTTTTGGAAACGGCAACAGGCTCAATCACAGCAGCTGCACCTGTCCTACCTGCCTCAGCAATGCCCACCATGAGTATAATTTTTTGGAAACAGTAGCGGGCTAACTCAGAGCAGCTGCACCTCTCATACCTGCCTCAGCAATGTCCACCATGGGTATAATTTTTAGGAACAGCACCAGGCTCACTCAGAGCAGTTTTATCAGTCCTACCTACCTCAGTAATGTTCACCATGGGTGCAATTTTTAGTAATCAAATCAATCAAATCAAATTTTATTTATATAGCACATTTCAAAGTCACAGCGCTGTACAGAATACGATCAAAGATGTTAAAATAACAGAATTATAAATTAGAAACAGCAGCAGGCTCACTTAAAGCAGGCGTCCCTGTCCTACCTGCTTCAGCAATGCCCACTATAGGTGTAATTTTTGGAAACAGCAGCAGGCTCACTCAAAGCAGCTGTGCCTGTCCTACCTGCCTCAACAATGATTGCCATGAGTAAAATTTTTGAAGCAGCACCAGGCCTACTCAGAGCAGCTGTGCCTGTTCTATCCATCTCAGCAATTCCACCATGGGAAAAATTTTTGGAAACAGCACCAGGCTCAATCTGAGCAGCTGCACCTATCCTACCTGCTTCAGCAATGCCCAACATGAGTATAACTTTTGGAAACAGCAGCAGACTCATGCAGAGCAGTTGTACCTGTCCTACCAGCCTCAGCAATGCCCAGCACGAGTATAATTTATGGAAACAGCAGCAGGCTCACTCAGAGCAGCTGTACCTGTCCTACCTGCCTTAGCAATGCCCACCAAGGGTAAAATTTTTGGAAACAGCAACAGGCTCAATCACAGCAGCTGCACCTGTCCTACCTGCCTCAGCAATGCCCACCATGAGTATAATTTTTGGAAACAGCAGCAGGCTCACTCAGAGCAGCTGCACCTCTTATACTTGCCTCAGCAATGTCCGCTATGCAGAATAATTTTTCGAAATAGCAACAGGCTCAATCAGAGCAGCTGCACCTGTCCTACCTGCCTCAACAATGCTCACCACGAGTATCATTTTTGGAAGCAGCACCAGGCTCACTCAGAGCAGCTGTGTCTGTCTTATCCATCTCAGCAATATCCACCATGGGTAAATTTTTGGGAAACAGCAGCAGGCTCAATCAGAGCAGCTGCACCTATCCTACCTGCCTCAGCAATGCCCACCGTGATTACAATTTTTGGAAACAGCAGCAGGCTCACACAGAGCAGTTGTACCTGTCCTACCTGCCTCAGCTATGCCCACCATGGGTATAATTTTTGGAAACAGCAACAGGCTCAGTCACAGAAGCTGTACCTGTCCTACCTGCCTCAGTAATGCCCACCATGAGTATAATTTTTTGGAAACAGTAGCGGGCTAACTCAGAGCAGCTGCACCTCTCATACCTGCCTCAGCAATGTCCACCATGGGTATAATTTTTGGAAACAGCACCAGGCTCACTCAGAGCAGTTGTATCAGTCCTACCTACCACAGTAATGTTCACCATGGGTGCAATTTTTAGTAATCAAATCAATCAAATCAAATCTTTATTTATATAGCACCTTTCAAAGTCACAGCGCTGTACAGAATACTATCAAAGATGTTAAAATAACAGAATTATAAATTAGAAACAGCAGCAGGCTCACTTAAAGCAGGTGTGCCTGTTCTACCTGCTTCAGCAAAGCCCACTATGGGTATAATTTTTGGAAACAGCAGCAGGCTCACTCAAAGCAGCAGTGCCTGTCCTACCTGCCTCAACAATGACTGCCATGAGTATAATTTTTGGAAGCAGCACCAGGCCTACTCAGAGCAGCTGTGCCAGTCCTATCCATCTCAGCAATACCAACCATTGGAAAAAAATTTGGAAACAGCAGCAGGCTCAATCTGAGCAGCTGCACCTATCCTACCTGCTTCAGCAATGCCCAACATGAGTATAATTTATGGAAACAGCAACAGGCTCACTCAGAGCAGCTGTACCTGTCCTACCTGCCTTAGCAATGCACACCATGGGTATAATTTTTGGAAACAGCAACAGGCTCAATCACAGCAGCTGCACCTGTCCTACCTACCTCAGCAATGCCCACCATGAGTACAATTTTTGGAAACAGCAGCAGGCTCACTCAGAGCAGCTGCACCTCATATACTTGTCTCAGCAATGTCCACTATGAGAATAATTTTTAGAAAGAGCAACAGGCTCACTCAGAGCAGCTGCACCTGTCCTAGGTACCTCAGCAATGCCTGCCATGAGTATAATTTTTGGAAACAGCA
Source organism: Neoceratodus forsteri (assembly GCA_016271365.2). Classification (NCBI taxonomy): domain Eukaryota; kingdom Metazoa; phylum Chordata; order Ceratodontiformes; family Ceratodontidae; genus Neoceratodus; species Neoceratodus forsteri. The sequence goes on along the minus strand of CM057454.1, from coordinate 689,998,627 downwards.
ACAGGCTCACTCAGAGCAGCTGCACCTGTCCTACCTGCCTCAACAATGCTCACCACGAGTATCATTTTTGGAAGCAGCAACAGGCTCACTCAGAGCAGCTGTGCCTGTCTTATCCATCTCAGCAATATCCACCGTGGGTAAACTTTTTGGAAAAAGCAGCAGGCTCAATCAGAGCAGCTGCACCTATCCTACCTGCCTCAGCAATGCCCACCATGAGTACAATTTTTGGAAACAGCAGCAGGCTCACACAGAGCAGTTGTACCTGTCCTACCTGCCTCAGCAATGCCCACCATGGGTATAATTTTTGGAAACAGCAACAGGCTCAGTCACAGAAGCTGTACCTGTCCTACCTGCCTCAGTAATGCCCACCATGAGTATAATTTTTTGGAAACAGTAGCAGGCTAACTCAGAGAAGCTGCACCTCTCATACCTGCCTCAGCAAAGACCACCATGGGTATAATTTTTGGAAACAGCACCAGGCTCACTCAGAGCAGTTGTATAAGTCCTACCTACCTCAGTAATGTTCACCATGGGTGCAATTTTTAGTAATAAAATCAATCAAATCAAATCTTTATTTATATAGCACCTTTCAAAGTCACAGCGCTGTACAGAATACTATCAAAGATGTTAAAATAACAGAATTATATATTAGAAACAGCAGCAGGCTCACTTCAAGCAGCTCTGCCTGTCCTACCTGCTTCAGCAATGCACGCTATGGGTATAATTTTTGGAAACAACAGCAAGCTCACTCAAAGCAGTTGTGCCTGTTCTACCTGCCTCAACAATGCCCAACATGAGTATAATTTATGGAAACAGCAGCAGGCTCACTCAGAGCAGCTGTACCTGTCCTACCTGCCTTAGCAATGCCCACCATGGGTATAATTTTTGGAAACAGCAACAGGCTCAATCACAGCAGCTGCACCTGTCCTACCTGCCTCAGCAATGCCCACCATGAGTATAATTTTTTGGAAACAGTAGCGGGCCAACTCAGAGCAGCTGCACCTCTCATATCTGCCTCAGCAAAGTCCACCATGGGTATAATTTTTGGAAACAGCACCAGGCTCACTCAGAGCAGTTGTATCAGTCCTACCTTCCTCAGTAATGTTCACCATGGGTGCAATTTTTAGTAATAAAATCAATCAAATCAAATCTTTATTTATATAGCACCTTTCAAAGTCACAGCGCTGTACACAATACTATCAAAGATGTTAAAATAACAGAATTATACATTAGAAACAGCAGCAGGCTCACTTCAAGCAGCTCTGCCTGTCCTACCTGCTTCAGCAATGTACGCTATGGGTATAATTTTTGGAAACAGCAGCAAGCTCACTCAAAGCAGCTGTGCCTATTCTACCTGCCTCAACAATGCCCAACATGAGTTTAATTTATGGAAACAGCAGCAGGCTCACTCAGAGCAGCTGCACCTGTCCTACCTGCCTCAGCAATGCCCACCATGAGTATAATTTTTTGGAAACAGTAGCGGGCCAACTCAGAGCAGCTGCACCTCTCATACCTGCCTCAGCAATGTCCACCATGGGTATAATTTTTGGGAACAGCACCAGGCTCACTCAGAGCAAGTTGTATCAGTCCCACCTTCCTCAGTAATGTTCACCATGGGTGCAATTTTTAGTAATCAGATCAATCAAATCAAATCTTTATTTTTATAGAACCTTTCAAAGTCACAGCGCTGTACAGAATATGATCAAAGATGTTAAAATAACAGAATTATAAATTAGAAACAGCAGCAGGCTCACTTAAAGCAGGCGTGCCTGTCCTACCTGTTTCAGCAAAGCCCACTATGGGTATAATTTTTGGAAACAGCAGCAGCCTCATTCAAAGCTGCTGTGCCTGTCCTACCTGCCTCAACAATGATTGCCATGAGTATAATTTTTGGAAGCAGCACCAGGCCTACTCAGAGCAGCTGTGCCTGTCCTATCCATCTCAGCAATACCCACCATGGGAAAATTTTTTGGAAACAGCAGCAGGCTCAATCTGAGCAGCTGCACCTATCCTACCTGCTTCAGCAATGCCCATCATGAGTATAATTTATGGAAACAGCAACAGGCTCACTCAGAGCAGCAGTACCTGTCCTACCTGCCTTAACAATGCCCACCATGGGTATAATTTTTGGAAACAGCAACAGGCTCAATCACAGCACCTGCACCTGTCCTACCTGCCTCAGCAATGCCCACCATTATTACAATTTTTGGAAACAGCAGCAGGCTCACTCAGAGCAGCTGCACCTCTTATACTTGCCTCAGCAATGTCCGCTATGAGAATAATTTTTCAAAACAGCAACAGGCTCACTCGAGCAGCTGCACCTGTCCTTGGTACCTCAGCAATGCCTACCATGAGTATAATTTTTGGAAACAGCAACAGGCTCACTCAGAGCAGCTGCACCTGTCCTACCTGCCTCAACAATGCTCACCATGAGTATCATTTTTGGAAGCAGCACCAGGCTCACTCAGAGCAGTTGTGCCTGTCTTATCCATCTCAGCAATATCCACCATGGGTAAAATTTTCGGAAACAGCAGCAGGCTCAATCAGAGCAGCTGCACCTATCCTACCTGCCTCAGCAATGCCCACCATGAGTACAATTTTTGGAAACAGCAGCAGGCTCACACAGAGCAGTTGTACCTGTCCTACCTGCCTAAGCAATACCCTCCATGGGTATAATTTTTGGAAACAGCAGCAGGCTCACTTAAAGCAGCTGTGCCTGTCCTACCTGCTTCAGCAATGCCCACTATGGGTATAACTTTTGGAAACAGAAGCAGGTTCACTCAAAGCAGCAATGCCTGTTCTACCTGCCTCAGCAATGCCTGCCATATGTATACATTATTTAAACAGCTGCAGGTTCACTCACAGCAGCTGTCCCAGGCCAACCTGCCTCACCAATGCCCACTATGGGTAAAATTTTTGGAAACAGCAACAGGCTCACTCAGAGCAGCTGCACCTGTCCTACCTACCAACCTCAGCAGTGCTCACCATGAGTATAATTTTTGGAAGCAGCACCAGGCCTACTCAGAGCAGCTGTGCCTGTCCTATCCATCTCAGCAATAACCACCATGGGTAAAATTTTTGGAAACAGCAGCAGGCTCAATCAGAGCAGCTGCACCTATCCTACCTGCCTCAGCAGTGCCCGCCATGAGTATAATTTTTGGAAACAGCAGCAGGCTCATGCAGAGCAGTTGTACCTGTCCTACCTGCCTTAGCAATGCCCACCATGAGTATAATTTATGGAAACAGCAACAGGCTCACTCAGTGTAGCTGCACCTGTCCTAGGTGCCTCAGCAATCTCACCATGAGTATTATTTTTGTAAACAGCTGCAGGCTCATTCAGAGCAGCTGCACCTGTCCTACCTGCCTCAGCAATGCTCGCAATGAGTACAATTTTTGGAAACAGCAGCAGGCTCACTCAGAGCAGCTGCACCTCTTATACTTGCCTCAGCAATGTCCGCTATGAGAATAATTTTTCGAAACAGCAACAGGCTCACTCAGAGGAGCTGCACCTGTCCTAGGTACCTCAGCAATGCCTGCCATGAGTATAATTTTTGGAAACAGCAACAGGCTCACTCAGAGCAGCTGCACCTGTCCTACCTGCCTCAAAAATGCTCACCACGAGTATCATTTTTGGAAGCAGCACCAGGCTCACTCAGAGCAGCTGTGCCTGTCTTATCCATCTCAGCAATATCCACCATGGGTAATCTTTTTGGAAACAGCAGCAGGCTCAATCAGAGCAGCTGCACCTATCCTACCTGCCTCAGCAATGCCCACCATGAGTACAATTTTTGGAAACAGCAGCAGGCTCATACAGAGCAGTTGTACCTGTCCTACCTGCCTCAGCAATGCCCACCATGGGTATAATTTTTGGAAACAGCAACAGGCTCAGTCACAGAAGCTGTACCTGTCCTACCTGCCTCAGTAATGCCCACCATGAGTATAATTTTTTGGAAACAGTAGCAGGCTAACACAGAGCAGCTGCACCTCTCATACCTGCCTCAGCAATGTCCACCATGGGTATAATTTTTGGTAACAGCACCAGGCTCACTCAGAGCAGTTGTATCAGTCCTACCTACCTCAGTAATGTTCACCATGGGAGCAATTTTTAGTAATCAAATCAAATCTTTATTTATATAGCACCTTTCAAAGTCACAGCGCTGTACAGAATACTATCAAAGATGTTAAAATAAAAGAACTATAAATTAGAAACAGCAGCAGGCTCACTTCAAGCAGCTCTGCCTGTCCTACCTGCTTCAGCAATGCACACTATGGGTATAATTTTTGGAAACAGCAGCAAGCTCACTCAAAGCAGCTGTGCCTGTTCTACCTGCCTCAACAATGCCCAACATGAGTATAATTTATGGAAACAGCAGCAGGCTCACTCAGAGCAGCTGTACCTGTCCTACCTGCCTTAGCAATGCCCACCATGGGTATAATTTTTGGAAACAGCAACAGGCTCAATCACAGCAGCTGCACCTGTCCTACCTGCCTCAGCAATGCCCACCAAGAGTATAATTTTTTGGAAACAGTAGCGGGCTAACTCAGAGCAGCTGCACCTCTCATACCTGCCTCAGCAATGTCCACTATGGGTATAATTTTTGGGAACAGCACCAGGCTCACTCAGAGCAAGTTGTATCAGTCCTACCTACCTCAGTAATGTTCACCATGGGTGCAATTTTTAGTAATCAAATCAATCAAATCAAATCTTTATTTTTATAGAACCTTTCAAAGTCACAGCGCTGTACAGAATATGATCAAAGATGTTAAAATAACAGAATTATAAATTAGAAACAGCAGCAGGCTCACTTAAAGCAGGCGTGCCTGTCCTACCTGCTTCAGCAAAGCCCACTATGAGTATAATTTTTGGAAACAGCAGCAGGCTCATTCAAAGCAGCTGTGCCTGTCCTACCTGCCTCAACAATGATTGCCATAAGTATAATTTTTGGAAGCAGCACCAGGCCTACTCAGAGCAGCTGTGTCTGTCCTATCCATCTCAGCAATACCCACCATGGGAAACATTTTTGGAAACAGCAGCAGGCTCAATCTGAGCAGCTGCACCTATCCTACCTGCTTCAGGAATGCCCATCATGAGTATAATTTATGGAAACAGCAACAGGCTCACTCAGAGCAGCAGTACCTGTCCTACCTGCCTTAGCAATGCCCACCATGGGTATAATTTTTGGAAACAGCAACAGGCTCAATCACAGCAGCTGCACCTGTCCTACCTGCCTCAGCAATGCCCACCATTAGTACAATTTTTGGAAACAGCAGCAGGCTCACTCAGAGCAGCTGCACCTCTTATACTTGCCTCAGCAATGTCCGCTAAGAGAATAATTTTTCAAAACAGCAACAGGCTCACTCGAGCAGCTGCACCTCTCCTTGGTACCTCAGCAATGCCTACCATGAGTATAATTTTTGGAAACAGCAACAGGCTCACTCAGAGAAGCTGCACCTGTCCTACCTGCCTCAACAATGCTCACCATGAGTATCATTTTTGGAAGCAGCACCAGGCTCACTCAGAGCAGCTGTGCCTGTCTTATCCATTTCAGCAATATCCACCATGGGTAAAATTTTTGGAAACAGCAGCAGGCTCAATCAGAGCAGCTGCACCGATCCTACCTGCCTCAGCAATGCCCACCATGAGTACAATTTTTGGAAACAGCAGCAGGCTCACACAGAGTAGTTGTACCTGTCCTACCTGCCTCAGCAATGCCCTCCATGGGTATAATTTTTGGAAACAGCAGCAGGCTCACTTAAAGCAGCTGTGCCTGTCCTACCTGCTTAAGCAATGCCCACTATGAGTATTACTTTTGGAAACAGAAGCAGGTTCACTCAATGCAGCAGTGCCTGTTCTACCTGTCTCAGCAATGCCTGCCATATGTATACATTTTTTAAACAGCTGCAGGCTCACTCACAGCAGCTGTCCCAGGCCAACCTGCCTCACCAATGCCCACTATGGGTAAAATTTTTGGAAACAGCAACAGGCTCAATCAGAGCAGCTGCACCTGTCCTACCTATCTACCTCAGCAGTGCTCACCATAAGTATAATTTTTGGAAGCAGCACCAGGCCTGCTCAGAGCAGCTGTGCCTGTCCTATCCATCTCAGCAATAACCACCATGGGTAAAATTTTTGAAACAGCAGCAGGCTCAATCAGAGCAGCTGCGCCTTATCCTACCTGCCCCAGCAGTGCCCGCCATGAGTATAATTTTTGGAAACAGCAGCAGGCTCATGCAGAGCAGTTGTACCTGTCCTACCTGCCTCAGCAATGCCCACCATGAGTATAATTTATGGAAACAGCAACAGGCTCACTCAGAGTAGCTGCACCTGTCCTAGGTGCCTCAGCAATCTCACCATGAGTACAATTTTTGTAAACAGCTGCAGGCTCATTCAGAACAGCTGCACCTGTCCTATGTGCCTCAGCAATGCTCACCATGAGTACAATTTTTGGAAACAGCAGCAGGCTCACTCTGAGCAGCTGCACCTCTTATACTTGCCTCAGCAATGTCCGCTATGAGAATAATTTTTCGAAACAGCAACAGGCTCACTCAGAGCAGCTGCACCTCTCCTAGGTCCCTCAGCAATACCTGCCATGAGTATAATTTTTGGAAACAGCAACAGGCTCACTCAGAGCAGCTGCACCTGTCCTACCTGCCTCAACAATGCTCACCACGAGTATCATTTTTGGAAGCAGCACCAGGCTCACTCAGAGCAGCTGTGCCTGTCTTATCCATCTCAGCAATATCCACCATGGGTAAAATTTTTGGAAACAGCAGCAGGCTCAATCAGAGCAGCTGCACCTATCCTACCTGCCTCAGCAATGCCCTCCATGAGTACAATTTTTGGAAACAGCAGCAGGCTCACACAGAGCAGTTGTACCTGTCCTACCTGCCTCAGCAATGCCCACCATGGGTATAATTTTTGGAAACAGCAACAGGCTCAGTCACAGAAGCTGTACCTGTCCTACCTGCCCCAGTAATGCCCACCATGAGTATAATTTTTGGAAACAGTAGCAGGCTAACTCAGAGCAGCTGCACCTCTCATACCTGCCTCTCAGCAATGTCCACTATGGGTATAATTTTTGGAAACAGCACCAGGCTCACTCAGAGCAGTTGTATCAGTCCTACCTACCTCAGTAATGTTCACCATGGGAGCAATTTTTAGTAATCAAATCAAATCTTTATTTATATAGCACCTTTCAAAGTCTCAGTGCTGTACAGAATACTATCAAAGATGTTAAAATGACAGAATTATAAATTAGAAACAGCAGCAGGCTCACTTCAAGCAGCTCTGCCTGTCCTACCTGCTTCAGCAATGCACGCTATGGGTATAATTTTTGGAAACAGCAGCAAGCTCACTCATAGAAGCTGTGCCTGTTCTACCTGCCTCAACAATGCCCAACATGAGTATAATTTATGGAAACTGCAGCAGGCTCACTCAGAGCAGCTGTACCTGTCCTACCTGCCTTAGCAATGCCCACCATGGGTATAATTTTTGGAAACAGCAACAGGCTCAATCACAGCAGCTGCATTTGTCCTACCTGCCTCAGCAATGCCCACCATGAGTATAATTTTTTGGAAACAGTAGCGGGCTAACTCAGAGCAGCTGCACCTCTCATACCTGCCTCAGCAATGTCCACTATGGGTATAATTTTTGGGAACAGCACCAGGCTCACTCAGAGCAAGTTGTATCAGTCCTACCTACCTCAGTAATGTTCACCATGGGTGCAATTTTTAGTAATCAAATCAATCAAATCAAATCTTTATTTTATAGAACCTTCAAAGTCACAGCGCTGTACAGAATATGATCAAAGATGTTAAAATAACAGAATTATAAATTAGAAACAGCAGCAGGCTCACTTAAAGCAGGCGTGCCTGTCCTACCTGCTTCAGCAAAGCCCACTATGAGTATAATTTTTGGAAACAGCAGCAGGCTCATTCAAAGCAGCTGTGCCTGTCCTACCTGCCTCAACAATGATTGCCATGAGTATAATTTTTGGAAGCAGCACCAGGCCTACTCAGAGCAGCTGTGCCTGTCTTATCCATCTCAGCAATAACCACCATGGGAAAAATTTTTGGAAACAGCACCAGGCTCAATCTGAGCAGCTGCACCTATCCTACCTGCTTCAGCAATGCCCAACATGAGTATAATTTATGGAAACAGCAACAGGCTCACTCAGAGCAGCTGTACCTATCCTACCTGCCTTAGCAATGCCCACCATGGGTATAATTTTTGGAAACAGCAACAGGCTCAATCACAGCAGCTGCACCAGTCCTACCTGCCTCAGCAATGCCCACCATGAGTACAAAGTTTGGAAACAGCAGCAGGCTCACTCAGAGCAGCTGCACCTCTTATACTTGCCTCAGCAATGCCCGCTATGAGTATAATTTTTCAAAAATCACAGGCTCACTCAGAGCAGCTGCACCTGTCCTTGGTACCTCAGCAATGCCTACCATGAGTATAATTTTTGGAAACAGCAACAGGCTCACTCAGAGCAGCTGCACCTGTCCTACCTGCCTCAACAATGCTCACCATGAGTATCATTTTTGGAAGCAGCACCAGGCTCACTCAGAGCAGCTGTGCCTGTCTTATCCATCTCAGCAATATCCACCATGGGTAAAATTTTTGGAAACAGCAGCAGGCTCAATCAGAGCAGCTGCACCTATCCTACCTGCCTCAGCAATGCCCACCATGAGTACAATTTTTGGAAACAGCAGCAGGCTCACACAGAGCAGTTGTACCTGTCCTACCTGCCTCAGCAATGCCCACCATGGGTATAATTTTTGGAAACAGCAGCAGGCTCACTTAAAGCAGCTGTGCCTGTCCTACCTGCTTCAGCAATGCCCACTGTGGGTATAACTTTTGGAAACAGAAGCAGGTTCACTCAAAGCAGCAGTGCCTGTTCTACCTGCCTCAGCAATGCCTGCCACATGTATACATTTTTTAAACAGCTGCAGGCTCACTCACAGCAGCTGTCCCAGGCCAACCTGCCTCACCAATGCCCACTATGGGTAAAATTTTTGGAAACAGCAACAGGCTCACTCAGAGCAGCTGCACCTGTCCCACCTACTACCTCAGCAGTGCTCACCATGAGTATAATTTTTGGAAGCAGCACCAGGCCTACTCAGAGCAGCTGTGCCTGTCCTATCCATCTCAGCAATAACCACCATGGGTAAAGTTTTTGGAAACAGCAGCAGGCTCAATCAGAGCAGCTGCACCTATCCTACCTGCCTCAGCAGTGCCCGCCATGAGTATAATTTTTGGAAACAGCAGCAGGCTCATGCAGAGCAGTTGTACCTGTCCTACCTGCCTCAGCAATGCCCACCATGAGTATAATTTATGGAAACAGCAACAGGCTCACTCAGAGCAGCTGCACCTGTCCTAGGTGCCTCAGCAATCTCACCATGAGTATAATTTTTGTAAACAGCTGCAGGCTCATTCAGAGCAGCTACACCTGTCCTATGTGCCTCAGCAATGCTCGCCATGAGCATAATTTTTGGAAACAGCACCAGGCTCACTCAGAGTGGCTTGTCCTGTCCAATCTGCCTCAGTAATGCCTAACATGATTATAATTTTTGGAAACAGCTGCAGCCTCACTCAAAGCAGCTGCATCTGTCCTACCTGCACCAGTAATGCCTGCCATGAGTATAATTTTTGGAAACAGCTGCAGCCTCACACAAAGCAGCTGCACCTGTCCTACCTGCCTCAGCAATGCCTGCCATGAGTATAATTTTTGGAAACAGCAGCAGACTCAATCAGAACAGCTGCACCTCTTATACCTGCCTGTCTCACACAATGACCTAATAGATGGATTACTTATTTAACCATAAAATGCTCGTTGTTTCACTAACTGATGTAGACACTTGGACTGGCATGGCAATGTAACATTAATAAAGGAAAATTGGGGCAAATCACATTGGCCTATATAAGAATACTTTATACATTCATAATACTATAGACTGTATTTTGGAAACAGTGGGAGGCTTGCTCAAAGCAGCTGTGTCCACCATTGACTCAAGACAACCCCTTGTGAGTTGTTTTCTCTGTTTGGGTAGTCAAAAACAGTGTTCACATTTTGTTATGGTCAGGGTAGGGTACTAGGATAGTAGAAAGATTAGGGTTGTAACTACCCCACCTTAAAGGTGATAGGAAACAGTTTTTACACCTCTAGAAGCCCTCCAGTTGTCCTTTTATTGGCTACGCAACATTCTGATATGTTTTTGACCTTTCTGTGAAACTAATAGTCTAATTTTATGGCCTTTGTAACTACGCTGAATCCCTCTCTCCTCAGTATTTGCTGCTCTCTAATTTCATACTGCCTGAACATTCAATGACATCAGAAACATCCATTCCAGGTCATTCAGATGGATAGCACAGAATGGGAATTACTGAAGTCATAGAATGTCTTGGAAATATGAAAATCAAGAGCAGTAGCTGGTGAGGAGAATGGAACACTATGTAGATCTGAGAGCACCCCAAAGCTAGACTATTTATTTAACAAAAAAATCATCAACGCATAATAGAATACATAACTGGCATGGAAAGGAAAATGGAAAGGCAGTTAACTATGTAAAAATAATTTCCTGTCTCTTTACCTAACTACCTGTTTTCCATTAGAGTATTTTAGGGTAGTTTGGAGGTACCTGGCAGTAGTATTTAGAGTAGGATATTTCACTACCCACCCTTGCATAAAAAATTTACATTTTAATGCCCATATCAAAATAACCAAGCTGCATAAAACTGAAGCTTGGATTCCCTCCTGTTAGTCTGATATATTACCAATAAGCGAGACCTGGTTTCACCTTTCTACTCCTGACAGTACAGTAGCAGTCCCAAACTACCTTAATTTTAGAAAGGGTCTGTATCATAGAAATACATTTGCACTGGGAAATATTGATATGTGCACCTGAGGCATTTTACTGTATGTGTGAAACTGAACCAGCTCTGAATTCTCAACAAGTAAGGCAGGAAGTGTTTCTTCTGCAATACATTGTTATTACTCTGTAAGATTGCCATACAAAGCCATAAGGAGTTTATCAATAACCAGTACACAAAATGAGTGTCTTTCTACAGTACCTGGGCATTTGTGACCACTAATGACTTCAAGTTTATTCCCCTAAGAAATGAGCACCCTTATTCTTAAGTTCTGCTTCAGTAAATTGTGATCTTGAATCACACCTCACTGCATTGGGACACACTGGATGCCAGGTACATGGATAACCAAGTCACAGGATTTAAGGGCCAGGCTGGCAAGTCAGAGTATAAGCACATATTAGTGTGGTTATCAAGGTATGGGAAAAGGGGACCAGCAGTAGCACAGTGAACTTGGTACCATGCCGTGGACCAATCCACACAATGCCCCAGCCCAGCATGTTAATAGTCACACAGCCAATATGTGACCATTTATATCTGGGCAGGCTGCAGGGGGCAATTCGGCCCTTGCAGACAGATGTATTCACTTGTATATGGCTGTTTTGTTGGATGGCAGTACAAAGGGCTCTGTGCACCCCAGAATAGCACCACCCAACACTGCAACTACACATAATCCCCCTGGGAGCAGAATAAAAAAATGCATGGGATAGACATAAGGAATGCTAGCAACAGAAAGGAGAACAAGGCTGTACATCAAGTAGGATCCAGGATTTTTGCAGCAAGTAGATTAAATGGGCAGACTGGGTGGGCCTGAATATTCAATGACATCAAAAACATCCATTCCAGGCCATTCTGATGGATAGCATGGAATGGGAGTCTGCCATCAATTTCAATTTTTCAATGTTTCTCAGCCCCGGAAAAGGATGGAACCTGCCTCATGATGTTATTTATTTAAGTTATTTGGAGAGAAACTACTGTATTAAAATGACAACTTTAGTGCAAAATCATTGAAGTAGGATTTACCCTGGAAGGGAAAGGCAACAAAGCTAAGTTGCAAAGAAATACCACATTTTACATATAGTACAGTACCTCATTAATACTAAGCATCATGGGAAGTTGATGTACAGTATGGTGATTTAACTGTACTTCCCCTGATGCTTTGCACTACTGGATATGTGTATTTGGTTTACTATGTAAGTCATTATATGTGGTCTCTTGGTAGATATCCTAGGGAAGGCAGGGTTAGACAGAGCAACACTTTAACATAATAGCATACACCAAAGCACACAGATACCAATGGTTCAAATGTTTTTAACCATTTATTATTAAAATCAGTACAAATAATCCATTTTCAGATGGAAACTGGATTCTTTGTACTGCTTTTAATAACAAGCATTTGCCAATGCCGAATGTTGCTTGCTTGTATGTGCTGTGTAGGTATTTGGAAGTCAGTGGAGTGCAAATATTGAAAATTTGCAAACTTATGAGCGTGCATAGGAACTGTGCAATGCACGCTTGTGAAACAGTCATTTTTAGGAAGTTTGTGACAAAATTTTCAACATAGCCATTTTAAGACCTCTGCTCATTAACAGTATCACTGTGATTTTCTTAATGTGTCCCATACATTGATTTCGCACACTGACTGCGCCATTGTGCGCTAGATGGGCGGAAACACATTGTGGGAGAGATGTGAAAAATGACAGCTGTACTGCTCATAAGGAGGTGTGGTAAAATGACAATGTTGAGAATCTGTAGTGAAAATATTGAAAATTCGCAAACTTATGAGCGTGCGTAGGAAGTGCACAATGCAGACTCATAAAACAGTCATTTTTAGGAATTTTGTCACCAAATTTTCAACATAGCCATTTTAAGACCTCTACTCATGAACAGTGTCACTGTGATTTTCTTAATGTGTCCCATACAGTGATTTCACACACCGACTGCGCCATTGTGCGCTACATGGGCGGAAACACATTGTGGGAGAGATGTGAAAAATGACAGCTGTACTGCTCATAAGGAGGTGTGGTAAAAAGACAATGTTGAAAATCTGGAGTGAAAATATTGAAAATTTGCAAACTTACGAGCATGCGTAAGAACTGAGCAATGCAGGCTCGTAAAACAGACATTTTTAGGAATTTTTCCACCAAATTTTCAACATAGTCATTTTAAGACCTCTGCTCATGAACAGTGTCACTGTGATTTTATTAATGTGTCCCATACAGTGATTTCACACACCGACTGCGCCACTGTGCACTACATGGGCGGAAACACATTTTGGGCTAGATGTGAAAATGACAGCTGTACTGCTCATAAGGAGGTGTGGTAAAATGACATTGTTGAAAATCTGGAGTGAAAATATTGAAAATTCATGAACTTACGAGCGTGCGTAGGAATTGCACAATGCACACTGGTAAAACAGTCATTTTTTAGGAATTTTTCTACCAAATTTTCAACATAGGCTTTTTGAGAGCCCACCTTATGAACACTGGCAGTATCCTTTCATTAATCAGTGCCGAAAGGTGATTTCATGCAGTGCCAGTGAAATCACCCTTCAGGCCCGATTAACGCCACGACAGTGAGAGCATTCATGAGAAGGGGTTCCAAATACCCCATGTTGAAAATTTGGTGCAAAAATTCCAAAAAATGCCTGAGATATGCAGCAAAGTTGAAAAAACCCTATTTATTACATTATACAGCATACCGGCATTTCCTCAGTTCGCGGTCGGCTTTGAAGAGTGCAGACATGTTCCTGGTCCACCGAAGATCGTCGCGCCAAAGTCCGGAGGTAAGTATGGGGTGAGGGGGTGTGGGGAGGTGGGGTGTGCAGTTGGTGGGTGCGGTGGGGGCCCAGAAGCAGGGACCATTTTTGTGTTGCAGGTTTTTTTTTAAAACAGGAGGATGACGTGGGATGTTTGCCATGCTGGTGGGCTCCCAGCGTGGCCTAAGGATGCTGCTTGCAGGGGGCAGTGGAGCCGACGGGGAGTTGGGCACCCTGTCAGCAATAGCATCTGTTGCCATGCTGGGTGGGCTCCCAGCATGGCACCCTGTACTTTGGGGGCAGTGGAGCCAACGGGGATTGGGCACCCGTCAGCTATACTATGTGTTGCCACACTGGGTGGGACCCAGCGGGCATGTGCAACTCAGTTTTTGGGGAGCCAGCGCAGCCAACAGTTTTTGGGGGAGTGCAGCACAGCCGATGGGGGATTGGGCACCCCCCCAGTCGGCTATACGGTGTGGGGGGGTCTGAACATGCAGTATGCGTGCGTGTGTGTGTGCAGGGGGAGCGCACATGAGCAGGAGATATCTTATTGCTGCTCACTGAAGTGTAGCTCCCCCTTTCAACTGTATGCCACTGCATTTTATACTGCTGTCATAGACAGCTCCAGCAGCGATTGGAGAACTGCGGCCGTGCCTGCAAACACACTGACTGAATTGGAAGAGGGCTGCCACACCTCCAAAAACTTGGATGATGGCACTATGTTTCTTGCACATGCGTGCAAGCAACATAATAAATGGTTAAAAACATTTGAACCATTGGTATCTGTGTGCTTTGGTGGGTGGAATTATGTTAAATTGTTGTTTATGTATGGTTATCTAGCACCACCAATTATCCTGGTGCTCAATGCTTTGTTTGTGGAGGGTTAGGCAGAGGCACATAAAGGAACTAGTCGATGAGGGAAAAAAAATTACAACCACTTTGAAGTTCATTAATCCATTGTGCCCTTTGTGCTATACACAAAGGGGCCACATTATTTCCCAATAATAGCACAAAGGTCTGTTGGCCAGCACTGGGAAACGGGTGGGGGTTTGACTGAATGAGGGCACTGGTACTCATGGAGTTGCTGTGCTATGCACAGTAGCTCCCAAGCACCCACACCCTAGTCACAAGGTACAGCAACTCCTGCAATGTCTTGCATGAGTTGCATATTTTTGTCTTCTACTTCTCTGTCCTCAAAAGGACTTGTGGTTCCTTTTCAGGAGCATAAACTTTTATTTTTCAAAATGCCAACATTTCATCCATATACTATACTAGGGGGTTCCTCAGGGGACATAATCTGTAGAACTATGTAATACTTTACATAGTTATCAGTACTAATAAACAGTAAAAGGTAAACAATAAAGGCCTACTCAAATGTCGTATCACATTGTATACTAAGCATTGAAATACATTATAGTTCATACAAATGTTGGTCCAAATGTTAATCTATATTCATTTTCGAAGGCTGCCTGTAAGGACATTTTATTGTTTATTAAAGCATCTCCAGGAAGCAAAGTAATTGTACATAAACTGTAAATAAAGTGCATACTGTGTTAGACTTATGTAACTTATGTAATAGTGTCAGTGGCTCAGCAGGTAGCACACTCGCCTCTGAAGCCAGGAGATCAGAAGGCTGTGGGTTCTATCCCCACACCAGGCACATGGATTAATATCCCAATACTGACACTGCAGTGCAGCATGAGGGGGGGTGCTTCACTCCTGAGGTGCCATCTTATGGATGAGACGTTAAACCGAGGTCCTATCTGCCTGTTCCAGTGGTAGCTCAGGTGGATGTTAAAGATCCCATGGCACTTCTTGAAAAGAGTAGGAGAAAATTTTATTTGAGAAAAACTGCACTTTACATCCCCAAAAATATACTTATACATTTGAACACAGTAACAAGGAAACACAAGAAGATATCATAACATATTCATCCTGTTTTATCTTTAAGAAATGGCACTTCTGTCAATGAAGGAGCCAAACTTCTGAGGACATATGCTGTTTCTCAAACATGCATTTTTTTAAAAGTTCATTCTCCACAATGATAACAGTTTGTTCAGGTTCTTGATCTATTTGTCGTAGGACAAACTTACATCTCATCTGCCATAATACAAACTTCATAAATGCAAGAATCAGATGTACCATTCTCTTTTGTATACCCAGGTTTCGTAAACTAAAGCCCCCCCACTATTTCTACATATGATAGCTATTTCCAATATCTATTGTTCCACTGGGTAGCTATTATATTCCACACAACATGAATATATGGACAGTTAATAAAAAAATGTAACATTGTTTCTTCTTGTGTTATACAAGACATCCTCAGACACATCCATTCTTCCATTTTGTTATGCTTTGCATTACCTTTCACATATAGATGACCATGTGCACATAACCAGCTTGTATCCCATATTCGTAGTGGAATATAGGGGTCTTTAAGGGATTTTAATATAATATTATTATAATTGTGGTCAACCTCCTTGAAGGAAATTAATGGTGGACTGATAGTATTAAAAATTGTTGAATATAAAGCTTTAGAGGAGGTAAGGGACAAAATATTTAACTGAACTTTCCAGGTTTTCAATTTTCCAAGTGCTTGTCTAAAGAAAACACACCCTGTCTTAACTTGGGCTTTTATATCACCCTGTTTCACCCAAATGTTATAAAGAGGCCTTAACCACTCATTAGCAAATATAGTCCATACTGCTAAACTAGGTTTTGACAAATCAACTAAATTAACATGAAAAAAATTACAATAGAAAAAAAGTACCGGATTGATCAGATTCAAACCACCTTTTGCTACCAGTAAATATATTATCTCCACTTTAATGAGATTGAGATGACTTCCCAACAGTACCTGGAATACTAATCCTAACAATGAAGCTTCCAAAGTCCGAGGTAAAGGATAAACTGTACTGAGAAATATAAATATGGGGAGTGAAAATGTTTTAACTACTGCTACCTTTTTCTTTTTTGACTGGTTCCAGGATTTCTACACTTCCACCTTTGATTTTGCAAGGTCTATTTTTTGTTGCCAGTTATACATACTATTGTCCCCCCTTCCAAACCAAATCCCTAAATACTGAAAGGGGTCGGAGGACACCCGAATTCCTTTCCAAGATGTTGGGGACACACTCAAATTATTTAAAGGGTATACAATACTTTTCTGTACCTAGAAAATACTTCAATACAATCAAGAACGCGGATATCTGATGAGTAGTCTGCTACAAGAATACATATATCATCTGCATAGGCAGTCACTTTAATTTCCATATCACCTCCTGTTGTTGAGATCCTGACTATGTGGGAATAATACTGTATAAAACGAAATAATGGGTCTAAACACAATACATAAAGTAGAGGACTAAGTGGACATCCCTGTCTTACCCCTCTTTATATATCAATGTAAGTACCAAAATTACCATTAACAAAAGGTAGTGCCCAAGCATTCTTGTATAACAATGAGATCCAGTTCACAAAACAAGCAGGTATACCATAATGTGTTAAAATTGGTGAAATAAAATGATGTGGTACTCGGTCAAAAGCTTTTTCCTGATCTAGGGACATAACAAACCATGTGATCGACCATCTTTACCCCTTTCTATGATTTGCCAAAGTAATAATAAAGTATGCGTAATGGAACGTCCCAAAACCGTACATGTTTGGGTTGATATAATAAGCAATGAAACAATACTAACTAAGCGGGTATGTAAAATTTTCAATAAAATTTTATAGTCAGTGTTTAACAGACTCAGTGATCTCCAATTATCAAGAATAACACTATCATCTTTCTTACATATCAAAATCTGTATTGCCACACAGAAATGCATATCTACTTGCATTCTATCCAAGACAGTATTAACGACCACCATTAATATAAGTTGCAAGATTTCAGTGAAAGCTACATAAAATTCTGAAGGAAGGCCATCAATACCAGGGGCCGTTGATTGTTTAAGATGTTTAATAACCTCCCCAATTTCTGCCTTAGTAATGGGTCTAGTAAGATCTCTTAAAAGGTCACTAGATATACTAGAAATCTTAATAGCAGATAGAAAATCAGTCACTTGTGATTCATCAAAAGGGGTTATTTTATACATTTCTGTTAAATACTTTGTTACAGTTTGTAATATTGCTGGCCCATCAGTTAGTCTAGTACCATCCATCCTCCTAACAGAGTCCATAAACCTCTCAGAGGCCCTTTGCAAGCAGTACTTAAATGCATCTCCAAACCCGGTTTTCCCTGGAGAACAAATCCTATGTTCGTTTAACATTGTTGTTGCCCTACAGTATTGTAATTTCAACATGTCTTTTTTCAAGTTGGGAACCTGTGGCGTTAACCTAATGTGTTGAATATTAATAATTGAATATAGCCTACTAAGTTGCTGTCTGAGTTTGAGGTATTCCTTACACTGACTCAGCCTGACTTTAGAAGAATGTGTCTGAAACATCACTTTTAAACCCCTTTTAGTTTCTTCCCACCAAGTACTAATATTCTTCACCAAACATGCCACTGACATTCTTGCTTTAAGAAATTCAATAAACTTAAGTCTCACTGTGTGTTCTTTCAGGAGTGCCATATTCAGTTTCCAGTACCCCTGGCCATATTTTGGCCCACACTCCCCTCCCATAACAATGAGGAGGACTGCATGGTCCGAGGTTTCAAGAGGAATTGTTTCTGCTTGCAAAATATTTATCGTTTTTTTTTTGTGAATATGAAGTCTATTCTGGTAGAAAGTGTACCCCTAAAGTAAGTATGGCCCCCATCACTATATACATTCCTAAAGGAATCTTGCAATACACTGTGTTTAATAATATCATTTAAACAGTTGGAGTCACAATACATTTTTTTCATAGCTGCACCTCTGTCCTGTCTATCCACTATGCAGTTACAATCACTCCCCTAAATCACTATTTCAGTAGTGAGTAAATAAGGGCTAACCTCCCGATATAAGTCAATCCGCTCCTTTTTTGCAAGAGAGGCATAGATATTAATCAACCTCCACCCTATACCCTTAAAGGTGAAATCCAATAATAATGCCCTACCTACTGAAATTTCCACTAGACGTGACACCCTAAACCCACCACCCTTAAACAGAATGCCTACCCCTTCACAAACCCCTGTGACAAATGAAAACAAGGAAGGGCCCCAACACCACAATTGTTGGGCTGAACAAACTAATTAAATGGTATTTAGTCTAGTATCTTCTAATAAGCAGATATCACAGTTTAAATCTTTCAGCACTGACAATGTGATTAATCTAAGCTTAGCATTTTTAATGCTATTCACATTAACAGTTGCTATCCCTAAACAGGGAATGGCTTGTGGTATAGGATGTGATACACTTTAAGGTGGTTTCCTCAACCTTGAATTTCTATGTATCCTAGTATGAGCCCTGGAGGACTGCACCTCTTCAGCTCCTTCTTCAATCCTTTCCCCTTCTGATTCAGAGGAGAATGGTGCCAGAAAGGATGTCTTCAAGTCACCTTCTTGTTCTGAGTCTAACATAGAGGGTCTGAGACCATCAAACTTATTTTTCAAAACAATTCCTTCAGCCCCTGGGATGCTTGTCTTTGCAACCTTACATCTGGGCCTAGTTTGCTTCATACTCCTTTTTTTTGCAGTACTCTTAACCAATGGGGGGCATTTGGACTTCAATTTCTTTGCTATCATTAGAGGTGCTGGGTCTGTAGTCTGAGAAAGTACAATGGGGGTATAAGCTATATCTACACTCATAGTTTGAGCCTCAGATTCAGGGGGGTCAGAGGGGTTTGCTGGTGGGGGTGGGGAATGCTCATGCTCCGGAGGAGCCTGACCAGATTTTTGTTTTCTTTTTTGCATTTCTTTCTTCTGGGCTTCCTGTTATATAAAATCTTGATTAGTCCGATCACTTCTATTGTGGGTAGCCCATGGACAGGTTCAATAATTATGACCACTATCGTCAGATAGATTGCAACATAACTCCTCCATGTAGTCAGAGCTATGGTGGCCAAATGATAAAGAAAGGTTACATTTTATTCTGTCACATGCAGAGCCCAAGTGTTTATAAGCTCAACACCTAAAGCAAATTCTCAGTTGGCTAGATTAGAAACAATGGCCTCTCTCGTTACCAAAAAACAGACTATTAGGGAGATGAACCAGGCCTAAGTTATTATTTCTTAAATGAACCTGTATAACCCTCCCACCCCATTCCAAATACATTCCTCATCAAAAATTGGTCTAGGACTACCCAAAACATCACATCTTTTTTGCAACCAGTAGACAATATCATGAATCGAAACAGATTCATTATGAAATAAAACTGCAACATTTTTGATAGAGGGTTTCATTAGTGGTATAGCTTTAAATGCTAACCATATTTCAGTGCATTTAAAAGCATCATATTTAGTCCAAAAACGGTCCAGACCCTGTGGAGAAGTAAAACTTATGTCATACAAATTCAAACCTGGGACATGAATCAAGGCATGAATTTCGGTTGAGAAAAATCCAAACGACTTTTTTAACAAATTATGACCTACATACAATCAGTCAGGGGCCATCTCTAGCCCCTTGAGGTATTCTAAATGGACCACATTGTGGGTCTGCAGGGGAGGGGATCCTGTAAAGGGATCCCTCCTGTGAAAGGACTCCCAAGTAGATTTAGATTGCTCTTGCAAGGTTGGAGTCTCTCTAGAAACACCTTGACCATCTTCCCCTGAATCAGCCCATGGGACAGATTGAGCAGCTTCTTCCTCTGAAGCTGAGGAATCAGTATCTTTCTTTTTGCTAGAAACAGAAGGTGATATCAATCCCTGAGGCCTGGACAGTCGGTAATGAGGCAACGACCCTGGGAACATCCACTTGCGGTGGGGAAGAACCTCCTGGGATAGGACTGTGCACTGGGTCCAGAATCCAAATCCTGGTGTTTCCCCGCTTCCAACCAGCAGCAATCAGTGAGCATTCTAAGGACGTCGGGGGGATCCGTGAGTGGGCAGTTCAACATGTTCTACCTCCCTACCTGTTTGTAGCCCCAGCATAGTAGCCAACACAGACGATGCTTGTTCAGGTACAATTTTCATAGTACTCACTGGGTTTATAGAGTGCGAGGATATTGTTGTAGACTTTGTTGCTGTCAGAGGTTCTTATTGCGCTGTCAAAGGATTTATAACCAAAGCTGACTCAGACTGCTGGAATGCTTTCAGAGTGCCAACGTCACCTGTCTGAGTCTTGCTGCTCTGAACAGTAGCAAACGCTGCTGCTCCCTGCTCAATAATTACTTTGGCAGCTTTTTGCAAAATCTCATCCAAAATGTAATCAGACTGCATAGAAGTAGTTGTGTCAGCCATAGCAGTATCCCGAGTTGCACATTTTGTAGCGGCACAGCGCAATTCTTTATTTTGTAACAAAATTTTGTTCAGCCAACTTTCATCAGATGCAAATAACTCATGTGAAACTTGTTCCAGTTCCTGGGGATCAGCAGATTGCATATCAGTCATATACACTTGATGCAATATGTCTACATTCTCGAACATGGTCTCCTGAGCTGGACCTATGGGTTGGGAGACCTTCTCACCCACAGGTGCACCAGCAGAATGATTCTCCAGCACTCCTTCCTCCATAGTGGCAGCTCCCCCTACTGACAGACAGTAGGGGAATTTCCCCTGTACCCTGGCCAAATTTCCCCCCATTCACTAAAAAATACCACCAACAGCTTAATCTGGTTCAAAGCCAGTTGCCATTCATCTGTATCCCCCAACCCCGGGTCATGCCTGAAAATAGGCAGAATTTATCTAGTGCACTTACCCAGTCAACAAAAACTAAATAAATAAAATAAATAACTGCAACTAGAAGGGTCTACAACCCTGTCTCATATCTGTGGAGCTACTCTGTCTTCGACTCCTAGTTAAAAAAACTGATGTTCTTCAAATATAGTCTGCGGCCGGGATATTCAGACTGCGCCAAAATGATGCTCAATAGAGGAGCAGGCACAAGTCCGGTGTGCCATGGCACAATGGGCGCGATATTCAAACCATGCACAGGACAAGGTGTGCCAGCATCATGTGGCTGAATATCACCCACCAATGCACCATAGCACAATGAGGAATGCGCAACGGGGCAGGGACGATGCACAATAGTGCCCCTAGGGATGCTCAGGGACAAAGCCAGGAATCAGATGAGCAGCAACCAGGGATGCGCAAGGTGCAGAGGAACATGCACCAGGACAGACAGCTCCAGTCCTCCACACCAGACCAGGGCAAGGCCCCTAGAGGTGGACCCAGTACCCCATGAGCAGCAAGCCAGATGGGTGTAAGAGGGACCACTGACCCTTGAACCACAGTGGCAAACCACCAGCAGATGTGCACCAGTAGATCCCAGCCACTGGGCATGGCACCCCTTGACTGTCCGCCGGCCAACAGGGACCAGGACACTTTGATGGCCAAGCTGCACCCATGCCACGTCCCCATCCCAATGATGCCCCTCCCCCAGGATAGTGTGTCTGAGACACCTAGTCCAGATGCGTGACCAAACAGTGCATGGCAATGAAGGCAGTCCGCCACCCCCTTGACTATGCATCCAGTCACCTCTGAGTGTATTGCACTCCCACCACATCACCACTGTGACCACCCAACGCAGGCGGTAGGACCATCCACCAACACAACCACAATCCACACAAGGCCCTCCACCATGTCGCCAGTGGAGACACAGCAAGGTGGGTGACCCAGCACCAGTACCCGAGGGAACCCGCATGTGACCAGGTCCGCCACAGATGGTACCAGACATAGGAAGGCCCCTGAACACAAGAGCAGAGCAAGGGCCCACACCCATGCACCAACCCCTGCCACAGCACCGATCCCGCCAGGCAACACAGCACCCTCCCATGGGGCATGGAGGCACGTGCTACACAAGAAGCAACACAGGGCACACCCAAAGCCCCTCTCGATGTGGTCCCATGGGCACCCTGGCAAGCATCCCATCAAAGCTGTGTGATAGGCACTGCCGGTGTGAATCCCATGGTGCCATGTAACCCACAGGCCACCTGCCACCAGACAGCCATTGAGCCTGCCATGTAGCAGGCACCCCATGAGCCTGCACACAGTGACGGCAGACCCATGGGCCTGGGTCAATCCACAGCCACCTGTCCACCACCTGCATGCAGCGGGTCCCCATGTGACAGCTACTGGCCTACAGGCACCACCCCAGTCCACATGAACAGAATGAAGGAGGCATCCAGTGGCACTGCCTACAGTGGCAACAGAGATGACAGGCCGATAGGCATGGGTTTGGAGTGCCAGCTGCAAGGGCGCCGTGTCAGCAAGGTGACAGGTATGGTCTACCCCTGAAGGCATGCTGGCAGGTGAGCATGTGGTGGCGGTAGCCACATGACCATGTGGACCCCAGTGGTGCATGCAGGTGAGGCAGTGGCAATGGCCACAGCTGCACAGGCAATGGCCACAACGACAGGAGGGCCTGGGAAATGACACACGCACCACAGCCAGCATCTCACAGATGAACAGTGCACAGGGCACACCACACATGCCCTGTATAGATAGCCCATGGCCCCCACCTACACCTGTGGAGGAGCACCACCAGGCACACACACGCCCACCCCAGCCCCACCACACAGCAGCCATGAACCACTGCAGCAAAGCCCCATGCACCTGCTGCAAACCAGAGACAGACACAGATGTAAATAGAAATGTATGTAATAGTACAAAAACAGGTGAACAACAACTATATACAGATATGTACATCAGGGGAGGGATATGAGTAGGATGCTACAAGGGGGTAGGGAAAAGGGGCAGGGGACGTGGGGAAAGGCAATGGTAGGGGTCAAGGGTGAGTGGGGAAAAGTTCAGGTGGGGAGGAGGAAAGATGCGGGCCATCAGGCCCTAATGGTGGCCCCTTTCCTCCGCCACCGCCCTTCAGTGCCTGTGGTGCCTCCTCCTGGACCTCTGGTCATGTCGTTGCAGCAGTTCAAGAGTGGCCCTTACCACCTGCAGGAGCTCCTGGAGGGTCCTCTCCACTGCCTCCCAATGATGGCCACCTAGGACAAGGGAGCAGGAACAGTATGAGTGCCTGGCCAGGATAATGCAGCCCACCCAACATGCACAGTGTACAGCAGTGACCGGCACCCCTGAGATGGCATGCAACCACCCACTCTGGGTTCGCCCACATGAGCCACCAACCCATGTAACCACAGCCATGCAAGCCACTGCACACCATCACTGCCCATGTACTGCACACCACCGCCCTGGCCGTCCGGCATCATGGCAATGCAGTGTGATGACAGTGGCATGGCCAGGCACCAAGTGCACCCACAGCCCACCCACGACATCCGCCCACATGTGCAAGGCCACAGGACAGTGCAGAGGACACCGTGGGTGGTGCACAGCTGGAGGGGCCATGCGCAGAGGGGCCTTGCCACACCCCCATCCCTGCAAGCCACCATACACATATGTATATGGGAAGATGGTACTCACCTGCTTCCTGGTCACCGTGATGCTGCTACCATGCAGCACCACCCATGTTGGCTGGCCAATGCCCCTCTCCCCCTGCATGGTCCTGCCCCTGGCCAGCCACTGCCAGCCATGCTCTCCACCTGTCTTCAGGGTCTGGGAGGGAAACATGGAGAGACACACATCAGTACCTGTCTGAACCATAGGCCCCCCACCCCCGACCTGTGTGATGTGATGCACAGTGTGTCTGGGTTGCGGTGGCACAGGGTGATCACGGTGCATCCCCACAGCCTCCAACACACATGCTGACCCACCCCCACCCTCCCGGATGTGGGGCATGGAGACCATTGTGCCCCAAGGACTGTTGGATGTGATTGGTGAAAGTCACTGTGCACCTACCTGGCCGTGACACTGCACCTCTCTCTACAGGTCACCATAGCGGTGGTGACACTGCTCTGCTGTGTGCTTGCTGCTGGTTGCCTCCTCCAAGCCATCCACAACCTCTTGCACACATCAGTCTGTGTGTCCAGGTTGCGGTGGCCCAGGGTGATCACGGTGCCCCCCCCCACAGCTGCCAACACACATGCTGACCCACCCCACCCCGGATGTGAGGCATGGTGAACATTGTGCCCCAAGGACTGTTGGATGTGATTGGTGAAGGTCATTGTGCACCTACCTGGCCATGGCACTGCACCTCTCTCTACAGGTCACCATAGCGGTGGTGACACTGCTCTGCTGTGTGCTTGCTGCTGGTTGCCTCCTCCAAGCCATCCGCAAACTCTTGCCACACATTAGTCCATGGCCTCTGGAGGGGAACCTGGCCAAACAGGGCCCCAGTGTGTGGCTGCACAAGGGCCACAAGGTTGGTGAGCTCCAGGTTACCCCATATTGGGGCATGACGTTCCCTGGTGCGCGGCATGTCCCTCGCTAACCAGACATCAAAATGGCGGCCGATAACACACATGGACCAAGTGTGTAGCTAGCGCAATGCTGCGCTGCCATTCACAATCGTGCAGTCACCAAGCAGCGCAATAGGATAACAGCCATGCAGCCATAAGGTGCCTAGAGGGCAGAGATCATCCATGGAGTCAAGGGTCAGGCCGCACACAGAGAACCACTGTGCTATTGGGGGCCCCTCGTATGGTGCGCTGTAGGGGCATGTCACCAAGGCTATGCAGTGGTCTACTGTGCAGAGGCGTGATGGGAACCACGGCGCGGTGGTGCAATAAGGGCATGATGGCACTATGCCTGCTGCACTATAGTGAGTGTGCTCCGTAGGTCATACAGTGCACAGGCACCACAGGCACGACAGTGGCCGGGTGCTGTGCTGCCTTCTGAGCAATGTGCGTATGCTGCACCACTGGTGCACATGTTGGCAGCTCGCGCATGCGTGCTGTGGGGATGACTTCACACGTCACAATGTTGCTCCCCGACTTGAACATGCACAACCCCATTGGGCAAGGCTCAGCCACGCGATATTCAGCCATGATATGCAAATCAGCTTGTGAGCCATTCTACGGTGCACCTGCTGCATTTGCATCCCATTACAGTTGCGCATGACCTCATTTGCATGCGTTGCACTATAAGGGTGCCATGGAACTGCACAGGCCATGTATCAGTATTGCAGCCTTTGAAGGTAAGCATCATGCTGTGGCACTATCGAGACAGTGGGCTGCGAGGGCAGTGTGGTACTGGACAGTCCATGTTAACACCTGTCCATCTCCATAGGTACAGGCATGTCCGAACATGAGGAGAATGAGGAGCAGGGGAGGCTGCGTAAGCGAAGGCCGAACTTCACCAGGGTGGAGTTGGATGCCCTATTCAAGGCCTACCTGGACAGAAAGCCACTCCTGAGTGGACAGAGGGGCACATCACAGGCCCAGGCGATAGCATGGGAGGAGGTGGCATGTGCAGTCAACCAGCAGGGCAACCACCAGTGTTCTGTGCACGAATGCAAGGAGAAGGTTGGCACTGACAGGAGGAGGATCAAGGAGAAGGTGGCCACCATCCAGGGAGTGCGTTCCACCACAGGTGGGGGACAACAGGTTGTGCCACACCTGACGCCGCAGGAGGAGCAGGTGGTCAGCACCATGCGGTGCTGTGCCATTGAGGGTGTGTCTGGCGGAGGCTTCCAGATGGGTGACAGCCCATCACTGCATGGTAGGAGTGGTGGTGGTGGTGTGAAGGTGGCAGGGGGGGTGGGGCCAGGGGATGGTCAGCACAGCTAATGGTACTGTGTTACCTTTCAGCTCCCGAGCGTCTGCATGGAGCAGCAGGGGTGGGTGTGTCCACCGAGGGTGCAGCCCTGGAACAGGTGGAGCGCTCATCCACCTGCACCGGTGTCCGAGGGTCCGACATCCTACAGCCCTGCATGGATGTCTGGGCTGATGCCTGTAGCACGGTTGCGGATGAGGCCCTGGCTGTGTTCCAGCATGACCCTAGGGACAGTGTCCTGTGTGCCGAGACACAGATCGTGGCCGACTCCAGCACCGATGATGATGTGACGTACATCCTGGACAGTGATGCTGGTGTGTCACAGGGGGGCACCCTTGACAGGTGACCACCAGGGTAGCTGTGCGGGCAGCATTTGCACTGCTGCCCACCTACCAGCCGCTGTGCCCATCATGTCTGTGGTGTCCAGTGGGGCAGCACTAGCATGCAGACATGGCAGTGATGCAGGTGGTGCCAATGCAGCAGCACTGGTGATGCCCAGCGCTCAGCAGCTGGAGAGGCGGTGGCAGCAGCTGGACAGTGTTGAAGGGGGCTGGTGGCAGCAGGCAGAAATGGTGCACTGCATGAGGTAATAACCCAGGATGGCACCGCTGTGCAGCACCCACCATCGCGGGGCGCTGCACCGCAGGGCCAGGTCTCACCTGTAGGTTAGCATGGTGCCCATGCAGATGACCCCTTGGATGACCACAGCCATCTGCTCCAGACCTCTGTGGATCAGCAGGTCCAGATCATGGTAATGGTGGATGCACTCTGTGCGGAGCTGCACCAGGCAGAGGAACGGTGCAGCAGGGACCATGCCCTGCTCCTGGCAGAGTTAGCTTGGCAGTGGGTGGACATGACTGCAGCCATGGATAGGCACACCACTGCAGTGACAACTGTCCTGGCAACACTGGATGACCAGTTGTGTGCTCAGCCACTGCATACCCCTCAGTGTGCAGTGTCCACCCCTCGGGCCCGGCATCTGACGACCCCAGCCATGTCAACACTGGGTTCGGCTATGGGCATACCAAGCATGCCTGGTGTGGGCAGCATGTTTGGTGGCCTTCAGACACCTGCGCATACCCAGTCACGTTCACACAGCGTCACTCCTGGGGGACCATCTGTGCAACCCCATGAGGCCACTGAGCAGCCTGTGCTGGCTGTCAGGCCACGGCGGGGCCAGGCAGGGGATGGGGGTGTGTGCATGTGTGTGCATCCTGTGTGCAGCCCTGCTGTGTTCCACCATGGTGTCTGAGCCCCAGCCCATTCACACACCCCTGCCACTGACCCAGGCTGGGTGTCTGCCTCCACCTGTCTGTCGGCTGTGCTTTGATACCTGGGGCATGCTTGTGGACATGTTCACCTACCTATGTGGTCCATAGTGCTCCTCTGCAATAGTGTCCCAGTGCTGCTATGCCATCCTGGCTAGCCGGGGATAACCTTCGCCAAGGGGGTGGCTGCCCACCTCGAGCTAGACCGGCATCCCCATCATCACCACTGCTGTCCCCCTCTTCAACCTCAATGGCTATCCCACTGTCGGTGGCCATGTTTTGCAGGATACCACAGGCCAGGAATAGCCAACAGGCCTTTGAGGGGCTGTACTGTTGTCACCGCCAGACATGTCCAGGCAATGGAACTGAGTCTTCAGCTGCCCGAACATCTGCTCAATGATGTTCCATGTCGTGGCGTGTGCCTCATTGTACTGTTGCTGTGCTGGAGTCGAGTGCCGTTGGTATGGTGTGAGCAGCCAGGTCCGGAGTGGGTACCCACTGTCACCTGTGTGTTGAGAGGTATTGTTAGTATGGGGATCTGTGTCACTGTGCCCCGGCCATCCAGGCTGCATCCCATGGCACCCCTGCTCTTGCACCACACACACCTCCTGTTGCCCCCATCATCTGGTGTGCACTGCATACTCACCTACTAGATGGCCAGTGGGAATGTCCCCACTCTTGAACCTGTGGCACAGTGCAGACTGGTGCAAGATGAAGGCATTGTGTGCTCCCCCAGGGTGTGTGGCACAGACTTTGATTATGCACCCCCTGGCATCGCACACCACCTGGCAGTTGATGCTTGGGTATTCCTTGTGGTTGATGTATGCTGCCTCCTCTGGGCCAGGTGGTGTGTGGATGCCAACATGGGTGCAGTCAATGGCACCAAGCATGCCAGGCAACTGTGCTACCCTGTGGAACTCCTGCATGTTTCCTGTATGCTCTGCCTGTCTGCTGGGGAAACAGATGTACTTTGCAGCATGTGGCAGCAGTGTGCTGAGGAATTGTGTGAGGATGCATCACGTGGCTGACTGGGGTATGCCTGTTGTGTCCTCTGTTGGTCTCTGGAAGGTGCCCATGGTGAGCAAGCACATGGTGGCCGTGACCCTTGTCTCCACCGACAGTGCATGACTCCGTCTTGTGGGTGCCTGCATCTCCTCACTGCACAGCTGACAGAGCTGCCTCAGAATAACCTGGTTCAGGCAGTACCAGCCCATGATCTCGGTGTCACTGTACAGCTCAAAACTGACATGGGCACGGTAAAGCCTGTTCTGGGCATACCGCCGATGGGCCCTTCCATGGTTGTGCCTCCCTGCACCCTGCTTCCTCACACCCCTCATGACGGCCTCCATCTGGGAGGTTCCACTGGCCATGTCCAGGGTTGTTGTTCCTCCCTGGGTGGCTCTCTTCCCAGTCCACCTGGCTGTGTGCTGCTGGCCCTGCCCCTGCACTGGGTGCACCCCTGGCACTGCGCCACCTGTGCCACTCGCACTGTGATCTGCCTGGGCTCCTCTGCTGTCCCTCCTCTGTGGCACCCATGCACAGTCCCTCTGACACACACACACACACACACACACACACACACACACACACACACGCACATGCACACACATGCATACACACACTCCCTGTGATGCCGTCCACCTCTGGGCCACTCCTGTGCTGCTTTCTGTTGCCTTCACTCCCTGTTGCTATGTCCCGTCTCCCTGCCACTGTGGCTCCTCTCTTGCGCAAACTTCCTCCCCTCGGTTGCTCCCTTTTATTTTGGCTCAAGTCCGCTATTGCGCAACTTCCGGTTGTTCCTCTGTTGTGCACGTCTCCTGCTGTTGCATATCGCACTGCGCCACATATTCATGGTTACGCCACCTGCAGTTGCACATGCATTCATTTCCATTGTGCTCTTATGCATTGGATTTTGTGCTGCGCATCTGCTGCCACTGAATATTGCATTTTGGCACATTTCGGTGATTGTGCAGGTACATCCCTATTGCTCAAGGCGCATCTGCTCTGAATATCCTGGCCCATGTGTATAATGTCTCATTTACACACATATAAGTTCATATATGTAAATTTACCATTTTATCCAGGTTAGTTGTGCACCCATCACCTTATATACAGTTATAGGCTGTTTGATATGCCACCTGATATTGCGATAATGTTTTTATTACTGCCTAAAGTGTGTCACATTATGTAGTACTTCATAATCCTTTAAATGGTACAAGCTATTAACACCAGTATTTACACAAACTTGCTGATGGAACTTTCTAATGTTAGACTACAGGAGACAAAGAAATGAGTGTAAAAAAGTAGTAAGAGCTGCTAAAAGCGTGACTGTGATTCACGTAGTTATTGGAGCTATATGAAGACTTTCATAGGACAGGAAGCAAACGCTATCATATCTGACATGAATCTTGATGGCACAAATTGTAATAATATTATCTTCAATTGCGAACACCCTTGGCTGTCAATTCTCAGACCTCTCCAAATACTCCAAGCTGGCTAGTATGGTTCCTGAACCTAGGTCCAGCGTAGTGGAACCAGACTCCCTTCCCCTTAACCTAAGGACTGTCACCAAAACTGAAGTACTATGCCTCCTCAAGACTATACCCATTTGCAGAAGCAGAGGGTCTGATGGGCTATTACCCAAGTTCCTCAAAACTGCTGCACCTCTCATAACCGTACCTGTCACTAGGCTGTTCAACCTGCCCCTTTCCACTGGGATGGTGCCTAAGTTCTGGAGATTGCCAGAGTGGTACCTATTCATATAAAAGGTGATACCAAGTGTGTGGATAATTATTGCCCCATAGCCATTCTGTCTGTGCCTGACAAGTTACTCAGTAAACTTGTGGCCTCACAGGTTACGAAGCACCTCCGACAGCATAACTTAGCATCCCAGGCTCAGCATGCTTTCCGGCATGCACACAGAACATTCACTGCCCTCATCCATAGATTTTATTTATTGTTATTTATTTATGGCTTTGTTAACCAGGTAGGTGCACTGATTACAGGGACCATTTTCAGGCATGACCCAGGCCACGTAAGGTGGCACAGAGTAGAAACATCAAAATAATAACAACATAACAAGAGCAGGTAATACATAGTGAAAGGTTACAGTTGTTTCATTTGGCAATACATAGAGGTAGTAGTTGAGGGACAACAAATAACAAAGCAAAGTAAGACTCATGGTGGTATAGTTTCAGTAAATAAGAGAACCTATTTGACCCTACCCCTGGAACCTATGGGGGGCTAGTCCTTAAAGCAGTGGCAGGTGGATGACAACAGAAGCCAGTCTTTGTGGCGAGTCTTGAACTGGCGGTGAGTGTTTATGGTGTGCATTTCAGAGGGCAGCTTGTTCCATAGTGTGGAGGCTGTTACTGACAGGGCTCTAGCCCCCATGTTCATGGCTACCCTGGGGATTTTCAGGGAGGGGATACTGGAGGAGTGTAGGCAGCGCTATGAGGTTTGGATGGTGAGAAGGGCTGCAAGAGGGGATTTCTGGCCAATGCGGATGGCAGAATCAATAAACTGTGCAGTGCAAGGTCAAAGCGGGCTTGTAGTGGGAGCAACCCCAGTGTAGTGTAGAGTGTACAGTGGTGTGTCGAGAAAGGGACCAGCAAGGAGAAGTGGCAGGCACTGTTGTATGCTACTGATTGTTTTGCCATGGTGGATGTGGAGGTCCTGGTGTAGATGGGAGAGCAGTAGTCCAGGATAGGTAGCAAATTTCCCTGGATGATGGTATGGTGGGCCTCAGGGGTGAGGTATTGCTGGTATCTGTAGGCAGACCCTAGTTTTTGGTGAAATCTTTGAACCAGGGAGTTTATGTGCTCTGTAAAGGAAAGGGAGGGGTCAAGCACAACTACTAGATATTTGAAATGTTTGACATCTTCTAGGGCATGGCCATCAGGGGACGTGATGATTAGGGGTGGGTTAGATTTGCATTTAATTAGAAAGGGCTTAGATCTGAACAACATTGTTTTTGTTTATTTGGCATTGACCAGAAGGAGGTTGTCAGAGAACCAATTGTGGGCTGTGGTGTAGTTTTGTGAGAAGTCTGCAGAGATGAGGGTAGGAGACTTTCCACTGGAGAAGGGCACAAGGTCATCGGCGTAAAGGATTGAGTGAGAGTTGAGACTATCCACTAGAAGGGAGTTAATGAATAAGGGGAAAAGGAGGGGTCCCAGGATAGAGCCTTGGGGGACCCCAGTAGAGACAGGCATGGTGGGTGAGGGGGCTGGACCAATGCACACAAACTGGGAGCACCCTGTAAGGTAGATCCTGAACCAGGCGGTGACCTCCAGAGAGCAGCCAAGGTGATACAATTTGGAGAGGAGGAGCGAGTAATTGATCAGGTCGAAGGCTTTGGAGCGGTCAATGAAGACTGTGCCAGTTGCATTTCCAAGGTCAATGTTTGTGAGGATGTGATCAGTTAGGAGTGTGAGGGCAGTGGTGGTGGAGTGACTCTTGTGGAAGCCGTGTTGTTGGCTACATAGTAGATCATATTTTCCTAGTAGTCAGCAAGTTGGTGGTGGAAGGCTTTTTCAAGTAGCTTGCTTAGGTGAGGAAGGATGGAGATTGGGCAATAGTTGTCTGTGGATTGTGGGTCCCTGGCTTTATGAATGGGAATGACCTTCATGGTTTTCCATGTATCGGGCATGGAGGAAGCAGTCAGGGTGAGGTTGAAAATGAACATTGGGGGGTCGACAATTGTAGGGAAGATAAGTCTAAGGAAGACAGGATAATCCATATGCTCTAGGGGAGCCGTGGTTTGGGAGGTTCTTTAGGAGTTTAGCTATGTCAGCATGTGAGAGTATGTTGAAGAAAAAGGGGGGAGGTGTAGTTAGAGAGGTAGGCCCAGTGGGTGATGTTGTGGGGGCGTGCAGGGGGACAGGGTTTTTTTGCAGGTTGTTTGGGAGTTTGCTCAGGTACATAGTGAAGTCTGAGAACTTGTCATTGAGGGCCTTGGCCACTTCTTGGGGATCGGTAAAGAGGCCAGCAGTAGTGTGTAGCTGTGGGAAAGGCTTAATGGAGGGGGGGGTTTATTAGCAAGCCAATGGATGCCCAGAATTGTTTATGCTCCCTGAGGTTAGTTTGCTGGAGATTGTGAAAATGTGTCTGTTTGAGAGCTTTGGCCAGGTGTTTGCAAAGGTTCCTCCGATGCCTGTAATCATCCCATAGGGTAGGGGATGGGGTTGCTTAATAGGCTGACCACACATGGTCCCTGTCTTTCATGAGGGTAAGGAGGTCTTTTGTGACCCATCGTGAGTAGCCACGCCTCACCCTTCTGGTGGTGACTGGAAAATGCTTGTCATGTAGAGTCAGGAGAGCTTGAGTGAACAAGGATGCTGCCTGGGTCGCATTTGATTCGGAGAAAATGGCAGATCAGTCCAGTGCCCGTACCTCAGAGAGAGAAGGATGGGGGTGTTTCGGCATCTGAAGTTACGGAAAGACAGGTATTTTGGTGGGGGGGCCATTTAAGTTTGGATGACCACGGAAGATACGTAGGGGTGTGATCACTAATGGTGTCCCGGTAAGTTACAATCCAATCCAGGAGTGTCTGTGTGCCCTTGCGAGGGTTCTGCCTTGTGGGAAGGTTAATAGTTTGGGACAGGTTGTACTGTTTTAGGAGGGAGGCTGGTGGGAACTGAGCCAGTTTAGATTGAGATCACGCAAGAGAATTGAGTCTCTGTGTGGGGATATGGAGCCCAGGCCCGAGAGGAAGCTGTTTAGACCCTCAGTTCCAGCTGTAGTGGGATTGTAGCAGCACCCAATGTAGAGTTTTTTGCTAGTTCCCAGGGTAAGTTTGGTGAGGAGCCATTCACTGGGAGAGGTTGGGTTGGAGCGGAAAACTATGTTGGCTGGTAGAGGTTCCTTGATGAACAGAGCTACTCCACCTCCTTTTTTTTGCCAGGTCTATCCAGGTGGTGGGAGGAGTACCCAGGTAGTTGATAAGTGCCATCAGTAATGTAAGGTTTTAGCCATGTCTCAGAGAGTCCCAGGACTTTGGGTTTGTATAGCTCAACCCAAGCTTTCAGATCCTGGTATTTGGAGGGGAGACTGCATATGTTTATATGGGTGATTTTTAGCCCTGGGGCATTTGTCCAGGTGCAGTCAGAGGGGGCTATGTGGGAATTGGGGGGGGGGCCACGGTTGCTCTCAATGTCTCCTGTATGGAGTAGGAAGGATAGGAATGAGATGCAGGTGCAGGAGGGAATGGAAATACAGCTGGATATGGAGGCCAGATACATAGATACATAGAAATTGTCAGCAGATAATGACCGCTAGGCCCATCTAGTCTGCCCGTAAACCCTATACTTGTATGCAGTCACTGACCCTAAGTGATCAATGGCTTTTCATCACTCCCTCCCCACCCAATGTTTCCTTGTGCCTGTCCTAAGCATGTTTAAACCCCTCCACTGTGCTTTCCCCCACCACCTCTTGTGGCATACTGTTCCAAGCGTCTACCACCCTCTCTGTGAAGTGAAGAAAAACTTCCTCATGTTACCTATTAATCTACCTCCCTCCAATTTTATATTGTGTCCCCTCATCCTGATATCTTTTCTACATTGGAAAAGATCCCCCACCTGCACCTTGTTTATGCCTTTGAGGTACTTGAAAGTTTCTGTCATGTCCCTCCTTTCACTCCTCTCCTCCCGTGAGCACATATTGAGGTCTCTTAGTCTCTCCTCATATGCTTTGTGATGCAAGCCATGCACCATCTTTGCACCCCTTTTCTGGATAGTCTCCACCTTCTCTCTTTCCTTATGCATGTGTGGTCTCCAGTATTGCATGCAGTACTCCAGGTGAAGCCTTACCAGTGTTTATACACTGGCATCACCACCTCCCATCTCCTGCTAGTAATGCCTCCTCCTATACACCCCAGCATGCCACTGGCACTCCCTGCAGCCTTTGTACACTGCTTTGATACCTTCAGGTCATCAGACATGATAACCCCTAGGTCCCTTTCCTCTTTGGTGACAGTCAGTACCCCCCCCCATTCTGTTGCTCTCCCAAGGGTTCCACCTACCAATGTGCATTATCTTGTACTTTTACTAATGATATCAAGATGGCAATGGATAAAGGCATGCTTACAGGGGCTGTCTTCACTGACCTGATCAAGTCATTTGACCTTGTGGACCACACCTCAATACTTTATAAACTGACCATGTTGGTTTTCTTATCTACTACAACTAACTGGTTTGTGAGCTACCTTACTGGGCAGCAGCAGTTTGTAGAAATCAATAAAGTAAAATCTGACTTGCCCACACTAACATTGGTGACCCTCAAAGATCCATACTTCGTCCTTTGTTGTTTACTCTGTTCATCAACAATCTGCCCACAATGGCTGGCTCTTGCGCAACCCTAGTTTACGCAGATGATATGGTACTGTAAACAAGTGCAATGGGCATAGCAGTCATCAACTTAAAGCTAAATCTCAATTTTGAGTCCATTCAGTCCTGGGTAAATCACAACAAACGCCTCATTTACACCAAACAAATGCTAGCTATGCTAGTTCGCTCTGCACTGAGAATCGGGCCTGCCCTCCACTCTTACTAGCAGTGTCAGTGGCTCAGTAGGTAGCACACTTCGCCTCTGAGACCAGGAGATCAGAAGGCTGTGGGTTCAGTTCCCATATCTGGCACTTGGGTTAATATCCCAATACTGACACTGTAGTGCAGCATGAGGGAGGTGCTGCACTTCTGAGGTGCCGTCTTTCGGATGAGATGTTAAACCGAGGTCCCATCTGCCTGGATTGGTGGTAGTTCAGGTGGATGCTAAAGATCCCATGGCACTTCTCGAAAAAGAGTAGGGGAATTTTGTTTATTGCGATATACAGAAATTCACACACAAAAGAAGAAACTCAAAAGAAATACAAATAACAGGATCAAAAATACAATGGCAGTCATAAGTAACAGGAACATCAGAATCAGTGATCCATGAAAGATTCCTCCACATATTATGAACATACAATGCAGTTTGAAAATTCTTTTCCTTATAATAAATATCTCTGACTTCCTTCAGTATACAACCTCTTAAATCATAATAAGTGAGTTGTTTTTGCTGTAGCATAAATAAGCAGCGAGCATTCCAAATATTCCATTTAACAATGGAAAAAAGAACATTCAAAGTACTCCTATGCCATTTATCCCATGCCTTTCCATAAACCCCATAAATCAAGTTGTCATATATAACATGAGACACAATACTCATACCCCACCAATTAGCCAATAAATCTCAAAAATTCTGGATAAACGCACATGAGAAAAATAAATGATGCGTAGATTACAGTTGGAGTATACATTCTGGTCTAGCACACATTCTGTCAGCTACAGCTTTATGTTTTTGATTCACCTTAATATTCAATTTTTCATGACAACATAGCCATAAAACATCAAAAAATTTGCTGGTGTCTGTTGTTACGAAGTAAGTGCAACACACTAGGAGTCTTATCCTGAGGACATAAAGGAAACATTGTAACTTTCATAAAATGCCTGCCTTGCACTAAAGTGTATAATTGTTTCTTAGTGCATGTCTTAATTTCAGTAGCAGTGATACCCCATTTGTGAAGTCTAACAAAAATCTCCCTACAATATTGTGGAGAAAAAGAAACAGTTTTAAATAGTTTCTGAGAACCAGAGACCCAGTCATTAAACCATCCCTGAAGCTTATCAGAAAATAATGCAGTCCACCACAGAGGAATCTGGTAACATAAAGGACGGAAATTAATATAAAATTGATAAAAGGAAAAAGAGCAGGGTTCACCATATTTAAACCACCATCCAACACTTTTAAGTAAAAATATTTCATTTCAGGGGATTCAATCTGCTTCCCCAGATAGCTTGAAAAAAAATACTAGACAACAAAGTCTTCCTCTCTTTGAGAAGAGGAAAAATCCCACTAATATAAAGAAAAAGAGGCAATAAATAAGTTTTAACTAAATACACCCGTTTTAATTTACCCATATTAAAATTATTCCACGAGGCCACCAATGTTTTCCTAAATTGAAGTTTCTTGTCCCAATTAAGGAGATCTCGCCGACCTGTATCAAAATCTATGCCCAAAATATGCACGGGCCCATCTTCTATGGAAATACCTGCAATATGAGAGCTGTGCGGAGGTGCTCCTCTAATTCATTATATTTTACTCTTCTCCTTATTTGGACAAACCCCAGAAGATTTCCCATAGAGATGACAAAACTCTATGGCCGTCTCAATATCAGCCAAACTTTTCAAGATAAGACATACATCATCTGCATAGGCTACTACCGTAAGGGGTAGTCTTTGTTCTGGGACAAGCAATGGTGTAAAAAATTGCCTATCATTCAAAAGTCACAATATAGGATCAAAACTAAAGACAAAAAGCAAGGGACTTAAGGGGTAACCCTGGCCATCCCACCGGTGCAGCGGTTGGATTTCCACTTCCGATGCCAGCGACCCGGGTTTGGGAATGGACCTGGGATGTCGGAGGGCCGGCTGGGGGAGAAGGATGGAGCGTCCCATGGATGGCTCTCCTTCTCTGGGGGAGGAGGGGGTAGTGTCTGGCACAAGGAAGACCCCTGGCAGAGTCCAGGAGTCACTCATGCTACCAGCACTCAATACACAGGGGGGCGGGGTGGATGCTGGCTTCATTGCACGTCACCGCCTCCAAGAAAAATGGAAAAAGGAACAGGAGGGGAGAACCCTCTGTCTCTGTGAAGCCTCCCAGGGGTTTCAATTAGCCTGCAATTGCCACACTCTCCGACCAGATACTGTCCTGCAGATCAGATATGGGGGTCCGGTGCTGAGGCCCCACCCTCCGGGTACAAGCCAGGGGTAACTGGGGAGATAGCTGCAATGGATGGCAGGTGGAAGTCCCAGGGCCGTGACCAGGCTGAAGCTTGACACAGGACTCTCCGGGATGAGGAGGTCACGTGATGGCATCCATCTGAACAGCAGCTGAAATCCTGAGCTCCCCCCTGTGGCTGCCTAATCTGAAATTTTAAGTGCATTTGGATGCGTTTTCTTTAGAAATAAAGCTAAAAAGTAAGTGCTGTAACTCTCTGCTACTGATAAGAATTCTAGTATTGGACTTTTAAGCCTTAACCGGAGCGTGATGGAGGTGGATTCAAGGCAGGCCCTCACCAAGCACACTCCTCCAGCTTCCCCTGAGAAGGCCGCAAAGAAACAGAGAAACCAGGCCCCAGCTAGGCCAGATCGTGGAAGTGATAAAACACCTCAGCCTACGCTGCTATCGAGGATAAATTCCTCCAGGAACTTGCACCTCTGAAAGAGCTGCTTGTTGATCTTACAGGGAGCTTAATCCTTACGGAGCGACCTTTGATGTTGGTAAAAAGGTCTCTGATGTGGAGGTTAAAGTGGCTTCGTTGAAAACTGGAGATCCAGGGCTGAAATGGAGATAGCTGATTTAAAGCAACAAGTGAAGAAACTCCAACTCAAGACTGAGGACCTAGAGGGGCAAACCGAGAAATAATTTGCTTATAATAGGTCTTCCAGAGATGGAGGAAGGCCCAGACCTTATGGCCTTCTTGCAGAAGTTTTTGGGAAGATAGTGGCCCGTCTCCATAAATGCCTTATACCATCTTGAAAGGCTCATCGTTACTCGCCCTCGACCTACAGCTGGGCCCTCCACGCCCAATTATTATCAAATTTTTAAGTTACCTGGAAAGGCAGTATGTGTGTGGATAAGGCCTGAGAGCTCAAGGAAGTTCTGTGGGGTACCTCGAGGATTCGGATTGCCCAGGACCTTCCCAAGGAAATACGGGAGAAGAGGACAGCGTACCACCAAATAGTCCAGAAGCTCATCGCAGCAGCTATACCTTTCAGAATGATTTATCCCGCAACCCTAAAAGTGACTGTAGGAGGCTCAGCCACGAGTTTCAACACCCCTGAAGCGGCCCACAAGGAGCTTACTAGCAGACTGCCTGACCTGTTTAAGGGATCTGGCTGAAAACTACCCAAAAGACTTTCGGAGACTGTATTAATGCCTGTTCTTAATGTTCCCTTTGTGTTTAGTATGTTTTGTCTTTGATTTTGTTGGTCGTCGTGACATCCCCCCTGACCTTCTGTGTCACCCTCTCCCATCCCTCTCGTCACCTACCTTTGTGCTGTGCCTGTGGTGGTCTTTCCTCTGGTCTGGTCTGGCTGTTTGAACCCTCTCTGCGGGCTCTTCCACTCGGATGGACGCGGGTAGGTGGGCAAGATGGGTCGCTAGGTCTGGGGCCGGTTCCATGTGGCTCACAGGTGTATATGCTTGGGGGCGGAAATGTTTTTTTTCCTTGGGAGTGGTTTCGGGAGGGAATTTTTGGGGAGGTGGACCAGTAATGGTACAGTGCTAATATGGGCCCCCTGGGAAACGGCAACCGCAATCACGAATCTCCGAGGAGCCACCTTGCTGTCCTTGCTGGAGTGGTGGGTGCTGGCATTTTTCCTGTTTCCTCATCTGGAGATGGTCTGGGTAGGTGACCTATTAGATTATTGAGGTGTGGGAGGTCTGTTGTGGGCTGTCTGGGGAAGGCCACCTAGAGAATGGCTGATACTGGGGCTTGGGAGGTTTAGGTATTTCTATCAGTTTTCCTCCCCCTTACCCCCTTTCTGAGGTTTCTCAACTCCTTGTAATAATGGTATGTGGGGGGGCGGAGGGGCAGAGGTGGCTATGGGGGGCTTGGTGAATCTGCATGCTGGATGTGGGATCACAGAGCCGTGTGTGGGGGTAGCTGAATCTCTGCCCTGGGCCAACTGATAGTAGGGATTGGTTGATAATTATGAGGGTTATATCCATGCTGAGGAGTTTGGATTTTGACAACATCTTGCTTTCACCTTTTGGCTCCGGGGCTGGAGATTCGCATTTGGGGTTGGTGGGTTCGTAATTGGAGTATTAGATTGTTTTTGGTCTATGGCTGTGCGAACCCCATTTGTACATAGTTTTTGTGGGGTTTGTATTTTGGGGTGTTCTGGGGGAAGGTCTATGTTGTTAAATATAGCATTGAGTACAACAGTCCTGTCTGGAACTTTTTTAGGATGGTTAGCCTGTTAAATCATTTTAGAATCTGGGGTTGGGGGTATGGGGAGGGGTTACATGTTGATGTTGCATCTAATATTAAGTCCGGTTTTGGGTATGCTTGTATAGGGAAGGAGGGAAGGTTTCGTGCAATGGGGTTTCGAATCTTTTATAAGGGAGGTGCACCCTGCTATGGTATGTTTGGGCTGTTTTCTCTGGATATCCAATTGCTGTGAGATAAAGTTAAA
Organism: Neoceratodus forsteri; assembly: GCA_016271365.2. Classification (NCBI taxonomy): domain Eukaryota; kingdom Metazoa; phylum Chordata; order Ceratodontiformes; family Ceratodontidae; genus Neoceratodus; species Neoceratodus forsteri. The sequence goes on along the minus strand of CM057454.1, from coordinate 689,958,844 downwards.
GCACCATGAGTATCGTCAAAATAGCATCCTGGAATGTGAGAGGGCTCAGGGATCGGGTCAAGCGTCTGCAGGTTTTTAATCATTGCTCCCTGCTCCGCATGGACATTTTGTTCTTGCAAGAAACACATTTAGGCAGAGATGAAGCTAAGCTGTTTTCTCGGTCTGGGTTTTCCCAAGTTTACCTGGCTGGGAATTCTCATTTTAGTAAAGGGGTGGCGATTCTCATCAAACGACATGTCTTGTTTACCATGGATTTGGTATGCTCAGACCCAGAGGGGAGATTCATTCTAGTTAAAGGGAGCTTGAACAGCGTGAGGTAGTTCTAGGTTCGGTATACGGACCGTGGAGGTAATCCTGAATTTTTCATGAAATTGACAGAGACTGGCTGGTTTTTGCCAACTCAATATGTGTTGGGGGCTGGAATGTGCCTTTCCCTCATCATTGGATAGAGCCTGGACAGGCGTGCACCTCCCGGCCCAGAAGGCTCTCTGTGAAATGGTTTCAATGTTAGGTTTAGGTGATCCATGGCGTATTGCCAATCCGTCTTGTCGGGCCTTTTTCCAATCCCAGTCACATGGCACTAAATCAAGATTGGATATGATATTAGTTAGTTTATCCTCTCCCGAGTGTGTCTTTATCTGGTATAGAGCCGATTATAGTGTCAGATCATGCGCTGGTTTGGTTACACCTTTCTTCAAGTCCTGATTATTCTCGAGACTCCATGTGGAGATTAAATACACAATTATTAAAGGACTGGCATTGTGTTTCGGAGATGAGAGCTAAAATTTTGCTCTTTTTGGCTGATAAAATGGACTCCACCTCCAGAGTGGACATGATATGGGGAGCTTTAAAGTGTTACCTTAGAGGTGACCTTATCAAGATGGCCTCCCTTAGGAAAAAAACCCGGCTGGCTAAGTCGTTAGAGTTGGTGGGTAGGATTAGGAGTTAGAAGGTAGGTCCTGACTTCTTCGTGCTGGACCTTAAAGAGCCCTTTCAGTTAAGACTGAATACCGAACCTTCTGAAAGAAAAGATAGAATATTGTCTGGTCAGGACACAGGCTAAATACATTGATCTTGGTGAGAAGTCCAGTAATTATTGGCCCCGCGCACGTGTATAGAAGGTTCAAGGCTTATTCCCTCCCTGGTTTCCTCATCTGGGAAGTATTGTTTCCTCGCCCAGAGAGATTGCTCAGATCTTTAGGGAATACTATTCCAATCTCTACAGTCCTCTCCCGACATCTCATATGAGGCTAGAGGTCAGCAATTATGTTAGAGGTATTGGTGTCCCGAGTATACTGGAGGCCCAACAAGCGAGCTTATTGGCTCCTATTTCAGCTGAAGAGGTCCGGAGCATTATTGCCTCTCTGGCTCCGGACAAAGCACCGGGCCCAGATGGATTCCCAGCGAACTTCTACAAGGTTTTTGCCAAATATTTAGTTCCCATTTTGCTTAAATTATATAATTACCTTCCGGTTGCAGTGGATCTTGATCCGACTTTGTTTGAGGCCACTATAGTTTTAATTACTAAAGTGGATAAGGACCCTTCTGACCCAGCTAGCTACCATCCCATTTCTCTTCAGAACTACGATGTTAAGATATTAGCCAAAATACTTGCTGAGAGGATTAAAAGGTCTGGATGAAGCTTTGAGCCCTGAACAGGCAGGATTTGTCTCGGAAGATCAGCAGCTGACCATCTGAGGACTTTATCGCATATCTTGCAACATGCCCGATCGGTTGGGATCCATTAGTTTTAGTTTCTTTAGATGCTGAGAAAGCATTTGATCGGGTTGATTGGACCTTTTTATGGACCGTCATGGAAGAAATGGGCTTCCCGACCTCCTTTTTGAACCTGATTCGGGTATTTTATAGATGCCCCTCTGCAAAAATTTTTTGCAATGGGGTATTATCCCCCTCTTTCAGTCTTCTTGCCGGCACTAGGCAGGGCTGCCCTCTCTCTCCTTTATTATTTAATTTATACTTAGAGCCCCTATTGATTAGTCTTAAGTCCTCCCCTCGGGTAAGAGGTCCGGATTACATAATCGGAGTTAGTTCTTTCGCGCGCATGAATGATGTTCTTCTACATCTGTCAGACCAGTAGCATCATTAGGCATGACCCGACATTATCAAACAGTTTAGTTCCTCTCCAGTTATAAATTAAATATTTCGAAATGTGAGATCTTTCCCTTAAATCATTATATCTTTAAGAGATGTTTCTCTTCTTTTGGTATGAGATGGGCTTCCAAATCAATTAAATATTTAGGGATCCACTTCTCTACGGATCCGCTACTGCTCAAAAATTGAATTTAATTAAGATCAGAGACTCGATTACTCAAGATTTGCAATGTTGGGCATCCCTTCCTATTTCTTCGTGGGGTAGAATTAATATTATCAAGATGAACATTCTTCCCGGATTTTTACCACTGAACCTTACCAACCTTTGGCTTCCTCTTTCCTTTTTCAGCAGCTTCATAGTTTGTTTTCCACTTTCATTTGGAGAGGAAAGGGGTGCGATGTTCATCGCCTCTCTGTCACTTCCCAAAGATAAAGAGGCTTAAGACTTCGAACTTTCAGTTATATTACTGGGCGGTTCACCTATCCAAGTTGGGTAGGTGGTTCTCTATGAAGCCTGGAAGCCCTTCCCCAATTTGGCTTCAGGTAGAATCGGCTTTCCTCTCTGAGCTTAAATTTGATAGATTTACTCTCCCTTATCTTACCCCGAAAACCCTCTCACGATTGATCTTGGACGATACGGTGGCAACTTCTCTTAAAGTCTGGGCCCAATGCCTTAGGTCTTTCCGGATCTCTAACCATACGGACTTAGGGCAGCCAATTTCTCTTAACCCTAATATTATTCTAGGGGGTTCTTGGTTGGGAACAAACTGGCTCCCACAACTTAAAGATTCTAGGGTTGAGCATCTGTACAACCAGGCTTCGCTTCTCACATCAAGTGATATTTTAACCAGATTTGATATCTCAAGTCAAGAGATTTTCAAGGTGTTTCAGCTCCGGCATTTGCTGAACAGTAAGTTTGGAGCGGTGTTTAAACAATCTGCAGTTCACCCCTTTTTCTCCAATATTATTCTGCTGGCGTCAACCTCCATTAGCAGATATACTCCTACCTCCTGACTTTTAATGCTGTGGAGGAGGTGGGTGGTCCCCAGTCTGGATGCATCTTCTTCCCGAGGAAGTACCACTGTGGAGATCCTTTTGGCCTAACCTACACAGGTATCACCACACGAGGACAGGTTTAGTTTAGTTCAATACAATATTGCTAATAACCTATACTTTACTCCGGTCAAGCTTTTTCAACATAAGCTGATTCCTGTCCCAGTGTGTTTCAGGTGCTCTCAAGATGAGGGCACTTTAATTCATATTTTTGGGAATGTATCAAGGTTGCCCTTTGTGGACTTTGATCCGGAGACCCTAGATCCCCTTCTGGGTCTGAGCAGATTTTTCTCCCCAGAATTTGTGTACTGGGTGATTTTCTCCAATAGACAGTGTGGGCGTAGGTACCATATGGCTCTGATATCTATGGCAGTCAAAAGTTGGTTTAAGGCACTGGAAGGATCAATTGGTCCTATCCTATGCGGACTGGCTAAAGGAGTTGGTGTCATATCTTCAGTCTGAAAATTTGATTGCCAGTTATAAGAACCGTATGGACTCATTTTATAGAAGATGGGGTAAGCTTCAGTCTCTTTGCTTACCTTAGGATAAGTATGGTGACCTAACCCCTGGAATCTCACATTACATTATATAGTGTAATAGCTGCTATCTCAGTATACCGACTTATGGTGATATTAAGTCATGTTTTCCTTAGTATAACTTGGATGGTGAATCCGAATAGTAGATGGGCTGTTTAATAGGAGTGATATCCAGATGTTAAGAACTGTTAGCTTATGGTTTTGTGGGTGCACCTTGGGGAGGGGAGGGGGTGGGGGTTTATCTTTTGGCACATAGATTGATAGATAGATATTTTATGTTGTCTTAATCTTGGATGTGCCTAATGTTTATTATATTGATTAAAGGGAGGGTGGGGAGGGGTTGATTTGGGTTTACTGGTTTGTTACCTTAATCATTATGGTTTTTGGTTGTATTATCTTTAAACTAATAAACTTATATTTCAAAAAAAAAAAGGACTCTCCGGGATAAAGAGTGAAAAATATGAAAAAAAAAGGAGCAACCCTGTCACACCCCCCCATTTAATCGGCAGCAAAGGGCCAAGGTACCCATTAACCAACAATTTTACCACCGCAGTCCAATACAGAGCCTGTAACCAGGATATAAACTGTGTGGGGATACCTTAAGAAGTCAGAGTAAACCACAAAAAATCATGATCCACAGAATCAAAAGCTTTTCTCTGGTCCAAAGAAACTACATAACCCTGTGTACCAGGAAAACCCTCAGCTGCAAATACTTCTCTCAGCAAAAGTAATTGACCAGTCATAGATTTACCTGGGATTGTACAAGACTGCACTGAAGAAATAACCTGCCATGCTATCTCAGAGAGCCTATTTCAAAGAATCTTTGTCAATATCTTAAAATCTACATTCAACAAGCAAATAGGCCTCCAATTATCTAAATCTTCCTTAGTACCTTTTTTATATAAAAGTATCACAATCCCTAGAGACATGTCCAACAGGATAGACCTGGAGGCAAGCAGATAAGTATATAGCTTAGCCAATTCTTCTGAAATATAAGGGGCAATCAATCTATATAATTCAAGAGCAGATCATCACTCCTGGGCACTTTTCCCACAGGGAGTGCATTAACCACCTCTAGAATTTCCTGTGGAGTAACATCAGCACAAAAAGCATGGGCATCAGCTAAAGGGTAGTCAGGAATAGTCAAGACTGAAAACAGGTAAGAGAAAGCCAATGTAGCAGTAGATCATGATGCAAATTGTGTTATCAAATAGCTGGAGACAGTGTGCAGTATGTCCCGATGCTGTGTCTGTAGTATATGCTGATCATCCCAAACTGCTTCCATAAGTCTGGACTTCATGCTGTCCTTACAACAAAGAAAAGAGCAAACGTTTTCCAACTTCCCTTGTGTTCTAAACTGCTGTTGCATCATAAGTGTGGACATTTGCTTCTTATGGAAATCCTGCATGTTCCGTTGAATAGAATTAATTTGTGCCCCAAAATCATGTCAAGTGGTCAGAGCTAAACTCATTAGACATTGTAAGTGCTTCATATACTGTTGGTATTTGATTTTGTCAGAATCATTCCTATGTCTACTGAGACGTAACAATAAAGTTTTCAAATCCATTTTAAAACTCTCCCACCAAAGTAAGGGATTGTCAAAGACATCAAACAAAGTTTTCTGACATTTAGCAAAATACACTGGTGAGTAATAGCAATAGACTGAAGCAATAACGTATTCAGTTTCCAAACCTCAGTCCCATTAGGATGAGAAAAATTCCCTATAACCATAGACAACTCTTTATGGTCAGAATATGCCACTGATTCAGTTTTAGCAGTGCAAATCACCATGCCCTTATTTACAAAAAAGAAAATCTAATCTTCTCATCAGATGACCCCTCTGAAATGTAGGTGCAGATCTCTTGTGGACAGAGGTATACGCATCAAACAGATTAGCCATCAGCACAGTATTTTTAAGAAAGGCCATAACACAAAAGATTTTTTTGGTGGAAGTACCCAACCCCATCCTCTAAGGAAATACCACAATTAAAATACCCCCCAAACTATATTTTGTGCAGAAAATAAAAAGGCTGAATTTGCCTAAGCATTTCTATCCTTTCAGATGTAATTTGGGGGGCATATAAATTAATCAACTGAAAGAACGTGTTATCATATTTTATATCAAGAATCAATACCCTCCCAGGGATAAGATCAATGAGCTTAATAAGGTGTATATCTAATAAAAACAAATGCCAACCCCAGTACATGCCCCCAAACCAATTAACCAATAAGAAACCCCCTTATACCATTCTTTTTGTGCTGTCTGTATGTCATGCAAAGTATGCAAATGGGTATCCTATAAAAATATCTACCCCACAGGACAATAAATGAGAAAAAACACCTCCCCTCTTCTTATTATTTTTAATGCTGTTGGCATTAATCGTCAAAAACTTCAACTGCTGTCGCAAAAACATTTAGAAATCAGGTGGGCCTGTGTAACCTCAATTTCCCGGTACCAGCCACCTTCCACTTACTCATAGGCTTAGCATGATTCCTTTTCCTCCTGTACCCTGTCTGCACCTGAGAGTCCTCCCCTAATTCACTCGACCCAGAGTTAGAAAAGGTATCAGAGTGGGGTACGTCTTCTAAAGAATGGTCAGACTCATTCCCTGGGGCACCGGTGTCAGTGAAAAGGGGCTGAAACCTGTTAGAAGTTTGGATCTCAGAGATTTTATGTATTTTGGATGCAGGCTGTCTCCAAGTACGGTGTCTGGTCACCCTTTTATCAAAGTCCAGACCAGGAACGTTAGAGGGTGAGGAAGGGGGCATCTCAGCCCTCACAGTATCCTGCAACTCAGTGGGTCCTTTCTCAACAAATTCAGAATCACCTAACTCACAGGGGGGCATATCTACTTCCAGGAGAGTCTCGCTGTCAACAAAAGGCAGCTCAGGCTCAGTCTCAGTAGGGGGATTAAGGGCAGGCTCAGCAGGAAGAAGACCCACCTGAGGGTCAACTACCTCGACTACCCGAGGCCTGTCCCTAATAAGTTTCACATTCTCCCTCTGAGCTACAGCCATCAGTAATCGTTGCTCCTCCTGATCCCCTGACCCCTTCCTAGAATGCGCTGCCTGTGCACACGTCATGTAGGAATGACTTGTGACACCACACAAAGTGCAGCAGATTTCATTAGTGCACTGAAGATTAGAATGGCCAAGGTTACCACACAAAGAACATTTAATTTTATCACAGGCACTACTGATATGCCCTGGGGCTCCACATTTGTAACAAGCCTTAGGCTAACCCAGATAGAACAATACCCCCCTGCCCCCCCCAAAAAAAAGAATTGGTGAAATGTTGGAGAAGACTATCAATAGTTTTGAGAAGAACTCAAATCTTCCAACCTCCCATCCAGATGTTCTCTGTATCAAAAATAGCCTCTGGGTGACCCAATACCATACATCTGTGTTTTAACCATGATATCAAATCAGTAACACTCACCACTTCATTTCGAAATAAAACTGTGACAGTTTTTTGGGCAGGCCTAGAAAGGGGTACAACCTCAAAAGGGGACCATAGAGGGGTATGTTGCACTTTATGGTACTGCACCCAAAAATGTTCCAACCCTCTCTGCATCTTGAAGCTCACATCGAAAGAGCTCTTCCCACACACGTGGATAAGGGCATACAGCTCAGCAGTATTAAAGTGCAGACTGTCTTTCAACAAAACTTTTCCCACATAAACCCAATCAGGGAAGACATCCAATCCCCCTTTATGAATTATTTGGATGGCATTGTGCCGCTTGGCAGGTGTTACACGCTTGTGAAAAAAAGATGCATAGGTACGAGAGGGTTTTGCCCTTCCCCAGACCGGTCATTGGTAGCAGACGGGTTTGGGAGACCATCAATGTCACTGAGACCATCTGGGTCAAGTGTTCACTCAGAGCCCTGTGTCTTAGTGGCCAGAGTAGTCAATACGGCCATATGAGCAAAGTTCAGCTTTGGATTCTGAGTTAATTCTAAGTCAGGGTCAATAGCAACATAGGCAACAGTACTGGAGGAAGAATGCCCTGAAGCAGCCTTTGGAAATGGAATGGCAGCAGGGGCAACAGCAGAAGATCTTTCAGTCAGTCTTACCCCTGGAATCCATATCTGGGCAAACCCCGAAGTCCATCTTGCATCAGTGGGCATCCGCACCCAACCTGCAGCCTTAAGGGACTGTTCCACTAACCAGAGCTCAATAGTTTCCATCTCCAAATCAGCCCAAACAGTCACAGAAGGCACAGACTCCTTGACACAAACCTCCAAGGTAGGAACTGAAAATGAAAAAACAGTAGCCCCCTCCCGAGTAGTAGCAGTAGTCTGAAACACAATTGGTGTAGAGAGAGACAAGACACGTTGCTGGTTGCCAGGTTCATCTTGGGGCTGACTATTCTGGTGTGTCACTTGACAACTCCTGCCACACACAACTTGAATGCCTGAAGTACTCAAAGTAGCCACAACTGTACAAGGTGAATCGCTGTTTTCACAAGGTTTCGCCAATAAAGGTAAAGCAGATTTATTTTCAATAGGTGGTACGGTACCTCAGACTGCTTATCTGCGGAAGGTTGCAATATAGTCTTTCCCAATCATAGAGCCTGACTAGCCATATCTGAATGCTGAGGCAACGCTCCCTCGGTACTGGACAAACCTTTTCCAGGCTCACTTCTGCATCGTAAAATGTATCTAAACCATTCGCCTCCACTGATGGTGGAGCAGCCAACTCTCCAAGCACCTCCACATCCTGCTCCATCAGCAGTCAGACGGAGACCGACACCACACCACTCAACATTCTGCCTACCGATGAGTAGGGGTGTTTTTTATTAAGGACATAAGAAACTATTGCAAAAAATACAAAGGCATGTAGAAAAGAACTGAAATGAAACAGAGGTATAATACACAAAAAATACAGAATTAAGGAATGACAATCAAGGAAAATAAAAACTTAAGGTGGATCATAACACCAGTTTTCACAATTTCTCCAAAGGTGAAACAATTCATAGGTTTCATAGGTAATTCAAGCTACATAGACTTGCGTCCTTGGTGCTTGCCAATAAGCTTTACATCAACTTATATTTATTTATATACAAGTTATCTAATACTTTTTTTAAATGAGTCCATTGTTTTACTCATTATAACTGCCTTTGGGAGGGAATTCCATAGTTGAACATCTCTCTGGCTAACCCATTTTTTATGCTGTAAGCTATTCCATTTATCCAATTCCAATTGCAGTCTATGGCCTCTGGGCTCATACAAATAATACTTCCTTTCCCTTAGCCCTATATCTTTTTTAAATTGCTCATCCTTTAGTGCTCTGAAAATCATGCACATATCTCCCCTCAACCTTTGATACTGCAAAGTCTATAATCCTTGATCTTGAAGCCTATTTTGATATGATTTATGACACATTCCATTAATCCTTTTAGTCAGCCTTCTTTGTACCCCTTCCACTCTTTTGATATCCGCTTTCTTATAGGGAGACCAAACCTATGCACAGTATTCAAGATGTGGACGAACCAATGCAGTATACAAAGGCAAAAGCACTTTGCTTTCCCTGCTTCTAATACGTCATAGAATACAATTTAAAACCTGGTTTGCTTTTCTTATAACAGTAGCACAATGCATATCAAACTGCAAATCGTTGGTTACCTGTACCCCCAGATCTCTTTCCATTTTAGTTTGCTGTAATGACATATTGCCCAGCTTGTATTTACAGTTACTGTTATTGTTGCCTAAGTGCATCACTGAGCATTTATTTAAGTTCTAACTTATGCTGGAATGTCCAATGAAACAATGTGTCTAAGGCCATTTGAACATAAACTTGATCCTCCAGGTTATACACAATACCTCCTATCCTACAGTCGTCTGCAAATTTACTCAACCAGATGATAGGGAAGTTCAACTTTATTGATGTTACATAAATATTAAATAAACAATGGCCCAACACTGACCCCTGTGAGACTCCACTTGTCACATCCTTCCATTCAGATAGTACACCTTTAATTGAAACCCTCTGCCTTCTATTTTGCAACCAATTCTCCACCCAGTTAACTATATGCGTGGGTAAATTAATACTAGCTAATACCTGTATAAGTTCTTTGTGAGGTAGTTTATCAAAAGCCTTAGAAAAATCCAAAAATATAATATCCACTGCATTCTTTGTGGCCAAGGCCTTATTAGTTGCTTCATAGAAGGTAAGCATATTTGTTTGACATAACCTAGTTTTTGTAAACCCATGTTGGGTTGGGTCTAATAAGTTTTGCATACTTAAGTGTGTTAGAATCAGATCTTTTAATATTACTTCAAATAATTTCCCTACTATTGACGTCAAACTTACTGGTCTAAAATTTTCAGGTCTAGACGAAGGGCCTTTCTTAAGTAGGGGAACCACTATTGCTTCCTTCAATGACTATACTACCTCTCTGTCATCCAAGGATTTCTGAAACAGATAAGTCAATGGAGGAGCCAGACTAACTGCCAATTCCCTTATAACTCTAGGGTGTAATTCATCTGGTCCCTGAGATTTATTTATATTAATGTTTGCATTCTATTAAATATTTCATCAGGGTCTATTTTCACCTGGCCCACCTTTAATTTTGTTATATTCATGACATCTGAAACATCACTTTTATTGAATACTGAATACTGAACAGAAATATGAATTCTGAGTATCAGTCACTCTCTCACCAGATGCATTAATATAAGGACCTATAACATTGTCCACCTTTTTTTTTAACTGTTAATATAAGAAAAAAATGCTTTAATATAAGAAAAAAATGCTTTCTTATTGTCCTTTACTCTTATTGCCAAATTAACTTTATAATTCCCTTTTGCCTTTTTTATTTCTTTTTTTATTTGTTTTACTTTGCTTCTATGAAAGGTCCAACCCTCATAATCATTTTTACTTACTCTTTTAAAAATCTTATTTTTTTCTTTAACCGTTTTTTTGTAACTATGAATTAAACCATCCATTTTTAGTGTCTTTTTTTTTACCATATTTGCTTACCCTGGGTATAAAACTCAGCACTTCAGAATTAATTTTTGTAACCAGGGTTTCATTTATTTGATCAATTGATTGGCCAGTGAATGCAGTGTCCCAATCCCAGGCAGCTATTGCTTCCTTTAAACCTAAAAAAAAATGCTTTTTTTAAAATTTAGCTTTTGAGTAATACCTTTATTGTTTCAACACTTAGTTCACCTTCCATCCTAAAAAACACAGTACTGTAATCACTATACCCCACCGGACTACCAATCCTTACTTTTTTTAATTTATCCCCCATGTTTGTTAGGACTAAGTCTAGTATGTTCTGACCTATAGTTGCAATCATAACTTTTTGTTCGAATCCAATCTGATGTACTGCTTCAAGGAATCTTTTTTCTGAAATGGGATTTGCACTGTGACTCGACCAATTTATTCCAGGAATATTAAAGTTTCCTGTTAGGAGTAGGTCATCTGTTGGGTTTAAGTTAGAGATATAATCCATGAGGAGATCATCTTCATGTTTGGTTATAGATGGGCGCCTATATACTAATCCTGTCCTAGTTTTAGCATATGTTTTATGAATGAATTTGACCCAGAGCATTTCTATATTGTCTATTTGAATACTTTCCTGCTCACAATTTATGGTTTCTTTACTATATAAAGCAACCCCCCCACCTTTTCTTTGAGATCTGCTTCTAAAATAAAGCTTATACTCTATGATTTTCCTCTCCCAGGTATCTGTGGCCTCCCACTAGGTTTTGGTCACCAGGGCTATATCTGTATTATTGACCAATAACATATACTGGAATTCATCAAATTTATTCCTCAAACTCCTTGCATTTAATAATACCATGTTCCAACCCTTTTTTCATTCTCACTTGGTGCCAGTTCGTCCCCTGATGTACTAAGACCATACGTTGCCCTCATGTCTGATAATTTCTGCTCCATACCTCCCAGTTTAAATGAAAACTTATTACTTTGTTTATTTTAGCACCCAGCATTCTTGACCCTATTTTGTTTAGGTACAGTACATCATGTTTATAAGCAACTTGCTTTTTAAAAGTGCTAACATTGTCCATAAACCCAATATCTTTGTTTATACAAAGGGAACGTAACCATTTGTTCACTTGATTAATGGGCACATTTTTATAAGCATTTGGCCCATAAACAGGCAAAATGCCTGAAATTATAAGCTCTGCTCCTTTAGCCTGAATTCTTACTATTATGTTCGGATAACATTGCTGTATTAATTTCTTGTTATTTCTGCCTATATCATTAGTCCCTACAAGCAATATGACTAGGGGTTTGTATGTATTTTCCATTAGGCCATCCAAAATATTTTCCAGATCTGTTCATTTCATCCCAGGCAATGTGCTAACGGTTGTCTGCATTTTCGTGTTTCTACATACTATTTTGTCTATTCCCCTCATAGTTGAATCACCTATTACAAGTATATCTTGTTCTATTCTTTTCTTTTGGGGCAGACTATTTGTTGCTGCAGTATATTCTGATCCAGCATCTGGTATATCTTGACACATTTCCATGTTCTCCTCCTCTATTATTATTTCATTACTTCCTTCTATATGTGGTACAGGTACCTGGATTAAGGTTTCATACCTATTAGACAACTGTAGCGGTTCACTACTGTGTGCTCTTTCCTTTATTAAGTTTTCCCTTTTTTGTGTACTTTAGACAGCCTGCCCTTACCCTTTTTGCTAGATATAAGTTTATTTTTCCCAAGTATGCAACTAGGAGTACTGGTTGTAATACTAGCCCCTGTAATGCCCTCATGAACTGTAAATAATTCTGACATGGAGTCTATAAATTTCTCCAATTCACCTATCTCCTTTTTGACTTCTAATCTGGCCAAGAGTGACTTTATTTCTTCCTGAAGTGTTTCCACTAATAAGCAGTTATTACATTTGAATTGTTGCTTTTTGTCCCCCTCTGTGTTCATTTTGCATTGTACACATTGTCTCTGTATTTTTTTGCTTTACCCTTGCCTTGTGCCATTATCTCAATATGACTTCTTAAAGTACGCTCACTTAACTTCTCAATTTGTCACCAAGTCAAATACCTGTGCTGTTATACCAATCACTACACTCCTGCTTCCTGCATTCCAGCGGACACAGCAGACACACATAGACATGCATGTCTCTGCACGCATCTCTGCATGCAACAATGCACGCCCTGCACATGCTCACCCTGCTGGCTGCAGGGGCAAGTTATATTGTGGTAATGACTCGGAAGTGTCTTTGTGGGGTCACGGGAGCACTCGCTCTTAACTATTTTTAAAACACAAATTAAATTTTATAATCTGGAGCCCACTGATGGATTTTAGGGCTCAAACAGCTGTTTCATTTAAAAAAGTACAATAAAAGTGCTGGAAAGCACTCATAGCAGTCAGGTCTCTCACAGTGAGGTTAACCACTCACTTCCTGTTACTCGTTTACATCAACAGGGCTCCAAAAGTAAAACACACAGCACAATTAGTTTTAAAAAGTATATTTCAGCTTCCAACAGTTTCCCACAAGTATCAGCACACCTCCTTTCAATATAATTGTATACTCTGCACTGCCTGCTCACTGCAGGGGCAAGTTATACTGTGGTCATGACCCGGAAGTGTCTTCGTGGGATCACGGGAGCACTCACTCTTAACTATCTTTAAAACACAAATTAAATTTTATAATCTGGAGCCCACTGATGGATTTTAGGGCTCAAACAGCTGTTTCATTTAAAAAAGTACAATAAAAGTGCTGGAAAAGTGCTCATTGCAGTCAGGTCCCTCACAGTGAGGTTAACCACTCTCTTCCTGTTACTCATTTACATCAACAGGGCTCCAAAAGTAAAACACAAAGCACAATTAGTTTTAAAAAGTATATTTCAGCTTCCCACAGTTTCCCACAAGTATCAGCACACCTCTTTTCAATATAATTGTATACTCTGCCTGGAAAAGATGGCAAACTCTTATAAGTATAGTAACTTCACCTGAGTCGTAATCATATGAATGGTTTCCAGTTGTGTCCACCAAGTGTGCTGGAAAATCCAGGCACACCTCACTAACCAAATGTAATATTTCAAAAAGATCATAACCATACCTGGTATACTATGATGATACTTCACCCAAACAGTTTTATAGTCACCCAAAACCAATGTATCATAGTCTATAGATCAAAATTCTGGACTATGCCGAGGTGTTGCCAGTGTGAACCAAAATGTCAGAACATAGGGGCAGTCAAAAAATAAATGATGCTGGGGTTCAAAAAGACTATTACAAGTATCCCTGTGACAAAATCTGTTACAGATTTGTTTATGTTTATGAGAATTTCTCACATTTAGTCTACTGTGACAGGAAAGCCAAGTTGTTTCCCATAGATAATCTGGTAATCTGGGGTCAGTTAACAATTTAAGAGTAATTTCTAAATTATCAGGAGACCCATATGGAAAAATCAAAGAGTCCCAAAAATTGCTCTCAATAATATGGTCATAAAAGTCCTTTTTGGAAAATAATACAACCACTTCTCTAGTAATATGCCAGCATTTAATTCGTTTAAAAGTCACCTCCATATAACTGGAGATGTATATTTTCTGCCAGAGAGTATGAAAATGCCAATTTCCATTAACCCATTAAGTAATTAAATACTGTAAGTCATGAGACATCCAGAAATGCCATTTTTTTATACCCAGAAGAGGTTTAACATTATGAAAAATAAAATTTGTGAAATAAAAGGTGACTGGGTTTACCATAGCTAAACCACCTTTGACCACCAGGAGGTATGTAAAATTATGTTTAATGGGATTAAGCCTAGATTCCCACAAGGCCTGAATAAATAAACTATATAATTGAGTCTCCATGTCCTGTGGTAGGGGGAAAAACATACAAAGATATAAAAATAAAGGAAGTAGCAGAGTTTTTATTAACATTACCCTCTTTATTTTTGAAATCTGTATACCTTTCCATTTAGCCATTAGTGCAAAACCCTCATTCAGTTTCAAACCCCAGTTCAGTTTTCCAGCAGCAGAGCTACCAAAAAGAATACCAAAAATGTTCAAATTATCCTCAATAATGGGAATACCTGTTATTTCAGTATGTCTTTTCAATTCATTCCCAAAATGCAAAGCCTTACTTTTAGAAATATTCATTTTAGCAGTAGAAATGGCAGAGTAATCCTGGAAAATATGAAGTAATGCATCCTCAGAATGTGGATTAGCTAAGAAGATGCAAATATCATATGCATAGTCCAGTACTTTAGGTACAGAGAAAAGGTTAGATGCTGTGATGGGAATAACCTCTGGAGAGAAATGTATCTTCTGCAAAAGGATGTCATGCCCCAGGATGTATAAAACAGGGCTTAGCAGGCACCTCTGTTGAACCCCTTTAGATTTTTTACTAATAGTACCCTGAAAACCATTAATCAAACATTCTAAAAGTAGCATTCTAATACATTAACCTTATCCAAGATATACATATTTTGGGAATACCATGATAGTGAAAGGCCTGATAAAGAAATTGATAAGCAATCCTATCAAAGGCCTTCTCTTGATCAATGGAAAGTAAAAAAACCTGATAATTTATTGTCTATACCATAATTTATAATGTGCTGAATCTGAATGAGATTATCCGTTATGTTCCTAGATGGGACTGAACAGGTTTGTAATTGAGAAACAACTCAGGGTGCGATTTCATTCAGCTGTTTAGTCAACATTTTAGTGGGTATCTTCAGATCAGTGTTTAACAAGGACATAGGTCTCCAATTTTTGAGTTCCTTATGGCCCCCAGTTTTAAAAAATCAAAATCATACAAGCTTGTAGCCAGTCACAAGAAACATATCCTGTAGTAAGGATATTGTTTTAAAGTTCTGTCAGAATAGGTACCAGGATGTGCTGAAATTGCTTATAAAATTCAGAAGGGAGGCCATCTGGGCCTGGAACTTTAGATAATGGAAGTGCTTTAATGCATTTGTTCTCACAGTTTGTGATAGTGAGCCTCCATCAAGCCACTGAAAAGATTTCAAGCCTCCCTCAAATCAGGAAAGAAATCTCAGGCTTCCCCACAGAAAAAATATCATACTTTGCACAGTACGCCAAGGAATAGAGTGAGACTAATCAATATGACTGAGTATATTGCCATTTTATTTAACTTATTGTTCTCCATCCCCAACCACGTGCCCCAGGTTATCCTTATTATTTGCCTCTTCTGACTCTTGTACCATTGTTATTCTCCCTGATTCCCCTCTATCTGAAACAACTAACCTTAAGCCACCTTCCTCTGTCTCCCTGTTACCCTGTTGTTAAGCAACATCCTGTACCCCTACTCTAGGTCATACCTGAAAACAAGCACTGGCTCAGTGTGCCTTTCCAAGTTACCAATTTACATATAAATAAACACCTACTGTGAAAACAATCCTTGATTCACTGTGCCTTTTCTGGTCACTAATTTGCATATAATCACCTTCTGTAGAAACAAGCCTTGACTTACTGTGCTTTCCTAGTCACCAATTTACATATAAATACACACCTAGAAACAAGCTTTTGCTCACTAAGCCTTTCCTGGTCACCAATTTGTGCATAAGTAAAGAAATTCACCTGCCACTATCCATTTCTTTGTTTCATCCCTTCACACAAAACATACAAAACTTTTAATTTAAATATTGTACATTCTCAGACTTGACTGGGCCTTCCCTGGAACAGTTTGGGGCCTCCCTTGGGAGGCTGGCCTCACCATTTGAGAACCACTGCTTTAATGATATCCACAACTTCCAGTCATGTTCTAGGTTGAACTAATAATGTGGACTTAAGGTCAGATAAAGTATGGGGTTCCAAATTAGAAAAGAAAGCATCCTCCGATAGTTAAACTTCAGGGTTGGTAAAAAAGGCAGCATAAGCAGTTTCAGCATAGTGTAAAATCTCTTCTCTAGTCTGTAACAACACCCCAGAATAATGTTTTAGTCCCCGAATAACCTTCTTATCATTCATTTCTGAATTACATTTGAAAACATCTGAAGATCCCTTATGAAGTCTAGTTCCAAAATGTTATTCTCTTTCCAAAGATCTAGCCCTGTCATAAAGGTATGTTTTCATCTCTATTCATAAATTATTTATTTGAGAGGCATAACAATGTTTAGTGGTGGTTAGTAAAGAAATGAGTTTAAAGAGCTGCTATCGTAACTGCAAAAAACTTAAGCAGCTTCACTACATTTCTTACCTCTAGAGGAAAAGAAACATTTAAAGTCTAGCTTAGATTGCATCCACCAATCTAATACCGAATCATAGAAAATCATGACTGACAGGCGGACTTTAAACAGTTAGAGACATTCCTGAAAAAAATCTTCCCTAGTCAATAAGGAAGCATTTAGCTTCCATAAACCTCTACCCAGATGTCTGGTGTCACCCAAAGCAACTAGAACATGCAACTCCACATGATTGGAAGTAGCAGTAGCTGCAGTCCATGCACCTTGTAAGTCACTGCGCTCTGATACAAAAATAAAATCAATCCTAGTAGAGATTGAATTCCTATAGTAAGTATGTCCCCCTTTATGTTAATTGTCTAACACTTATTGTAAATTTTGTTATGTATAAGTAACAATGTTTTAAATAACAGGACCATCTTGAAAATAGGACTTGTCCTAATGATGTGAAAATTGACCATCTACTATCCTGTATAAAAATAAAGGTTTTACTACTACTTTAGGATGAAATTGCCTATAAGACTCTATCATCCTAGCAGTCAGTATAATAGAAGTTAAAGAATTGGTATCGCAAAAAAGTTTGGAAGTCAACCCAGTTTAATCAGCTAAATCCAAGGAACAATTTAAATCTCCTCCAATCAGAACTAATTTTGCAGTATGTAGGTAGGGCCTCAAAATCTTAAAATGTTAAATTCTCAGACTCTTGGTTTGTGGGGCATAAATAGTGCCACATCCAATTGAATCATTGCCTAAAAGAACATCTAGCAGTAATAATCTCCCTGGCTCAATATCTAGCACTCTAATAACTTTGACATTTTATTTTATTTAATAATTTATTTATTTATTGAAGATGTTTCACCAGGAGAGGCACACTGAGCAAAACAATGCTCGTCTCACGGTGTAACCTGGGGGGGGAACATGGGAGGAGTATACATAATACAAACAGCGTGATGCGGTTAGAGTCAAGCAAGTACAGCATAGTGGTTACATGGGTTACATAGGAGGAGTATACATAAAACAGACAATGGGTTGAAATTTAGAGTCAAACAAATCAAAACGGTGGTTACATGGATTAGTGTAGCTATGCAGGCTTAAGCAAGTGGAAGTACTACATATTTGTGCCACGGGAGTGGTGGCATACATGTTTGATTAACATAGAACTACCCATGGATTACATAAGTGCCGAAATCTAGAGAATAAGAGAAAGAGAAAAAATGTATTGGGCTGGCAGCATGAACTGGGAGCACGAGCCTGGGGAGATAAGAGCAAGGAATGTTAGGGCAACTTTATTATAAGCCAGTCAATTGGGCAAGGCCCAGCCTCTGGTCAGGCATAAGGATGAGAGGCACAGGTGGGGGATGAGTCATCGCCCAAATCTCAAATCCCAAAACTCGAAAAGTATACCAACACCAAAACAAGATTCAGTCCCCAATGACCAAAAAGAAAGCCCCCAAGACCAAGAACACTGGGCAAGAGAAATGTCAGAAGTGGTCCGCAACCTGGTATCCTGCAAAAAAAAGACATTGGCTTTAGTGATTTGCAAAGAAGAAAATAAAGTATACCGACATTTGACATTCCGGATACTGCTAACATTTAACGTTAACAAATGTAAATCAGCACTAGTCAGAGTCAAAGAAAGGAGTTACTAAACATTTTTCTTTCTAGTTCTTTTATAAGCTTTCCCTTGTTTACGGTCCTCTTCACCTTCTGACACCTCTTTGTGAGAAGAGGCCACTGAGCACAAATCAGATTCTTAAGTTTTCTTAGCTTCACAGGATTGTAAAACTGCATAGCTGTTACGAGTTCTAAGAGAGTCTCTTCTGGAAATTTTCAGTTTAGGTTGTAGCTTGTCTTGTTTCTGTTTTCCTCCCACCACTACAAAATCATCAGCTGGGAGTGTCGGGGGTGGAGGGGCTTGACAGCAGTATCACTAGATGAGATAGAGTCCTGTGGCATCTGTAAATCCGACAAGGGTACAGCCACCTGTGCAACAGAAGAATCAGTCTGTTCCAAAACAACTGCTTCCAAGTGATGTGGGGAAGGCAGCTGGACAGGGAAAGAAATCAGAGATTGAGTTTTAAATTGTTTCTTTTCTTGCACTTCCAGGACCATCTCCTCTAGGTCATAAAAGGAACCTTTGTAATAAGCAGCCCAAGGCCACTGTCTATAGGAATGACCTTTTTCAACACAGAGGTTACAGCAGATAGGATTCAGACAATAATGATTGGAATGACCAGTTTCCAGACACAAGTCACAGACACGTATCTCACAAGCGTTGCTCAAATGGTAGAAAGAGCTACATCTACGGCAAGTCCTAGGTTGCCCCAGATAGAAACAAAAACCCTCTATCCCTGTGTCACAGAGTGCCTCTGTGAAAGGTCAAGGACCCCAGAATTATTTACATAATTCCTTTTTTATTGTGGTTTACATTGGCATAAACGTCCTGTTGGCTGGGACCGGAAAGGTATTGCATTGCCACACAGACATGTTATATGTTTAGCTGTGCTACTTTCCATTAAGTTGCTCTGGTTGGTTTAGTCCAACAAGTAGTTGCCATTCAGGGGCAATGGTTGAATTGAAAGTAAAATGGGGTGCAGTACTATGGTGATAGTGGTGGGATCTCTGTGACCTGCATAAGGTCTGGTGGACAGTCAGTGTAGCAGGACAGTACAGCTGACCCGATAGTCCTGATTTTGCTGTTGGTGAAAGGAATTGCTGCAGTGATGGAGCCAGCTGAGAGATGGTTCTGGGTTGATGGAGAGGTCTTATCCGAATGGGCTAAGTTGGAAATGAGGAGTCACAGTGAAAACTTAACTACCTGAAGTGACCAAATGGATGCCATCCATTGGATGTTTGAGTGATGGATGGAGGCGGAGAGCTGATGGAGGGATGCCGAGCAGTGGTACCAGGAAGTGAGGAGCCGATTGGTAATGTCCAGAAATATTTCCATCCTAGAAGGATCTGCAAAGGTGAAAGATGAAATGCCTTGTGTTTCATGTCTGGACGGTGAACTTCCTGTGTTGCCTTTATTTCCCGGAATATATTGGATAGAGGATGAAGGACAGCATACCACATATAAAGTCCTCAGGTGAGACTGTTTTGGACTATGGGGTGAAGCCATCTGTCGAACCTGATGAGGCGATAGTTGCTGAAGGGACTTATGTTAAAACTAATGATAATAAATGTGATTTGATGAAAGTTAACTGGGGATTATTACAGGTAGGGGATCCTGAAATTACCCAGTTTAGCAAATATGCTGTCCAGAAACATGGAACGACAGGAATAGATGGGGAAAGTAAACACTTATGGTGGTATGACGTTAAGGGGGAGACCCTCTACCATGTGAAACTGAACATACACACCAAACAGTTACAGGCAAGGGTGGTGGTACCCCATAAGTATAGAAAAAGGGTACTAGATGAACTTTGCAGAAGTAATAAGCGTTTAGAGCATGGGAAAATTTTGGAACAACTCATTCCCTTCTACCACTGGCTGGGTATGTATTGGCAGGTGGCAGTTTATGTACAGGAATGACAGGGACTCATTAGGAAAATGAGACAGATAAAATACAGAGGGATGATAAACTCAATAAATGGTTACCCTGGAGGAAGGGGAAACTTTTATACAGAAACAGGGGTGCTAGATGGTAGGTGGCTGTTTGTACAGATTTGTACCAGGCTAGAGTAGCTTGGGGTATCCTAACTTGGGTGGTGCAATTCTGACCCTGGGATGGTGGGGATGAATTGTTTGAAAATTGTGAATGCTCATGTTAAGGAATGCTGTCTGAATAGAGAGTGAGACAGATAGGACGAGATGCATTCAGTGGAAACAAGTTGGCAAACTAAAATATTGTATGAGTACAATGGGGTTTCCATTATCCTATGTGCAGGGTAATTGACTGGGGCAGTTTATATAAGGATAAAGATTTGTGCTAGTTTACATGAAGGAATACATATATTTAAGCCTGTTTCTGTTAATATTCTAAAGCTAAGTGATATTTTTTTTTCTACTAATGTTCTCTCTAATGACTGGGGGGTTGGCCACCTGCAGCCGTCTCTATTCTGTCTTATTATACTTTTATCCTCGTCTTTGCTGTGTTTGTTTTAATTTCAGTGCATTGTGTTTTTGACATAGAAAAAGTAATGACCACAAAATTGTCTAGAAAGGAGACTGTTAAAAATGTTATTCTGACTACTGCCCTATAGTACAGAAAGAAAGCCCCAGGGTAAAGTTTTGTTGAAGTGTCAGTTCATGTTGTCTGATTGATGTGCTAAGGGACCGTGGGGTGGAGTTCTAAGGTGTGGGTGGGCCAGATCTCCACAAAATCCCCCCCCTTGAGCTTAAGAGGATATAAAGAAGTAGGACAACCAAAGAAATGGTTGCCCTCTTAGGCGGGGAGGAGAATCACAGACTGCCTCTGTGAAAGGTTGGGGACCCCAGAGTTATTTACATATTTCTTTTTATATTGTGGTTTATAATGGCATAAATGTCGTGTTGGCTGGGACCGGAAAGGCATTACATTGTCTCACAGACATATTATATGTTTAGTGGTGCTACTTTACATTAAGTTGCTCAGGTTGGTTTAGTCCAACAAGTAGTTGCCATTCAGGGGCAATGGTTGAATAAATGGTAAAATGGGATGCAGTACTTTGTGCAGAATATCTAGGTGGAATAGTATAGAGGGTTACTAGATTAGGTCCCTTTATTTTTAAAATAAGGGAAGTCACTAGTTGAGCCCTAACTTTGTTTAACCCTTGTATCCTAGCATTACATTAAAATAAAAGGTGAAGGATTTATTGGTAAAAATGGCTAATGAACTTCGAACACTTCTGTGTCTTTATTAGTTCTAAAGGTGTATAAATAAGCATTAGATTGGGCTTATTAGAATCCCCCCCTTTTTTCTTCTGAGGTGAAAATGTAAAAGTTAGCGCTTAGAAATGAAACAAGCGCTTTGTCTGATTATAGTATTCTAAAAATAGTTTAATGTAATAGATAATGGCTTAGGAGAGAAAGAAATAAAGTGCTGTGAAGCTATAAATGAAATTGAAAGTGATAGATTGAAATATCGGCCATCGGGGAAAGAGGCTTGCTTAGGTAGTGCAAGTGTTATACTAATAATCAGATCCTCTCCTGTTCTACCCATTTTGTATGGTTGCTTGGAGCTTGAGTTATGCTCCTATGATTGGAAATAAAAATGTATAGAGCTGTTTCCATCTTCTCATGTTCCCTCCCTTGTAAATAACTTGTTTGTATGTTGATTTCGAGGGTTTTGTGAGAAACAGGCCTCCGTGAAATCCCTTGCAGGGCACTGTGTAAATATTTAGTTTAAGCCCTGTTGTTAATTTTGCTGCTCTTCCAAGGGCTTGTTTGTGCCTTGTCAAGTTGAAATATATTAGAGTACCTCTTGGTCCAATCTCCTGTTCCCTGTTCTGCCTCCCTGAAAAGAGCTCTTAGGTAAAGTGTTTTTTTTTTTTCCTTTGGTAAATAATTACCACCGAGCTCCTGCACTACTGTGCGTATTCGAGCGGCAGCTCCTGCTCGAATGTACGCACAGTCGGGAAGGCATTTAACCTTCTAGTGCTATACAAATGCAATATTGTCTTTTGAAAACATGGAGGATAATTCTCCATACCCTCCGGAGACTAATTGCTCTGTGTCAGAGTTGTTTTGGAACCTGTCACGAAACGAGGGGATTTTGGGCGTCTTGGAAACCTGGAGTCCTTCTGCTTTCGGCTGCGGCTTGCGCTTAAGAGCCAGCCGGCCGATTTTCTCAATCTTTTATGCTAGGTAAAAGGGGTGTTGCTTCCACACATTAAAACACATTAAAAACTTTATGGAAAGAGTGCAATTCACTTCTGTGCATGGAATTAGGATGTTATATTAAATGTATGATGTTTAGACATGTTCTATAAATTTAAAATGTTGTAGATAAAGAAGTACTATTTAAAATAACGTATAGGGGTGGGGTTTATGAAGTCACCTGACCCTGCATTGTATACAAGTCGAACATTTAATTCAGGTTATCAGATTGCTTTTCAGTCTGGAGGTAAACTCCAGGGTGTTGTGTCACAATGCTCTGAGGTGCTATGAAGTAATTATGCTCTGTGCCAAATGGAAGACTAAGATATCAAGATCAATCTAGGAGATAGAAAGGCGAATGAGTCTGAAAAGAAACTCCAGAAAATGATGTTAATGGGTGAAGGAACCTGAGTTAATGACTTTCTCCAGATTGTTTAAAGTGACATTGTTGTTCGCTGTATAAAAAAGTAACCTGCTACTGAAAAGAAATATCCAGATATAAAATAAATTCTGAAGTATATAAAGAACTGCTTTGTGTTAGACTACTGTGCTGCCCACTTACACCTGTGCCCTCTCACACCCTGCCAATGAAAAAACTGCTAGGCAAATGTTGAATGCCAGAATCTGTAGTCTTAAGTGTGACCTTTAGTCACCAGCCATATATTTTCAGAATCCAGGAGAGGCCTATTAATGGGTTCCACATGTTATTTTATCAATTGCAATATATTTGAAATTTCCACCCCTTCATTCTTAAATAAAATATTGACCATTTTCCAAATAGGTTTTGTCAAAGGGATGACTATAAAGGGAGTCCATGCTAGAGTATGCTTAAGAGAGGTATATTTTAGCCAGAATTTATCAAGTAAAACAGGAGAGTGGAAACTAACATCAAACTGGGTGTCCCCTGAAGTATGAATAAGCGCAAGGATCACTGTAGCAGTAAAATGCATGGTGTCCTTAAGTAGTGTTCTGGCAACATAAGATCTATCAGGAGGTATATCGAGGCCTCCAGAATATTCGAAACGCACAGCATTTTTGCATTTGGCAGGTTCACCCAAATTAGCAAACAAATCAGACAACTTAGAAAGTCTGGCATGATTCTGAGGGCCTCGCTGATGTATAGGGTTACCAGCAACATCCAAATGTGGGGAAGTAGGTAGCTGTTTATTATCAGACTGTGTAAGGGAAACAGTTTTCTCCATCATGTCAGCCAAAGAAGTAGAGGGAGGCTCGGTCACAAGAGGCACATTAGAAGGAACATTTTGGTGAGAAGACTGAAAAGCACTTACTTGAGAAACAATAGAATCCAGTACAGGTTGTGCAGCAGTCTCAAAACTCAGCTTTAATTCCTCGACCAGTAAAACTGGTGGTGCAGCCTCAGGCTGTTTACTGCTGCAGGTATTGCTCATAACACAGTCAGTGCGGGCCTCAGAACAGACAGGTTGTGGTGGGGCAACAGAGGGTGTGACAGACACTGACACATCTGTCAATCCTTGAATCTCCATGGCAGTCAGAATCGAGGTGGAAAACCAAGTGGAGCTATCAGCTGTTTGCTTCCAACCGGCTGTGTGTAGAGCTTGATCTGGGGACCAAGCAGATTGTAAACTCAGCACACCCTTAGAAGACGAAAATGAGCTGTTACCACTAGGGTGGGCTTCCTGAGAATCCACAGGAAAATGTCCCTTCGAGGTCTCCAAATGGAGTAGAGCTTCATCTTCCTTATGCAGTAAAGTCAATAATGCTTCTCTGCATTGTTTAACGGCTAAAAGTCGAGAGCCAGATACCAGGTCTTGCCTCCTATATGTTGCCCTCAGCATTTCAGTCTTAGGAGAGAGTTGTCTCAGAGCTGCAGCAGTCTGCTGCTGAAAAGCCACAATTTCAGGGTGTAGGTGTCCATTAACTTCATCAACAGTGATAGATGGTGATAAATCCATCCGTTCTGATACAGCAACATTCTTAATATGCACAGGCCTGGCAGACAGAGTAATCCCAATGTCCATGTCCTGAGATGTTTGTTCAAAAGTCTGATCTCCAGCTCCAGCTCCTACACACCCACCTTCTTGGTCAGCCATCTTGTCCAGCAGAAGATGGACAAGAGTTCCCCTACTGCAAGAGTAGGAGAATTTCCTCGATGTCCTGGCCAAGTTTCTCCCATTCACTAAAAAAATACAACCAACAACTTAATCTGGTTCAATTTCAGTTGCTTACCATCTGTATCCACACTCCCAACCCCCCCAGTCACCCCTGAAAAAGGGACTTCTAGGCCCAGTGAGCTTACCAGGTCACCAAAATTCAATAATAATAATACTGTATGTTGTTCAGGGGCACTCCACTAGAAGTAGTAGACTCCTTCAAATACCTTGGAGTTACCTTTGGCCCTGCTCTGGATTTTAACCTGCATCTATCAACAACCTGTAAAACAGGAAACATGAAGCTTGGACTCACCTATAAAACTAGGTATGTCCTAACTGCAGCCGCTAGGCAGGCTATTGCAGAGGGTGTACTACTGTCTAGTCTCACATATGGGCTAGTACCTTACCTGGAGAGAAACAAAGGGGTACTATATAAATAGAATACATGTTACAATAGCATTTGTCACTTTGCCTATTCAATGCCCAGGCTTACTGTTCACTGTGCTCTCTATTCAAGTATGGGCTGGATCGTCCCATCTTCCGATTATCTTTTCACCGCTGGCTGTACCACTGATAATATTATCAGAACAGTTACACCAGCTTCCCTGGCCAACATGGTAAAGCACACCTCACAGGCCTACCTTTTGCAATCTATGGATCAGTCACTGTTGGTTGTCCGAAAATGTGCTACTAAGATGAGGGAACAGGCTTTCTCAGTGTTTGCTCCCAAGTTCTGGAACTCCTTTCCAATGCCCCTTAGATGCTTTCAGTCTCACCAGGTTTTTAAGAAAGAGATTTGTAAGTTCCTCCTGTCTAATGATAAGCATACAAGCACTTGAGCTATTATATTTTTACTCAACTTGGCTTTATCTTTTGCACTCATTGTGACTGTATTCTCAAGTCTGTTATCTCCATGCACTGCTCATTGTTTCATGTCCTTCCTGTATTTTGCCAGTCCACGTGCTGTTATTGTGTTTTGTGTCCCTGTATTGTTGTTTAATTATTGTCTGTAATTCTCGTAGGTAGTGCCTGAAAATAAGCCATATTTTTGTCTAGTGCACCTAGCCGATCAAAAAAATGAAATAAATAAATAATGTGGGACAACTTATGTATCTCTTTCAAGAGTCACTACATAGTGCGCCTTTGTTATTATGTTGCCATTTTTATGCCCTATCTTCAATGTGAGACAGCTATATAATCTTTCCTCATTTATTTATTTATTAGCTTTTGGTAACTGGGTAAATGCACTAGGCAACAATCTTGCCTATTTTCAGGCACGACCCAGGAGGGTACACAACTGAGAATACAGAAATGACAACAGTACAATTCAAACAATATTGGAGAATACATAAATGTAAACAGTACATGATGATGATAACATTTTATTTTTTACACAGGATACATACCCATTTTGAACAGTGTCCTGTGAGTCATTACAAATATAACAATATGTTCATAAAAAATAACAATGTCATACAGTCAAATTCCATATAAAAAATGTCTAAAAAGAAGACAATCTGCTATCTGGGCAGAAAACTCGCCACTACCTAAGACAAGTACAAGTTTTCAAAGTCGTTTTGAACTGTAGATGTCCATGAATTAATTTTACTTCTCTTGGTAATCTGTTCCAACTGTTATGAAAAGTGCTTAAGCAGCCAGAAGGTGCCAAATACAAGTTCACTTACTGAAACATGCTTGTGTGTAGATGAAACTTTTATGGACATGGAATACATTTGAAGAGCATCAGTTTTTTTGAACCAGAACTCACAGACAGAGCATTACCTCAGGTGTGTGACAAGGTTGTAGGCCCTTCAGGTCACAGTTACATAACATTGAGACACAGTGTGCACTTTATTTACAGTTTATTCACAATTGCTTTTCTATGTATAGATGCTTTAATAAATAGTAACAGCTGGGGGACTTTTTTTCATAGGAGAAGCTGGTTATTATTTGCTGTTATAAACCATGGGTTATAACGGCGAACACATGCCAGCTTCCATGTGCCAGCTTCTCCTTAGCCCTACTCATGCCTATTCACTCACTACAGGATTACACTTGCAGTCAAACAGCAATCACTGGAACAGTATCCCAAAACATCGCACTGACTCAAAATAGCTCACAGAAGTAAACCGACAACAAAATAAAAATCCAACAGTCACTAACCTTTGTGAGGAGTATTGGGCACCTTAATATGTGACACAGAGACACACACACTCTCTTTTCCCTCTCCACGCAAACTGCTATAAACTCTGACCTCTTCATTTAATTAACATATTGCCATGACTATGACACCCGGTATGAAATAAAAGTAATTGCAAATTAAAACTGAAAACATAAAGTAAAACTTTCTAAATATGCTTCCTACAATATAAAAGTGTTTTCCTATAGAAAATGTATTATTTACTGCTAATTTAAGAAGTTCCCATTTTCAGAGCAGGAATGAAGCTATTGCCATTCTCAAACTCTTTAAAGCAACCTCATCATATCTATGTTAAAAAAGTTACTTGAGCACACAAATGTACATGTTGAAACAGTATGACACTATATTCACTTTCTTCTTTCCAGCTGTCAAACATAAAAACAAGACAAAAGATTTTGATTAAAGAGAATGTTTTATTCAGTGAACACTGGATGGAGAAAAATGCTCCCCAGTAATTACATAAAACAACACTTGGGAGGAGTTCAAAACTTGAATTTAATGCACACCCTTGGTATGGGTTGCTTTGATAAACCCCTCAGGCTTTGCCCACAGGGTTTATGTAGCATCCCACACCTTGGGTGTGCATTAAGTTCTTGTTATGCACTTCCCCCATGTATTATTGTATATATAAAAAGGCAGTACAGGCAGCCTTTGAAACTGAATAAAAAATTACATAAGTCTCGACATTTCTATGAACCGTAAAGTAAATTAATGCTTAGTATGCAGCGTTACATGACATTTGAGTAGGCCTTTATTGTTATTTTTTGACTGTTTATCAGTAATGATAACTATGTATTATATGGTACTATAGAGTATATCCCCATGAAGAATCTCCTAGAATATGAGTGAAACCGTGGGAGTCTGAAAAATAAAAATTCATGATTCTGAAAAGGAATCATGAATCTTTCTGAAGGACAGAGAGAGTGGCCATTACCCAAGTAGAAGTCTACATTCACAAATGTTGGCTCCCTGACACTAACGAACTTTAACATAGCACTTTTCTGTCAGCACTTTTGTGTATTTTTGACTTTGCAGCTTTGTGAGCCAGAACATTCATTCCAGTGAGGGAAAGAGTGCCAACAACAGTAAAAGGGGGCTAATCCACTGGATGCCAGGGACATGAACAACCAGTTCCCTGGATTCTGTGGCCATTGGATCACCAGGGAAGACTGGCCCCAAATGTTATATATACACATTGGCATGGCCATCAGATGGCCATCAAGATACATGGCAATGGGGTAGAATTAATTCTATGATAGCACCATGTGTGTGTGGAAAAGACTGTGCCATGTGTCAACACGTGTGGCTGTCATAGTCCAGAATGCTAGTGCTGACACAGCCAATGTGCAATTGCTAACATCTGGACACACATATTTGCATAAGTGTACGCTCCTTGCAGCCATTTCTGTATGGCAGATTTGATGTCAGTACAGAGATCCCTGTGTGTCACCCACAACTGGCACTGTGAATAGGGCCCCTCTTAAGCCAGTCCAGGGAGAGGAAGGAACCTGTCTCTGGATCTTATTTATTTGGGTCACTGTGAGCTCAAAGTAGAAATGCCAGTTAAAAGACAAGAATTTCAGTGCAAAAGTACCAAAGTTCCTTTTTTCCTGGAGGAGTACAAGCAACAAAGCCAGTGTTTTTTTTTTTAGTTTTTAATTATTAATTTTGCAAGCAAAACATAGGGGGAGTAATGTAGTGCATTATAAGCAGTAAGTAATTCAACAGCTTAATACAGCACAGAACTTAATAGGGTTACATGTACAGTATATTTAAAATAAAGTCTGTGGCCTTATTACTAGTTCACCAATTCAAAACATTGGGACCTAAGTAACCCACATGTGCAGTAACGATTAAACGGTAGAACACTGAAACCCGAGGTGGAGCCTTGAGAACTAATCAATAAACTTTCAAGAGTGAGATCACCCTCCCTCCACAAACATAAAGCAAATGGCAGAACTAACCCAACCTAGTAAAGCCCAGAACAGTGAGCACATTTGACTGATAATGCTGAAAAAAATATGACCCCCCCAAATGGATTACTTGACAGCACACCGTGAGTAAAAATGTCACGGACCACAACAAAGCAGAAACAACAGTGCCTCCCTCAATGTCATCAGCACAGAACATCACGGTACATAACAGTGCATGCCAGACAACACACAGATCAGGATACCACACACTGCACAGAGACACTGACCGGGGATGCACAGCAGCAGCCACCTATGCAGGCATATAGTGCATGTTTCCAGCATGGCCTGCATCTATCTGCTGTCATGGCAGTACTGATCTCCATGGTTCTTTGCCCCCCCCCCCCAACTCAAGGATACATCGTGTGTCCTCCTTGCACTGTGGTATGGTGTGTCTTGTCCCCCCCCCGCACCACTGTCACTGTCCTGTGAGCTCCATGTGCAGCTGTGTCCTTCACCTGCTGTCCACCAGCCAGTGTGTCCCACTGTCACTGTTACCCCAATGCTCCATTGTTCCACCTGGTGCCAGTACTGGTGCTTGCCTCTGTCTGCGGCATTGTGGTGGGGCCATGTGGGTCCTGTGGTATACTGTCCCAGTATCCACCAGCTGGCAGTTTCCATGCTACGTGCCAGCACCCGCCCTCCACACCACACCTTGCTATTGTCCATGTTCCTGGTTCTCATGCAGATGAACTATTGCTGTATGTGTCTTCTGTCTGCAGCATTGCCGCCCGGCGACATTGTGTCCTCACTGTATTATGCACCACATGATGTTCTGGACTACAAGGTTATGTCCACGTTGTTTCTGCCACGGTATTTTGGCCGTGATGTTCCTGGCCCAAACCAGTTCCACATTCTCTGGAGACAGTTCCCAAAAATAAAAGGCAGTAAAGTCTGTAAGCAAGGATTACCAACCTGGTTAGTCTAAGTATTACAATTCTGTAAGTCTCCAGTTTGTCCAGCCATCTGGTAAGAAGTGCACACAGCACAAATTAAGTGCGCAATCACTCCTATACATATCCCCAAGTGAGGGAAATCTTAGTGGTTTCTGGCTGCAACAGAAAAGTTAGCAAGATACATTGTATAACACAATAAGAACTAAAGATTGAAATGCTCATACTTCTCCCTTCAATAACCCAGTCCCCAAGGAACAAAGGATAAAAAGTAATGTCCATACAACATAATATCCAGGTGAGTCCACGTGCTGAGAGCAATGGTCAGCACTATAAAAGTCCTTTCACAACACCCATCAAAGTCAATAATTAAAGTTCAGATCATATTTTTAAAGCATTCATGGCATTGATCACAGGAGAAAAGCAAGTTTATTCAGTGATCAGAAAACCTGAAAACGGAGGTAAAGTACTGGAAAGGTGCTCAAGTCTTAAGAGCCTCCTTCTTCATCAGAGTCGCCACCATCCTTTCATGCCATTTCACTTTCAGTTCTATGGACAAGCCTGTTGACTTGTCATGGGTCATTAAAAAGATATGAATGTCCATTCCAGGAAACTTTCAACCTGGCAGAAATCAGAAGATGGTGTTGTAGTTTGAGAGAAAGCAAAGTGCTCTGTACCTGAACAAATGCCTTCCAGCACTGCCTCATGGCATATGACAGGCTAGGAAACAGTAAAATCTCAGATTCTCCATATCAAAATTCCCTTTTTCACCTGGCCTGGGCTAGTATGTGATCCTGGACCCCAACCCCACTGCACACTATTAACAGGGTCCACGGCTCCCCACCACCACTTGCCGCAGCTTGCCTCGGGGTGATTTGGTATGCCTTCTTAATCAAGAGGGAAGCATCCTTATCCAAAAGTCCATATAGCTGAGGCAGAATAGTCCTGATAAAACCCAAGGGTGCTTCTTCCTCTGCTGGCTGAGAAAGTCCCATTAAATGAACATTCCCTCTCTGGTTTGATTTTCAACTGTCTTTAATCTTTGTTAAAGGTGAAAGTCTTCTTTAATCAATTGCATGGTAGCATCTATTACTTTCAACTCTGATCCATCTGCCTGTGGTATAGTTTACTCTGTATTATCTATTCTGATCTTCAGAGTGGACACCCTGGGTGTGAGAAAATCCAGTTTTTTGTCCATGTCTTGAACACCACAAAGCAGCTGTGTGGGAATCTTGTTGATAGTGGTAGTAACACCTCATCAGGGTTGCTTCCATTGTCACCACAGCTCCATCTTGCAATGGCAGCCTGGCATATCATGCTTTAGATGTCTTCAGTGCAAAAACAATCATTTGCAGGAGCTGTGGATTTTGGTTTCCCCATTGCTCATTTGTAGCCACTTGCCAACAGTAGTAGAAATATGTAGGCATAAAAAAAAGACTTAAATCTTCTTTTTATGTAAGTTTAGGCCCTTGACCTCAGGAGTTTTATGAAGCAGTGTCTGGCTATACTCCACAAAGTCAAGTTTAAAGAAATGCCAAATTACAGAAACCCCATTAATTCAATGCATACTGTGAAGTAAATGCATGGTGATTTGCAAATACTTCCCATAATGCTTTTGCATTAGTGGGGTTAGTGTAATTTGGTATACTATAAAAGTCCTAATATGTAATCTCTATGGGACTATCCTTGGGCAGGCAGGGTTATGTTGAGTTACACACCAATATAGTCCATGTGGGATTCATGGACAAAGGAGTGACAAGTCTTTTCTTGCAATAGTGCACAGGTCAGTGTACTGACCTGCGTACAGGAGAGTACACTGGTATAGGGCAAGGAACTAGAAGAGTCTGACTTAATGAGAGCTCTGGTATGCATGCAGGTACTGTGCTTAAGGAGAGTATTTTTCAGAAAAAAAATTTCCTAGGACTAGGGGTCACAATATGAAGTGAGAGGGGTAGGTTCAGGGACAACGTGAGGAAGTTCTTCAGGGAAAGGGTGGTACATGACTGGAACTTCCTCCCAGAAGAGGTGGTGGGGGCAAATACAGTCGCAGGTTTTAAGTGTGCATGGGATAAACACATGGGTATTGTGGACAAGGGACGGGGTGGACAACAGCCCCCCAGTTGTGGCTTGGGTAGCACTATTAGGGGGAATTTCACAGGTAGAATGGGTGGGTCAGGATGTCCTTATCTGCTGACAGAATCTATGAATCTATCCATAATGACTTACCAGACTCCTCAACCCTGGTCACAAGGTGCAATGACCACTGCCAAGGTAGAACCACAGAAAACAATTCTTGCAGGGGTCGCAGCCTTGTGAGCAGGAGCATTTGTTCCATTGGGGAAGGGTTAGGCAATACACAGCACAACTAAGAAATATAACAGAATAGAAGGAAGATTCATAGGATGTGGGCAACATCAAGTTCAAATTCAAGATTATTGAAGGGAAAATTCCACTGAGAGGGCTTATTTGCAAGGAAGCTCCTTAATCTACTATACATAGCTGCAATGCATAGTACATAGTTAAACATCAATAAAACCAACAATTATATGGACACAAGTAACATATATAACAGCATATTTACAAGTATATACAATTATGTACATTTGCATATAAGAATGGAAACAGCATCATAAGGCAAGAGGACAATCTTTTGTCTAGTTTAGGAAGGAAAAGGTAGGGACGGGGGATGATAAGAGGATATGTGCAACCAAGTTACATAATTCCAGGACCACTGGACCACCAAGAAAAAAATGACAATAAATGAAACATACTGTATACATATTGGCATAGCCATCATGGCAGGGGGTAGGGAGTTAAAAAAAAAAATTGATATTAGGATAGTGTGCCCAGGATATGGGCAAAGGTATGGCACCATGCAACCCTAGGTGCTGTCAGTCAAGTACATCAACTAACATCTGCACAGGTGATTTGTATAAATGTAGTCTGTGCCACTGTTGGAGGAGAGAACATGAAACATGCCCCCCCCCACAGACAGGTGCCTGGATTTGCCTTTGGTATGAAAAAAACTTGTAATGCATGGATATACAGTATATGGAGAGAACTGACCTATAACCCAGATTACCCTTTGAAATTTTTACTCACAGTACAAGATAGTATTATTATAAATAACCTTGCAGAGTATTTTTATATTATTAGACAGATAAGGACAAGTAAGCCCTTTGGACACTAAGCTGACTTACATATTTAATAGGATTTTATATAGAATAATATATGGGGTGGGGTGTGTAACTAGAATTTTACACACACTTGTGGTGTTGGTTGCTACTTAAACTCCGAGAGTGAAGCTCGAAGGGTTTATCTAAGGATTCAATACTGAGAGTGTGTGTGAAATTTGAGTTTTACACACCACCCCATGTTTTATTTTATATAATTGCTGGGTATTTTTTTTTCATCACAGCAATTTTATAAAATAAGATGATGTCTCTGTGCAGCTGTGCTACGTTCTGACAGGGTTTCAGCGGATTCCATGGTCGGAAGCGGCTATTGAAGACAGCATTTTCCTTTTCTTTCCTTTTTTGTTTAAGTTTCTCAGGTTTTTCCAAGCATTTGCGTGTGTTTTTTTTTAATTTACTTACTGCCGAGTCCAAGTGGCCATGTAAGCTTCGGAGGTAAGTCAGTGCACCGGCAGTGAGGAAGGGAAGCATGGCTGCTAGCACATGCACAGGATGAGGGAAGCCCGGTGCATGTTTGCCGTTATAAACATTCCTTTATAATGGCAAATTACACTATGGGTTTCCCCGTGGGAAAAAAATAAGACCCAGTCATTATATCTTTTTATGTTAGCATGCTCGCGCAGCCAACATCGAGGGACAGTGCAGCTTTGGAGGCAGGGTTGCTGTTGGGCGAATGCAGGGCATGCACTGGTATATGCGTCCCTCATTCCCCAATCTGCCTGCATACTGGTGCCACATGATGCATACATAATGTGGTAAGCACATCTAAGAAAAGGTCTGCTGCAATCCAAGCAAAGCTCATCATATGCAGCGGACCCTTCCTACGTGCTTACCGACATTATGAGCATGGTTGGCAAGCGGGCAGCCACCCAGCTACTGCCAACTTTGGGGGTGCCTAATCCCTCTGTTGGTTAACCCCCCCACTTTCTTTGTATGCTGACGGGGCAGCCCACTGCCTGTTGGCATAACCCCCCTAACTGTGGAATGCTGAGGGGGGTGCCCAATCCCCCTCGGGTGGCCCCCTCCACTTTTTTTTGTGTGCCAACGGGGGTGCCCAATCCCCATCAGTATTACTTCCTCACCCCCATGTTGTGTGCCAACAAGGGTGCCCAATCCCCATCGGCTACAGACACCCCCCCCCCAAACAGTTAGGTGACATGCTGGGAGCCCACCCCAGCTTGCCACATCCCCTGTAAAACAAAAAACTGTCTCGCAATGTTTTTTTTTCCTGTAAATGAAAACAGTCCTCGTAGTCTCGATGCCCACCTCTGCCTCCCCTCACCCCTACCCCATACTTACTTGCCGAGTTTGCATGCACGCTCGTAAGTTCACAAACTTATAATATTTTCACTCCACATTTTCAACAATGCCATTGTTCTACACCTCCTAATGAACAGTACAGCTGTAATTTTTCACATCCTGACCAATATCTGTTTTCATAGTTCTGGTGCACAATTGCGTGGTTGCTGTGGAAAGCCCTGTTCGAGACACATTATGAAAATGGCAGTTACACTGTTCATTAGCAGATGTCCTAAAATGCCTATGTTGAAAATTTAGGGACGAAAGTCAATAAAATGAGTGTTTTACAAGTGTGCATTGTGCAGTTTGCACGCACACTTGTGACATTGTGAATTTGTAATACTTTCTCTCCAGCTGTTCATCATTGGCATTTTTCCATACCTCCTTATGAACAGTACAGCTGGCTGAAATTTATTTTCGTACATGTGGTACAGAATTGCATGGTCACTGTGCGAAATCACTTTTCGGGACACTTTGCGGAAATGACGATGGCACAATTCATCAGCAGAGGTCCTAAAATGCCTATGTTGAAAATTTGGTGGTGAAAGTCCAGACAATGACTGTGTTGCAAGCATGCATTGAGCAGTTTCCACGCACCCTTGTAACTTATTCAATCTGCAATATTTTTATACCACATTTTCACCACTGTCATTTGTGCACACCTCATTATCAACAGTCCAGTTGCCATTTTCCACAGCCTGCTCAAAATGCATTTCCACAGCTCTGCCACCCAATGGCATACTCGCTGTGCAAAATCACCTTTTGGGACACATTAACAAACTCACAGCGCTATGCTTCCCCACCTCTGCCACTGCCAATGGCAGCGCGACAACATTCGGCATTGACAAATGCTTGTTTTATGAATGTACAGTATGTGTAATTTTATATGTTTTTATATGTATGTATCTGATGTTTTTAGTGGTAATGGCATGTGCCAATTTAATAGAGCTTTGAATTGAATTGAAAATTTGTGTATGAAGTTTTGGTGGCTGGCAGTACAAGAGAAACATTGTTCCTGGATACCCAGTTCCTTGAGGATACCAATGAAATATGTGATATGTGGGAGGAGCTTCCTCTAAAGAAGCTGAACATGAAGAAAAGTGAATGCTAAACTCCAAGATGGTCTAAGCAGGTTCTTGACAGCACAGGAGTAGGCTGCTCCCCACTACATAGGAACTATTTGAGTACAGTAAATCTATCAGTAATGAATCCAAGATAGTTAAGCTCTGAACTCAACTGTGCTTAATTTATAAAAAGCACAATTCAGAATATCAAAGCGCTTGTACAATAATTAAAAAATACAGCAGGTGAGGGACAGGAAAGCTGATTCATTAGCTGAGATACTATGCCAGGATTCCTATAATCCTAAATGAATTCAAGAGGGATATATTTTTGAGAAAAAGATACAAACAATGCCACCGTGCCTTGATGAAGTGAGTTTTTGCCATAAAATATTGGACTGCAAATACTGTAAGTGGATGCACAGTAATAGAGAACTTTGATCTGACATTCTTGGAGTTGAGCTTCACTTTTCTTCATGGCAGCACTAGGAACCTACTGTGCACTGCACAGCATGACCTATCCCTCCAGCTGTGTATAAAAAGCCCTGTTCTCTCAGCCTAAGGAGAGGAAGGAACCTATAAATGAAGGAACATGGAAAGGAAAAAGGCATCTGGGAGCACTTGCACAGAGCCCAGGGCATATTCATAGTCACTTCAGAATGCACAAGGAACCTGATTGCACATACTGCGAGATATCAGTTTGAAGAAAAAAAATCACTCTGGATGCGGTTTATGTTTAAAAAGTTTATTCAGACATATCTGTGCCATGCACCAAGAATGGCGCTCCAGCCATTCTGAAGAGGAAGGAACTGGCCTCATGATCTTATTTATTTGGGTCATGGTGAGCCCAAAATAAAAAAGCAACTTAGAATACAACTTCAGTGCAAAAGCACTGAAGCAAGATTTACCCTGGACGTGCACTGCCAACAGAACCAGTTTTCAGATAAATACCACATTCCATATACTTCATTTTCATAAAAGAATGAACTACACTGCATGTATGAATATATCACTGTCAGGGCAGCATGCTAATTAGCACACTTTACTTTGTGTGGTGTATTTATTGGTCCCAGTGCCTTCAATCTGACCAAAAGCTGCAAAAGACAAGTTTTTACAACTTATTTCTTCATAATCCATAACCAGCTGCTGTCTAGTCTGAGTAAACAGGCAGTTCTAATTTCTAAAATAGAAAATTAAGATTTTTAGCCTTCTACATAGTTGCACAATGTAATAAATATAATTAATCATCTATCCAATGAACTAAACATGTATACTGAATGAACCATTACTCAATGATCTGTCTTGCTTCCAACAACAAACAAGTAACGAATAAGTAAATATTTCTACCTCCTGCTAAGCAGCTTGCAGATGTTGGTATGTCTGCAGGTGAGCTCTGGAGCAGACCTTATTACTCAGTTTGGATTCCTTATTTCAAAGCCTAGCCAGGTTGAGGTACTGAATAATTCCATATGCCAGCTTGATTCAGCTTTAAACACCTTGTATATTTAATTAAAAAAAAGTAGCAGACACCTGAACAATAAACCATCTGAAAGGAAATCACTGCCAGATTTCGAAATACTGATTTACCTGTCACTGGCTTTAAGTCAGAGAGGCAGTTTATTTGTATGAAACATGTTGATGTTGTAGGACTTGTTGGTCCCCAGGGTCCAACGTTTAGAATTTGTAAAACCTCATTCTCTTACAGTCATGGCCCACTTGAAGCTGAGTATTCAGGCACCACTGCCTGACCCTGAACCAAAAGCCAGACAGCACAAATGTTTGCACATGAAATTTGGTTGGTCCTGCAGATTTTGAAACACTTTTCATTTGGCCACAAAAGTCTCTGAATCTCCAGCATTATTTATTTATAGTTTATGGTTAGGGCTTATTGTGCACCAAAATCAGTTAGCTCCAAACTTTGTTGTGCATGTTCTAAAGTTATTGGGGGCTATGAATGAAGGGACACTGAGTACATTTCAAATCTGCATAGCTATGCACCTGCAGAAAGGTGCAGGGTGCACAATATTCACTACTGCATGCCTCCACAGGGTGCCTATCTGTGGCCCCACCCACCCCAGTGTGCAGTTGCACAGAGGGAAGATCGAGAGACACAGGCGGGCATCCAATCAGATAACTATCCTGAGTACAGGAGTGGATCCCCTGCTACGTGCTAGTAGGGGATTTTGGGAAGACATGAGAGTGACAAACTGAATGTGTATGGGTGAGTGCTCGAATGACTGCCTCCAGTCCTCCTTGTCTGTCCAGAGGGCTGGGGCAGCATGGAAGGTGGAGGTAGTTGTGTCTGCTGCAGCCAGTGGTCAACATCCTGAGGGGCATGCACTGGATTCAGCAGGGTCCTAGCTGCCATATGCTGCATCCTCCTCTCCTGGCACTCTGCACATTTATGAATGGTACAGAGTGTGCGCATGCCCCAGGATACACCACTGGAGTTGCCATATGCGTAGCTGTGTGACTGGCCTGGGGATCCTATCCGGAAGGGACGTGTGTCCCTTTTATGCATGCATGCAGGCGTCCATGGGACCCATGGTGCACAGAATGACAATCTACCCCTTCATGCCTACATAGGCAATCCATCTCTGCATGCATAGAGGTCATTGTGCACATTCTTCTAACCTTATTGTGCACATTCTAAAATAAACTGCTGCTGTGCTTCCCTTGCATTCACTTCTGCTGGCTGCTTTCATTTTCTGAACAGTGCTCACTTTCCTCACAGATCATAACCACATTTATTGAAGCACTGTAACTTCCAGATGAAAACTTTCCACATTCTCTCAAGCTTTTAGACTACTTCTGAACATACGAAAGGTGTCAGTTGAATAAGGCCTTGCGGTCTATAGAGTCAGCTCATATTGCAGAGCCCTAAGTAGCTAAGGACTCTGACCCCTTCCTCAGCTAGTGCCCCCTTCCTCTCTGACCATTATCCTTTTGACAAGAACTTTACCTTTTACCCTGTCCCATCCCTCTTTGAAGCCCTCCACTGGTTCAAGTAATACAACTTCCTCAGGGAGCCCATTCCAACCCCAACCAGTGGCTCTGTGAAAAAATTCTTCCTGGTCTCCCTCTTGAACCTTCCGTCCCTCCAGCTTAAGGCAGTGACCCCTCATGTATTTGTTTCCACTGAATGAACCTGAAGAGGCACTCCTTGTCTACCCTGTTTATGCCCTTCAAATATTTAAAGTTCTCCATCATGTCCCACCGCTGCCCTCCTCTCCTCTGGGGAGTACATGTTCAGGGCTTCCAGCCTCTTCTTTTCTGCTCTGCTGATCTTTATTCATCTTTGTTGCCCTCCTCGGAACTGCCTCCAGCAAGTTAATGTACTTCTTCAGATAGGGACACCAGTACTGTACACTGTACTCTAGATGTGACCACACCAACAACCAGCATGATGGCAGTATACCTTCTACTACCTGCTGCTGATCCCTCTGGCAATGCAGCTCAACATTCTGTTGGCTTTTGCTGCTGCTGCCATCCTGCACTGTTAGAAGGGCTTCAGGTAACTAGTAATCAACACTCCCAGGTCTTTTTCTTCCTTAGAGTTGATTACCAGGATCCCTCCTAGGCTATACTCCAGTATGCATAACCTTACACTTTTTCACATTAAAGCCAATTTGCCAAATTCTGGACCACCTCTTGAGCTAGGCCAGAGCTTTATTTAGGCCCTGTACCCCTTCCACTGTATCCACCCTCCCACAGAACTTGGTGTCATCTGCAAACAAGCAAATCTTGTCCATTATGCCTTCTTCAGTGGTATTGATGAAGACATTAAATGGTACCAGCCCAAGCTTCAAGCCCTGTGGGACCCTATTGGTAATATCTTTAGAACTTGAGATCTCCCACCACCACCACCCCTGGATCCTGCCATTCAGCCATTTAGCTACTCATCCAGTCAATTTCTCTCCTACCCACAGATCCTCCCACTTTTGATCAAGTCCCTTATGGGGTACATAATTAAAGGCTTTGATAAAGTCCAAGTGCAGGATATCCACTGCGTGGCCCTTGCCCACTCTTTTAGTGACCCATTCAAAGAACTCAATAAGGTTTGGCTGGCATGATCTCCCAGCCATGAACCCATGTTGCTTCTTGTCCTGGAGGCTGTTTTCTTTCAGGTATCCTACCAGTCTCTTTTTAAGTGTAGCCATGTTTGAGCTTGCACATGACTGGGGTCAGACTGACCGGTCTGTAATTGCTGGAGTCATCCCTGTGTCTGCTTTTATGGAGCGGCACCATATGTGCCATTCTGCTGTCCAGAGGTACCTCCCTGATTCAAGCAAACTATTGAACAGGTCAGCTGGGGGTACATTTACCCAATAGTTTCCATCAGTACTTGGATGGATGCCATCTGCCTCAGGATTTGTCCACCTCAGGTCAAAAAACTTTTTCACCCTGTCCTCCCCTATTATTCCATCAGTGCAGCTCCCCTTCTCCCCCACCTTGCAGCACTAGGCCATCCCTCTCTTTTGTGAAAACTGAACAAAAGTACTCGTTCAGTACCTCTGGTTTTTCCCTGTTATCTTCCATCCACACCTCACTCTTCTTGAGCCATACCGTGCCATCTTTCTTATCTCTTTTCTCACTAATGCATTTAAAAAAGGCTTTTTGACCTTTTTTAATCCCTTCTGCTAGCTGCAGTTCTTTCAGGGCTTTAGCCTGCTGGACTACTTTTCCTGCATCCATAGCTTTCCTTGGGTACTCTTCCCTATCCGCCTCCCTCTTGGTCCTCCTGAATGTCCTGTAGGGGGGTCCTCTTATCTCTGATTGCCTGGTCTACCTCATGACTAAACCAGCTGGGTGCTTTGGCCCTTGAGTTTTTCCCCCTCAAAGTTAACACACTCCTTTGTGGCTGCCTCTGTGCCTTCAATAATGATGTACCACTTCTGATCCACCCCAGTCTCAACAATGATGCCATTTTGGTGACCCTTTAGCAGCTCACCCATCTTTCTGAAGTTTCCCTTTTTCAAGTCTAGGACCGAGGTCTTCATGGGTACCTTCTCCCCGCCAATATCCAACC
Source organism: Neoceratodus forsteri (assembly GCA_016271365.2). Lineage (NCBI taxonomy): Eukaryota > Metazoa > Chordata > Ceratodontiformes > Ceratodontidae > Neoceratodus > Neoceratodus forsteri. The sequence continues at coordinate 689,918,420 of CM057454.1, read as the reverse complement.
TGAACAACACAGTGCATTGTCACTCCCACCAAAGGGCTCCTAAACCCAGATGTCCAGGATGGGGTTCCATTTGTCAATACTGTACCAGGTCAAGGATTTCCCCTCCCTAGTGGGAACCATGACACCATGCATCGGGAATCCACTCTGCACTGCTTTGAGGAATACCTGACTCCTGGCACAGGTTGCAGCAGGGATCTTCCAATCCACCTTAGGCAAGTTTTAAAGTCTCCCACAATTACCACCTCTCCCTTCCCTGCAGCAGCCCTTATCACAGAACCAAATTCCCTGTCCCTTTTCTCCTCCTGCTTGGTGGTCTGCAAACTACCTCCAATCTTACTTTCTCCCCCCTAGTGGATTGTAACAACACCCACAGCACCTCTGCCTTCCCCTCTTCTGACTCCTCTCCGATGCATGTTTTTCCTTCCCTTCTACATACAGTTACCCCCCGCTTCACTACTCCCCTATCCCTTCTGTACCATTTATATCCAGGGATCGAGAGGTCCCAATCATGGTTAGAAGTAAAAGAAGTTTCAGTGATCACCACAATGTCCAGTCTCCTCTCTGCCAACAATGCCTGCAGGTCATCTATCTTGTTATTAAGGCTTCATGTGTCAGTGACACCACCCTCCACCACAATTCTGAACCTCTCTTGCTCTCCTTTGTCTGCTCCCTCCTCCTGCCCACTGGTCCCCCCTTTACTCACTTAGTTTCCCTGTTTACATTTCTTCTGTGAACATCCATATCTTGTGACCAATTACCCTTTACCTGTACCCTCCACCCCGACTGCTCCCTACCAGTTTCTGCCCCTCTTCTCACAGAACTTATTTCCCATTCAACCTACCCAAATTAGGGGGTGGCCTGCTGATCTCTGGGCCAAAAGACTCATTCTGTCCCCCATAAATTTAAAATAAGCCTTCCAGTTATCCACCCCCAAATTTGCCCCTACGGACCCTTGAATCCCCTTTGCTGAGGTGTAGCCTGTCTGTTGCATATAGGAATTTTTCGCTCCTGGTCTACCCCCAGCTAAGAATGCAACAGTAACCTTCCTCTTTGCACCATCCATGCAGCCAGCCATTAAACTCCTCCATCTTCTTCTTCCTAGCTGGGCTGGCTCTAGGTACTGGCCAGTGGTGGAAGAACAGCCAGTGCAGCTGGTGCAGTGGCATAGGGGCCCACACATCTAGGGTGCCCATTAAGATTTGTAATTCTCTCATAGTTTACACAGCTGTGCAGCACCACAGCAGCCAGCAGGTGGCAGCAGTCATAGAAAGCACTTACTGTTGGTGTCTGTGCTGGGCAGGGCACCATCCGTCACTGATTCTCTGTTGCGGGTGGCTGTCCAAGGTGATGGGTAACAGGACAGGACTCAGTCAGCAGAGGATCAGCTGACTTGCACATTTTGCAGACAGGCAGGAAAATGGCAGCCAGGGGTCCTTTATGGAGCTGCACCACTTGATGGGCTGTCTGACACCCAACTGGACAGGGATAGTATTGAGTGACGTTATCAGTCAGTCTGGGGTGGGCAGGTCTGTGTGCAGCAGTACTCTGTCTGCTCGGCTAATGGTTTGTGGGATCTTGACTTGACTTGTTGGCACACAGAGTGAGAAAACAGTGTGGGCAGCAGCACTGCAGCTTTAAACCATCTTGGCGTATGGTGTTTTTTTTCTACTTCACTCATCAGCAGTTAGTCAGTGGAAGGAACATAGTGGAAAGCTGCATGAAGCAGAAGTGTGCAGTCAGTCACCCACTGCCTCTCTGCAGATACTATCTAGCTCTTCTGTGGGCAGCTGCCCTCCCGTGGCTGTCTTGGCAACAGAAACTGTTTGTCACAGGTCCATGTGACTTACTTGTCTTGCTCACTCAGATCTGGCATCATCATCTGCAGCAGTGCAGCAGTGATTTGAACAGTAGAACAGTCATTTTGCATCTATTTTACTTAGTTTTAGTCTGGTGCTCTGTGTTGTAATAAAGTAAAATAAAAAGCGTACCTAACCGTCAAGAGATACCAGACCAATAAAAAGCCAGCCCAGTGGTGTGGAAAGCTAAGGCAGCAATGCCTTACTTCCTGCCATGCCAGTGAGCCACGTTCGCAGTGCAAGCAGGTTGCCTGGGGTTGGCCGGGGTGGGAGAAGATCAAGTGACTGGAGGACAGCTCTCCTCTCACAGGAAGGGTGGGGAACAGAGACCGGTGCCTGCCTGACACCTAGCAGAGGCTAGGTGTTGGCACGCTGGGTCCTGTACAGTAGTAGGGGCAGGGAGGCAGAGCAGCCGACTGGCATGCTGCATGCAGACACATGCGTGGCTTGGCCATTGTTGGCGCTGCATGCTCCCCTCTGCAGAAAATCAGAAATAGCAGTTGAGCATCATGATGGCAGTCTGCTGCAGGCACCACCCCCAAGAAGGCACCTCCTAAACACTGGATCCAGTTCTGGTGGGTTGAGTTGGGTACTACCTCCACCCTGCCATGGAGGGTAAGCCATGGGAGTAGGAAGGTAGGTGCCTCAGTATCAGGGGATGGGGCTTGGAGGACGGCAGGAGAAAAGGGCCAACAGGGACCAGGGGGAAAAATATCATAAAAAAAAAAAAATTGAAGCTAACAAAAAGCAAACTTTGCAGTCTGCCGACTGGGCAAGTGGGCATTAGTGTGGACTACAGGGACATACAACTTGAATCACACCTCTTGCACCTTTCCCTGTTTGCCATTACTCCCTGAAGTGAAGCAAGCAAACAAAAAGTAAAGTACAGTAAATAAACATATAAAATAAAACATTCCCCTGCAAAGGCAGTGGTGGGCACTAGTAGGCAAGGGTGCATTGGTGAGGATGGGGAAAAAAATAAAACAGCACCTGGCTGCACCTCTCCCTGTTTGCCATTACTCTCTGATATGAAGCAAGCAGATAAAAATAAAGTCAATGTACTTATAAAATAAAAAGTCTCCTACAAAGGCAGTGGTGGGGACTAGTGGCCAAGTTTGGCATTGGTGGGGAAAGGAGATAACAATAAAAGATCCCCTGTCTGCACCTCTCCCTGTTTGCCATTACTCCCTTAAGCAGCAAACCAAAAACTAAGTAAATACTTAAATACATAGTCCCCTGCAAAGGTAGTGGTGGGGGACTAGTGCATAAGTGGGCACTGGGGGGGGGGGACTGAAGGGGGACAAAGGTAAAGGAGCACCATCTGCACCTCTCCCTGTTTTCCATTACTCCCTGAAGCAAACCAAAAAACTAACTACTTAAACTTTTGCAAAGGTAGTGGTGGTAATCAGTGGGCAAGTAGGCATTGAGGAGGGGAGATAGAAATAAAAGAATAGAGCACTTGGTTGCACCTGTCCCTGTTTGCCATTACTCCCTGAAGCAAACAACAAAACTAACTAACTAACTACTACTTAAATACATAAATAAAGTCCCATGTAAAGGCAGTGGTGGGGGACTAGTGGGCAAGAGGCATTGGTAGGTAAGGAGGGTAGATAAAAATAAAAGGGCACCTGCACCTCTCCATGTTTGCCATTACACCGGCCTGAAGCAACAAAACAAAACAAAACAAAAAAAAAAAAATGAACTACTTAAGTAATTACAAAAATAAAGTTCTGCAAAGGTAGTGGTGAGATCAAACCAACAGCTTCTTTGGGGAGAACGCAGCTGGTGGGGCATTGAGGAACTCAGGTGTTGGCCTTGGTAGCTCGGTTCAGTTGTGCGGTTAAAAAGAGCCTGAGGTTAAAGTTCAAGATATACTGCAGATTAGTGAGGATAACTTTGTCTTTTGATTTACAGTACTGTAAATAAAATTCTGTATTATAAATACAGTGTATTGTTGGATGTAAAAGATGCCTCCAAAACACAAAAGTGGTGCACAAAAGCATAATCAGAAGAAGAAAGAATTGCTTTTGGCTGCAAAGCTTCCTAAAATCAGTGTTTTTTTCTAAAGTGTGACTGAGCATGACAATGCAGCCGATAAGACTAAAACTTGAGAAAGTGACACAGACACAGAGAAAGACAGTGGACCTAATACTGTGGCCGAGATGGCCTGTGCTGAAACTGACTTTGCTAAACAGTCTGAACAAGAACTGGACATCAGAAGCGTATTGGAGAAAGCTTGGCAAAACAAGTGCTGCCTTAAACAGCAAAGAAGAACCTGCTTTTCCAAGTTTTCCTCCTGCTGATGACAAAAACCCCACAGACAAAGGTAATTTTGCTTTAGATATTAAGGATAGCCAAGTAAAAAGATATACTATATCACAAGATTTGTGTAAACCCGATGGACCATTTCCACGAGACAAAAATCAAGATGGGCGCTGTTTCTCCAGAACCTATTATTATATTATGACAAAGGCAGGAGTTACATTACCGTGTGCTTAGCTTTGTTACTCCCCCAAATGGAACAAAAGAGTGTCAGTGAAATGGAAGTTAGACACCCAAGACAGTTCTCAAATCAAAACTTGAATACATTTAGGATTAGTCTTTTCAACAAAATCTCTCTGGAATAAACATGTAGAAAAAGTAACAAGTACATCAAAGAAAACTGCCTTTGCTCTGAACAAATTCAATCATGCATATGGAGGCATGTCAATTAAACCTCTAATTGAGTCAATAAGAGCCAAATATATTGCCCAAGTAAGTATGCAGGTGAAGTCTGGGACGCAAAAGTCAAAGAAAATGTGATGATACCTATACATAAAGTAAAAAGGATAACCTTGGTTGTCCCCCAGTCCTTTTCTGCTGTGCATATTAAATCAGAAACAGGATTAACTAATGTTATCACCATCTTTGATACCAAAAAGTTAAATTACTGGGTCAGACTGACCAGGTTACCAGATCACAGATTAGCAAAAATGTGCCTTAAAGAAAAAATCAGTTGGCACAACTGGGATGCTATAAAACTGGGTGGTTAAACAATATATACTCCTTAATGAACAAATAACATTTTCAATTTTTAGAAAGACATACTGAGAGAAAGATTACCCTCAGTTTACATGATAAAAAATATATGGTAAAAGAAATAAGAAAATATTGGTCAAAGATGGATATGGAAAAAATCAATAGGTCCAGATACTCTCCATGATTCGCTGAGAACTGATTAAGTAATTTTCAAACCCAGCATTATTTTCAAGTTCTGACTGATCTGGTCTTAAGGAATATGTATATCTGGTACAAATTTGAAGCCTCTAAGAGTAATGTATTATTAACAAATTATATGACAGGTTTCTGTTCTCAATCACTTACAGAACAGAATACCTGTCAGTTATTCCCTCACAAACTGCAAACCAAACCCCCCAGAGTCATTTCTTTAATGAAACCCTTCCCACAGTCATTTAATGAAACATTAACCCCATCCACAGTCCTAATGAAAACTATTCCAAGCCCACACACAGAACACATTCAACATTCAGAACAAACAATTTAAAATGTCTGCACAATCAACTGATAATGTAAAATACAAATCTCCTTTTAAATGCAGATACTCTTCTTAATCCCCAGTACACCATTAGGCTCCTTGGGGGAAAAGCAAGCCACCTGCACCGTCTCGCTCTCTGGTCTTTGAAACACGGAATGGGGGAGGGCCTCCAGGCGCCGCCACGCTGCCCCCTCCTCTTCGCCTGTATCCCCGATGGCTGCCAGTGGCACTATGGTGCCAACAAGCACAGGAGGGATGAGCCTGTTGGTGGAGTGGCTCCTCTGCCACACGTCCTTAAGGATCACCTTCACCCATGCCTCGTTGCCCTTTTTCTGTCTCGTCACGGAGCCCTGCATGAAGAATAAGAGGATGAGCGGGGACGTGATACTCCTCGCAACCGGGGGTGACTTGTTTACACCTGACCACTCTGTCCAAGGCAGCAGGGCTCAAAGTGGAAACCCTTGAACTCACCTCTGCCGCCATTTCACCGGCTCCGTTGAGCTGCTCCCTATCCCCAGCAGCATCACCTGACGAACTTTCAGTGTGTCTCGCACTAGTGGAATCCACAGCGTCTCTCGCGGTGGAGCAGTCCCTGCTATTCCTAGCGCAACCCTCACTGTTTTTCACACTGGAGTGCTCTCCAGTCACCTTCTTGGGCTCCGAGTAGTTGGCAACAGTGAACGCCTCCATTAGAAAGTGGAACAGCAGCTCCCTGCTAAGCTCTTTCGCCCATGACTCCCGGGAAAGGCACACTGAGCTGAGGCAGATAAAACTTAATTTGCCAACACACTCCAACTCGTATGGCTCAGACTGTTATGACACTTGAAGGGGATGTGGGCATTAAGTGCTTTTTGTGTGATATGTATAGCTTGGTTCCCCTACCTCTTCTGGTAATGCCATACAGTTGTATCAAATGTCATGAGGTAGCAGATTTAAAAAATTAAATATTGTTATTTAAAAACAGGATGCTGCAACTTGAACATAGTCAAACCACTATGTTAGAATGTTTAAAACAACAAAATCCTGTTTCTGTCCCCCCTCTTTCTGATACTCGAAGTATAGTTGATGCCCCTACTGGTTTAATTAATAGTAACACCCTACATCGTGCTTTTTCGATGGAGTCAGATCATGCCTCCTGTGGAACTTCTAATAAGCGTGTTAGAAGTAACTCAGATAGTGATGCTTCTGGCATACATTGGTATAATGATCTCATTCTGGAACATCCAAGAAGGGTAGGAAGGCTAATGCTTTCTCCTGACCACTAAGTAACATGTTTAATCCCTTATGTGATACCCTTTCAAATAATACTCACAATCTAGAAACCAGTTCAGATTGAATGAAGGTATGTTCTACTAAAATTCTTCCTCCTTCCCCATTTATGTATTTATTTTTATTTATTTATCAAATCTAGGATTACAAATAACTTTGAGCCAAGGCTCTTTTACAGAGGTTCCACATCAGAGAAATACAAATTATGGGGAACATCAAGACAGACATAACAATAATGTGGACATTGCAAACAGATAACAGATTAATATAATTCAAGGGTAACATTGTAAGCAAGGCAGCCAGTGGCATTTGTCAGAGAAAACAGACAAGAGAAAGAAGTGCCAGAGTCATAGGGAGAGGGAAGAGGGGAGGGGGAGGGCGAAGAAGGAATGTAGGTCAGGTGGGGAGAGGGTGAAAAGTGCAGCATTGGGTATACCAAGATGTAAGGGTAGAATCCAGTGAGGAGGGGAAGGGGGACCACTAGAGCAGGCAGGAAAGTGGAAAAACAAGGTTAAGTTGGGCAGTCACAGGAGCTGTTGGTAGTGAGATAGTCCTGGTGCCTAGTTTTAAACATACCAATTGTCGGGGCAGAGGAGATGATGGGACTGAGGCCGTTATATCAGAGTGGTGCTTGATAAGCAAAAGAGTGTTGTCCCTGTGAAGTGTGACAGTGGGGGACTTTCAGTACCTGTAGCATGGATCTCCAAAGGCACCGTTTGTTGGTTCGCTTTTGTAACAGAGTTGAGGCCCCAAAAGGTGCAAGGCCAAGGTAGATTTTTTCACCATGGAGCAGGTGAGAAACTTTATGTGGTTTGATAGTTGGAGCCAGCCGGTCTGGGTGTACAGGTCACAAGTGTGGGTGAGACAGTGAACACCAGTGATGAGCCGATAAGCTTTATTTAAGGCAGTTGAGAGGCGTCTAAGGGTTGTGGTTGTGGCTGAGCCATAAATGATGAGACCATAATCTATTGCAGAGATCACAGAGCTCAGGACTGCAACCTTCAAAGCTTCTGGCATGAGGTGTTTGTAGAGGAGACCAAGCCGTGTAATAGCAGCTCTAGCTACATTATCTACGTGAGGTCCATAGGAATGATTAGGGTCAAGCTGTATCCCTAAGTATTTGCAGGACCCCACCTGATCTAGAGTGCTCCCCTATGTGGTAGAGATAGCCAAGTGGTGTAGCTTGTGTGGGTTATGAGAGCTGCAGAAGAGCATAGATTTGGTTTTCTTGTCATTGAGAACCAGTTTATGATTAAGAAACCATGTCTCTACAGAACTGAAACCAAGTTGAAGAGTTGCAGGATCTTTGTGAGTGGAGAATACAACAGCATCATCAGCATATAGTATAGTATAATCTGCTCAGAGCAGTGTGGTAAGGGAGGAAGTTTAAGAAAAGGCTAAAAAGGAGGGAGCCCAGTATGGATCCCCGAGGGACACCCAAGCAAACAGGCAGGGTATCAGAAAGAGCATTAGCAATCTTTACTCTCAGCGACCAGTTTTCTATGTAGCTTTTAAACCAGAGAGAAGAGTCAGGTGCCCGGCATTCAGTAGTTGGTCAATTAGTAGTCCATAGTGTACTGTATCGAAGGCCTTGGAGAGGTCGACGAAAACGGCCCCCATGAGAAGGCCATTGTTAAGGGATTTGTGCAACGCTCCAGTGAACCCAAGAAGGGCTGTGGTGGTGCTGTGACCTTTCTGGAAACTGTGTTGTTGTAGACAAGGTACATGGTATTTACCCAAGTGGTCGGTAAGTTGATCAGCCACGATGCACTTGAGTGCCTTAGAGAGTGGGGGCAGTATGGAAATAGGGTGATAATTTGAGTGATTCGTCTTATTCCCACTTTTATGGACAGGTGTCATGGTAGCTGTTTTCCATAAGTCCAGAAATTTTCCACAGCTGAGAGAAAGGTTTAGAATTTTTGTTAATGGATGAATTACCTCATCGAGGGTGAGCAACAGAAGCTTAAGGTCCAGGGTGTTGCTACTAGATCTAGATTTAGAGATAGCTGCAATAATATAGCGGTGAGCTTCATTCAGCCTTACCTCCCTGAAGTAGAAGAGGGGATGGTTAGACTGTGGGGCTGAGGTATTTGGGGAGTAAGCCCTGTTTTTGAAAAAGCCATGAGGTCGGACAGCACTAAGGTCCGAAAAAGTCATATTAAAGATGTTTGAATCACCTTGGGGGCAAGGGTTGAGGATCCATCAACCATTAACATGGCCAGAGAGGTTTTTGGCTGCTTCCCCGTGACATCCTAGATATTGTCTCAGAAAGCATGACCATTTCCCCATGTATTGGTGAGAGCATCTTTGTAAAAGGTGGATTTCGTGAGCTGGATGGCTTTTGTGCAGGTATTTCATGCCTTTTTGTAATTTTGGATGTCCAGTTGTTTGCCAGTGGCCCTGACAACTGCTCAGATGTGGTCCCTTTGCTTTAGCTTTGAGAGAAGAGCTGTGATGAGCCATGGGTTAGAGAGAGATTTTGTTTTGTGCCTTTTAGCTGGAGCAAAGAGGTCACAGGCTTTGTTGAAAATTGAGATGAAGTGATCAAGAGCCGAGTTAACATCTGTTGCTTCGTAGATGGGTAGCCAGTCTTGTAGAAGCAGCTATTGTTTGAGATGTGATAGTTTTCAATGAGGAAGGACTCTGCTAGTGATAATTTTGGGAGGGGGCTTGAGGAATTTGTTAGACCATGCACATATGACTGGGGAGTGATCACTGAGACAGTCTGGGAGAATAGTAGTACAAGAAATTCTTGTGGGGTGAGTGGTGAGGAACCAATCCAGGGAGGGTACTGGTACCAGTCTTGTAGTTAATCCTAGTAGGGGAGTTTGCCATTTGTGTGAGGTTAGCAGCTGAGATGGAGTCTTTATAGGCACTGGCACCCAATGTTAACCAGTTTATGTTGAAATCCCCTAGTAGAATAAGTTCAGCTTCAGGAGAATGAGAGTTGATAAAGTTTAGGACATTGTTGAAGCCATGTTTAGGGTCCCTGGGTGGGATGTATATGGAGACAATAGTCAGGGCTTTATGGTTGGGACCTAGGACAATTTTTATTGGCAGAATCTGGGCCTAGGCAGAAAGTGATGGCATTGCTACAGGGTGCCATGACAGGGAGTCTTTGATATAGATTGTGCAACCACCACCTTTTTTGGATATCCGGTCCAGCCTGTTGACATTGTAGCCCTGTATTGTTACTGCCAAGTCAGGAATTTTAGGCATCAGCCAAGTTTCCACCACTGCAAGGATGTCAGGGTTGTGTTGGCATATGAAGGCTTGGAATGCATCCAATTTTGGTAGTAGGCTGCAGATATTAATGGTTGTAAGGATAAGGGCACCTGGGAGTTTGTGTGTGGCCTGAGCTTCTATGGCCAGGATTGGGATGGACACTGCCTGAGGTGAGAAGGAGGAGGAGTAGGAGTTTTAAGGAGCAGAATCACAGCTCTTTGAGAGATAGTTTTGGTCGTTGTTTCCAGAAGTAGAGGTTACAAGGTTCCAGGTGGTATCCCATATGGACTGCAAGGTGGTACAGCATAGAGAAGTGGCCACAGTTGTTGAGAGTAGCGGTCGGGGTAAGTAACCAGGAATATCCAAATGGTGGACCAAGCACAAGTCTCAAGTGGAAGTGGAGGGTTCCCTTGGAGTATCCTTGGAAACCAGAGTAGAGGGTGGCAGGAGGGTGGGGGTGGCTAGGGCCAGGGAGAGAGAAGAAGGGGCAGGGCAAGGAGGAGGAGGAGGAGGAGAGGTGAGAGAAAGGTAGAGAGAACCAGCATGGCTTGCATACTAGCATAGTAGGGATGGGGGAAGTGAGTTGAACAGGAGGGAGTAACTTGGCTAGCAGGAGGCAGATAGAAAGAGTGATTGAGAAAGAGAGCACCTCAATCAGTAAGCACTACGTGGGATGAGAGAAGGGGGATGGGAGGCATAGGCAGAGCAGTGGAAGCTACAACTGTTGGCCAATAGGCAGTGGGAGGCAGGGTATGCAAGAGGGAGGGTGGGGTTAGATGTCTATTTAAGTAAGATAGGCAGGGATGGGGGGTGGGCAAAATTTTGCAGCAAAACTAATGCAAAGTCAATGGGCACAGTGCCCCGGACAGCAAAGCAAGGCAGTGAAGACAGGGCTGGCCAATCAGCTGATGTTCGAGAGGTGTGTTTACAAATGGCGGGAGAGCATCTACATTTAACCCCTGTAGGTAGACTGGAGCTAGAAACACAAGTGGTAAGAGGTGAGAGTGGATGGCAGGCTTATCTAGCTTTTAGGAAGGGAGAGAGAGAGAGAGAGAGAGAGAGAGAGAGAGAGAGGAAAAGGAGATCCCACTACGGAGGGAGCATTGTGATGATAAAAGAACAGAGTGGGTGATGTGCCAGATAGGATAGGATAGGAGCTGCTACCAGAGATATAGTCCTCTAGTGGTGAGAGGATATAATCTGCTAATGGAAAATTCACTTCTAATATCAACTCAGAACTTAAAATGACTGTAAGGATTAAACAAATTATTAAACCCTGGCACGTAAATTCAACTAGAGATACAGAGGGAGATACAGTAGTTAGAGATGTGTTCAGCAGGAGACATTGTGGGCCACTTGGAAATCAGCTTCCACTGGTACCAAATCCAAAAGTCCAGGCTAGTACCTTGCAGAATCAGCTGAGCTGTAGCTCATGGAGGATTTCTGAACCACTGTTTAGGTTCAAGAAATTGAGGGGTCCCTGGCCTAGTCAAGGCTCACTGGATACCTGAAATAAAGTAGAAAAACAAGCTTTTTAAAGGCTGGAAGAGGAGGCTTGTTACATCAGAACAAAGGGAATAAAAGAAGTGGGCAGGGTCCAGTTCAAGTTTCAAGCTCAAGTTTATTGCAGGAAAACTCCATTGAGCAAGCTCATTCACAAGGAGGTCCTGTGACATGTATACTTACAACGAACATACATACATAAATAATTGATAAACAATATATACATAAATGCAAGTGGTCATATAATACAAGCAAGATATTACATACAAGGACACCACATAGGATGACTATAGGTGGTAAGCAAACAAGTGGAACAGGGGATTACCATTTCTAGATAGTATTCTGACAATTGAAAACATGGTAACTGGTATTTACAATACATACATTTTAGCAAATTGGTCAGAGAGCACAGCAGACTGTTTGGGGGTTGGGGTGGAGACAGGTTGCAGGCCTGAGAGCAGAAGAAGAATTTACACAGTCAAGGCTCAAAATTCACTTCTAATATCAACTCAGAACTTAAAATGACTGTAACTACAGACACAGAGGTAGATACAGCAGCTAGAGATGCGTTCAGCAGGGGATAGTGTGGGCCACTTGGAAATCAGCTTCCACTGGTACCAAATCCAAAAGTCCAGGCTAGTACCTTGCAGAATCAGCTGAGCTGTAGCTCATGGAGGATTTCTAAACCACTGTTTAGGTTCAAGAAATCGAGGTGTTCCTGGCCTAGTCAAGGCTTGCTGGATCCCTTTTATAAATGAATATCTTATGGATGATTTCTCTCCCACAGACACAGGTTTAAATAGTGTTCCTGCCCTTTTGGATAACACTCAGCATTTAGAATCCAGTTCATATTTAATAAAGGCAGGTTCAATCAAAATTCCTCCTCCCTCACTTATTAATGAATGCCCAAATGATGTTTCCTCCCCATAGACATGGATTTAAATAGCGTGTCTGTCGAAGAACAACAACAGATTTTCATATTAGGTGATTCAATAACAAAACATTTGGATAGTGCAGTCTGTGATGCTGATAAATATAATAGAACATTCTCATCATTTAGTGGAGCTATGATAGCAGACATTACATTAATGATCAATGACATAATCCTTGCTTCTACTAAATCCCCAATCGTAATCATCCATGCTGGTACTAATAATCTATATAGATGTACCCTTAAATCCATTAAACAAGATTTTGTTGCCTTAACCAATAAACTAGTCTCAATGGGTTGTAAAATTTTTATTTCAGAGATTCTACCTCGCCCAACTGCATCTGTGCAGATAAATGATAAAATAAAATGTCTTAATAATTGGTTATGATATTGGTGCTTGCAACAAGATATCGGTTGTATTGCATATTGGGAAGAATTTTGTGGGTGGATTGATTTGTCTAGTATGGATGGATTACATCTGAGCAAAAGGGGTAATAATCTTATGTGGAAAGTAATTTCCAATGTCATTATTCATCATTTAAACTACATTTTGGGAGGCAGGGGATTGTAAGCAATAACAATGCCCCATGTTTGTTTAGAAAATCGTGTCAAAATATTAAATCTCATTTATATATTTTAAGTTTAAATGCCAGGAGTCTGAAAAATAAGTTTAATGAATTAGTTTCTAGAATGGTTACTACAAAGGCTGATATAGTAGCAATTACTGAAACATGGTGGGACACTAAAACAGATTGGGACCCTAGTATTCAGGGTTTTGATATGTTCTTGTTCAAACGGGTTGATAAAAGGGGCGGTGGTGTTCTTAAAGTAAAAATAAATTCCTTAGGAGTTCAGATATCTCCAAACAAATTAAAAATCATTGGTATGTTACAGAAACCATCTGGGTTAAATTTAACAATAAACAAATGTCATCAATTATCTTAGGTGTTTGTTATAGGCCCCCTACTGCTACAATAACATATATGGAAGTAGTGTTACATGAAACAGAATGAGCATGTGAAATAGGGGAAGTAATCTCATTGGGAGATCTTAAATTTGCCTGACATAGATTGGCAAAACTACATAGCATTATCCTTAAGTAGTAAACAGCTGCTGGTAACATGCTCCCAGGTACAGTTACAACAGAGTATTCATCTACCTACTAGAGGTGATAACATTTTAGATATTATTCTTCATCATGACTGTGTTGAGATTATTAACATCTCTTTAGAGGCACTGCATGGCAATAGTGATCATAGTGTTATCTCCTATAAGTTGAAATGTCCCATAATTATACAATTGGAATCTAAATCGGTATATGTGTATGAGCGAGCAAATATCCCTGGGATGGAACATGTGATAAATCAGATTGATTGGGAGGATGAACATGCTCATCTCTCTATCCAGGATTTTTGGGAATTACTTTATTGCACCCTGACATTTGTTAGGGATGAGTTTGTACCACAGAAAACCAAATTTATTAGGGGTAAGATTCAGCCAAAATGGATGACTAAATCCATTAAGAGACTCGTAAAAAATAAAGATATGAAATACAAAAAATATCTGAAAGTTAGATCCAGTCATAATTGGACTATATTTAAAAAAGCACAAAAGCTTTGCAAATCTACTATAAGAAGGTCCAAAATTAAATGGGAATATAGTTTGTCAGTCAATGCAAAAAAATCAAATAACAAACTATTTTTTTCATACATTAATTCTTTGAAAAAACTTACCATTAAAGTTTGGCCCTTACTGGTGGATGATGTTAGTATACAGGATCCAAAGGATATGGCTAATACCTTTAATAAAGCATGTTGTAACCAATTTACAATCCAGGATAGAAGAATACCTTCCACTGAAAATAGAGGACATGACAATGTACAGTTTAATTTAAGTGACATCGAAAAGAAAATAAAATCACAAAAGGGTAAAACATGTGTTGGACCAGATAATCTTTCTGGTCATTTATTATATTCCTCATCTGGATGTTTACTGATTCCATTAAAATTATTTTTTGAGTCATGCTTGAAGAAAGGTTTTGTACCCATTCAATGGAAAACTGCACGTTATTCCCATATACAAGAATGGTTTAACATCTGACTGTTCCAATTATAGACTAATAAGCCTTACATCTTCCATTTGTAAGATCTTTGAGAGTCTTATCAGAGATATATTAACTCCTGTTCTAAATGCTATTGACATGGAACAACATGGTTTCCGAAAAGGCAGAGGTTGACTATCTGACCTATTATGCTTTTATGAGAACATCATCTCAATGGTAGATGCACGTATTTCATGCAATATTATCTTCCTGGATTTTAACAAGGCTTTTGATATCATGCCTTATTGAGCCCTTATTGTAAAATAAAAAAAAATTAAATATCAATCCATATATTATAACATCGATAAAGAACTGGTTATCTAACCATTCTTAAAAGGGTCTGCATAAGTGGATATTTATCGGAGGTTGGTGGTGTTACCAGTGGGATGCCACAGGGCTCTGTGCTTGGACCTTGTTTATTCCAAGCATTTGTTGCTGATCTTACATCACAGTGTCTTTCTTTAAGTATTAAATATGCGGATGACATCAAAATAGGCAGTCCATGTTGCAGTTATTCAGAATTTGCCACTATCTGGCGAGATCTTGATAAGATTTCTGAATGGATAAAAAAATGGAGTATGAAGCTTAATATATCTAAGTGTAAGGTTATGCATTTGGGTAACTCCAACCCCTTGAGAAAATATAGTCTAGGACAAGTACCTCTTAATAAAACAACTGATGAGAAAGATCTGGGAATTGTGGTATCGGACAATATGGAGTTTTCAAATCACTTGAACTATATGGTAAATAAGACTAATAAGGTTATTTGGTCTATAAAGTGTAACATAACTTCTAGGAAACCAAAGGTAGTTATGCCTCTGTTCAACTCTTATGTTAGGCCCCATTTGGAATATGTATCACAACTTTGGTGTCCCTATAAGAAATCATACATTCACCAAGTGGAGAAAGTCCAACGTAGATTTACAAAACATTTGAAAGGCATGAGACATCTTTCTTATATATCCAGGTTATGTAGCTTAAATTTGTTCTCCCTGGAAACTCAAAGGTTGCATGGAGATTTACTGTATCTTTTTGATATAATTCACGATCCAGAGCTGATGGTAGACTTAGGATTGAGTTTTAAGGACTCACTTTATGATACTAGAGGTCACCCATTACAGTTGGAATATGAATCATTTAATTACTTTAAAAGGAAATACTTTTTCACATTAATGGTAATAAAACCCTGGAACAGTTTACCTTTAAAAGTTGTCATAAGTAAGAATAAAGAGACATTTAAATCCAGACTGGATGCTTCTGTGTTGATTAAATGTATCGGCTTCGCCTCAGCGTTTAATCCCACAGAAACCAGTTATTGCTTCGTATACTCCAACTCACTGAATGTTATCACTTAAATATAACAAAACACACGTTGTCTATTGAGTGTGATTGCAGTGCTGGAGGTCTGCAAAATCTATTACATATTCGCTGGGATTGTTCCTGGTACAACAAGATAAGGGAAATAGTTAAAAAAATAATATTTTCAATTGAATCAATAGAACAATTGGGTGCAGGGAAAATAATCCTTACAAAAATCTTGTTAAATACTGAGGCTGAAACAACAATCAAGGCAGTGGTCAACTTTTTTGTAAACGCAGCACATATAAGGAAAAGACTAAGTGTACCATCCAAACAAATTATCACCAGTAGGAATCTGCATAACTGTAGCTAATATGCACTTTATGTTAGAAACTGTGAGATATGACATAGATATATGTTTTTAATGCTCTAAAATGTGACTATATTGCACGCTGAAGATGTATTTATACTGTAACAGAATTTTATTTTTATAATTTCTGTATGTATGATTGCAATGATCTTTGTGTCGAACAATAAACTCAACTGTACTCCCACAAATTAGACTGCATATTGTGAGCCATGTTGGTTGTTTGCTGATTGCAGTGCACCTGCATATAATGTGGCATGGGTTACAGAAGTTCGAGACTGGTGTCACCCAAGCAGCAAAACTGAATATCATGAAACATCAACAATGCATTTAGATTCTTGCTTAGTGTATGAGCAGTGGCGATTACATGGAACAATTGATGAAGATTTTGAAACTCAAATACAAAGGGAGAAAAACTTATGGAGACAAGTTTTGGAATGTCTCATCGATGTGACACATACATTAGCTATGTGCAATTTAGTTTTGGGGGGCATAGCGATGTTTTAGAGTAAGGTAACAGTAGGAATTTTCTTTTAATCATGGAACTGTTAGCTAAGTATGATCTCACATTGAAACAACTCTTTTCCATGCCCAGTAGATCGATTCACTGTCTTAGTCATACTATACAGGACAAACTCACTGAAGTTTTGTCGAAGTGTATTGAGCGAGATATTATTGAAGAAATGAAGGCTGTGCCTTTTTTTCTCAGTAATAATGGATACCAGCCAACATATTGTGAAGACTGACCCACTGTGTCAAATTGTTCAATATGTAACAATTGAAAGGCATGAAAGGGATGTGACAATTGAAGTGAAAATCAATGACTCTTGCCTGGGTTTTCAGGAAATCTGTGATCAGTCCATCAGTGGACCAGAGAAGATAATATTCAGCTGCATTGAACAGAAAGGTTTAGCTGTATCTAAATGTCATGATCAGAAGTACAAGCAGGCCTCTAACATGAGTGGTGTGCACAAGGGTATGCAAGTAAGAATATCCCAGAAGGAACCAAATGCTGTATATGTACTGTACACTATGCCACTCACAACTTAAATCTGACACTGAATGATTCTGTTAGAGGAATACCAGAAGTGAAGCATTTTTGTGATGTGATTGAAAGACTATATAGAGAATATTGCGTGGGCAACCATACACAACAAAGCTGTGTTTCTATTGAGGGGTTGAAATGACAGCATGTGAACCTCAAGAGCAAAGCATTAGAGGTCCGTGCTGTCATCTCAACCTCGAGATGGAAACACATGCCAAGTTGTGTATGGTTGACCATATTTTATTTTTTATAGTATTTGTTTCTTTACAGAGTGACAGACCCCCACTGAAGTGAAAACAAAAAAACTTGCCATTTCTTTGTTCTACTCACATAAGAAAATCAAATTTCCTGACTTTTGGAAGGTAAAAGGTATGACTTTGGGCACTGTGTGGTTAGTAAGTAGCTATGTGTAGAATAAATGAGAAATTTTAAATTGTATGATCTTTGAACTGTGCATAACAACTGTTTGGAATGCACATAACGGTTTAGAATGTTTAGGAGGCAGTATAGTGCAGTGGTCTAAGGCTCTGAACTGCAAATCTGGTAACATCCAGCAGTCCAGATCTGGGTTTGAATCCCACAGCTTCCACTTGCATACTGTGTGAGCCTGAGCAAGTCACTTAACTTCCTTGTGCTCCCAGGTCGCTCCTGTAAAAAAGCTTTCAGCTTAGTGTGCTATTCCTGGTTAAACAACTAAAAAAAAGAATGTGCTTAACAAGGATTTTGAACTGGCTGATTTTTTATACATAACAAAGAGTAACCATGTACTATACACTTTTTTCAGTCACAGCATAAAATGCTGGGCTATGTTATCTTCATTTGTTTCCACTTCAGAGCTTTCCAGCAACATTACTTTGAAAAAGCTTTGCCCTACCCGATGATTGTCCCGGTATGAATCAGGCCTTGCTCTGAGGTTTCGGTATTTAGATATTATGAAGGCACTCACAAAAATAGTTCTTCAAAGCAAAAATGGCAGTGAGCACAACACGGTTTTGGTGTTAAAGAAATTATTGGAAAACATTAGTTTTGTTTTTCTCATCATGCTACATACAAAGATTCTGGAAACGGTAAATGCTGTGTCAAAACTGCTACAATCTAAAGACACAGACCTTTACAAGGCAGCAAACTTATTTGGCAAAGCCAGTGAAGATCTAATTACACTTTGAAATGAGTTCAAAGAAGCCAAAAGTTCAGTAATTACATTCTCAGAAAATTGGGGTGTACAAGTCAAGTTTCAAGAAAAGCGCATGAGGAAGGTGAAACACCATTTTGATGAGCTATGTGAAGATGAAAGGCTTGCCAACCCAGAAAGTTTTTTCAAAGTGAATGTGTTTTACTGGTGCCTCAATATAATAAATACACAGCTTACAAACTGATTTCAAAGCTTAGAGGCAGTCACTAACAGCTTCTACATACGTACCTAAAACAAACAGTAGAAACACTCTGGATACAGAAGTTGATACCAGCCCATTTATAGAAGAAAGGGTTCTGAAAGAACTCTTAAAACTGAAGGTGGACAAAGCAATGGTGCCCGATGGGATTCATCCCAGAATTCTAAAAGAACTAAGGGTAGAACTAGTGACACCACTGACTACCCTTTTAACAAATCATGGGAGGATGGGGTGGTACCCGAGGACTGGAGGAGGCAGATGATGGATTGCCCTTCACAAAATGGGAGCAAGGCAGAAGCAGGAAACTACAGACCTGTTAGTTTAACCTCAGTGATAGGGAAATGATGGAATCACTTCTGAAGGAAAGAATTGTCTAGTATCTAGAGGCCAGAGGGGCACAGGACCCAGGCAGCATGGATTCACAGCGGAAGGTCATGCCAGATGAATCTAATAGATTCTTGACTGGGTGACCAAAGTAGCAGATCAGGAGGGCTGTGGACATGGCCTACCTAGACTTTAGCAAGGCATTTGACACAGTCCCACACAAAAGATTAATATGCAAGTTAGCCAGCCTGGGAGTGGGTCCCAAGATGACAGCATGGGTAAGAATTGGCTGGAGAATAGGACACAGAGAGTAATAGTAAATGGAGTCCACCTCAGAAGAAAGGGGTTACTAGTGGGACCGAGGGTTCAGTATTAGACTGGTCCTCTCAATGTCTTTATAAGCTACATTGCAGAGGGACTGAAGGAAAAGTATATCTCTTTGCAGATGACACAAAGATCTGCAACAGAGTTGATGCACAGGGTGGGGTGGAAAGGATGAGAAGGGACTTGGCAAGGTTAGAGGAATGGTCAAATGTATGGCAGCTTAGATTCAATGCTAAGAAGTGCAAGGTAATGCACCTGGGAAACAAAACCCAGGGAAGAGTACACAATGGGGTGAGTACTAACAACAACAAAAATGGAAAGGGACCTGGGTGTAGTCATATCAGATGACCTAAAGGTGGGCAAGCAATGTGAGAGGGCAGCAAGGAGGGCTGAGGGATACTGGGATGCATAGGGAGAGGCATCACCAGTAGAAAACAGGAAGTTATTATCCCTCTGTACAGACAGCTGGTGAGACCCCATCTGGAGTACTGCGTGCAGTTCTGGAGACCCAATCTCCGCAAAGACTTAGACAGAATGGAAGCTGTCCAGAGGAGGGCAACTAAAATGGTGCAGGGTCTGCACCGGAAGACATATGAAGAGAGACAAAAGGAGCTTAATATGTATAGCCTTGAGGAAAGGAGGGAGAGGGGGAACATGATAGAAACGTTCAAGTACCTCAAGGGAATCAACAAAGTCCAAGAGGGTAGCATCTTTCAAAAAAAGAGGTGTGCAAGAACTAGAGGGCACAATTTGAAGTTAGAGGGGGCGGCTCAGAGGTAATTTAAGGAAGTATTTTTCCACAGAGAGGGTTGTGGATGCATGGAGCAGCCTTCGGAGGAGGTTGTGGAGTCAAAACAGTGGTGGAATTCAAGCATGCATGGGACAGTCATAAGGCCATTCTAGGGGGTGGGGGTAGGAAGAAGTAGGCTGCTGGTTAACTAGGATCTGCAGCTTATCCAGTAGGTAGGGAAATGGGCAGACTGGGTGGGCCAAGCGGTCCTTATCTGCCGTCAAATTCTATATTTCTATGTTTCTATGTGTTTTTTTCCTAGCTGGATAATCACATTGGGTTCGCCCTCCCACCCCTGCACAAGCTAAGAGCTCCTTGGGCACACCTGATCTGGCATCATTAGTGTCATGATGGTTGAGTAGTCTGAGGTGTGAGACTCAAAAAAACAATTCTTCCCTAAGATATGGGTGTTATGCTCTCTGAATGGAGGCATGGGTTCATATCCCACTTCTAACACAGTTAACTTTTAGTAGATGTAGTTGTAGCCAAGTGGTTAAAGTAATGGGCTAGAAATCTGTTGGGGTCTCCCCATGTAGGTTCAAATCCTGCCGACTAAGAATTGTATTTTATAGGCAGACTGGGTGAGTCCAGTGGCCCTTATCTGCTCTTAGTTTTTATGTTTCTTTGTTTCATCCCTTGCATGCATACTACCTTCCTTCCTTCCCTTGTGTGGATCCCTTTTCTCCCTGGAGCATATACCCTTGATTACAGTGCTATCTCCCCCTTCCCCCTTCGTATCCCTTCCACCTCTCTATCCAGCTCTTGGGCTCCTCCTCTACCTATTTCCCCTCAGCCTTGCTTTCCAATTCTCCCCCCACTCCATTCCTCCAGTCTGACCATCCCTTACTCTGCCCTCCTGAGCCACCCCTCTTGCCTTCCCTCCCTCCCTCCCTCTGTTCTGACCTGTCTTCTTGTACCTCCTAAACTCCCAACTTCGATCCCTGCCCCCTTTTCCTTCCCCTTTTCTTCCCTCCCTGGATGATCATCCTCTTCCTCCACTGCTGCCATGCACCCTTCTACCCCCTCATCATGACTACCCTCCAAACCCCTGACTTGTACTTGACCCCTCTCCCTACCTTTGTCATCCCTACTCCCTTACCCAAGTCAGTGGGAGAAATCTATTCCACACTGGCATCTCACTAGGTGTTCCCTCTCCAGTCCCCCTTAGTGGCCTCACCCCTAAGCCTCGGCCCTAGTTCCCCTCACCCTCTGTGGTAGTGAGGACCACACCTTCTGGCTCCTCCCCTACTCAACCCTGCCCTGCCTGCCTGTCTGTCTCTCTCACTTGGACTGCTACCCCCTGCCACCCTCCTCCTTACCCTCTCCCCTCCCTCACAGGACTTCTTAACTCCCATCTAAGCTGCTTCACTTCTGTCAGCAAGTGATTTCAGTTTCTGCACACACGGGACAACCATCCACCTCCAACGGTATACCCAGGAATACAGCCACCCTGCACCCTCTACAGCACAACACCCTGCTAATGTCTTCCTACTGTCTGTTCATGCTCCCACCCCCATGCAACCTGTCTCCATTCCTACTCTTGACTTACACAGATATGTAATCACTCCCCCAAGCACTTAACATTCTTTAACCCCATACTTATGATAACCTACACCAGACAGAGTGTAGATGCAACCCCTCCAATTTGTTTTTCAGTTGACCCTAGAGAGAGTTTAGCTGTAAGCCTCAGATTCCCTTGACAGCTTACCCTATAAAAAGTTTAACTGCCATCCCTCTTGTCTCCTGTTTTGTGGTCCTACTCTGGATAGAGAGTACTCTAGTGGCTTACACAAGGTAGGGTCTTGTTTTACCCCATGTGAACTTAAAATGAATGTTTACCCCAGATAGGGAGTACCACCTTCTTCACTGTCCTCAACTCCTAAGGTCCCTTTAGTACTACCCTCTCCCTTTCCCTTTTCTTACCCTGACTATCACCATCTAAACAGTGTGTCCTGTGTCCTGTAGGTCACTCTGCTGACACCCCCAGATGCTACATAGTTAGATGGCACACTCCTGCTTTGTGGCACTCACCCTTCCTGGTCACTCATGTGATGGGTAGCTTGGACCTCTGGATATTTTATAAAGACTACATCCACCCTATAGGCTGACTGCAGCCAAGTGGTCCTGATGCACCTCCAATGACACCAGGATACTTGTTTAACTTGCCATCCCTCGGCTATCTCTCTGCTGGCATCCTCCCTCCTTCTGTGACTAGAGCCCCATTGAGGAAAGCACAAGTTAGTTAAATATTTTTTATTTTAGCAGCACTATCTAGCCTACACACACTACTAGTGTATAATTTCTCCCTCAGTCCTGCCTCTGCAGGCATCCTCCCTCCTCCCACGATCCCTATCCCACAGTTCACAGTCACATCAGCATTCTGTTATTAAAACTCACAGAGACCCAATTCTTTTGGGAAAAAAAGCCCAAAACAGCAATTAACTGATTGTCCTGCCCCGTCTGATTGCTTTCCCTGTGAGAGTACCAGAAAAGAAAGGTAATTCCAAAAAAAGTTTACCCATGTTAAATGCAAGTCTAATCAGCAATTACCTATATCTGCCATTAGTATGACTTTAACAGTTGATAGGATACCCATAGAGGGATTGTGATTAAAATGATGAGAACAAAAGGTACCCTTTCCTTTAAGTCCTTTATATACTGTATTTCTGGACATTTCTCCTTTGAAAGAAATTGCTGTCCTTCAAGAAGGAATTAAGTAAGCAATAATACCCAACAGGGTGGGCGGTATTGAGCTATACCGGACCACCCAGGGGCGTAATGAGGCCCGACGCCGCAGGCGGAGGGTCTTATAGCCCCTGGAAGGTCCGGTATAGCTCAATACCGCCCACCCTGGAGGGTATTATTGCACTTAGAAAATGGACCACTGTATATGTTTAAAAAAGGAAAAAAATTTGTTTAAATGCTAAAACTCATTTATTTTGTAATAAAGTAGTTCCTCCGCCTGCATTGAGAATGCTCGTTTTTTTTTTTTTTTAACTAGGGAGTGTTGAGGAGTGGGGAGCTGATTGTCATGGTTAACCCCACATACAGACACACAGTGTAGCTGCTTACCTGCATGAGCGGCATAAAATCCATTGAGATTTAAAAATTACAGCCTCCCATGAAGTGCAGACTGCAGTTCTTCGCTGCTGAGCACTGGTGTCTGAGTGAGAGAGAGCAAGAGAGCGAGAGAGAGATAAGGAGGCGAGTGATTTTTCACCTGTTTACCAAAACAGCATGACAGCAGCGTGACAGATACTGAGAAACCCCTCGATTCGTGGAAGTATTTCCTGCACCTCTCCCTCTCAGACAGCAGTATGAAAGAGACAGGGAAACCCCTCGAGTCAGCCTAGCGTTTTCAGCCAGGCAAACGGAAAAGTAGCAGCAGGTAGGCAAACCTAGAAGTAACGGTAGTCGCCATTTGTACACCTCTCCCCTTCTCAGGTGCCTGGTGCCACCTTCTGCCTATCATGACCTGGGCGAGGATGAATAATTTGGGAGAGTTGGGGACAGGATCCATGGTAGTCTGCAGGCTGTGCTTTTCTGTGTCCCCCAGCCCTATAATCTAATTTTTTTTCGCTTAGAGATGGCCGCTGACAGGGTGATCAGGAAATGAAGTAAGTTTCTTTGTCGGGATGAGAGCTCCGAACCGCTTGATTGGGAATGTTAGAAGCGTGTGTGTGCTCAGTCCAAGAGTGTAGGACAAAACTAAACTGAAGCTGTCATTTAAAAAAAAAACAGACATTTGTACTTCTTCCAAAGTGAGCTTAGAGCGGGGCAGGCGCGTTGTGGAGGAAGTGCTTCATAGCAGTTGCGCTGAGCACACGACGACGTGCTAGAGCTCGTATTGTTTCTGAGTGTGTGGCAAAACTCTTGACTGCTTTTTTTTTAATAGTAGCTACGTCTAGTGGAGGGGGGCGTGAGACATGGGTTTGTGTGGGTAGCGATGACACTGGCACTTCAGTGGTGGGCAGGGTTGTACCGTATTTGTGTTGCAGCTGAGTGAGTCGGTGCTTGTCCCACTTACTGAGTGGGGAAAATGGCAGTTACTCTGGCACAGGGATATGGCATGGGGGAAAGAAAAATAAAATGATGTCAGTTGTATGTATGGTACATGGGAAGGAGATGGTTGGAGGATCGCTTTGGGTGTCAGCTCTCGCTAAGCGAGAGAAAAAAAAATGGTGGGTATTTTAAACTGAACATTCCATAGGCACAGTTATACTGGTGGTGATCAGATTGTTTGGGGCTGGTACTTTTAATACCTGGGCTCTGTTGCCTGATAGATGCCCACCTTGCCAGGGCTATCAGCCAATCAGAGCCCGAGATTTTTGAAGCCCATTTTCTAAACTTGGATGCACATTCTCAATCCCACATCCAAGTGCCATGTAACCTTAAATCTGTCAAATTTATTTGATATGATCCTGAACCAGTTTCATTATTTCTGACTGCTAGAAGAAAAGAAGAAGAAGAATCTTGTAAAAGACATGAAGAGGCTGCAAATAAGAATATAGACTCTGACTTAGCAGGTTTACCATTGTAAGACTACAATAACTATAGAGTAACTCTATAGTATATGGGTAGGTCTTATTGTGTATGGAAATCAGTGTCTACTCAAAAGTTGTTCTGTGCATTCTAAAAGTTGATGTGCATGTTCTATCATCTAGTGCACCTGTGTCCCTGCTCGGACTGACTCCCACCTGGCACCTGCTTTCATTTTCACTGAGCACTACATCTGCAGGCCACAGTCTGCCTTCTTGACCACAGGATTTGTGACGGGATTCCTTCAGAATGCAGTAGTGCTTATTAAGCAGAGCCGATCCTCGGCTCACTAACTCTGCCTGTACTGGTGCTCATTCACTCTCTTTGTGCAAGATTTTACTTTTTTATATAATGTAAATTAAAATATGTACTGGAAGCACTAATTCATTAGAGCCACTCCTCAGCTAATGCTCTCTCTCTCTCTCTTTTGATACTAGCACTCAATGCAGCTCAGTAGTTCCTTCAACAGAATCACATACTATAGAAATTAAAAAACGGGTGACAATAAATGCCTAGCCTTGTGTTTCAATCTCAGGTCAAGATAAGAGGATGGACCTCTCAAGCTTTGCTCTCAGGGTTCATGTGCTGTTACCTCAACCACTTTATGGAAACACAGGCTTGTTGTGTATGATCACCCATACATTATTCCCATATGCTGTCTCTACAGCGACAGCTTTACAACAATGTCATCGATGATGACAACATTGACACATCACTGTAAAGTCCACTTGGGACGTGGCACTCTTTCCCAAGGTCGTGCACCCCCTCTCTGAATCAGCACTAACTTGGAGTTGATTATATTAAGTTAGGGGGTGTGGGAGCAAAATACCTTTGGCTTCCATGGCACAGTGCCAACCACAATTGCAGTCGACACAGTGGTGTCGGGGAAACATTGCATCGACATGAAATTGTCAATGTGGCATCATGGATCCCATTATTCCTTATGTTGCAGTAAACAAATTTAGCAACTGCATTACTTGTGTTCTTGTCTTTATTTTTAACACCATACACTATAACAAATAAAGTATGAGTAACCATGCACGACTCTCTTTGTGTTTCCATCTTGTGGTTGAGATAACAATATGGACCTATCGAGCTTCATTTAGAGATCCATACATTGTCATCTCAGCCCCAAAATGGAAACACTGGCAGGCTGTGTTGTGTATGGTCACCCATACATTATTCCTTATATTTCCTTTTTGTTAATGAAGTAGCTGCACCAGACATTCAAATGCCTATTTTCAGGCACAAAGTAAGAGATTACAACAAAGAACATCACAATGTATGAATTAACAACAGTTACATTCTCTAAACATATGCAAAGTGTTCGAACTTACAGTGTACAGGTACAGTACACCAATTGATAGTAGTTAAAGATGGCAAACAATATACTAAAATAACCACAAATGTCAAAAAGTCAAGTGCAAGAAGAGTGGAAAATCTCACAGAACGTAAACATGAGGCCAAAGGCAAACTACAAAGTCTTACAGCTAGGAACCAGCTAAATGCTGAAGCATGCTGATGCTTTGAGCAAGTAATTATGGTAGCCACTTCAAAAAGTCTGAGTTGTCTGGCATTACCAAAGCTTAACTGGAATGGAGTCAGATAATCTAAAGGCAATAATAGCTTGCTTTTCAATTTTACTTGTAATTTTGCTTTGGCTTTGGGTAAAGACAGCAAGCCAAGACTGGAAGATTTTCATGGGTTGGAGCTACTAGAAGGTTAGAGGAGTGAAGCAAGAAATGTGTAAGCTGCTTATTCAGTATGTTGAAGATGACACCACCCAGAGTGAAGTCCCATAGGAATGAGGAGGAGAACTACCCAATTTTGGTATATAATACACTGTGATGAAAACTGGGATTTGATGAAAGGGCAAAGTTGCTAGCTCTCACCAGCCACCACCAAGGACTTTAGAGGGGACAAGGGATCGGCAAGCACCAGAAGCACCCTCCCACAGACTCACACCACCACCCTCCACTACACCAGCAGATCAGGACACCAGTGCTGCATCAGAAACCAAAGAAATGTTGAGACTTATGGCTTGTGAGCTCCTCCAATCAGCTCAAAAGCTGTGCTTCCTGTTCCCATGGCAGCCAATCTGAAGCCACCTCTGCCATTCAACAAGAAATGTGAGCTCCTAAGTGGCTTTAAAATAGCTGCTCCTTGCTGTCCATTCAGCCAACATTCACCAGCTGCCAGCAAGAACTTTAGAGGGGACAAAGGAACTGGCCAGCACCAGAAGCATCCTCCCCCTGCCTCATGCTGCCAATCTCCACTGCTTCAGCAGATCAAGTTTCCCAAGACCCTGTCAGAAGCCTGAGAATGGCTCAGACTTTTTGCTTGTGAGCCACACCAATCAGTTACAAGCCATGCCTCCTGTTTCTGTGGCAGTCAGTCAGATGCCATCTCTGCCATGGAAAAGGAACTATAAGCTCCTAAGGGGCTTTAAAAGAACTGCTCCTTACCACCCACCCAGTCATCTCTCACCAGTCACCTAGGGCTAATAGGAGATGAGCAACTTGCCAGCACTAGAAGCACACTCCCCTTGTCTCACACTAACAATCTCCACTACTCCAGTGGATTGAGACCCCCAGCATTGCATCAGAAGCCTTCAGCTCACAAGCCACATCTCCTGTTTCTGTGGCAACCAGTCAGAAGCTGTCACTGCCATTCAATGAGAACTGAGCTCCTAAGTGGCTTTAAAAGACCTACTCCTTGTAATCTGCTCAGCCAGCTCTCACCAGCTGCCACTGAGGACTTCAGAGTGGACAAGGATCGACCAGCACCAAAAGCACCCTCCCTCTGCTTCATGCCACTGACCTGCACTGCTCCAGTGACTTGAGACCCCCAGTGCTGTATCAGAAGCCTAAGAACTGCTCAGACTTTTGGTTTGTGAGCTAAACCAATCATCTCACAAGCCATGCCTCCTGTTCCCATGGCATCAAGTCACAAACTGCCGCTGCCATTGTACTGCGTCTTGCACTGTTCTGAAAAGTTCTGTTCACTTAAGTGGTCCTCTGCACTGTGGTCTGGAGTTCTAAGGGCTACAGCACAAAGGGCATCAACTAGTGAATTATGCCTGAAGTCAGCAATCAGCTGTCTACATTGCCCTTATGATTTTCCATCCATAATCATATATCTGGATTGCTTCTGCAACCACAAGTCTGTCCTCCTCATCCTGCAAATTGCTATACTGAACTGCTACAGTAATTGTTATACTGAACTTCAGGAGTTCTGTACTTGCTCCTGGACTACAGGACTACTACTTCATTAAGTTTGCTTGCCTCGCTAGTCTACTAGTCGCTTGATAAACTGCCTAATGTTTTGATATCCTAGCTGCACCCAATCTGGGTATACCCTATGTTCAACTTTGCATTACTCAATTTAGTATTATTTAAGCAATAAGGCATGACAGGGTAAGTGTTACTGTGTAATAACGTCACTCCTTGGGTGGGTTGAAGCATGAGGTGAAGTCGAGTGCTTCCACTGCCCAAGGAGTGAAGTTATTACACTATAACACACACCCTGGAGTGCCTTATTGCTATTATACAGTTGCTCATTTTAAAAGAATAATAAAAAGTAAAAAAAAATTATGAAATTTATTTTTGCGTGTGTGTATGACTGTGAGTGTGTGTGTGTGTGTGTGTGTGTGTGTATGTGACTTATATTGGAAGCATGAGAAAAAGTAATCTTCGCGGTGGTGCTGGTGCTTCATGGTCCCCTCTCCCCAGTGTTTTCCTGATTGTTTGTATCTTAGTTTATGTGCGTGCCCCCCCCCCCAAACAGAGAAACAGAGCATTGTTTGTGGCCATATACTTCTACTTGAGTTGGTTTTGCTGCTTACTTTTCTTGTGTTTTTCAATCCCGATGTGTGGGGAATGGGCGACCCCTGAGGAGCGAGCACATGCTCAGAAAGCCAGAAACAGTGATCGGCAGGAGAAACTTGTCTCAGTACTGTGTTTTCCAGGACAGAAAGTTATTTTTATGTTTCATAGTAGTCAGCATTTTGTATTGTGAAGGGGACAACAGGTGGGGGGGTTTAAAGTGACCAGCTTCTGAACCACACAACCGGAAGTTAAATTCTTTGCAGTTCAGTGAAGCCGCTCACTTCGGGGACAGTAAACAAAACAACAGCTAAAAAATAAAAAATAAGGCAATTCTGTGTTTTGTGCGACTTCTTTCAGTTGCCTAGCTAGTTAGTGGAAGTGTGTTTTGGGGTAGTGATGTTCGGGGTGGGCCACGCTGAAGTCCTTTACAGCGGCTGACCAGAGCGGTGGTAACTTGGAGAGAAGAACATAATTTCAGACTTTGTCATGTGGTCATGTGTGTGCCTGGACATCATACAGTGATGTTATCATTGAATAACATCACTGTTCCAGGCACTCACTGACCAATCAAAATTCAGGAATTGTCCTTGCCATTGTATAATTAAAGATATTGTTTTTGTTGTTGTTGTTTTTGCATCTAGCCAGTGTATGCCTGTTAGTTAGTTTGTTCTATTTTAAGGATAAACACTTCTGCTTGTCTGGTGCTCCGAACTTGGGCTTTACCTACTTTTGATATTTGGCTTCACATTCTGTTTTTAGCTAGCTCTAGTCTTGTACATGCTGTTTTACATTCCCTAGTTAGCCTGACTTTTTGCTAACCAATCTTTGCCATTATTACTGTGCTAATTAGGCTTCATTACTAGCTTTGTTGGTAATCTCCTCTTCATAATAACGATGCCTCACTCCCTTCCTCTGCCTTTTTCTTCTCCCTCATGTACCCCATCCCTCTCTCTGCTCCCCACCCCTGTTCCCACTCTTTCCTTTCCACCTCTGCCCATTTGTCACCCTCCTTCCCACTCTCCCACCTTATTCACCTTGGTCTTCTCTCCCCAACCTGAAGTTCCTCCACTGAACCACCCTTTCCCTTCCCCACACCCCTCCCACTGTCTCTCCTACTCATCCTCATAAGTCCCGCTCTATTCTCCTACTCCTTATCCTACTCCTCCTCCTAGCTGGTGATGTTGAAACCAGTATTGGTTCTTCTCTTCCTCCCTCCCTTTCTCTCCTCTACTCCAAAAGGCCTTAGCTTTTTCCACCTTCTATAACATTTGGCGCCTTCTCCCCAAAATTGATCTCCTTAACGTTTGGGGCTCCCAGCACTCTCCTGACCTCCTCTGTATTTCTGAGTTTTGATTGTCTTCAAGGATATCTGACTCTAGCCTGGGTCTCAAAGACTTCTACTGTACCTCTTCTGGCAGGACCAAGGCAAACAAGAAAGCAGTGTTGCCCTCTATGACTGACGGAGCCTCTCCTGCACCATTGCTCTCAGGAAGTCAGTACCCTTGTCCTAGAAGTACCTTCACACTGAGCTCTCCTTTCTCTCCACCTTACCCATCTTTGTTGTGGTTTTCTAAGTCTTCCCTCAGATCTTCTCATCACTGGTAGATTCTCTCTGCCCTTACCTCCCACTCCTTGGCAGGTAAATTCATCCTCCTTGGGAAATTTAATATCAACTGGCTCTCCCAGGGCTCCAAGCCAACCTCCCACAAGACTGGATCTCCTAATCTTACCCAACTTATCACCATCTCATGTGGCTCAATCCTCACTCTCCTTATCACTTTCTCCTGGACTAGGTTCTTTGGTAAACCAGAACAAGGAAGTACAGCACTTTCCAGACACAGGCAAAGTGCAAGTCCAGGGCTATCACCCCAAATGAACTGTATGAAAACCAAAAGGCTTGCACTCCAGATGAAAGGTATGGGTTAGTTGAAAAGCAGAGTCAAGGACAGGTAAATGCTCTGCTCAAAAAATGTTTTTTGTAGCATTCGATCAAGTGTGCTTATTGGCAGGATGGAACAACTCTTGTTGTATAGAATATTTTTTCTAAATTATGTAAATTGTTTATTAATTTGTGGGGTCCCTTAATTGTGATATCACTATATTTTTTTATATAAAAGGTTGTCTCTGAATACAGTTTGCTGCCTCTGATGAAGCTCGAATGGAGCGAAGCCCCAGGGCACCTGGGTCATGGTCTGTGGCAGATCATTTGGTGTGGAGTGTACTTTGCATCTTCTTTGGCATGTCTCATATAAAAAAAAAAAAGTTTGAGCATAAAATTTACCTGTCTTTGCTATTGCTTTTCAACTAATTCATGCCTTTCATTTTCATGTGCAAGCCTCTTGGTTTTCATTGGACTGGGTTCTTTCCTCTCATTCTCACCACATCATTGTAGCAGGTATTCTGCCAAGCACCTTCAGTGACCATTGCATGACCTTCTGAGCCAAGGAAGTCAAGCCTCCCACCAAATATATCTGGTCTACTGTAGATCTCTCCAGTCACTTAACATCAATGCCCTCTTAAATGACTGTGCTGCAACTTACTGGTCCCCAGCCTCTCCTCCCCTGATATTGACATGGCTCTCTCCCTGTTCCATACAAAATTTACATCCATCTGGAAAAAAAACATGCCCCCTCAAAAAACCCAGAGTTAAATCTTCCCACCACTGCTGGATCACACCTGCTCTCATTGATCAATGCAAGTCCCAGAATAATGCACGAATCAGTTTCAAATCATCTCGCTCTGTGCACGATCTTCTTTCCTTCAGGGTGCTAAGAAATTCTTGCATGAAGGCTGTCCACGCTGCCAAATCCCACTACTTTAAAGACAACCTCCTGAATAACTTTAACTTCCCCTCCAGATTCTGGAAGGTAACCCACTCTCTCTTTGAACCCCCCTGCTCAGTCTGGCCCCCAAGTCCTGATGGTTAATGGTTTACCTGTCTGTGACCCTCTTTTTATTGCTGCTTTCTTTAATTTTTCACCACTTATTAACTCCCCTCTTCCGCCTCGCAGCACCTCTCCTCTCCTTCTTCTTCCTTACTCATCTCTACTCCACCCTTCCATGGGGTTTCACTTCACCTCTGTAACTCCTCAGAAACCCTTGCTTGCCCTTTCATTGCTCAAGTTGTCCAAATCTAGTCCTGACGGGCTGGACTCTAAACTTCTCTGTCTTTCTGCTCTTGCCATTGCCTCCCCACTTATCTACCTTCTCAACCTCTCCTTCACCTGCTGCTCTGTTCCTCAGTCATGGATTATTGCCAAAGTTCCCCCCTCTTCCAAATGGGCGCAACCCATCATCCAATGGCAATGTCTGTACTATCTCCCTTCTCTTGCAAAGCTGAAAGAAATATTAATGTATTCTAGGCATGTTAACTTACTCCACTCTTCCAATGTCCTCTCTCCCTACCAGTCTGGCTTCTGGAAGCACCACTCAATTGTCTCCTCCCTGTTATGTGTCACTGACTCCATCTTCACTGGGATGGATCAGGGGTATATCACAGCAGCTATTTTCATTGATCTGGCCACAGTCTTTGACCCACTGGTCCACCCTCTCCTGCTGGACAAACTGAGCTCTGCTAGCCTCTCAGCTTCCACTGTTGGCTAGTTTCATTTATACCTCATGGGCCATCAACAGTCAGTACAGATAGGAGGCACCCTGTCATCCCACTTTCCATCCAGGCTGTGGTCCAACAGGACTCCATCCTAGGTCTCATTCTTTTCTCCATCTTCCTGAATGACTGCCCCTCTGTCTGTGCCAACTCACATATCCATATGTATGCAGATGACACAGTTATCTACACCTCTGGTCCTTCAACACCTCCAGCAAGACTTCCACAACATTCTTCAGTGGTTCCACTCTAACCAACCAAAAAGAGTGTCAATGACCTTCGGCAACAGCCAGAAACAGGCCAGGCTTTCCCCCCTCCCTGTTTTTACTACCCCAGATAGAACCCCTCTTGAAGCAGTTTCTTCTTCTTTCAGATACCTTGGTGTGTGAGACCGGATAGTAGGCTTGACTTCTCCACCTACATTGATGCCATCCACTCCAATCTCTGCCTCAAACTTGGATGCTTGTACTGTAACAAAGAATGCCTGTCTCTCCAGATCTGCTGTGAGCTAGTTACGAAAATAATTCACTGATTTTTTGAATATGTAGATGTGGTGTACAATACTGCCCCTTCCTCATCTCTCTTCAGGCTTGACGCACTCTGTAATGCCTTCTGTCACTTAGCTGCCAACTACCATCCTCATACTCAGTACTGTTCCCTCTACTGCTCCCTATCCATTTTCCCTTTGCCCTCACATTGTCAGACTGTGCCTCTTTCATCTCCAAATTCAGGTTGATTTCCCTTTCTTTGTACCTCTCCTCACTCCTCTCTCCCATTGTCTCTGCCTCTTACCCACTCCTCTCCAGTGACCCTCGTATTGTCCTGCTTCCCCACTCACACTCCTCAGCTGGTCAGTCTGATTTTTCTTATGCCTTCCCTCACTCTGGAACCTGCTCCCCTCCTCTCTTAATCTCTCTCCCCCTCTCCTCTCCATTAAGCACCAACTCAAATCTCTCTCTGCACCTCTTGCTCCTGCCACCCTCTACCTGGTCAACCTCAGTAATAACCCCACTTTCCCTGTGCTTGGCTTCCACCAGGCATCTGACTCTAAATGATTTGTCTACTCACTGCAACTACTGCACTGCTCTGTTTCTACCTGCACTTGCACTTTTTTACACTTCAGTGCTGCTCACTGCACTGCAATTTGGCTCCTTCCATAGTTATTGCTCTGGTATTCATATAAAATCATATACATCTTGTACTTACCTGTACTATTACAGCACTTCTTGCTGGGGCAGAGGTAGCAGTTGAAGTTTGAAAATGTGGTGAGGTTCTGGAAAGCTAACTTTGTCATAAGTTTCTGTAAGTTGTTATTGTTTGTAAGTTGTGTTTTAAAATTGTCCTAACTCCTTAAGAACTTTCTGGAATAGAGGGACACAAATCCTTAAATCTTCCTGTGTTAGCTGGAGATTGTTCTTGTGGGGGAGGGACTTTGGCCAGTAACACAGCCAGCCAATCAAAGTTGTTTGCATTTCAGTTAATCTCTGTTTAAAATTCTCACTGAGGCATTTTAAGTCTTATTGCTGGGGCAGAGGTAGCAGTTGAAGTTTGAAAATGTGGTGAGGTTCTGGAAAGCTAACTTTGTCATATGTTTCTAAAAGTTGTTATTGTTTGTAAGTTGTGTTTTAAAATTGGCCTAACTCCTTAAGGACTTTCTGGAATAGAGGGACACAAATCCTTAAATCTTCCTGTGTTAGCTGGAGATTGTTCTTGTGGGGGAGGGTCTTTGGCCAGTAACACAGCCAGTCAATCAAGGTTGTTTGCATTTCAGTTAATCTCTGTTTAAAATTCCCACTGAAGCATTTTAAGTCTTATTGCTGGGGCAGAGGTAGCAGTTGAAGTTTGAAAATGTGGTGCGGTTCTACAAAGCTAACTTTGTCATAAGTTTCTGTAAGCTGTTATTGTTTGTAAGTTGTGTTTTAAAATTGGCCTAACTCCTCAAGAACTTTCTGGAAAGCCCTCCCACCAACCCTTGCATTAGCCTTTCTTAAATACAGAAGAGACACTGGGGGTTGAGCTTAAAGGCTGGGGGGAAGGAGTTTAGGGAGTTGCAAACTTCCCCTGTGAGCAAACTCTTATGGCTAATAGTCAGGTGGGGAAAAGTTCAGCCACTCAAGTGTTGCAAGTTTAAAAGTCTTGCAGTAGTGGGGAACCTGGTGGCTCACCCAAGGAAACCTACTTGGAGGGTGATGGGACCTCATGTCATTAGGGCTGGCATCTTTGGGAGGGTGGTGGGGTGCACAGGGTGTGGGGCAGCCATGATACTGGACTGGGCTTGGAAAATCGGTGGTTGCCCATTGTGCTACCAGCCTGCACTGCTTAGGGAGGAGGTTGAGAAGATTAGGAGACAGCTGGGGGAAGGGGGGAGGTAAGGTTGTGGAATAGGGCAGGGGCTCTCCCACGGGGTTGCACCAAGCACTAGGGGTGGGGTCATAGGGAAAGGAGTGCAGGAGAGTACTCTGGGGTCACATAGGGACCCTGGCAGATGGGGCCCAAAAGGAGGATACTACAAAGGAAGCAGGAAGGTAACTGGGGACCCTCACAGACTGGGGCTGAAGGGAGGACATTCTCAGGGAAGTAGGCAGATGGCTGGGGCTGGACAGAAGAAAGTAATGGGGGAGGTGGATCTGACCTTAAACTCAGTAACTCTTTCAATTCTTTTCTTCTGCTTGTGGATTGGGGGGGTGATGTAGCCATGACAGGGGCAGTTAGAGATGGAAAGGGAGAAGGGGGCAGGAGGTGGAGGCTGGATAGCAGGAGGAACAGGGGGAACTTGGAATGCAGGAAAATGGGGAGCAGGGGATCAGAGCAGGAGGATAAGGGGGTAGAGGGAGGAAAGTGCAAGGAAAAGAACCAGTTGCGAGGAAAGGGCAAGGAGAAGGACCAGAAGTACAAGGAGGATACTGTAAAGGGAGCTGAGGGTTTAGGCCAGGTGAGCACGACAAGCAAGGAGGGGCTCAACAGAGATGGGAAGGAAGGGAGGACAAGCCAGGCTAGTTTAGCAGAGGGGAGGAAGGACCCATCGTGAGCAGTAATGGTGGGTGTAGCGAGGTACAGAAGGATACTCAGGAGGATGAGAGGCATAGGATCGGAGGGGAGGGGGTGGCCAGGGTAAATAATGAGGGGATGGCAGGTGACACCCAGATAGGGGGAGGAGCAAGGAGCAGACTGGGAGGAGGGGCTAATAGAAAGGATGAGGGACATGGAAGGGGGGGAAATGGAGGAAAAGGGGTGGCCAGAGTGCTCCTGTTGGGTGATTCCATGATCAGGAGGATCAAATGGGATAGGGAGGGAGAAGCCTATCTGGTTAGAACAAAATGCTTCCCTGGACTAATGGTGCACAGGGCCAAGCATGAGGTATATCAGCTGGCAAAGGATTGTGGAGGTTCCCCGGACATACTGGTCCACCTGGGTACCAATGCCATTGAGGAAAATAGTGAGCTAGAGATACAGGCAAGGTTCAGGGAGCTTGCCAGGGTCTGTCATGATACAGGATGCACAATTTCCTTCTCAGAAAGCCTGCTGGTGCCAAGGGCTAGTGGGGAACACAAGAGGAAGATTAGGATGATAAACCAGTGGCTCAGAGAGTGGTGTGAGGCCAGAGGGTATGGGTTGATGGGGGATTGGGGGGAGACCTGGGAGGATAAGGGGCTGTATGCTAGAGATAGGCTCCATCTCAATTCAGAGTGGAAGAAAATCCTTAAGTTGATGTTTACTTTGGTGAAAAGTGGGGTTTAAACTTGTGAAGAGGGGAAGGATGGGAGAAAAGGCTGTCGAGGGGGGTCCGATAAAGGAGGGACTCTGTCTCCAACCTCCCAGGGGAGCTGGAGGAATGCAGGAAAAGGCTGACTGGTAAGGTGGGGACAAGGGGAAGACAGAATCCCCATGGGAACATGAGCAGGGGAAATGGAAGTATAGGGAAAGGGTGGAAGGCAGTCCTGCTAAATGCCAGGAGCTTGGGCAATAAAATGCCTGAGCTCCAGTGATGCTAACTGAGGAGAGGTGGATGTGCAGCGATCACTGAGACCTGGGCCACCGCAAGGCACAACTGGGACCTGAACCTGGAGGGTTACACCATGTTCAGGAAGTACAGGGGGAGGGAAGGGGAGGAGAGGTAGCAATAATAGTCAAAAACTGCATTGCCATAGAAGGAGTGGAGGAGGTGGAGGAAACTGTGGAGGCACTTTGGGTCACCTTGATAACAAGGGGTGGCAAGAGAGTAAATAGGAGTGGTGCATAGACCCCCTGTGCTGGCGGAGGAGCTGGAGGAGAGTCTGGTGGCAGATGTTGGGAGACACTGCAGATTGGAAAGGGGAGGGGTGGTGGTGTTGGGGGACCTAAACATGCCAGGAACAGACTGGGAGACTATGACATCCTCGGTGGCCAGGGAACAGAGGTTGTTGGATATCTTTCAGGATGCGTTCCTAACTCAGCAGGTGGGGGAACCGACCAGGGAGGACCAGATACTGGATGTGGTCCTGGCAGATAGTGACCAGATTTGGGGCCTGGAGGTAAGGAACCCGTTGGCTGGGAGCAACCATGCCATGGTCTGGTGCTGCCTGAACCTAGGAGGGATAGAAGGCTGCATAAAGATGGAGTTAACTGACTTCGGGGGAGTGGATTTCAAGGAAATGGGAAGGATCCTTAAGGAGCACTTGGATGGGATTGGGCCAGACATGGATGCTGACAGTAGGTGGGAAATCATCAGGAGGGGGGTGCAGGATGCTAACAGCACCTGCACAAGAGTAAAAAGGAAATGCGGTAGGGCCCGAAAACCCTGCTGGTGGACCAGGGAGGCTCAGGAGGTGGTGAGGGGAAAGAGGGCAGCCTAAAGGCAATTCAAGTGCTCAAGGAGTAAAGGAACCAAGGGGGTATGAGCTGATGGGCTGAAGGGCCACTAGGTGTTGAGGGTGGCTAAGGCAAGAAGGATAGAACCCAGCCAAGGAAATTAGAGAGGGAACAAGGGTCTTTAGATACATTCAGGAAAAATGAAGGGTGAAGGGGCAGATTAGCAGGATTAAAACAGGGGAGGGATGGGCACAAGACCCGGGGGAGCAGGCTGAGGTACTAAATGAGTACTTTGCCTCAGTTTTCACCAAGTAAAATGGGGGGAGCTGCATCATACATGGGAGGAGACAGTGAAACTGAGGAGGGGGGACCCTTACCGATTGGCGGGTCTGGGAAGGGAGGGGGCATCACTGGCAGATGGGGAAAGGTAAAGCAGGGGGACGAGGTAGCAGAGGTGGAAATCATGGCAGAGAGAATGAGGGAAGCCCTCAGGTCCCTTAAGACAGAGAAAGCACCAGGGACGGACAAATTACATCCCAGAGTGTTGAAGGAACTGGCGGATGTCCTGGCGAAACCCCTGGTAGAGCTCTTCAGCATCTCTTTGAGGACAGGGTGGGTGCCCCAGGACGGTGGTGCATATAATGCCTATCCACAAGGGGGATCAAGGGAGGTAGCAAGGAACTACAGGCCTGTCAGTCTGACATCGGTGGTGGGCAAGGTGATGAAGGGCATTGTCAAGGAGAGACTAGGGGGAACCTGGAAAAGTTGAGGTGCCTGGACGACAGACAGCATGGATTAGTCCCAGGGAAATTATGTCAGACAAACCTGGTGGAGTTCTATGACTGGGTGACGAGTGCCTTGGACCTGGGTTGACCAGTGGATGTCCTCTTTCTTGACTTCAGCAAGGCATTTGACTCTGTTTCTTATGGGGGCCTGTTGGATAATCTGGTAGAAATGGGGGGTGGGGAACCAGATGATCAGATGGATAGGCAATTGGCTCCAGAACTGGACCCAGAGGGTCATGGTTGGCAGGATAGTCTCATCCCCAAGGAGGGTCATTAGTGGAGTTCCTCAGGGATCAGTCCTTGGGTCCCTCCTGTTCAATCCATACATCTCTGACATAAGGAAGAGTATCAGGAGTGAGATGAGTCTCTTTACGGGATGACTCAAAACTGGGGGCGGTGGTGGATGGGGAGGAGGGAAGGGTGGCCCTACAGGGGGAACTGAAGGCTCTGGAAAGGTGGTCTAGAAAGCGGAAGCTGTGGTTCAATGCAGGGAAATGCAATGTACTGCACCTGGGAGCCAGAAATACGGGCCAAGTGTACACCCTGGGGCGGGAAATGCTACAAGTCTTGATGGTAGAGAGAGACCTGGGGGTGGTGGTGGATGTCAAGAAAACAACTTGAGACTTGTAGGAGGGAGCAGCAAGGCCAACAGGATGCTTGGATGCATTGTTAGGGGGCTCACCTCCAGAAGGAGGGAAGTGATACTCCGACTGCATAACTGTTTGGTGAGGCTTACTCAAGTACTGCATGCAGTTTAGAGGCCACATTTAAAGAGGGACATTGAACTCCTGGAAAGGGTCCAGAGGAGGGCAACCAAAATGATTTGGGGATTGATGGATAGGACCTATGGGGAGAGGCTCGAAGAGCTAAATATGTACACATTGGAAGAGAGAAGGGACCAGGGGACATGATAGAGGTCTTCAGGTACATGAAGGGGATAAATAGGGGAGGAGCAGTAAGAGTGCTCCGAAGGAAGGGGGGCAACTAGAGGCATGGGTGGAAGCTGGAAGGGGGGAGATTCAGGGGAGAAAGGAGGAGGTGCTACTTCACTGAGAGGGTGGTGGAGCCATGGAATGTGCTACCCAGGGGGCTGGTGGAGGCAGAAACAGTGGAGGGGTTCAAGAGGGGGTGAGACAGGTACAGGGGAAGGGTTCTGGAAGCAAAAACCAGTGCAGTGAGAATATCTGGGACTGGGAAGGGAGAAGCCAGAGAAGGAGAGGGGGACAGCAAAGTCAGCTCCCAGGGTGGGGGCTGACCAAACGAGCAGACACGAGAGACAGTTAGGCCTATTCTGCTGGCATTTCAGTATGTTAGTATTACATTGATGCTGTGTATGCTGCATTATTGTACTACTCTTCCCCTTCCCCCCAGGTCACACCTGGAAATGAGCCTTGGCTCAGTGTGCATCTCTTGCTTACCAATTTTAAAATAAATAAATGCATTGTTATAAGCCACATCCAATTTCTGTAGGACAGATTTAACAGAGGCTAAGAAGACTGGTATCACATACAGAAGCTTAGGCACTAAGATACCACAGGCAGTGGCTGTACGTGCTTTTGGTGTAAGGTTTAGGCTGACTTTGTACAAGTTCACTAGCCTAGAGTTTTCAGCTTTACATATGCC
Source organism: Neoceratodus forsteri (assembly GCA_016271365.2). Taxonomy (NCBI): domain Eukaryota; kingdom Metazoa; phylum Chordata; order Ceratodontiformes; family Ceratodontidae; genus Neoceratodus; species Neoceratodus forsteri. The sequence goes on along the minus strand of CM057454.1, from coordinate 689,879,291 downwards.
CACAACAGGCAGTGATATGTCCGGGGAGGGATATAACATAATGACTAAGTAACAAAAAGATGACAATTGGGGGGGGGGGGGACATGGCTTGGACCCAGAGAAAATGGCAGCATCATCTTTACTCTCTGCCCCAGCCTGATGTTCAATCAAATAGAATCCGCCAATATGATGGACTGAAACACTGATCCCTGTTATGGGCAAACTCCTTTTACCTCTGTCGCCACTGTAGATCTGCTTTCTCCTGGGGAAACCATGTTCGCACCTTCATATCAGCACTGCATAACCACCGGAGCTGCTACTATTACTAGGCCACAAAAGGACTGAGCGAGGACTATGGGGGAACCACATCTCTGCAATAGGAGCCATGGGGGTCATCTCTACTCCCATATTCCCGCAATAACCAAAGAAGAGCAATCGATCACACCTATGGATACAGAGGCACCTGCATTGCTTTGGGGGACCCTGGTGTTCACAACATCTGCTGATCATTCACGGGTTAGAGCAGTTTATCCCTCGAAAACTACTGTGGCAAGATGGAACCACCAACAAACTGTCAAGTGGAACTTCCCAGCCAGGCCAACCCACTGACTGAAAACCAGACCCAGGTAGGAGAAGCCTTGGTGAATATCACAAAAAATGCTAGAAGCATTGCTGGCCAGAGTAGACACCATTGGCACTTCGTTAGCGGGGAACGTAGCCGCCGTCTGCCATTTGGAGGACCAGTACAATGTCCTCGAGCAGTGGACAGAGGAATTAGAACAGCAACACACATATATTTTACAGAAGCTGTAGGACCATGAAAAGAAGTTGGACAGTTTATGGCTAGGAGCAGAGGATCAAGAAAATTGCAGCAGAAGAAATAATATATGGATCCTGGGGGTATCAGAGGGGGCAGAATGCCTGAACATGGAGAGGATTTTAAACGAGTGGATTCCGCAGTTACTGAGTGAGTGCTGGAAAGAACCAGTGGGGATAGAAAGGGCACATTGGGTTCCTGGTAACCCAAACAACTCTGTCAAGGAACGCCTGCTCCTGGCCGTAAGAGACCTTGGAGACCTAGTTTGAAGGGGCAGCACTATCTTATTCTACAGAGATTTTTTTACTCAAGAAGTGGCAGGCAAACGCCGGGCATATAACCCTCTGAAAAAGATACTGAATGCAAATTCGATACAATACCGATTCAAGGGTCTCACTGCACTACACTTCTCCAAAAATGGGCAATTCTTTACTGCAAAGTCACCCGAGGATGCTGAGGCCTGGATCTGAAACTACTGGCCGGGTATACTGCCAAAAACTACCTCTCCCAGACGCCTCTGGAAACCAAGGAACCACAAGGCACAGGGAACAAGTAGGACAGGAGTCAGCTCCCCAGAGGACAATAACTGTAGCCAGACCAGCCTGCCCAATAAGGGCTCCCCCACTCGCAGACATGCAGAACCTACTCGAGAAATGGAGAAACAGCAATGTTTAGCTACTCTTGCAATGTCCTCAGCTGCTGAGGTGCCCAGAACTGATCTGCCCTCCAAGCACCAGAATTCTACTCAACCCTCCTTGCCAGCTAAGCAAAGGCAGTGAGCCAGAAGTCCACGATCATTGACCTAGGGCACCACTAAAGTATCCCTTCCTGCTCAACCTCTGAGAGCTGACATGCTCACTATGAACACTGAGAAACATTTGGACCAACTAGAAGAGGATGAGGCTAACATGCTGACTGATCCGATTCCTTTAGACTGGGCATTAACGGTGGAACAAAGTGAAGACCTGGAGGCTGCAACTAACGGTTTACTTAAGCCGGGACTTAAGACTTTTGCGGAGGCTCTTGCCTCATGAACTGAGCCTGGTGGAACGATATTAAATTGTTGAATCAGGGTTGCCGTGACTCCACATAACAGCTATTTATATAGCTGTCTCTGAGCCATCCTATGCCCTTAACAAATCTGTATGATTTTTCAGGAACTAGTGCCCTGACCTTGCATTATCGTAGGCAGAGCCCCGACCTGAGTCACTCTCTTCTTTCTCCACTGATCAGAGGCCGCTGGGCAGGTACCCTTATTGGGCACTCCCCACCCCTGTGCTGATCAATAGAGCATGTCTCCCCTATGCCCCTTGTGTCTTTGCTAGCAGATTTTAAGGCTGTTAACCTCTTTCCCTTAGCAATGATATATACTCCAGAGAAGAATTAGTAGCCCCCTTTGGGCATTCTAGATTTCTGCCTAACAGCATTCAGCATGCACTTAGGAAGAATGACATGCCATTCAATAGGCAGTTGCTGTGGGGGAAACAGCACTTAACTTAAAATCCTGTAATTATATTCAGTGACATGGATAGCTGACAGAGGTTCCCTTCCCCTTTTTCCCCTCTCCCTCACTCCCTCCCTCCCTTCCTCCCCCCCCCCATATGGGTGGTTCCCGCTGTCACGCCTTAAGAAGGACTATGATAGAGAGGGATGCAAATGGTCTGGCATGCCTAGAATCTTCAGATCTGGCTGGGTGACTAGATACATAGAGTCAGGCTGGGACACAGCACCCATGGCTGGTACATCATCCCTTGCGCATCTACTTTGGTGGCTTAAGCAGTGTGGCTCAAAGGGCATATTTGCCTCTTTACACACGTACACCTCAGCACCTATACCTAAGCTCTTTTTTGTTTGTTTGTTTTCTGGTTAACATGTTCATATAATTGTTGTTATAGAGTGTTACTTAACTGGATAGACACTGTTGGATATATCCTAAATTTAGCTACATTTCTCCTCTTTTTTGTTTACTCTGAATAGATACTTCTAAGAAAACATGGAGTACTAGTAAGGCACGCACATTATTTATCTTTAGTTCTTCCTAAATATATTTCACCTGTGGTTAACAGACATGCTTGACCTACTTTGAGGCAGTGACAGACTACTTCTTCTTTTCTCTGCTGACTTTCTGTACTGCTGTCTATAGGGTGAGTACCTTTTTCTCTTCTCTAACTGCTTGGTGGTGAACAGCGATGGCAACGCTGCCTATGGTGCGGGGGGAGGGGTTGGAGGTGCAACTCCTGGAATGTCAAGGGGCTAAATCATCCTGCTAAGCATACTAAGGTCTTGCAGGACTTAAAATCACTGGGGGGAGATATAGCCCTGCTCCAAGAGATGCATCTCACGAGCCGCACAGTGCAATGGTTAAAGAAGCTCTGGGTGGTGACCGTATTGGCCAGTTGTGCTACCACTAAGTCCAAGGGTGTCATTATCCTTCTTCGGAAAATGGGACCTTGGAAGGTTGAAGCTCAATGACTAGACTCCCAGGGGAGATGGATAGCAGTTAAACTCTCATACCCGGGCGGCAAAGCCATAGTGACCAATGTATACGGGTATAATACTGATGCAGGTGAAGTCTATACTAAACTTAATCAAGCCTTTACGGAAGTGGCAGAGGGGGAGGTAGACCTCCTAATTCTCTTAGGCGAGGACCATAACTTAGTTTTAGATATATTCCTAGATAAATCCCGCCCCACGCCACAATCCGACCCCAAAGTGCTCGCAACCCTAAACACCCTGATGTCAGAGTGGGCCTTAGGGAATCCCTGGAGGATGAGTCACCCAAAGGGTAGGGACTATACCTTCTACTCCGGTGTTCATGGCACCCACAGCTGCCTAGATTATTGGCTCACTAACAGTACAGCTATGCCGGGAGTGGGAAGCGCTACAATTGGTAATATAGTTATCTCAGACCATGCCCCAGTAATGATCACTTTCTCCCCAAGGGGCCAAACTCCCCCCTCCACAAGATGGAGATGCAACCCCCTATTACTGCAGGATGCAACATTTTGGGATTACATTAAAAGAGAAGCACAGCTATACTTTTCTATTAATACTCTAGGAGAGACCCGCCCATCCACCATATGGGAAGCCTTCAAGGTTGTTCTACAAGGGAGAATTATTTCTTATTCGTCAGCCAAAAATAGGGAGAGAGGGAAACAAATACAAGAGATGCAGGATGAGCTTACTAACCTGGAGCACCAGTTCAAAGTTTCTCCCAAGACTCCTCTTAACTCCTGGCTCAGATTACAGGCTTAAAATATAAGATAAACGAATTATTGAATAGAAAGGCAGAGTGGAAATTGCTCCAAGCCAAACATAGATCATGGAAGTGAGGTGACAAAGGAGGGAAGCTGCTAGTTTACTGGCTACAGAAGCAGCAGGCCTCCCCCAGGATTCTGACCCTCAAGAACAGGCAAGGAAAGCTAGTAGTCACACCTATGGCTATTAATAAGAAGATGTATAATTTCTATCAAGAACTCTATCAGTCCCAGAACATGACTCCAGATGATGTGCTATCCCAACGACTGCAAGCTTTATGCCAGGGCACATCACTACCCCAGCTCTCGGTGGACCATCGTAGGGTTCTGGATGCCCCTATCACATCTGGGGAGCTGTGCACTGCTATATCCCAGATGGCTAAAGGGAAAGCCCCTGGGCCAGATGGCATGTCGGTAGAACTCTATCAGATCCTTCAAGATGAAATGACCACCCCTTTGCTACAAACACTTCAAGAAGCCCAAAAAGATTGTATGCCTCCCCTACCATGCGTGAAGCCCTCATTACTTTGATCCCCCAAAAAGCATCAGATGTTCTACTCTGTGAAAATTTTCGGCCCATCTCACTGATGTCAGTTGACACTAAGATAGCTGCAAAAGTTCTGGCAAACAGGTTATCCTTAATCCTGCCTCAGGGCCAGATCAAGCCGTAGGGGGGCCTGGGACACTCACAACTTGGGTGGCCAGGTAAAAACGCCCAATTTTTCATACCTATTTTTTTGCGCAACATTTTCCGAGCATATTGTTCATTACAGTTTTAGTTCATTACCCTTAACAACCACCATATGGGGAGACAAGCCCATTATTCACAGGTACAGCACTCACAGTGTCATGTGACATATGACAGCTGGGGTCTGGTCTGGGGGCCACCAGGCCCCAGAAGCTCTGCGGGTCTATATGTTCTGTGGTGAGTTTGGGGGCTTTTAGTGGTGATAAAATGCTTGTTAGATCTTCCAAACAATTGCCCCACCAGCTGCTTAAAGGGACACCAAAACCCCTTAGGCCTCCATGTGTTAAAAAAAATAATAATAATAATTGCTAACATTCTATAGGGACTGTTGATGCAGCTGGTAGTTTTATTCACATCCTGTTTTTGTTTTTAAAGAGTGAGAACTTGACTGCCACCATACTGGTGTTAGAACAGCAAAACATGTTTGTTCACATTTCCTGCAGTTAACAACAGAATACCAGTGCACAACCCCACTCCCCAAACATGGTACATTTTAATATTTAAACAATTACATGGCCACTGGCTCTACTTACTTTAAACTTCATGTAAAAAAAGGGGGTCCTCTTAGTCTTCAGATTGGAATTCCAAAGTGAGCAAGCTATACCACCACTCCACGGTGGGACCCTTTCGGTATAGTCCCTACACTAGCTTAATAGCTCTGAAAGGGCCGCAGTGGCTACTCACAAATATAGACTGCTGCCTGAATTGGCCTACACACACATGGCCTAATTGGCTCTTAAATAAGGTACTTCCACCCAGGAACATTTACAGGTGGTGGAAGGAGCTGTTGTAAGGGGCCACACCTTCCCAAATTACATTTCCTGACCTGCTTACCCTGCATTATAACCTTAAAAGGTGGACTGGAAAATAAAGACAGCTGTGTCTTTCAATCTGATAACTTCACTTGTGTTGGTTCCTCCTCTACTGATTAGGCAGACTACAATTATCTTTCCCAAGAAAAATTACCTAACAGACCAGTTGCAAAAGTTAGGCAGAAAATTGGTTCCCTGGAGTCAGAGGGGTGTGGGAAACCATTTGGTTTTAAGTCTACAGCTGCAGCTGGTTTGAACATTACCACTAGTCACCACATGAGCATCACTGTACTGCGAAGCTCTGGTGGTTGGGATGTTCTGGGCAAGTTCTGGGACTCCTAGAGAGAGAGTTAGGCACTGCACCATCCATGTCAAAGGTGTGGGGTGCATGCATCCAAGGGACATGAAGCAGGAGGTCTCACAGGCAGATAAACAAAACAAAAAAAGAAAGGCACCACACATCCCAGATACAGGGCATTACCTTCCAGAGGCCACAATCCCTGGGGATGTTTACCCAGCTGTAGACTTAGGCCAGATGCTTTCCCACACCCCGACTCCAGGGGAAACAGTTTCTGCCAGAAGTGGTCCAGTGTACAGGCTTGTGAGTCAATTTAAAAGAAGACCCTTAACTGGTTCAGTACTGAGAGAGAATCCATAGATCAGGATATATCTTGCTAAGTACATCCATAGACACTCTGAACCCTTGGCCTTTTCCCATTTTACAGAGTACTCTTTCTGTAGAGAACTACAGCCCAAAGAAAAGGAACAGCACAATTTATGCAAGGTTCACTTGACATTTCCTTCCGTGACTTAGCAGTAGCAAACTTATCAATTAGCTCATTAAAGTCAATTTGTCGCAGTAGATCACTTTCGATATTTAAGAGTGTGAGTGCACTCAAACGATCATCCTCGCATTGTAGATCTAAGTTTGTTTTTGATGAGTGCCATCTTGCTGAAGGAGCGTTCACCTGAACAGTTAGTCACCATCAGCGACAGGTAGACTGAAGAGCTACATAAACATTTGGAAAGGTCTCCTGCAGTTCTTCATTATGTAGTAGTGCTGCCTGAGACAGTGGCAGATCACAGCCTCTGTTTTGCAAAGCTGATGAATTGTGCCATTTCACCAGGGAAGACCTCTGCAGACAGTCTGATGGGTATGCTTGAGCTAGTTTCTGAGCCCTCAGCATTAATTTCTTCATCTGTTAGTGTTTTGAAGTTCACTATGACTTTAAAGTGGTCATAGACAGTTTGGTAGGCTGAAATCCTTTGTTTAAGGCCATGATGAGGCAATCAATTATAATCAAATAAGTCTCAGTCCTGAATTTTTTCTCTGCCAGTTAAAACAACTCCCTCAGACTGCGTCATCGTGAGTGTTTCTCTTTCTCTTCCTCGAGTGATCACTTCTGGAGTGTAAAGTGCCAGATAACTCTTGCGCTCGTGTTTCAAATGTATCAAACGATCACGTAATGCATTCAAAGTTTCCCAGAGAGTGTCAGTAGTTTGATCTGCTACTTTCAAATCAATTTTGTACTCTGCAAAGATTTGCTTGTTGCATGAAATCTTGCAAGAATTCTATTCCACAGGTCACAGAGAAATGCAGGTTCCAGTAGCTCCATATTGTGGGACAAGCAATCTGCCTCAGATCTCGTAGTGCCATTCTGCTGTTGGTCATCAGACATTTCTCCAGGGCAGCTTTGATGTCTGTGTAGCCTTCAAAGAGTGCCTTCGTAGCATCAGCACCTGCAGACCACCGTGGTGTCAGACAGTGACTTCACTGTCAGTCCTCCACCTTCTCTTTAAGTGTTTTATAAAAACTGACCAGCGGTGAGTAGATGCAGAGAAGAATGTGTACAGTTTCTGGAGAAAGCCAAGAAGCTGACTGCCTCAACGCAGCAATCTACAGCATTGGAACCAACTAGGTTAAGAGAATGTGCAGGCGCAAGGCACAAATAAGGCAAGAGGGTTCACCGTTTTAAGGCGCTTGCATACCAAGTACCGCCAGCCATGTTATTTGCATTGTCATAAGACTGGCCACGGCAATCCATAAAATCAATTGATTCAGCTTGCAAGTACTGTAGCAGAGTATGTGCAAGTTCTTCAGCCATATGACTGCCGATTTGCAGGAAAATCAAGAACCGCTCAATTGGTATGCCATTTAGCACATACCGGCAATCAAGTCAGCTGGTCAACGTGGGTCAAATCTGGTGTTGAGTCAACAGATACTGAAAAGTACTTGATTGTTGCAATTTCTTCACAATTGTGCCTCGGATGTTCTTTGCCATGATTTGCACAAATTCTTCAAAATAGTGGAAGACAAATTAAGCTGGCTTTCCCGACCAGCGTTACCAAATTTCTCTATATATGTGTGGCCAGAAGGGGTCAAACCGTTCATTAATTCCATGCAGCCGAGGAAGTTGCCATTATGTTTGAGCCAATTATTCATCATCTCCTCGGAGGGCCAGTCCTCTCTCCGCCAACAGTGTCACAACAGCAACCACCGATGTAGTACATCACGCCAGTATTTCTTCCTCTCCTGATACTGCTTCTCCAAGTTGTAGTCCACACGCAGTATTCTTTTGACGGCCATGCATCTTCAAAATGCATTCTCAGTGCTGCACTTTCTCATGGGATGCGGATTCTCCATCTGCCTTTTTCCAGTCACTTAAACCTCAACTTAGAAACTGGTCCTTTCGACTCGCCATCAGTGTGCAGAAGAAACAATAGATGGACCCCTTAAAGGACTATACAGCAACCATTTCAAGATGTATCTCACCATTTGGCCACCGGGCATAGAACATGTGATTTTTAGGAACCGGAAATGCCCTTTGGTTGGCTCTGGTAGGGTTGTAGTACTCTTTGACTTTAAATAACTGTCAGAGTCGCACTTATTCTGGCAAGTGTCTGGTCCTCTCAACCCAGAAATTTACAGTAGTGGAACTTACTGGGAACCACTCAAAGGATCTGTCAAGTGACATGCAGGATCACTTCTTGACTGAGTTGAGTTGCTGGTAGACTCTGGAGACAAAGACAATGCATCACCAGTTTCATCTGTAGAAGCAGCAGTCTCAACCATAGTACCTTGACCAACCTTTTCAATATCGGATCTGGTGTCAGGGCACTCATGTGATGTTTCAGAGTTGCAGCCATGTGCACTTGTCAGGAGAGAAACAGATGAGGTGACAGATGGCGCAGACGAGTTGCTCACAAAAAATTGGTTGAGTCTCGGAGTCTTTGCGAGGATGGCATCCAGTTTTTCTTGCTTTTCCTTTGCAGCATGGCATTTCTGAGCACCTGAATGTAAAATGGTTCGTGGCATTTTCCAGAATGTTCACTCCCTGTGTTTCAGACCTGGGGAAACAAATGAGAGATTGGATTTTATGACTAGCACAGGCATTAGTCCATGTAGGATGGCATTGGCTCCCACCATTTCTGTGATTTTAGTGGCACTTCTCTGCCATTACACCAACAATTAGACTTCCATCAGCAACCATTGATAACACAGCTGTGCACACAAGGCAGTCACTATGCAAGAACCGTTGGAGCATGGACTCAATGTCTGCTGGCAAACATCTCGCTCTGCAGAAGAGTTGAGAGGAAGATACTAGCGCCCTGGAGTCTACAGTATTTCAGGCAAGGCGCAAGCAGTGCATCAGTCCAGAGTCATGTGCTTTTTCAGACAGAGCGAGTTTGTAATCCGGCTCACGGAAGACTTTACTCCCATGCTTAGCTTACCAACCTCTGTGGCACAGTTCTTGAAGGCAGCATCCTGTATGCTACACAGCAGCTTGAAGCTTCCCAAGAGACCGAGACAGAGAGAACACGACATGAACAGAGAAAACCCACTGCGGGGAGAGACACACCAAGAGCAAGACACAGCAGTGTATCCCTGGCCCCTCCCATCCTCTACTCATTATCTCCAATAACTCTATATGACATCCAAACTATCCATTGTTAACCTGACACAAAATGGCCACCCAGGTGGTTACGATTACCTTTTTTTTTTATTTTATATTTACATCTATCTAGTGAGCAGTGGGACTTAATGCCATAGTTTGAAAAAGCAGAGTAAAGCCACTTAACATGTCACAGTAATAACGGACACTGGAAATATTCTGAAGACTGTGTGTGTGTGTGTGTGTCCTGAAGACTATGCTATTTATTACACACTGTTTGTAGCACTCGTCTAATAAATACCTAAGGAGAAGGGTCTGCTTGTCACTTAGAGAATTGATACTATAACACTCCATCTTAAGATGCCTGTATTGTAATCAAATTTGGAGTTATTATTTTGGGTAATGTTTTGTTACTATTATCTAGAATTATGGAAACAACTCTTTCATGGTTTTTCATTTTACTTGCAGGACAGAAGATTACACCAGAGCAGAGTACCGGATCTGTCACACTTGAACATGGAAATATTTAATTGCAATAAATATGTATGCCAAGATAATACACTGTTGGATTCATAATTTGTAATGTTATATTTATTGTATTGTGTTTTTTAAAGATATATGAATGTAATATGATTATGATGACAACTAACCTCAATAAAGTGAATTGACATTTTACCTTGCCTGCTTATTAGGGAAGAGTGACAGAATAAATATTTAAGAAGCAGAATGACATAAAAGAAGAGCAATAGCAATGCTGGTTTCTGGAATGAGGAATAGTTATAATTTTTTAGTAAGTAAATTATATACTACGCACCCATCATTATCATCTGCTCAATCCATCTCCGGGCCACATACTACGCACCTATCATTACCATCTGCCCAATCCATCTCCGGGCCACATACTATGCACCTATCATTATCATCTGCCCAATCCATCTGTGGGACTTTGAAACATTTAAGGCTTTTAGGACAAAAGTAATAATTATAGGATACCCTTTGTACACAAATTCTACACTTCCATGATTACCACCTAAAATCTAGATTACATCTTAAAATAGTTTAAACTAAATAAAACCATTACAACTATCAAAGTCGTAGCACTGTGTCTTCTACCACAAGTTCTGAGGTCACTCTCCCCTGCTGTGAGATGGATCAGTAGTCCAAGGACTGGGAGCCCCAGGTAAACATGACCTCTGGCTGCGCAGTGACAGCACTCCATGCATTGCATCTCCATTCCTAAGCCAAGGCTGGCATTCCACTCCTCCACCACTGCTTGCCTGCTGCCGCCAGTGACAGCCTCCTGGAGAACCCCATGAAATGGGTGTTGTACCTTACAGAGCGGATGACCATCGTGCAGAACTAGTAAAGCCTAATACAGAGCCAGAGGCAATGAATCGATGAGTTAGACCGCAGGCTAGAGGACTTGCACAAGGAGAGCCAGAGCCTGAGGGAGCCCTGCTTTTCTACCCAGCTCCAGCAACAGCAGTATCCCCTCCTGCAGCATGTATCAGCTGCAGCGCCAGCAGCCTCCATGCATCAGACAGATGGATCCACCAGACAGCAGCAGTAATAAGATGTCCTGTGGAGGGGGTACTCACAGGGTGGGACAAAAATCAGTTTGTGAGCAGGTGGTCAGTTTGGCCACTAGCTTTCAAAATGTGGTAGCCAAACCAATATTTGTTGTGGCCAGTCTTGTTAAAAGCCGTGCTAATATAGGTTTCTGGCCTATCACAATAAATATAAGTTGTACCTTTGACTATAAGCTGGATGGCTCCAGCCTCCTACAGGAATTAGGGAATTTGTTCACAGACAAAAATATATGATGTGTCTGTGTCATGAAAATAACCTATAATACAGTTAGGTACTTCTGTAAAATTTGCTAAGTCCTCAGTATCGCAGCGGTAGCTAGTGTTGTTTTTTCTTCTTTTGGAACAATAAAAAGCTCATAACATAATACTCAGTTACTGTACCGTGCCTAGGGAATATAACCACCAACCACTGCCAGTAGTTGCCAAAAAAAAAAAATCAGCCAGCTTCTATAGAAATCAGTTAATGTTGCCACTTACCAGGGAATATAATTATGAGTAGCTGCTAACAAACTAGGCAATCAGCCTACTGTCTGATTCCAGTAGATGTGTGCTTAGGTTTGTAAACCAATAAATCAGGCATGAAGAATACAAATGCAGCCTGCAGCAGAAATATCTATCCTCATTAATGAGCCAGGATGACATGTATTTCCTCGTCCAACTGTTCTGTGTTTGGCCTGTTAATGAGGACACATTTTGTGCTGCGTGCTGGCGGCATTTGTTCATGCAGCGTGCCTGATCTATTGGTTTACCTAGGCACACATCTACTTGACTGGCAGGCTTGCTGCCTAGTTGTTTTAGCAGCTATTGCCTAGTGGTAATTATATTCCATGGCAATATTAACTGGTTGTATAGCGTTTCAGAAATAACTAGAAAAACAAAACTGGGAACTGCTGCTTAACAAATTTTTCCAGCACAACTGTGTCGGTTACTTTATCATGCAATATTAAAACTGCACACCTCTGGCTCTGTACCATGCAAAATACAAAAATAAAGCAAACAGTACTTTACTATGATGTATGCATATGCATCCTACTCCAAAGGACAGTAATGAAGTAACTACTTAATGTGTGTATGTACAGAGGTGTGCAGTTCCAATATACCAAAACCAAAGCCATAACTACAAATAAACAGATGGTTGTACACACGATTCTACCATCAACATGTATAGTGCATGTTAACTTCTTACAATAAGCAGATTGCTAGGACCAAACATTTCAGTTTAAAATAAAATACACTAATGTAATTAGTTGACACAACTCATAAGCAATGTATAAAGCTACAAAGCAAAAGGGCAAACCCCACTAAACATGCCTTAAGTTTAGCCATGCTGCATATTCGACTGTTCTTCAGGCGTCATTTTACGGGGAGAGCAGGAAAATGCTCTTTGCAACTTTTGTTTGAAGTGCAGGAGTCAAAGCCGTACTTCCAGCTAAATCAATTTAAAAGAGGGTAAGAAACTAACCATCCGAGAATGTTTGGAAAAAACAACTACATAGCGTCAAAACAAACCAAAGCACAAAAACATATAACCTCAAACTTCTATAGAAGCAGCCATTAGTAAGTTGCAATGGGGGGTTGCAGAACTAATTTCTGTCCGTTCTCACCATGTTGTTGAATAATATCATTTCATTAGGTTATGTCCTGTGGTCTGATTTAGTAAGTTACAATGGAGAAAAATACCTTTATGGAGACTAACACTGTGTAGATTGGGGGGGGGCACATGGTAACCAGAATATTCTGAAAAAAAAAATATATATATATATACATATATATACATATATACACACACACACACACACACACACACATATATATGCACATGTATATAAAAAACATGCAATAATTGAATGATCCTGTTTTACATGTGCTTCAGTCCTCCCCCCAGTACTACACAGTCAGTGTCAGTTTACATGAAGGTATTTACAGACAGCAGTATACTATACCCCCAGTCAATAAAAAAATAAATAAACACCACCAGCATGCTGTTATGAGCTTACCTTAAACAAGCCAACACAAAACACAAATAGTCCAAGTTCAGGAACAGAGTTGGCTACTGGAGGTCTCCGACTCTGGCACAGAAGAAGTGTCCGATGTCCTGGTTCTTTCTGTCAGCTGTTGGAGTAGGGCTGGTCGGTATGGAGATGTTGTTCTTCCGTTCTTTGGTAAATTTCTTCCTTCAAGCAGGTGATCAGATCAGGTGATTACAGCTCTGATACCTGACTAAGTGGGCTTTAAAGCTCCTATTTATAAGGCAAAGTAGCCAAGTTTTTCTTTTGTTTATTTTTCCGCTGCATATTTTCTAAATACAGACTTGTGATTGGTTCTCCTAACTGAACCAATCACAACCCTGATCTCGCCTCCCTACTCCGATTGGCCCATTTACACTTTGGGGTTCTGATTTGTGGCTTTCTTAAGCCACTTTCATAGTGAAGCTGGCTGTGCTTACTGGCAATTGAATCATTGTGAACTACAAACCTTTAGTAAGCACAGCCAGCAGCGTATGCAACAGGCAGGCAGTTTAGAGAGCAGCGCCAGCGACAACAGCAGCTTCCCGACCAACCTTGAATCTAGTTACCGATGACCCAGGCTGTCCCAGTGTCCCGCAGTCCCAGACCAACAGGCTTTCTTTCAGAATCAATTTTGTTGTATCCAGTAGCCTGCCTGTTGTAGCTAAGCTGGGTTTCTTTTTTTTTGGGGCGGCTCTGCGGTTGTACTGTCCGTCGGTCGGTCGGTACGCACATTTACATCCTGGAGTCTCTGTCTCTCTTCGCCTTCGCTGCCAGTGCCACCCAACCAGAAGAAGTCTGTCCAGACTGTCCCACCGCCTGCAGCACACTCAGCAGCAAGTCTACATCATGGAAAACTGGTCTCCACGACTAGTCGCCCTGCTGTACCAGTACCACGGACGGTACCCCAGTAGTACTAGGTAGGTCAAATTCAACTTAAGCGCCTGGGCAGGGCTACTCAGGGGTGGGGGGCCTAAGTGCTAGCTAAACTGTGGTGCCACAGGGGCCGGAGCTAAAAAATGCAGGGCTCAAGGGCTGGCTGGCTCTTCCCATTCTGGCTCCGTCGACCGTTGGGTCGAACACAGTCTGAGTAGACCGACGGTCACAACTCACAACGCAAGCAGCAGGCTTCTCAGCAGACTCACACTGCACTCGGTGGTGCTTAAGTTTAATTCATGGCAAGGCGAGCTGCTGCCTGGTCAGGGGGCCTGTATTGTGAGTCGGGGTGGAAAGAAGTTGACAGTGGTGTGTGTTTGTTTTTTGTTTTGGGAGTCGGGACTCAGTTGTTGGGCTGTGGCGGGGCGGGCGGGCCGCTGGAAGGAATCCGACGGGGACGGGGGGGCGGCAGCCGCCTAGGCCTACTACAGCAGTACCTACACACTACGCACGGGGGTACTGTTGTATTTTTCTTGGTAGGGTACACATATTGATACCGGCTCAGGCTGTCCCGGCTACTTAGCAGTAGCACACAAGACAGTCGCAAACCATTTGCGGCAAAGGGCAAATTGTTTGAAATATATGGCGTCGGCGAGCTGCTGCATGGCTGGGGGACCTATATCGGGAGAGGGAACATTACAAACAAGTTTGAATTGAGTGCATGCGCTGTGGTGTGGGTGGGAGGTTGCATCTGATATTGCTGACATGAATGGCCAGGGAAAAAACGTCTGTCTGATTCTGTCGGCTTCGGGGCCGGGGGGCCAGTCGATCACGGGGGGCCTGGGACATTTGCCTCATTTGTCCCCCCCTTAATCCGGCCCTGTCCTGCCTGCTCTGATCCATCTTTCCCAGACTGGGTTTCAAAAAGGGAAATCAAGTGCTGACAACCTATGACTGATTTTAGATCTCAAGTGGTTGGCGCTACAGTCTAAGACCCCTGCAGCAGCTCTGGCGATAGATTTTGCCAAGGCGTTCAATTCCCTGGAGTGGGCATATCTCCACAATGTCCTTAAATTATATGGATCCGGGACCTCCTTCTGTTCCTGGGCGTCGACACTGTACCATTCACCCACAGCTCGAATTGTTACTAATAGAGATATTTCCCACCCCTTTATATTACAAAGAGGGACCAGACAGGGTTGTCCTCTTTCCCCCTACTTTTCTTAATAGCCCTGGACCCACTGATTAGAAAATTTATTCGTACTCTGGACAAATAGAATAATAGATAGGTGAGGGTCTATTACAAGGGAGTAAAACCATCGAGAGGTTCTTGGGACAAGGAAACCTCAAGAGCGAAGCTCGAGAGGTTCTCCTGTCCCCAGAACCTCGAGATGGTATTACTCCCAAGTGATAGACCCTCGCCTATTTTTTATTTTTTGTAATATATGGAGCCCAGTTTTGTTTGCAGCAGTTCTGTGAATGTGGTGCTGTGAAGCCGAGCTGCCGCTGTAGTGAGGATTCACTCACTCACTCTGTGTGTGTGTACTTTCCATCCACCCATCACCACTGCTCACCCATCCAAGCACAAACTCAGTCTGTGTCCATTTTACTTAAAAACATTTTACCTTGCTTCTTTAATCAGACCGTTGAGGGATTTAAAAAATGCTGCCCGTAGTTTGGTTGGATGATATTCTCGCTTTTAGCGAGAGACGGGCCGCTTGTGTTTTTGGAATTGTTCTGCTCACCCACAGGGGAACCAGTTCCAATCAGGAGGTGCGGTTTTAGGAACGTCAGCACGCAGGGCTAGAAGGTTGCCTTGGGGATGTCAGGAACTAGTGTATGCTACTGGAAGATCTTGCGGTTGCGCTCTTGAGGTTTGGTGATAATACTATAGTTCAGAGCTTGAGCAATAGTATTATGAGCTCTGAACGATAGTATTATCACTTGCCAACGATAGTATTATCACTTTGGCTATTGGTGTATTACCGTGATTTTTTTGTATGGGATACTGTTGTATTATTTAGATATCTCCATATATGACATTGCTGTTATTCTTGTGAAGGACTCATCCTATCTGGTCAATTTATACGTGGACGATATGTTCCTCACACTCTCCAACCCTCAGATCTCTCTACCCATGATTCTGGCCACTCTACAGGAGTTCGTCTCTCTTTCAGGATTAACGATAAACCAAAAGAAAACTACCCTTTCTCTCCTACATGGAACATGTAGTAGGCATTGCCTAGCTGATACTGACATCACCTGGGCCCCTAAGGGTTTTCCTTATTTGGAGATCTATATCTCTTCGTCTTGGAAAGACATAGAGCCAACTAACTTTTCCCCTCTTCTGACTTCCCTTACTGCTGAAATTCAAAGGTGGAGGAAGTTAAAATTAACTCTGAAAGGTAAGGTTGAAGCCATCAGAATGTTCATTTTTTCCAGAGTGTCCTATTTACTAAATAATCTCTCAATTTCGATTACTCCAAAACCATTTAAAGCTCTAGATAAATTAATCTCACTTTTTCTATGGGAAGGTAAAGCCCCAAGATGGGGACAGATGAAAGTCCCATTGGACTAAGGCAGCCTCAGCTTGTCTTGGTTCATAGGCTATCATTTGGCCTTCAGAATGGCCCAGGCTACAACCTGGTTCCTTCCCCACACCACCCCCCACCCCAGTGGGCAAATCTGTAAGCTACCTTATCTACAGATAGTCCCTTGTATTCTTTATTATTTAGGAAAAAGCCTACGGAGCATCATCTTACACCTATAATGATAGAAACGTGTAGATCATGGGGCAGAGTGATGGCGCTCACCGGGGTTCTGAGCTCAGACGAGCTCCCTCTCATTCGTTATGCTCTGCTTTGGGGTAACCCTCTTATTGCAGTAGATCACAAACCTCTTAAGTGGACCTCATGAGCCATAAAATGGTGTTCAAACAGTAGGAGACCTCCTCCTTCCAGATACTCGCACCTTTATGTCCTTTGAGCAGATCTGAGACTGGTATAAATTACCCTCGCCAGATTTTTGGAAATTCCTGCAGATTAGGAGCACTTTAACCCCACTTCTAAAACAATCCCCAGTCCATTTGTCAAGGCACTGCTTAAACACTCTTCCCCAACTTAGGAAAGGCCAAAGTCTTATAAGCTCCTTTTATGAAACCCTCAGAGATGCTCAGCCTGATTCTACTCTGTCTAGCAGAACTGCCTCGGAGCGTGAACTACTCCATCCCATATCCCCACAGCAGTGGTCAGATTGCCTCAAGGCTGCCCACACAGCCTATGAGGACCCCAAGAGTCAGTTAATACAACTTAAAATCCTCCTTAGATGGTATAGAACTCCTTCGGTCTTACATAGTTTAAAGATTAGTCCACACGATTTCTGCTGGAGATGTCAGTCTTTCCCTGCCCACCTACTCCATATACTTTGGACCTGCCCAAGGCTACAGGCCTTTTGGATGCAGATTTTGGATGGCTGATCTAGGATTATAGGCAAACCACTCTCGCTCCAACAACACCTCCTCCTTCTGGAGGACACTACGGCCTTGCACCCACTCTCTTCCTCTAGTAAGACTTGACTACTAGTGGTCCTAATGAGATGGAGGCAACCTGTACCCCCCTCTCTATCACAATGGCGAGCAGCCATGGCCAGACTGGCCATCTTTGAGAGACTCAATGCAGCGGCCAATGGAGGGCTTAACAAGTACTACAGGAAATGGGAGGCATATCTGAGCTCTCACTTATGCTTGGTGGCACCTCCCAATTTGCAAACCCCCCCCCCACCATCTTCAATTGCAGAATAGATGGTTAACATGACAATAGCTGATAGCTGTCGAATGCTCCCACCACTTTCTGTTATCAGACTAAACTGTGCTATCTATCCTTCTATTACTACTTTCTGGTGCCTTAGACTGTTATGCTGGTCTGATAGGCATTTGATAGCTGTATACTCTGGTAATAGTTATACTTACGTGAGACCAGAAATAAGCTGTATCACCATGCTAGGTTATGTTACAGTAACTCCAAGTATATGGAGTCCATAGAGTTTAATGTGAATGAAACCTGATTTCTCTTTTCATATAAGGTATAAGTTTCTTACTTGTGTAAAGGACAGAATGTCCTTCTGTATTTGGAAGAAGCTTATTTTACTTAAGGGTCTCAGTAGTAAGCTGCAGGTAAGTTTGTGGTAAGATGGACATAGCTGTATATGGTATGTGTGTGCCCTTAGCTGGCTGAATGTACCTTGAAAAAACTTAATAAAATCTTATATGATAAAAAAAAAAAAAAAAGATGACAATGAAGCCAGGGAGGATCCATCACTACACAGAACTGAGAGGGGGACAGCTGGATCATTAGGGCACAGCCTGATTAGGTGTAATCTGTCACTGAAGAGATCTTGCAATATAAATTATGCACTTTCAAGGTGAATCAACAGTACTGGGAAGCATACTTCTCAACTACTATGAATTTTGCATAGCATTATGATTTTTACATTGAAATTTACCCTTGCACCACAAAGGGTTACCGATGTTCTTAATAGTGTTAGAGCTATTTCTGGACACATAAACTATTATAACATTAAACTAACTTAATAAAAACCTTCCTTAATACTAAATATGTGTGGCCTACTATTTGTAGACATACGGTACTATTCTTTAAAATGAGAAAGTGCTGCACATTCTGGCCATTTGCTCTGAATTTTGAAGGCCAGTGCTATGAATTTTAATGCTGAGAGGCTGAGAGGTATGCTGGGAGGCATGAGAGCAGCCAGGCAGGTTACTGGAAAAATGCCTGCAGGTTAGGGAGGCAGAAACATTTATTCCCTCTAGCTGTGCCTCCCAGGAGACCATTATAATTCCCCAGCAGACAATAATTTGGTCTTTGTACAATTTTGACAGTCACTATATGCTCCTGAGAGACCCCTGATGCACAGGCTTATGATGCTTTCCATGCTAACCTTTCTCTCCCTCAGGTAACAGGTCACTCCAGCTTCAATGTCATTCATCCCTTTACCTCTGCAGCTATAGTATGTGTAGCATATCCTGGGGTAAATCCCCTGGTACAGCTATCTTTCTCAGTGATCTTTATATTGACTTTTCTCCTATACTAGTCCCCCAACTGGCGGGTGTTCTCTATGATGTGTGGGCCCTGGCTACCTCCCTCCAACTTTTCATCAGGGATTAGTCTCATCAAGAAGGGAAACGATAGTATTTTATATTTTCAATTCTGCCCCATTTCTCTCATCAACATAGACGCCAACATTTTTGCTAATGCAGCGGCTATTAGAATGGAGAATCTGGTGGGTTTTGCCTTTGGTTGACTGGCCTCAGATAACATCCGAAGAGGACTAGACCTCATGTGGCAAACTTAGGCTAATAAGTATCCCACAGTCACCCTGTCATTGGATGTAGAGAAGGCCTTCAACAGGATGGAGTGGGCATACCTATTTAATGTTCTGCGTAGGTTCTGGCTTTGCACCTAGTTTTATTTTCCTAGTATATTTTTTCTATAATACGAAAATAATGGCGGACCTGACAAATGGTGCTTTCTCTCACCAATCTGTACTCATGGTGGGCAATATATAGTACTGTCTTTCTTATAATTTCTTTATTTTCCTGGCCACACAGTCATAAGCACTAAAAATACCACCAGGCGGTGCTTTCCTGATGGTGCAGGTAGGTGCTGTATCCCATAAATTCTTTTTTTTGCTGATGACATCATCCCTTTTCTCCTTGAAGTTTTCCGGTCTTTGACTTGCCTGGACAGTATTATTCATTACTATGTCACTGTCTGTCTACCAGTTCAGTGGAAACAAGTCTCAGTCCTATTCCTGAAATTGTCCTTTCCCACAGAATTGATTAAAGAGGACACTGTGATAGGGTAACTTGATTTTGCTTATTTGCAGAAAGGTTAATCTACTGAAATGAATCACTATTCTTAACTTGCTGTATGTTTTGGCTAACCTCCATTTGAAAGTGCCCACTGCTTTTATAAATCCCTGACTTAAATATTCTCACAGTTTATGGGAGGTCAGAAACCAAACATTAGTGCCAATACCTTGAAACTTACTTGGCACCTGGGTAGTTTCAAGCAGCCTGACATACACCAATATCACATGGTTTAACTATGTCATGCATCAGGTTCTGACCTGTTTTCTTGCATTATTTCATGATAGTCTCCCAGGATGGGTCTCGCTGAAACAGACAATGTCCTATTTGCCTAGTACCCCTGCATTGCTGTACTAGGACTACCCCCTGCCCACCACAGTATGTCTCTCAGTGCACAAAATTCTCATGTAGGATTTGGGGCCAGACAATAAACTTCTTAGGATGGTGGACACAGATGTCTAATGTATGCCCAATTTGGAAAAAACAAGCTTTGTATATGGGGGGGTTACTCCTTTTCTTGGCCTGCTTGGAGTCATGTAGGGGCACAGACCCTGTGGAATGTGAGATGATGCTATAGATACTCTCTGCACTTTCCAGAAGCTGAAAAACAGATATCACCTTCCTGGTCCTTATTCTGTCAATATTTGCAGGTTCCCAATGTCCTGAAGTGCTGGCTACAGAAGAGTTTATTTATTTATTTATTTATGTATTTGCCTTTGATTACTGGGTAAGCACACTAGACAGCAAAGTGCCTATTTTCAGGTGCGACCTGGGAGGATTACAAGGTACATATAATCAACAACAACAGGAAGAGTTCAAGTAACATACAAGAACATTAGGCATAACAAAGATTATAGGGTAACTAACAGGATAACAGACTTCATATACAACTGATTAATGTTTAGATATCATCATAAGATTCATAATTGATTAATTCAGTAGATAACATCATAGTACAGAATAGCACAGAATAGTAGACTTTTCAACAGGGCAGTCAATATAAGGTATGCCATTTCCTTGGGGGGGGTGGCTAGGTGGTTAACGGGAGAAGTACAAAAGTGCAGGAGAGAGACCTGGAGAAAGATAGGGCTAGATTAGGCATTGTACCACACTGGGACAGGTGGGCAGGGAGTGAGCCCAGTCCGAAATTGACAACTATTATTATATCAGCCAGTTACAGGGGTAGAAGTGCTTTTTAAAATGCTGGAGTCATGCCCCCATCAGTATGAAACTGGGAAAAAAAGTGACCTTCAGCAGGTGGACTATGCGGCACAGAGACAGGTGGAGGCAGATTTCAGGAAGCCCCATAGAGAGGCTTTAAAACAGGGATGGGAGGAGGAGGAGCAGATTAAGGCAGGAAGGGAGTTCCACACTCTCGGCGCCTAGGCGGTGAAGGTCCAATCACCCACTAGGGTGTGGGTTTTTGTCACCAGGCAGTCCTGTGACTCCCTAGACCTTAAGTGGTAGGCTGGGGTTCCATGTTTAAGGAGTAGGGTGAGGGCAGGTGGGGTAGCCGTTCTGACGATGTTGTCGATGAAGTTGCCAAGGACAAAGGTGTGGTGCTTTTCCGGGGGGAGCCACTCCAGTCGCGTGTAAAGATCACAGCGGTGTGTGAGGCAAGGGGCAGAGAACGCAAAGTGGCAAATATTATTGTAAGCAGTGTCCCATTTTGTGAGACTAGATTTAGGGACGGGGCAAAGGATACAAGCCCAAAGCAGAGCATTGGTAGAAGAACCCTCCCCCCGGCTAAGGCCAGTCATGCAGCTGAGGTGAGGCAGCTTTCTGCTCTATAAGCAAGTCCAAGCTTGCCATTGGTTGCCTTACATATGTTCTGAATATGCAGGGTAAGATCCAGTAGCGGGTCAAGGGTGACTCCCAGAAACTTGACAGTATCCACTGTCTGCAGGAGGGAGCCATCTACCCCAAAGATCTTTAGTGGAGCAGGGCAGGTTTTTGTCTTGAACAAGGAGCCAAATAGCATGGCTTGGGTCTTTTTTAGATTGATGGTCAGCTTATGGTCTTCAAGCCAGGTCTGAATATGCATAAAGTCAGAGTTTAGCCAGGAGTTAATGGAAGAGATGTCTGGGGAGCTGGCCAGGATGACGAGGTCATCCGCATAAAATGTTGTACGCCGTTGGGTAGTGATGGAGGGGAGTGCGTTAATGAAAAGGGAGAACAGAATGGGTCCAAGGACAGAACACTGGGGGATCCCGCAATTAACTGAGAGGGGTTAGAGAGGGTACAGTTGAAATTAGTGTACTGCTGCCTGCTCAAGAGGTAGTTTAAGAACCAGACAAGGGCGGGGGAGGTGAACCCAAGGGACTGAAGAGTGGAGAATAGGAGGGAGTGACCAACCCGATCAAAAGCCTTCGAGAGATCCACGAATATGGCTCCAGTGAGATTGCCTTGATCAGCAGCAGTCCTGATCCCTGAGGTAACCACAGCAAGAGCTGTAGACATACTGTGCCCTTTTCTGAAGCCGTGTTGTGCAGGGGAGAGAAGGTTGTAAATCTGAAGGTAGTGTGAGAGCTGAGAGGCAACTACCTTTTCTAGAAGCCTGCATAACGTCGACAGAATAGCAATGGGTCGGTAGTTCAGGATATCTTTGGGGTTGCCTTGTTTGAAAACAGAGACAACCTTGGCCACCTTTCATTTGTCAGGGATGATCCCTGAGATTAGGGAAGTGTTGAAGATATGCGTGACAGGCCTAGCAAGGAGGGATGCCCCCAGCATGAGCAGTTTAGGTTCAAGGCTGTTGTGCCCCACCCCGCTATGGGGGGAGAGACCAGTAAGAAGCTTCAGGGTCTCCATTACTGAGACCCGTTTAAGGTAGAAGGGAGGTCGGGGGGTGTGTCCACCCAGGGAGGAACCAGAAGACTTTGAGGCAGGAGACTGGGAAGGGGGAGCAGACAGGTCGGAGAACAGGGAGTTAAAAGAGTTAGCAATAGTGATGGGGTTATTACAACTGACCCCGCTGATGAGCATGTCAGTCACCTGAACTCTAGCGGACTGCCCAACTGTGTTTTTAGTGTTTTGCCAGAAACTCCTCGGATTACTGGCAGAGGGTAGCAGGGCTGTTTGGCAGAACTCACTCTTGGCTGAGCAGATGGCTCTTTTACAAATATTTCTAAGCTGCCAATATTCTTAAAGGTCATTATTGTTATGGGAGACCATGTATCTCTCCCAGAATTTGTCCCTGTGCTTCATGACGGAGAATAGGCTGCCATGGAGCCATTTTGTGACAGCACCCCTCACCCTCCTCCTAGTGAGGGGGGCATGTTTGTTTTGCAAGGGGACAAACCCCACCATGAAATGGTCCAGAGCTTCTGCAGGGTCCTTTGTAGCTAGAACCTCTGACCAGTCAGTTTGCTGTAGGTCTGCAAGGTAGTTGTTTAGGTTAAATTTTGAATAATCCCTTAACTGGATCATTTTACTTGGGATTTTGGGTGAGGAGGTGCCCCATATGCAAAAGGTTGGAGAGTGATCCGAGATGACATCAGGGAGAATACCTGCAGATACTGTTCTGTCTGGTCTATTGCTTAGAACCCAGTTGATAAGGTATCCATTGTCCCCCGAGAGGAACGCCTTGTGGGTTCTGTCATGAGTTGGCTGAGGGCAAGGCCCGAGAGTAGGGGCTCGTATTGTTTGGAGTTGGGCCCCAACCAATTTAGATTAAAGTCACCCAGGACTAGTACCTCATTTGAGCCAGCCTTGTCACTAATGGCGCCAAGTAGTGTGGAGAGTCCAGGTATACCACCCTTTGGAGGGTTGTAGGCACAGACCAGGTGTAGCTTTTTTGTGTATCCTAGCAGGAGAAGGGTGTGCATGAACTCACATACTGAGGATGTATGCAGTGCATGAACTATGATGGACACATTCAGGTGCACCTTGTAACAGAGGAGCAGCCCGCCACCATGCTTGTCCCCTGCCCTGTCATGTCTGATAAGGCTGTAGCCCAGAAGGGTACACTAGAAGTCAGGGATGTGAGGTTTCAGCCACGTTTCTGAAATCCCCAAGATATCTGGTTTGTAATGTGCCACCCAGGCAGTAAGTTCTGCTAGGTTGTGTAGGATACTCCGAATGTTCAGGTGGGAAAATTTCAAGCCTTTGGTGGAGAGCCAGGCAGGGTGGGACTTGAAAGTGGACCAGTTAGCTTGCGGTCCAATGAATTTGGCCATGCCCTCAACAGGTACAGGGAGGGCTATGGAGCCAGCCCTGAGTGCTGCAGATAACCACTGATACTGGGCAAGGGAAATTCCAGGGGAAGAGTGCAGCAGCCAAGGGAAAGCAGGAGGTAAGGCCAGGCAGGTTGTGAGAAGGAACTCTGCAGGCACCAACGTACTAGCTACTGCTTAGTTACTAAACCCCCTGAGGCAGCAGCATAGGAGTGTAACTACAGGACAATATATCTAGGGAGCTCCGAGTGGTTTGCTATTACAGCAGCCCTAGGAAAGCCTAAGCGGTAGTCAGCTGCTGAAATGAGGCAGAAGGGCAGCCACTAGAGGAGAGAGCAGATAAGCTGCTTATGGGAAAAAGGGCTGATAGGTTAAATCAGTACACATGACACAGCCTATAAAACACTCCGCCCACCTAGGGTGGTGGCAGGGGTGGTGAGGACACAACTGCACTCTGCAGTGGAGTAAAGCAGGTGTCTAAAACGCCTTCAGCTGCACTCTGGGGAGAGAGAAAAATGCAGGCATCTGAAGCTTCACCGTTGGCTGTGGCATACCTGAGCACTGGCTTTCGGGAGATCTGTGGGGGTCTGGCTTGCTGGGGGAGAGGGAAATCACTGAGGCCCTTGCGACTGTCTGGTGAGAGAGGAGAGTGAAAATGGATTATAAGCAGAGGAAGGTAAGTAAGCAAGAGATCAGGTTACTTTAGCCACCTAGAAACCTTTACCACTGGTTATTAGAGATGAATTAATTTACTCGTTTGCACAGAGCTAAGCTCCTAGCAGGGAGCCAGTGAAATCTGTAGTTGATTAAAGGCTCTCCCAGAAATGTGCAGAACTGCAGAGTACAGGCTTTTTCAACGTAACCATAAAGCAGCACACACAGAAGCACCATCTGTAGAAATTACCCCAGTGGAATTAGTACTGTAATTAAAGGTTCTCCCAGAAATGTGCAGAACTGCAGAATACAGGCTTTTTTTTTTTACAACCTAACCATGCAGCACACACCTACTGTAGAAAAATTACCCCACTAGAATTACATGCTCCCCCCAGAAAGGTGCTCCGGCATTTTGGCTTCAGACATAAATCAGCACTACTGAGAGGCACCTAATTGCTATGCTTCCCCCCTAGACTTAAAGCTTCCCCAGAGTGGTGCAGAGACTATGGCAATTCGGCTTAACACCCTGTCTAAATAGACTATCTACATTGCTGTGCTGACAGAAAAAGGTGGCATGGCCCCCATAAAGATGGTGCCAAGTTTGAAAGTCCAATTCTTCTGCTTACAACTGTGCTCTGCGGGTGGAGTAAAGCAGGCATCTAAAATGCCTTCAGCTGCACTCTGGGGAGAGAGAAAAATGCAGGCATCTGAAGCTTCACCGTTGGCTGTGGCGTACCTGAGCACTGGCTTTCTGGAGTTCCACGGGGGTGTGGCTTGCTGGGGGGGCAGTCACTGAGGCCCTCATGACCGTAACTGCATTCTGCGGTGGAGTAAAGCAGGTGTCTAAAATGCCTTCGTCTACGCTCTGGGTAGAGAGAAAAAATGCAGGCATCTGATGCTTCACCGTTGGTGTGTCTCTGGTGGGCCCACAGGGTATTACAAATAGGAATTTGGGATTGATATACCCATAGATGAATATACCCATGTCTGTAAAATGACTTATTTGGTTAATTGTGTACTTCAGGCAAAATGCTTCAATTTAAAATTCTCCAGAGGGCCTACAGAACACCTGCTGGTATGGATGGCTCTGGGACACAAGAGTTGTTGGACATTTCAAGTCCTAACGCCTCACTTACTCACGTCCTGTGGTCCTGCATGGAGCTGACTCTCTGCTGGTCCCATGTGTGGGCATTCTGTGAATCTCTTCATCCCATTCCTCCTATCTGTGACCTGAAGATGAGCATCTTGGAAATCTTCCAGTCCGATGGCTCTGTTCTCCACAAAGTCTGAGTGTCACCTGTGTATTCTCTATAGCCAAATGGGTAACTCATCAACACTGGCAACAAGCAGGCCTTCTGTCTATTGAGGAGTGGCATAATGTGTTCTACCAGACTGCTAGATTCAAATGGGTTGCACATACTATACAGACGTGGGCAAGCTACCCTTTCACAATGAGATCTGGGACACACAATTGCACGCTGGGGAGCCCTGCAATCCATTTTCCCTGAAGTTAAATCTTACTGATTGTCATTCTTTGGCTGATGTAGCATGAGTAGTGGTCTTCCATATCCTGAGTTGTTCAAAACCCCCCTTGAAAGTGGGGATGTGTGCTTATTTGAAATACATCCCCATACTAGTATTAGTCTCCAGTTGAGATACAACCCCATCAAAGAGTTATACCTGTGTACCCCGGGAATATCATGTACTTCCTTTATGTTTTATACACTATTCCTTGATTGGGTCTACTTGTAGTCCCCTCCCACTTATCTGTGCTACATGAATCATTCTTCACACAGACTTACAGTATGCTACATAATTGTTTTTCTCCCCTTTCAGTGAGCACTGCCATATTCAAGTAGATGGTGCAGCATGGTATTTGTGTTGGACCTTAGTGAGCTTGCCCTCACCCTTATGATGAATATCATTTTTTCAGTTTCATTACTGAGCTTTTGGATTCCCTGACTGCTAATTGAAATATATTACTAATATATATATATATATATATATACACACACATATATAGAATATGTCACAGCCTCTAAGAAAATATGACAGATATTTTTCCTGAGTGTGAGTTGACCTAATAATATCATGAGAGGCAAAGCCACAAGTGATGTTGAAGGTCAGAATACTTGAGGGGAAGATATCTGTCATATTCCTATTGGGGTTGTGGCATATTTCATATATGCAACACCTATGCTGTTTATGTGCTATTTAAGCATTTTTTGTAGTTTTTTATTTCTTTTCCTTAGTTTTTATGTTCTGGCAGTTTCAGGATGGCACAGCAGTTGCTCTTAATTTTGATGCTGTTATGCATCAGTACATCTGTGTGTAAATAAGGAGCAGATGTGAGCAGGTATGTGAGCCGAGTGGGCAGAATGCCAGTGTGTGGCCTTATGGGGGACCATGGTGAAGAATGTCCTTCAGCTTGGAAATGGAGCATTGGTGGCAGCTTGAACAGCAGGGGAGTGTCCGTTGGAAGAACTGTTTTCAAAGTGGTCTAGGTGCTTGGGAGCCAGGGGAGCAGGAAAACTGTTCAGAGACAGGCACTGACTGGTGAAAGGAAGGTGGGGGGGTGTTAATGTGGGAAATTAATGTTTTAAACAACTGGAGGCTGTAAAGAAATTTGCTGTGTAAAGGATCAGGACATTTGAGCTGGAGCTGGCATGCAAGTGAACTGTTGGGGAAGTGGTCTGAAAGTGAAAATGCTCCTCACGCTGCCAGCTCCTGCCGATGGGGACCTACAGCAAGAATATTTTTCCTCCTGGGGACCTAGACTGAAAATATTTTGATATTCTCACTCTAGGTCCCAGGGAAGGAAAATATCACTGATATGTGCTTTTAATTTAAATACTCATGGTGTTGTATAAATATATATATACTATATATATATATATATATCTGTATATATATATATATATATATATATATATATAACACACACACACACAGAGCATCTATGGAGACAGAGAGAGAGAGACAGAGACAGAGAGAGAGAGAGAGAGAGAGAGAGAGAGAGAGAGAGAGATTATACATATTCTATTTATTGAAACTGTTATTAGGCACATTGTTCTGCTGAAAATTATTCTACAATGTGGAACAATCATTTGGTTGTAATACTTTATTGTGTTCTTTTTGTATATCCTTTCAGCAAAATCAGATGTGGATTCTTCTGTCTGTAGCTATTATAACTGCTGTACCATATCTATGCAATGGACAATTTAAAACTCATCAATAATTTAATAGGATTTAAATTTTATTTAAAATTGCAATTGCAGCTTAATCAGGGTCAAGTTGAAGTACAGCACAAAAAAGTGCATTACCAAAATAAAAGCATCCCGCAGCTTTAAATACAATTTGTAATACAGGATGCAATTACATACTGTATACACATCCAAGAATGTACAACAGTAAAAAGATTCCATCATGAATTACAGTACAGTATTTTAACTTTACAATGCATGCAAGAACATTACCCTTTTCAGGTTAAATAATGGATAATACAGATTATGCATATGTCCTAGTTATAACACATGTTTTTACCAGGATATCACTGTTAGCAGCTTGTAATCTGGATTTACTTTCTTTGTTAGTAAAAACATGCAGTATAATCAGGCTTAGATATCTCCACAAATAAATCCATAGATACCCTCTCTCTTCTACAATTGAGCCTTTCACACTGACATTTGACATCTGACTAGTGCATCTGCATATACAGCTTCATATTCATAAATAGCCCACTTAGGTCTTTTATATTATTTTTCAATATCATCACTCTCAGATACAGTCAATCACCCATGCCATATGGCTGCCTCATATTCGATGACTAGCCTCACAACTGTGCAAAACAAAAAAGAAAAGGAAAACAAGTTGGCCTGATTCCATCCTGCCTTCCATAGGTACTTTGTGCATTTGCTTTCTTTGTCATCATTTCAACAAGTAGGGACCATGAAAATGGAAAAAACTCCTAGCAATTTTTCGTGATCCAGAGTCTTTACCTCTGTATTTCCAAAGGTCAGGGCTACGCCTTCTACAGTACCACAACTTCTTTCTGAACCAAAGTTCTTTGGTTTTAGACAAGTTTATTTCCATCATGTTTCTTTAAGATCACTCTTCAATCTACTGAAGATCTTCTTGCATGGTACTATTTTCACCAGTATCAAAAATATCCATAACAGTTGTGTTGTCAATGTATTTGATACACTGACTAAAAAAAAGGGGGCCCAATGTGGCCCACTGGGGGACACCAAGGTTTATTTTCTCCATTTTGGATTTTCGTCCTACTTCTACCCACTTGCTCCTTCCTGTAGAAAATCTTGTAACCAACTTATCGGAAGGGGTAATTTTACTTTTTTTCATCATTTTTATATTTGCTTGCACACATGTGCAAGAAACATAGTGCCACCATATGAGTTTTCATAGGTGTGCCTCCCCCACTTGCAATGCCCTGCTCCCTTTTGCAGGCACGGCTGCACCGTGCCAATGAATGTCTGAGCTGTCTATGACAGCCATTCAGATGCAGTGGCATACAGTTCTGAGGAAAACACTGCACAATCAGCGGAAGTGGAGAAAATTTGTATCTGCCGCCGGGCAGTATGCAAATTGCCTACATGTCAAGACTGCATCTGAACTGTCATAGACAGTTCATTCCCTTCCCCACAAACACCTATAGCATAGCAGGTAGCCCACCTCAGCATGCTCATGCAACCCCCCCACACACACGTATGGCTGACAGGTGTGCCCAATCCCCATTGGCTCTGCTGCCCCTCCAAACAGATTTCCAGGTGCCACGCTGTAAGCCCCACCCCAGCATGGCAAAAGCTCAGTGGTGATGGGGGTGCCCAATCCCTCTCGGCCCGCCTGTCCCCCCACAAAAACAACAACTTCCACTACGCTGGGAGCTCACCCCAGCATGGAAAATGTCTGTATGGCCAATGAGGGTGCCCAATCCCTCATCATCTCCACTGCCCCCCAAAAAATAAACTTCTAGCTGCCAAGCTGGGAGACCACCCCAGCATGGCAAAAGTCCCACGTCATCTTCTAAAAAGAAAAAAAAAACAGTAAAAAAAAACTGTCCCTCATTGACTGTCTTGCCCCTCCCCCAACCCATGCCCTCCTCTGCACACCCACCTCCCACACCCCCACCCCATACTTACCTCTGGAGCCAAGCGCAACTATCTTCAATGGACCGGAACATGTCTGCACTCTTCAAAACCGACCACGAA
Source organism: Neoceratodus forsteri (assembly GCA_016271365.2). Classification (NCBI taxonomy): domain Eukaryota; kingdom Metazoa; phylum Chordata; order Ceratodontiformes; family Ceratodontidae; genus Neoceratodus; species Neoceratodus forsteri. Next base: position 689,849,376 of record CM057454.1, on the reverse strand, counting down.
CTGAAGAAATGCTGGTAAGCTGTATAATGGCATAAATGGGGTTTATTCAACTTTGGTGCATATCTTGGCCATTTTGGGGCATTGTTTTACCAAATTTTCAACATAGGGTTCTTGGGGACCCACCTCATGAACTCAGTCACTGTCATTTTATAATTCGGTCTCGAAAGGTGATTTTATGGTCACTGCATGGAACAACCTTTCGCGACTGAGTAACAAAATGACAGTGTTACAGTTCATGAGGTAGGCCCCCAAAACCCATGTTGAAAATTTGGTGAAAAAATTCCCCAAAATGACTGTTTTATGAGTGTGCATTGTGCAGTTCTTACGCACACTTGTAACTTTGAGAATTTTTAATATTTTTACTCCAGATTTTCAACATTGCCATTTTAGCACACTTCCTTATGAATAGTACAGCTGTCATTTTTCACATCTCATCCCAAATGTGTTTTCACGCATGTGGCACACAATGGCACAGTCTGTGTGTGAAATCAATGTTCAGGATGGATTAAGAAAATCACAGTGACACTGTTCATGAGCAGAGGTCTTAAAATGGCTATGTTGAAAACTGGGTGACAAAAGCCCATAAAATGACTGTGTTATGAACGTGCATTGTGCAGTTTCCATGCACCCTCATAAGTTCACGAATTTGTAATATTTTTAGTCCAGATTTTCTACACTGGCATTTTTCCACACTTCCTTATGAACAGTACAGCTGTCATTTTTCACATCCTGTTCGAAATATGTTTTGCACCTGTGGTGCCAAATGGCATAGTCACTGTCCAAAATCAGCTTTCAGCTAGCTAACTGATATTGCCACTGTTCATGAGGTGGGGGGGTCACAAAAAACCCACGTTGACAATTTGGAGTGAAAATACCAATGAACGCCTGGGGCATTAGGGTTTCCGGCCATGACATCCCACCCTGTAGCAACTGACAGGCATCAGGGGTGTGACTTGGGATTGTTGCCTGTAATGCTCATGCCATTCCACCCCCACCTACACCCTGCAGCCAGTGACAGACATCGAGGTGTGCCTTGGACTCTTTGGCCCCAAAGTTCACCCCATTCTCTTCTACTGCACCCATCTCACTATATTTCCTTAAGAAATGGGGTGAGCATAAGGCTCAAAGACCCCAAGGCACACCTTGACACTTGTCAGTGTCTGCAGAGTAGGGTGTGGTGAAATGGTGTGGCCGTTATGCCTGACGACCCAAAGGCACACCGCAATGCCTGTCAGTCTCTGCAGGGTGATTGGTGGGGTTGGCTTCAGTTCAGTACTTCACTGCCATTCCTATTATGCATCTCTTGAACTCCTACACTACCAATGCCAATGCCAGCAAGCAAACATTCGGTATTGACAAATGCTTGTTTATTAAGAACCTGTGGTTGATAAGGTCAAAACATTTTTGATAGTCTACAAGGACCACCCTCACATGATGCCCCCATCCCAAGCCATCATATATTCTTCCAAAAATGTCAGGGCTATTATTATTGTATAGGATCCATTTAAGGGCTCAATCTGGTTTGTTTCAGTTTTATCCTAAACGTACCCCATAATCCAGTTACAGACAAAAACTCTCTAGTAATTTAGTTATAGCACACAATAAGGAAATGGGCCTAAAATCCTTTTCCAATGGGGGACCCAGTTTTTATGAATGCAGTGGGTGGAGCCTTGCAGTCATTTTGCTATTTTAATAGAAAAAAGGATCCCTCCAGTTTCCTAACGGACTAGATAATATTGGAGGTTTTGTGTTATCAGTACGCTAAGTAATTGTAGAAGTCTGCTGAGGAGAGTTTCAAAGCACTATTTTGTGTGCTAAACTTCTATCTGGGTAGAATTATGTTTGAAGAAGAATTCATAGCCCATAAACATGTCACATCACTCAGGTTTTCCCAGGCATAAAGGGTAATTGAGATTGAGGAAGGAGGTTTCAGATTTCTGATGCTATGTTGAAAGGCCTCAGACAGGCCAGACAAAAACTGAAGCATAAATGAGAAATCAAACCAGAGACTTGTTTTCACGTGAAGTGCATAGACTTATTTTTCATTGGCCAATATCCTTTAATCCAAACCATGCAGCATTTTAAGATCATAAAGACTTCATCAGGGAATTGGCTGAAATTCACATAATAATCATAAAATTAGTATGCAGTGTTTCACTGCTAACATACTCACACAATAATTCATATAATCATTTTTTTAATTTTTTTGGTAACTGGGTAAGGCACACTAGGCACAAGTGCCTGCTTTCAAGGGCAGCCTGTAGCACTTAGGTGGTTAAATGACTTACTCATAATTACACAGTATGCAAGTGGAGGTTGTGGAAATCAAACCCAGGTCTGCTGGATCTACCAAACTCATTCATAGCTTATTAACCTCTAGGCTATACTGCTAGCCTTGTTGTAATATGTAGTGGAATAATCTCCACAATGTATGCACTTCCTTATCTGCTTCTTTAAACAGTTTTCAAAAGATCTGTGTGCATAAACAATATTAAATTATGCTCCTAAATATCAATATGGAAATGCAAAAATCACTAAAACGTTATTAAAACTTAATGGCCACACAATTGTCTACAAAATGAATTCATTTTTAAATGCTATCTCAAAGCCTTCACCAGACACAAATACAAATAATTACCTGACTCAAGTTTGCTAGGAAGTCACAATGTTACTATGCTGTATGCTATCACAAAAGAACAACATGTAGTTCATCATACTACTCTTTAAACATGAAAAACATTGTCAATACAGTTAACCTAATTCACTTCACTCATTAAATTATGTGACCATTTTAGTCCCTACTACTCCATCTGTCTACCACCCTCTCTATGAAAAAATATTTTCTCTCATTTCCTCTGAGCCTTCCCCCCCAACTTCATTTTGTGCCCTGTTGACATGAAGCATCTCTTACTTTGGAAGATGCTTCCTTCCTGTACTCTGTTTTTATCGGTGATGTGTTTGTCTCAGTCATGTCCCCCCCTTTCCTCCAGGGAATACATATTTAGCTCCTTTAGTCTTTCCTCATTGATCTTATCTCACAGGCCCTGCACCATTTTAGTTGTCCTCCACTGCACCACCTCCACCCTGTCTATGTTATTTCTGAGATGGGGACTCCAGAATTGTAGCAATTTTCTAGGTGTGGTCTCAAAGAAGAAGAAGAAGAAGCATTTATATAGTGCTTTTCACACACAGTGTATCCCAAAGTGCTTTACAAGCAATGCTAGACTAGTAGTGAAGTGACCGAATGTGTAGTGGTAGCCATATCGCACATCAACACCCTCACACAATCTAGACAATTGCATGATCCAGTTTATGGGAAGGGGAATGTTGGCCAGGACACCGGGAATGTCCCCTTCTCTTTGCAAGGAGTGCCCTGGGTTCTTTTACTTCTACCTGGACACCCACCAGGACATCGCTAAGATGGGTAAAAGGGACCTTGGTTTAACATTTCATCCGAAGGACAGCACACTCCAGTAGTACAGCACCGCCTCAATACTGTACTTGGATGCCAGCATTTTAGGTATGAGTCCAATCCCAGTGTGGGATGAGAACCAATGACTTTCTGGTCCAAAAGTGCATGTGCTACCAACTGAGCCACACTGACAAGGGAAAGATGACCTCCTACTTTATACTCCTGACATCCCTCCCTATGCATCCAAGCATGTGGCTAGCCTTTCCAGTCACCTTATCGCACTGTCTAGTTCTCTTAGGTCCTCTGAGATGATAACTCCCAGGTCTCTTTCCTGCTTTGTCACTGTCAGTACCTCCCTACCTAAATCGTACTTTCCCCTGGGCTCTTGTGCCTATATGCATGATCCTGCACTACACTATATTGAATCCCAGCTACTATTCTTCAGACCATTTCTCCTGTTTTTTTAAAGGTCTTCCCTCATTCTTTCAACACCCCCTGGCATTTCCACTCTATTGCATACATTTCTATCATCTGCAAAGAGGCATACCTTCCCCTCCAGTCCCTCTGCAATGTCCCCAATAAAGACATTGAAGAGGACCAGCCCCAACTCCAACCCCTGCAGCACCCTGCTCGTCACCTCTCCCTCTCCTGAGTACTCCCTGTTTACCTCAACCATCTGACTCCTGCCATTCAGCCAGTTCTCCACCCACAGAATTATTTTAGGACCACCCATAGGCTGTGCAGTTTGTTAATCAGTCTTCTATGAGGATGGTATTGAAAGCCTTTCTGACCTCCAGATAGGCCACATCCACCACACCTCCCCGGTCCACTACCTTAGTTACCCATTCATGCTGTAGATTAGTACAATGAGAGTACAAAACACAGTGCTTATCTTAAATACAGTAAAAGTTAGGATTAGATGTATAAGTAAATAAATGCCATATAAGGCAGTGTACGTGTGTATGTGTGTGTGTGCGTGTGTGTGTGGCAATGCTCTGTGTGTGTGCAATTCTATGTTATACTGCAATATATATGTTTATATGTGTATATGTATTAGTCAGTGTGTGTGTATATCACAACAATTAGAAAGTGCAGTTAGGTGGCTCAGTGGTTAGTACAATCTAACTATCTAGTTATCTAGATCAGTTGCAGTCTTATGCATGCCATTGCTGATTTAAATGAGGTGTCTAGTGGCAACCCCCACCCTCTGATGTCCTTTGGAACCTGAAAAGAATAAAATGGTCCCTCAATGTCTTTTTTTTTAAATCTATAAAAATGTGTGTAGATAGTGCACTGGTATGTTACACTAGAATATATATGGATATAGGTGTATAGGGGTATATGTATTAGTCAGTGTGTGTGTTTTATAACAATTAGAAGGTGCAGTTAGGTGGCTCAGTGGTTAGTTGAAAAATTGCTAGTTTACACATTTCTCACTGCCCACAATACCATTTTTTGTAGCCGTATTACACAGAAACATAACAATATAGAAGTTGACGGTAGATAAGGACCCCAAGGCCCAACCAGTCTGCCCATTTCTTTTTTTACCTTATGAATGTGCCATCAGCATTTGCTCTGTCAATGGCCAACCTTTTCATACTTATCTGTATTGCTCCCTTATGCCTATCCCATGCCTGTTTGAATCCCTGCACTATATTCATATCCACCACTTCCTGAGGTAGGCCATTCCATTCATCCACCACCCTTTCTGTGAAAAATAACTTCCTCACATTACCCCTTAATCAGCCTCCCTCTAATCTCATGCTGTGTCTTCTTGTCCTGCTATTTTTCTTATATTGAAACATGTTAGACTCTTTCACCTTGTATATGCCCTTAAGGTGTTTGAATGTTTCAATCATAACACCTTTCTCCCTCCTTTGCTCTAGCGTATACATATTGAGTTCCATTAATCTGTCCTCATATGTTTTCTGATGCAGTCCCTGCACCATTTTGATTGCCCTTCTCTAGACTGCCTCAATTTGGTTAATGTTCTTGTGAAGGTGTGGCCTCCAGTACTGCACACAGTACTCCAGATGGGGCCTAACCAGTGTCTTGTAAAGAGGGATTATTACCTCCCTCTTATGACTTGTGATACCTCTACTAATACACCCCAACATCCCCCTAACCTTACCTATTGCTTTAGTGGTCTGCTTGGATTATTTCAGGTCATCTGTGATGATGATGCCCAAGTCTCTTTCTTCCCTTGTGACTGCCAGCAACTCCTTTCCCAACCTATGGGTGGCTTCAGGGTTTCTCTTCCCTATGTGCATGATCTTGCGCTTCTTTGCATTAAACCCCAGTTGCCACTCTTCCGACCATTTTGCCAGTTTAGCCAGATCTCTTCTCATTCTGCCCATCCCATCTGGATCATCTACTCTGTTGCAGGTCTTGGTGTCTTCTGCAAACAGACAAACCTTACCCTCCAGTCCATCTGCAATGTCACTGATGAAGATATTGAAGAGGACTGGCCCCAGGACTGATCCCTGAGGTACCCCACTTATGACTTGCATCTCTTCTGACTGCATACCATTTACCACCACTCTCTGTTTTCTGCCCATCAACCAGTTTGCCACCCAGTTGACCAACTTCCTACCCACACCGAGCCTACCCAGCTTATTATTCAATCTTCTATGTGGAACAGCATCGAAAGCTTTGCTGAAGTCAAGGTAGGCAACATCAGCTGCTCCCCCTTGGTCCACCACTCTGGTTACCCAGTCAAAGAAATCTATGAGACTGGTTTGACAGGACCTTCCTGTTATAAACCCATGCTGTCTTGGATCCTGTACTCCTATGGATTCAAGGTGTTGCACTATCCTTTCCTTAAGGAGTGCTTCCATAATCTTGCCCACTACTGAGGTAAGACTGACTGGTCTGTAGTTCTCTGCCTCCTCCATGGTACCACTCTTATGGAGCGGGATCACATGAGCCCTTCTCTGGTCTTCTGGGACCTCTCCTGTGCTCAGAGACTCAATAATCAATTCTGCTAGTTCCACCCTTAGCTCCTTTAGTACCCTGGGATGTATGCCATCAGGTCCCATTGCCTTGTCCACCCTGAGCTTATTGAGCTCTTGTAGGATGCTTTCTTTCATGAAGGGACTAGTGCACACCTCCCTCCCCCCTGTGTCCATGGTGCTGAGCTGTGGGCCCTGCCCTACCTTCTCCTCAGTAAATACTGAGCAGAAGTATTTATTTAGGATAGAAGCTTTTACATGGTCCTCCTCCTCACACACACCCTTATCTCCTTTGATCTTAGCAATACCCCCTCTGGTCTTTCTCCTTTCACTAATGTATCTGTAGAAAGTCTTGTCACCTTCTTTGACTATTCATGCTAGTGTTTCCTCGGTTTGGGCCTTTGCCTGCCTTACTGCCTTCCCTGCTTCCCTTATGGAAGTTTGGGTATGCCTCCCTATCTTCATCCCGCTGTGTTCCCTTATATTTCCCGAAGGCCAGACTTTTGGCTCAGTCCTTTTCTGCTACTGATTTTGAGAACCAAAGTGGTTTCCTTCTTCTTTTGCACTTCCTTTTCTCTCTAACACAGTGGGATGTTGCTTCAAGTATTGCATCCTTAATACTTACCCACTTTGCCTGTACCCCCTCATCTGTATTTCTTCTTGTCAGGGCTAGCTTAACTCTGTTGGCCATGTTATCAAAGTCAGCTCCTCTGAAGTCCCATATGTATGCATTGGAATGGGATGATTTAGTTCTAGTGGCCAAACTGAACCATATCATGTGATGGTCACTGGCCCCCAGGTGAGCTTCTACCTGGAGATCTGTGATCCTTTCCCTGTTAGTCAGTACTAGATCTAGGATAGCCCTGTCTCTTGTGGGTTGTTGTACCAGTTGTTTGAGGCCCTCCCCCTGCAGAGAATCCACTATGTGTCTAGTTCTGGCAGATGTTCCTGCTGGTATTGGCCAATCTGTTTCTGGCATGTTGAAGTCTCCCACTATCAGAACCTCCCCCTTAGCTGTCATGTTTTGTATATCTTCTAACAGTAATGTGTCTATGTCCTCCACCTGGTCTGGAGGCCTGTAGACTACCCCAGTTCATATGGCTGTCCCATTTCCTGTTTCCAGGTTGACCCACAGTTCTTCTTGCTCCTTATGTGTATTCTGAATTTCTGTAGCTTTGATATTTTCATTGACATAAAGGCCATTCACCCCCCTCCCCATTTTGCACCTTGGTCTCTTCTGAACAGTACATAGCCAGATACTGAAGTCTCCCAAGTGTGGTTACTGGTGAACCATGTCTCGCTAATGGCTACTATGTCCAGTTTAGCCTCTGTCATTATTGCCTGCAGGTCTGGAATCTTGTTTCCCAGACTGCGAGCATTTGTGTACATGATTTTCCACTGGCCAGATTTTGGTGTGTTTGTGGCTGGGCAAGGTCTGGTGTTTCCCCTGTGCTTCATATGGGGAGCCGGACCTTCTTCCTTACCTGGTGATGCAAATGAACTACAAACATACTGAACCCCTGTTTGATAACTAGCTGAGGGGGAAGGGGTGTTCTCCCCATTTTATGTATTGGGTGCTGCTCCCCTCTCCACCTTTGCTAGTTTAAATATTCCGCTAAGACATCAAACATCTGCCCCAATGCACTGAGTCCCTCCATAGTCAGATGCAGTCCATCAAATTTCAAGGACTTTCATTCCCAAAACTGTTGCCAGTTACCTACAAATGTGTGTCCTTTTTCCTAGCACCAGCCCTTGAGCCACATGTTTAGCTCCCCTATCTCCCCTTCTCTGATCTTCCTTCCATATGCCCCCCTTTCCCAGACTGGCAGGATCTCAGAGAAGGAAATGCTGGATGAAATGGATGATAGTTTGCCACCCAGCCTGGTCAGGTGTTCTTTGATCTCCACAACTGACCAGCTGGCGAGATCATTAGTACCTATGTGTACCAGGATGTCTATGTTTCCTCCTGCTTCCTGTACAATTTTATCAATGTGGTCAGTGTCTCTCCATGTTGATGTACCTGGGAGACATCTGACCATTACCCCTGGCTGGAGATAGGTATCAATTCCTGGAATCATGGAGTGTTCTATGATCAGAAGTGTTTTGGATTTCCTTTTTGCTTTTTTTGTTTTGGTTCCTGTTTAGGGTGAGTTTTGTTGTGCTAGCTTATGTGCTGCAGTGTCCTGCTCTGCAGTGTCCTCTGCCCCTTTGTTTGATTTTGGAGACAGAGGCAGATACCTGTTTGTAGTTTTTATATGGTTTGTGGAGATGATATGTTGGAGAGCACCGAGTGATGGGGCACACAATTTGCCCCACCTAACCACCTGCCAACCTCCTGTACCAACTACCCTCTGTGGTCGAAGTGCTACTGTTGGATGTTGGAGAAATGGCAAGCAGTTCTTATAATATAGTTCCTCCTGAATATGCAATTTGAGGTGCACAATCTCTACCCATGCTGCCTGGAGCTGAGCCCTTAGATCTCCAATGGTCCAGCATGTAAGACAGTGTCCTAAATCCTCTATAACTGCCCTTTTGAAAAGTGTACCGCAGTATCTGCAGTTAATAATATCCATTCTAGATAAGTTGCTGGGTTTATAACCTGGTCAGAGTAATTAGAATGAGGAAAATGAAAGCAAAAGTTTGATTTTGTGTTTTGTTTGTTATTGTATAACTTGTTAAAACAAGTTAAATTACTTGTGCCCCTGTAAATGAGGTTACTGTGTGGATACCCCTCTGATCTGCTCCTTCCTGCTTTGCTACAGGAACTGTCATGACTGTGCTACCCTATAAAAGGAGTGCAGTGTGGGGTGATGGGGGATGGGGGTGGGTGGCCCGGCCCGTCCGCTGCTGAAAAGGAAGAGCCACAGATGAAAGAAACAAGGAGGTAAGAGCAGAAACAATCAGCAACAAATGTGGTAGCCCTGAAAGCTTAGCCTAATGATAGATACAACTGTAAAGCCTGTAAACCACCACCTGTAACAATTTCACAGAAAATATACCCTGTAAGAAACACTTTGCTACAGAGAAATATAAAGCAGTAACAGAAGATATACCTTGCAAAACACAATTTGAATCAGAAGATTACAGCTGTACTCTGTAAGCACACACCTGTAGGCACACCCTGTAATAATGCAGCAGAAGGTATACCCAGCAACAACAATACGAGTCAGAGAAAAATAAAGCAATAAAATGTTTGCAAAAAACAGTAACAATCCCTGTGAATACAAAAGAAAATAATAGCACACAGTAAATCTGCCTAGCCAAAAGAAACCTTAATCCTTTTCCTTGCTCTGGTAAGGTTCTTTGCTCTGTCCTTACAAGCAACCTAGAAGAAAAGAGCTCATGTGAAGCTAGGTGCCTTTGCTAGCAAACCTTCCCTTGCTAGATCTTGTTAGTATGGAGACTATCTGTGCTTTATTTCACTGCAGTGTAACCTGACTATACAGGTATATCATTGATTTATTAAATGTATTACATGCATAAGGCTGCAACTGATCTAGATAGTGGGGGAATGTAGACTAGCAATTTTTGCACTTATTACTGAGCAATCTAACCACACTTTCTAATTGTTGTGATATACACACACTTACAAATTCATGATGCCAATTCCATGGTGCTGAGATGTCTGCCCCATCTTGCTACACCCAATTTGTAATCTGCTCAGGACCCACTGCTTTACCATTTTTTTTTTTATTTCCTTAGCTACTTCTTCAACACGGAGCAACAATCTAGCTGGTATATCTCAGATTTCAGATTGGTTCCATTCAAGGAGAATCAATCCTCCAGTAACCTTAAAAAAACATTGTTTAACACCACAACAAAATTCCCAGCCATTGCTCAGAATTTGTAGGACTGATTACACTTTCCCAAACTACCTTCCTTAGTGTCATTTCCTAAAAATCTTTTAGTAATTTTCTATTACTTTTTGGAATTAGATTTACTCAGATTAACCAGCTTGGGGGGGGGGGGCATAGATAAGGTAACATCTGTGGTGATGGTATAGGTGGGAAAAAATGAGCAGGCTGGGTGGGCCAAGCAGTTGTTATCTGCCAATAAATTCTTTGTTTCTATGTAACTAATTTTGGGAATGTTTTTTTTCCCTAACTTTTTACTTTCCCAATTTACCCTGTCGTTTAACTAGTTGTAATGAATCTTTTTGCTTTCTCCAAGGACAGTTGCCTTTGGTGTATTAGATCTTTTAGTTGGTCCATTATCCATGGCTTGTCCCCACCTCTTCTGGTTACCTGAACTACTGGAGCAACCCTATTTGTACAGTAACGTCTTCAATTTTCATTACCATACTACCCCAGGTATCATCTGAATTATTATTTGCAAACCATACCAGTTCCATATCCTATGTCAGAGAATTCAGAATACTACCCTTTTTCTTAACTGTCCATTTTCTTTGCTAAAACACGTGTATCTCCTGACCCTTTTGTTTTCTCCTTGAAAAGCTAGAGATTTTAAAAACAATCTTATTGTCAGATGCAACAATCTGGGGCAGAATGGCAGGGTGTCATATCAATCAGCAAATTTCTAATTATTGTATCTAATATATACTGGTCAGTCTTGAACCATCTTTTACAATCTGCTTCAAATTTCTTCCTTGTATTATTTTTTCCAAAGGTAATTTATTTGTATCACCAGCAATTTTTAGGCCACAAATTTGGTGCTTCTGAAAGATGTTATTAATGCAAGAATTTAAATAGTCAATCATAGCCTTTTTATCACTAGAATGGTAATTGTAAAAACATCAGATCATCTTGGTAATTTGTGCATCAAAACTGTAACCACGTCATTTTAGAATTTGTGTTCTCCACAACTCTTCTAACCATCTAAAAGACACACTGTCATGAAAACACCTCTCCCTTTCTGTTTGATCCTATCCTTACATTATTCATTGTAATTCTCAATAAGGATAGCTTCAGCGGGAACTAATTTAATGCACCATGTTTCAGTAACACATGCAATCTTGACCTGTTTTTGTACCACTTTCAATATATCTATTTTAGTTGCAATGGCCCAGACATTGGTATTTAACATGCTGTATATACACGTGTTAACTGTTTGGATTTGGATTATGTTTGAAATGTTTAGATTTGTTCTACTGTCTTCAGTACCTCATGCCATTTACATCTGTTGTGGGAAGTAATTCTTGTTGCAATTTACTCCCCTTCCAGTTTCACTTGCTGCTGTTCTAATCTGGGGTAAATCAACAATTTACACCTTAAAGCATTAGACTTATGTCTTCTGTTACAGGTCCCAATAATCTAAACTGGGACTTCATACTCCTAAGTCACACACAGCTAACTGTTCTACACTGGAAACTAAATGATCAGTTAAAGAAATCATGACTACTAAATACAGAAATTTTCAAAAGACAAACATGATTTCAGGATACGGGGACAAATAACTGATACTACACAATTATCTAGGTAGAAATTCCAAAGCATTCACAGCATATAATGTTAGATGTAAAATACCAAAGCATACCCCTCTATAGACAGATAATGACCAAATAGGCATAGTTTCAGGCCCTCTGCAGCATCATCCATAGTGTACTCCCACAAGTGACTCCCATCACTCCTTTGGGAGCCACTCACAAAGAGTGTCACTCCACTAAGTGCCACTGGGGCAGCCTTCCTTATATGTGGGATGGTACCGTCCTTCTGCTAAGGTCCCCAGCCTCCCACTGGTCATTGTAGCTGCCACCAGACCAGACCAGTGCTGCTGTAGAGGCAGGGTGGGTAAAGGAGGTATTGGTGCTGTTTGACTGGAGTCAATAAAAATCCTTTTTGAGGACAAAACTGGGAAAGTTTACTTTTAAAATGTGAACCTCTTTACATTTTTTTGTGAAAAGGCAAATACTCTTCTTGCTGACTATATGACTTGCAGCACTGACATTTTCTCTGAGTATTTACAGGTGGAGAACTAAGCTACTAAATGGCTACTATTTGCAGAAGAAGGCAAATTGGTTTACCTAGTCTGCTGTTGGGAGGTCTAAACCTCACTTTCAGATTCTTGACGATATTGGGAATGCAAGTAATCACAGACACATTGCATTAGAGTAATAAACAAGTTTACTACTACCAAAGGGATAAATCACAGTTGCCCTAAGCAGTTCTTACCAATACAAACCAGGAGCCAGTGCTAAGTGTTCCCTACACCTCGAGGTTTCTCTGTGTCTCTTGGGGTTTCTCAGGTCTCTGAGGTATAAGGCTTATGCATTACATTATATACCTATGATAATTACTATGGTTACCAAAAGATAGAAACATTTTTAGTTACAGAGATGAGCCCTATTGGCTAAATTAGAGGTGGTTCCATGGTCAAAGATAACATTATACAATTCTGTAAAGTCATCAGTTTGAGAACAGAAGAGTTCTTATACAGAGTCTTACATAACTCAGTGTAGTGGTGCAAATCACCAAAAGGTGGCAATGCCGTCTTACATATTATAATTACTCCAAGGACACAGATATCCTGGCATCTTACAAGTAAGAAATACACAGAAAATACATAGCAGAATATATATATATTAGCAAGCAAAGTGTATTACAACAATATGCATTCATATCCTGACATACATCTACTCTTGTACGGTAGATACCCTTAGCCCTATATGTTAGTGTAACATATACCTAAGTGCTAGCTGTCTACGGTGTACCTCTGAGGGTACCAATTAGGGTGCAGGGACCTCGTGTAACACTGCCCTAGTCCTCACCTTACCCATGAATCCAAGTCCCCTAGTGGTCCCTGTTTCCCCTTCTTGCATCCTCCTTGTTGTCCCCCACTTACTCAATGTGCCTATCCCACCTGTGTTTGAATTCTACTACTTTATTTGCATAGACCACATCATAAGGCAATCTGTTCCACTTGTCAATCATCCTTACAGTAAAAAAAAGTATCTCCTGATGTTCTTTCTAAACCTGCCTGTGACAAGATCAGGGTCCCTGCCCCAGTAAAAAGTGGAATCAGCTAAACGTGGCACTGCTACAGCAAGGCTCCCCTTCATGGTGCCAAATTAGGATGTCATGTAAATAAAACAATAACTAAAAGCATATAGTTAAGTCAGCATGTGTTTGTACCTGAATTTTGTGTACACTGATTCTGTATGAGCCAAAACCCTCCCACAGTGCCTCCCAGGATTTTTTTCAAGTTTACTGTCATATTTGTGTTAACACTTCAAATAAATTAAGACATCCTGTAAATAATAAATAATGCATACAACTAAGGCAATGGATGTTTGTACCTGAATTTTTTGTGCATGGACTCTCTGTTATGAAAGAAAGAAAGAAAGAAAGAAAGAAAGAAAGAAAGAAAGAAAGAAGAAAGAAAGAAAGAAAGGTTCCCTTTTGAAGAGGGGAATATGTGAAAGGGTTAGGGTCCCTCTCCCAGTAAAAAGGGGATCTAGTTAAAAGTTGCACCACCACAACAAAGCGCCCCTTCACAGTGCTTATTGAGGCTGTCTTGCAAATAAAAAAATAAATAAAAACATACAGATAACCCTACATGTTTGTCCCTGAATTTTGTTTGCACTGACTCTGTATGAGCAGCTCCCCTCCTTCAGTGCTCCCTACCAATTTAAGTTTACTCTTGTATTTGTGTTTTCACTTCTGTCCAGTTTCATTCCCAGTAGAAATGTATATGTTTCAGCCATGCTCCACTCTCACCCAGTCTCCAGTGGGTACATCTTGAGGTGTGCCAGTCTTCATGTATGACCCACCCTGCCGTGCCTGAATCATCTGTTGACCCTCCTCTAAACTGATTCAACACTATCCCTATTCTTTCCCAGGTCTGGGTACCAGAATCATATGCAGTACAGGAACTCAAAATGTGGTCCCACCAGGGATCTCTAAAGGGGCATCATACCTTCCTTGCACCTGCTGTTGCTCTCCCTGCCTATGCATCCCAGCATTTTGTTTGCCTTACCCACTGCCCTTTTACATTTTGCTGCTGATTTTAGACTATCCAATAGAATGACTCCTAGATATCTTTCCTCTGTTGTCTGTTCCACCCTCACCCTCACCCCAACATATGGTATTCCAGTTCTGGTTTTGTTGCTCCTATGTGCATGACTTTACACTTTTTTATATTGCATTTTAGCTGCCATACCTAGGACTACCTCTTGAGCCTCCCCAAATCTACTTTTATTACCCTTATTCCTTCTTTGACATTCACCCTTCCATAGATTTTTGTGTCATGCATGAAGAGACAGATTTTGTCCTGAAGACCCTCACCTATGCTGCAAATGAAGATGTTAAAGAGCACTGGTCCCAGGTCCAACCCCTGCCATACCCCACTGGTGATCCACTCACTGCTGAGAACTCCCCTTTGAGAATCACTCTGCATGTTCTCCCTCTCAGCCAGCTACAAATCCAGTTTGTTATTTTCTCTCCTACTCCCATATCAACAAGTTTCTTAACAAGCTTTCAACGTGGAAGGATGTTAAATGCTTTGCTAAAGTCCAGGTGCAGAACAACTACAACCTGACACTTATTACCAGCTTTCATCACACAGTTGAAGAAATCTCTCATATTTGTCTGACAATACCCTCCCATGAAACCATGTTGTCATGTAACCCATTAGCCTTCAGGATTTCCAACAACCTTTTCTTAAGAAGGGATTCTAGCATTTTACCCACTAGTGAGGTCAGGCTGACTGACTGGTCATTTCTGAGTCATCTCTCTTACCACTCTTGTGTAAGGGCACCACTTCAGTCACCCTTAGTCATCTGACACCATGCCTGCCTCAAGCATTTGAAGAGGTTGGCAACAGTGTCCACAGTATTGTACTTTACCCATCTCCTTCAGCACCCTTAGGTGCAGGTCATCTAGACCTGGAAATATAATTTTCTTTAGAGTCCTCAGACCCTTCACTATAAAGGCTGAACAGAAATAATAATTCAATAGTTTTACCTAACCCTTGTAATTTTCCTTCCACCCCTTCCCCTTTCAGCCTAATAATCCCCTCTTTAGTTTTATGCTTTTCCCTGACATAGCAGAAGAAAGTCTGTTCACCCTTATAAACTAGATACACACCACCAGAACAGGTAGGACCATACACCCAGGTGTACTCCCTGATGCCATAAGTGCCCATTCACCTGTGTGTTGTGTAGGACATGCAGAGCTCCTAAACTCCCCTCCCAGAATCATCCAGTTTCATAAATTCACTAATCTGGATCCTGAACTTTTCAGGATAGCTGTGTCTGAACTTGATTGGTCCCCTTTATATGAGATCTCTGATGGCAGCTCATCAGTAGCCATTTTTAATTCTGTTTTTACATGCCTGCAAGATGTATTTACCCCCTTTTACGTGGAGAAAGGTGAAAGGTCCTATCACTAAATGTCTGGACCACTCCCTCCTAACCAAGCTTATCAAAAAGGATAGAAAATTGTTTGCTTTTTAAGCCTCTTCCCCTTCATCACACTAGATGGCACAAATAGAACATCGAAATAAATGCAGAAGATCTATCAGAAATAATAAGAGCTTTCACTTTAAAAGCTTTTTAACTCCAATGCCCACAATCCAAGGTTATTTTGGAAATGTTGCAAGCATACAGTATGCTGGGTAAAAAAGGGGATCATTTCCACTCTGTCATAATCTTAAATGATGTCACTTTTACTAGCAGCTCCACCATATCTAATGCTTTCAATAGCTCTTTCTCCCCTCTCTCCTTATACACCAAGGCCTTCCCTGCCATGTCTGCACTGTCACCTAACAGTGCCCCCTCTTCAGACCACCCCCACTTTCTGTACATCCCCCTTTTTTTATTTTATGAGGGCTGGCATATCTGAGGTTCACAAACTCCTTATGCAGGTTCCTGACTGGAAATCTTCTGACTCTGATGAAATTGAGCCTAAATTACTCAAGACTGCTGCCTACGAACTATCCCCCCCCCACCAGTTGCTAAACTAGTTACATATGTCCCTGTCATCTGCGGTGATGCCTGATCTGTGGAAAACCTCCAGTGTAGTTTCAGTTTTTTAAGGAAAGAAACCACAAACTGATTAACAACTACAGGCACATTGTCGTACTTACAAAATTTAACAAAATCGTCTCCTCTAGCTCACCAACTATCTTACGGCCCAAAATCTCCTCTCTCCCATGCAGTATGGCTTTCACAAAGGGCATAGCACTTCTACTGCTCTGATCGCACTCACTACCTACATGTACATTGCCTTAGATATGGACATGGGCTATTCTACAGTTTATATCTTTATTGACTTGACAAAGGCTTTTGACCTTGTTGATCACTGACTACTATGTGGCAAGCTTGCTAATCTGGGTATCCCGTCCTTTGCACTCCCTTGGTTCAGCCGTTATTTAGCAAACAGATCTGAGAGAGTTAAATATGGATCTTCCCTGTCAGAACTTGCACCTACAGTAGTGGGGTTCCCACAATGATCTATACTAGGACCCTTTCTATTTGCCCTGTTCATACTGTAAATTCCATTAACCTATGTCTATTCCACTGCTCTGCCACCTTGTATGCAGATGACCCAGTCCTTTATGTTAGTTCAAAAGACATTACCAGTATTAATCAGTGCCTAACCAATGACCCACAATCTGTGCATAGTTGGTTGTTTCATAAGAAACTGCTTCTTTATGTGACCAAAATGCAATCAGTGCAATTCGGAATGCCATCCAGACTGGGACACTGCCCTGCCGCACTATACATTTTATATCGTGACAGTACTCCAGTTCCTTCAGTCACCTCCTTCACCTACCTTGGAGTCACTCTTGACTCCTCCCTTGATTATTCATTGCATGTGATGGGTATCTGCAAATCTGTAAATTCCATGCTTGCTGTCTCAAGCTTGTTATGCTATTGCTCATGGAATGCTGCATCCTAAACTCCTTTATGGAGCTCATGTATTCTCTGCAGCTTTGAAAACCACTCTCTGTGGATGGCATGTGGCCTATACTAATAGTTGCCATTTTGCAATGGCATCCCATTGGCTCACCCATAACTGCTTCCCCTATGACAGGCTTGACTGTTTTTTGGTATCCCTGTTTCATGGCCACACTTTTGGGAGTGTAATGTTTAGCATCCTCCATAATCATCTGCCTCAATCCTTTTGAAATGCACCTCAAACCTGTGCACAGTGTCTACCCCTTGAGATCTGGTGAATATGTCTTTTTATATGTCCCCAAACTTAAAACTAGGGATGGGGAATCTTCCTTTGGCTATTCTGTACCAAGGTTATCGAGCTCCATTCTCTCGGAGATTTGTCTTTGTCCTTCGGCAGCTTTGTTTCATGGTAGGTGTCGTGATAATCTCCTCAAAGAGTCCAGGTGTTCCTGCTCTTGAATTATACTGCTCTGTTAAGAATTCTTATCTGTATAATCATGTTAATTTATATACCTTTGTATTTTATAATCATGACTATATATGCAATATGAAATCTCCATATCCCTTGTGTACCTTATGTAAACTTACATTTTCCACTGTCCCTCCTGATACTTTGTACCATTTCCTGATGCTGCAGTAACTGACAATGTCTACTATACCATTTCTACTCATGTTGTACTGTATGATGTATGGTATCCAGTGATGATAGTGACTGTAAATGAGTGACTGTCAAAACAGAGACTCATTTATAGTGTTACCCTTTTGGGCTACCCTGTAAGAGTAGCGATGGAATACGAAAGTGACATTAGGGATCAGTGAGGTAGGGAGACTGGAAGGGGAGGGATAGTGAAGAAAAGGGGATTGATAGGGAAGAGAGATTGTGTGGGTTAGTGTGCATGCTGCCACCAAGCTAACTGTGTAGTGTGGTGGTGAGGTTGGCTAGCTTTGGTGCAGCAGGTACTGGGTTCAGGACTGAGGACTGGGGAAAATTTTACTGCTGCTATTTTTGTTTCTTTTTGTCAGACTGTCTCCCCTTCCCTGACATGCACCCCCACCCCAGAGTTGGTTATATTTAGTCAGAGGGAAGAGGGTGGGTCACAGTCCCCCCCCCCACACATAAATACTATTTTAAGTTGCTGGATGTCTTGTCACCCACAAGTGTACATCACCGATTTGATTTTCGGTGATGTACACTTGCTATAACCTAGATAAGCTGTTTTGCAATCTGTTATAACGGAGGTCATGCTGTACTGTATTGTCGAAATGGCACTGTATGGAAATTCACAAAGATTTGTGCTCTGAGCATCTTAGTTAGCCAGCTCAAATGAGCACGCAAACCCAGGCACAGTGATACTCACAGAAGATGCACTGTAAGATGCTCCCAGCGCATCCCCTCTGTGAGTACCAAGGTTGCGCCTAACCTGAGATGTGCTGGCCAACTCCCAGGTCAGGCTGGGAAACGGATGGGCCAGCACATCTCCAGATGCACTGTGCCCAAGGTTGGAATTCACAGCCCAAGATATGCAAATGGGGCCATTTGGCATGCAAGGTGCAATGGGGCCATTTGCATGTCATTATGGCCCCATTTGCATGACCCTTGCATGGATGCACCCAGCAGAATGTGCCAGGCTCCCTGCAAGGGCTGTGAGCAGTAAACACATTACATGAACCCCTGGTAACCTAGCTGCTCCCCTCCCTGCCCATATTCCTGTAAATAAAGAAATAATGCCCAATAATCATTGGTAGTCTTGTGGAACCCCCCCACCCCCACCTCCCATAACCCCGTAAATAGAGAAATCCCATCCAATAATCCCTGGTAGTCTAATGGAACCCCCTTCCCTGCCCTGATCCAATCGCATTACCATATGAAATCCAAAGTCTCCTGGTGGTCCAGTGGACCCCCCACCCCTCACCCACTCAGGCCTCCCCATCTCAGCAGGTGCAGAAGGTTGGCGGGCAGCACAACCCACCTGCATACTGCCTCGGCTGCCCACTGACTGAGCTGTCAGTGAATGACAGCGTACTGTACTCCTGTAAGACCACTGGTAGACCCTATTGATCAATGGGCTTGCAGTATATACTTTAAGCTATCATTCACAACCTTGTGAATGGTGTCATTCATAAACATTTTTACAATTTGGTTGGACTCTTCATTTGATTTTCTATATATGCCCTGGGTAAGTGCTGTGACTTCTCCAAAGCTTTATGTAAATATGTTGTCACTGAGCACCCCGGGTCACCTTGGTGAGGCTCTTTTTTTGTTCTTTGATATCTTAATCAGTTCTGCACAACATGTAATGCAACCTAGAAATGTATTACCCCCATTTCTGTCAGGGTGCAAGAAGTGTGTTAGATGTACAGTAAGTTCTGTATGTCACAGGTGAATGTACATATTCTCAGAATCAATCCTATGTACAAAATGTACAGATTAGGAATTTCGTAATGAAGACACTATTTCATTTTTATGGCACCTTTTCCTGCAGCATCTATTAAGGTGGTAGGGCAAAATACAAGTTTAAAGAAAGAGTAAACGATCATACAAGGGGTGTGTCAAATGAGAATATCAAGTATGCGATGGTGGTACAAATAATGTTACTTTAAAGAGGGATCATAATTTGCTTTTTATTGAGTTTGAACACTTTAAGGTAGGGCCAAGAAATGGGCATTAGGACCTGAAACTTGCAAAAAGGAAATGCTTTCTGAATTTTTAAACTGGGTACTAGTAGTTGGCCAGGGTTGAATGACAAATATGAGTTAGCCCCCTTTCTTGTGGATATATAACACAAGGTCACTGATACTGAATCTTATACTGTATCTTATGTACATATCATCTCACCGCCACACTTTTAAAAACTACCCCTTTACAACCCCCTTCCAGCACCCACCTCCTATCTACCCTTTTTCTGATTTCTTCTCCCCCACTCCCATCGCCAATCTCGCCTTCCTAATCCTCTCCCAGTAACATTCTGTCCCTCATCCCAACACATCCTAATTATATTGACCAGAGTTTATTAAAGTTATCATTTTTTAATAAATGAAGATACTAGAGAAGTTCAAACTGGGATGAGATGACATCTTAATAAGTATAAGGAAGACTGTCAGAAAGAACTTTGAGCTATCTCGTAAAAAATAATGAATCAATATCACATTTAATGTTATTGATATCTAATAATCAATTGACAATTTGGCTATACATACATGTTCACATCATTGTATTTTGGTCTCCATTTTAGCAATTTTAAAGGCACTATCACTTTAATTGAAATGGTGTTCACCGGCTGTAGTTGTGGTTGTATAAATACTTACAAACACTGGTTACTGCTAGTCTCTTGACAAAGCTCTGCATAGAGTGAAACTTTGGAGTTCAGCTGACCAGTGTTGCCTTCACCAAAGCTGTTGAAACTACTCAATTAATAAAGATCCATGTATTGTAAGAAACTACCTTGTGATCTTTCTTTTTTCTTTTCTTTTCTCTCCCTTTCTTTCTTTCTTTCTTTCTTTCTTTCTTTCTTTCTTTCTTTCTTTCTTTCTTTCTTTCTTTCTTTCTTTCTTTCTTTCTCTCTTTCTTTAAAATGTTGGTAACCAGGAGAGGCACACTGAGCCACAGCTTGTTTTCAGGTATGACCAGGAGGAAGGGGAAGAAGAGTAGTGCAAATATCCAGACAGATTACAGTTTAATAAAAACATTCAAGTAAAAAAAACATAAGGTTCTTGGGGATGCAATTATGAGAGTATTAAGGATTGGAATAATGCATAGGTGTATATACAAACAAGCATTTGTCAATGCCGAATGTTGTCTTGCTGCCATTGGCAGTGCAGGAGTTAGAGAGATGCAGCATAGGAATGGCAGTCAAGTACTGAACTGATGCCAACCCACCCCCACCCTGCAGAGAGTGACAGGCATTAGGGTGTCCCTTTGGGTGTTTGTTAGTGAAGTGCGGGAAAACATGCTGGGCAGGATGTGAAAAATGATACCTGCACAGTTCATAAGGAGGTGTAATAAAATGCCAGTGCTGAAAATGTGGCATACAAATATAAGGAATTTCGGAGTTACAAGGGTGCGTGGGAAATATGCAGCATGCGCTTGCAACACTTCCAGTTTATGGTGTTCGGCGCAAATTTTCAACATAGGCATTTTAGCACCTCTGCTCATGTACAGTGTCACTGTCATTTCCTCAAAGTGTCCCAAGAAGTGATTTCACACAGCGACCACGCTATTCTGCGCCGGAAGTGCGGAAACACATTTTGGGCAGGATATGTGAAGTGATGGCTGTACTGTTCATCAAGAGGTGTAGAAAAATGGCAATGGTGAAAATCCCAGAGTGAAAATATCACAAATGCACGACGGTATGAGCGTGCATGCAATCTGCCAACACACGCTCGTACCACAGTTATTTTATGGAGTATCAGCACCAAATTTTCAACATAGGCATTCTAGGACCTCTGCTCATGAACTGTGTCACAGTCATTTTCATAATCTGGCCCAAACACTGATTTCCCACAGCAACTGTGCTATTGTGCGCTGGAAGTGCGGAAACACATTTTGGGCAGGATGTGGAAAATGACAGCTGTACTGTTCACAAGGAGGTGCACAAAAATGCCAATGCTGAAAATCCAGCGTTAAAATATTGCGAATGCAGGAAGTTACGAGCCTGCATAGGAACTATGCAATGCATGCTCATAAAACAGGCATTTGTTGGATTTTTTCCACCAAATTTGGAACATAGGCTTTTTGAGATGCCACCTCATGAACACTGGCACTGTCATTTCATTAATGGGTCCCAAAAGGTGATTTCGTGCAGTGACTGTGAAATCACCTTTCAAGGCTGATTAACGCCTTGACAGTGATAGAATTCATGAGGAGGGACCCCAAAAACCCCATGTTGAAAATTTGGTGCTAAAATTCCAAGAAATGCCTGAAATATGCAGAAAAGTTGAAAAAAACCTATTCATTCCATTATACAGCTTACTGGCATTTTCTCAGTTCGCAGTCGGCTTTGAAGAGTGCAGACGTGTTCCCGGTCCTGGAAGATTGTGGTGCTGGACTCCGGAGAGTGAATGAGGGGGTGAGGAAGGCAGGGTGCGCAGTGGGTGGGAGCAGATGGGGAGGTGGCATCAAGACTGTGAGGGCGGTTTTGTTTTGCAGGAAAAAAAACCATCACAGAACAGTTTTCATGTTCAGGGCATTTGGCATGCTGTGGTGGGCTCCCAGCATGCCACCTAAGTGAGTTTTGGGGGTTGTCAGTAGCCAGCGAGGATTGGGCACCCTCGTCGGCATACAACATGGTAGAGTAGTGCCGATGGGGATTGGGCTCCCCATCAGCGTGCAAAGACAGCGAGGAAGGGGCCGTGAGCTGAGGATTGGCACCCCCTCGGCATTTAACATTTGAGGGTATGCCGACAGGGAGTGGGCTCCCCCATCAGCACGCAAACACAGGGGGTTTGCTGACAGGGGGATTGGGCACCCCCGATGTTGGCAGGTGTGAGACGGCCGCCCGATCACCGACCATGGTCATAATGGCAGTGAGCATGGCAAGCAAAGGACCGCTGCGTATGATGAGCTTTGCTTGGATTGCAGTGGACCTTTGCTTAGATGTGCTCACCCCATTATGTATGCATGGTGTGGCGCCAGCATGCAGGCTGATTGGGGAATGAGGGACGCACCTACTGATGTGTGCCCTGCATTCGCCTCAACAGCAACCGTGCCCCCAAAACCCATACTAGTGCAAGATGTTGCTTGCGCACATGCACAAGCCAACATAAAAATAGGTATAGTCATAAGCTATAAGAAGTGGTACTAATTAATGGGGAAGATGGATCAAAATACTAAAAAATAAAAATGATTGGAAATGTACAGTGTATAATGAGACTAGTTAAGTAGGAGGCAGAGAGAGCCTCACTCCAAGCTGTCAAGAGGAGGAAGGGCAGGAGCATGGAGGAGCACAGGATAGGTATAGCATGTGCTTTAAGCAGTGAAGAGATGGAGCTAGATGAAGGGAGATTGGCAGTGAGTTCCAGAGGGTGGGGCAATGATGGGAGGAAGCTGCCTGCCCTGAACTGGATAGAGGGCAGGGGGGAGAGAGAAGATACAAGAGTCCCTGGCGCATAGCAAATTGGAAGAGAGGAATAATGGAGACAGGAGAGGTAGGAGGGGAGGGATCCATACCAGAATTTGAAGATAAGGGTGGTACTGTGATCCAAAGACTACATCGGCATGGTCAAAGACTGGGAGGATCATTTTAGTAAGCAACTCAAGGCAGACAACAGGAGAGAGGGAGTCTTTGTTCTGATACATGACTCCTAGTTTGGGATGGAGTTTGGAGTGGATATAGTTAATATGGGAGGGGAAATTGAGTTAACTGTCCAACCAGATGCCAAGATATTTGAAAGTGAGGACAACATCAAGAGTGGTGCCATCAACGGTGAAAAAGAAGTGGAGGGAAAGAAAGTTTGGCAAATTTCTGTGCACTACCAAAGGTGATGGACACAGTCTCCTTGGTGTTTACCTTAACTCATTGTCTCCTAGCAGACGTCTGTAGTAGTCAGTAAAATACACTGGTGTGTCCTGAGGATGCCTACAGAAGTCAGCTACTGACTTCTTGTGTGCCCTTGCAACGTCTGGAGACGTCAATTATAATAATAATAATAAAATGTATTTAAGCTCCTTTCAATATTTCAAAGCGCTGTACAATATTCATAAAAACAAAACACACAACAGAATATAATATATATTTGATTTCATAGCAATGTTGGAAAGGTAATTTTGTGCTGAACAGCTTTACCACTGATATTTTGTGTATATCATGTATACTTTAGGAGTTATTCACATTTGTTTATGGTATGGTGTGTATGGCTTATGCTGCCTACTTTAGTGAAAAAAATATTTTCTTCTGCTGTTTCAACCAGCATAGAACAAAAATGAAATTACACATTATTACTTGCATACCACCATTAGAAAGGTAATTTTGCGCTGAATAACTTTGCCACTCATACTTTGTATCTAGCACTTACAGTTCTTGAGCTATTAGGATTTGTTTGTGGCATGCTGACTATAGCTTGATTTTGATTAGAAAGGCCCAGATTTACTGTTAACAGTAATCAGGAGACAAGTGGTGCAACTTCAGAGAGCTCCTGTGGATGCAATGAGTTAAGTTGGCTTGTTTGGAACCAGAGAAGAACCCTCAGAAAGTCACTCTGTAGCTGAGACTCCACCTCCGAGGTTAAAGGTCCAGAGACGTAGAAAACTGTGTTATTGACGCATATATGGATATGGAAAGTGACACAGACAGAGGGAATATCTTTTAGAAAGATTGAGAAAAGAACAGGACCCAGAATGGACCCTTGAGGGACCCTGCTAGAATGGGAAGGGGGGGCAGGATATCTCCAGCCTTAACACATTGCATATGACCCATAAGATAAGATCTAACCTTAAACCACTCCACAACACAAGTTGAGAGACCAGCAGAGAGAAGTTTAGATGGAAGACGTGGATGAGACATAGAATCAAAAGCTTTAGCTAGGTCAGCTGCAGTAATGTGACCCTGTCTATGCCTGTGAGTCTAGAGTCAGTAACACAGAGGAGGGAAGTAACGGTGTACTATTTTTTTTCCAAAGCTGGACTGAAATGGAAAGAAGAAATCTATGAAGTTAAGGAAGTCAGTAAGTCTAGTGAAAATGAAGGACTCTTGCAATTTAGCCATGAAGGGGATTATTAGCATGGCAAGTGCTACAATTGTTTGTGACTGCTGAATATTGTAATGTTAAGGTCTGCCAGGCTTTCCTCATATTATCTCCCCTTCTGCCCCAGATGATATTTCTGGCCCTCCTTTGTATGGTCTGCATGTGGTCCCTGTCTTTCTTGAAGTGGGGACTCCAGAACTACTTGCAATATTTCAGCTGTGGCCTTACCAGGGGCCTGTACTGGGTCAGTATCACTTCCTTCCTCCTATTATCAAATACCCACCCTATACATCCAAAAATTATGTTTCCTTTGTTACACTGAGCACTGGACTTATGGCCATCACTAATGATGACCCCAGGTTTCTTTCTTCAGCTGTCTGCAACACTGTTATCCCCTCCCCACCATCCAGTAGTCCATTTTATAGTTCTCTTAGTCAATGTGCATCACTTTGCAATGTTTAGTAGTTAATTTTAGTTGCCATAATCTAGACTGTATTTCCAAGTTTCTAGATCTATCTCCATATTGTCCACTCTGCCACAAATCTTAGTGTCATCAGCATAGAGGCATATCTTTTTCTGGATTCCCTCTCCTGTATCATAATAAATATATTGAAGAGCACTGATCCCAAACTGGTCCATGTGGAACCCCATTTCTGACATCCATCCTGTGCTTTGAGGGCATCTCATTAATTGCCATCCTGTGTGTCCTGTCCTCCAGACAGTTCCCTATCCTTCTGGTCAGTTTGTCCGCTACCTCCAGGTCAACCAGCCTTTTCATTTGCCTTCTGTTTTTGTTGTTAATTTTTTTTTTCTAAACCAGTAAAACAACCCAAAACATTGCAGAAATGATGGGCTGTGGTACCGCCTATAGCTCCAGGCTTACAACATCCACCTTGTACATGAAGACATATAGGAGAGATTTAGGCAGAAAAAGGAAAACATAGCCTACCTGATATGGTCCAGCGTAGTCAGCTCTAAGAGGTGATTCTTGCAGAAACAAGGAATTACGATAGTGCCTATCTTTCCTGTGCATCCAGGCCTGCAACAGACAGAGCATAACACAAACAAAGCATCTAACTGATTACCCATTAACACAAGTTGCTTACAATAAGGTCTACATTCCACTTCTACATCAGTGCTTAATCACACAACAGGGGCCCTGAATGACCTCACTGGGTCACCAGTCATGGTGTTAGAGAGGCATCAGCCTATCCCAGCTCTGGGCTTTAAAAAGATAATGAGGGGTTGCCACAGAGTGTGGTACTTTGGCAGGGTGTTGGCCACCACATGTGCTATCATATTCAAATTGGCTACTTGTGCCAGGGGAATTTAGCACTTCCCGACTTGAGGGGACCTCTTCAGTTCTCCATTTGCACAGGAGAAGCTTCTTCATCTGCATACTTAGTATGGTAGTCCACTTCTGGTCCTGGGCATTCAGCTGGGGGGGTAGAAGTGTGGATGCCCATCAGCATCACCTCTACGGAGTAGGGCACAGGTTTTTGGAGGATCTCTGAGCCCAGTGCACAGATTTGTTGCCAGAGCAGCTTGATTGTTGGGCAGTCTCATAATATGTGGAGCAAGTCTCCCTTATAAGCTTGGCATCTCCAGCACAGCTTGTCTTGGATAAGTTTAGCAGTGTGAAGAGCTGCTGGGGTCCTGTACCAAGACTGCAGAATCTTGTTTTGGATTAGAGCACTTCTGGTGTTTGGGTAGGCTTTGAGTGCAAGCTTCCAACAAGCTTTCCACTCTGGTTCAGTGATCTGAATCTTTAGGGCTATCTCCCACTTACTTTTTGCTTCAAGAGATTGAGAAGGGAGCCTGTCCCTAAGAGCTGAGTAAATGGTGCTGGCCTGGTTCCTGTCTTTTGTCAGCCATTGTGGGACCAGTGATGGCAGCTTGCAGTTACCTGTTCAACGGGAGTGGTCAGTGATGGCACTTGTAGTTTGGAGGTATCTTCAAAAGTTCTTTTGAGGGAGGTCCCATTCATCTTGCAGCCTCTTAAAGGTAGCCAGAGTCATAGTTGAGGGGTCAAGTGTGTCCTGAAGATAGTGGATGTCCCTAGTGGCCCACTGCACCAAAGCTAAGGATTTGCAGTCCACAGTGATGTGCCTGTTACCCCCTTAGTGGGGTGGGGCCTAGGGGGGAGGGATTGGTCTTCAGTATGTTATGCAGTTTGGCCCAGTACTTTATGGATGGCCCTATGGCGGTGTGATGGTGAAGCTCTTTTGGAGGGCTATTGTACAGCAATATCAAATTATATGCTACTTTGCTGTGAGCTTCTTCCATGCCTAACCACTTCCTGCCCATGTTTTGCAAACCATTTAAGTGTTTGCATGGCTTGGAATGCCCATTTATATCCCTCAAACCAGAGTAAACACCACCCACCTACCTTCCTTCCAGTGGGCCCGTAATTTGTTACAGCTATATCTCATTTTTTTCCCCCTCCCACAGAAAGTCCCCTGTAAGGGTATCAGTTCTTTTGTACCAGCAGGGGGGAAGATCCAGTGGGAGGTGGGACAAGATATACAGGATCTTAGGGGCCGTGATCATCTTTAGAACCGAAATTTCTCTGGCTAGGGTGAGTTGGAGGGATCTCCACCTGTCTAGTTCAGTGCGTATGGCAGCGAACAATATTTTGAGGTTTATTTCCCATAACTTGGTGGTGTCTGGGATAATTTTGATCCCTAAATATGTGATGCCATCAGGGGCTCACCTTAAGCTTTGCTTTGTTGCCATGCTGGGCTGATATCTATGGTTTAATAGGAGGACCTCCGTTTTAGTTTGATTTAGCCTTAAACTGGAATAAATGGCAAAATCAGATAGGATTTTTGAGGAGGGAGGGTGGTGGCTTCCAGGCCAGCCAGTGGTATCAGGAGGTTGTCCACATACATCAGGGTGGAGTATTCGCTGTTCCCTATCACCATCCCCCTGATGTCCGGGTGCTGTCGGATGGCCACAGCGAATGGTTCCACTGCCAGTACAAAATGCAGTGGTGATGGGGGAAGCCCTGGCAAGTCCTTCTGTCCAGTGGGGGGGACATGGAGATGGTGAGTACTTTGGCTGTGAGGGAGTGATATATCACCAGCATCCATGCCTGGAACCTGTCTCCAAATCCCATTGTGATCAGAACCTGGTGGACTAAATCCCATTCTAGTGAGTAGAAGGCTTTTTGAAATTGATCGCCACTGCTGCTGCTGGGGTGGTGATGGATTTTGCCTTGTGGATAGGGATCAGTAGTGATCGGATGTGGTCTGCGCTGTACCGACCTTTTACAAAGCTCACCTGGGAGGGGTGTATGAGCTTGGGAAGGAGGAGGTTGAGCCTGGTGGCCAATATTTTTGCCAGAACTTTGCTGTCAGCATTCTGGAGTGAAATGGGCCTATAGCTGGGAGCCTTTGAGGGATCCTTTCCTTTTTTAGGGAGAAAAATATCCTTTTCTAGTGCTTCAGTGTAGACCTCCTGAAGGACTGGGGCAACTCTCGGATTAAGGAGCTGCCAGACCTCCAGTGGGAAATCATCCCCTCCAGGGGATCTCCCTGTTTTTAGAGTGCAGTGTTGCTGCTACCTCCTCACTCATATGGGGAGGCCAGCAGTTGGGCTTGCTGGCTGGTAAGTACAAGAAGGTTCAAGGAATTTAAGAAGGGGATAATTCCCCTCAAGGTTTGGTGATCTAGAAGTGGTGTAGAGCAAGGAGTAAAACTCTGCCATTATCCTATTGATGTCTTGTACACCAGTGTGGGCCTTTCCTTCGTTGTCAGACAGCCCTGCGATGTGCCTTTCGGCTTGCTGTTTCCTCAGGCGGTATGCTAGGACCTTCCCTCCCTTCCCCCCCTCCCAGTATTTATGTTTTAGGTGAAGAATAGACACCTCAGCCTTCCGTGAAAACAGAGCATTCACCTCCATTCAGAGGGCAGCTACTGTGCGTCCTAGCTGGGACTGAAGGGAAGGATTATGAAGGGCCTTAAATTGGGTCTCAGCCTCCCTCAATTTGCTTTCCAAGTTGGACAAGAATATTTCCCTTCTCTTCCTCCTCCCATGTGTGCACCCAATCATTGTACCCTCAGGGTAGCCTTGAAGGCTTCCCTCGTGTTGCCAGCGAATGTGTCCGAAAAGGGGTTGTTCTCAAAAGAAAAGGGTGGCCTCATGCTGTAGCCAGGGGGCGAAGTGTGGGTCTCTCAGTAAGATGGGGTCTAGCTGCCAGGAGGGGGAGGAGAAAGATGGGGGTGTAAAACAGAGCTGGACAGGAGCACGATCAGAGATTACTATAGGGAGAATGGTCACGTCTGTGGAGGCTTTAGTAATGTCTGAGGAAGTGAGCCAGAAGTCTAGCCAGCTATGGGAGTCATGCATTGGGGAGTGGAAGGAGTACTTTCGCTCCCAGGGGTGAAAGGTTCTCCATATGTCTGTTAGTCCCATATCCCCTGTCATTTAGGCTAGTGCTCTGTCCCCTCTGGCATGGGGTTCAATGTTGGATGGGCACCTGTCATGAAATGGATCTACTGTATAGTGAGATTAAAATCTCCCCCAACAAGCACGGGTACATTATCTGAGCTCAGCTTCCCTATTTCTTGTGCTACTGAGTGGAAGAAGGGGGTGGTATTTTCGTTAGGGCCAATTATATTCCCAAGTAGTAATGGCCCTTTGAGTATTAACTGATTTATCATGTAGTTGGAACTTTTATTGGTGCAGGCAGAGACTGTGGGCCTGCTGGGGGCCCCCGAGCAAACAGACCATACCATGGGCAGAGGTGAAGCATGGAAAAGGGTCACCTAGAACCTTGTAACACTCATTACTCTTTGCATTGCAGACCTTGCAAATACGCAACTCTATATACAGAAACAGAGCAAAAAACAAAAAACAATCAAGATAACTATTTAAACTGAAGTCAGATAGACAAGAGATGGGCTTTAGACATGTTCATTTGGCTGCAGTAAGCTGCCTTAGGCCCACCTCTGTACCCTGGATGCATGTGGGTGTGTCTGTCCCAGTTGATCCCTGAAGGGGGTTGGGGGATCCTGACTGGATCCTCCTCCCACAGTTGGTGAGAGTACATGCAAAAAGCTGATGGCGCCCACTACAGCCCTCAAGGGCAAAATGTGAAGCTGTGTACCTACTTTCTTTAGGCGTCGCTGACTCACCGGAGAGAGAGTTTAGACAGAATTAGCAAAGACTGATTTCGCTGCCCAGTGTTACGGGGGGATGGTGTGTTGAAGAGCCAGTGAGGATTAACCCCTTAGAAGAGGGGGAGGAGCCCTGATGCCATGCCTCCGTGTACTAGGAGCTGGCTTGGACCCAGGGGGGTCTTGTGGGAAACTCGTGGTAGATGGTATTGAGTGGTGGGGGTGCTGCTTGTCATTTGCTCAAAAGTGGGGTATAGAGGAGGAGTAGGAGGAGGAGGCAGAGGCAGGCCATTTGTCATGAATACCATAGTATGATCCAAAACGAGGTGGCTAAGACACCTCACTGATCAACAGCTCCAGCGACCACTAATTTAAAGATGTTTCTTAATGGCTGTATGGGTGAGAAGAGATGCCAGTTTGCTGGCTTAGTGCCTGAAAGAAAGGGTGGGTGGGTCAGGTATAGTCCAGAAGTTTACAGTTCATGTAAATTAATCTGACCGTCGGCTACATCCTCCAACCACCGAGTGGATCTTTGTGTCCTCTGGTCGTTCCTCTCAGTATAGGAGTGAGGAGTAAGGGCCAGTTGATCGCTGTCACAGGGCAGTTATGTGGGGAAAGGGGGCCAAAGTCCCAACATTTGCACCCGAGTCTACGGAACCTTGTGGGCCTATTCTTGGCTGAAATTGGAAACACCCCCCTTACTAGCCCCTAAACCCCCTTTCAGATGGTAAAAGTTACATTATGAAAAAACTTATCTGATCAGTATGGAGTTCCATCTGGTTCAGGCAGAGTGCAGAACTGCTCCGGAGAAGAGGGCCACAGGCTGTCATTTTGCCCCAGCTGTGTAGGTGAGGAAATCTGTGGTGTGGCATCTGTAGGCCTCTTCAGGAAGATGTCAATGATGGTTGCTGTAACTTGCACCACCCAGGAATATGACTGGGTGAGTTCCAGAGATCGTTGAGGCTGTAGTGATCCTAGGGGCTCTCTGGAGTTCTTCGGGTACTGCTCTGGTGACAGTGGATGCAGGGCTTCGAAACGATTCCTGGTGTGGAACTCCTGCAGCTCTTCAGCGACAGCAGTGTCCATCTGGTGGTCCTTGGGGCTTCTTGGAGGTCCTGTCTTGGATGGATGATCCCGCTTCCTATGCCTGTGGGAGGAGTGCCTTTTTCTGTTGCGGTGGAGGAGGATTGCCCATCGGCCTTCTGCTTTGGAGTGCCAGTCTCCTTATCTGTCTGGATGGAGCAGAGATCATCTGTCCACCTCCCCATCCCCTGCGCAATTCTGCATAGGAGGGCAGGGGACCACAAAGCTTGAGGCCAAGTGTGCTGAAGAACCCCCACAAGTGCATCCAGAGTAAAAAAAAAAACAGGGGTATACCATTGTGCACTTCCCACATGAAACATAGACTTTGACGGCAGATAAGGACAGCTTGGCCCACCTAGTCTGCTCATTTCCCTACCTACATGATAAGCTGCAGATCCTAGTTAACCAACAGCCTATTTCTTCCTAACCCCCACAAATATTGCCTTATGTCTGTCTCATGCATTCTTGAATTCTCTCACAGTTTTAGACCCCACAACCTCTTCAGGAAGACTGTTCCATGTGTCCATCACCCTCTCTGTGAAAAAATACTTCCTCACATTGCCCCCGAACTGCCTCCCCATCTTCAAATGGTATCCCCTTGTTCTTGCACATCTCTTTTTCTGAAAGATGCTACCCTCTTGGACTCTGTTGATTCCACTGAGGTACTTAAAAGTTTCTATAATGTTCCCCCTCTCCATCCTTTCCTCAAGGGTATACAGATTAAGCTGCTTTAGTCTCTCCTCATACGACTTCTCTTGCAGATCCTGCACCATTTTAGTTGCCCTCCTCTGGACTGCCTCCATCCTGTTTCTGTCCTTGCAGAGATGGGGTCTCCAGAACTGGATGTAGTACTCCAGATGGGGTCTCACCAACTGTCTGCACAGAGGGATAACAACTTCCTGTTTTCTGCTGGTGATGCCTCTCCCTATACATCCCAGTATCCCCCAGCCCTCCCTACTGCCTTCTCACATTGCTTGCTAACCTTAAGGTTATCTGATATGATTACTCCCAGGTCCCTTTCCATTTTTGTTGTTGTTACTACCCCCCACCATTGTGTAATCTTCCCCTGGGTTTTTGTTTCCCAGATGCATTATTTTGCACTTCTTTGCATTGAATCCAAGCTGCCATACTTCTGACCGTTCCTCCAACCTTGCCAAGTCCCTTCTCATCCTTTCCATTCCTCTTTGTGTATCAACCCTGTTGCAGATCTTTGTGTCATCTGCAAAGAGGCATACTTTTCCTTCCAGTCCCTCTGCAATGTCACTTATAAAGACATTAAAAAGGACTGGACACAGTACTGAACCCTGCAGTACCCCACTAGTAACCCTTCTTTCTTCAGAGTGGACTCCATTTACAATTACCTTCTGTGTCCTGTTGTCCAGCCAGTGTTTTACCCAGGCTACAACCCTGGGACCCACTCCCAGGCTGGTTAATTTGACTATTAATCTTTTGTGTGGGATTGTGTCAAATGCCTTGCTAAAGTCTAGGTAGGACATGTCCACAGCCCCTCCCTGGTCTACTACTTTGGTCACCCAGTCAAAGAAATCAATTAGATTCATCTGACATGACCTTCCCGCTGTGAACCCATGCTATCTTGGGTCCTGTGCACCACTGGCCTCTCGGTACTCAACAATTCTTTCCACCACTTTCCCTACCACAGAGGTCACACTGACAGGTCTGTAGTTTCCTGCCTCTGTCTTGGTGCCACTTTTGTGAAGGGGAATCACATCTGCCTTCCTCCAGTCCTCAGGTATCACACCATCTTCCCATGATTTGTTAAAAAGGGTAGTCAGTGGTTTCACTAGTTCTCCCCTTAATTATTTTAGAATTCTGGGGGTGAATTCCATCAGGCCCCATTGCTTTGTCCACCTTCAGTTTTAGGAGGTCTTTCAGAACCCTTTCTTTTGTGAAAGGACTGGGATCGACCCCCCTATCCAGAGTGCTTCTGTTAATTGGATTAGGCACCTCCCCCTCCTCCTCTTTTGTGAATACTGAGCAGAAATATTCATTCAGTATCCCTGCTTTTTCACTGTCCCTCTCTGCCCACCCACTGTCCATTTTATTCAGCCTCACTATCCCTCCCTTTGTCTTTCTACACTCCCTGATGTACCTATAAAAGGTTTTAGCCCCTTCTTAACCGAGGTTGCTATCTTTTCCTCAGTTTGGGCCTTTACTATTCTGACTTCCCTCCCTGCTTCCTTCTACCTTAACTGGTACAGCTCTCTGTCCTGCTTCTTCTGTGTTTCCTTATACTTTCTGAATGCTATATTTTCTCCTGACCTCCCGCCACCTCTTTTGAGAACCATAGTGGCTTTTTCTTTGTTTTGATTTGTTTGTTGCTTCACACAAGGCTTGTCGCCTCTGTGATGGCAGTTTTGATGTTTTCCCATTGTTGCTCCACCCCTCCTTCTAGCCTGCTTGCTAGTGCTTTTCTAAGGCACGCTCCCATCTTGCCAAAGTCAGCCCTCCTGAAGTCCAGTACCCTCACTTTTGTATGGCTTGACTCTGTAGCTGAGTTTATCATGAACCACACTGTTTGGTGGTCACTTGTTCCCAGATGGCTACCCACTTCTAGATCTGAGATCATCTCACTGTCCCCATTTGTGAGTATGAGGTCTAAGATTGCTCCCTCATGAGTGGGTTCCAAAACTAGCTGTCTGAGGCATGCCACCTGTAGGGCATCGAGAATGGCCCTACTCTTGGATGTGGCTGCAGCAAAGGTGCTCCAGTTAACATCTGGCATATTCAGGTCTACCATCAACAGTATCTCCTCTTTCTCTGCCATCCTATGGATGCCTTCTATCATATCCTTGTCCATTCCCCCTCCCTGACATGGGGGTCTGTATTCAACCCCTGTGCTGATTGTGGTGCCATTTCCAGTCTCCAAGGTGACCCACAGTGCCTCCTCTCCTCCCTGTTTACTCTTTCGTTCAGTTGCTTTTATCCCATCCCTTACATAGAGAACTACTTCTCCCCCTCTTCTCCCCTCCCTGTCTCTCCTGTAGGTTGTGTACCCTGGTATGTTAACATCCCAGTCATGGTTCTCTGTGTACCATGTTTCTGTGACTGCTATGATATTAAGGCATCCCTCTTCCATCAAGGCCACCAGTTCAGGGAGCTTATTGTCCTGACTACGGGCATTGGTACTCATTACCCTCCATTTCCTGATGGCCTTACCCCTTTTTGCCCCATCCCTGTCCTTATTGCCTTTGTCACTTTCTCCATTTGCCCCAGCCCATCTCCCTATCGACATCTCTGTCTTGGTGTTTACTTCACTTACTACCCTAATTTTTTGTGAGGGGCTAGGATTTCCCTGCTCCTTTCCAGTGCCTCCCCCCAGCTAGGTTAAATGCTTGCCAATGAAGCATTTAAACCTATCACCTAGGATTCTGGTTCCCCTCCTGGACAGATGCAGACCAGCACACCAGTATAGGCCTGCATCACTCCAGGTGGACCTTCAGTACCCAGTGAAGTCAAATCCCTGAGCATGGTGGCAGGGAAGCACAAGGAGAAAGGCAAGCCTATCTTGTGCATGGCTTGGTGGACCTCAGTGTAAGCCCACCTTCTGTTGGAGAGATTTTGAGTAGTCTGGGTATATTTTGATTCGGTGCTTATGCTAGAATAGCTGATTCAGTTCCCAGGCCTTACTCATCACCATTTCTTTATCCCTGAAGTCTAGGAATTGGGCTATTATGGGTGGGGGCTTCTCGTTAGTCTTAGGCAGTGGGGTCCGAAAGCGATGAGCCTGCTGCACTTGCTGCACTCGCAATGGGTCTAGGTGAAAGATCTTTTATTTTATTTTATTTAAAACTTTGTTAACCAGGTGAAAAAGCACTGGGCCACATGGCCCTTTTACAGGCTTGACCCGGAAAACACAAAAAACACACAATCAATATTACAATGTAAACAGGCAGGCACAATAAGAAACTCCACAATGTAAGAAACACACATTGCTAAACAGTACTATAATCCTAAAACAGATTATATTTTATCTATGGTACATAATAAAATTATAAATGGTGAGCTAATAAAAGTACTTTATGTGTATTTACAGGTCAACACTGAATATAAGTGTCTTTTTAACAGTGTTTTAAAAGAGTTAAGCCTTTCAATATTTCTAAGTTCATCCGATAATTTATTCCAACTTTCTGTTGCACTGTACTTAAAGAAATTTTGGGTTTTGGAGGTTTTACAAAGTGGAATTTCCAAAGAAACAAGTACAAGATCTAAACTGTCTAGAGTTTGTTCTTTGATCGAAATTTTTTTTTTATTGAGTTATATACAGCACTTTGAAGTGATCTGTGCACAAAACATGACATCCGCAGGGTATCTCTTTGGTCCAAAGATAACCATCCCAACCCATTAAATAGGTTGCAATGATGTTCCTTTTGTCTGACCCTTAGGGAAAATTCACAGATTGTATTGTAGAGACTATATATTTGGTGGTTTACCTTTACAAATGCCCCACCCCAGGTCAACCCTCCATAATCTAATATAGGCAACAAGCATGCTACTGCTATAGTTTTCCTAGTTGTATCCATTAAATAATTCCTTACCGTGTAAAGGGTACCAATTCTGTTGTGCATCTGCTTAGTCACATTACATAAATGAGATTTAAAATGTGAGTGACAAACTAAAGTCATGCTCATGTATCTAAATTCTGAGACAATTTCAAGATTAGATTCATCATTACTTTTTATTTTAAAGTCATCCCTCAACCTCCTTGATTTAGCAGGTGAACAGAAAAATATTCCCTTTGTTTTTTTTCTTATTCAGGACTAATCTATTATCCTTTAACCATGCCATCATTTCACTATAGTCCCTTTCTAAGTTATTTTTAGTCAAATCAATATTTTTGTCAATTACATACAGAACTGCATCGTCCACTTACAAAATCAAGGAAGATCCATTACATATTGATGGCAGTTCATTAATGTAAAGGGAAAACAGCAAAGGCCCCAAAATTGATCCTTGCAGGACCCCATACTTCACTTTTCTTAGATCCAACAAGGTATTGTTAACCTGAACCTGTTGTTCTCTGTGAGATAAATAATCTTGTAACCATTCGATCACAGATTTCCCAAAACATAATGCCACCAATTTGTGCATTAATAACTGGTGGTCCACTAAATCGAAGGCCTTGGTCAGGTCCATGAACACTGCACCCGTATACTTCCCCTCATCAATATTTCTGCTACGGCCTGCTGGAGGAACCCCTCGATGTCCCTTGCTTCTGCTCTTTCTGGAAAACCTAGGAACCGGAGGTTGTTTCTACGCCCCCTGTTCTCTAGGTCATCAATTTTGTCATGCATCTTGTGAATGATTTCCTGGTGCTCCTGGAGTGAAGCAGACATACCCTGGACCTTAGTCTCATTTACCATCACCTGGTGCTCAGTTTGAAACAGCAGTGTTTCCAGGGATGGCAGTACTTGAGCCAAAATGGTTAGTTGCTAGGGTGACTTGCGCCATCTGCTGCAGCAATTGACAAACATCTCCTCTATGGTCATGTGGTCCCACACGGCTGGGTGCTGCTTAGCCATGCTGATTAAGAAGGTGGGTTGCAGAGGACTAAGGAAACCTTATCTTGCTCAGTGCAGATACAGATTGTCAGCCGCCTGTAGTTTTTGCTCCGTTAAGTTTAGCTTCCTTGGATACACAGCTTGGTATAAGTTAGAGTTTGTAAGAGTTCAAAATAAGAAAGGATAGTGATGGATTAATCCCTTGAGGCTGGAGAGCCTGTAGATTATTCTGCCATCTTGGTTAGCACCCCTAGTGGCAGTCCATTTGCTTTCTGTTTGAAATGAAATTGAAGGCTCTGCTAAACATCAACACATCCACCAACTGGCCCCTGTCCACTGCCTTTGTGACCCAACCATAGAAGTTAATCAGGTTAGTTTGGCAAGATCCCTCTACTATAACTTCATGTTACATCCTGTCCTGCACCCTATTTGCTTCTGAGAATTCCACTAGTTGTTCCTTGATGGCTTCCAACAGCTTGCCTACAAATTAGATCAGATTGATGGGTCTGTCATTTCCTAATTATCCTTGTCCCCACACTTGTGAAGAAGAATCACATTTTTTACTCTCCAGGCTACTGGAATGGCCCCTATCTCCAGGGAACAGTTTGTTGTCACAGTTTGCCTTACCTCCTTCTGCATTATAGGATGCATACTGTCAGGATAAGTTGCTTTGTTCTGGGGCCCCTGAGCACCCTTTCTTCCAAGACTGATCTTAACTCTAGTCCTCTCATCCCCCTCTCTTTGGTCTTCACTCTGTACTCTGGTAGTGACTGTCACAAACCCACTCCTGGGGGCCAGGTCCACTGAGCTCACAGTGCCCACCCCTAAGTGCAATCCATGACAAGGGGAACAGGAATACCCCCCATGTCCTCCTAGAGTGCTGGTTGAGTTCACAACTGAACACCTGCCACAAGGTCCCAGGCCTTCCTCTCTGTTCTGGGTAAGGGTTAAATACAGTCTCAAGTCTGTAGCCAGGTGAGAACCCTCCTCAGTTGCTGTACTCGGGGGGGGGGGAACTACCCAGGCATTACAAGCTCTTCAGAATTTGCCCTCATAAACCTGTTTGTGTCCTCTTCCATGGGGTGTGCAGTACCTAGTTCCCCCTTACTGACTCTTCCTGAGACTTGTGTATCTCTCCTACTTAAGGCAATCAGACTTCCCTTTC
Organism: Neoceratodus forsteri; assembly: GCA_016271365.2. Classification (NCBI taxonomy): domain Eukaryota; kingdom Metazoa; phylum Chordata; order Ceratodontiformes; family Ceratodontidae; genus Neoceratodus; species Neoceratodus forsteri. Next base: position 689,811,591 of record CM057454.1, on the reverse strand, counting down.
AGGATCCTAGTCTTGGTAGCGAATGGTAGCACCTTAACAATCACAGGCTGGTCTCAGAATTTAATAAAGCTTTTTACCTTTACACACACAAATCACTCACAGGCAGTTTTAAAAGCAAAATGCTTTTACTAAATCTAAATAGTTATCATACAAATTTACAAACAAAAGATTTCAGAAATCTGGTTGCAGAACAACAAAACAAAAGTTGGAATAATACATAAAAATGCACTGTAAACATTTAACTGTCTAGTTTCTACCTGGTTCGTGGATGATCAAAGTCCAGAAAAATAAATAAGTTTTCAAAGACCCAGTTGTCTCTTGTATTCATTGGTCCTTAATCTGTCTTCTCTTGTGTGTCTGAAGAGTATCCAAAATGCAATGCAATGCAAAAAGCTCTGAGCTTCTGTTCTGAGGGCCTTTTGTAGGCTGGGTCTGGCAGTCTGTAGGATTGCCCTTTGTCAGCTGGTGGCCTTATCTTTTTGAGCCAGCAGGGGTTTCTCTTGTTCTTTCCCAGTTTTAAGGAAATCAATATTATTGATTAGAGTTCTTACAGTTCCAATATCCTTTGATCTTCACCCATCCTTTCTGACTTAATAAAAAAAGTAAATATACCATGACAGTTCCTGGAACTTATGCAATTTTATCTTGAAGTGTAAGGTTTTATGATAGGGGAGATAGCTTCTCCCATCCTGAACTTTTATTACACCTGTTTCCCTATAATTAGCTGACCAGGGACATTCCATCCCTTTTGAAATGGGCTCTTCATTTCCTGGCTAAGCAGCCTGTTTTCAGATCACAGAGGAATGTCAAATATTTTGTAAGACATTCTCTCTTTCCTATGTGACCTTTTCAGTAACACTGGGCATTTTTTTGGCAACCCTTAGTTGTGTCCTGTTTGGAATTTTGAAACATAACCAAGTTCCTCTGCATGTAACCCTTTTAAAGCATAAACAAAACTCACAGAAAAAATATAACAGAAACATATCTGCAATTAATATTACTGCAGTGGTCAAATAGCCACATCCTTCCCTCCTTAGACTGAATTTATGGGAACATGCCTCTATCGTATGGTAGAGTTTCCATAATTTTATCTACTGTTCTAACTGGTGAGATAGGTCATCTACGCTTGCGTTGGCTGACCCAGCCTGGTGTGCAAATGTCATGTCATAGGCTTGTAGGGCAATACTCTATCAGAGTAGTCATACATAGAGATGCAGCGAATTTGAAATCCGCCGGCAAAATAGACACGAAGTGGCCACTTCGCATCATCATAACGCTATGCGAAGTGAGCATTGCAAAGTGCTCACTTCACCTTTCCATTCTGACTTCGCATTGTCATTCCACCTTAATGTGAAGTAAGGTGAAGTGATAACAATATAGTCAGCCCCCCATGCATCACATGGCTTAAAGTACTGTAAGTTGCATGCTTTAGCCAGGCAGGAAGGAAGTGAGTCAGAAAGGCAGCTAGTTTCACTTTTTCCTTTGCAGTGGTAGAAAGAGGAGGCATTTTGGGAGTAAAGAGAGTTTGTTGGTATCTTGTGACCTAACAAAAAAAAACAGCTTTTTTAAAAACTAAATCTTTAGTTTTTTTGTAGTGTGTTTTTTCAGTTCTTTTTTGCTACTGATTTGTTTTTTTTTATAAGTTTTTGTGTGTGCGTGTGTGTGTGCATATGTGTGAGACTGTAAGTGCGTGTGAAAGAATCTTGTGAGGCGTCGGTCACAGTCTGAGGGACTTAGACAGTTGTGTGCAATGGACCAGGGAAGAGAGTCTGTGGCCCATGGGCATGGGCAGAGGGGAGGATTGCACACCTGTGGGGCAGTTAGGTGTCATTGGACCACTCCTGACTGTTTGGTGTTGCATCTCCCCCTCTGGAAGCAGCAGCAGCACCAGTGCCATCACATCCACCAAGTCCGCCACCACCATCTGTAGCAGCTGCAGGGCCTCCAACAGCACACCCTCCACCACCTCCACAGCTGCAGGTGGAGCCCCAGGTGAATGAAGGTGCTGCTGGCAGTACATCTGCCCCTCCTGTGCCTGGTCCCCCCCACAGCTCCCCAGTGTGGCAGTTCTTTAACTGTGTGGGGGGCAGCACCATTGTGATTTGCTATTTGTGTGGTGTGCAGGTGTGCTGTGGCCCCGGGGGACACATATGAGGACCGGTGGCCAGCATGCACACATGGAAAACCACCACAAGGTAGAGTGGCAGGCTGCCACCGAAGGGGCAGGAGTCCCCCTGCTGACCCTTCTGTGGCAGTGGCAGAGGGTGCTGGGGTGTTGTGCCTCTCCGCTGCAGCAGGAGGAGGGCAACAGCAGAAGCTGCACCACCACCACTTCCACCACAGCCACCAGCACCACCTTCACCACCACAACCACTACCTGGCTTTCCTGCTGCAGTAGACCCTGCCACAGTGCCTGCAATTCAGGCAGACATTGCACTGGTGTGGGAGGCCATTAAGAAAAGCAACAAGAGGTTGGGTGCTGTGCAGCAGCAGGTGGATCAGATCCAGCAACAGCAACTGCAGATACTGTCAATGCACCACCTGCTACTGGAACACCATGGAATTCCCCATTAAGGTATTTTTTCAGCACCCCCCACTGCTGTGCTGTAGTGTTTTGTGATTCTTTTTGTTTAATAATAGACACTTGCCCTTTTGTTATAATGCAGTGCCTCAGTAATGTTTACTTTCTGTTGTGGAGTGCTTGTGGAAAAGCTTGTGTGAGCAGTGCAAGTATGATGTGCTAAATTGCATGTGTGCAGTCAGTGTTCTATTGTGTGTGTGTGTGTGTGTGTGTGGCATCAGACATTGTGCAGCTTCTTGCAAACATATATTGCTGACTTGTTGTAGTGTTTATGGTATAAAGAATAGCTAGCAGAATAACGTATATTTTATTGTCACCATCATCATCAGTGGACTAAGTGATACGAAACTTTTTCAGAGGTGTCTGGCCAGAGTGCACCTTAGTCACATACTGTGCACATGACTTTTAGGAGAGCATGTGTTTTTTGTGCTGTGATATCCGGTAAGTCATGTGTGCATTGTGAGTGACTGAGATGCACAGTGAGCCGATACCTGTGAAAAAATATCATATCACTTACTTCACTGATGCTGATGGTACAAATAAAATATACGTCATGTATTCTTTGTTATCTTTATTCTTGAGATACTGCAACAAGTCACACCATATATATGTTTGCATGAAGCTGGACAATGTATGCACACAGAGGAAAGAACACTGATGGTACACATGCAGTTTAGGACAATATACTTGCACTGCTCAGTCATGCTTTTTTGCAAAACACTTCAAATCATGAGTCCGAACACAAGGTAAGCATTACTTAGGCTCCATAAATATTTAGTTTGTGAAATAGCCATTAAAGAGATTCACCAACTTACAGCATTGCACCCGATATATGGGCGCCTTACTTCCAGGGGAATCTTTCTTGCTCCACATGTCCTTACATAGTGCAATACATTTCTGTCAAAAACACCCATAATTTCATTAAAGTGTGTCATGGAGGGATTCCCATTCTGAAAAGCCACCCAAATTCTGTCCCCTCTGCTCTCAGCAAGGTTATGACGTGATGCCAGGGAGACCGCGGGGGTGTGCTCCATTATAGTGAATGTCTGGCAGCTTTCCAATGTATCTTTATCTTATAATGGTCAGTTTGTGGTGAAACGAGTGGGGGGGGGCCTGATGTTGAAGAACTTCTTTGGATAAGGCAACTATGACACAACAAAGCATCTGGAAGTTTCCTAAAAAAAGAAATGAAGGACTCCTTACAACTTGATTGCAACAGTAACACATTATGTTTAAGGCGTGGCTGTTCCATGGGTATCTGGATTATTAACACAGATAGTAAGCTGTCACAATGCAATCAGCAGATCAATCAAAAGTTAATTTAGTACCAGGCTGTGTAACAAATACACTGTGCCAGTGTCCCTGGTTCTCAATCTCAGGTCAAGTTACATTTCAAAACCACATCTTGTCAAGAAACACAACATGTGTGCAACTTTTTCAACACTGTCATGGCTGCACAGCTGCAAGTTCAGAATACAGTGCATGTTATCTTGCAGAAATAGTTTTGGTG